>CM061138.1:151590136-152942723 GCA_030789695.1 Scilla litardierei | reverse complement strand
GCCGAGAGGGCTATTTTTGCTAGCAGGCTCAAAACGTTCTTACCCCCAAACCGACCCAGATAGTAGTCTCCCACTTCAGCCAGTATTGGCGTAATGGGTGTCTTTACTCCTAGCTTGAGTAGGATTCTTCGCAGTATATAGTTAGAATAATTGCACTCAAAATAGATGTGGCTGATAGTCTCTTCTGCATCTCCATCGCATAGCACACCCACCCAAGGTGTTTAGCCCCCATTTATTAAGTGTATCCTTTGTCAGCAGCTTACCTTTTAATGCACGCAATAATGTCATTGGCATTTTCGAAACATGGTGCGCATACCAGATGAGCTTGTAGTATAGGAAGACAATACCTCACTACCGAGAACCCTCCCAGGCATCACAGAAGCAAAACACATCTTCAGGCGTCCATTTCCAGCAGTCTGCGTCACGAGACAACAAAATCTGCTACAGAATGGACCGAAGGTGATTGGTTGTCAACCCACTCTGAACCGTTCCAGTAGTTCGCAACTCTTTTATAGTTTCTACCAGTCGGAATATCATGTGTATCCTTTAAGGGACCACACTGGAGGCAGTTGTCATGCCAAAATAGCATCGATCGACCATCTTGTACTTCCTTTTTGATAAGCTTCTGAGAAACGCTTCTGCACTGAAGCATGTGCTTCCAAGTACCTGACTGGGTTGCTTTCCCCTTTGCTGCATAGAACAAATTTGGGTCCCCATAATTTGATTTAATATAATCCGCCCATAGCCCATTAGATAATTGCGCCAAGTTAATCTGACCCCTAAAGCCCGATTGAGATCAGTAAGGAGTCTCAGCCCCACTCATCCTTCAGCCTTATGTGTGCAAATATCATTCCAAGACCAGAAGCGAGATGATCCCATTATAAATTTCCAGCCGGCTGATGAGATAGAACGAATAATAGAAAGAGGGATGTGATAGGCTTGCATCCAGAAGAATTCATTCCGTAGATAACTGACCTCACCAATTCAATACGACTTGAAATTGAGAGAGTAGTTGAAGTCCAACCCATTAGTCTTTTTTTGCATTTGTCCACCAGCCTACTGTAAATGGGAGGCTTTAGGTATTTGGATAACAGCAGAAGGCCTAGATAAGTCGTAATGGTCGTGGCCATCTTAATACCGAGGAAAGATGATAAGCTCGATGGATTTTTAGCCCCTTTGCTGAATATGCCAGTACTTTTGTCCCAATTTATTTGGAGCCATGTAAGCCTGGTGAATTCTTCTAGCATATTTTTAAGGCCATGAAGGGAGTGGGTGTCTGCTCTGTAAAAAACAAGCAAGTCGTTAGAAAATAAGAGGTGGGAGATGGAACCTGCTCACGCATAGGATGGAGGTACTGGTGGTGATGGCTTTGACGACCAGAAGAGAGAAGGCCTTCATCACAATAACAAAGAGATACGGGGAGAGAGGGTCCCCCTACCTTAGTCCTCTGTTGCCCTCAAAATATCCAACATTAGAACCATTTACCATGACAGAAAAAGTAGGGGTTGATATGCACTCCTTAATCCAGTTGAAGAACTTGTGATTGAACCTCAATTGGTGCAGGAAAAAGTAAACAAATTCTTTGTTCACGCTATCAAATGCTTTCCTCGGATCCAGTTTAATACAGGATCTGACCCCCATGGGATTACTGAAATCCCTGATTTTTTTATGAGCTAGCAGTGAACAGTCTGAAAGAAGTCTTCCCTTTAAGAAAGCTGCTTGATTTGGAGAAATAAGCTCGTGGATAACCACTTTGAGTCTGTTGCATAATACTTTACGGATAATTTTGTGAATCATATTGCAGCATGCTATCGGCCTATAGTCACTAAGACTCGAAGCATTTGAGCTTTTAGGGGCTAAGGTAAGAAAAGTATGGTTTATCTGACGAAACATAGTCCATTTCCTGAAAAAAGCTTGTGCTGCTGCTGTGACATTCTCCCCAATCAAACTTCAGTTATGGTGGAAGAAATACCCATTGTAACCATCTGCCCTGGGGCTTTGTCAACTCCAATCTGGAAGACTGCATTCTTCACCTCTTCTTTGGAAACCCTCCTATCCATCCAAGTTTTTGCTTCTGGGGATAGAACGCGTTTATGAACAAGCTTCGGGAAAACCTGCCAGTAATTGTTCTGATTATATAAATCTTTGTAGAAACGAGGGGCTTCCGTCTTTAGATCCTCATATGACCTATTTTGGTTTCCTCTTGCATCCACCAAATGATACAAATTGTTATGGCCCTGCCTTGCCTTCATGGAAGCATAAAAAATTTTCTTATTTCTATCACCCAAATTCAGCCAATCCGGACGGCTGTTCTGACGGTACATCTCCTCCTCCATTTCCAGTAGTTTAGATAACTCATTTGCTAATTTCTGTTCCTTCACCTACAGGTCAGGGGAGTAGTGAATGCATGCTTGTGCTCGGGTCTCTTATAAATTTTTACGGCATTCGGGAATATTGCTAGCAGCAGATTTCTCACATGCCCATTTCTTGAGTTCATGCTTTAGCCGATGCAACTTTTGGGTCAAGCAAAACATGGGGGATCCGAATATATACTAACTCCAATTTGCTTCCACAAGCTCTTTAAAACCTGCCCAACTCATCTAATGATTGAAGAATTTAAATGGTTTTGGATCATAGGGTACTTGGGAATGCAGATGTAACACCATTGGGTAGTGGTCACTTGTGTGGGATCTAGATTTCAACAAAAGATTCAGATAGTTTGGAAGACCACTCATTGTTACAAAAAAACACGGCCTAGCTGTGCCGCAATACGCCTCCCTCCCAGCCTTTTGTTGCCTTTTGTTGCACCAACTCATACGTGACCCCGTGCCTTTGAGTTCGTGAAGGGAGCAGCCATTGACGCAATTTTTAAAGTCATCAACTGTATTTCCCATCAGTTTGCGTCCCCCCATTTTATCTTTCGTATAAAGGACACAGTTAAAATCTCCCCCAATTGGCCAAGTTTCATTTTGCAGATTCATAGAATTCCCTTGCAGCCCTGCCAAAGCCTCTTCTGATCTATACTTGTGTTGAGAGCATACACAGCCGTAAAAATCATTATGAATCCCCCCGCATTGAGACATCGGGTCGTTACGTGTTGAGGAGAGCATGAGACCAACGTCGCGTGCCAGACTTGAGGGTCAACTCCAAGCAAAATTTTCCTCCTTTGTGCATAGTAAAGTTATCAATAAGAGTCCAGTGTTTTGGCAAACAAGACCTCTTATTAGGGGAATTGGACTTTAGTTTAGTTTCCAACAATACCGCAGTTGTAGGCTTCAAAACACACAGCCTATCTCTAAGATCCCTTCGCCTCACTGAGTTATTGAGGCCCCTTGTGTTCCATAGGAGAACTGTCTTTGATGATTATTTGTTTTTCGCGCTAGACTGCCCTCCCTCAATCTTGTGCTCTTCCTAGTATTTGCTGTAGTTGATGTCTGGGGGATGGATTACCTTGATGTACTCTCTTAACCACAATGTTGTTGGATAATTCATCCACTTCAATTTCACAAGCAGGATTTTCAATCGATAAATTACCCGGCATTCTGTCCACCTCTAAATTCGAACAGTCCTCCAGTAGAAATGGAGTGGGGAATGGGGGAGCTTTGTCCGCTAATTTAGCTTTAGCCTGGATCTTTGTGGCACTGCACCTTCCCGGCCCATCACATTCATCCTCTAAAGACAAAAAATCCTCAACATCCTCAGTTATTCCGCATGTATCAGTATTGCTACACATTTCTGCCTCCTCCTCATCATTTTGCCCCAAGACAGGCTCGATAACCATCAGTTCTTCATCTGGTGCTATCGCATTTTTGGATTTCTGACCACTTGAGTCCCCTTGCAATCGGCTTTCCCCTGAGTTTGCCCCCAACCTTCCAGCGCCAGAACTAGCTATGCTTCCTTCAGCTGCAGCGTTGGATTGCTCATGATTTGTGCTGGAGATATCTCCCTCCATTTCTCCCATAGGACCTGAAACTGAACTTACTCCTCTGGCATTATTCAATGTTGTAGCCAAATTTGCATTTTTGGTATTGCCCGAACCCGTATCAGCTGCTCCATTCCCTTTGTTTTGGCCATTGCTCCGCCCCCTGCCTCCCCCTACACACCCACACACACATACACACACATATAATTGTTTACAGTGGCTGATAAAAAATAGGAGACTGAGAGAAGGTGAAATAACCCAATAAATCGGAACTGGAGCAAGTGTTATTGTTGTCACCGTATGAGAATTTCATCTTGGATTACCAAGTGGGAATGTTTTGATACTACGCAACTGCTTTTATCTACCAAACATGATATGTAAGATTGTATTAATTTTCTTATTAGATAAGGAAGGTTACATTTTTGTATTGAACACTCTAGTTGTAACGACTGGTTTTCATGTAATTGGATTATCTATATTAAAATATATGCTTGGTGGATTTTCTCCTTGGATGTGTGGTTTTCGTCGCCATAGCTTTCACTTTCGATCGTTTCATCGTGATTTTCTAGCTTCTTCCTTCGATCGTCGATTTCGGAGTAAGTCATTCGTGACGAGCTCCAAATCGCTCATATCTTAGAGTATAAATCGATCCTAGAAGCCATAGAAATCTTCCCGAAGCTTCGCGCTTCAAATCGACACTTTTCGTGCACGTTAGTTGGTTCAAGAAGGAGAACCAACCGACTAGATTTCAATCTAGTCGGTCGGCAATCCTTAATGGACCGACTAGTGGGCTTTGATTATAATTCAGGAGTTACTGTATCTGTTTAGTCGGTCTAAGTTCATCTTTCGACCGACTAGTTGTCAAACTAGTCGGTTAAGTTTTGTACTCAGACCGACTAATTCCTAGTTCTTCTGTACAGCCGAGTTACTGTTCATTCTTAGTCGGTCTAAGAACGTTCATCGACCGACTAGATGCTAAACTAGTCGGTCAGTATTTGTTCATGGACCGACTAAATCTAAATCCTATTTTCGTTCAGAAGTTACTGTTTGCACTTAGTCGGTCTGTGTTGGTCGACCGACCGACTAGTTGCCAAACTAGTCGGTCAGTGGTTGCTCTTTGACCGACTAATCTGTGTTAAAACCCTAATTTCTGGGCAGCCGCCAGCCCAACCTATTTATACCCCTCCCAAACGTTTTCTTCTTCCTCCACTCGACCCAAAACCCTAGTTTCTCCCCCATTGAGCCCCCATCTTCCTCCAAGCCTTATTCCTTCATTCCAAGCCCAAGATCCATCATCTAAACCCTCCATCAACTCATTCTACCTCTCATCTTCCCCAAAATCTCACCAAATCCCCAAAATCCCCCAAAAACCCTAATTCTCCAAACTTCTCCAATCTTTTCCAGATCTGATCCATAGGTTCTCCGGGGTGTTTCTTCTGCTTCCTCTCGGTAAGAAATCGATCTCTTGGTGTTTTCATAACCTATTTGTATTTTTATGAAACCCTAATGAATGAATGTTGTTTTGATGATTGTTTCCCCATAACAGCGATTTCCCCGTAGATTAGCATCCGTGAGACGAACCTTCGTGATCATCATCCCCGGTGCTAGGCAAGTGAAACTTGCATCTCTTGATTTGGGCCATGTCTTAGGCCATTTCCTTGTTTTAGCGTAAAAGAGACTAGACGGTGAAAGGATAGCCGTCTAGACGCCATTGACCTAGCTTGACAACGAAGCTTGGTCTGTCACCCTTATCATGCTTGTATGTCATGTTTAATTACAATTAACGGTACGCGAATATTGTTCATGTCATTGCATTTTGCCTGTCACGTTTAAATACAATTAACGGTACACGAATATCTGTTCATGACAATGCATAAATCGATTGTTCATCGTGAATGTGTAGCTCACGCTACAAAACTGATAGTTCCTGGCTCGTGACCAGAAGCGAGCATAATGAGTTGCTAACCCCAACGCTCGATATTGAGGCTAGGTGTCCCCTATGCCATACTTGTGTTTCCTGGCTCGTGACCAGAAGCGAGCATAATGAGTTGCTAACCCCAACGCTCGATATTGAGGCTAGGTGTCCCCTACGCCATACTTGTGTTTCCTGGCTCGTGACCAGAAGCGAGCATAATGAGTTGCTAACCCCAACGCTCGATATTGAATTGTGAACTAAGAAACAAGCTCCCGTGCGGGGCAACCCTGGCTCACTTGCTGGGCTCATGTACAGTGACCCTGGCTTGTTTACGTGTGGGATGGGGTAAGAGTTAAGCGGCCATTCAACTGGGAGTCTGCCCGATCAGCAACTGCAGTTGTAAGGCGTAAACTCTGGGGTGGGGTAGTGTTTAGTGCCGATCGGTGTGAATGATGTACCATTCAGCTGAAGGGCGTAAACATCTACAAACAACAGTGAAACGTGAATAGTGTTTAGTGCCGATCGGTGTGAATGATGTACCATTCAGCTGAAGGGCGTAAACATCTACAAAACAACGTGAAATGATTGAGATTGTTAGTAGCTTGGCTACTCCTGTCTTGTCCCGATAATTGTTCTCTTGTACTTATTGTCTCGCCATGTCTTGCTTGTGCACTCATGTTATAACTGCCATGTTATGCATACTATAACTGCTAGGTTGCTAGTTTACCTTCCTTTCAGTTTCCTTGCTCAAGTCTTTTCAGACTTGCTGACATGTGCCCCTTTCTCTTTGGGTGTCGCATGTTAGTTGCCGAGCCAGAGCTTGTTGCAGAGGACGTTGTGTTTGCTGAGGAGGAGTCTTGTGGACACCGGTGACTTGTTGAGTTTCCCTTTATGTTTTAGGATTCCTGTTAGTTGTCGGTGCGTGGCACCCTTGTATGTATGTTATTCCTTGTTGGCCATGTTTGGGCCTTAGACTCTTTTTTTTCCTTTAGCCTGGTGGCTTTTCTGCGATATTGTAATTTGTTTATGGACATTTGGAGATTCAATAAAATGTCGTCTCATTTCTTTATTATCATTGTTGTTTCGTTTCGCTTTGCAAGGACTTTCCATAATAAGTGTTTTTTTTTACGCTTATCAGACTTGGAGCTTCACAGCTTCAAGTTTGTACGGACCTTCTCACGTCTCGCCTCCACATTTTTGGGAAGCGGGACGTGACAGGTTTTAGTGGTGGCCCATGCAGGTCCATTTGCAAATGCGAACTATCGGAACAGCAATAATAATTATAGAATGTCCATTAAATAAATTAGAACATCCAAGTTATAAGCCCGGAGTCTAGGTTTTTAGCGTTCCTATGACTTAGGTGGCTAGTAGGCGTGTTAGAGCACCTGTCCCAGCTTGATAGGAAATCCATTAGGTCAGGACTATAGTGAGACTTAGTTAGAAGTTTGTGCTTGCTAGTTAGGGATCCTTGATTGTTAGTTAGACTCCTTGCTAGTGATCGCTATGATAGTCTTAAGAGTTACCTTAGTGGTTCCTGTCTAGCCCTGACCATGATAGATTCCTAGGATTTCTTTAGCCGTTCGCTTGGGTTCATCGATTTCGGACCCAGCTGGACTCATTTCATCGCTGTCTAGCCCTAGAGAGTCTTAGCGCTTAGTTCCAAAATCTTTGGTTGGTTGACCGTAGGAGTTTCCGTAGATTTTCCTAAGTCATAACCTAGGCGTATTTATGTTTTGATCATCCAACCAAATCCCTTTGCCTTTAGTTAACCCGATGATTAGAACCCCCCCCCCCCCCCCCCCTGATTCAATCTTTCCTGGTCACTACACTTTGGTGTTACTGACCGTAGATCTTCATCATGGTTTTCTTGCATTGTGATTTAGGTGCATGCCTCACACAACCACATTCATTGCCCTCGATTCACATGATCCCCTCCTTACTATTATCGTTGACCTTTCAAATCTTTCCCGTTGCAAATCTTGATTCTTCCAAAGTCGTTTTCAAATTTTCCCTTATTAAAAGTTTTCACTTGATTTTAAACTTTGTTTTAAACCTTCTTTCAATATATTTCCATTACTTCCATTTGAGCTAAAAGTCATTCTTAGATTTGAAGACTTTTTGGTCGTAATTTTAAATTACTATATGGTAACTATCTTTCTAACATATATCGTCCGCACTTGATTTTAAACTTTAGTACTATTTCGATAATTCGATATACCACATCTCCTACTATCGCGAAATTCATTTTAGCTATTTACTATACGTGCTTTAAAATACTTCTTTCAGGATAAATAGAACTCCAATTAATTTATAAATATATACTAATTACAAGTTTGTCGTACCCGTACTTCAAGTCTTTTACCAACCCATTCTTGTGGCAAATCCTTGTTTCCCCTAAAAGTATTTTCGATGTTCCTCTTTCGCTAAGTTTGAATTTGTTCGCGAACTTTTAATATATATATATATTAGGTTTCGTACTCTTTCGCGACTTAAATTTATTTGTTCTTTTAAACATTGAAACTTTTGTCGAGATTTTTGATTATTAGTTTATAATATTCTTCAGCCTATATTTTCATATCAATATAAATGACTTGCCTCTTTTCATATACCAATTTTCTTCTGAACCATGCTTCTGTTTTTCCTAACCTGAATTATAACTTTCTTTTCTTACTTATGCCATTAAAACTTATTCGAATACCGCATCATGTTTTCTTCTTATATGCCTTTCAAGTCACATGGGACTTCAGCTTTCAGCGAGTCGATTTTATGCTCAACTTTTTTCCATAGTTCAGATTTTTGTAAAATTACTTTTCGAAATCCTTTCCTGATTTAGACCTCCAAAATTCGGTTTTAAAGCTTACTACCAACTTAATAATTCTATATATGTATATATTTCCCCCACTTACTTCCATACCACTAAGATGTTATTATCTTTCCATCCGTCATACATAATTCTAAAAATGATTTCTAAAGTAGAACTTCAATTAATTTTTATATATCAGTACTACGACCGTTATGCTCCTCGTTTCCCCTATTTCAGATTTTTGTAAAAAAATCATTATTTCATAACCTTTTCTGATCTAGACCCTCCATAAATTTGATTTTTAAGTTTCACTACAAATTTTGATAATGCTACTAATAAGCTATTGTTATCTTTCCGTTCACCCTACATGCCTTTAGAATAATTTCTAAACTAAATTGAATTTCGAATGTTTTCATATATCCGCACCAGGCTCGTGGTGCTCGTATGTTAAGAGCTTTGTGTAAAGCAGTCTATTTTTGGCAAATCCTGATTCCTCTAAAAAGTAGTTTCAATATTGATTACTTTAAATTTTCCCTGGCTTAAGGATTTTGAAAGCATTCAACCTGAGTTTAAATTTTTCAATTAATTTCATTTCCAACTTTGCGAACGTTATTAAGTTACTACCGTGTGATATTTTCTAAACTACGACCTCAAAATTCGTGTGAATGATTCACTTTCTTTTAATGACCTTACGTGAGCCAATGAATCGTTTTCTCCTATTATGTATATTCGACTCAAACTTATTTCAAACAATTTGTTTTGTCGACCTCTAAATATTTTTATACGGAAAAGGACTCCAACTTTGAAGTATAACGGTTTTCAAACTTTCCGTATTTTAGAATATGTTATTTACACTATTTTCCATGTGTCCTAATGGAGCATCATTACATCATTACACAACCGTTTTCATGCTTTTCGATCCTTCTATTCGTTACGCTCTTGATTTCTTTCCTTTTGTCTAGCCAATAGAGCTTGTCGTCGCCGTGTCGACCTTAATATAGTTTGGTGGGCCCCATTAGTGTAATTTGATGTGTCATCGTAGTGTATTTAATTTCATGGTGCATATGAAGTTGTTTGTGGTTGGTATTGGTGTATCGTGTGTAGGTAGTTATGTATTAGCTACGTGAGTGTAAGTGTGATATACATATGATAGGAGGATTATAATGTTTGATTGGTATTACTTGTTTTTATGAGATGTCGTATGCGTGTATACCTTGAGGTATACCCGACTACTGCATATCTTAACTTATGTATGAAGTGAATGTGTATTGATGTACCAATTCAAGGTGGATGGATATGGTATGAATATATACGATGCTTGGGTGTGACTATAGGTAAATACTTTTATTAGGGAGAGTATTGTAATTATAGGTGTGCTGATGTTTGTAATAATATCATGGTATATGAAGTGATTGAAACATGTGATATTACCTGGTTAGATATTAAGGGTGTTTGACATTTAGATATGTATGTGGTTATGTTGGTAGACGTGTATGCATTAGCTAGTATTGGTATATATATGGATGCTATGTTACGTATATGGAATTATTCCGCTATGATTTTGAGTCTCACTCAAGCTTGAGTGGGTACACTCTATGTACATTGGTGTATTGTATGTGGTTGGTGTATAGTGATGGATGATGTATGTATAATGTTTGGATTGTTTGTGCCTGGTTGTGTTACGCACACGACTGTGGGTGGCTATACCAATATATAGTTATGTGAGTTGGTCTTGTGGTGTAGTTATTAACTAAGGATTTGGTTGCGTGAATATATGTGCGCTAGCTAAACTAGGTGCGTGGATGTGCTAAGCATATAGTGGTGTGATTGGTGTATATATGAATGAAATATTAGCGTGCGTGGGTGTGCACCATGCACGGGTAAGTATGTGATAGTTATAGGAATTGGTGACTATGGTATGTGTGGTGTGACGTGATTATAGCTATAGGACTATATATGGAGTGATAATATGGTGAAATGTGTGCATGCATTTGAATGACTATAAATTGTGAAATTATAATGATGGTAAATGTATATTAGATATAGTGAACTTGTTTTAACAATCGTATGGTGTGAGTTCGCATGTTGATTGTTTGGCGCATACTAGGAGATATAGGGACTAGTGTACCCTTATTGTCTTGTCCATAGGTAGTTACCTATACGTGTAGATTCCGATGGTATTTTCTAGTGTGAAATTATTTTCAATAAGTAAGAGACTTGGTTATTTTCATATAGTGTGTAATAAGTGTTTTATAGTTATATGGAATATACTTGCATATATGAATGATTTGAATACGTGAATGGAGTTGTTTGATTATAATAAGTATAAGTGTACTATGTGCGTGAATATATATTTACTTCCGTGGTGTTAATAATTGACTACCTAGAGTATATATATAAGCACTTGAAATGAATGTACTTGGTTGAAATTGTGATGTGATATTGATTGAGGGTAGTTACTAGGGTGACTAGATATAGCTATAGTTAGAAAGTCCGAGGACGGACTTTATTCTAAGGTGGGTAGGATGTAACGACTGGTTTTCATGTAATTGGATTATCTATATTAAAATATATGCTTGGTGGATTTTCTCCTTGGATGTGTGGTTTTCGTCGCCATAGCTTTCACTTTTGATCGTTTCATCGTGATTTTCTAGCTTCTTCCTTCGATCGTCGATTTCGGAGTAAGTCATTCGTGACGAGCTCCAAATCGCTCATATCTTAGAGTATAAATCGATCCTAGAAGCCATAGAAATCTTCCCGAAGCTTCGTGCTTCGAATCGACACTTTTCGTGCACGTTAGTTGGTTCAAGAAGGAGAACCAACCGACTAGATTTCAATCTAGTCGGTCGGCAATCCTTAATGGACCGACTAGTGGGCTTTGATTATAATTCAGTAGTTACTGTATCTGTTTAGTCGGTCTAAGTTCATCTTTCGACCGACTAGTTGTCAAACTAGTCGGTTAAGTTTTGTACTCAGACCGACTAATTCCTAGTTCTTCTGTACAGCCGAGTTACTGTTCATTCTTAGTCGGTCTAAGAACGTTCATCGACCGACTAGATGATAAACTAGTCGGTAAGTATTTGTTCATGGACCGACTAAATCTAAATCCTATTTTCGTTCAGAAGTTACTGTTTGCACTTAGTCGGTCTGCGTTGGTCGACCGACTAGTCGGTCAGTGGTTGCTCTTTGACCGACTAATCTGTGTTAAAACCCTAATTTCTGGGCAGCCGCCAGCCCAACCTATTTATACCCCTCCCAAACGTTTTCTTCTTCCTCCACTCGACCCAAAACCCTAGTTTCTCCCCCATTGAGCCCCCATCTTCCTCCAAGCCTTATTCCTTCATTCCAAGCCCAAGATCCATCATCTAAACCCTCCATCAACTCATTCTACCTCTCATCTTCCCCAAAATCTCACCAAATCCCCAAAATCCCCCAAAAACCCTAATTCTCCAAACTTCTCCAATCTTTTCCAGATCTGATCCATAGGTTCTCCAGGGTGTTTCTTCCGCTTCCTCTCGGTAAGAAATCGATCTCTTGGTGTTTTCATAACCTATTTGTATTTTTATGAAACCCTAATGAAAGAATGTTGTTTTGATGATTGTTTCCCCATAACAGCGATTTCCCCGTAGATTAGCATCCGTGAGACGAACCTTCGTGATCATCATCCCCGGTGCTAGGCAAGTGAAACTTGCATCTCTTGATTTGGGCCATGTCTTAGGCCATTTCCTTGTTTTAGCGTAAAAGAGACTAGACGGTGAAAGGATAGCCGTCTAGACGCCATTGACCTAGCTTGACAACGAAGCTTGGTCCGTCACCCTTATCATGCTTGTATGTCATTTTAATTACAATTAACGGTATGCGAATATTGTTCATGTCATTGCATTTTGCCTGTCACGTTCAAATACAATTAACGGTACGCGAATATCTGTTCATGACAATGCATAAATCGATTGTTCATCGTGAATGTGTAGCTCACGCTACAAAACTGATAGTTCCTGGCTCGTGACCAGAAGCGAGCATAATGAGTTGCTAACCCCAACGCTCGATATTGAGGCTAGGTGTCCCCTATGCCATACTTGTGTTTCCTGGCTCGTGACCAGAAGCGAGCATAATGAGTTGCTAACCCCAACGCTCGATATTGAGGCTAGGTGTCCCCTACGCCATACTTGTGTTTCCTGGCTCGTGACCAGAAGCGAGCATAATGAGTTGCTAACCCCAACGCTCGATATTGAATTGTGAACTAAGAAACAAGCTCCCATGCGGGGCAACCCTGGCTCACTTGTTGGGCTCATGTACAGGGACCCTGGCTTGTTTACGTGTGGGATGGGGTAAGAGTTAAGCGGCCATTCAACTGGGAGTCTGCCCGATCAGCAACTGCAGTTGTAAGGCGTAAACTCTGGGGTGGGGTAGTGTTTAGTGCCGATCGGTGTGAATGATGTACCATTCAGCTGAAGGGCGTAAACATCTACAAACAACAGTGAAACGTGAATAGTGTTTAGTGCCGATCGGTGTGAATGATGTACCATTCAGCTGAAGGGCGTAAACATCTACAAAACAACGTGAAATGATTGAGATTGTTAGTAGCTTGGCTACTCCTGTCTTGTCCCGATAATTGTTCTCTTGTACTTATTGTCTCGCCATGTCTTGCTTGTGCACTCATGTTATAACTGCCATGTCATGCATACTATAACTGCTAGGTTGCTAGTTTACCTTCCTTTCAGTTTCCTTGCTCAAGTCTTTTCAGACTTGCTGACATGTGCCCCTTTCTCTTTGGGTGTCGCATGTTAGTTGCCGAGCCAGAGCTTGTTGCAGAGGACGTTGTGTTTGCTGAGGAGGAGTCTTGTGGACACCGGTGACTTGTTGAGTTTCCCTTTATGTTTTAGGATTCCTGTTAGTTGTCGGTGCGTGGCACCCTTGTATGTATGTTATTCCTTGTTGGCCATGTTTGGGCCTTAGACTCTTTTTTTTCCTTTAGCCTGGTGGCTTTTCTGCGATATTGTAATTTGTTTATGGACATTTGGAGATTCAATAAAATGTCGTCTCATTTCTTTATTATCATTGTTGTTTCATTTCGCTTTGCAAGGACTTGCCATAATAAGTGTTTTTTTTACGCTTATCAGACTTGGAGCTTCACAGCTTCAAGTTTGTGCGGACCTTCTCACGTCTCGCCTCCACATTTTTGGGAAGCGGGGCGTGACACTGGTGACTCAATAAACATTTTTAATAGACACATATTTCTTGGTTTTTGTACATTGAGTAACGGCGTATCTGTTTTGAATGTAAGCACCATATTCGATCTTCAAAATATGAATAAAGGAAATGTTCTCAGTGAAAATAACTCCGAGTTGTAGCATTGCAAACTATGCCATATTGGTGATAAAAGACTTGCAAAGTTGCATAAGGAATGTTTATTGAGTCCTTTTAATTAGGAATTATTTGCATCTTATAGTATTGCCTCAAGGGAAACATGGCCAAGACTTCCTTTGTGGGACAAGGAAAAAGAGTTATTGAACTCTTAGGACACATATATACAGATGCATGTGGTCCAATGTCTACACAAGTAAGAGAAGGGTATTCCTAGTTCATCACCTTTATTGATGACCTCTCAAGATATGGATATATGTTCTTGATGAAACATAAATACGAGGCCTTTAATAGTTTAAAAAGTATAATAATGAAGTAGAGAACCAGACGAGAAAAAGCATTAAAGTCATTCGATCAGATCGAGGATGTGAATACTTAAGTCTACAATTTCTTGCATATTTAAAAAAGAACGTGATTCTCTCTTTACACACCACAACACAATGGTGTGTCAGAGAGAGAAAAATCGCACTCTATTGGATATGGTGCGATCCATGATGAGTAACGCAGAGTTACATTTCTCCTTCGGTGGATATGCCTTAGAACTGGCATTACGCATATTGAATAGGGTTCTGTCTAAAGACGTACCTACCACTCCGTATGAGATATTGACTGGTAAGAAACACAATTTAAGTTTGTTAGGATATGAGGTTATACAGCGTTTGTAAAAGGCACAATTCAGATAAACTAGATGCTATTAGGGAATGTGTCTTTCAGACAATTATTGTAATTGTATAAAGACATCTTGTTCGAAATAATAGTATGCTATTTGGTAAATCTTTATCTATGTTATCATTTTATGCTACTGAGTGTGCATGTTAATGTTATGATAGAGATTGCACAGGTAAAGTCCTTGGATATATGTGAGATACATCGGGATCATGACGAGAGCATGATAATGAGGCACAATGGATCTACTAAATGTTCATGGTCATGTGAATATCAAGATAGGACATCGATATTTTAGATATATTGGTGTGTGTTGATCTTTACCATCAGATGGTAGTGGCTGATCTCATTGCTGCTTGACGTGGGGACATGTGTTTATTATAGAACAACACACATGTGTTCGTTGAGAACAAGTTCACAGAACGACTCATCGAGTTTCTTCTATACGATAATTATACTCTATCGGTTAATAGAAGCACTCAGGTGACAGTTGATGTAGCATAGTCCTTACGATCAGAGAGAGCTAAAAGAGTTTGCATGTGAATGGATGTACTTTGGATTTCACCAAACATCGACTAATGTGACCGTTACGTAGGTACTCGCCAGGGGTAGTTAGAAGTGTGCGAAGGGAGTGGGCACGTAGATGGGATTTGTCTCTTTCGACATGGGAGGTTAGTATCGCAAGGAGTCAATGTGTTCATAATAAATCCTTGGCCAAGGTCATGAGGATGAAGTTGTTAGGAGTGATAAGTGTCATCTTACTTCTAACTATAAATCTTATGTGACTCAAGGCTTTTAATTTAATGATGTTTGATATGTTCCATACCCTAGACACATTAGCGACATGGTCTTGACGAAGTGACTAGAGTGCACGACAGTTGTCATTGTCAGGCCCAGATTTGGTAAGATGAGATTCTAGTCTCAAACTAACCAGATAATGACGGTTAGAAAATGGGGGTCGATACACATGGCCAGAGCCTCTATCATTCTAATGATACTATATGTGTGAGTCACTACTAAAGTAAAAAATCTAACTATTAGAGTCTCACACAGATGATGACCTCTCACGAAAAGCAAAGAAAATAAACGTATGTATATATGATATACTAGGATTGATCACAACAGCTATGATCAACATTGAGAGGAAATAATGCATCACAAAGAGTTGTGAGTGCATGAGAGAAATGATCATAAAGAGTTACGAATATTTCAACTTAAGAAGAAATGCTAAGCTGCTAGGGCATCAGTTAGTCGACTAATGTAGTATCCTTAGTCGACTAAAACAATGATTAATCAACTAATCATTGTGATTAGTCGACTACCCAGTACAGGATGTGTAATCAACTTACTGTCGGTAGTTAGTCGACTAGCATAGGTTTGTTAGTCAACTAACGACCGATATAACAGATTAGTGTTTCAAATGTGGTGTAGGATTTGATTCAAATGTTGGATCTAATCCGAACTAGAATCCTAGTAACAAATCCACCTTGTTTTAGGATAAGATTTGGGTTGAAATCTTGAATTCTAATTAGATTAGAAATCCTAATGAACAAGCATTTTTCTTGAAAGTGCATCTACATGTAGAGTTTTGATCTAACTCAAATTCCGAATACGACGTAGGTTTGGATGACCCCTAGCACAATATAAAGGGATCATCTCCTACCATCTCAAGACACCATAATATACAACAAGTTATCACAATATTTTAGATCAAAGATCAAGCATCCAAGATATCTTGTGAAGAGAAATGAAAACCTTTTTGAGGAAAAATATCTCGCACCCAAATAAAGTTTTCCCTTCTCCTCCTCTCAAGCCATAGCCAAATTTTTTGGAGCCGAACTCGAGTTTGAGAAGAGCTCATGAATCATGATGGGATTATCATCATTGTGATTCATTTAAAGCACTTGGTTGGGAAGCGAGGTATGGTCTTTACCAAAAGAGACGTTGGATCCGTGGAAATCACTTAAGTACACTCGAACATATGTACGGTCTCTATCTTCTGCATTAATACATAGTCATTATAGCATGATCTTCGCTTGTTATATGCTTGAGTAGAATTTTTTTTCAATTCTTTCACTGTTTTCTAAAAGGTTTAGAAAATCTAGCATATTCACTTACAAATGCTAGATCTGTGATGTGAAAAATTTATGGGATAGCCCAAAAATTCTCAAGGATATCTTTTCTATCGCCCTTGGGAACAAAAGGTTCTTTTTGCTCAGTATGCCGCCTTCTTGGAGAATGAGTCTCTTGAAGAAGAGACATGAGGCAAAGCGATAGAACTAGAAGAAGTTACAAAAGCACAAATTGCACGGGATTAAGAGACAGAACCAGACACCAATACTCCTCTTTCAGGCCTCAGCCAATTAGGAGATCTAGTAGGAAATCTAATCCACCAGTGAGATACTATGGGTTTCTCATTGATGGTGGAATAAAGGAATTCATCATGATTAATGGTGACAGTACTAGTTTGTAAGAAGCCATGTAGAGTGGGGATTCTGCAAGATGGCGTGATGAAATGAAATGCAAAATAGGACCCATGCATCCTAACAAAGTATGGACTTAAAAGGATGGGGAAACCCCCATAGAGAGCAATTGGATCTTTAAGAAGAAGATTAATATAGATGGAAAGGTTTAGACCTTTAAAACAATATTTGTGGAAAAGGGATATCATCAAAGGCTTAGTATAGAATATGACGAGATCCTTTCACTGATGGCATTACACAAACCCAATCAAACACTGCATGTTATAGCAGCTTACCGGGACTATGAGGTCTAAAAATGGATGTAAAGATAGTTTTTTAAGATAAGGATTTAGAAGAGTGTGTTTATTTGACCCATTTAGAGGGCTTTAAGGTCAATGACAGCAGTTACAAAACATGCAGACTACTTAGATCTATTTATCAATTGAAGCAAGCATCAAGGAGCTGGAACATCTAATTTGATGATATAGTCAAAAGGTTTGACTTCATCAAAAATGAGGATGAACCATGTATATATAATAAGGCCAGTTGGACTGCTGTCTCATTCCTCATATTGTACATAGATGATATACTTTTTATTGGTAATAACATATAGATGTTGCAATCGATCAAAGTATGGTTGTTACAAAACTTCTCCATAAAGGTTTGGGTGAAGCATCCTATATTACTTGGTATAAAGGTATATAGAGACAGATCTAATATGATGCCAAGATTGTCCCAGTCTAGGCACATAGACATCATGTTGAAGGGGTTTAATATGCAAAATTCCAAGCGAGGTAGCATACCCGCTTATCATAGAACAACTCTCAACTCTATCCAAGGACATGCCTCCCAAGACAGAAGAGCAGAAAGTTCACATGAGTATGATTCATTATCGTGTAATCCATTATATGTACTAGACATAATGCCATATACGTACTTGGCATTATTAGTCGATATCAATCAAATCTGGGGGAGAAGAATTAGATTACCATAAAGAACATACTTAATTACATGAGAAGGACTAAAGATATGTTCTTGGTATATGGTGCGAATAGTAATTTTTCAGTGAATGATTTATTGACTCCAATGTTTAAAGTGATATAGATAACAGCAAATGGAATTCAGGACATGTTTTCACCCTCGATGGAGGGGTAGTGAGTTAGAAGAGTTCCAAACATGACATTGTAACAGACTTTATAATGGAAGTGTAAGGGAATATGCTAGATATGCTAAACAATTTAGCAATGCAACGGCAACCAGAAAAATCAAAATTTTTCTACAACTAGCATATTCTTCCAAGATCTATTGCAGTACTTGAAATAAATGCTAAATAAAATTTCATACGTTGGCACTGATATTCTTACGCGTATCTGCGGATCCAAAACTTTTTCGATGAAGTCCAAAACACCACAGCTCCATCCACCACGGTGCTATAAATGTCACACAATGATGATCACCTGTCATGTTTCATGAGCTCCTCCTGATCTGGAACTTGAATCCCAATCATCACGGCTAAGGATTGAGAAGAGGAGAACGAATATACACAAGAAGACGCAATGCTTGCATCGATGTACACATGCATATGACCATGAAAGCATGCATGGAGGTGATCTATGCATGGCCATGTAAATAATTCTCACGCATGAAAGCACTCCCTTTGGTGTGTGACTTGATTCCAATGAGAGAGGAGTGCATGCAACAATTGCAGGCATATAATAATCCCCCAATGATACAATTCCACTTGGTGATTAAAAGAGAGCCATGACTCTTTCCTTCTTCCTGTGTGTGAGTTGTATCTTTTTGGCCAAATGATTTTTCTCTTTGGCCGCACAAAGACCATAACGAGAGGAAATATATTAGCATCCAATATATAAATATGGCTGTATTAGGGCTTCGTTACTTGTAATCCCTAAAATGCCCATATAAGAAGAAAGATCAATTAATTGGATTTCCCCTCCATAATAGTGTAAGGACCATGTGCTATAAGGAAGAAACACTAGAGGGGGAGGTGAATATTGTTTTATAGAATTATAAGGAATTTACGCCAAATAAAACCCTAATTAACCAACAAATGCGGAATTAAAGAAATGATTAACAACACAAGGAAGAATGCAATGCAAACATGCAATGTATCCTGGTTCAGTGCTACCCAAGGCAAACCCGACTTGTTACTGGTGCCCTAATCCAGTAACACCCGAGATCACACTCGGATACTCTAGTAAATACCAATAGAGCTTTCCTTTAGCCCACCTGCGAAAACCCCAACACGTGCAATCGACCTACAATCGATGTCTGTGTATCCCACAAACCGGGAACACACAAATACCTTAATCCCACAACTTGGAACTAAGCACACTCTCACAAACCGAGAGCAAAACCTTTCCTTGACTCCCACAACTTGGGATCAAGCCAACCCTCTCACCAACCGAGAGTACTCAACAAATTAGAAGAATTGAGAATGAAATATACAACTTGAAATACACTCACCTATGCCTTGAATAAGAACTTACTTGTAAAGGCTATAGTGTGTGTGTGTGTGTGTGTGTGTGTGTGTGAAGTGCTCAATGAGAGAGGAGATATCCCTTGAGATGCTTGCCCAAAGAGGAAAGCAAATCTAGCTTAGATGTGTACTTTAGAGAATTAAGGGCAAGAGGAATTAGAGAGCACTTGAGAGGAGTGAGATGCTTGGAAATGATTTCTTGAGAGACCAAGGGTTCTCAGATATTCAGCCTATCTCCTATATATATTAGCTCAAGGAAAGCCCAAAACCCCAAGCAAAAAGACCCAAAAACTAATCTGCCAACTGCTATAAACGGGATGAAAACGACTCGGACAGTCGCCTGTAGAAGGGGGGACAGTCGCCTGTTCCAATGTAGCCAACGGCTATAAACTAAAAAATACTGACAGGACAGAGGATGACTAGTCGACTGTAGAAGGATGACCAGTCGACTGTTCACATGGGCAGTCGACTGTTCAGCCTTCAATAGTCGGCTGTTCGAGAGACAGAATCTGCAGTTTCTATACAGATGATTACTAAAACGGCTATAACTGCCACTACAGATATCCAATTAGAGTGATTAAAATTGGGTTGGAAAGCTAACAAAATTTTCTTTCAAATGAGCTTTGAATGGATGCAAAATTCAAACTACATAAAAACGGACAGCACTTTGAATCTGACTGATATGTGCAGGAAATCTGATATCGGCTCATGAAAACAGTCATAACTTGAAATACAAATATCCGATTGGAGTAATTCAAGTTGGGTTGGAAAGCTTATTGAGTTAGCTAACTACTGATGGTGGTTTGGATTAAAAATTCCAACTATATAAAAATTGGAATCAGTTTGAAGGCAGACTGGTCAGAAAAACAGAATACAGCTTCAAACAAATTTGGGCTCTGTTTAAAAATAGTCGACTGTTGAAGGAAAACCAGTCGACTGGTGAGCACACCAGGCACCTGGTGATCCTTCATCAGGCCCCTGTTTTGAGTCAAAAGTTCAGATTTAAGTGTTCAAAGCCTAGAAGCATATGGGGTCAACTAGAGGCTATACTAATGATGTGTATAGGTGGTGTAGGTTCCTTTAAGTAGTTCTAATTCAAGGCTTAACATTCTAAGACTCACAAAGAAGTAAATACTAAAGATTACAATGAGTATCTTTACTTCTTCATTGTCTTGATCTTTTAGTTGTATGTCTTGAATGTTGCCATCGCCATCTAGTCTTTGATCATCAAGATATTCTTCGAAGCTGTTGAATCATCCATTCATTTCTTCTCTTTGGATTGAATCTACATTCATTTGTTGAAGCCATTGGCTTGAAGCTTGAGGTAGTCTTAGAGTTCTTCAATCCAATGCTTCACCTTTGTTGATCTACCAAGTTCTCCAC
The DNA here is from genome assembly GCA_030789695.1 of Scilla litardierei. Taxonomy (NCBI): domain Eukaryota; kingdom Viridiplantae; phylum Streptophyta; class Magnoliopsida; order Asparagales; family Asparagaceae; genus Scilla; species Scilla litardierei. The sequence continues at coordinate 152,921,708 of CM061138.1, read as the reverse complement.
TTGAATCAACACGTGTAGTCACTTTTGATCTTCTTGAATCTAATTTATAACTCTTTAGTTAACTGCAATCACATAGGTTAATCACAATAATTTATATTTGATCATCATCAAAACCAAGGTAGAGAGTCCAATACTCAACATTCTCCCCCTCTGATGATGACAAACCAAATATAAACAAAATAAATAATTGTGCATTAAATATACTTACTCCCCCTGCAATGATGCCAATCAAGTTAATGTCAATAGTCAATAGCATCATTAAGCAGTTAATAGTGTGTGTATCACATAAGGTTGTGTATATATCGCATGAATGATCAAAATAATATCCATATACAATACAAATCATATAGGTGATACACATCTTAAACATGAGCATGATTACCAACATCTACCAAATGTAATCAATACAAACCAAGGTAATCACCAATGCTCCCCCTGAATCATATACATGATCAATCATACATAAAGGCTATATGATTCAAGTTATTGTTTAACACTCAACATTTAATTAGCATAAAGCACATTCTTTATTTATTTCTCTCCCCCTTTGGCATTATCCAAAAGGCATGGGGGCATAGAAACAACAAATGCAAAAATAGAGTGGAAAACATAAAAGTATATCTAATGTAAACTATATAGGCTACCAATAGAAAACAAGATATCAAAATGAAGATATCAATTGCAAGAGCAAATATCCAACAACAACTCAACCACCCACAATTATCACAAATAGATAAGCAATATGTATAGTGTGATAAAAGATTACAATGCATACTAATTGTAAACAGCAGTGTGAGCAGTGTTAGAAATGTGACAATATCATAATTAGTAGTAGCTACTAACTGTAAATATGATAACACAATATGGATAATAATGCAAAATTCATGACATCACTTATGAAAGAAAAACAAGTGATCAAATAGTGTCAGAACAAGCTCAATTATCACAAAATTTATAACATTAAGCATAATGTGATAGACTATCCTTGAGCAAGAGCATGACATATGACATGAACATGATTAAAGATATAATGGTAGAATCAATATCATCACTATGACATAGATCCACAAATAATATTAATAAAGTGAGATCTAAGCCAAACATAGCAAAAAAAATGCAACAAACATGACTATGGAAATTTTTAGCCATGTGTACAAAGTTATGTTATGAAATAATAACTCAAATTAAGTTCTAATGATCATAATACCAATGAAATAATCACTACATGTCAAAATATATCAATTGAAAGTGAAGTGACAACAAGTGGTGAAAATATGATCAAACGAACATGAATAATATCACAATCATGGTTATGAACTCATTGCTCAAAATAAATTTTAATGAGCATACTAACATACTCAAAACATCACATACTGTAATTACATCACATGATCACATCTAGCACAAACCATCTCAAAAATCTCATAAAAAGTGAAAATAGACGTATAAGATGTGAGATGACAAAAATAAGTATAATGACATGTGCTTTTACTCTCCAAATCATCTCCAAATCATCTCCAAATGTAAACATTCCAATTCTAAGTGAAATATGAGATGATGGGTGACAAGGTATGAATATCAAATATCAGCATTATGCAAAAGTGTTATGCCAAATAAAAATATTGACTTCATAAAAATTATGGCATACACAATTCTAGTACACTAGTATACTAATTGAAACAATGTTCAGAAGAACCATAGTACTAACATGCATTCCAGAATAGATACTCATAGAATGAGTCAATGATAAGCATGGAATGCCATGAGCATAAGCAAGATAAGCAATGTATCACAAGCTCAAAACTAGCATCAAATAAGAGCATGTAAAGATGATATCCAATATAAATATTCTAATAAAGTATGCAAAGCAGGCAAATAATGTCAAGATCATGATATCACATGTGAAGGAAACCAAGTGAACAAATAGAGTCATGATCTCATCCTAGCTTAATTATCACAAAGGATTTAACATAAGGAATAATGTGACAAAACATCTTTTGAGCAAAGGCATAGAGTTTGCATGAGCAAAGATAAAAGATATAATGAAGATAGTCTACGTTCAAAGTCACAAGGTAGGACATAAACGAATAAAGTTACCATGAGCATCGCATGCATGCATACCAATTGTGAGAATGTAACAAAAGCTTATGTAATAAGAATTTAATCGGAGGTATCATTAATGAAGTCATAGTGCATCAAGATATATTCATGGAAGAATATCTATGACAAAATATACATATCATCAAACACAATATAAACCTTATATGATCTTGTATAGCACAAATTATCTCTAACATCTCATAAAATATCATAAAATATGAGCATGAGATGAGAGATGACATAGTGAGAAATATAGCATGAAGATCACTAACAAATATGCATGAGAGTTATGTCACTTATGAAAATATCATACATGAAAGATTTAGCTATAGACATGAAAGATCTCTCTAATAAAATTATAGCTAAACATCAGTCATGAAGAAATTAAAATGACAAGTAACATACATTGATCACCCCAAATCATATCAATGCATCTCAGAAAGATAATCATACCAACTGTAAGAAAAGTATAAGATGTGAGGTGATACAATGAACAAATATGCATAAAGATCCTAAATCAATTAATCTTATTCATGGCATGAATTATATATAACATGATGAAGTATAGCATGACATAGGGAAATGAAAAATTCAAGCTGGAAAACAAGATTAGATTTGGAGATTTAGGGCTTTTGAATGAAATGAGAGCTTGAGCATTGAAAACAAATCAATATAGTTTAGAGGGTTCCAAGAGTTCTCTAATGGAACAATAAAAGCCATATTTATAAGCTCTCTAAAAGCCTCAAAACGATTTACCCAAAACCTTCAACACAATCAACTGGAAAAAAGGCTCAATGGCTAAAAATTCTGACACGACAGGCGACTGATGAAGGATCATCGGCGTCTGTGTGGCAGAAGAGCAAAGGTTGCCAAAATCAAGAATTCTGGGTAAGCAAGGACTGCGACTGAAGTGGTATCCACAGGCGCCTGTGCCATGGGCAGACAACTGTGAAATCAACATCAGTCGTCTGACCGAATGAAGACAAGTTAGGGATCTTTGGGCAATAGAGAGACAGGCGACTGACTAACAAGTCATATGTGCCTGCAAGGAGTCAGGCGCCTGTACATTGTACAGAAGTTTCCTATTAGAAATGGATAATGAAAACCCAAAGTATCCTATCAAAAATGTGTGCATGACAGACGATTGTAGAGCAAATCACAGGCGCATGTAAGGAGACAGGTGCTCGTTCAGCAGTCGCCTGAAAATCAACCAAAGTGCACATGTTAGGGAATAAATGAATGATTCTACTAGAATGGCATGACATATTATGATATGATCTAAATAATCCATGAACATAATCATCTATGAAAATTGGATACAAGTGGTAGAATCAGAGCAACAATGAATCTTTAATGAAAGAATTGAAAGGTTTTCATTGAAGGTTAAGATCTAAATATACTTAATATAATCCAATGAACAAACAAGCATGGCATACACATCAGTTATCAAATTCATAATTTTTAACAATCTTCACAAAGAAGCATGCATGTGAGGAATGAGATGTGTAATGACAACATGTTTCAAAGATATGAAATCAATAAACAACTAACCAACTCATTATATAAATGTTATAGCTACCATGATACAAGTGTCATAATAAGACATATATGGCATACATGAACATGGTAGTCACATAAACAAACAATCTTCATAATAAGACATGTATGGCATACATGGGCATGGTAGTCACACAAACAAACAGTCTCTATGAGGGAGTGACATGAATGAGCTAATGAAGAAGTATACTATATTACACAAATCCAATATATTAAAATACCAATTGTACTAAACACACACACTTACAAACATTTAGCTCTCCCTATATGTGTGCATCTCCAAGGCATCATCATCTTCTTTGAATTGATCCTTCATTTGTAAACCAAGAAGTGTGTAGGTTAGGCATCTTATACAACAATCTGACAATTAAACAATTGGTGTTATCCAAAAACTTTTTGGATCCAAGGGGTTAAGGAACAAAATCAAGTAGTCCAATAACCAATCATATACCAATTGTAAATAACAATCATCAATAAAAATACATGACATGCATTGATAGGAGTTATTATAATCATGAAAATCATACACATAAGGAATTAACAATTCTCAACTATTAGAAATTTAGATACACCTAGACTAATAATTCCTATGCATATGATTTAATCACAATACATTATACAAGCAACATCACTATGAATACACACATATAATACAATAGTGTGTGCTAGAAAGATTCCACGTTCAATATGCATATGTGTACAAAATAAGCATTCGCGGCATAACACATATTGATGGATGGCATGAAAAGTAATACCACAAAGAGTGTGCATGAAAAGCATATGGTATAATTTTTCATAACCAAATTCTCTTTCCCTTTAGCATATCAACAAGATGGGAATGTGCAAATTGATAATCACCAAGGGTTAAAGAAACCTACTAATCTATATGGATAACATAATATGAATGAAATGCAATGATATATAAATGAAAATAACATGATAGTAATCAGACATTTCATACTCCCACATAATCATACAAAATATGCAAACTTGGGAGTAATGGACGAACTCACACATATATGGGTACAAAAAGTAATTATACAAGCATGGTACCCAAGCAATGAAGTGCAATGTGAGTGAGTTAGCAAGGTGGAAATCAAACAAAGGCTGAGTTTGATTTTTATATATAGTCGCATGAGAATATGTCATTTCTAATGTATGATTCTATATACGTGTTCCTTTCATGCCTAGAAACATTCTTAGTAATCCACAAACATAGTGATTTGGGATTCTTAAGGAGAGGTTGTGTAGTGGCATGAGTAGGAAGTTCGGATGCACGCTTGTGAGGTGGAACATAAATAATAGTGTGTCCCGTGTGTGAAACATGCAAATGAGCATTAATTCTAGCATGGAAATTTTTAAGCCACATGTTATAAATAGTCCATGAATAAACATATGAATATGGATTATAAATACACAACGCACATGAGTCAAGAATTTGACACAAATGAAATACATATGCATGAATGGCATAAAAGACACATAATATGCAAACATAGGATATGCATGAGATAGTCTCAGACACAAAGTAACATCTACATGCATCCAACACACATAAATACCAAATGTAAGAATATACTTACAACATTAAGCTCCCCCTTATTTGGTGCATCACTTAAGTACCATCAACTCCATTTGAATGGAAATATTTGCAAATCAAGGAGGTGGTTGAGTTTGTATCCCAAAGTGGATTGAACCTAGAAAACATAATTTTGGTATCCAAAAACCTTTTTGGATCTTGTGTGTTAGGCAACAAATTTAAATACTAAATTCAAATAATTGTAACACATATCCTAATGTAATCACACACAATTTTTATGATACATGTAATCATGCCACTTGATAAATATTTAACCATATACATGCACGTACCAATTGTACCAAAAGTAAATATGTATATTAATCCAAAAGCATGACATGTATCACATGCAACAAAACATAAATATGAATCAAAGCATGTATTGCATGAGAAAGTATTAAATATTCTAGACATGAAAATCTTAAACACAATGATTTACTAATAATCAATCAATGGAAATCAAATTCAATAAGAATTTAAGTTTCCAACAAACATGAGCATCTAAGACCAATATGCAAACAAAAGAATAAACCAATTCTTAACACAAATGTTTTGGTACCCATAAAATGAATATAAACTTACAGTACCAAGCATGTTGGGTTAACGAAAACTAACCCTTTAGAAACCAAGTCCAAGAGGACCTTGATTTCCCAACATAATCATCATTCAAAATAATATCATAAATATATGATTGCACATACATATCCTTAACATGCTTGCTAGTGTTATTAGGACCCCAAATAGTGTATGTTTTGGGTATCCTCTTCCTAGTAGTTGCATGCACACAAGGTTGATCTCTACGTGGTGCATGTGGCCTAGGAACATGTGATCTAGCAAGAGCATGTGGATATGTGTATGGAACATTGTGTTGTGCTAAAGCATGATGATGGGCATATGATCCATGGTGTGGTGTTGCATACATACGTGGATGAACATGAGGTGCATATGCATGAAGATGATCATGAGAATAAGCATGCATACATGGATGTGATGTGTGATCATAAGCATGTGAAGGTGCATGAGCATGAGTACGTGCATAAGAGTGTCTCAAATGAGTGTTTGCACGTGCTCGTGGGTGTGGAGCATAAAAACTATCATTTGTATGAATGTGAGGAGTGGATGCATTCCTACGAGTATTGGTGTACATGAATGCATGTCCCTTCCTTTGATGTCCACCCTTGATGGGTTTCTTTGCAAAGGAGGGAGGAACAGGAGTGGTGGTTTCCTTAGTAGTAGAACTACTCAAGTTGTTATAGACACCACTCGTGGATGCACCGGAGGATGGCCTCACAAAATCTATAGTTACTTCACTATAGGAGGTGCATGCATTGGAAGCACTTGCCTTAGAATAACCAAGGCCAACACGATGGTTTACCGGTAGTTGATTCTTTAGCAAATCATCCAAAATGTCTTTTCCCTTATTGAGTCTCTCAACAATGGAGGACATGAGCTCATAGTTCTTCGAAATTGAAGAAATAATGGTATTCAATGTGGATGCATGTGTGGTGAGCTCGTGCACTTGAGATTTGAGAGCCTCATTCTCAATGCCCAACTAGTGTTTTGAGATTGGAGATTTTCAATCTCAAGATCGTTACTATCCACAATGGAAACACGATCAAGTTGAGATTTGAGGGACTCCACCTCTTTTCTCAACATGCCATTTTGTGTAAGCAACCTTGCTTTCTCAATGGCGAGTGTCTCAACAATGGTGTCATTGTTTGAGGTGTAATATGTAGATGTGTTACTGAGACTAGCAATCTTATTCTTAGCATCACAATATTTATGCATAATCTTTTGATATTTATCAAATAATTATTCATTTACAATTCTAAGATCATCCATTATTACCTCTTCGTCGTTGCTATCACTTCCACTAGAATCACTTGATTCGTTATTAGAATCAGCCGTAGTGGCATCCTCTCGTGCCATCAACCCCATGAACGAATCCCTTTCATCATTGGAGGAAGAACACTCTGAGGTGGACTCTTCTTACTTCGCTAGCATGTGCCATATTTGATATGTTGTCGTAGCCTTGGACACACGCATAAGAATGTCATAAGTTAAATAATCAAGCAAGATGTCCATTACCTCTTCATGTTTCTCTACCAATTCTTTTTGCTCATTTGTCCATTCATGTTCGAAAGTGATAGGTGCACGAAAGGGCTTCTCCACAAGCTTCCAATAATCATCATCAATGGATTGAATATAGGCCTTCATCTTTACACACCAAATTTGATAGTTCGTTCCAATGAGAAGTGGTAGAGTATGCCTTCGTGTGTTGTTGTTGCTGGTTGCCATAGCTATAACCGTGCTCTGATTCAATTGTAAGGACCCTGTGCTATGAGGAAGAAACACTAGAGGGGGTGAATAGTGTTTTATTGAATTATAAGGAATTTACGCCAAATAAAACCATAATTAACCAACAAATGCGGAATTAAAGAAATGATCAACAACACAAGGAAGAATGCAATGCAAACATGCAATATATCCTGGTTCGGTGCCACCCAAGTCAAACCCGACTTGTTACCGGTCCCCTAATCCAGCAACACCCGTGATCACACTCGGATACTCTAGTAAATACCACTAGAGCTTTCCTTTAGCCCACCTGCAGAAACCCCAACAAGTGCAATCGACCTACAATCGATGTCTGTGTATCCCACAACCCGGGAATACACAAATACCTTAATCCCACAACTTGGAACTAAGCATACTCTCACAAACTGAGAGCAAAACCTTTCCTTGACTCCCACAACTTGGGATCAAGCCAACCCTCTCACCAACCGAGAGTATTCAACAAATTAGAAGAATTGAGAATGAAATATACAACTTGAAATACACTCACCTATGCCTTGAATAAGAACTTACTTGTAAAGGCTATAGTGTGTGTGAAGTGCTCAATGAGGGAGGAGATATCCCTTGAGATGCTTGCCCAAAGATGAAAGCAAATCTAGCTTAGATGTGTGCTTTAGAGCATTAAGGCAAGAGAGAATTAGAGAGCACTTTAGAGGAGTAAGAGGCCTGAAAATGATTTCTTAAGAGACCAAGGATTCTCATATATTCAGCATATCTCCTATATATATTAGCTCAAGGAAAGCCCAAAACCTCAAGCAAAAAGACCGAAAAACTAATCTGCCAACGGCTATAAACGGGCTGAAAACGACTCGGACAGTCGCCTGTAGAAGGGGGGACAGTCGCCTATTCCACTGTAGCCAAAGGCTATAAACTGAAGAATACTGACAGGACAGAGGATGACCAGTCGAATGTAGAAGGATGATCAGTCGACTGTCCACCTGGGCAGTTGACAGTTCAGCCTTCAACAGTCGGCTGTTCGAGGGACAGAATCTGCAGTTTTTGTACAGCTGATCACTAAAACGGCCATAACTGTCACTACAGATATCCAATTGGAGTGATTAAAATTGGTTTGGAAAGCTAACAAAATTTTCTTTCAAATGAACTTTGAATGGATGCAAAATTTGAACTACAGAAAAACTGACAGCACTTTGAATCTGACTGATATGTGCAGGAAATCTGATATCGGCTCACGAAAACAGTCATAACTTGAACTACAGATATCCGATTGGAGTAATTCAAGTTGGGTTCGAAAGCTTATTGAGTTAGATAACTACTGCAGGTGGTTTGGATGAAAAATTCCTACTATAGAAAAATTGGCATCAGTTTGAAGGCAGACTGGTCAGAAAAACAGAATACAGCTTCAAACAGATTTGGGCTCTGTTTAAAAGCAGTCGACTGCTGAAGGAAAACCAGTCAACTGGTGAGCACACCAGGCACCTGGTGATCCTTCATCAGGCCCCTGTTTTGAGTCAAAAGTTCAAATTCAAGTTTTCAAAGCCTAGAAGCATATGGGGTCAATTAGAGGCTATACTAATGATATATATGCGTGGTGTAGGTTCCTCTAAGTAGTTCTAATTCAAGTCTTAACATTTTAAGACTCACAAAGAAGTAAATACTAAAGATTACAATGAATATCCTTACTTTTTCATGGTTTTGAGTCTTTTAGTTGTATGTCTTGAATGTCGCCATCGCCATCTAGTCTTTGATCATCAAGATGTTCTTTGAAGCTTTTGAATCATACATTCATTTCTTCTCTTTGGATTGAATCTCCATTCATTTGTTGAAGCCATTGGCTTGAGGTTTGAGGTAGTCTTAGAGTTCTTCAATCCAATGCTTCACCTTTGTTGATCTACCAAGTTCTCCACTTGAATCAATGATCGGTCCATATTTTACACCTTTTTTCTGCATGTTTGCACGCCATTTCGATTGCTCATATTGCGATTTTCACGATTATTCGATGATATTGCGTTACTTTTCACTAGTTCTTGTTTTTGTCGGATTTCAGAAAATATGGAGCAATTGGGCGCAAAAATGAGCTTAAAGAACTTGCACGCGTGACGGAGCATCGCTCATGGCCTTATTAAGGAGTTATCAGCGCTAAAGGATGAGTGGAGAAGGGAAGAATTTGATAGAATCGACGAGGAGGCGAAAAGGAGAAGAAAAGAGCTCAAGAGTACCCCACTCGGCCGAGCAGACTGCTCACTCGATCGAGTGAAGGACCGCACTCGCCCGAGTGAAACGGATAGGCACCGAAGATTTTCCATGTTCACTCGACCGAGCAAGGAAGACCACTCGACCGAGTAAGAAAGCCCACTCGCCCGAGTGCTACATAGATTTCGTCCAGAGAAGAGGCCAACTTACTGGAATTTGGAGAAGCCTCACTCGGCCGAGTGGCAAAGCCCACTCGACCGAGTAAAGAAGCCCACTCGCCCGAGTATTACAGTGTTTTTCTCCTGAGATCTAAGCAGACTCTCTGGAATTTTTAGAGAACTGCAGAAGACCCTAATTGGCCGAGTAGAGAAGCCCACTCGACCGAGTGAAGAATCCCACTCGGCCGAGTGATGCCGATGACACGAGCACCCAGATTTTCAGATAGCCTCCCACTATTTTGAAATCTTATATCATTCCAGCAATCAAAATATTTTTCTCATATTTTTATGGATAGTAGACTTCATGATCGTTCCAACGCCACCAAGATCGTGTCAATCGGAGGTCAGATGAAATCTGGAGAATTTCTGCAAGTTGATGCTGCAGTGCTGGAATTTCCACTCGGCCGAGTCATTTTCCCACTCGGCCCGAGTGACGGCGGGCCCAAATTTTAAGTTGCGGCCAAGCTGATTTAGGGCAAGAATTTGAGAGGGTTTTGAAGGGTTATTTGCTAGGGTTTTGGGAGGCTATATAAGGGGTTTGTAGCCGTCATTAGAGGAGAGTTCACATATGTTTTCTTAGGGATTATTTTAGAGGTTAGGCTACACCCTAGGCCCCCTCTTGGATCTAAAAGCTTGTAATTGGATTGAAGTTCTTCATCAAAGCTAAGTATCCTTGTTCTTGTTGTTTGAATCTTTGATTTGATATCTTTTTACATGCAAGCAATGTCTTTTATTGATCTCTATATCGTTATTGCTATGCTTGAGTAGATTTGATGTTCTAGGGCATGGGGATGAACCCTATAGATCTCATGTCAAATTTGTGATGAATGAATTTCTAGGTTGCTAGAATTGTTAGATGGTTAGGTTGTGATTAATTTAATACGAATAACTAGGGATTTCCATCGATTGGGGTTTGCAAGAGATTGGATTCCTATCGATGGGAAGGCCTAGATATTTGAATTAGGTTTATAATCGAAATTCTCTATACTTGGTTTGTAAGAGATTGGACCAAAGCTAGGATTTTTATTATAAATCTATATCCATATTCATTTACAAGAGCTTGGACGAATACGAACTATCACAACCTAGATCGTAACTCGAGTTTGCACGAGAGTGGGCTCGAGGTGCGATTGGACGATGATGTCGATCTTCATGCTAGTGGCTTAGGGTAGGGTTTGCACGAGAGTGGGCTCTAGTCTAGATTGCTATAGACCGGCGATAGCGCGAGAGCGTGAGCTTAGTTCTCTATTCAGTTACGACTAGTTCATCTCAATCCAAGTCTATTAATATTGAGATTCACTATTTACAATGATGAATGACGATCCGTAGTGGGGATTCCCTAGCCCTAGACACTTTTACTATATTGTATTTGAATCGATATTTGACTGACTTCTTTATCACCGACACCGACATCCACCACCATTCCCATTATATCATTCCATAACCATCTCCACCAATACAACATTCGTAGTCGAGCCAACCTAGGATAGATTGGAACCAACACCGCCTCCTTGTGTTCGATACCCGCTCGTCACTTGACCGTGCCCTTACGGTAAAACTACAATCGTTCTCTGGGTGTATATCCGGGGCCGATCAAGTTTTTGGCGCCGTTACCGGGGATTCATCTCCGTGTAAATTGCGCCCTACTTGGTTGTTCTCAGAGTTACATTTTGGATATATCAAGTTTTTGGCGCCGTTGTCGGGGATTTATCTCCGTGTAATTTGCGCCATGGCTAGGTCTCTCTAGGGTTACATTTTGGGTCGATCAATCAACACGTGTAGTCACTTTTGATCTTCTTGAATCTAATTGATGACTCTTTAGTTAACTGTAATCACATATGTTAATCACAATGATTTATATTTGATCATCATCAAAACCAAGGTGAAGAGTCCAATACTCAACAATTAGAACCCTTGATTTGAATCTAAATCAAACCTTAAAATAAGGTGGATTAGTTAAACCAAAACTCTAATTAAATTCCTAACACTTAGGAATTCTTGCTAGAGTTAAAACTCTATCAATTCGGGTCAGTTTTGGATCCAACTCTTGGATTAAACCTGCACCCAATCACTAAACCAAAACCACTTATGCATATGGAACAATTAGTCAACTAGTGCTTATACATAAGTCGACTAGTGCCCAGTTAGTCGATTAGTGCTTTAGCACTAGTCGACTAGCTAACTCTGTTTTTCGTGCCGGTTGGTTAGTTGACTACTGAAGCATCATTAGTCAACTACCCACCTTTTAGGGGTTTGGTTAGGAGTTTATGCTTTTTCTTTAAATTGGATCATTCGTAACTCTTTACGAATATTTCCAACGTGCCCTCGCAATTCCTTGTGATGCACCATTCTCTCTCTAATAAGATTGATCATAACTCTTGTGATTGGTCCCATACATCACATGCACATGTAGCTCATTCCTTCGTTTCTCATGAGAGGTCGTCACATGTGTATGACTCTAATAGCCTGATTGCAACGAGCATGATTATATCATGTTCAAGATGCAGCAGAGGCGCTAGCCACGTAAACTGCCGTCCTCGTTAAGGAATCGTTGTTGTTTGGTTAGCATAGAGACTGGAATCTCTACGAACCAAATCCTAGGCCTTACAGTGACAAATTCCATGCAGTTTGATCCCTTCATCATCAATATGTCGCTAATGTGTTTAAGGTCTAGTTGCTTGTCAAACCCCACTACACCTTATAGCTAGAGTGAAATGTGATCCCATAGTTAGAGGTTTAGATACAACGTGTTACTCTAACAAATTTATTTGTTTGCCTTGGCCAAGGACTTAACTATGAATCATATTTGAGTCCATGTGACACTTGTTAGGTATTGGTGTCTTAGACCAATATTGTTTTGATGATGATCGCAACATTATGTTGTTGCTAATGACTCTCTATGTTTTAGTCTCATGTTTAACTATTGAAGATTAGCATGTTGGAGACTAAATACTTGATGAAGGGAAGCTCATCAAGAGGTGCCAAAGCTTAGAAAATGATGGGGAGCATCAAGGCATCAAAAACTTGAAGCCTTAGACTCTAGGAGAAGCAAAATGTAATCCATATAATTTCTATTAGTACATTTCTCTTTCTGAGTCTAAGATTTTGTAATGCCTTAATAGATGGTCATACGTATTCATGCATATGCATTAACCATCTTAGTGAGCCTCAAGATTATCATAGAAACCAACCAAATAGGTTCATAAACAAAAAAACTCAAATTGGAGTTTTTAGCCTTCCAATAGGCGACTGCTGATGGCAGGACACAGGCTACTCGGTGATCTCCAGGCGCCTGGCCAGCCTTCTATAGCCAATTGTTGTGCACAGCTCAAGTCAACTTTTTCTTGACTCTTTCTTGAGCTTTTAATGCATGCGACTGAGGTTCATTTGACAGGCGCCTATCTACCATCAGGCGCCTGAACCTTGTTCTTTAGTCGTCTTAGTGCCAATGTGCATATCTTGTCTTTTCTGGTACCAATCCACTTTGTGTGGCAACCGACTGATGTAGTGTTTACAGTCTTCTGTCTATATTCAAGCACCTAGACTTTGGTCATCAGTAGTCTAAAAGCACAAGTGCGAAATTTGCATTTTCTCAGCTCCATTCCATCCTATATGACAGCCGCCTACTGAAGTATATTCAAGCGCCTGCATATTGTACAGGCGCCTGTGTAGTCTTCTACAGTCACCTGTCCTGGCTTAGATTATATCCGTTGGGAATTTTTTAGCCGTTGATTAGTCGCCTGAGGTTTCTTCTACAAGTGCCTGTCCGAGAGCTTTCAGCCCAAAATCTAGTCGTTGCAGATTTGTTCATTTGGCCTTTTTGCTTGGTTTTGAGGGGTTATTATGGCTTCCTATATATAGGAGATGGGTTAGTTCTATTAGAACTTTTGGTTAACATTGAATATCTTAGAGAATCATTAAGCCACTCTTATACTCTCATTTCCCTCTCATGAGCACTATTATCTTCATGCATTGAAGCTAGCTCAAGGGAAATCATCCAAGTGCATCAAAGCTCATTTCAACACTTAGAAATCCTCTTCCATGCCTTCTTCTTCATATTGAGTAAGTTCATCTCAAGGCATAGGTAAGAGTATTAATTTCATCTTTGTGAAGTGAAACCCTACCTTTCTTTGTGAAAGTTACTTTCTCTATTTGTGAGAGTTTACCCCTAACTTTCTTTATGTGAGTTAGTTGCTTTCTTTGTAAGAGCTAGGTACTCTCTTTTTTAGAGTTAGATTCTCTTGGTGAGAATTCAAATCCCTTGTATAGGGTATCTCTTTGCGATATCGTATTCACTACCTTGTGTAGGATCATAGTAAATATTTGGTGTGGCTAGATGTACCCTAAGTTGGAGAACCATGGTAAAATCTGTGTGTTAGTGTTTGCTTGATTGTGTTGTTTAAATTCCTCTTTCACTTATAATTCTACTTTTCCAAGTTTAATTTTTAATTACACGATTATTTCCATTACTCTATTCACACCTCCCCCCCAGAGTGTTTGTTGTTAGTATTGCAAGGCAGAGACGGCCCTTACAATACTAACCTCCCATACCAGAGGAGACGAATCACATCTTGATGCCCACTCCCTTCATGTGATTCCAATTATACCCAACGAGTACCTATGTATCAGGTGTAATACCATTGTTCGGTAAAAGCCCAAGTATAGCCTTTCACATTCTAAATCCTTTAGCACATCTCATGTCATAAGGACTATACAGCATCTACTGTCACTTGAGATCTTTCTGTTGACAGTCAGAGTATGAATACCATACAGAAGCATCTCGACAAGTTGTTCCTGTGAACTTGTCATACACGCATAAGACGTTGTCTCATGATGTCTCCACATCAAGTGGCTATGAGGCTAGCCATTACCATTCAATAGTTGAGCTTAATACACAACGGTCTATCCATAATACTGATATCTCTTTCTTGGTATTACATTGACCAGGAACATTTTAGTAGATACCATTGGGCCTCATTATCATGATCTCCTCATGATCCCAATATACATCACACGCATCTTTAAGGACTTTATACATGCAATCATATTGTAACTTCATAGATGCATGCTCAAATGAATAAGTATTACATAGATAAAGGGGACCAAATAGCTTACAATCATTTTGAACAAAATGTGTCAATTCCACTAATTGACGTAAAGGAACATATTCCCTAACATCTCCTGCTTATACTTACAGCCAACTACAATATCACATACTGGTCTTATCCATCAAACTCTTCAGTCAGTTTTTTGAAATGCCTTCGTGAGTGGATCTGTTACATACTAACTCTTTATTTTATGTTATCTTGAATTTCATGTCCCACATGAAATCTGTCTATATTCTTTGGATCACTATCCTAAGATCTCCTTATGCATCGTAATGTACAACTATGTATCTTAATACATTTGTACATTTAGCCACAATATTCTGCTTGGAACGCTCCCAATCTACTGCCCTTCCACTAAGGTTGAAAACTTATCCTCCCACTGATAAGCTGTCATCCATGTCACCTTGGAAACTTGGAGTCAGTAAATCTTTTTACCGAAATATTTCCACTCCTACCGTTAACCATGAATATATTCAATACTTCTCAAGTACTTAAAGTATATCTTTATGATAATCCATGATTCTCCTAAACTCTTTAAGGAGAAATATAGTGACATATATGCTTTAATTGATTTTAGCATCTCTATACTGTTATCAATCAAGAGCACATAATCCTCATACACTACAAGAATTAAGACAATGCTCCCACTGACCTTGTATATGCATGGTCCATCCTCATTTTGATGGAGTCAAACTCTTTGACTACATCCAGCTCCTCGACACTTGCTCTAAACCATAAATAGATTTTAAGTAGTTTGCATGCTATCATGCTTCTCCCACTGACTCTAGCTTGGGTCATGGAAAGTTGCTATAGCAAGCATTATCTGAATAGACTAGCACATGGTTATCAGTGGTAGAATCTTGTCACACCTTTTGACGATGTCCTTTCACCACTAACCTTGCCAAGTAGATCTCAACCTTTTCCACTTCGGATTTCGTAGCGTCAAGCCATCTTGTAGAGTCCCCACTCTATATAGCTCCTTGGAAAAGAGTAGGACCACCGTCAATCATGATGACCACTAGTTTTCCTGATTGGATGAGTATAGCATTGATGTTTGTTCTGTCTCTTGATGCTGTATAGTTTGTGTATCTGGAGCATCTTCCAGTTCTGTCACATTAACCATTATCTCTTCACCAAGAGATTGTTTCTCTAAGAAGGTGGCATACCGAGTAACAAAAATCTTTTGTTCCTCGGATTGATAAAAAATATCCTTAAAATATCTTTGGATTTATTACAAACTAAACACATCAAGTGTGATGCCTTAACCCCAAATATTAACAACCTTAACATTGGGTCCTTTTTCAAATCTTGTATGGACTGGTAGGCATATAACCATATTCAACATATTCACTAACTTCTCTAGGGTATAGCCCTAAAAGGACAGAGACAACTTAGCATTACTCATCATGTATCACATCTTATTTGATAAGGTGTGATTCGTTTTACTTGACATTCAAGGAAGAGTAACCTGAGAGAGAATCCTATTCTCTTTCAAATATGTAAGGAGTTTCATACATGAGTATTTTTCCTCTTTGATCTCATCAAATGATTTCAACACTACTTTTGGCACTCTACTTCATAAAGTAGAAGTGTCTGCTTCTTGCTCTTGTAGATATTGGACCGCATACATTACCATGTATGAGTCCTTAGAGTTCACTAACTATTTCCCTTTGTCCCACAAAGGTGTTTTAGCCATGAGGCCTATGAGACAAGACTTACAAGTTGTAAGTGATTCATAATCACAAAAGATTCATAATCCTTTCTTATGCAACTATTAAATCTTTCTTGCTTTTTTGGTTTTGTCTACAATCTAGCAATAATTTTTATTTATACTTGGAGTCATTTTTATATTCATCTCATGAATATTTAATATGGTTTCTGCATTCAAAACATACATGCTTTTATTTAACGTACCAAAATAATCTTATGGAAATGTTCACAACATTCTCCAATATGTATCTTCTTTATCCATAAAGAAACAGATACAATATCTGTTGGATCCCGTGGATGGCAAACAACACTAGAAAGGGGGTTGAATAGTGTTGTATAAGTTAAAACTTTTTCTTTGATTATTAGAACACAATAGATTTCCCTTCCAATGTTGCCCAAGGAACCAAGTAGAGTGATCTACGCTTGGTCTTTAATCAACACGATAAACTTAAAAGAATATAAATATTAATTACAAGCCACAAAGAAATTACAATCAGAGAGATTTTACACAGCGGAATAAAAAAATAATCTTTGAAATAATAATATATTAACGAGGAATTACAATTGAGAATATATTAATGACAATGAATAGCTTGCACAAATAAATAAAAAATACAAACACAGAAAGCACACAAAGAGACAATCGATTTTATCATGGTTCCCCGCAACCTGGGTACGTCCAGTCCCTGACCAATCCGGTACGAGATTTAATCCACTATTTCCTTATCAATACAATTACCTAGCTTCACTCGTCAGTATTTCCAACGACCTAGTATCCCTACCAGGATTTTCAACCACCTAGTTTTGACTAGGATTTTCCACAACCTTTATCACGAAGGGACTCCAAGTAAAAGATCAAAATCCAATTCACCACAATAATTGATGGAGATGTAGGGTCACTGGCTATGAGGAAAAAACACTAGAAGGGGGGTTGAATAGTGTTAATACAATTTAAAAAGATAGTTACACCAAATTAAATTCCTAACCAACAATAAAGTGCAGAATGAAAATTAACCCTAAGAGCGAAACAATGCAAACACAAATATGTTTCAAGGGTTCGGATTACCCCAAGTCAAATCCCAACGTGTTCCCGGTAATCCTACGTCCCTTCCACCCGGATACCACCGAATACTCAAGTTAGAACCCTAACTTGATGTTCCCTTAAAACACACTTGTAGCAACCCTACAAGCAAAATCGAAGTACACTCGATTGTCCTTGACTCCCATAACTTGGGAGCAAGCAAACCACTCTCACAACCCGAGAGTAAATCAAATAACTAAAGTTATGAAATATGAAATAAACAACACGTATAACCACCTAAGCCTTGAAGTAGAACTTGAAGGAGAGTGTGTTATGTGTTTAATGACTCTCTTGAAGAGAGGAAAGCCCTTTATCTTGACTGCACCAAATGCCTAGAAGATTTCTCTTTGGTTCTAGATTGGAGAGCAAGAGATGAAAGATAGGAATTCTAGGGCTTTTGGATTTTGAGAGCTTAGATCAATGAAGCTTGAAAGCTTGAAAGGTTGAGCTGATGAGTATCAAGTGAGTCAACCTCTCAATGGAACAGTAGAGGCTGGTTTTATAGTTTTCTCAACCCCTTCAAACAGAATTCCCAAAAGGCCCTTTGAAATCCTTGAGAAAAAGCTCAACGGATAGAATCTGTGCACGCGACAGTCGATTATTGAACAAAACATAGTCAACTAAACATAGTCGACTACTGCACCGTGTCAGAGAGTAGGTGAGAATTCAAACGGTAACTTACCACGTGGACAGTCTACTGATGAAGAGAAGACAGGCGACTGTTAAACCAACAGGCGACTGTAATTCCTTCTACATGTGGCTACCTGCAAACAGGGTAAGTAGAGAAAATCTCAGAAAATTCTGGGAGGACAGGATAGGCGACTGATGAAGAGAAGACAGTCGACTATTAAACCAACAGGCGACTATAATTCCTTCTACAGGCTACTGTCACAAACCCTGACATTTTTCAGAGAGTTAAGTCTACATAGAAGCTCAAAGACAGACGACTGTTGAAGCATCGACAGTCGACTATGCCATTAGACAGTCGACTGTAAATACCACATCAGTCGACTGGCACTAGAATAAGAAATATTCCAAAGAGCAAGTCCTGCAGAAGAATCATGGACAGTAGACTGTTGAAGCATTTACAGTCGACTGGTCCTTGGACAGGCGACTGTAAATACAACAACAGTCGAATGGCCAAATCAAATTGAGAATGATCTTGGGCTGAAGATAGACAGGCGACTGACTAACAAATCACAGTCGACTGTCTCTTGGACAGATGCCGGTGAAATGTACATCAGTCGCCTGAAAGAGTTAAAGCTTAGAGCCGAAGGATCAACTGTTAAAGTATGTGCATAACAGGCGACTGTAGAACAAAACACGGCCGACTATTTTTAGACAGGCGATTGTAAATCGTTCAACAGTCGACTGTTGAAAACATAAATTGCACATGCTTGGGAAAATTGAATTGGAGTCAAAGAAAAGATGATCTAATGTATTCCTATGACTAAAATGAAGATGTGTGTGTGCTCCAACAAAATTCTACTCCTAAGCTACATATTAGAAGAGAAAAAGAAGATTACATTAGTAGAACTCTCTCTTCTATCCAACGTATGAGCTTGAAGTCTTCTAGAAGCTTCAATCACCATCTTTGATCATCCAGTCCACTTTCCTTGCTTTCATTGATCTTTGAGTGTCATCCATTGCTAATTCATCTTCATGAAATGCTTAGGCAATGGATTAACTGCAAATAGAGGATTAGTCACAAGTATTTATGTTTGCTCATTATTAACACCAAGTAGGGAGAAGTCCAATACTCAACATTCTCCCCCTTTTTGATGATGCCAAACAAACATAAACAAAAAGATAAATAATTGTGCTTAAAGAAAACGTACTTCCCCTACATAGATGCCAATTCAAGTTCGTCAATAAATATTAAGGCATCTATAAATCAATTGAAGTAGATGAGTAAGATATGCATGAATGGAATGATTATCATGAAAACTTGAAATCTAGGATTTTATAATCCAAGTTCATTATATCTTACTCCCCCTGAATCTAAGGCAACTTCAACTTAGATTCAAGTTATGAATTAGAATTCACTTAGCACATAATTATGATATGTTTATTTCTCTCCCCCTATGGCATTATCCAAAAGGTGGGAGTAGAATAACAACAAAAGTGCTAAATAAGTACTAAAACAATCATAAGAGTCTTAAGATAGGCTGTATATCAATAGTGATGCCAACAAATAATCAGAGAAACAAAGGGGCATCTTATTGATATACAAATCAAAAACTCATAAAACACAAGAAATGTTAGTTGACTAAAGGAATTGAGAGTTTAATATCAATATTACAAGCCAAATGATCAAATCATCTCAAAAGACATCATATATATGAGATAGCATACATTGAGACAATTAGACAAAATTTCACTTAAATAAGATAAACAGGGAGATAATGTGTGAAAGAGAATATGAAGTAAACAACATTTTCATATATATATTATCCATAGATACATGAGTACAAAATGAAGTTACAACTCCATGTATAACAAAAAAGATGTGATCAACACATAGACATCATCCACACATAACTCAAAATACAACATCAAAAATATATACAAACACTCAACAACTCAACCCTATCAAAAACAAAATCTAAGTCTAAGGGTGAGTTTCAGGAGCAGCATAAGCAACATCAGTCAATGTGGATGACTGATGGGTCGAGGGGCGACTAGACTGACAGAACATCAGTCTGGTGGAGCGACGGTTCCGATAAGCACGAGCCTTCCTCTTAGATGATGACGCACCAGCTATGGGAGATGCCATGGGAACAGGCACAGAGGGCTGTACATCAGAGGAAAAAGGCATAAAGCCTGGAGGAGGAGGGACAACCGAATGGGAAGTATCCTCGGAGGGAGGAAACAAGGCCTGGAGGGCGACCGGAATGTGGATGCCGTGAAAGACGAACGACTTGTACTAAAGCTCAAGAAGAAGCGAGAGCTTATGATCTAAGTCGAAAACTCTAGTTTCGATCATGGAAACTCGGTCACACAGCTTGCCGAGTAGGAAATCTTCGAGTGGAACAGACGGTGGAGAAGAGTGTGGCTGGTCGAAAAGGAGTGGGTTCAGCATCGGTTACTGAGGGAATAGGGTCAGCAACATAGTTACCCAAATACTCATCTGAAGAGAGAGGACTAACCGGTTCCATGAAGTGTCACACAAAGGAGACTAGGGCACAAGCGAATGAAAACAACGAAGATACCTAATTGGGGATGAAGGCGGAGAGGGAGACGATCGATCAAAGCAATCGTGTAACGACTGGTTTTTGTCTATGTATTGTCTAATATATATATTATGGTTGTTCTCTTCCTTGTGTGTTTTTCCCCTGTTGGACGTTTTCTTTCAGTTCTTTCTGATCTTCTACTTTCCGTTGCATATCTTGATGGGCTTGGGGTAAGTATTTTTACGATGAGCTTCATAGCGTCCATATCTTAGAGCTAGGTTGATCTTAGAAGCCATAGGAATCTTTCCGAAGCTTCGCGCTTCAATTCGAGACTTTCATGAATCTTAGTTGGTTCAAGAAGGAGAACCAACCGACTAGATTGCAATCTAGTCGGTCGGCAACTCTTCAGGAACCGACTAGTCCTTCTTGATTATTTCAGCTGAGTTACTGTTTCCGCTTAGTCGGTCTAAGCATATCCATCGACCGACTAGTTGCGAAACTAGTCGGTTAGAACTTGTTCTCCGACCGACTAATTCTGAGATCTTTCTGACAGCCGAGTTACTGTTTACGGTTAGTCGGTCAAAGAACGACTATCGACCGACTAGTTGAGAAACTAGTCGGTTAGAGTTTCTTCTCAGACCGACTAACTCTCAGTACTTATTTGTCTATCATATTCAACCCTTAGTCGGTCAATGAACATTCACCGACCGACTAATTCCCAAACTAGTCGGTTGACGAGCCTTCACAGACCGACTAAATCTGTCTACCCTGTATTGACCATGTTCACGGTTTGCCTTTTAGTCGGTCACAGTTGGACGACCGACCGACTAGTTCCCAAACTAATCGGTCGACCACTCTTCACTGACCGACTAATCTGCATGAAAACCCTAGGTTAAGTTGCAGCCGCCGCTTATTCTTTCTATTTAAACCCTATACGTTTTCACTTCTTCCCTCACTTTTCCTAGCCAACTTTCTTCCCCAATCATCCCCCATCTTCCTCTTGCCTTTCCTCCTCCTCCAGTGCTCCCTCACACCCCCCATTGCGCCGACAACCACCCTACAAGCCGCCGGCCGACTCCAAAACCCATAATTCTTCTTTTACTCCAGTTTTTCCCTTCATTCTCCCATCTCCAGATCCGTTATATCTCAGCCGCCAGCAGATCTCTTCAGCCGTAGTTTTCCCAGGATCGCTTCTTCTGTTGCCGTGCAAGATCAGATTTGGCGACGGCAATCCGGATACGTCGAGATCCTCTCCTACCTGTAGATTCGTAGGCGTCTTTGATCGTCGATTCTTCCGCTTCATATACGGTTAGTGATCTACCCTTCATCTTTCCATAACCCACACTATAAATTTAGAAAACCTAATAAAAATGTATTACTAGACATTGTAGGATTCCAATACAAATCCAGATTAGATCATCAAATTCTGATTTTCTGTTTTGCCATAACAGTGACCCATTCCCGTAGAATAGCGATTTTTGAGACGACTCTCGTTGATCAACAACCTCGGTACCAAGCAAGTGAAACTTGCCAACCGTGTTTTAGGCCATGCTTAGGCCATTTCCTTGCTTTTAGCGTGAAAGAGACTAGACCATGAAATGATAGCGGTCTAGGCGCAATTTCAAGTTCTAGCTTGACAACGAAGCTAGAACTGCCCTTTTGTCATGTCATGTCATGCATTTGCCTGTCACGTTTAATTTCTCTAACGGTACGCATTTTTATTTTAATATCTGCCATGCATTTGCATTCTTTACATGTCATCTGATTTGCATGTTGCATCGTAGCACACGCTACAAAATACTTGTACAATCCGTGTTTCTGGCTAGGCACCTGCTATGCGGGCATAACCCTACGCCATACTTGTTAAAAACACTTCCTGGCTCGTGATCCAGAAGCGGGCCACATGTGTTGGTTGAAAACCAAAGCCCGATACATGTGGAGGGGTAGGGATAAACGATCACTTGAGTGTAAGAGTTGGCACGTACAGCCTCTCTAGCCAAAAAGCGGAATCCCTGTGCACAACGTGCTACTAGACTAGGACATTCCTTGTGAATGTTTACTTGTTACCATGTCATGTTACTTGTTTCCATGCCATGTTCTTATCTGCCATGCTATCATACATGACATGTCATAACTGCTATTTACTTTACTTGCTGCACTCATTATATAAATATCATGTCATACTATACTTTAGAATTGCTAGGTTGCTTTTACTTTTCTCCTAGTTTCCTTGCACAAAGTCTTGTAGACTTTGCTGACATGTGCCCCTTCTATTTGGGTGTCGCATGTTAGTTGCTGAGCCAGAGACCGCAGTTGAGGGCGACGAGTTCGTGGAGTTCATGCCTGATTCCACAGCTGACGTGGAGTACGAGGACACCGACGACCAGTCTTAGTTCCCTCCACAGTTTCTTTGTTAGTTGTTGTAGCTTGGCGGTGAGTAGCACCATTTTGTTAGTTGCTTTCCTTGGTGGCCATGCTGGGCCCTTTTTAGACTCTTTTGTTAGCCTGGTGGCTTTTCTGGTGTTTGTTGAACTTTTATTTGGATATTTGAGATTGATAATTTATTATTCGTCTCTTTCTATTATTCTTGTCTTTGTTCCGTGTCACATTACAGGGATCTGCGTGGTATTTCTAGACGCTTTACAGGCTTGGAGTCTCACAGCTCCCAGCCTGAGCGGGCCTCGTCACGCCTCGCCTCCATTTTAGGAAAGCGGGTTGTGACAGGTTTTGTTGGTGGCCCATGCAGGTCCATCCTCTGTAACTGTGACTTAATCGGAACAACGATAAGAACTATAGAATGTCCGATAAATAATTTCGACACCCGAGTCATAGGTTAAGAGTCTGATTATTTCGTTTGTTGTGTCATTAGATGGCAGGAAGACGGAATACATGAGCTGCTGGTGGTGTGCCCCCTCGTGTCGAGGAGCCGGACCGAGAGCCCACCAACGGGGAGATTATGCGGATGATACATCAGATGATGCAGGTGCAGCAGGGCATGCTTCAGAATGCCCAGAATGTTCCGACTGCTCGAGGAGCGCGGCCAGTCCAAAATGCCCCTCGCTCTGAGCCGGGAGTGAAGCAGTTTCAGGAGCTGGGCCCCACTTACTTTGATGGGATCGAAGGACCACTAGCTGCTGATGAGTGGATCAGGAATATGGAGGACAACCTGAAGATGTCGAAGGTCGACCTGGCTGGATGGGTTGACTTGGAGAAGAGGCAGCTTAGAGATAATGCTCGGAACTGGTGGGATGCAGAAGAGAAGATGCTGGTGAAGCTGATATCTTGGGCTACTTTCAAGTCCAGATTCGATGAGGAGTACTTTCCAAAGGCTACCAGGAGGGAGATGGCACAGCGCTTCATCGACCTGAAGCAGGGGAGCATGACGGTGGACCAGTATCACCAGGAGTTCACCAGGCTGAGCCATTTCACATCGAAGATGGTGCAAGATGATGATGAGAGGGCCCAGAGGTTTCTGCAGGGGCTCTCTTTGGATCTTCAGAGCTTTGTGTCTTCTTCTGATTTGGAGTCCTATCAGAAGGTTCTGATTTCAGCGAGGAGGCAGGAGCTGATTGTGAACCAGAAGAGAGGAAGTGTTTCTGGAGCTGGGAAGAGGCCTGTGGAGCAGGCCAGGGCAGTGATGAGACCAGAGTTCAGGCCCAATCAGCCGGTACAGTTCAAGAGGCCAGGAGGACCTCCTACTCCGAAGACTTGCATTTTCTGTGGCAAGATTGGGCATGTCAAGGATCAATGCCGGAAGATGTTGGGACAGTGCTTGGTTTGTGGTGATCCAGTGCATGTCATGAGGGACTGCCCGAAGTCCAAGCAGCCTTGGAAGGGACCAGTTGCAGCTCAGCCATTGCAGCAGAGGACACCTGTACCTGCTGGACGTGGGGCGCCTCTCGTTCCACAGAAGCAGGCCTTTCAGCAGGCCATGCAGCCGAGGAGGAAGGCTTTCCTGATGACTGTAGTTGAGACTGAGGTAGTGGATGAGGTTATTGCAGGTAACCCTCAGTCTTGATGTTTCTTTTCTTAGTTAGTCTTGTTTGTTGGAATTTGTTTGGCTGCTTGTTATGTTTGCTAGAATAGGATCTGATTGTTAGATTGTTAGTTAGGTGTGATTTTGGTTTGCACATTTCCTGCACGAGTCCTCTTCGACTCTGGTGCATCGATGTGCATTATTTCCCGGAGCTTCGTAGAGAAGCATTCCTTGTCGACTTCCCCTCTTCCCAAGAGTTGGGATATCGTTACAGGAAATGGCGTGATCTCGGTGCATTGTGGTTGCAATCCTTGCCCTTTGGTGGTCTGTGGACATGAGCTCTACGTTGATTTCATCATCCACGACATCATCAACTATGATGCCGTCCTTGGGATGGACTGGCTTGGGATTTTCTACGCCATGATCGATTGCCAGAGGAAGAAGGTGGTGTTCGAGATTCCAGGCCATCCGGTGTTCGAGTTCAGCCGTGGCAGCAGTTCGCTTGGTCCGGTCAGGTTTCGGGCCAAGCAGTTGGAGATCATTGCTATGCAGATGGAGCAGTGTAGACCAGCGGTAGTGCGTGACTTCGATGACATCTTCCCCGAGGAGATGTATGGATTGCCGCCTGATCGAGCTCTCGAGTTTTCGATCGACCTTATTCCGGGAGCACAGCCTATCTCGAAGGCGCCCTATCGCATGGCACCAGTAGAATTGGAAGAATTACGGAAGCAGCTGGACGAACTTCTTCAGAAGGGTTACATTCATCCCAGTGTTTCTCCATGGGGAGCACCGGTCTTGCTGGTGAAGAAGAAGGACGGTTCGCGTCGCATGTGTGTGGACTACCGGGAGTTGAATGCGGTGAACGTCAAGAATCGATATCAGTTGCCTCGTATAGATGACATCTTTGATCAACTTGGAGGATTGAGGGTGTTCTCTAAGTTGGATCTGAGGATTGGTTATCATCAGCTGAAGGTGAGGAAGGAAGATGTTCCGAAGACAGCATTCAGGACGAAGTATGGACACTACGAGTTCATGGTTATGCCTTTCGGTGTAACCAACGCACCCGCAGTTTTTATGAACCTGATGAATCTGATCTTCTATGACTTTTTAGACAAGTTTGTCGTTATCTTCATTGACGACATTCTGATCTACTCAAAGTCAGAGGAGGAGCATGCATCGCACTTGAGGACAGTGTTGGAGATCTTGAGGAAGCATCGGTTGTATGCTAAGTATTCCAAGTGCGAGTTTTGGCTGGACAGAGTTGCTTTTCTCGGGCATGTGGTGTCAGGAGATGGTATTTCAGTGGACCCCGAGAAGATCAAGGCTATCAGGGAGTGGCCTGTTCCACGGTCAGCTTCTGAGATCAGGAGTTTCCTTGGATTGGCTGGTTATTACCGGCGGTTCATTAAGGACTTCTCCCGTATTGCTGAGCCGATGACCAGACTGACGCGGAAGGAGGTACCTTTTGTTTGGTCTGATGGCTGTGAGGAGGCTTTTGGTGTTCTGAAGGAGAGGCTGACGACAGCCCCTCTCCTTGCTGTGCCTGATCGGAGTGGAGGATTCGAGATCTTTTGCGATGCTTCCGGCAAGGGTCTCGGTTGTGTATTGCATCAGCATGGGCACGTGGTAGCGTATGCTTCTCGTCAGCTTAAGACTCATGAGAAGAATTACCCGACGCACGACTTGGAGTTGGCAGCAGTCGTGTTTGCGCTGAAGATTTAGAGGCACTTCCTGTTGAGAGAAAAGGTGAAGATCTTCACCGATCACAAAAGCTTGAAGTACATTTTTACTCAGAAGGAGATCAACATGCGACAGCGTCGGTGGTTGGAGCTCATGGCGGATTATGAGATCGATCTGCAGTATCACCCTGGCAAGGTAATGTGGTTCCGGATGCATTGAGTAGGCTTCCGGCAGTGATGTTGTTGACTTCGCAGTGGAGATTGCAGCAAGATTTTTGCGAGTCTGGTATTGAGATTATTCTTCCTGGAGAGGCCTCTTCGTTGATGTGTATGCAGATACAGTCGACGATCGTGGATAGGATCAAGGCTGGACAGGCTGGAGACCCGAAGTTGGTGAAGATACGGGAGCAGGTGGAAGCCGGTCTGCGGACTGACTTCTTGATTCATGAGGATGGCTCGCTGAGGTATGGATCCAGGTTGTGTGTGCCAGCTGGAGACATCAGAGAGGAGTTGTTGGTTGAGGCACACAGTTCGCTGTATTCTGTGCATCCTGGTGGTACCAAGATGTATAAGGATCTTCGCCTGAACTATTGGTGGCATGGTATGAAGAGGAGTGTGGCTCGGAGTGTAGCCAAGTGTCTGGTTTGCCAGCAGGTAAAGGCGGAGCATCAGCGTACGGCAGGGTTGCTACAACCACTTCCGATCCCGGAGTGGAAGTGGCAACACATCACTATGGACTTTGTGACTGGACTGCCTCGGAGTCCGAAGAAGAATGACGCGATTTGGGTGATCGTGGACCGATTAACCAAATCCGTGCACTTTATTCCTTTCCGAGTAGGACAGTCCACTGAGACGCTAGCGAGGAGATATATAGAGGACATCGTATGACTTCACGGAGTCCCTGTGAGTATCGTGTCGGACAGAGACATGAGGTTCACGTCTCAGTTCTGGTAGAGTCTGCAGAAGAGTTTGGGTACGAGTCTGAGTTTCAGCACGGCGTACAATCCGCAGACAGATGGCCAGTCCGAGAGGACGATTCAGATCTTTGAGGACATGCTGAGGGCGTGCATGTTGGACTTCAAGGTATCTTGGGAAGATCATCTCCACCATGTTGAGTTTGCCTACAATAACAGCTACCAGGTGAGTATTAGCATGGCACCTTTCGCCGCGCTATACGGGAAGAAATGTCGATCGCCACTGAGCTGGGATGACATTGGAGACAGGGAGCTGTTAGGACCTGAGATGATTGTGGAGGCAGTGGATGTTGTGAGGAACATACGGGAGAAGCTGAGGATTGCTCAGGACCGTTTCAAGCATTGGGCAGATGCTAAACGTCGTCCTTTGGAGTTTCAGCCAGGTGACCATGTGTTCCTGAAGATTTCCCCGAATCGAGGAGTGATTCGCTTTGGGAAACGAGGGAAGCTGAGCCCGAGATACATTGGACTGTTTGACATTCTAGAGAGAATCGGCGAGGTAGCCTACCGCTTAGCCTTGCCGCCATTTTTGGAAGGAGTTCACGATGTCTTCCATGTGTCGCAGCTTCGTCGGTACATCAGCGATCCATCTCATGCTGTGGATTTCTCAGAGATCACCGTTCGCCCCGATCTGACGTATGACCAGCAGCCAGTGCAGATTTTGGACAGGCGTCAGAAGTCACTTCGGAACAAGACAGTCGATCTTGTTAGGGTGATGTGGCGACACGGCTCGCCAGGAGAGTCTACTTGGGAGAGAGAAGATGAGATGAGAGAGCGATACCCACTTTTGTTCCCTTACACGTGAGTGTTAGGAAATTCTGAGGGTGGAATTTTTCTTAAGGTGGGTAGGATGTAACGACTGGTTTTTGTCTATGTATTGTCTAATATATATATATATATATTATGGTTGTTCTCTTCCTTGTGTGTTTTTCCCCTGTTGGACGTTTTCTTCCAGTTCTTTCGGATCTTCTACTTTCCGTTGCATATCTTGATAGGCTTGGGGTAAGTATTTTTACGATGAGCTTCATAGCGTCCATATCTTAGAGCTAGGTTGATCTTAGAAGCCATAGGAATCTTCCCGAAGCTTCGCGCTTCAATTCGAGACTTTCATGAATCTAGTTGGTTCAAGAAGGAGAACCAACCGACTAGATTGCAATCTAGTCGGTCGGCAACTCTTCAGGAACCGACTAGTCCTTCTTGATTATTTCAGCTGAGTTACTGTTTCCGCTTAGTCGGTCTAAGCATATCCATCGACCGACTAGTTGCGAAACTAGTCGGTTAGAACTTGTTCTCCGACCGACTAATTCTGAGTTCTTTCTGACAGCTGAGTTACTGTTTGCGGTTAGTCGGTCAAAGAACGACTATCGACCGACTAGTTGAGAAACTAGTCGGTTAGAGTTTCTTCTCAGACCGACTAACTCTCAGTACTTATTTGTCTATCATATTCAACCCTTAGTCGGTCAATGAACATTCACCGACCGACTAATTCCCAAACTAGTCGGTTGACGAGCCTTCATTGACCGACTAAATCTGTCTACCCTGTATTGACCCTGTTCACTGTTTGCCTTTTAGTCGGTCACAGTTGGACGACCGACCGACTAGTTCCCGAACTAATCGGTCGACCACTCTTCACTGACCGACTAAT
The DNA here is from genome assembly GCA_030789695.1 of Scilla litardierei. NCBI lineage: Eukaryota > Viridiplantae > Streptophyta > Magnoliopsida > Asparagales > Asparagaceae > Scilla > Scilla litardierei. The sequence goes on along the minus strand of CM061138.1, from coordinate 152,892,405 downwards.
CTGCACGGAAACCCTAGGTTAAGTTGCAGCCGCCGCTTATTCTTTCTATTTAAACCCTATACGTTTTCACTTCTTCCCTCACTTTTCCTAGCCAACTTTCTTCCCCAATCATCCCCCATCTTCCTCTTGCCTTTCCTCCTCCTCCCGTGCTCCCTCTCACCCCCCATTGCGCCGACAACCACCCTACAAGCCGCCGGCCGACTCCAAAACCCATAATTCTTCTTTTGCTCTAGTTTTCCCCTTCATTCTCCCATCTCCAGATCCGTTATATCTCAGCCGCCTGCAGATCTCTTCAGCCGTAGTTTTCCCAGGATCGCTTCTTCCGTTGCCGTGCTAGATCAGATTTGGCGACGGCAATCCAGATACGTCGAGATCCTCTCCTACCTGCAGATTCGTATGCGTCTTTGATCGTCGATTCTTCCGCTTCATATATGGTTAGTGATCTACCCTTCATCTTTCCATAACCCACACTATAAATTTAGAAAACCAAATAAAAATGGGTTACTAGACATTGTAGGATTCCAATACAAATCTGGATTAGATCATCAAATTCTGATTTTCTGTTTTGCCATAACAGTGACTCATTCCCGTAGAATAGCGATTTTTGAGACGACTCTCATTGATCAACAACCTCGGTACCAGGCAAGTGAAACTTGCCAACCTTGTTTTAGGCCATGCTTAGGCCATTTTCTTGCTTTTAGCGTGAAAGAGACTAGACCGTGAAATGATAGCGGTCTAGGCGCAATTTCAAGTTCTAGCTTGACAACGAAGCTAGAACTGCCCTTTTGTCATGTCATGTCATGCATTTGCCTGTCACGTTTAATTTCTCTAACGGTACGCATTTTTTATTTTAATATCTGCCATGCATTTGCATTCTTTACATGTCATCTGATTTGCATGTTGCATCGTAGCACACGCTACAAAATACTTGTACAATCCGTGTTTCTGGCTAGGCACCTGCTATGCGGGCATAACCCTACGCCATACTTGTTAAAAACACTTCCTGGCTCATGATCCAGAAGCGGGCCACATGTGTTGGTTGAAAACCAACGCCCGATACACGTGGAGTGGTAGGGATAAACAATCACTTGAGTGTAAGAGTTGGCCCGTACAGCCTCTCTAGCCAAAAGGCGGAATCCATGTGCACGACGTGCTACTAGACTAGGACATTCCTTGTGAATGTTTACTTGTTACCATGTCATGTTACTTGTTTCCATGCCATGTTCTTATCTGCCCTGCTATCATACATGCCCTGTCATAACTGTTGTTTACTTTACTTGCTGCACTCATTATATAAATGTCATGTCATACTATACTTTAGAATTGCTAGGTTGCTTTTACTTTTCTCCTAGTTTCCTTGCACAAAGTCTTGTAGACTTTGCTGACATGTGCCCCTTCCTTTGGGTGTCGCATGTTAGTTACTGAGCCAGAGACCGCAGTTGAGGGCGACGAGTTCGTGGAGTTCGTGCCTGATTCCACAGCTGACGTGGAGTACGAGGACACCGGCGACCAGTCTTAGTTCCCTCCGCAGTTTCTTTGTTAGTTGATGTTGCTTGGCGGTGAGTAGCACCATTTTGTTAGTTGCTTTCCTTGTTGGCCATGCTGGGCCCTTTTTAGACTCTTTTGTTAGCCTGGTGGCTTTTCTGGTGTTTGTTGAACTTTTATTTGGATATTTGAGATTAATAATTTATTATTCGTCTCTTTCTATTATTCTTGTCTTTGTTCCGTGTCACATTACAGGGATCTGCGTGGTATTCCTAGACGCTTTACAGGCTTGGAGTCTCACAGCTCCCAGCCTGAGCGGGCCTCGTCACGCCTCGCCTCCATTTTAGGGAAGCGATCGTGACAAATCGATTGATCGAAAGAGAGATCGGAGAGAGCAGCAACGAAACGGAGAAGTGATCGACGAACAATGGAGTTCGAATGAGGAAGACGAGGGATTTTTCGTCGGATGAGAGAAAAAACAAATGACCGAATCGATGGCTCTCAAAGATATAAGGAGTGTTCCAAGGAATCTGGGCCGTTGGATCGAAAAATCGACGGCTCAGATCAAGTTATCGAACCGCCACAGCAGTTGACAGTCGACTGATGAACAGGTGTCAGTCGACTGGTCGATAAGATAGAAATAAGCTTGGGTTGACAGGCAGTCGACTGTTGGGTAATACACAATCACCTGTCTGAGAGACAGTCAACTGTTCCTTACACATCAGTCCACTGACAGAGAATCAAAAATATGATGATAAAGAATAGATACCTCTGAAGATTTGGACAGTCGCCTGATGACCAAAATGCAGTCGCCTGTCGAACTGACAGTCGACTGTAAAAGCGTCATCAGTCACCTGTACGAAAAATACAGTTAGCTGTATGGGAAAATAGAGTAGGGCGGTCGACTGTCGAATGAATGACAGTCGTCTGTCCTGGTCCAGAAATGCACTGTGAGGTTAAAATCCAGAGGATAGAGAAATCTCACCCTAGGACATATACTCCAATACAAATCTAATCATGAAATCAATATCAAAATATTATCGATTAACATACAAATCTCTTAAAACAAACCAAAACTATCGAAATCAACAAAATCTCAAATACATTTCTTAAAACAAATATATAATTTATCAAACAAAGAGAAGTAACAAATGATGATATGAGTTCAAACATGATATAACATGAGAGTATGAACTCCTACGATTCAGATTCACCCGTAATCCTTAATTCTCCACGCAACCTCACAAATGAATCTTCCTTAAAAGGTTTAATGAAGATGTCGACGATTTGTTTTTGGATTTCAATGTACTCTAAGATGATGTCCTTCTTAGCTATATGATCATTAATAAAATGGTGTCTTAAATCTATATGTTTGATACAGGAGTGATATACCGGATTCTTGGAAAGACAAATTGCAGTTTGGTTATCAACCATGATAGGGCAAGTATCACAATTGACACCATAGTTTTTAAGAGTGTGTCTCATCAAAGAACTTGTGCACATGCAAGACCTGCGGCGATATATTCTGCTTCAGTCGTCGACAATGATACCGAGTTCTGTTTCTTGGAAAACCAAGAAACTAGGGAATTTCCTAGAAAATGGTAAGTGCCACTGGTACTCTTCCTATCAGATTTGCATCCAGCAAAGTCGGCATCACTATATGAGATTAACTCATATGTGCTAGACTTAAGGTAAAGTAACCCATAATCTAGAGAATGATTGAGGTAACGAAAAATTCGTTTAACTGTAATCAAGTGTGACTCCTTAGGTCAGCTTGATATCTAGCACACATGCATATGGAAAACATGATATCGGGCCTACTAGCAGTTAAGTAAAGCAAGCTACCGATCATACCTCGATATAGACGAATGTCTACATCATTTTCGTTTTCATCCTTGTGTAGATGGGTCGTCGTACTCATGGGGGTCCTTTTGCTTGAAGACGATTCCATCCCGAATCGCTTGATGAGCTCCCCGGTGTACTTGGTTTGATGTATAAAAGTCACATCCTTCATTTGCCGAATTTGAAGTCCAAGGAAGTAGTTTAGCTCACCCATATGGCTCATTTCGAATTCATCCTTCATAGACTTGAAAATTCTTGGCAAAGGTTAAAGTTAGTAGAACCAAATATAATAGCGTCTACAAAAACTTGAATTAAGAGGATGTCATTTTCATAATCCTTAATAAAAAGTGTTGAATCAACCTCACCCATTTTAAAACCTAAATCCAAAAGAAAGGTTTTGAGTCGATCATACCAAGCTCTAGGAGCTTGTCTCAACTCATATAACGCTTTCTTAAGTTTGAAAACATGGTTTGAAAATTTTTCATGAATGAACCCGAGTGGTTAAGAAACATAAACTTCTTCATTAACAATTCCATTTAAAATGCACTTTTAATATCCATTTGAAATAATTTGAAATTCTTGTGAGATGCAAAAGATAAAAGCAATCTAATAGCTTCGAATCTAGCTGCAGGGGCAAAAGATTCTTCGAAATTGATACCTTCTTCTTACTGATAGCCTTGAGCTACTAACCTTGCTTTATTCCTTCTGATGACATCGTTCTCATCAGTCTTGTTCTTGAAGATCCACTTGGTCCCAATCACTTGGTGACCACTTGGAAGAGGAACGAGCTCCCAAACTTCATTTCTCTCAAATTGCATGAGCTCTTCTTACATTGCAATTATCCAAGAGCTATCTTCACATGCTTCTTGGATGTTCTTGGACTCAATGGTAGAAACAAATGCGCAGTGAGAGAATTCTTCAATTCTTGACCTCGTTCGAACACCCACACCAATATCTCCAATAATTTGGTCATGTGGGTGATTACGAATTGTAGGGTAAGCTTTGTGAATCCTTGTATCACTTGGAACATCTTCAACTTCATTAGTATTGTTAGTCTCAATATTAGAATCATTGAATTTAACATTACTAAGAGAATCACACAAAACATCTACAGTATCATCAACCACATTATGAAAATCAAAATCTTCATAAAATGAAACGTGTAGAGATTCCTCAATCGTTGAAGAGGTTTTGTTGTATATCCGGTAGGCTTTGCTACGTGTGGAATATCCAACAAAAATTCCTTCATCGTATCTTGGCTCAAATTTATCTAAGTTACCAAAGGTGTTCTTGATAAAACATTTTGAACCAAAAACACGAAAATATTTAACTTGTGGTTTCTTGTTATAAAATAACTCAAAACAAGTTTTGTTCGTTCGGGGTCTCACTAGGACCCTACTGAGCACATAACATGCCATGTGCATCGCCTCTGCCCAAAATTGTAGTCCAAGATGACTATCATGGAGCATGGTATGGGCACACTCAATAAGAGTCCTATTCTTTCTCTCTACAACACCATTTTGTGGTGGTGCACGAGGAAAAGAAAAATTGTGAGTTATCCCGGTGTCATCACAAAACATTGTGAAAGACTCATTCTCAAATTCTCCTCCATGATCACTACGAATAGTTATAATGGTGGATCCTAAGAAATTTTGAATCTTCTTTGCAAATATGGTAAACTCTTCAAAGGCTTCATTCTTATTAGTTAAAAATAAAACACAAGTAAATCTAGAGAAGTCGTCGACGACAACTAATACATAGTGAGCATTACCTAAATAGGCGGTTCTTGGTGGCCCAAATAATTCTAGATGAAGTAATTCTAGATGCCTTTTAGAAGTTATGCCTTCTTTAAGTTTAAAAGATGATTTACTAAGTTTACCACGTTGACATGAATCAAAAAAGTATTTCTTACTAAAAGTAATTTTCGGAAAATCTTTTACTAGATCATGCTTAGCTAACTTATATAAGTGCTTAAAATGAACATGACCAAAACGGTGATGCTATAATAGTTGTTCATTTGTATTAGCAACTAAGCAATGTTCTACGGTTTTAGGCAAGCTCAAATAGTAAATATTCTTACGCCTAATACCGGTGAATAAAACTTGTGTCACACATACCCTCTCCAAAGTTAACCTTGTAACCTTTGTCACAAAGTTGACTAATGGAGATACGGTTATGACATAAACCACTAATTGTAGGGATCGTCTAACCCTTGCAATACTAACAACACACACTAGGGGGGGTGAATAATGTAATGGCAATAAAATTGTCCAAATAAAATTTAACTTGCAAATGCGGAATTATAAATGCAAGAGGAATTAAATGGCACAATCAATCCAAACGCAAACACAAAGATTTACCCTGGTTCCCCAAACTTGGGTACATCCAGCCACACCAATATTCACTATATTCCCACACAGAGAAGTGAATACAAATCTCACAAGGAGATACCCCACAAAGAGGATTTATGCCCTACACAAGGACCCAACCAATCCTACACAAGGATGAAGACTCCCACACAGAGAATCACTAACTCCCACTCAGAGAATTAGGGTTAGCCCTACACTAGGACACAAGAACTCCCACAAAGAGATTTAATTCCCACAAAGAGAATTCCCTAGTCCCACAAAGAGACAACCTCCCACAAAGAGAGAAACTCCTACAAAGAGAGAGAATCCTAATCCCACAAAGAGAAATAGGAAAACAAATTACACCCTGTAAAGTAAATACTCTTACCTATGCCTTGAGAAGCTTACTTATGAATGAATGCAAGGCATGGAAGAGGATCTCCAAGTGTTGGAATATGCTTGATAGCACTTGGATGATTTCCCTTGACTGGACTTCAATGCATGAGGGAAGATGAATGCTCAAAGAAGGGAAATGAGGGAGCTTGAGAGTGGCTTAAAGATCTCTTGAGATTTTCAATAGAATCAAGAGTAATGAAGGATCAATCAAGAAGTTTAAGCATATGCAGCACACTCATATATATAGGAATCCAATATCAAGCCCAAAAACCCGAAGAAACAGCCAAATAATCAATTTTGCAATGGCTAGAAACTGGGTGAAAACGACAGGAACAGTCGACTGATGATCATAAGACAGTCGACTGATCAACGGCTAGAAAATATCCAACGGCTATAATCTGAGCCAGGACAGTCGACTGACGAAGTCAATACAGTCGACTGACAAACAGGACATGCGCCTGTTAAACCTTCAGCAGACGACTGATGCTGGGGATGGAACGAAACAGAGAGCTGCACTCTTTCTCCAATTCTTCGCACAGGCGACTGATGTTAATACTACAGTCGTTTGTCGAATAGTCAGGCGACTGTACATTCTTCATCAGTCGACTACTGTAAAGTATGGAGAGAAGACAGAGAGATGCAGAGATTGCACTTACGCTAGACAGGTGACTGGTGGCCAAATATCAGGCGACTGTAAATATACAAGCGACTGAAAATCTGATCGACAGGCGACTGTGCGTAAAGCTCAAGTTTGAGTCAATTGAAATGTTGACTTGAGCTGTGCAAATCAGGCGACTGTAGAAGGATCTACAGGCGACTGGAAATCACCCAGTCGGCTGTGTTTCCCTCAACAGACGACTGACCGAAGGAGTGAACCTATTGGGTTGGATTCTATGATAATCCTAAGGTTCACTAAGATGGTTGAATGCAAGTGCATGAATGAGCAAACCATCTAGCAAGGCATTACATCAACCCTAGACTCAAAAGAGAGAGAAAGCAATAAAGTAAATTACATGGATTACAATGCTTTCATAAGAGTCTAAGTCTTCAATCTTGATGCCTTGATTGCTCTCCATCATCTCCAAGCTTTGGCACTCCTTGGGTCCAAACTTTGGCTCTTCTTCACATGATGTCCATCCTTACACCAAGTGATTAGTCTCCAAGAAAGATATCCTTGAAATAAACTGAGAGACTAAAACATGAGATTCATTAGCAACAACATAATGTTGTGATCATCATCAAAATAAGATTGGTATGAAACACCAATACTCAATAATCTCCCCCTTTTTGATGATGACACACATTATGTAAATCATAAAGAATTAAAGCACAAAGCTAATTATCTCCCCCTACTTATATGCACCAATTATATAATGAACTACACAAAGGTAAATACTCATAATACCAATAACAACAAGGTGACATATAATAGGCATGGGTTACATAAACCAATTGCAAAGAATAAAGGCATGCAAACATGAATGGTTTATCTAATCACATATATCTCTCCCTATAGAGATATCTCTCCCCATATGCATATGTATATATCTCTCCCCCTATAGATATGATCACATAATGCATATATCTCTCCCCCCTTGACATCGTCAAAAAGGTGGACATCAAAAATATCCCCCTTTGTCATCTTAACCAAGATGTGACAATATGCAAGAAAAGAAAGATATGTATGATACCAAATATAAAATTTAGTGGGTATCAATTCACTATCCCATGCTCCCCCTAGATCATAGAAATGGTCAATTTTTGACTTCTAGGATCAATACCATTTAATTAATGGAGCCATGGGCTATAAGTGTATCAAAGCAATAGATATGGAAAAATCAAGCTTCAAAGACACACACGGATATTGCCGAAAATAATGAGACATGAAACATGTTGGCATAAACAAGAGGTTAGGTTTGAGACCAAAAATAACCAAATATAAATAATGATCTCAAATAACCTCTCAAATGAGAGTTAAAATATGTCTTAAATTAATTTAAACATATAATATATTAACTCCCCGATTGACATACACATGGATCATGCATGCATGTCAATAAACCCCAAGGTCCCAATTTTCATGAAAAGAAATAAATTTGAAAAATATTTTCAAAGTAATGAAACACACACAATCAATGGATATGCTTAAAATAAACATAGAAGCACAATACCCATGCAATATGCAAATGTGTGAGGAACCTAAACATTAGGTAACCAAACCCAAGAGGAGTTTGATTTCCTAACATAATCACACGAGGTGATCACATCCCTAACTAGAGAGTTGATGTAACTATCTCTCTCTTGCACACTAGCCTTAGTGGGAATCCATAATTTCAAGGATTTCCTAGGCAAAGGTTTTGCCTTAGCAAGAGGGAAGGATGTGGCATGCTTAGGTGTAGAAACAAGTTTCTTAGCATGCAAAGAATGAGGATTTTGCTTCTTAGAAAAAAATGAAGATTCTTCATTCTTCCTCATCACCTTGTGATCTACATGCTTCTTGTTGGTGTTATTGTTGTACAAGAAAGCATGGTGATTCTTCTTAGGTGCTTTAGCAATATTTCTTGAATTTGCACCAAAAGAAGAATTAGAGGTGGGTTTGGGAACCACATTTTGAATATAACCCAAACCTCCTCTATGATTTGCCGGATGTTGTTTTTCCAACAAATCGTGGAGTGAATCCCTAGAATACACAAAGCTTATGAGCTTCCGGGATTCCTCTTCACATTTCAACGTAAGTTGTTGAATGTGAGCATCTAAGCTAAGGTTTTGAGCAATGAGATTTTCATTAGTAATGCTCAATTCCTTAACTTGAGAGAGAAGTGTGTCTCTCTCACAAGTGTCATAAACATGCCTTTCATCATGAACTACACTTGCAATAACTAGTTTATGCATTCTACTCTTAGCAATCTTATATTTTGCTTTTAATCTATTGTAAGAGTTGATGCACTTACTAGCCTTTTCGGAGACCAAGTCAAATTCGATCTTGAGCTCCTCATATGAGATCTTTTCTTTCTCGATCTCATCATCATCATCATCATCCTTGTAAGAGCTTGATGACGACTTCTCTTCCTTAGCCGTGAGGCGCGAATCCTCATAGGAATTGTATGCGTCAAGCCAAGCATCCAACTCTTCTTCGTTTAATCTTGAGGGGATTGGAGTAGGAACATCCATGGCTACAAAGCATGCGTGAGCATCCTCCTTTGTATCCTCTTCTTCGTTACTAGAAGTGTCCTCACTCAAATCATCAAAGGTCCCGACAAGTCCCTTCTTGTGATTTTTGGACTTGGACCTCCCTTTCCCATGCTTCTTTCCTTTACCCTTGTAAGTTTCTTTAGTGGGTTTGGAAAGGCATTCGGTGGACAAGTGACCTTTTCCACTGCAAGTGTAACAAGTAGGAACCTTGTTAGAATTGGAGGCAAACTTTGACAAAGACTTACCTTGCTTACATTTGAGGAAAGCTTTAAATCGCTCGGCAAGATCCTCAATTTCTTCTCCACTTGCATCTTCTTGCTCATCTTCTTCGCTAGGAGCTTCTCGATGGAATTTCCTCCTCCACTTGATTGCCTCCTCCTTGGCATGGAATGCAACCCCCTTTTGCTTCTCTAGCTTCTCGGGCTTTGTTAGTTGAATCTTCTTCTTGTGTTGAAGCTTTACTTCATACTCCAAGAGATTTCCAATGCATTCCTCAACGGTATATTTGGACGTGTCATAAGACTCCAAAATTCCGTTGGCCTTTGACTCCCAACGAGGTGTGAGAGAGTCTAGGATCTTCTCTGCACGATCTTCTTGGGAAATTGTCTTCCCTAGACCCTCCAATGCGTTCACGATATCGGTGAACCTAGTAAACATCTCTGAAATGCTTTCGCCTTCCTGCATCTTAAACATTTCATATTTAGATCTAAACACAGTTTGTTTAGATTTCTTTACCTTCGTTGTCCCTTCATGAAAAATCTCCAGAGTGTGCCAAATATCATTCGTCGTTTTGCACATGGAGATGCGGTTGAACTCACTAGCTGAGAGAGCGCAATGTAATGCAATCATAGCTCTCGCATTAAACTTGATTGAGTCCTTCTCCGCCTTTGTCCTTGAAGCCGCAGGAGTAGTGAACTTCTCAAATGGCACCTCCGTGATGTCCCATAGGTCTTGACCCTCCATGTAGATCATCATTATGATCTTCCAACTTAGGTAGTTGGTTCCGTTGAAGAGCGGGGGTCGAACGGTTGAGTGACCTTCTTTATGAGACGTGGATGAGGCGTTGAATGCCATCATTGCAGTATGCTTTAACCTCGCTCTGATACCAATTGTAGGGATCGTCTAACCCTTGCAATAATAACAACACACACTAGAGTGGGGGTGAATAGTGTAATGGCAATAAAATTGTCCAAATAAAATTTAACTTGCAAATGCGGAATTATAAATGCAAGAGGAATTAAATGGCACAATCAATCCAAACGCAAACACAAAGATTTACCCTGGTTCCCCAAACTTGGGTACATCCAGCCACACCAATATTCACTATATTCCCACACAGAGAAGTGAATACAAATCTTACAAGGAGATACCCCACAAAGAGGATTTATGCCCTACACAAGGACCCAACCAATCCTACACAAGGATCAAGACTCCCACACAGAGAATCACTAACTCCCACTTAGAGAATTAGGGTTAGACCTACACTAGGACACAAGAACTCCCACAAAGAGAGTTAATTCCCACAAAGAGAATTCCCTAGTCCCACAAAGAGACAACCTCCCACAAAGAGAGAGAGAGAGAATCCTAATCCCACAAAGAGAAATAGGAAAACAAATTACACCCTGTAAAGTAAATACTCTTACCTATGCCTTGAGAAGCTTACTCATGAATGAATGCAAGTCATGGAAGAGGATCTCCAAGTGTTGGAATATGCTTGAGAGCACTTGGATGATTTCCCTTGAGCTGGACTTCAATGCATGAAGGAAGATGAATGCTCAAAGAAGGGAAATGAGGGAGCTTGAGAGTGGCTTAAAGATCTCTTGAGATTTTCAATAGAATCAAGAGTAATGAAGGATCAATCAAGAAGTTTAAGCATAGGCTGCACACTCATATATATATGAATCCTATATCAAGCCCAAAAACCCAAAGAAACAGCCAAATAATCAATTTTACAACGGCTAGAAACTGGGTGAAAACGACAGGAACAGTAGACTGATGATCATAAGACATTCGACTGATCAACGGCTAGAAAATATCCAACGGCTATAATCTGAGCCAGGACAGTCGACTGACGAAGTCAATACAGTCGACTGACAAACAGGACATGCGCCTGTTAAACCTTCAGCAGACGACTGCTGCAGGGGATGGAACGAAACAGAGAGCTGCACTCTTTCTTCAATTCTTCGCACAGGCGACTGATGTTAATACTACAGTCGACTGTCGAATAGTCAGGCGACTGTACATTCTTCATCAGTCGACTACTGTAAAGTATGGAGAGAAGACAGAGAGATGCAAAGATTGCACTTACGCTAGACAGGCGACTGGTGGCCAAATATCAGGCGACTGTAAATATACAGGCGACTGAAAATCTGATCGACAGGCGACTGTGCGTAAAGCTCAAGTTTGAGTCAATTGAAATGTTAACTTGAGCTGTGCAAATCAGGCGACTGTAGAAGGATCTACAGGCGACTGGAAATCACCCAGTCAGCTGTGTTTCCCTCAACAGACGACTGACCGAAGGAGTGAACCTATTGGGTTGGATTCTATGATAATCCTAAGGTTCACTAAGATGGTTGAATGCAAGTGCATGAATGAGCAAACCATCTAGCAAGGCATTACATCAACCCTAGACTCAAAAGAGAGAGAAAGCAATAAAGTAAATTACATGGATTACAATGCTTTCATAAGAGTCTAAGTCTTCAATCTTGATGCCTTGATTGCTCTCCATCATCTCCAAGCTTTGGCACTCCTTGAGTCCAAACTTTGGCTCTTATTCACATGATGTCCGTACTTACACCAAGTGATTAGTCTCCAAGAAAGATATCCTTGAAATAAACTGAGAGACTAAAACATGAGATTCATTAGCAACAACATAATGTTGTGATCATCATCAAAATAAGATTGGTATGAAACACCAATACTCAACACTAATTAAATAAACATTAGTAATGAGTGGTTTGGAAGGACTACCGACTTTACCTACTCCTATGATGGTTCCCTTTTGATTACCTCCAAAAGTGACAGTTGCACCATCCTTGATGCTAATCACTTCGGAGAGCAATGAGAGATATCCCGTCATGTGTTTAGGGCAACCGTTGTCGAGTATGCATCCTTTTCTTTTAGAGCCAATATGTCTTTTATTGCTCTCTTTCTTTTTCTTGAGTACCTACATGATATACCATAAGCTTATGGTACCCGATTTTTGTTGGGTCCAAGGGGATTAGCCCTTTGGAAGCCAAATCCAAGTGGATTTCCGCTTTTCAACATAATTACCACTATTAATAATATCTTGAAAGTAGGAATTAACATAGGCATTCCTATCATTTAACCTTGTGTTCTTAGGACCCCAATTTGTGTATGTTTTGGGAGTCTTTTTCCTAGTTGCATGTGGTGTATGCATCCTAGGAACATGCTTTCTAGCATATGACAATGGAGATGGATAAGCATTGCACATATAGGGGTTGTATGCAACCTTAGGTACATGCACATTATATGAGGCATTTGGGGCATGCATGACATGATGTGGATGTGCATACATGGAAGAATGATGCATATGAGCATATGAGTGTGTAGGAGCACGTACATGAGTATTTCTCATGTGTGGATTTGCACGTGTCATGAGTGTCCACTTGTGAAGTAGGAGATTTCCTACGTGGATAAATGTTGGTGTACATGTAAGCATAACCTCTTTTGGTTTCCACCCGTAATGGGTTTCTTACCAAAAGGAAGAGATTGTGAAGTGGTAACTTTCTTGGTAGGTTTGCTACCAATAGTGTTTTTGACATCACTTGTGGATGCACCGGAGGATGGCCTCACAAAGTCTATAAAGACATCAATATAGGAGGTGCGAGCATTGGATGCATTTGCTTCCACAAAACCAAGACTAACACAATGTGTGGCTGGAAATTGGTTTGATAGCAAATCATCCAATTGTCCTTTTTCCTGATTAAATATCATAATACGGGAGGACATAAGCTCATATTTCTCCTTAAGAGAAGAAATATTGGTATCCAATGGGGACACCCGTGCTTTGAGCTCATACACTTGGGTTTTAAGAGACTTATTCTCTAAACCGAATTTTGTGTTTTGTGAAGCTAGATCACTATTATCCTTAGGATACATTTGATCTAGTTGAAATTTGAGGGAATTCACCGCATCTCTCAATAAGACATTTTGAGGAACCCATGAGGTTTTCTCAAGTGTTAATGTATCAACAATGGTGTCATTGTTGATAATGCATGGAATGGATGGCTTGTTAACATTCAATTTCTTTAAACTAGTATATCTAAGCATTAGAGATTGATACTTAGCAAATAGTTCTTCATTAGCAATACGCCTCGGGTTCATCGATGTCGGAATCACTCTCATCGGAGAGTGGATCTTCCTGGGCCATGAAGCACATGTGGGTGCTTTCGCCCTTCTCATCATCGGATTCGCTTGATGAATCTCCACTTGAGTCATCGAATGTACCGACAAGTCCTTTCTTCTTATCTTTATTTTTTATTATCGGACTTGTGGTACTTCATATCTTTCCACTTCTCTTTGTTTCTTAGCATCGGGCAATCCTTCTTGAGGTGCCCTGTTGTTACACTTAAAACACAAAGATGAAGTGTTTTTAGTAGAATCAAATTTATTCTTGGAGGGAAATTTACCTTTGCAAAAGAAGCGTTGGAACTTCTTCGCCATTTATCATGCCCCACTTCCCAAAAGTATGGAGGCGAGACGTGAGAAGGTTCGCACAGACGTGGAGCTGTGAAGCCACACGCCTGATAAGCGTAATTTAAAATTTCAAAGCAGGTCCCTGTAACTGCAAACGGAACAACAATAATAATAACAAAGAAAGAGAGACTGATATATAAATAATCCACTCTCAGAAATTGTCCACAATAATATTCAACATCCAGAAAAGCCACCATGCTAAAGGAAAGAGTCTAAAGGCCCAAAACATGGCCAACAAAACCACAACATAACAAAGTATTGGTGCTGCGCACCGACAACTACAGCAGTCTAAAATAAAAGGGAAAGCTCAACGAAGACACTAGGACTGATCCCCGGTGTCCACGTACTCCTCCTCAGCAAACACGGGTTCTGACTCAGCGTCAGCAAACACCACGTCCTCTCCAACGAACTCTGGCTCAGGATCTAACATGTGTCACCCAAAAGAGAGAGTGGCACATGTCAGCAAGTCTAAAAGACTTGGGCAAGGAAACTGAAAGTAAACTAACAACCTAACAGTTCAAGTAAGATGCAATGACATGACATTTAAGTATGATGCAACAGTTAAAAGGACAAGAAGGGACAAGCACGCACGATGTAACAAAATCTACTAAATCACTAAATCACGAATCACTTATCACAATTTTCACTTATCACGAATCACTTGTCACGATTTTCACTTTGTGCTCAGAGTTTCCGTCTTTTGGCTGAAGTGGCTGTACGGGCTCACTTCTACGCTCAAGCGACCGTTTAACCCTACCCCTCCACGTGTATCGAGCGTTGGGATTAGCAACACACTAGCTCGCTTCTGGATCACGAGCCAGGAAGTGTATTTGGCATTGGGATGCACCTAGCCTCAAGTCACGATGTAGGAGTCAAAATCCTACTCACCGCAGCTTACATTTTAAAGTAGCGTGTGCTACACAAACACGATGAACAAGCAAGAAATGCAATGGCATGAACAGATATTCGCGTACTGTTAATTGAAATTAAACATGACATACAAGCATGATGAAGGTGACGGATCTAGCTTCGTTGTCAAGCTAGATCAAGGGCGTCTAGGTAGCTATCCTTTCACTGCCTAGTCTCTTTTACGCTAAAACAAGTAAATGGCCTAAAGCATGGCCTCAAACCCTAAGTGGCAAGTTTCACTTGCCTAGCACCGAGGATGACGATCACGAAGGTTCGTCTCACAATCGCTAATCTACGGGGAAAGTCGCTGTTAAGGAGAAACAACCATCAAAACAACATCCATTTTTATTAGGGTTTCACAAAAACACAAATGGGTTATGAGAATATTAAGAGATCGATTTATTACCGAATCGTTAGCGGAAGAACGATGTCGAGCAAGCACGGCGATGGAAGAACGACCCGAAGAACTATGGCTCAGATCTGGAATGGATGGAGAAACCTGGAGAAAATGAGGTTTGATGGGGTTTTGGGGATTTTGGGGGAGGCCGATGGCCTAGGGGAGGTGGCCGGTGCAATGGTGGTGAGAGGGGGCTCCGGGAATGTTGGATGATGATTTGGGGAAGAAGGAGGTGCAGGAGAAATGAAAGAAGAAGAAAAACGATTGGGGGGTTTAAATAGGGAAAGTTGCGGCGGCTGGAAAACCCTAGGGTTTCGACAGCGATTAGTCGGTCAAAGAAGGTTGGCTGACCGACTAGTTTAAGAACTAGTCGGTCGATCGTTCTACTGTGACCGACTAAGAGCAAGCAGCGAAAAAGGAATAAAATCTGGGAAATTAAATTAGTCGGTCTGTGAAGGCCCGTCGACCGACTAGTTTGCAACCTAGTCGGTTGGTGAGTGTTCATAAACCGACTAACGATAAACAGTAACTCAGGTAAAATCAATCCAAGGAATTAGTCGGTCTGAGAGCAAGTTCTGACCGACTAGTTGCGCATCTAGTCGGTCGGTGGTTGTTCTTAGACCGACTAAGAGTAAACAGTAACTCGGCTAGAAATGACTGACGTAAACTAGTCGGTCCGAGAAGAGTTATCGACCGACTAGATCTCAATCTAGTCCGTTGGTTCCCCTTCTTGAACCAACTAACGTGCACGAAAAGTGCCGAATCGAAGCGCGAAGTTCTAGGAAGATTTCTACGGCTTCTAAGATCACTCTAACTCTAAAATATGAGCGATTTGAAGTTCGTCATGAGTGACTTACTCCAAGATCAACGATTCTAAGGAAGAAGCTAGAAAATCACGACGAAACGATCGAAAACGAAAGCTACGGAGACGAAAACCACACATAAGGAGAAAATCCACCAAAACACATATATATAATATAGATAATCCAAATACATGAAAACCAGTCGTTACACCATTTGAGCCATCTCCTCCAAGTCCATTTCTTTTTCTGATTCTTCACTTTCGGATGATGAAGAATTAGCTTTGAATGCTAATGCCTTCATCTTTGCCTCCGTTGGATTCATCATAGCTCGAATCTTCAATCGGTTCTCCCCGTCTTACTTCGTAAGATATGAGAGTCTCGATGAGATTAACCACATTGTAATTCTTCATGTTGTTGACCTCCTCGATGGCGATAGCTCTTCTTTTCCATTTGGAGGTCATTCCCATAATGATCTTTCTTACCTTATCTTGTTGAGAGTAGACTTGAACAAGGGCTTCGAGCTCATTGGTGATGTCGGTAAAACGTCTGTACATCGTTGCTATGCTCTCATTTTCCTGTATGAGAAACATATCGAAATTTTGCACATCAACATATAGTTTGGAAAGTTTTACCTTATTCGTTCCCTCATGGGTAACGACTAGATGGTTCCAAATTTGAGATGCACTCTTACATAGGGGTGGAAAAATAGACCCGACCCGACCCCGAACTCTTGGGTCGGGTATGGGTAGGGGCCAATCCGGGTCGGGTCGAATTTGGGTCAACCCGACCGACCCGGATAAAAATCCGGGTCGGGTACAGGTTTGACCCCTCGACCTGGTTGACCCGAATTCGAACCATATTTCACTCTTTTCACCCCGAACCCGACTCGAACCCGACCCGAACCCGAACTTTTTTGAAAAATAATCACTCTTTCACACCAAACCCGACCCGAACCCAACCCGAACTCGACCCGTACCCGACCCGTAAGACAAACCGGGTCAGGTACGGGTCACCCGGGTTATGGCCGAGTCGTGTACATGTATCCAAACCCTGACCCGCATTTAATTCGGGTCGGGTTCGGGTTTACCCTTATTCAGGTCGGGTCAAACCTGACCCGACCCGAACCCGTTTGCCACCCTTACTCTTACATGTGCATATCTTGTTGAACTCATCTGTGTCCAACGCATAATGAAGAGCGTTCATTGCCTTAGTTTTATTGACTTCGGCAGACTTCTCGGAAGGCGTCCATTTGTCATAGGCCTCTTCGGAGGGTTCGACGAATTCCTTGTGGAGGGTTCTCCAAAGAGAAGCACTCCTTAGGAACGTCTCCATCCGACATTTCTAATAGCAAAAATTCGTGTCATTGAAACGCGGAGGACGAACCATTGATTGTCCTTCGAAGATGGTGGATGCTCCATCACGGTCGTGATTGTTGTACGAAGTCGGTGGAGGAACATTGTTGTTGTTGGATGCCATAGCTAAATACCAGTGCTCTAATACCAATTGTAGAGTCCCTGGCTATGAGGAAAACACTAGAAGGGGGGGTTGAATAGTGTTTATACAATTTAAAAAGATATTTACACCAAATTAAATTCCTAACCAACAATAAAGTGCAGAATGAAAATTAACCCAAAGAGCGAAACAATGCAAACGCAGATATATTTCAAGGGTTCGGATTACCCAAGTCAAATCCCGGCTTGTTCTCGGTAATCCTACGTCCCTTCCAACCGGATACCACCGGATACTCAAGTTAGAACCCTAACTTGAGGTTTCCTTAAACCCCCACTTGTAGCAACCCAACAAGTGAAATCGAAGTACACTCAATTGTCCTTGACGCCCCATAACTTGGGAGCAAGCAAACCACTCTCACAACCCAAGAATAAATTAAATAGCTAAAGATATGAAATATGAAATAAACAATACTTACAATCAGCTAAGCCTTGAAGTAGAACTTGAAGGAGAGTGTGTGTGTTGCATGAAGAGAGGAAAGACCTTTCTCTTGACTGCACCAAATGCCTAGAAGATTTCTCTTTGGTTTTATGTTGGAGAGCAAGAGATGAAAGATAGGAATTCTAGGGCTTTTGGATTTTGAGAGCTTAGATCAATGAAGATTGAAAGCTTGAAAGGTTGAGCTGATGAGTATCAATGAGTCAACCTCTCAATGGAACAGTAGAGGCTGGTTTTATAGTTTTCTCAAACCCTTCAAACAGAATTCCCAAAAGCCCCTTTGAAATCCATGAGAAAAATCTCAACGGATAGAATCTACGCACGCGACAGACGACTGTTGAACAAAACACAGTCGACTGTTGCACTGTATCAGAGAGTATGTGAGAATTCAAACAGTAACTTACCATATGGACAGTCGACTGCTGAAGAGAAGACAATCGACTGTTAAACCAACAGGCGACCGTAATTCCTTTTACAAGCAACTGGCTGCAAATAGGGTAAGTATAGAAAATCTCAGAAAAGTCTGGGAGGACAGGACAAGCGACTGATGAAGAGAAGATAGTCGACTGTTAAACCAACAGGCAACTGTAATTCCTTCTACATGCTACACATATCGATTGAACATCGACAGACGATTGAACATTTTCCAGAGAGTTGAGTCTGCAGAGAAGCTCAAAGACAGACGATTGAACATCGACAGTCGACTGTGCCATTGGACAGTCGACTGTAAATACTGTTGAGAGATGATGCCCTCGAGGCAATTTATCTCTGTGTGGATAGCAAAAACATCGTGTTCGAAATAACAGTGAGCTGTTTGGTATAGTTTTATCTAAGTTAATCAATAATGTAGTAAACATTAGATATTAACTTAGGTAAAATCCTGAGACTTTATGCGAAGGTCAAACATGTATCGAGATGAGTATCTCGATCATGGAGAAATTCTTGACCGTCTGTAGCATAAGTATAAAAGGGTTCGTGGTCGTAGATGTTTCGAGACAAGGATATCGAAACATCGCATAGACCATTGTGTCTTAGTCTTCACCGTTTAGTGGTGGCGATGATCTCATGATCGTTTGACTTAGCGAAGTCGAAGACTAGACATGGGTGCTCATTAGAGAATGAGTTCACTGAACTATCCACAAGAGTTATCATATGGTTATATTAACCAATCTGTCAATGATAACTCTTAGTGATGATAGGCAAGTTGGTCTTTTGACTTGAGGTCATTTTACGAACCTGTGCATGAACGGTGCCACTTAGATCACTGACCTAGCTTCGAGGCTAGGCTTGTCGAAAGTTCTTTGATTGGGTGTCACTTGAAGCGTATGAGGGGAGTAATGACCAAGAGAAGATTCGTCTCTCCCGGTCAATGGGAGTTAGTGTCGTAGAGTTAGTTCGATCTTTAGTAAAATCTCTGATCAGAGTATGTTGGAAGAAGTCCAACATTAGTTGACTAAAGATCGATGGAACCTAAATGGAGTCAAGTTATTGGGGTTGACAGTTTGAGCGCACCCTAGACTTGATCTACACGACATAGTTTAGACGAAGACATCAAAACTGGACACAGTCATGGTGGTCCCGACAATTCTCATGTTGATGAGTCAACACATTATTATGATTCTGAAACAGGGACAGCAACCACTGCTTGTGGTCACTGCCGTATACGGCTTCGAGCCCAACCTGTAGTAGGGTCAGGCTGTAGGGTCTCACACAGAGTGCGACCTTCGTCTAGTAATAGGTAGAAACATTAGGAAGAATATGCATTTGATGCAAGGGATAGAAAATTGTATTTGATGCAAATGATAATTTTAAGCCTAGATATGGACTAATTTGCATATGATGCAAAGGGTTAAATGTGTCTTAAATTGTTTAAGACCATATTTAATATAATAAACGCATGGAAAAGGTTACCTGGATGACAGGATCGTTTCGCTCTAAACACGGGTTCAAACTGCGCTAAAATCGGAGTCCAAATGCTCAATTAGAGCTAAAACAGCCAAAAGAGCCCAAATGGGTCAGCCCAACAGGTTTAGGCTGAACCCTACATGTAAACAGGCGCGGCGCCTGCTGGAGCAGGCACCAGCCTATGCCTGCTGATAAATGGTCTGGGCACCCGCTAGGAGCAGGCGCCAGCCCGCACCCGCACCAGCAGGCGCCAGCTCGCACCCGTACCAGCGGGCGCGGGTGCCCGCCCGCGCCCGCTTGGGCGGGCGTGGTTGCCCGCCCCGTTCAGGGCCCCTGCTAGTCAAGCGCTTTGAGGTGCCCAAGGGTGCGTGCTTGGCACGCGCCCCCGTGGTTGGGGTTGTTTTTAGCATGTGGGGCCACGCAGTGGGCCCCACACACTTAGTGTTTCGAACCCGAGCTGAATTTTTGGCAGCGGCTCAGTTTTTGCGAAAAACAACTCTTGGGCTCAACTTTGGACATACGATTGAGGGGTCAAACGGACTCGGATTGACGTGCCGTTTTTTCATACGCGTTCACCGTTGAACGCCCTTTGATTTGATAGGTTGTATCAATCGTGAAGCTCAACGTGAGGGAGTTAAAATTCACGGAAGTTTGGCCTTTGTGAAAGGCAAACTAAATTGAATTTATTATCTCCAAACTTTAGTCCCACATCGGAATTTGAGTAAAGGGGAGGGGTATGCCGCCTATATAAATATGGGTCTGCTCTCCTCCTCAAAATTCATCCCAAGCTCCAGATCTGAGCGGTTCCCGTAAATGTTGGAGCAGCTCGGAACTAGGCTTAAATTAAATATTCTCTTCTTCCTATAATTTCTACCTTACTCCTGAAGGGCTCTAGCAAAGCCACAAAGGGGTTCGGATTCGGATCCGAAATCTTGGCAAAGGCTTTCACTCGCGTGAAACTTTCTTCGATGCGTGGTTGGCTCTACGACACGAGGATTGCTTGCCTTGGGATGCGGAGCGGTTCGAGGAGTGGTTCGAGGAGCGGTTCGAGGAGCGATTTGGTGTGGGACAGGGATCAGCTCGGAAGACGATGCGGTACACCTTGCCTGCCCCAGGGCAAGGTTCCAGGTATGTTTTTAGAAGCTTTCGTTTTAATTATTCACAGTAGTTTAGATCCCTCTTGGGGTGGTCAGATCCACCCCGAGTTGGCAGAGATCCTGGCTAAGGGTCTTATTCGTTAGGGCTGCATGTTAATTAGATTAACATATAATTTTCCGCTGCAAATTTTGTTTCGGTGGTCCGTCCGACTTAGGACGGGCACGGTTTTGTGCCCTAAGGGTTCCACAAAACCCCTTCAAATACCACATCGGTCGACTGGCACTAGAATAAGAAATATTCCAGAGAGCAAGTCCTGCAGAAGAATCATGGACAGGCGACTGTTGAAGCATTTACAGTACACTGGTCCTAGGACAGGCGACTGTAAATACAACAGTCAGATTGGCCAGATCAAACTGAGAATGATCTTGGGCTGAAGATAGCCAGGCGACTGACTAACAAATCATAGTCGACTGTCTCTTGGACAGGCGCCTGTGAAATGTACAGCAGTCGCCTGAAAGAATTAAAACTTAGAAAGAACATGGATCAACTGTTAAAGTATGTGCATAACAGGCGACTGTAGAACAAAACACAGTCGACTGTTTTTAGATAGGCGATTGTAAATCGTTCAGCAGACGACTGTTGAAAAAATAAATTGCACATGCTTAGGAAAATTGAATCTGAGTCAAAGGAAAGATGATCTAATGTATTACTATGACTGAAATGAAGATGTGTGTATGCTCCAACAAAGTTGTACTTCTAAGCTGCATACTAGAAGAGAAAAGGAAGATTACATTAGTAGAACTCTCTGTTCTATCCAACTTATGAGCTTGAAGTCTTCTAGGAGCTTCAATCACCATCTTTGATCATCCAATCCACTTTACTTGCTTTCATTAATCTTTGAGTGTCATCCATTGCTAATTGATCTTCATGAAATGCTTAGGCAATAGATTAACTGCCAATAGTGGATTAGTCACAAGTTTTTGTGTTTGCTCATCATTAACACCAAGTAAGGAGATGTCTAATACTCAACAGGAGATTGGTTTACACCCAAAATAATTCTACAGCCAAGATATTATCGCAAATGTGCTTATGTGGCTAACAGAATTTAAATAGTTCGTAGATCACACAAAGAATATAAATGAATTTGATGTGATCTAGAACCTTGAGTTTTCAAATATCCTTTGAAGAATATGAAATCAAAAAGAGGATTTTTGAAAAACAATTTTGCAATAGCCAAAAAGAAAATTGATCTTAAAAGAATTTAGATAAGAGCGGTAAGATCAGAAATTCAAAACCAGTTTTTGGCTACGACGATTATTAAGAGCGATAAGAATGATTGAGAATTCACGAGAGTTTTTGCTTAGCCCAAGAATGAAAGAATTAGTATATCGAATAGTTATCCTAGGATCTCTATTTATAGAGTTTCAAAGGAGAATTTGAACTTCAAAAAGGTTTGACTTTAGCCCCATAAATCAAGCAACGATTAAATGAAGGAGCAAAATCTAGGTAGTAAAAACGTAGCTGGTAGTCGACTCCCAAAGAGTTTTCAATGAAAACTCTGCTCACAGCAGGTAGTCGACTCCCTCCTTTGGTAATCGACTCCAGAATAATTTTTCAGTGAAACTCAGCTATGAAAGAGAGTAATCAATTCTTGGGTGTTTGGAGATTGACTACAAGAGTTTGAATCAAATAGCTTAGCTCTCAAAAGATTTTAAAACGACTTTAAAAAATATGTTTTCGAAAAAACGTTTTGTGTGTGTGCAATTTATCTTGGCTTTAACATATTCCCAAAAAGAACAACTCACACACTTAGACTTAAATGAAGACTTTGAAGCCGATAAGATCTTGATGTAGATGCACACTTCACTTTGAATTTGAGCTCTCTTTAGCTTAAGCTTGAGCACGTTCTGTGAGCTTCATCTTTGAGCTTCATTTATGCTTGCCGTAGAATGCGAGCTATCAAATTCATCTTCATCTTCTGAGGTGTAGTTGAACTTCTTCTTTTCGAAGTATGCGTAGAGCTTTCATTAATTGATCGTGCAACTTGCACACTTAGATAATGCTATTAGTATATTAACCACATTTGGTGTGCTCATCATCAAACCCACTTAGGGGTGGGACTAGATTTCTCATCATTCTCCCCCTTTTGATGATGACACCTAAATGAAAAAAATGAATAATAGCAAAATGAAACGATGAGTAAGATTACTTACTCCCCTTGCTTAGATGAGGTATGATATAATCATACTCCCCCTGCATTAAAGCTAGTTATTCATTTTCGTTTTTGCATTTACTAATTTTCTCCCCCTTGGCATCAGTCAAAAAGAATTATTTCAAATGAATATTATCATGAGTAAAAAGGAGTTAATCTTGATTCAATTCCTTCTCCCCCACGATACCCAAATCTCGACGAATTTTTGAAAAAATATCCTTTTGCAAGGGCTTCGTGGGAATATCTGCAACTTGATGCTCAGAGAGTACATACTTAAGTTCAACATCCTTTTTAACACAGTGATCATCTATGAATCTGTGTCTAATATCTATATGTTTTGTTCTAGGATGAAGAACTGGATTCTTAATAAGATTAATAGTGCTTTTATTGTCACAATAAATTACACAAGTAGATGAATTAATACCATAATCTACTAGGACTTGTTTCATCCAAAGTACCTGAGCACAAGAAAGTCCAGTAGCTATGTAATCTGCCTCGATAGTTGATAGTGAGACTGAACTTTGCTTTTTGCTAAACCATGAAACAAGTGAATGTCCAAGAAAGTGACATGTTCCACTTGTGCTTTTTCCAGTGGCTTTACAACCAGCATGGTCTGAGTCACTATATGAAATTAAATCAAAAGTGCTACCTTTGGGATAAAACAATCCAAAGTTAGATATGGTCTTAAGATATCTAAATATGTATTTTACTGTTTTAAGATGTGATTCCTTTAGATCACATTAGAATTGAGCACAAGCACATACACTAAACATTATATCGGGTCGTCTTGTAGTTAAGTAAAGTAAAGAACCGATCATACATCGATATGTTTTCTGATCAACCTTTTTACCTGCTTCATCTTTGTCTAAAGAAGTGGATGTTTCCATAGGTATATTCTTTCCTGATGCATTCTCCATCCCGAACCGTTTGATTAGATCTTTAGCATATTTCGTTTGATGAATGAAGGTTCCTTCTTTTGACTGCTTTATTTGTAATCTGAGGAAGTATGTAAGTTCACCCATGTGACTCATTTCGAACTCTTCATGCATTAACTTAGCAAACTCTCGACAAAGATATGCGTTAGTAGATCCAAAAATAATGTCATCTACATAAATTTGAATAAGAATGATATCATCATGAATTTTCTTAACAAATAAAGTAGTGTCTATTTTTCCAACATTATATCCTGAGTTGATTAAGAATTCTCTTAATCTTTCATACCAAGCTCTTGGAGCTTATTTCAAGCCATATAATGCTTTATTTATCTTATAAACATGTCCTATTTTCTTATCATGTTCAAAGCCAGGAGGTTATTCAACATAAACTTCCTCCTTTATATATCCATTTAAGAATACACTTTTTACATCCATTTGGTATAATTTGAAATTGTTATATGATGCAAATGCAAGTAACATCCTAATGTATTCTAGTCTAGCAATATGAGCAAAAGTTTCATCGAAATCGATATCTTCTTCTTATGAATATCTCTGTGCCACTAACCTTGCTTTGTTTCTTACCACTTTGTCTTCGTCTAGTTTGTTTTGGTACACCCATTTTGTGCCGATGATTGGACGATCTTCTGGTCTGTGGACTAGTTCACATACCCGGTTTCTCTCAAATTGGAGAAGTTCTTCTTGCATGGCTTCAATCCATGCTTCATCTGCAAAAGCCTCATCTACCTTTTTCGGCTCAATGTTAGAAACAAATTCAACATGTGTCATGTGTTCAATTTGAGATCTAGTTCTAACACATGCATCAATATCACCAATAACTTGTGTGTGTGTGTGTGTGTGTGATGTGTTACTTCAGGAAAAGATTTTGATAGAGGAGTGGAAGTATTAACATCAGAGATAGGTGTAATATCAGAAATAGGAGCATCATCATCATCAATATTAATGTGAGCATTATTAGTGAGGGATTCATCAAATGTTACATGCATAGTTTCAACAACATCATTGGTTCTTTTGTTGTAGATTCTATATGCTTTACTACGAAAAGAATAACCGATAAATATACCTTCATCTGCTTTGGAGTCTCTTGGAAACTCACAACTCCTCATATGGTTTTGATGATACAAACATATTATCTTTGTACTAACTTTATCTATGCAGATGTTATAGCACAAATCAACTAAGACAATCATTAAGCATACAAGTTGCAAGAAGCATCCACTACAAGACGAAGCTTATCAATGATATTTTGTATCTTATAAATGAGACGTAATCTTTACTTTTTCTATTGCATTTATTTAGAATGTAAAAAGCCTTGATGATAAGCTACCTTAGTCGTCTAGGATACGTCTTCAAAAAATCACATCAAAAATTCAATCAGTCGACCAACCCCTAATGCTAGTCGACTAATTCTAATATTAAAGTATTTTTGTCCTAAAACTTTGTCAGACTCATTTTTAAAGTCGCTAGGATTATTTTCCCACAAATTTCTAAACTTTCATATTTCTAATCGACCAACAGACTTTGTTAGTCTACCAGTCTATTTTCACATCAATTATTTTAAATGATTTATCATTTAAATAATATATTTTATTTCTGGAAGTTAGAACTGCCATAAACGGCTAGTTTTTGTCAGTTTATTTCCGTTTACAGAGGTTACTTTCCGTTTTCGAAAGTTACTTTCTGAAAGGACATCTCAACGCCAGAACCTAGTCAGCAGTTTTAATTAGTCGACCAGTCTTACCTACTAGTCGACTAATGTGAAAAACTTCCCAGAACTTTTTGGAAATTTAGGCAATTGTCCAACGTTCAAAAACTATCTTTTTGGAATATAAATAGACCCCCAGACCCTTGCCAAAAATCACACGAAAATTCACTTTCTTTCTCTTTTCTTAAGTTTACTTTCTCACTAGAAAGTGAGTGATTTTCAGATCTTAGATGAACCTCTGCAAAAAATTTTCCTATATAGAAAGTCCAATCTTCAAGTTTGTTCTACTACAAGTTCCATCCAGAACGTGGGAAATTCAATCAACTTCCTTGCGCAATAATTCCATCAATTATCAAGGCTATAGGTGATATTGTTTCATACTCTTTCTTTACTTTATTTGGTGAATCTCTTGTTGAAGAGATTGTACAAGTTTGCAACACGGAGAGTGTTGGTATCTTTGTATGTTGATTACTTACGGGGAGCAAGTGTTTTAGTGGATTCAAATCTCTACGGTGTAGAGGACTGGACGTAGGAGCAGAAGGATCCGAACCATAATAATTCTCTGTGTTTCCGTTTGGAATATTCTGTATTGTGTTCTTTTATTTTTCGCACTCTTATTGCAATTTTTTATTAACTTTTAATTTTGTAATATCGTCTTGATTTACACTATTCACCTCCCCTCTAGTGTATTTGGTGTGCTAGGAGATCCAAAATTTGGTATCAAAGCCCCATGGTTAAGATGGCCTACACCTATCCGACGAACAATTCAACGTCTTCATCACAATTTCCAAAAGGGCACTCTCTACAAGGCCTCCACTATTCAATGGTTCCAACTACTCCTATTGAAAGACAACGATGACAATTTATCTTCAAAGCATCGACTACGAACTTTGGAACAAATTGGAAACTCAATACGAGAAGCCTACAACTCCATATGCCCAATGGACCGATACTGACAAATCCGCTGCAACCCATAGCTCTAAAGCAATGAATGCTCTATTCTGCGCCATGGACAAGAATGAATTCAATCGTATCTCCTAAGCCAAATCAGCATATGACATCTGGCATACACTCCAGGTAACACGTGAAGGAACTAATAAAGGTAAGGAAACTAAAATCTCTGTTCTTGTTCACATGTTTGAGTTATTTAGAATGAAGGAGAATGAACCAATTGGAGAAATGATCACTCGATTCACCGACATTGTCAACTCCTTGATAGCTCTTGGCAAAACCTATTCTCAAATAGAACAAGTATGGACGATTCTTCGTGCATTAACGTCAGAATGTGAGGAGAAGACTACAGCCATAGAAGAAGCCAATGACTTGCCAACTCTCACCGTTGAAAGCTTGGTTGGTAACCTGATGGCCTACAAGTACAACTTCAAGATCGCAAAGAACAAGCAGATACAAAGAAGAAAACTCTTGCCGTCGCCGCTTCATCAGACCCCAATAATTCAGACATGGACGATGATGACATGGCACTTATTACAAGAAACTTTAAAAAGTTTCTACGAAGAGGTAAGTTTAAAAGTTTTAAGCTCAAAACTACTGATGCTTCTTTGTGTTTTTGATGTAACAGGCCTGGATATATGAAAAAGGATTGTCCATTTCTTAAGCCAAAAGAAAGAACATTCAACAACTTCAGAAAGGATGAGAAGTTCAAAAAGAAAAAGAAGGCACTAGCAGCAACATGGGACTCTTCATCTTCAGATGAAGAAGAAGAAGTCAACGACCAATCTAATGAAGAGAATGCTCATATGTGTTTTATGGCACAAAGTGATAATGATGTAAGTAGATTAGATAATGAAGAATTATTTGATGCTTTAAATCAATTATATACGAGATTCAAGAAATTGAATTCTCAACATAAGCCATTAGTTCTTTCTCATTAAGAACTAACCTCTTCTTCTTCTTCATTAGATAGTCTAAAAATTGAGAAGGAAAAAATTATCTTCTTAAAATGATAAACAACTTCATGAAAATGAGATTCTCAAATCTGAGAATCATAATATGATTTCACACATTTCTATTTTAAATAAGAATATTTCTTCTTTAAAAATGAAATATGATGACATGTCTTCTAATATTAGTAAGTTTAATAAAGGAAAGAATAATTTAGATAATTTACTTAGAGTACAACATCATGCTAATCATTGACAATGTTTGGGGTATAAGATTACTCCCAAATCCAATATTCTTGGTTATATCGTTTTAGAAAAGAAAAGGCATGTATTTATTAATGCAAAGAAAATTAATTCTTCTAATAGCATGAAAAAGGATACTATTCATATTCCAAAGAAAACCAATTTTCTTACATCCTCTAAGAAAACAATTATGCATAATATTTGGGTTCCCAAAGAAATTTGCTTATATGATAAGGATTTATGTATTTCTAACATTATGCAAAATGTCATTCTTTCTTCAAATTATTTGAAGAAACCAAATTCTACTTGGGTTTGGTTTCCTAAGGACTAATCCCAAGGACCCATATAAAAGGGTATCAATATTTATTGTTTATCTTTCGGGTACCCATAAAAAAGATGGATACTAGATAGTGGATGTTCTAAACATATGACCTGGAACATCAAACTTCTATCAACCGTACAATTCAAAGATGATGGAACTATTACTTTTGGTGATAATAACAAAGGTAAAGTGATTGGCATCGGAACAGTTGGTGCTCAAACTAAGCCAATCATCGAAAACGTGCTCCTCGTTGACGGTTTTGAAATATAATCTCTTATCCATTTCTCAATTATGCGATAAAGACTTTAAAATAGTTTTCGAAAACAATGCATGCATTATATATGATTTTAATATGACTAATGTTTTATTTCAGGGTAGTCGTAAGAATAATATATATATATTATGCATGAAAATATCTTCACATGATCATTGTTTACTAGCATCCACAGATAACACATTATTATGGCATAAACGTTTTGGACATACTAACTTTAAGCATTTGGCACGTATTTCAAAACAAAAATTAGTTTCTGGTTTGCCTAATATATCTTTTACTCATACACAATTTTGTGATGCATGTCAACAAGGAAAAATGCATAAATCCTCTTTTAAATTGAAAGATGCTATTTCTACTAAAAGACCACTTGAACTTTTACATTTAGATTTATTTGGTCCTTCTAGAATAGATTCTTTAAATGGTAATAAATATGCATTTGTAATTATTGATGATTATTCAAGATATATTTGGATATTATTTTTGAAACATAAAAATGACGCATTTGAAGAATTTACAATATTTTGTAAAAGAATCAGAATTTAAAATCTTCATCCATTATTAGTATTCGTAGTGATCATGGAGGAGAGTTTGAAAATAAATTATTTACGAAATTTTGTAATAAACATGGCATAACACATAACTTCTCTATTCCTCGAGCCGCACCACAAAATGGTGTAGTTGAAAGGAAAAATAGAACGTTACAAGAATGTGCTAGAACCATGTTATGCGATAGTAATCTTCCAAAATATTTTTGGGCAGAAGCCGTTACTACTGCATGTTATGTTTTGAATAGAATTTTAGTAAGACCACAAATGAATAAAACTTGTTTTGAATTATTTTATGATCATATACCTCGTGTATAATATATTAAAGTATTTGGTTGTAAATGTTTTATTCTTAATACTAAGGATTCACTAGATAAGTTTGATTCTAAATCAGACGAAGGTATTTTTGTAGGATATTCTACACGTAGTAAAGCATATAGGATTTATAATAAAAGAACCTTATGTATTGAGGAATCTCTTCATCATGTAGATTTCGATGAGAACTCTACACCTATCACACATTTAGATGAAGAAGATTCTATACCTATCTCTGGTTCTTTAGAAAACACTAAGTAATTCCATTCCTGAGAGTATTTCTGAAAATATAAGTCTTCCAAAAGCATTTGTTGAAATTACTAGTCATCCACATGATTTCGTTATTGGAGATATTTCTGATAGAGTAAGAACTAGATCTCCAATAGAACAAATGACTAATTGTGCATTTATATCATCCATCGAACCAAAGAATGTTATTGAAGCTTGTCAAGATAGTTCATGGATTATAACAATGCTGGAAGAACTTAATCAATTCAAAAGGAATGATGTATGGGAATTAATACCTAGACCTTCAGATCATCCTATTATTGGAACAAAGTGGGTATTTAAGAATAAATTGGATGAATCTAGTTAAGTAGTTAGAAATAAGGCTAGATTAGTAGCACAAGGTTATAATCAGGAAGAAGGCATGGATTATGATGAAACCTATGCTCATGTAGCAAGATTAGAATCTATTAGAATGCTTTTAGCATTTGCATGTTTCAAAGATTTTAAGTTATATCAAATGGATGTTAAAAGCGCTTTTCTCAATGGTATTATAAAAGAAGAAGTCTATGTAGAACAACCACCTGGATTTCAACATGAAAGTTTGGATAATCATGTTTTTAAGTTAAAGAAAGCATTATATGGATTAAAACAAGCACCTCGTGCTTGATATGAAAGATTGAAGAACTTTCTGTTAAAATCTGGTTATTCTATTGGAAAGATAGATTCTACTTTATTTACCAAACATATAGATTCCAATGTTATCATTATACAAATATATGTTGATGACATAATTCTTGGTTCTACTAATGATTCTCTTTGTCAAGAATTTTCCAAGGAAATGCAGAATAAATTTGAGATGAGTCACATGGGTGAATTGACCTACTTCCTTGGACTTCAAATCAAATAAATGAAGGAAGGTATATTTATACATCAGAGTAAGTATACAAAGGAACTTATCAAAAGGTTTGGATTAGAGAATTCTGCAGAAAAGCGTACTCCAATGGGTACTTCATCAAATCTTGATAAAGATCCAAATGGTAAGAGTGTTGATCAAACATTATATCAAGGTATGATTGGATCATTACTTTATCTTACCACAAGTAGACCAGATATTATGTTTTCTGTTTGTATATGCGCTAGATATCAATCTGATCCTAAATTATCACATTTGACTGCTGTCAAAAGGATAATTAGGTATATCAAACACACATCTGATTTTGATTTATATTATCCAAAATCAAATTCATTTGATTTAATTTCATATAGTGACGTAGATTTTGCTGGTTGCAAATCTGATCGTAAAAGTACAAGTGGAACTTGTTACTTTTTAGGTTATGTATTAGTATCATGGTTTAGTAAGAAACAAAACTCTGTTTCTTTATCTACTACTGAAACGGAATATATTGCCGCTGGTTTAGCATGCGCATAGATTTTATGGATGAAACAAACAATACAAGATTATGGCATTAAATGTAACACATGTCCTATTATGTGTGACAATACTGGTGCTATAAATTTATCCAAAAAATCCGGCACATCATGCACGCACTAAACACATAGATATACATCATCACTTCTTGGATGATCATGTCCAAAAAGGTGACATTATCACTTCTTGGATTATTTTCCCACAAATCTCTTAACTTTCATATTTCTAGTCGACCAACAGACTTTGTTAGTCTACCAGTCTATTTTCAAATCAGTTATTTTAAATGATTTATCATTTAAATAATATATTTTATTTTTGAAAGTTAGAACTGCCATAAACGGCTAGTTTTTGTCAGTTTATATCCATTTACAGAAGTTACTTTCTGTTTTTGGAAGTTACTTTCTGAAAGTACATCTCAACAGTCAGAATCATATCCATCAGTTTTAATTAGTCGACTAGTCTTACCTATTAGTCAACTAATGTGAAAACCTTCCCATAATTTTTTGAAAATTTAGGCAGTTGTCCAACGTTCAAAAACTACCGTTTTGGACTATAAATAGACCCCCAGACCCTGCCTAAAATCACACGAAAATTCACTTTCTTTCTCTTTTCTTAAGTTTACATTCTCTCTAAAAATGAGTGATTTTCAGATTTTCTTAGAGGAACCTCTGCAGAAATTTTTCCCCCATAGAAAGTCCAATCTTCAAGTTTGTTCTACTACAAGTTCCATCCAGAACCTTGGAGATTCAATCACCTTCCGTGCGCAATAATTCCATCAATTATCAAGGCTATAGGTGTTATTGTTTCATCTCTTTCTTTACTTTATTTGGTGAATCTCTTGTTGAAGAGATTGTACAATTTTGCAACACTGGAAGTGTTGGCATCTTTGTTTGTTGATTACTTGCGGGGAGCAAGTGTTTTAGTGGATTCAAATATCTACGGGGTAGAGGACTGGACGTAGGATCACAAGGATCTGAACCAGGATAATTCTTTGTGTTTGCGTTTGGAATATTCTGGATTATGTTCTTTTATTTTCTGCACTCTTATTGCAATTTTCTATTAACTTTTAATTTTGCAATATCGTCGTGATTTACACTATTCACCCCACCGCACTGTATTTGGTGTGCCAGGAGATCCAACAGAGTCAAATTTATCTAAATTATCTTTTGTATTAAGAATATAGCATTTGCAACCAAAAACTCTGAAATAAGATACTTTTGGAATTTGTTGGAGCAACAATTCATAAGGAGTCTTTTCAAAAGGTTTTCTAATTAAAACTCTGTTTTGAATATAGCACGCGGTTGCTACAGCTTCCACCCAAAAATATTTTGGAAGGTTGCTTTCACACAACATTGTTCGTGCACACTCTTGGAGTGTTCTATTTTTCCTTTCAACTACCCCATTTTGAGGAGCAGCTCTAGGAAAAGCAAAAGCATAAGAAACACCTAGTTTTTCACAAAATCTTTTAAAAGGTTCATTTTCAAATTCACCACCGTGAGCACTTCTTATGAAAATAATTTTCAAATAGTATAATCATTCAATTCTTTTGAAAAATATTTTAAATTCACGGAAGGCATGATTCTTATTGATTAAGAATAATGCCCACAAATATTGTGTGAAATTGTCAACTATAACAAATCCGTATTTGGAGTCATAAAGAGATGAAGTTCTAGCCGAGCCAAACAAGTCCATATGAAGTAGTTCAAGTGGCCTTTTCGAGCTGAGAGCTCCAATACTCTTAAAGGTACTTTTATGCATTTTTCCACGTTGGCATGAGTCACACATTTTGTCCAATTTAAAATTCATTTTTGGAAGACCATATACTAACTCTTTCCTATATATCCTACTCATGTTTTTGATGTTTACATGACCAAAGTGTCTGTGCCATAGCAACGGGTCATTTGTTGAAACAATTAAACATACATTGGAATCATAATCATTTAATCTAAGCAAATAAATATTTTCTACTCGCTTACTCTTAACAAGAATATTTTTCATATCATTATCATAAACTAAGCAAGCATCTAATGTGAAAATAACTTTCAAACCTTTATCACATAATTGACTTATGCTTATCAAGTTGTGCTTTAGCCCGCTTACCAAACTGACGTCTTTGATAAAAAGCTTCGAAGGGTTGTCAATATTACCTATGCCAATAATTTCACCTTTCTTGTTGTAGCCAAAAATAACGGTTCCTCCATCATACATTTTTAGAGCGCCAAGCAGTTTTGCATTCTAGGTCATGTGTGCAGAGCATCCACTGTCCATTATCCATATGTCCTCTTCCTTGTTGTCCTGACGAGTCATCATGCATATTTCTTTCTCAACGCTCTCATAGTTTGATTGGGTTGCGTTAGAACTTGATCCAAATATTTCTTCCAATATATTGATTATTTGATGTGCGGTGTCTGCCTCTTCTACAAGGTCTAGCATCTCATTAGTTAAACCAATATAAAGTAGATGCATTACCTTTATGTTTCTGAAGTAGGCTTCTCTTGATCTAGATTCCATTGAGTTTGAGGAGTGGTTGGAATTTCGTATGAATCTGTAAGAAATCGTGCGTACTTTAGATCTTGTACCTCCAAGTAGATCTCCATCATTCTCTTCCACTGGGAATAGAAAGTGCTGTCGAAGGTTGGTGGATTATGAATGCTATATCCGAAAGAACAAAACATTGTTGATGCCATCGCCTTTGACCTTGCTCTGATACCAAGCGTTGGATCCTATGGATGGCAAACAACACTAGAAGAGGGGTTGAATAGTGTTGTATAAGTTAAAACTTTTTCTTTGATTATTAAAACACAATAGATTTTCCTTCCAATGTTGCCTAAGGAACCAAGTCGAGTGATCTAAGCTTGGTCCTTAATCAACACGATAAACTTAAAAGAATATAAATATTAATTACAAGCCACAAAGAAATTACAATGAGAGAGATTTTACACAGCGGAATAAAAAAATAATCTTTGCAATAATAATATATTAACGAGGAATTACAATTAAGAATATATTAACGACAATGAATAGCTTGCACAAATAAAGAAAAAATACAAACACAGAAAGCAAACAGAGAGACAAGCGAGTTTATCATGATTCCCCGCAACCTGGGTACGTCCCGTCCCTGACCAATCCGATACGAGATGTAATCCACTATTGCCTTAACAATACAATTACCTAACTTCACTCGTTAGGATTTCCAACGACCTAGTATCCCTACCAGGATTTCCAACCACCTAGTCTTGACTAGGATTTTCCACAACCCTTATCAAAAAGGGACTCCAAGTAAAAGATCAAAATCCAATTCACCACAATAATTGGTGGAGATTGATTTACATCCAAAATAATTCTATAGCCAAGATATTATCGCAATTGTGCTTAAGTGGCTAAATGAATTAAAATAGTTCTTAGATCACACAAAGAATATAAATAAATTTGATGTTATCTAGAATCTTGAGTTTTCAAAAATCCTTTGAAGAATATGAAATCAAAAAGAGGATTTTGAAAAACAATTTTGCAATAGGCAAAAAGAAAATTGATCATAAAAGAATTTAGATAAGAGCAGTAAGATCATAAATTCAAAACCAGTTTTTGGTTACGACAATTATTAAGAGCGATAAGAGCGATTGAGAATTCACGAGAGTTTTTGCTTAGCTCAAGAATGAAAGAATTAGTATATCAAATAGTTCTCATTGGATCTCTATTTATATATTTTCAAAGGAGAATTTGAATTTCAAAAAGGTTTGACTTTAGACCCCATAATCAAGCAACGATTAAATGAAGGAGCAAAATCTGGGAAGTCAAAAACGCAGCTGGTAGTCGACTCCCAAGGGAGGTAGTCGACTTCCAAAAAGTTTTCAATGAAAACACTGCTCACAGCGGGTAGTCGACTCCCAGAGCAGTTTTTCAGTGAAACTCAGCTATAAAAGAGAGTAATCAATTCCTAGGTGTTTGGAGATTGACTACAAGAGTTTGAATCAAACAGCTTAGCTCTCAAGAGATTTTAAAACGAGTTTTAAAAATATGTTTTCAAAAAAACGTTTTGCATGTATGCAATTTATCTTGGCGTTAACATATTCCTAAAAAGAACAACTCACACACTTAGAACACTTAAACTTAAATGAAGACTTCGAAGCCAATAAGATCTTGATGTAGATGCACGCTTCACTTTGAATTTGAGCTCCTCTTTATCTTGAGCTTGATCACGTTCTATGAGTTTCATCTTTGAGCTTCATTTGTGATTGCCGTAGAATGCCAGCAATCAAATTCATCTTCATCTTCTGAGTGTGGTTGAGCATCTTTTTTTCGGAGTATGCGTAGAGATTTCATTAATTGATCACACAACCTACACACTTAGATAATGCTTTTAGTATATTAACCACATTTGGTGTGCTCATTATCAAAACCACTTAGGGGTGGGACTAGATTTCCCATCAATATCATATTTGGTATAAAAATAAATTGCGTAAAATAGAATCTTTGCCACAAGGCAATCCTTGGTGAGAATATACTTTATGGTAACAGTGGCAACACTTGCTTCAATTTCCAATTAGTACAAGTATCCCACCTACTCGCACTCTTCTCCTAACTCTCATCTCATGTAACATTTACATTTATAAGAATTAACTTAGGTATCATATACCCAAGTTAGAATTAGGGAGTTTTTTGAATGATGAATACATACAATAGACAAGGCATCATATGCCCCTTCTTTCCAAGATTTCCAAGTCATCCTTACAATTTCTCTTTTAGTGCATATATTAATGTCAAAATGAAAACATACATCTTTTGAAATTTCATCATTCTTCGCTTTCACCTTTTGACACCTCTTAATAGTTTTCTTATCTCCCTTGCATATAGCCTTGAGATGAAAAGAAAAACTAGTAAGTATAACTTGTTAGGTATTGGTGTTTCAAACCAATTTTATTTTGATGATGATCACACCATTACATGTTTAGTCTCATAGTTAACATTTCAAAAATATCATTTTTGGAGACTAAATGCTTGGTGCAAGGAAGCACATCAAGAGGAGCAATGCCAAAGCTTGGACTCAAGGGATGCCAAAGCTTGAAGATGATGAGTAGCATCAATGCATCAAGAGATTGAAGATTAGACTCTAATGAAAGCAATGTAATCCATGCATTACTTCATTTATTGCTTTTCTCTTTTTGAGTCTAGGTTTAATGTAATTCCTTGATAGATGGACTAACTTATTCATGCATATGCATTTTCCATCTTAGTGAGCATTAGGATTATCATAGAAATCATCCCAATAGGTTCACCATGCTTTAAACTCAAACGGGAGTTTTTGGCTCACAGTCGACTGATGAAGGCATAACAGGCGATTGGATGACCTCCAGACGCATGGCCAGCCTTCTATAGCCGACTGGTGTGCACAGCTCAAGTTAACATTTCTTGACTCTTTCTTGAGCTCTTGGAAACAGACGACTGTCGTTCATATTACATGCACCTGTCTTCTATCAGGTGCCTGGGATTTGTTCTCCAGTTGTCTATGTGCTAAAGTGCATAATTTGCATTTTCTAGGTTTCAACACACTTCGCAAGTCAGTCAACTGATGAGAGGTTTTTAGTCACCTGTCAAATTACAAGCGCATGAGAATTGGTCATCTATCGTCTGAAGGCGCTAATACGAAAGTTGTGTTTTTCTCAGCTCCTTTCCATCCCATGTGACAGTCGCCTACTGAAGGATATTCAGGCGTATGCACATTGTACATGCACCAGTGTATTCTTCTACAGTCGCCTGTCCTGTCTCAGATTATAGCCGTTGGGATTTTTATAGTCGTTGACCAGTTGACTGTCTGTGCCGTAAACTGCCAAAATCTAGCAATTGCAGATTTCATTCTTTGTTACTTGGGTTTGAGGGTTTCTTTAGGCTTCCTATATATAGGAGAGGGCTGAGTTCATTAGAACTTCTTGGAACTATTGAAGATCATTTGAGAATCATTAAGCCACTCTCAAACTCTCTCATTTCTCTCTCATGAGCATTTCTCTCTTCATGCATTGAAGCTTAGCTCAAGTGAAATCTTCCAAGTGCAATCAAGCTAAATCTCAAGCACTTGGTTTTTCTCTTCAATGCCTTCATCTTCATATGAGTAAGTTCATCTCAAGGCATAGGTAAGAGTATTTGTTTTACTTTTGTTTTTCATTAAAACCCTAGCTTTCTGTGTGAGAGCTAGTTACTCTATGTGTGAGAGTATAACCTTTTGTGTGAGGGTTGGTTGAGATCTCTCTGTGTAAGAGTTTGAGCTTATCTGTGTAATAGCAAGGATTTATCTATGTGAGAATCCAAAATCCTCTGTGTGAGGTATCTTTGTGTGAGATTGTATTCACTTCTCTGTGTGAGAATCATAGTGGATATTGGTGTAGCTGGACGTACCCAAGTTTGGGGAAACAGTATAAACTCTTGTGTTTGCGTTTGGATTGATTGTGTTGACTAATTCCTCTTGCACTTATTATTCCGCATTTGCAAGTTATATTTTAATTGCACAAGTTATTTCCATTACTCTATTCACCCCCCTCTAGAGTTTGTTGATAGTATACATCTTTGGCTCGAAGCTCAATTATTTCCCTCTTCGAAGTTTTGAGGTCCGCCTGGAGCTGAGACCTCTCCCTCCCTCATAGAATCTCAGCAGATTTTCTGAGGTTAGACATAAACGAGAGGCTAGTTTTGGCCTCCGAGGCTGCCCACTTAGCCTCAGCCTTGGCCGCAAGCGCTCTCCCCAAATCCTCTTCAATCTTCCTTATCCGGGCTTCAAGTTCGGAGGCCTTGCACTGAGCAGCCTCCACCCGCCATCCTCTCTCAATTACGTCGACGGTCTGCCGGCGCAATACAGCGCCAAGAATGGACATCTATGGAAAGCGTCAACCAGAAACGACCAAATTACAAGTCAGTAGACAAATGACAAACGACTTACCTGGTATCCACATCCCACGAAGAAGTTGGCCACCCTTTCAATGTCCAACGCTTGAAGGAGCTCCAAATCCCAAGGGAGAATGTAGTTCTCAACCACTTGAGTAGTCGTCCCAAAGTATGACAAGGCCGACTCTTCCTTCCCGATGATGAATGAGGTTCGCCTCGAACCGGTCCTGAGGAACGAGACAAGAGCTGGTTTAGCAACAGAACTCGATCGAACTCCGAGGGGATCGGGTCGACCAAGGGAGCAGGCGGATCGATACCGCCCCATGGCCATTTGTCCAAAGGAGGTTCCACTTGGGTCTCAATCGTCCCCTGAGGATCGAGAGGGGCCGCCTCCCGACCTTTCGCCATTGGTGAAAGCGGAGGGTTCGTCTTCTCAACCCGCCTTCTTTTTTCCGAGTCCTCCCCCTTATAGGAGGATGGACCCGTTTCTTGCTGAGCTTCAGTAGACTTAAGAACCACAACATTGTCAGCATCTTCCACCACCGGAGGCTCCAAAATAATGATAGTGGCAATGGGCGGAACAGAGCGAGCGATAGCTCGACTCGGGGCCTCCCTCGACGAGGCACGAGAAGATAACCTCGAGGGTCGCCTAACCTCACCTCCCTCCGAGGAAGAGCTCTGATTGAGGGAACGGGGGGACTGAGCGCTCGATCCCTTGGTGCTTCTCTTATTCTTGTGTTGTTCTTTCCAGATTTTCCCCAATCCAGTATCCACGTTTCTGTGAGCTCCGCTAATCATATCTTCAAACAACGAATATAATTATCGTGTGTGGCTGCGATAAAGACACAGAAGCGATATACATTACCCGGACTCCACAAAATGGTCTTCAGTCGATGACCATCCAACAAATTCGGTCTGCTCAGAAGGAGTTTAGCCGCCTCAACCTCTCCCAATGTTAACTTGACCTCGACCACTTCTAGTTCTAACTTGGACTCTTCAGCGAGGTCAGGTCTCAGAGAACTCCAACCATTGAGCATCGGTCCTAAGCCGGGGAGAACGACATGTTGGAAACAGCATCCTACCCTATGTTTGATGATAACAAACCCTACTGAACTGTTCTAATCTGTTTGTTGAGTGTGTCACAGGTCCCTATAGTCATGATTGCTCAAGTTACATATGCACGTACTCAAGTACGTTGAAATACGGAGCTGAAACTTCATTTGGAATTACACAAGCTGATCAAACGAGAGAGTATAGCTATGAAACTCTACCCTAGAGTTAATCATAGGCTATAAATAGCATGGGATTTTTCTCAGGATTTATGGAGATTGTTTGAAGTCCAAATACGGGGAAATACGAGAAAATACAAAGTATACAAAGAAGAAACTTTTTCTACAAGTGGAGAAATAAGGAGAAACAATTCTCACATGTCAATATGAAGCTCTGGGATTTTTGAGAATTATTTCAGAATTTTTGGGATTTATTTGATGCCCAAATACGCAAGAATACAGTGAAAATACTCAGCAAATATGGCATACGGTACTGTGCATATATACGCTTCATCGCAGAATTTAAATCGGCTGACGTGGCATCATCTGCGCCGTTCGTTCCACATCCAACGGCCGCTCGAAGCGGGCGGTTCGTAATCCGCGTCGACGTGGCATCATCTCAGCCGTCCACACGGAGATCCGACGGTTGCCGACACAGCGGGTCCGGGTCAGCGGAGGCGGGCGTCAACGCACGAGTTTTGACGTCCACGTGGCGTGCTGTCGTCGAATCCCGCTCGATCCGACGGTCCAGATCGCTGCCGACAGCGGGTTTTCAAACCCGACCCGTTAACGCATTTAAAACGTGATTTTGAGCGGATCGGATCCCTTGGAACAGTGACGTAAACCCGTTAACTCAATTCTATAAATACCAATGTACATCTCTTCACATTTCCATCAATAAGTGGAGTTCTAGAGATCCAAATTGAGTTCCGCAAGAAGCGTTGCGACCGTGACTTCATCCCCGACGCAGTGATAGCAAGTTGAGCAGCTAGTTCCTCCTGTGCAGAAAATGAGATCACTTTGAGTGAGGAACTTCTACCGACTACTTCCACGGGGACAGCGACTACTTCTTCTACAGACATCCGATCATCATTCCGTAAGAAGCGTTGCGAAGCTACTGATGTGCTGAAAGACGACAACCAGAGAAATCTTCACAAATGAGCTTTCTAAACCACTAGACATCATTCTTGGATACCAGTCAATCAAAAACGATAAACAAGGACTAGGATTTGGAAATGTTTATAATGAAAACATGATAAAGAAAAATCATTACATCAAGAAAAAGAAACGGAACGCCAAATGTTATACCTGTGGTTCTTTTGAGCATTTATATAGAAATTGTTGTTATAAGAACCAAAACATGAAGTTCAAACAAGTATGGGTTCCGAAAGGTACTATGACTAACCATTGTGGACCTATTTGGCTCTTTTACGGGAATTCGGGAAGTTACCACTTCTCGAGTCCTAGAATTGATTCATATGGATTTGTTTGGACCTACCGATGTTGCTAGCCTCAATGGAAAGAGATTTTGTTTTGTTTTGATCGATGATTTTTCTAGATATACATGGGTTTACTTCTTAGCCAAGAAATCGGATTCCTTTGAAAATTTCCAAAATTTTTGTAATCAAGTTTCAAATGAGAAAAATCTTTCAATTATGAAAATTAGAAGTGATCACGGTGGTGAATTTGAAAACTCTGTTTTTGAAAACTTCTGTTTGGAAAAAGGGATCTTACATGAATTTTCTTCTCCTAGAACACCTCAACAAAACGGAGTGGTCGAAAGAAAGAATCGAACTTTAAAAGAGATGGCAAGAAGCATGCTTAATGATTATTCTCTTCCTATGTATTTTTGGGCCGAAGCAGTGAATACAGCCTGCTATGTTTGCAACAGGGTTATGCTTAGACCTTTAATGAACAAAACATCCTATGAACTGTGGCATGGCAAGACTCCTAACATTTCATATTTCAGAGTATTTGGATGCAGGTGTTTCATTTTAAACACAGGAGATCAGCTGGGGACATTTGAATCCAAATCAGACGAAGGAGTGAAATTTGATGAAGCTGAAATAGATCTTTTAAATTGCAGGGAAACTGAAGATGCAGACAAGGAAACTACAGAGCCTGAAAACATAGCTGAACCATCTGAAGGCCAAAAGGAAGCTGAACCAGAAGTAACACAAGGACATAGACTGGAAAGAGGAGAGCTCAGGTTCAATCCACATCATCCACCTGAGCTGATCATGGGGACTCCTACGGAAGGTATACGCACTCGATCCACTTTCAATAACTTGTGTGCCTTATGCATTCATGGTGACCTCATTTCTGAAATTGAACCTAAGAACGTTGAAATCGCTTTAACTGATGAAAGTTGGGTTATGGCCATGCATGATGAGATTAATCAGTTTGATAGAAATAATGTTTGGACATTAGTGCCCCGACCTGATAATTACCCAATTGTTGGCACTAAATGGATTTTCAAAAACAAACTTGATGAATCTGGAAATGTAATCAGAAATAAGGCAAGATTAGTGGCCAAAGGATATAACCAGATTGAGGGAATTGATTGTGATGAAACTTTTGCACCCGTTGCTAGATTAGAAGCCATTAGAATATTACTGGCTTTTGCAAGTTTCAAAGGTTTTAAATTGAAGATCTATTTGTGTGCACGGTGGATGTTGGTGGACTATTTTGCCATTCATGCTCATATTCATGCTTCACACACTCACACACTTCACACATTTTTGATGTAATCTTAATGTCCGGTTTGTTCTCATCAAAAGGGGGAGATTGTTGGAAACAGCATCCTACCCTATGTTTGATGATAACAAACCCTACTGAACTGTTCTAATCTGTTTGTTGAGTGTGTCACAGGTCCCTATAGTCATGATTGCTCAAGTTACATATGCACGTACTCAAGTACGTTGAAATACGGAGCTGAAACTTCATTTGGAATTACACAAGCTGATCAAACGAGAGAGTATAGCTATGAAACTCTACCCTAGAGTTAATCATAGGCTATAAATAGCATGGGATTTTTCTCAGGATTTATGGAGATTGTTTGAAGTCCAAATACGGGGAAATACGAGAAAATACAAAGTATACAAAGAAGAAACTTTTTCTACAAGTGGAGAAATAAGGAGAAACAATTCTCACATGTCAATATGAAGCTCTGGGATTTTTGAGAATTATTTCAGAATTTTTGGGATTTATTTGATGCCCAAATACGCAAGAATACAGTGAAAATACTCAGCAAATACGGCATACGGTACTGTGCATATATACGCTTCATCGCAGAATTTAAATCGGCTGACGTGGCATCATCTGCGCCGTTCGTTCCACATCCAACGGCCGCTCGAAGCGGGCGACGTGGCTTCTTCAGCGCCGCTCGATCAACATCGAACGGTCACCAACCGATCGAACGAAGTCGCGGATGGCGGGCGCCGCTGCTGCCGACAGCGGGTTTTCAAACCCGACCCGTTAACGCATTTAAAACGTGATTTTGAGCGGATCGGATCCCTTGGAACAGTGACGTAAACCCGTTAACTCAATTCTATAAATACCAATGTACATCTCTTCACATTTCCATCAATAAGTGGAGTTCTAGAGATCCAAATTGAGTTCCGCAAGAAGCGTTGCGACCGTGACTTCATCCCCGACGCAGTGATAGCAAGTTGAGCAGCTAGTTCCTCCTGTGCAGAAAATGAGATCACTTTGAGTGAGGAACTTCTACCGACTACTTCCACGGGGACAGCGACTACTTCTTCTACAGACATCCGATCATCATTCCGTAAGAAGCGTTGCGAAGCTACTGATGTGCTGAAAGACGACAACCAGAGAAATCTTCACAAATGAGCTTTCTAAACTCTTGATCTTATTTATTTGTGAAGTTATTAATGTTTTGATCAGCATTTCTGTAATATAATTTCTTCCGTTATTTGGGACTCTGGGAACCAAACTTGTTGGGGCAAGTTGGGTTGGAGAGTGATTCTTGTATGTTTCTTTTTGGCTTTGGTGAGCTTGAGTTGGTCTGACAGGTTGGTGTTGGTGCACCAATCTAAGGGAGATTGTAACTTCTTAAAGAAACAGTATAAGTGATTGCTCATTGGGGTGGACGTAGGTCATGGGGACCGAACCACGTTAAATTCTGTGTCTTCTGTGAATGCTTTGATTGTCCAATTCCTAAACTGCATGCTGTAAACTAGGCTTAATTTTTATCTTGCGATAATTTGGTCAAAGGCCTATTCACCCCCCCTCTAGGCCTTATTTAGATCCTACACGACAAACATGAAAGTGTCTTCCCAACTAGGGCCAGATAGCGGAAGATCGTATATGAGCCTCTTCGCCAGGCGAGCAACGATGTGATACCATACTTTGCGAGGGTCGACTATTATCCGGAAAAAATACTTAAACAGCCAGAAAGATGGTCGAACCCCACAAAGCTCACAAAGAACGACGAAACAGACCAGTAGATGAATGGCTTGGGGTGCAAGTTGACAAAGAGAAAGCCCCGAAGAGCATATGACCTCTATGATGAATGGGTGAAGAGGAAAGAGAAGCCCAGGACGAAACGCTTTGGGTACACTCCAACCTCGCTCTTCCGAGGAAATCAAACTCTCTCGTCAAATCCGGGCATCATAACCCGATAAGAAGGACAGATGCAATCCGACCAAACCTCAACAACCAGATCATTGGAGAACTCCGGCACGTTCTCCAGAATCACTTGAGGGACCTCTGAGTTCGGATCCCTCCGTCGAATGGGAGGCGCTAGTTCGATGCGAACCCCTTTCCCTTTACCAGGAACATCGTCGCATTGAGGATGTCGAAGGCGCAACACGAGCTCTTCATAAGATGTCTCCTGTATCCTTACTGGTGGAAACATGCCTATATGGATATAAAGAGGAATTAAGATCAGTAAGTGAAGGTACCTTAGCAAGATCAAGCAAACTCCAAAGGAAGCAACAAATGAGACGAGCTTTCAAAAAGGAAAATGGAGGCGGAGCAAGAAAGTCATTTTCTTCTCATCCCTTTCTTTTATACAGATGAGCTCAACAAATAGGTGATCGATGGGCGACACGTGTCTGAGCCCAACCTCAAGAAACGACAATGATTGATTTAGAAATGAAAGTTTTTTGGCGGCACAAATCAAATCAACCATTTCGAAGACTGTGCGCATTTAAGGAGAATACACATCATGCGGTCTAAATTAGCGTTATTTCCTGAGACACGAATGATGGGGGCCATTGTTGGTGCACGGGTACGGCCTACGAAATGATGTCAAAATATGCGGCCCATTTAGAGCCTACAACCTGCAATCCGTCATTAAGGCGCAATAATACTCAGTCAAGCGAACGGCTCACTCGACCGTTAGTATCCCGCTGATACTCTGGCGGGAATTAATGAGACCGTGTAAATAGGCGGCAGTTATCACCAATCCCGGAGAAGATCCCACCCCAAATCAATGTTGGACGGTTATTCACAATCGTCTACTAATGTCTATAAATACCCGAAAGGACAATGCTAAAAGGGTTCCAAGTCCCAAGGTATGAGATTTGATACTCTGGGATTACATATTTCAACTTATGTTTCTTCCATTAAAGAGCTTGCGACGCTAGATT
The DNA here is from genome assembly GCA_030789695.1 of Scilla litardierei. Taxonomy (NCBI): domain Eukaryota; kingdom Viridiplantae; phylum Streptophyta; class Magnoliopsida; order Asparagales; family Asparagaceae; genus Scilla; species Scilla litardierei. Next base: position 152,847,697 of record CM061138.1, on the reverse strand, counting down.
CGAGACGAGCCTTTGTGGGTCGACCTCAGCTGCTCAAGCTCCCTCCCTATCTTAAGTCTCATTCTAACTTAAGTATCGGATGGGATATGGGTCAGGACCCAGATCCGACCCCCCCTGACGTTTCCTTGTGGTGCAGATCGTCGAAATCCGTTCCAACAAGAAGGTCATATCGAAGCTCCTAGACATCAATCGATCGAAGCTCGACCCGTGCTGGGGTCGGACGAGCACCGCAAGTCGACTACCATCTACCAACGACTCTGGTTCTTCCAACTTAGGGTGCCACTCAACCGACTGACGCCGTCCCAACTCAGCAAGAAAGGGTCCACGTCAACATCTTGATTGGTTCGGTCAATTTTGGCCTTAACAGTCAGCCATATTACCTTACATTGTGTCAATTTGTAACATAACGAAGCTCAAAATATTTACTTAAAAATGGCGTAAACGAATGTATTTTTACCCAATTTACCCAATATTCTATTGCATACAAGTGAAACAAAAATATTTACGAGGATAAAAAAGACACCCTTCATCCCATGTCGAATTAGAGTTTGGGTAACCCTGACCGACGCTTTCCCGATCGATCCAAACCGATTTGAATCCGAAAAAAGCCCCCTTTTATTTCATTCACAGCGGCAGTTGTTCTCGGCTTCCTTGCAGAACTTGATGGGAGGAGGGAGGGGAGATTCCATCAGTGCTTGATCGATCTCTCTAACGTCCGGATCTTTTGCGGCTTTCAACGGTGAATTACAAACAATTAGGGCAAGTTTTTCGTCGCAAAATTACGGAAGAAGCTGTCTTGATTGTACAAAATTTTCTGGTTTTGTGTTATTCAGTGCAATAAAATTTAGAGAAATAGCTGTGGCTCTCCTATATAATCTTAGTTTCATACTTGTAGATGCAAATTCACCAAAAGGTCGTATCTTGCGGCCATCGATACTCAGAGGCATCCAATTTGATCCCTTTATTTTGCTATTTCAGTAACTTCAATCTAACCAGTTGGTTGGAGTATAAATCTAAGTGATTCATGGGGTGACAATACTCTTATCACACATTATTAACTTCACTAATTGTAAGGAAATTGTCTTATAGTTTAATTTGCTCATAGTGTTTTGATATTCTGTTTTACAGCAGTATGCCTAGAAAAGTAAAGTATGGAATTGATTACGATGAAGACTATAATGATTACGATGATTTCGATGACTATTATGATCATGAATACGGTGATGATGTAGACGAAAATGTCTACAACGATGGCGACAAAAGCACTGGTTGTGAAGGAAATGGTTAGATACATATATAATATGCATGTTAATGCTTTTCAATATTTATTTATCTATCTATCTTTCCTTATGTTTTGATGTTTAACTGTGATTTGCCCATAATTATCCTTATGCTATTGAGTCTTTTTTTATTTTAGTATTGTTTATCTTCTCTTTTGATCTTACTCTGTGCATTTAGACGAGGATGGATGTGCCAAAATGTGGTCAATGTTCATCATGTTCATCTTTAGAGTGTTATTATATCATTGGGTCTAATGAGCATTATCGAGAAGTTATAGATTTATTCAAACTTTAACACAAATATTTGAGCCGATTATATGTTGCACCTAATAGCATGTGTTTCTTTTAACATGATTAAATTGTAAGTCATTTTCCCCATATTGTTTACAGTTTTGATATAATTTTACTGTTGGGATGTCATGCAAATAAAATGTTGGCATATTAAGCATAAGCTTTTGGGTGAATGGTCACAATATGGCAATGGACCAGTGGTTATTAGAAACAAAATGAATGTTTTGGTTCCAAATACAGTTGTAAACTCAATTAATAATTTGATCATTGTTGAAAATTGAAAGAAAAAATATTATTTAGAATGAAGACCACATTTTAAATCGGGGCTTTGGTGCTACTTATATAGCTGAAAATACAAGATGATTATAACTAGATATACAACTCATATTTGACTATAAATCCGGAGTCTTATTGATGGGTAACATGGAAGATTTTAGGGGTTTATAGTGGTGGGGGAAAATTGTGGATTTGGGAAGACTAAATTATGGGTTATGATAAAATAAATAGAAATTTATTTCTCATCTTGGCGAATCACCTACGACTCTAACCACATCACATGCAAAAGGATTCGAAGAAGAAAAAAATAAGGTCCATTGCAAACCGTTAATAATTCTCTTAATTTTTAGTTCTTTATTTCAATCTTCATATCTATCTTACAATGAAGGGCATACATATCTTTTTAAATAAAACTTAACTTCTAAGAAAATTTTTCCGAGTCTAACTTTCTAACTAGAATAATAAAAGAAATAATACTTGTCTTTTACAAATAAGGCTATAACAGACTCTAATGATAAAATAAATCTCTAAAATATAGAAAACTACTAACTCAACTATAATTCTAACAGGAATTCTAAAAATATTAAAACTAAAAATGAAAAATGAAAATAATCAAGGCTTCTTGTAGATTGAAATTTCTTTGTATGTAGAGCTTGCTTTGATATCTAAGATATGAATACTTGTTCCATACTTCCACTCCAAATTTGTTTTTTAAAACCTGAAAACTAAACTAAATCCGCTCTTCAAAATTCTGAAACCAAACCAAACTCCCAAACCCAAACCAAATTCTCAAAAAAAAAAAAAACCAAATTCTCAAAAAAAAAAAACCAAAATTTTCCTCTGAAATTTTGACAACCTATCTAAATTTGCTCTTTCTAATTCTTAAGACCAAACTCAAAGATCACTAAACTCTAAATGAAAATTCTTTCTTTAAAACTTTTGACTCAATTGTGTCCCAAAACTGAACTTTTCACACGTGTCTCAAATCAAACATCATCTTTTTTCTTCTCTTCTTCTATTTTTGTCACATGAATATGGCTCTATAATACGTCTATATTAGGTAGTTATGTTACTATGGTACACCACGCTGAAGTTGCTTTTTCATTTTTTTTGCCTTTTTAACAAAGGGAGAAATCAAATGGGAGGTTTAAGTTTCGTCCTATAGGGAAGTTTTTCGGAAAAGGGAAAAACAACAAAAGGCTAGGATTGGGATTGGCTCTACTACCACGTTGGAAGTTGAAAGAGAACATATGTTCGGAATAAAAGATACAGCTCAAACTGGGATATTAGTGCTGTCTATACAGGTGAAAAATATACGACGAACATAATTAGGAGTCAAACTAATGTGACTGTAAATCTTAAAGTAGAAATTATATTTTCTTCTTTTAATCAAGCTGTTCTCATTTACTTCTCAACACTTCTTAAGCATGCCATCATCTATGTGTATAGTTCTGGTGCATTGTGATGTCATTGTTCAATAAATATGTTGGTTCAGGTGTTCAAAATTTTAAATACTTTTTGATAATTATTTCTCTACATAAATATGGTTGTCTTCAAGTGACAGAGAATGGATACATGATGAATTTAGTAACTAGACATATAAGCACAACTTAATTGCTTTTGTTTGAAAAGTCTAAATGGTCGTTGTTGCTCCTTTTTGTTTTTCCTCCGTTATTTGATGCTTCTTCCCAGACAACTTATTCCTTTTGTAAGTTTAACATCCAATATCTAGGTAGTTGGTAAATTTATTTTTGACTTCATATACACGACTTTTCTGCTGATGTACTATAGTTAGATTCATGGTTGTCATTATCAGTCAATATACAGTTTATATCATGCAAAACAGTACAATTTGGAGAAACAATGATATGGATCCATCAAGAATATTCCATATGTTACTTATTACCTGGCATGATGAATTTATCCTACAATATATAATGCAATATAAGATGCAAAGAAGTTCAATGCTTATTGCACTTGTTTGCATTGTTGGGAATGTGAAATAATATGCATGGTTTGAATCTGTACAATTAAAAAAAGAGATACATGTTAGATTATTATTTGTGTTGCTTTTAGAAGTGGTTATAAAGTTAGTTTAACTAGTGTTTTCTAATGTATTAGGCACCCTGGGTGCTTAGGCAGCCTAATCGTTCCTTATTTTTTTAATTTTTTAAACATAATACCTAAAAGTACTAAAATATTTTGAAAATATTAGATAAAAGCTAAAAACCAATATTTATAAAACATTTCTAGTTTTCGTATCCATACAAATAAGCAAGTAAACAATTCAAAAAGTGGAATTCTGAAACATAATTGAAAATTGTAGTATCATTCCGTGATCCATGATACATAGTTCAATCAACGATACATGAAAAAGAAAAGAGGACTAACAATTAATTGGTAGCAAAGTTAACTTCAATAAAATCATGAAAATTGATGAAGTTTGAATATATTAATCACTTGACATTGGAACGAATACAGAACAAATACAACAGCAGAAGGCACAGAAATTCGCATTTAATATAACTGAGGAATACCAAAATCACTAGCTTCAAGATAAACAGAAATCAAAGCAAAAAAGTTTTAAAATACAAAATGACATATCCAAATTTTAAATATTTATTGTCTTCAATGTCCATATATTTCCTTTTCTCTATTCCTTAGGCTAGGGCCTTTTTTCATCCATCCCTCTTCTTTAAACCATCATCCTTATGAATGTCCTTATCATTGATCGAGTCCATGTCCATGTACTCATCCTCCTTGTCCATGACATCATCATTAGAACTAATTAGATCTTGTTCACCTATGACCACCTTTTCATCATAAGAGTTAGCTCAAATCAGATCTTGTTGTGGTGATTCAAAAGAAATGCATTCTTATCCTTTTCCCTTTTCTTTTTGGACTTGATTTTGGCTTTAAAGTTGAATACACAAGGTCTGTTAACCTGCTAACTCTGATATGCTCCTTTTTTTGTATGAATCTAGAATTAATAAAGATATTAAATCACCTAGCAAAGAAATTAACTAAATAAATGCACTTTAGATTGTTTTGAGTTTATCCCCGTCTGTGTACTATTTTCTCTTACTTCTAGAGAAGCTACCAGTAAAGTTAAGTATCTTTGTCACAATCAACTTCATCATAGGGCAACCATCACCATGCAAATACCGCTAGGTAGCAACATTCTATTAATAGCAAACATTAGATGCAGTTTCATAATACCACATAATAACCATGTAAATGCCTTAAAATACTTTTTAAGGCAAGTTTTATGTAGGTTAAAATCACTTCAATGATTCAACCGCCACTTTCTTAGGGAAGGATCTCATTACATATTTAATCTAGTGCCTAATTTATACGTTGGCATCTCAATATCTAGATAGAAAAACCCAATCACATCAATGAATCCAACCTTTGACTCTTTCCAATTCTTCGCCAGTGTATCACCCAGATAGAAATTAAAGGGACTGAGATGGTATTCCTCCTCCTGCAAATGGGAATATAATTTACCCTTGACATTTTCTTCTATGTTTGCAAGCTTTGGCTTAATTGAATTCGGAAATGATTTTATATATTTATGATTATGTTCGGATTTGGAACAATTGCATTTCAATACTTGAATCATAATTTTGATTAATCTATTATACAAATGATGAAAGGAGATAATATATGACTAGGACAAAGGTGGGCCCCTCCTCCACATCACCCTCCACATCACCCCAAAAACAAAAACCACCCAAAAAGAACCCAAAAACACATCCAAGTTCAAATAACACCCCAAAAAAACTTCCCCATTTTACCCCCCGACGATACCGACACACACCCATGCTTCTCACTCCTTATCGTTTGCACACGTGCACCGCATTCTGTTCGTGTGGTTTTTTTTGCTCCATGCATTGTGTGCACGGGTTATTCCTAGTAGCTTTATGATTAATAGATTGGAACATAAAATTGAAACTTAAAATTAGAATTTTGTTGTTACGTGTTATATAATCTGAATTTTTGTCTGATTGAGTCTTTTAGGATTTCCACATTTCTCCTTGGTTATTCTTTTCAAGCAATGTTTAGTTTGCCCATGTTTTTTGATTTATACAATTGCATGCTCAATTGGTTAATTAGTGCACAAGTGCTAGCTTGTACGATATACACCAGGGTACGATATATATGCAATGTGTTAGGAAAACAATATTTAATATGTATCACAATTTGACAAATATGGGTAGATTTTTGAAGCGCATTATCTAGAAGTTTACATTTAAAGACATCAGTTTTGAGGCTGACCCATGATTAAGACCGAAGAAAGTATATATGAAAAATGCAAATGACAGACAGAACTTTGAAACTAATCCTATGTAGAATACAAAGGAATTGACTACGTGAAGCTTATGGAATTGCAAGATAAAAGGTATGAAGCACCCACATGGGACATCTATACGATACGATACAGTTAGCAACACAACCAATTCTTAAAAAACAAGATATAAGGACATGGTGGCAAAATTGTGTATGAATATTATTTATTATTAATATACTGATAAGGATGTGTTCTATTTAAAATAAAAAATAAAAACAATATAAAATTTAATGACAAAAATTCACAACTTCTCATAACAAATAGAAAAATCTAATCGATATCTAACCTAGTTTAGGTGATGTTTAGATGCCATAGTATCTGCCTAGTGAAAGCGATCTTTTTATTCTTGTTAGAAAGATGTTGCTCTAATGTGTCCGACACGTGAGGTTTAGATTTTAATTTAAACCTGATACAACTTCAAATCACAATATTTTGGGCTTTAAAAACTGACATGACTCCAAGAAAGATAAATACGTTCTTACTCTAATTTAAGAAAGATTATGAATAAAGACAAGCCATGTATATTAATAAAGATTGGTGCATTTTAACACTAATTTTAGTGGTCGTTGGTGTTGGGATCCTGGGGATGGCAAATAGAACACTGGAGGTGGGGTGACTGTTCTTGAAAATTATAAAAATCCTCTAGCAATTCTACCTAAGTTATCAATTAGTGGTACCTAATTATAACTTTATCAACAGTATAAACTTGCAATAATAATGAGTAGCAGAAGCAAATGCAAGTTCATAATAAGCACACGAGAAACACAATCACAAACCATAATATTTTATCTTGGTTCGGGGCACTTCCCTTACATCCATCAACACGTCCACTCTCAGGACAAATGATCCACTAAAACACGTCTCAACTGAGACAAGGATTACAAATACGTTCCAACGGAATAAACATGTTCAAGATTTACAACACGTCTCTAAGGAGACAACACCTCACACAAGTAAGAAAAGTAATACTTACAACCTTCTTTTACCTGTAGTCAAATATTGAAGCTCTTGTGTGTTTTAGTGTGGCTATAGTGGATCTCCAATTGATGTTAAAATGAAGCTCTTTGAGATAAAAAACTTGGGCCAAGAAAAGATTAAGGAACTTTGTAAATACCCATCAATTTTGCCCAAGTAGAATAACCAAACAGTCCCTCCAACGGCCAGAAAAAATGGGCAAAAATCTTAACGGCCAGAAAAAATGGGCAAAAATCTTACTGTTATAAGCTGACTTAGCAGTAGTAGTCGACTACTATTACACATGTAGTCGACTATTGAAGGCAGTAGTCGACTCCCTGCACAACTGTAGTCGACTACTTTAATCTTCAATAAGTCAGCCAAGAGCCATACAATATAGTAGTCGACTCCCACATAAAATATCGTCGACTCCTATACAGATACATAAGATATGGCTCTAAAAACTTAGGACATGATTTTCAAAATATTTCAAAATATTTTAAAAACATTTTATGTGAGTTCCTAAGTGTGTGAGAGCTTCAACAAAGATTGAAATATGCTACCAAGACACAATACAAAAATTACATCAAAAAATATCACATTAAGCATTTGATGCAATTTGCAAGCTTTCCATCCATTGTCTTTGTTGCCTTTGAACTCCATGGTCTTTGTTGGCTCTATTCATACTTGATTTGCATGTTGGAGCATATGTAATCTTGTTGGCTCATCATCTACACATTCACTCACGAAATTGTTAGTACCAAATATGTTGCATATCATCACAACTAATATGTGGTGCCTTAATATCCAACATTCTCTCCCATTTTGATGATGTCAACATATTGCATAAAATATAAAAAATCATGATGTGTGTAGCAAGCAAATCATATTTTGTCATCTCTCTTCCCCCCTTGGCATACTCAAAACGGAATGAACCTCTCTCCCCTTAGCAAGAAAATATAGTGACTCAATATTCAAAATATATTCTCTTCCTAAATAGGTGTTCTCTCCCATGCATAAGTGTAAGTGACATATAAAATGCATGATGCCACATGTTGAAAAATTATACTAAGTGTTAGATAAAAATAAAAATTTCTTACACTTTTGCATTAGCTCCCTCTGTAAGTATGCATCAAAAGCAATTGGGCCTCCCCATCAATTTATGCATTTTATTTGAAGCACAAATTTGGGAGCTTAGCTTCTAATCCCATGAAATGTGAATACCTGAAAATAGACAATATTTTGATACCCTTTTTCTTTCGGGTCCATGAGATTAGACACATAGATATCACTCAATATGGAACCAAACCCATTTTGGTCTTGATATCCCATCACAAACATATCTATAATCTCTACAATAATGCACATCATGCATGAAGCTAGAAACATACTCTTCTTTCATTTGAATAGTCCCATGCTTAGGTATCCAAACTTTGATGAAACCATTTCTATAGTGATGCACCCTATCATGTTCATATTTAGGCCTGTCATTGGGTTACCATAATCTAGGTCAAATATGTTATTAGAGGGCCTTTGAGAACTAACTACGTCATTTAACTTTTATTTACCTTTATTGAACCTATCCACATTCTTACAAATGTCATCCTACTTAGCCTTAATGGTAGTCAAAAGCTTATCTAAGTCATCAAATCTGCCATAAAGACTACTAATCTCATCACCAAGCAATTTATTCATATTATTTAATTTTAAAATTTCCTCTTTTATCTTTTCAACATCTACATGAGGCATGCAATCTTTATGAAGCTTTTTAAATTTGAGATGCTCTCTGAGTAAAGACTCATACCTGTCATATAAGTGCTGAAGCATATCATCGTCATTTTCATTTTCGAAGGCTTCAGATTTGGAATTTACCTTATCCTCATTTGCAACCTATGAAGCACATAATCTCTTCTTTTTCTTCTTCTTCACTTTCGCTTGAGGACTCATCGGTTGTAGCGTAGTGTTCTTCATCCTAAGTCGCAACGACTTTCTTTTGGATTTCTTCACAGTTGGTACATCTTTTGCCTTTCCCTTCTTACTCAATGGACATTCATTTATTTCATGTACTGGCTTGTTGCATCCAAAACAAATAATAATTTTGTTAGATTATATTTGCTTATTGAGTCTAGCTTTACCTTGGAGAATTTTTACCTTCGTCATGAGAGAGATTTGATCATCCTCTCCATTTCTGGAACTTTCCTTCTCTTTGGCGGCCTTGAGCGCAAGTGATTTCTTCTTTATTTGCTCTTTATCCTTTTTTGTTGCAATTGGAGCTCATATGTCGTAAGGTTGCCAATTAGATCCTCCAAAGTGAGCTTGAAACGATCGTTCACTTCCTCAATAGCCGTGACATTCTTGTCCCATTTGGGTGTAAGGGATTGAAGAAGCTTGGTCACATGATCGTTTTGTGAGTAGTTCTTGCCAAGTCCCGCTAGAGTGTTTATGATCTCCATGAAGCAAGAGTACATATACGTAATAGATTCTCTCTTATTCATCTCAAAAGATTTATATCTACGAACATAAAAGAGAGGTTTTAGAAGTTCTAATTTTAGAGTTTACCTTCATGTGTTACCTCAAGAATCTTTCAAATCTTATCAGCGGTGGTTGCACTGGTCACTCGATTGCACTCTGTGTTATCGAGTGCACAATAGAGAATGTTCAGTGCTTTGCAATTCAGTGCATCCTTTTCCTTATCGTCTTTGGTCCATTCACTTCTTGGTTTTGTTGGCTCTTCATTTTGGGTCTCCACCATGGTCCATAAATTATAGGAGATGGATTTGATGTATATCTTGATGGTTCTTCCAAGCCCTAAAGTTTGATCCGGAAAGCAAAGTGTACGATTGATGGATTGGCCTTCGAAGTAGGTATTGTTGTTGATTATTGACACCATTTTTTAACCAAGCTCTGATACCACATGTTGGGATCATGTGGATGACAAATAGAACACTAGATGGGTTGAATGGTATTCTTGAAAATTATAAAAAGGGAAGTGAGTAAAACGTGATGCACATATCAAAATTACTCACCACACATAACATGCAAAGTGAGTAAAAGTGATACACATACCAACATTACTCACCACATACAACATGCAATTTTTTGCCTCTTGTGTATGTTGAGTAATTTCGGTCTGTTCATCACTTTTTACTCACCGTGCACAACATGCAAATTTTTGGTCTCATCATCACTTTTTACTCACTGCGCACAACATGTAAAATTTGCCTATTGTACACGGTGAGTAATTTTGGTCTGTGCATCATTTTTTACTCATTGTGCATCAGGCAAAAAGTGATGTCACACAGCATATTGATACAACACTGCAAATGTTCATGATGCAATACATCAAGCAATTCAGATACCATATTTCCGGATACACAACTTTTTTGAGCTTGCCCGCAAATTGATACCACACAGCCTAATTTGTTGTTCCAACATAGGGAAGCAATTTAGATACCATATTTCAGGATACAATACAACATAATTTTTAGCATGCATGCGAATTGGTACCATATTTCAGCAAAACAAAATTTCATGAACTATCACATCAAATCATGCGAACTACCAAATATCCAATGATACCATATTTTAGGATAGCAATATTGTGAGCAAACATGCAAACAATAGCAAATGCATGACACCAAATTCATGAAACCAAAAACCATTTTTCATTGATATCAAATTCATGATTACAAAATATGAAAAATATACATAATGTAAAAATACAGTATTGTATAGTATACTATTGTATACAGTATTGCAGGATATACATGAAATTTCGTATTGTATACATGATATACATGGAACAGAATATTTCACTCAATCTCTATAGTAATGATATCCTTGAACTATATCCTTGAATTTCTGCATCCTCTCGACATAAACTTCCAACCATCCATTTGCTACATCATAATGATATCGACACAAATTTATTGCAAATGGTGGGACATGGCATCTGTGGACAAGGTTAACCTGTACAAAGTGATTACCGTTCACAAAACCAATCGTGATTTGTCGACGGATATGTAATGATTTTGGAGATGTTTTTAGAGGCAAAAAAGTAAGACACTGTAACTTGGATAGAAAATGTACAACACAACTATAGAAACTTGCTATGAGATGGCCCACTTCTGGCATGGTCATCCAAAATTTTCTCGGGGGTTGTCATCCATATATGCAATTACCGCTTTATTAAACTGTGCATCTTCTGCACCCATAACTCTTTTGTATACATCATAGTGTTTACTCAACTCTCCTAGCAAATCTGTTCTGACCTGCATTCAATTGTCCTCCCCATGCCAAGTAGAGCAGCTATTGCCATGTAACCACCGGTGACTTGCTTTATATATTGTGTTTACCATGTGTAAAGTGCTCAATAATTGATGTATTTTTTGAAGCGGTAGGAGATCTACACCTTTTCTTTTTGCCTCCGTAGGCCGCTTACCAATTTTACTTTTTGCCTAGATTCTGCAATGGGATTGGCAGCGTAGCAACTAACTTTAGCAGATAAGACATGCTCAAATTGGGAATGGTTGCAAGTGGTGGATGTATCGGTTTTCATCTTCTTCCCTTTTTTGCATATCCCTCACACTGATCTTAACCTTCGGCTCATTAAGCAAATTTGTCTTCAGGGTTGATAACTCCTTCAACTTTATTAAAAGCTGCATCTTGCTAGGCCCATCAAGATCCTTGTATAAGTGGTTCGTCATTCTATGCTGCATATTGATCTTTGATTTTTCGAACGAGTCTTTGATCTCCATATGCTGCTATTCCAGCAAAGCATGAATTGTTGTCCATGATGAGGCAAAACTGTTTGCAGATGAACCCAAGCGACGTGTAAGCTTAGCATGTGAACTCTCTGCTCTGTTGATTGTGACATTACCAGTATGCAAATTGCTATCAGTCCATAACAAAATGAACTTCTCCTTATACTTTTCCAACCTACCTATCTTCACATAGCTTAATGCCTTTAGGTAAGCGCTGAAATTTTTCTCCAATGCAATGAGTTGTTGCCCATAGTCCTCTTTCGTACGTGACATCACCAATAAATTCCAGCTTGATATGAATGCGTCCCCATCTATCTTTAGCTTCAAAATACTTCTTGCAATTGGCTAAAACATTTTTAGAAATATGCCGTCTACATAATAAAAAACATCCTAGAGGGGGGTGAATAAGGTGTATGACACAAATAAAAAATATCAAGCAGCGGAATAAATTGGTGAACACAAATCGCAGATTTTTGACGCAGTAATTCCTCGCCTTGGCTCCCCGCATATACTCTAACCTCTCCCAGAGGATTTACACCTTTTATAACTAAAAGGAAAACTTGATCCCATTTGCGGGTGCTGATCAAACCGTACAAGAGTAGTACAAGAAAATATACACCCAATGATAGCCTTTGAATGAAGCTATTCAAAAATACAACTCATACTAATAATATTGAAAACTGATCTAATACAAAGATTAAAATCAGAATAATCTCACCATAGCATAGATCGCAAAGTTATGATCGTCCTAGCGAAAACTGTTCGTCAATTGAGCTATGTGGAAAGTTATGCACTTTTCAGCGTCGTCCATAGAACTCCTTTCCTTTGATGAAGCTTTGGATCATTTGACGGAGGATGAAGATATTGCTGCTTGCTAGAGATGATGATTAATTGGCTTGGCCGAATTGGGACATATGCTTTAAAGAGATGATGGCACTTTTGCGTTCTTACTTTGGAGAGAGGGCCGACCAAATATGTTGACTTGTGAGTAGGTTAGGGCCGGCTAAAGTGCTAGGATTTTAATTGCTCTCTTGATGATTTCCTCTCTCTTAGTTTTTGTTGATATGCATGTGGGTTTATATAGGATGTTGAACCCACGTCCTTGTAGCACTTGAACTCTTGAGCTTGTGTTGCACATGAATACTAGTAGTGCTCAACTTTGTGTTGCCCATGAACTCTTTGAGTCAACATGAATTCTTGAGTATTTATTTGACTTGGATTCTTCTCTGTTTATGCTTTCATTAGTTGTTTCACTTAATACACAAGGAGTAATCTTCACGTTGAACTAAAACTCTTAAACCCCTCCAAAATCATGAAAGCTCGTGTTTGACCAAGTCAAACTAGGTCATCCTTTGCATCTGTGTCTGGCACGGTCGTGCGACATTTATGGTTGATTTGGCACGGTCGTGCTGGGTCGATAGAAGCTTCCCAACACCGTGGACGGTTGTGCCAAATACACTGTTGATTTGGCACAGCCGTGCCAAATCCCGAGTTGCTCCGTTTTGACTCGTTTTGACTTGGAACTCATTAGATGAAAATATTAGAGCTATATGACTTGTTTATTATCATCAAAATTAAGTTTTGGCTATAATTAGTAAGCTAACTAGGCTAACACATAATTGGTTATGGGCAGCTGGAAATACCTTGCTAATGACATTCATAAGTGCAAGCTCACTATTTGTCAAAATTATTCGCGGCATCGTGTATCCCACCTAGCAAAGATCTCAACTTTGGCTATGCCCATATGTAGCAATCCTCCCGTTCGGCTTCCATGTAACAAAATGTGGTTACGAATATTATTTCTGTGGTGGTAACACATAATCTCCAACAATGTAGCATGTATCTGTTTGTCTTATACGTGCAGTACATGATCAAAATTTCTGAAAATGCATGTAATAAATCCACCGACGTTGGATGTGCCCAAAACAAACTCCTCACGACCGATGTCTCTATATCAACAGAAAGATACTCAATGTACTTCTCACTCAAGCTCTTCAGTAGTTGCTGTATTTGAGTTCTCCTAGCCATAACTTTAGCTTTCATCCTCTGTCTTGCATTATATTTTGTTACTCGCATTATATACATCCTTTTGATTTAGAAATTTCAAAATTTCTCTTGGTCTCACCATGCTATTAGACAAGTCTATCAATATGTGCATTTCCGACCCTCTCAACCTCCCGTCATAGGAATGTCCCTTGCGGTACGTCGTGGGTGGATGGTTGTGCATGTCACATATGACTGTCTATTTCCACTCATCTTTCTTGCCCACCATATTGGCCCTCAATGAGAATAGACATTGACAATTCTAGCTTCTAGTTAGATTTTTAGTCCTTTTCTAAATCTTGTTCATGTGTTTCCGATACTTTCCGCTTCTTTCACAAGCAAAGTACAAAGTTGGGATTTTATTGCCCAAGGTGCTCATATTCGAAGACCTTATAAGTTATAACACCACAATCCTAATGGCTTCTTACTTTTGAATGTAGTCATGGCTGTAAACTCATATGTAAAATCTTTATGACCATCTGAGTTTGCTATATTATCCTGAATTTTACAGTAAACATACTACTATTTTAACACTACATAAATTTATTACGATATTATTGACGAACATATATCAAAAATTTCGTACATTGCATTGTTGTTTCTCTTCTTCAATCCCCTCAATATCATATAATTCTAGCTCAATCTGATTAATTTATCTGCATTCATGTACCAATAATCAATTTCTAGCGATAATAACTTACCAATTAATTTCTAGCAATTAATTTCTTACGAACTATATAATGAACCGACTCGTTTTAAGTTTCATTCGATAGTTTTAAGGAAAAAACCCCTAAAACTTTTGCTCTCGTAATACAACTTTCAATTTATGAAGAAATCTTCGGATGTCTCTTGTGATATAAGAAATCTTTGAAATTCTTCAGAAAAATCAAATCTTAGCTGTTTGCTTTTCGCGCGTTGCAACTAGGTCTGTGCGCTTTGAGAAAATTGATCACATCTGTTCGCATTGACAAAATGGTTTTGTTTTGCATGTTATGTGCCGTGAGTAATTTTGTTCTGTGTATCATGTTTTACTCACAACGCATATGCAAAATTTTGTCTGGTGTGCAAATATTTTTGCCTAATGTGCGCGGTCAGTAAAAATTGATGCACAGACCAAAATTACTCACCGTGCATAACATACAAAATTTTTGCCTGTTGTGTACAATGAGTAAAACTTGATGCACATACCAAAATTACTCATCGCACAGAACAATCAAAATTTTTTGTCTGTTGTGACCGTTGGAGTTTTGCCTGTTGTGCATGGTGAGTAATTATGTTATGTGCATCACATTTTATGCACTGCGCACAACATGAGTACTTTGGTATTAGTTATGACATCTAAACATAAATAAGAATCAATTGACATCTGAAAGTGTTTTGTAGATTCAAGCGCACATATAATAAGCATAAGAGCATGCACCACTTCATTTTTACAAGCTTAATGAGAAAGACTTAACGCGTTCTTGGTAACTTCAGTTCAATAAATTTGAACTAAGGATTGTGTGCAGATAAAAAAGATAGTATACTGTTGGGCTCAATTGAAATAGTCGCAAGTTTGGAGACTGATTTTCCTCTTGTAAACAAAATTTTTTGTGCGATGAGTAAAAAGTGATGCACTTAACCAAATTACCCAATGTGTACTATATGCAAAAATTTTGCTTATGGTGCGCAGCGAGTAAAAAGGGATACACATACCAAAATTACTCACTACGCACAACATGCAACAATTTTTCCTCCTGTGCGCGATAAGTAATTTGGTATGTGTGCGGAGTAATTTTTGGCATGGGTATTTTGGGATTTTTGAAATGGCAGTTTCGTTATTTTTCATTAAATTTAAGCGGTATGTGCGCAGATAAATTCGATGGGTGCGCAAATCAATTTCCTTATAAAAATCCTCTAGCAATTCTACCTAAGTTATGAATTAGTGTTACCTAATTATACCTTAATTAAAAATATAGACCTGCAATAATAATGAGTAGCGAAAGCAAATGCAAGTTCACAATGAGCACAAGAGAAACACAATCGCAAACAACAATATTTATCCCGGTTAAGGGCACTTCCCCTGCAACAACACGTCCACTCTCATGACTAGGGGTGGGCATCGGACAAATCTGATTTTTTTGGAGGAAATCCGAATCCGAATCCAAATTTATTCGGGTGGGAAAAATAAATCCGCTTTCCGATTCCGGTATATCAGATCCGGAATGATTAAACCCGATTTTCAAATCGGAAGATCATAACAGACCCGAAACCCGATTCCGAATCGACTCACACTTCACCGAAGCCTTCATCGATTCCGCTTCAACATGAGGCCAAGTGGTAATCAACTTCGAAACTGTCCGTTCAAAAAACTATTATAAGCTATTATAAGTTACGTCGTTGTCTACTTTGTGCCCAATGTGGGACTAAATGAGGTAAATGAGGGAAGTGGAAACTGGGGGGGGGGGGGGAGAGCATGAATTAAAGTCCCACATCGGTCAGCTAGTTGAACATTGTGTATTTTAAATAGGTTGGCTGCGAAAACAACATCAAAATTAATCGCGTGAAGGAGCTGCGAACTACCCGGTTGATTTGAACCTGTAAATTTTGGAATCAGGTCGCGTCTGGCTTGTTCGTAGCTACCCAGTTGAGTTGAGGTTGTGACAATGAGATATATATTTCGGAATCGGATCGGGCTTGTTCGTATACCTTCGGTTCCGATTCCGATCCGATTAAAATTCGGATGGAACTTTTTGTCCCGAAACCGAAACCGAATCCGACTTGTCTGAAAAATGGGGATCGGATTCGGGTCCGGAACCGGGTCTGGAACCGGAACCGGAACCGGGGTTTTTGCCCACCACTACTCATGACAAAGGATCCATTAAAACACGTCTTAACCGAGACAAGGATTACAAATACGTTCCAACGGAACAAACATGTCCAAGATGGACAACACGTCTCCAAAGAGACAATACCTCACACAAGTGAGAAACGTAATACTTACAACCTTCTTTTACCTTCTTTTACATGTAGCCAAATTTTGAAGCTCTTGCGTGTTATAGTGTGGTTATAGTGGATCTCCAAATGATTGAAATGAAGCTCTTTGAGATCAAGAACTTGGGCCAAGAAAAGATTAAGAAACTTCGAAATTTTTTTGGCCAAGAAGAGTGTTTTGTTGCTTAAAAAGCTTTTGAACTTTAAAACTTTTTTCTCTTAAGAAAATTGATTAATAATATTGTGTATAATTTCAGCAACAACCCCTTATTAATATCCATCAATTCTACCCAGCAGAATGACCAAACAGCCCCTCAAACGGCTATAAAAAACGGGTAAAAATACGACCATTATAAGCTGACTCAGCAATAGTTGACTATTGTTATACATGTAGTCGACTACTAAAGGCAGTAGTCGACTCCCTGCACAATTGTAGTCGATTACTTTAATTTTCGGTAAGTCAGCCAAGAGCCAAACTATATAATAGTTGACTCATGTAAAAGATAATAGACTCCTGTACACATACATAAGATATGGCTCTAAAAACTTTAGAAATAATTTTCAAAACGTTTCAAAGCATTAAAGATTTTATGTGAGTTCCTAAGCGTGTGAGAGTTCCAACAAAGACTGTAACATGCTATCAAGACTCAAAACAAAAATTACATCAAAATGAAAATATTACAGTAGCACTTGATGCAATTTGCAAGCTTTTCATCAATTGTCTTGGTTGCCTTTGAACATCATGGTCTTTGTTGGCTCTATCCATACTTAATCTGCATGTTGGAGTATATGTAATCTTGTTGGCTAATCATCTACGCATATTCACTCAATAAATTATTAGCATTATCATCAAAACTAACATGATGTGACCCAATATCCACCAGTTGGTTCACATACGTCACCTTCAATAACGTTTCACACTTTTGCCTTGAATCGTTATTTGGTTTAACGAAAATAGAAGATTTTAACAGCCAGTTGTTTAACATCTTATTTATAAGTTTGGATTTGATTCATTTGTATAAGTAGACATTTTCCACTTTCAACAAATGAGACTATATGCAGTTGGAAGTTTGTTTTACTTTTCTATTGCATGGTAGGCATAACAAAGAAATGAAGCTAGTTTGTCTTTTGCTTCCTCGGATGCTTTTTGCTCATGTTACTTCTTGCTGCGTCAGGAGTGTCATCTCAACAAGACAAGACATCTGGCAAGTCTGGACTTTGGCGTTGCTCTATTTGCACATTTGATAATGATGGCGGTTCGTTGTCTTGTGACATGTGTGGAGTTGTACAAGGTTCTTCTATTAATTCAGGAAAAAATGGTCAGGCAGTCCTACATCACAAAGAATTTTGTGAGTTTATACTTACATATGTGATAATAAGCATTATTAACTTAAAATGCGTAGTCTTGATATTTATACTGTTCCTTTCATGTTGCAAAGAACTTTGTAAACAGGTTTGCACTGGCATTATCTGCCTCATTAGTTCCCTAAATGCCCTATGAAAATCATTCTTTCTATAGTTGTCATGTATGGACATACTGGCACTAGTACTTGCAACTTCATGTTTCTTTACATACATGCCTTGTGGAGCTTCCCGTACCCCCAATCCTTGCCAGTGATTCCTCTTGAAGGGAATATGCAGGCATGTTTTGGTGGTTGCAGATCTTGCATAATTCATTTAAAACATGCAATTGAGAACAAACTTTAGGATAAGATGGGTGGAATGAAACAATCTGGGTTGAAGCAATAAGAAAGAATAAGATTATGAATTTGAATAGGCGAGCCAGAAGTTTTTGGGATTAACATTCTTCGTTGTTGTCGCTGTTGTTATCTATAGCACATATGTCAGCGTCTTCATTAATATTTCTCACTAACATTGAAAAGCCAAAATTTAAAGTTAATTTGATGCACAAATCAATTGATTAGGCAAATTCTTACGAATCTTCTAAAAATTGGAAAACTTAAATCTTCTATTTTTCTTTAAATTGGAGCTCACATGCATCTAGTTATTTAGCTAAATCCCACCAAATTCTTTTAAAGTTAATGGCAAAAAAAAACCCAACTTTTCTTGATTCAAAACCCGAAGACGGACTATTTTAAAACTTTCAAAGAATTGAAAACAAATTTAAATAACTTAAACAACTAAAGATTTGCTAATTACTTTTATTCCAAATTCTAAAATCTAATTTTCATAAAAGCATATGTCAAAAATTCACTCACACTGCCTATAGAGAACCAATCCATGGTTGTAATCAAGTACCTCTTCTCAATTCGTTTTCTACTTTTTATTGTTTTTTATTAAAAATAAAATCGCTAAAATTAGTATTTAGTTACAAGTTTTTTGATTTGTTAGAGCATAAAACTTATTTTAAGCGATTCATGGAGAAATAAGCCTTCTAATTAGATTTTAATTATAGCTTAAGAAGCCTTTTTTCATTTGGATTTTTCAAAAAATCTTATTTGACTGGAATGACTTAATTAATTAGGAATTTTTGATTATTTCAGGTACCAATCAAATACGAATCTAATTGTAGCTAAGAATATTTAATCAGGAAGTGATAATTATGAATTTTAAATGTATTAGGCAACCACATAAAATTAGAAGTCAACTATAATTAATTTTTTTTGTTATTTTTACTATTATTAAAAGAGAGTTTGCTTTATAAAAAGTGAGTTCAGAGTTATAAAATTAGAAGTATTGAAAACTAGACTCGAAGAAAAAAATCTCTGAATATATATTCTAATAGGTATTTTACTTTATATTAGATAGCCGAAATCGATCTATATCATATCTATCAATCTATGTCTATATTTATATTAGGATAAAAGAACCAATAAATGTTTATGTTTAGAGCAGTTCTTAAAGATCTGTTGTTGTGAGTAAATCTTAACCACTGATTCTACCAGAAATTCTAGCCATTGACTTACCTTAGTAAATTATATATATTCTTTAAATGCTAATTGTTTTCGTCTTTTTTCTTCGCAAATCAATCATCAATAGCTCCTTTCTGATC
This sequence comes from Scilla litardierei, assembly GCA_030789695.1. Lineage (NCBI taxonomy): Eukaryota > Viridiplantae > Streptophyta > Magnoliopsida > Asparagales > Asparagaceae > Scilla > Scilla litardierei. Next base: position 152,827,753 of record CM061138.1, on the reverse strand, counting down.
CAACTTCTTTTAATTTTTTTTACCATGTATTAGTTAATAGTATCTCCAACTCCACTGTTCTTCACTCTATTCACAGTACCCACATTATTTTTTCCAAAGACTCTCTCGTTGGAGTTTGAACCCTTTTCCTAATTTAAAGTCCTAATTGGTCCTTTACATCTCTAATCAAAGTGTATGGTAATAATGCAATCTCGAATTGTTTTTGCCTTACGTGGATAATGATGCTATAGATGCCAATTTAATCTTCAAAATTGATTGTTTCCAAAGCTCAAACATAAAATCATGGTCTCAAGATTTGTATTAGGGTATTTATTAATTTTTAGTGTGATATTTGATAGATAACATGTGTGAAAATGTGTATGAATAATTTAAAACTTAATAAATAAACAACCAATTGTGTGGAAGAGGCATTTGTTAAGACTATGGTTTGGATATAAAAGGTTTCAACTGCTAAAGAACATAACAATGAAATCAAGAGATTGATTTAACGACCAGCTTGTCTTCCTTAGCGGGTAGGGGGCAGGCAAGGAAATTTTTTCTATTATTAATTCGGAACCTAATTGCATATATATACTGAATTAATTATATTTTGATAGGTTTGTTTTCTTTTCTTTTTCTTGCCTAATTATTGAAATTGTTAAAGCTTATGAATTATCTCTTTGTAGAATCTCGAATGTTTTTAGTAAAACATTTGATTGTATACACATGAAATTATTGGTACGATTGGTAAGTTAATCAGAATTGAAATTATTTTTCTTTTTTCTTTGTTAAAGTGCAAGATCTTTTGTGAAGTATCTTCACATATTTGAAACAACCAATGATATTTGGGAAAATCCAAGAATAAAGATTAAACTAGATTTTTTGTTTTAGGCATCAAGATATTGAATGACTTAAATGGAAATGGTATAATTTTGCTTCCTCACAAATCAATGTGTACTAGGTGCATATTCTTTGATGCTAGTAGTGCAAATAACTCAAAATGAGTTTTAATTATAACTAACTTTTAACCTAAAAGGCTTTCTAGTTAAAGTTAGAATTCATAATTATTTGGTCCTAATCAAGTATTCATAGTTATAATTAGATTTATATTTGCTTGGTTTTAAAAATAGTTGGAAATTCTTAATTAATCTATTCCGATTAAATTTTTTTGTGGGAGCCCAAATCAAATAAAACTTACTACATTTAATGAAAATCTAGTTTGAATGCCTTTTCTTCTCAATGATATACTTTAAAATAAGTTTCTAAACCATAATAAATTGAAATTATAACACTAAATTTACAGGTTTACTTTTTAATACATAAATTAAGAAAAATAAATAAATATTTTGAATGGAGCCACATGCTAGCCATGCTTGAGGAATTATGCGAAGCTAAGATTTTCAATATATTTTACTTATCTAATATATGGTAATATGTATTAAATTATATATTATTAAATTCCATTTGAAGTTTAATTTCCAACGGTTGTTATTCTGGATTAATTTTAGTTGTATTGTGATAAATAAAAACAAAATACCACGCTTGCATGGAAATTTCAGATTGTAGTCTTTTTTGGCATTAGGATTTGTCTGTTAATTTAGTAAAAAATCAAATCAAAATTTATGAATTTGTTGGATAATTATTTCTATTGATTTTTATTGATGTCTTTTTACATCTCGTTGATTAAAATAAAAAAGATCTATTTTTAACATTATAATGAGATGTTTGTTTATTATTTTTTAATAGTTTCCATTAAGTGTTTCTAATACGTGAAGAAAGATACTGCAAAAAATATCTTGCTCTTTAACAGTTAAAAAAACATTGCCCATTTTTTGTTTTTGCCACAAACAACAATGTCTATTCTGAGTTCTATTGGCCCTTATCCTGATAATCTTTAAGAGTATTGCATTCACGGTTTTACTTAAATTTTTTTTGTGAGATTCAGAAGAGGGAGAAAAAAAATAATTCATAAGCCTTGACAATTTCAATAATTAGGTATGAAAAAGAAAAGAATAAAAATCCATTTAAAAACAATTAAATTCAGTATAGATAAAATATCAATTTTTTTTATTTTAATAATAGAAGGAAAAAGTTTTTTGAATCCCATGTAGAGCCAACATAATTATTAGAGTTCTTATCACTTAATTTGGCTATTTTGTTTTTAGCTAACATAGTAACAATTGAAAACCTTTTATTTCTCAATACAGAATCTTTCTGTATATACATTTATTTATTGATGTAGTTTTTAAGCAATTCACATGTTTTATGATATACTATCTATCAAAATTAAATTCATGACACACAAACAAAATACAAATATCTAGACTATAGATTTATGTTAGTGATTGGGAATAAATTCAATTTTGGAGATTCGTTTGGGATGGTCTTTATATATTATTAACCCCAAAAGGTAAAACAATTTGAGATGTCATTATTATGATGCAGACATTGTTGATGATAGGGGGTGGAGAACCAATCTGGGCTTTAAATTTGGGATCAGTTCAAATTTTAAAAGGAAGTCTCCAAAGAAAGTATTGTTGTGGATGCGGATTGAAGGGGGAAAGCAGAGTTGAATAGATGCAAACTATTATCTAATCCAAGGAAACAGAGAAGAGAATTGAAAATATCTGTTTGGATGGGATCGGCTTGTGGCTGCTTATGCAAAGAAGGAGAAGAAAGTTGTTAACTTTGAAAGAAAATACATAATATAAAAAATAATTCAATAGTCAAGACTTTGAAAGAAAATACATAATATAATAAGATAATTCAATAGCAAGATTTCTAGTGGAATCAATAATTAAGATTCAATTAGCACAAAAAACATCTAGGATCGGTCCTAACCGAAATCTTTAAGGGGTTGGTCCTTGTGTGGGTGTGTGTATGTATGTATATGAAAAATAATAATGTTTTATTAACTCAAAAATGATATACAATATACAGAGGAACTATATTGATCCAAATTAATTTTGGATGTAGATGGGCGAGAGGACACATGCGTCGTCATCCTCAACTAGCCAATCCTAGGATAGAACAACTATAGACCTTGAACCTACCAAATTTTTTTATTTTATAATAAAGTTTTAGAATTATAGATTGATAGATATATAGATAGATTTTAGTTAGCTAATAAAAAGTAATGAATATTAAATTAAATTTTATTGGTTTCCTCTTGAAGCATAGTTTTTAACAATTTTTATTTTATAATGGAAGACTTGCTCTTTTTATAAAAGAAGCTTACTCTTTTTATAATAATGTACATAACTGGAAAAGATTCTTAATTATACTTTTAATGTAATAGGTTTTCTAATCAAGTTTGAATGAATATTACTAGTCCATAATCAAATATTTTTTTGCAATCAAATTCTTATTTAATTAATTTTTTTAAATAATTACAAATTCATAAGTAATTAATCTATTTCAATCAAATAAGATTTTTTAAGAAATCCAAACTAATTAAGGCATCCTAATCATAGTTGAAACTTAATTTTAAGATGGTTATTTTCATGAACTACTTTAATAGAAGTTTTTAAGCTCTAATAAATTAAAATTAGTAAATTTAGAGACTTCATAATGAAAAATAGAAAAAGAAGTAGTAAGTATTAAGATAGGTGTCAGCAGCTAGTTTGCAGGAGTTTTATATAGCCGAAACATTTTAATGTATTTAATTATCCAATTAAGTAATATCTACTAGTTTATATCCAATTAAGTAATTATCCAATTAAGTAATTATCCAATTAAGTAGCATTTTAACTGTTTGAAGCACTTGTTTATTATTATTGTTTGTGTTGTGTGTTGTGTGTTGTGTTTTGTGTTTGAGGGGGGATTTACGAATATGTATACCATCAAACATGTGTATACATTTGCACGCCACACATATCCATACATGCATGATGTATCCATATTTGTAGTCACTTCGACCGTTCCTGCAGTTATTATAATATAATATTTCATCAGGTTGGCATGCTATTGTGTTCTTCTTTTTAAGGAATTGCCATGTCGAATGTGTGTCGGAAATCTACCTGGCATACGGGGTGGTGCACATGCTTTATAGAAGAATTTTGTAGATTATTTTTGACTTTGAGTTATTTCTTTGGTGGGGGATTTTTGACTTTGAGTTATTTCTTTGGTGGGGGTATGGGTGGGGGTGGGGGTGGGGAACAGTGGATGTTTAATATCTATCAGTTAGAAAGTTAGCTTGTTAGTTTACTTTTGATGCATTGGATTAAATGGCTTACTGTTGTCTTTGCAATGTTGAATGTGATCAAGCATTGGAGCATATAAGTCGAGATAGATTATTAGATTTGTTCTTTTAGATTGGAAGCAACTTTTTGTAGGTTCCTGTAGTAGCTAGTTCCTTAGAGGTATAAAGGAAGCTTGAGATCAAAACATGATGTGCCAATGAACTAGTACGAATTTAAATTTACAAAAAAAGGAAAGAAAAATGAAATTTTAAATTTTCCATTGCCATGAGACATTGTAGTTATATGTGCAAAAGGATACATGTTTTTAAAAAGTTGAAGCAGATCAAATCAGAAAATCAGCAGAGGGAGGGATATTGTATATCATCCTTTAGGAACATTATCAAAGTACATAACCACATCATTTCTCTCGAGTAAATCAATTTCATCCTAATCAGTTTTCATGTCTTTCTTGCCTCATTGGGCTGTTATCTAATTTTTTTGAATGAGTCTTAATCTGGTGGTCATCAACATATATTCCTTAATTATTCTTTCTTCATAGGGTCAACAGTCAGTCGACTAGACGTAATGGAGCCGCTGCAGTTACCAGAGCCTACGAAACATGGACATGAACATGCTACATAGCAATTTCAGAAAAATAGGGTTTAGCGACACACTGATAATACACTAAGATTTATAAATAAGAAAAAGAGTGTATACAAACATACTTAGACATGTTTTTATGCATCCAAAGTCCAGACACATGTTTTTAATCGTGCTGTAACAATATAGTAATTACAACCTATAATATGTTATTATGATTTTGTTGAAGGAAGAATCTTTTGGCTCTTCAACTCTTAACAAGTAGCTTATGGTATATTACTACTTAGCTGAACCACATTTAGACTTATATTGTTTTTATAAAAGTCAATATTTTTGATGGGTTTACTCGGCTAAAGCGTGGTTATATACAATGGAAGTAAATACAAACATAGAACATGTAGTAGAAACATGTATTGTGAACAAAGAACTGTATAATAAAGGACATGTGGCCAAAAAATCTTCAAAAATCTCTCATAATGCTGATAAATGTCTTAGAAATGTCCTACACTTGTCTGTGACTGATCCAACAAGTTTTGGTGTCCAACATGAGTGTCGGCATACCTAACAGGGGCAATGCTTCATGTTAGAAGTACCCATCTACACAAAGTGTCAAGCGGGCTTTCCCGTGGACCTATCCCTTCAGATTTTCTTTTGTCTCCTCCTGCCTATTTGCAGACCTAACTAATGATTTATCAGCAGAAATAAAGATGTCTGTATGGTTTATGAACACAACCAGTAGTTTTAAGGATACAAAGGTAAACACAAGCAGAAAAAAAAAACGTTTGATTAGTGCACACCGCATAGGAAAGGAAATCCAATTCTTGCATCTTTGTGTGCGGATGAGAAGATTTCCAATGTACACTCCTTTAAACCCTTTAAACCTGTATACAGATATCTGGAAGTGCTTTGCTACTTTAATTCTCAAGGGGAATTGCATTATTAAAATCACCTACAGTGCGTCAATGAGTGATAATAGTTGCACCAGCATTGATTAAAATTACCACATTAGTTCTTTGATAGAACTCAAACAAATCTGAAAGTTTTATTAGTAGAAATCTGAAAATAAATGGATAGATGGCTACAATTAAAGGGGCAACCTCATTCCCAAGACGTCAATTGATAAGAGACGCCCGCACCTTCCTGAAGAACTATGAGAATTCTATCTCAATCACCAAAATAATCAAAAATAGACATCCCTACCTAGGGCCGGCCGGCCGCACCCCCATATATTCCCAATCCCCCTTATTATCAAATTACAAGTTTGCCCCTTAAGCAAATAAAATAATAAAAGAATAAGCAAATAAGCCTAAAGGGTGCAAAAACATCCCTGAATCATGCGGTTGAGCCGGCTCCTCCTCTGGCGCGCCGCCTAGAATAGGTGATGAGCCCATCACTACTCCCCCAAAGAGCCACCTTGTCATCAAGATGGAAATCAGGAAACTGTTGTGCCATGACACCCACCAACTCTTAGGTGCTCTCGTGCTCCGACAAACACTTCCATCGCACCAACACTTCCCATTCCCAGTGCTCCCCCCTACGCATCCCTTTCAATTCCTCACGCTCTAAGATGATCGCCATATGCTCTGTCAATGTCTCTGGAAATGAAGGAGAAGGAGTATGTTCGCAAATCGCCTAGCATAGCTGGGACACATGGAAAACATGATAGATGACCGATCCTGGGGGTAACTTCAACCTGTAAGCAATCGGTCCCACCTTGGCCTATACCTTATAAGGCCTAAACAAATTTGCGGAGAGCTTCTCAGTCCTTCTATGAGCTAGAGACTTCTGTCTATAAGAACGCAATTTTAGATAAATCATGTCTCTCACGTCGAACTGCACGTCCCTGCGATGTAAGTTAGCCCTTGCCTTCATGATCTGCTGAGCTCTAGCAAAGTGGAGCTTCAGCTCCTCCAAAATCCGATCCTGCTCTACCAAGTATTGCTCTACCTCCGAGACTGGAGTCGTCTCCTGCCCATAGTGCAACAAATGTGGATGGTCCCGACCATACAAAATCCTGAAATGAGTTGTCTAAGTTGCCGTGTGATAGGATGTATTGTACCAGTACTCTGCCCAAGCCAACCACAGGGTCTACTTTGTTGGGCTATCTGAAATGAAGTACCGTAAGTAAGTCTCCATGCTCCTGTTGACGATCTTAATCTGGCCGTCCGTCTGGGGATGGATGATATACTGTACTCCGCTTCAGCACCGTTCCCTGCAGCCTGAAAAGCTTTTCCCAAAATCTGCTCAAAAACACCTTATCCCTATCAGAGACAATGGACTTATACGGATCATGTAAGCGAATGACCTCCCTCAGAAACACCTCTGCTACTGTAACTATGCTGTAAGGATGCCTAAGTAGTATGAAATGCGCATACTTGCTGAGGCGGTATACCATAATAAGTATCACTGTGAACGCTTTACTCTTAGGCAACCCATCAATGAAATCCATGGATAGATCCTCCTAGACCTGCTCTGGCAAGGATAAGGACTGTAGGAAACCTCCATGGGCCATCGCCATGTACTTGTGGTGTTGGCAAACGGCACACTCTACTACCATCTTCGACACATCCTTCATACCCTTCCAGTAGACCTCCATTAGACATCCATTGCTAATCTCTGATAGGTTTTTAGGACCCCCGAATGTCCGCTTATGGCACTGCTGTGAAACTCATGAAGGATAGCTGGAATGTGTATTGATGTCCGTGGTAGCACTAGGTGCCACCAATATAATAATATCCCATCTTGCAAGGCATAGCCTGGGCGATCTGTTGACCATTACAAAAGTGCTACCAGGATATCCGCCAACTCCTGGTCCTCCTCAACCTCCTACTGTAGTGGCTCCCAGTCCTCTAGCACCAAAACTGACACGGCTGCCAAGTGAATCTCATCCTGTCGTGAAAGTGAGTTTGCAGCATTGTTCTCCATCCCTGGCTGATACTCTATCTCAAACCTGTATCCCATAAGCTTTTGCAGGCATTTTTGATGCTCCGCTGCTACCATGCACTGCTACAACAGGTACTTGAGACTCCTCTGATCACTGCGAATCAAGAAGCTCATCCCTAACAAATTTGGCCTCCACTTCTGGATGGATATGACTATGGCCATAGCTCCCTCTCGTAGACAGACTTCAATCTGGCTCTCGCTGTCAGCACATGGCTATAGTATGCAATAGGCCGCTGATTCTGCATCAGCACAGCCACCAATCCATGTCTCGACGCATCTGTCTCCATAATGAATGGCCTGGAAAAGTCTGGTAACACCAAGACTGGTACGGTAGTCAAGGCCTTTTCAAGGCCTCAAAAGCGTCGCCTTGTCACTCCAAATAAACCGATCCTTCTTTAGTAGCTTCGTGAGTGGCCAAGCAATCGTACTATAACCCTGCCTGAACCTCCGATAGTGGCATGTCAGACCCAAAAATCTCCTCAGCCTCCTGAGAGTGGTTGGGGCGCGGCCAGTCCAACATCGTCGTTATCTTCGTCCTATTAGCTGCTACTCCCTCTGAGAACATCACATGCCCTAAGTACACCTGTGGATGTCCAAATAAATACTTCTTCCTGTTCACAAATAGCTGGTGGTATTGCAACTCCTGAAAAACTACCTGCAGATGGTCCAAGTGCTCCTCCATGAAACGACTGTACACAAGGATATCATCGAAAAACACCAGTACAAATCGTCGAAGATGGAACAGAATATCTTATTCATCAAGGCCTGGAAGGTAGCAAATGCGTTAGTCACGCCAAAAGTCGTGACTAAGAACACATAGTGGCCCTCATACGTCCTGAAGGCAGTCTTGGGCACATCCTCCGTGCGCATCCTGATATGATGGTAACCAGATTTGAGGTCGATCTTCGTGAAAATGGCTGAACCATGCAACTCGTCAATGAGCTCGTCAATCACCGGTATGCCGAACTTGTCTGGCACTGTCCCCTTATTCAATGCTCTGTAGTCCACACAGAAGGCGCCAACTCACATCCTGCTTCTTCACCAATATCACAGGACTGAAAAAAGGACTCGCACTGGGTTGGATAACACCAGCCTGGACCATCTCTGTCACCATCCTCTCGATCTCATCCTTCTGTGTCTGTGGATAGCGATAGGGCATCACGCTGATAGGTGACACGCCCTCCCAGAAAACTATGGCATGCTCGTGGTCTCTAGGTGGTTGAATTTCCCGAGGCTCCTGAAAAACCTCCTCAAACTGCTCCAGCTAAGTCTGCACCTCCCCCGGGATCGGCTGCCTACAACCGGCCTTAGCGCCACCCTCGCTTTCTAGTATGTGTAACTCCACCACGAAACCTCCACCCTCTGCCTGGATGATCCTCACTATGGTCTTCAGCGAGACCAATGCTCTGCACAGACTGGGGTCTCCCCGTAGTACAATTGCTCTCCCGTCCTCCTGGAACTCCATCCTGAGCAGCTTCCAGTTCACCTTCATTCTCCCAACGTGTGTAGCCACGTCATGCCTAAGATGACATATGTACTCCCCAAGTCTAAGGGCAAAAAGTCTGCTAACACCTGCAATGTCAGCACCAGTCCTCGGCACACTCCTCTTCTGCTCTCTTTCTTGCCAGTCCCCATCATCACACTAAAACTACCACTGACTACCAGCTACAGCCCCTGCTGCTCCATCACCCTCATGTAGATGAAATTGTGGATAGCCACACCGTCAATAAGAACCGTCACCTCCTGGTCATCGATATGCCCCAACTTCATGGTATAATTCGAGGTGAACCCTACCACGGAGTTTAAGGAGACCTCCGCTACATCCAGCTGATGGTCCTCCGTATCGTCCTCCTTGGTGGGCTCGTCCTCAACCTCAGCCTTATTATCCTCATTCTCTAGCAACAACACCTGCAGCTTGCATCCTGCGTAACTGTGGCCTGGTGTGAACCTCTCATCGCACCTGCAGCAGAGCTCCTTCTGACGCTTCTCCTTCATCCTGGCGTCCGTCATCCTCCTGAACTGCCCTCTGCTGGTGGTGCACTCCTCTTCTCACCCGCTTTCTCCTTAGTCGTCTGATATGTCCCTGTAGCTGCCTTCAGCCCCATGCTGCTGCTGAAGCTTCCGCTGAACCTGTCCACCCCAACCGCTCCTAGCTCTCCTCTCTTCCATCTGGTGGCTCTCTAGCATCTGTGCCATTTCCATGACCTCCACCAGCCCCTGAGGTTTGTATGGACGAATACCTGAGCGAATAATGGGCTTGAGGCCTTTCATGAAAGTACCTTCCAGTGACTCATCAGAGACCACTCGCACTCGCCCTGAGAGGGCATCAAATTTCTCTATGTACTCCCTGACAGGCCCGTCCTGCCTGATCGTGAATAATTGCTCATGGAGGTTCCCCATGTGTGGCTCTCGAAACCTCTCCAATATGCGGTCGTTGATCTCCTCCCAACTGCGAAAGGGGTGCCGCTGCTCCCTGCACTGATACTGCTCTAGAGCCCGTCCCTCCATACATACTGCCGCCGCCTCCAACTTCTGTGCCTCAGACATACGGGACACAGTAAAGAACCTCTCTGCCTTATAAATCTACGCATGTTGATTCTCCCCCTCGAATATGGGTATATTAAACTTTGGTGCTTTGCCATCCACCCAAAGTGTCCTTGATCTGCTTTGCCATCGGCGTGTCTGGGCTGATGATAATGCTGCCACCTATGATGTGTCTCATGTCCCCCATGTGGTCCTCTCCCGCAATCTCCATAGCCCCATCGTGGATCCCCTCCGCGTCCTCTGTAGTCTACCCAATCATCACCACCTCCAGAGGCCCATCCACATTCATCTTCATAGTTGCCGCCCTCTCCTTCGTCACCATGATAAAACCCATCCCCTTGCACATGACCTGAATAGCCGTGGGGCGGTTGATAATGATCCTCGTAGTCGTGTGACGTGCCAACGGAGGCCAGGAAGCGGCTGCTCGGTTTGTGGGCTGCTCGAAAAAGCCCCCTGGTGGCTGCCGGGGGTAGCCGTGGGCTGTCGTAGGCTCGACGGGCCTTCTGGTGGGCTGGGCAGGGTCGACCGACCATGCCCTGGCAGGATTCGACCGGCTCTGCCGGTTGTCGAACTGGGCGGGGCGGCTTCCCCCGCCCATGTTTGCAGCCGGTCGGCCCTTTATTAGGTCATGGGGTTCGGCCAACTTCCTCCGACGCTTCGGTGATGTCCCAAGGCCTCATCTTCCTTCCAGGCTCTTCCTCTTGATCTTTGTAGTAATCTTCGGCGTCGGAAAGCAAGCACTCATCAATATTCTTTATCTTTTCCTTCCCCTTGTGCAAAGATGACACCTTTTTTTTTGAAGAACTAGGGTTCACGTCGTCGTTTCTGTCCTTCGACGTGAGAATTGAAAGCTGAAAGATGATTTTCGCGAGGGCCTCGTCTTGTTTGTCTTGCTTGACCGAGATCTTCTCCATTAGAGCCGACAATCGTGATATTTCTCCGCCGTGCTCTGTTAGGGTTTTCTTTACGCCCTCAATCTCGCCATTGAATTTCTCCTCCAACGTCTCAAACTTGTCCTTGGATCTCGTTGACGCCACCATTGATCGTAATCGCTCTGATACCAAATTGATAGAACTCAAACAAATTTGAAAGGTTTATTAGTAGAATTCTGAAAATAAATGGATAGATGTCTACAATTAAAGGGGCAACCTTCCTACCAAAACACCAATTGATAAGGGACGTCCGTACCTTCTCGAAGAACTATAAGAATTCTCTCTCAATCACCAAAATAATCAAAAATAGACATCCCTAGGGTCGGCTGGCCGCACCCCCTATATTCCCAATCCTCCTTATTATCAAATTACAAGTTTGCCCCTTAAGCAAATAAAACAATAAAAGAATAAGAAAATACGCCTAAAGGGTGCGAAAACATCCCTGAATCATGTGGTTGAGCCGGCTCCCCCTCTGTGCGCCACCTAGAATAAGTGATGCTCCCATCATTCATCCCCTTGTATTGAGCATGTGGTACCATCGGTGGTAGTTGTTTAGTCATGTTCTAGTTGAATAGAAGAAAATTGGGAAATGAAACTCCTACTAATTAAAAGTTACAGGATCTTCCTTTTGGAGCATGGCAATACTTAGCGAAACTCCTAAAAACTCCTCAGTCTCTTTCATGACGATTCGAAAATTTATGTGTTTCGCTTTAGTTTCAGATAGATGAAGAATACATGCCTTGCATAATTGGCTTATTCCTCATATCTCTAAGCTTAACTTTAAACATGGGTTAGTTTAGATGCTTAAGTATCATTTCGGTCTCCGTCTCCCTTTGGATTCGTCTACCATTACATTATATGCCTCCTGAAGGTGCTACCTGCAAATTATGTTGTCTTAGAAATGTAAGCCACATTTCTGTTCAGTTTTAATTCGGGTAATTTTTAGTTTTAGGATAAAAATTAAAAATAATGACAATTTTCGACCAAAAAAATATTCTCAAAAATCGACCAAGTTTGGCCACGTCAGCGGCGTTCTGCCGTTGGCGGTTATTTTTTGATCTGGCCGCACTTGGCAAGTGCGTTTTTTTTGGCTGCACTTGCCAAGTGCGGCAAATGTAGCACGTGAGTAAGAGTTTAAGTCACGGGCCTCTAAACTGGCCGCATTTGCCAAGTGCTGCCAGTGTGCCCTATTTCCCACCGCAGCCAACAAACCCGATCATAACTTATCTAACAGCGGAAATTAAAAAACCCTAGGCTAGGGCGCGACGGAGGAGGAGGCTTCCCTTCCCCATTTTCGTTGATCCGACGGCGACGGGTTTTCCATTTCCGTAGATCAGAGACCGAGATCCACAAACATGTACGTTGATATCTCCATTTGATATCTCCATTTGATGAACTGATCCATGAGTTACTATACTGGAGACCGAGATCTTTGTTAAAAGCATGAAGAATGAATGAATGTATACTGATGTTTTTGCATCATTTAGGGTTGGGTAATTTTTAGATTTAGGATTAGGGTTGCATCATTGTCAAAGCTCGCATGGATAGCATCATGCCTTGCGTATAAGGGAAAATGCTGAAGATTGGCAGAGTGAGCGTATTGGTGGCACACATGGAGATGTATCGTATTTTGTTGATGGTCATGAGAGCACATGAGCTTTCATTTTGTTTTATGCATTTCAAATTGTTAATTAATAGGCTGTTTTAGTTTCAAAGTCCGTCCACGAATATGCTATTTTAATTTTAATGATTATTCACAGGTTTAATATACATTTTCGTGATTTCTAATGCAGTATAAATCAATATTTGCAAATTGTAGGATAGAATAGCATGGAGGAGGCGGGACCAATAACTGACGAGGTCTTGTATGATCAGGCACACCATCGGTCTGCGCAGATCCAGTATGGACATGTATGAATATTTGAGGTGGAAAATTCTGAAAATTTAATTATGCTGCCAATGCAGAAAATTAATTAACGTGGTATTGTTTGCAGGAGGCTGTGATAGGAATTGTTGATCACGCATGCAGACATTCAGAATGGCAAATAGATGAGCGTGTGGAGTTGTATATCATAATGTCTGGGTTACACGTATGTGCAAAGTTGAAGTGGATACGATTGGACCATGTACTATTAACAGCATTGGTTGAGAGATGGCGACCCGAGACGAACACATTTCATATGAGACAGGGGGAGATGACGATCACTCTGCAAGATGTGGCTGTCATCACGGGCCTACCTATATCCGGGACCCCCATTTATCAAATTGGTCGACGACATAGTACATGAGCCGATTTGATGGAGGGTCTTCTGGGCCAGGCATCCATGGAAAACCAAGGAGCAAAGGTGAAGCTTGCTTGGCTGCGTGAAACATATATGGAGTTGCCTGATGAAGCCACAGATGAGGAGATTCATCAATGTGCACCGGCGTACTTGCTGCATATGATCGGAACATTATTGGTTCCGGATCCAAGCAAAGGATCGGTCCATCTACGGTGGTTGGAGAAGCTGGAACATTTTGAGGAAATTGGAGTGTATGCGTGGGGAAGTGCAGTGCTGGCACATATGTATTCTGAGCTAAGCAAGGTGGCAAGGATGCAAACATCGGCTATATATGTATGCCGCTCCTTGTTGCAGGTATAACATTATTAATTCTGCAATAATGAGAAGTGTATAAATAGGTTTTATAAATAACTGACAAATTCATATTTACAGGTATGGTCCTGAGAGAGATTACATATAGGCCGGCCTACATACAGACAAAATGTATTGGACGGCAACGGCCCCTTAGGCTGCAGGTGGAACGTGCCGAGATCATTTCGTGAAAATCCCCAAGGGAACCTCGAATTGTATAGAAACGAGATTGACTCGTTAGAGAGCACACATGTTTGAATTTGTAAATTTTGAATTAATGATATATATGTAAATAGTACGTCGTCTAATATGTATTTCTGACATTCATGCCTATTAGGTTATCTGGGAGCCATATGCTGTGCGGTTAGAGCATCTTCATCCTATATGTTTAGCCTTTCCCGCGATATGGCGTGCACGTGTACCATTATTTTGCTGGGAGGATATTGAAATGCATGTACCGGACCGTGTTATGCGGCAATTTGGGTTAGCACAGCACATCCCATTAGCGGTCCCAGTAGTGCCGGGGAAGTCAGGTATGACCCCTCAACAATGGGCTGCTGCCATCGTGGAGCCTCGAACGACATGTGATAACAGATTTGCCAATGTTATGGAGGAGGAGGATGCCATGTCGGTAAATGATTATATGCAATGGTATTGGGGGATCACAAGACGATGGATATATACTAGGCAGGAGCCTCCGTTCTCGTACATGCCACGTGGGCCCCTCGAGCGTAAAATGGTAAATAATAGTCATATACACTTCTTAAAATTATAAATTTATTTGATTCATATATACTAAGTGTATAATTTGTTTTACAGGGTGATACACTGCTTAACATCTACAATGCTTGAAACCTTCAATTGAAGGACCAAATGCCCAGAACACCCCGATAAACTCTGCAACTCCTGGCCCGAGAGTGTCATACGTGATCTTGTAAACTGTTCCAGGGTTGCTTTCTGAAATTGCTTCTAAATACTGTGGCAACCTCTTATAGGACTCCTCCCAATCACCAAATATCCTTGATAATGCATTACATTTAGCCCTCCATGCTTTTTGATATGAAATTCTAATTTTTAAAATGGTGTGAACAACATCTTGGATTTCTGCCGGTGTCATGTCAAGATTTGTCTTCACTATTGGCATAATCAAGTTACTAATGAAACGTGCTGTGGCTTTGTGGTGATCTGTATTCAAAGTGGGATTATTGCATGTATGATCTGAACCAACTTTTGATAGCTTGAACCTCCCATTGGTTCTTTTTCCCACTGCTGCATGAATGCGCCATGGACAATTCCGGCTCGTCTCATCTTGGCTATGCGGATTCACCTCAAAATTAAGGCCACATATCACAGAATAGCATGTCTTGTTTGACTTGATTGGTTTGAATGTCATCTTGTGCTTGATGCTCCACTCCGTTATTGTCTTAATTAAGTCCACATTTGTTTCAAACAGATCACCGATTTTAAACACTCTGGTATCGCTATAAATTCTTTCCTCTTCCATACACCCTTCTAGAGTATTTCTCATAGCTGATGCCGTTACCCATTGATCCTCTGCCACTTCATCTGGCAATGGCTCTTCAAAAGCCACATTTGTGTTCGCAGCAACGGATTGTTGTATCCATGTGTTATCATTCTCGTTTAAATCTGCAGCATAATGCATGCTATCATCTCCTGGACCATCATGGTCTATCTACATCCACATTTCCCGCCATATCTTCAGGCATCGCATTCGACTGAGTTGGCATTGACTCCGGTACATATGGACCTTGCCTGTAGGTGGAGTATGTTCCGTGCACTCCATACTCAGGAATTTGATTGCCCTGCCCCGCAACATTCCACCTGTTACGAACATAGTACCACATGCAATTTTTAAAAAATCACATTTATATTGTGAAAATATCATACATAAGTTCACATTACTTAACCGATATCGATACTTATGCATCCATATTCACCTCCTCTTGTGGGTAGTACGAACAACCTTCTCCCGTCTGTCTCTCGTGCTGCTGATACTCTTGGGTTGGAGAAGTAGACAAATTCCGCGGAGTTGTTCTCCAAATCAAGCATTCGTCTGAATGTTCCTTGTTCTTGAGTCAATCGTGTGGTGCTAATTGCATCAATCTCGACATAAATTTCAACTGACCGTTGAGTTGAACCCAAGCTAAATAGCCCATCCATATTGCCGTCATCCGAGATCATCACAGCTGTGGTCCTGCCCTCCATTACCGGCCAGTTGCACTCCAATTTCAAATCATACTCATGGCGACTGATCTTTTGGCCTTGTATTCCGATCTACTAGATCGGTATACGTTGACGGGCTCCTCCGTATAATAGACTTAACTTTTCCTCCGACATATGTAGGTTTGTGATTGTCACCAATACTCAAATTTCCTTCATAATAGCATAAGATGAAAATATTCCCACTTGCCATTGTTATCACCCTGCAAAAATTAGTTGATTCCATGAAATCTCAACCTCTATGATGCACAATCAAATCATTCCTAGCCCTAACCCAAATTATATTCTGCCAAATTAACGAAGTACGCACGCGATTAATCACGAGGGCCTGACGGGCTTACCTAATGCGACGTCGTCTTACAAATGGGAGGCCAAGATGTGGAGATCTTTCTCCGGATCTGTAGATTGGCAGCTCTGTCGGATGATAAGTTGGGAGAAAATGAAAATGAGTTGTGAGCTGGGGGTAATAAGCACCAAACTGGCCGCACTTGGCAAGTGCGGTCAGTAGCTGGTCACGGGTTCTGAAATGAGTACCAAACTGGCTGCACCAAACTGGCCACACTTGGCATGTGCGGCCAGTAGCTTCACGGTTCTGAAATGGCCGCACTTGCCTAGTGCGGCCTTTTAAGAACAGAACACCCAAGTTTAAAACACCCAAGTTTTCTTGTCTCAGTTGTATCTTTCTTATGTTTCATGTACATCAACACAATTCCACTACATCACACAACTCCACTACACAACAAAATTCAACTGATAACAAAGTTCGATATATATACTAGTCATAACCCGTGCCCGTAGGGCACGGTTCATTTAAAATATTTTCCCCTAAAAATCTTGAACCGCCTAATTTTAAACGAATAACAATAATTAAAGCACAATATTTATTAGGTCCCCCTCAAAATCATAGTTCTCCAAAATTTAGTACGGTTCATTTAAGATTTTCTCCCCCGAAATCTTTGTTCCCCAAAAAATTATTTTCACAGCCAAAATTTAAAAAGCAACAAATTAGCGTAAAAATATTTAGCGGCACGGGCGCCTTCTGCGTGGAACAACAAATGTGGTGCATGCACTTTCGTCGCGGAACAACAAATTCGGCACATGCGCCTTAGACAAATTTGACGTAAAACAACAAATTCAGTGTAGGCGCTTTCGGTGCGGGCGCCTTCGGCGCAAAAACAACAAATTCGGCATGAAATAAAAACCAGATTCGACGCGGAACAAATTAGTGTAAAAAATTTAACGGGTCGAAACCAATCCAATTCTAAATCTAACTTTGATACATTATGTTTTTCTCAACAGAGCATTGAGAATTGTTAGAAAAACAGAAATTCATTTAGAAAAATGTGATTGGATGCAACAAAGTTAAAAACAGAACTTCCTTTGAGCTTAATCTTCACTATTTTGGATTGGATGGCAAAAAGTTGATACATTAGAAAATGGTGATACATTCGATAAAATGTATTAACAAAGTTTGACATGCACTGTTCTTAAGCCCGTTTAATTATTAGATTAGCACTAACAATTATAATTTTCTAGTCAAAATACACAAATAATCACCAAGACTGAAATTTAACCCTCATCCATTGTCACAAAATCACATCTCTCAACCATTTATTTCTATCGATAATATTTGAGCAGAATAACATGCAGTTAATTTATGGTGTTTTGAGCCAATAAAACCGCAAGTATCAAAGCATCTTCCATCTAAAGCAATAGCAGAACAATTCAACAATAAAAAGTTTCATGAACACTAAAACTATTCTGCGTGGTTACTAAATATTACTAAATTTGATAGAGAACATTATCACCATGATCGGTACATGTGCTAGGAACTGAGACTTCCCTTGTGATTTCTTGTACTCCCATACAGTCAGATCTATGTTTGTTCTGCCAAAACTTACAACCAGTTCGGCAAAATTTTGAACAAAATTTTATTAAACATGGCCGCATTTTAAACAGAGAATTTAAAAGCTGGAGTGTCGTGGATGCTGTCTTGGATGCCGCCGCTACATGCCGTCTTGGATGCCGCCGCTACATGGATGCTGTCTTGGATGCCGCCGCTACATGATGTCTTGGATGCCTGCTGACTTGGATGCCGCCGCTACATGCTGTCTTGGATGCCTGCTGACTTGGATGCCACCGCTACATGGATGCTATCTTGGATGCCGCAGACTGAGGAGGCTGAGGGATTGTTCTGTGCTTCTTCCTCCCAAACCTCTTGATGGATCATTGGAGCTGGCTCTCATCACACCCTCCTTGGTTCTCCTAATGGGGACTGTGTCTTGTGGGAATTTCCCATTGAGATGCCACATTTTAGTGATCCTGTTTGGATTTGATTTCAATTCTGTCTTGGCCTCAGTGAGAAGGCCCTCTGGGTGAAAAGAAGGCCTCAGCTGTATGTATGTTTGAATGAAGGAACAAATCAAGCAGTGATGTGGGGGAACAAAAAGGTGTTTTTTAAAAGAAGAGAAAGTAGAGCGTAAATTTTTGTGCCTGAATTGTGTGGTTTTTGAGCAAATGGTGATCCGAGGATGGTTGATGAGAGATGTGAACACAGTCTGATATCCCCGTCTGGACTCTACATGGTAAAGAATGCTGGAAAAATCGATTAAGCGAAAATTCCATGTCGCAACTTTAAAACATAAATCAACAATGCATTCAGAGATAGCATACAATGAACACAATCAAGAGTTGTGAATATAACAATAAACATTAACCAAACAGTGAAGAACAAAAAATGTAACTAATTAAATTTTATTTATCAATTAACACCGCATTTAGATATCACAAAAAAACCAAAAATGCTTATACATACCTTGTGTGCATTCTACTCCATCAATCCGACACCGACAATCCAGCGAGCAGGATTAACCTGACAAATAATATCATAGTCCCCACCCCAATAACAGCAGCAGCCATTGCATTGTTGTCAACATTTTAAGTCGAATGAGAGGATTAACCACTACATATATAATCAACATTTTAAGTCGAATCTATGAATCCAAATGAAAGATTAATCTGGGCTTCCAACCTCTAATAGTAGCTTTCCTCTCATGGGTCGACATTGTTGTCGCTCCATCAACATAAACCTGCATATGTAGATTTAAATGGTAGGATTGCTCACATGAAAATCTAAGTTTCAAAACACAATAAAATGGAAGTAACATGGACGAAGCATGATCTTATTTGAGCAATAAACTTGCAGTAATCTTAATATATCAAGCACACCACAATAAACTTGCAATAAGTTGAACAAACTGTGGAAAAAACAGAAGATTTTTTAGCAATGCTTAATTGTCTAACTACAGGATGTTATGGTTCCAGTATCATGTTTAAACATACTGAAAATAGTCTAACATATACTGCGATCCTTGCATAATACATAACTCAAAAATTTCCAAATGAAAGCAATCCTTGTTCATAATGACAGCATCAAAACCCTCCCCATCACCCAAAGGTAACAACAGACCCAAAAAATTGCATTTTGCAAATTCAATTCAATTAGAATTAAATTCATAATTATAAGCTCAATCTAAACTATTCCTAATTCCTAATTAACTGACCATAATAAAAGAATCAAAAATGCAATTGTTTTTGATATATAATTGGAATATAATTGGAATCTGCATACATGTTTATCCTGGACTATTCCCCCAAATTATATGCGTATTCCCGTGACAATATGTGAGTAGATGCATATTCCCCCAAACATGTATGCAGACACCAATTATATTTAATTCTAATTATATGTATTATGCATACATGTTTATCCTGGACTATTCCCCCAAATTATATGCATATTCCCGTGACGATATGTGAATATATGCATATTCCCCCAAACATGTATGCAGACACCAATTATATTTAATTCTAATTATATGTATGCAGATTCCAATTATATGGTAGGATTGCTCACATGAAATCTAAGTTTCAAAATACAATAAAATGGGAGTAACATGGACGAAGCATGATCTTATTCTATGCAGTTAAGTCGGTGAGTCGGCAACGAGTCGGCCAAGTACCGACTCATGACTAGTCGAACGAGTCGGCGACTAGTCGACGACTAGTCGACGACTAGTCGCACCCAGATGTTAACATATTTTATTTCATGTAACAGATGTTGCTTCTTTTTTTAGGTTTGTACTGGGCATATAATTTTTCACCTTAGATAAATTCTTTGAAAATTCACAATTTTTTAATCTTTTTCCTGCATATTATTGCAGATACTGTCATATTAGAGTTCTATCAGTATACACCTGGTTCGCGATGGAGGCGAACAACCATTAATCGAAAGGATCATAGGGAAGCATGCAATGAGACAGTTGAATTCATGGCAGAATCGGGAAACT
This sequence comes from Scilla litardierei, assembly GCA_030789695.1. Lineage (NCBI taxonomy): Eukaryota > Viridiplantae > Streptophyta > Magnoliopsida > Asparagales > Asparagaceae > Scilla > Scilla litardierei. The sequence goes on along the minus strand of CM061138.1, from coordinate 152,807,351 downwards.
ATACGCCAAAAATGAGATCTCTACCTGGAAACGGATGTGGCCGGTTGTAGTTTTAGAGTGAACATTTTCTAGAGTTCATTACTGATGGTCATCTGCTGAAAATCTCTTGGTGGGGAGAGTTTCAAGGCCTTCTTGGCTTCCTCTTGGAATTCAACTCGATCTACTGTAAATGTTTTGATTACCACGAAGTTAGAACGGGAGACAAACAATTTTCCCTCTTGTATTTTGATTGTAGAAGTATGCTGAAAAAGTCGGCATAAGTCGGACCAAGTCGGACCAAAAATCGGACCAAATCGGTCAAAAAGTCGGACCAAGTCGACGCCTAGTCGGTGTCCGACTCACCTCCCGACTTTTGAAAAATTTCAAGTCGGTCATCCACCGACTCTCGACTAGTCGGGTCGACTAGTCGGCGACTAGTCGGCGACTAGTCGACGACTAGTCGACTAGTCGGCGACTCGATAGCATAGATCTTATTTGAGCAATAAACTTGCAGTAATCTTAATATATCAAGCACACTATCCTGGACTATTCCTAATTCCTAATTAATTGACCATAATAAAAGAATCAATTCTGCAATTGTTTTTGATATATAAGTGGAATATAATTGGAATCTGCATACATGTTTATCTGGACTATTCCCCCAAACATGTATGCATACATTGGTGTCTGCATACATGTTTGGGGGAATATGCATATAATTAGCTAGATACCTAATTATATGAACTCACCAAGTTGAAATATAATTGGAATCTGCATACATGTTTCTTGCTGGAATATGCACGGATCGTGTCATACATCAGCTCTGCCTGCAAGTGCAACAAAAAAAATAATTGGAACTGGTACCAATGGAACAACTCTGGCCATGACCAACAAATCTTTGGCATCTCAGTATTTGACACCCCCTCACTATAAGATTCACTCAAGATCATGAAGCAGACCAAGAAACAAAAGGCAAGGATTTTTACAAATCTTACCAATTCATGTATGCTAAAAACATCTGCCCACCAAGCTCATAGATCTTCCCCATACTGGTACCATCATCCTTCAATGAAGCTATGATAGCAGCGGCCACATCCACAACATAGACAGGTTGGATCCTGAAAACAAATTTAATATAATGTAACTTGCATTTTAAATGAGTTGTATAATGATACATTAAGCGAAAAGTTCACTGCTTGATAAAAGAGCAATTATCCAAAACAATCTCAAAAACAAAAAACGGTAATAAGAATACTTTGTAGATCCATCACCAAAGAGAGGAATAAAGCTCCATTTCTTGGCAAAATACGCCCATCTATTTAGAATACGATCTTCATTACCTATCAAAGTTGCAGGCCTCATTATTGTTGCCTGCAACCAGAGCAAAAACATTACAGGAGCTAAGCAAGTCAGTGTAATTGAAAGAGATGATCAAAAATATTTAAATGCACAAAGCTAAGATCGGAAATTTCCAATTCAAGGTCTGGTATCATTTAACAAATAATACAGACATCTAACATGATACAACAATATTAGAGCACACAAAAAGATTAACAATCATAATTTAATTTTAAGTGGGATGTTAAAGGTAGCTTATTACTCAATCCACTATTGAAGAACATAGATGCACAGTGGCAATGATGCAGGCAAGGATCATAGTGCAATCGCCAGACCACAGTCCCTGCACTCCCAATGTTTCAAGCACATAACTTAAGGATTACATCTATTATACGTTTGTTGTCAAACCTGATAATAGGTTGTTGTCAAACCCGACAATGTATTGTTCCATTGAATTCCAACTCTGTTCCTGCATACTTGGAGTAAACAACATGTGATCCAGCCTGCATTCATAAAAGTAGGGATATCTCGTTAGACGTGTCCAAGATAAAGAGTTTGAGCAAGTACATAATTGAGAGGTCCAACTGAAAATTAACCAAAAAGATTATTTGAAAAATGAAGTGCTGATATCTAATTAAGTATAACACTGATAAAATGGTTTTAAAAAACTAAACAATGAGGCTTGTAGTAGATACCTGAATGCTGATATCTAATTTGTTCTTGCCAATGTTGACATGAACTTCGCTTGGCATGTGAAACTAAATAAATAGGACTACCAATTTGATGCTCAACATGTGAAAGCTTCACTTGGCCTTGTCAACCAAATTTTCTTTCTGAAACAATTACCTTAGTTCGAACCAAATATATAACATGATTGAAATATTGAGATCTCTGATGTCAAGCCACACAACCACGCAAACAAAGGACCAAAGCAAAGAAAGATGAAAAGTTCAATAAAGATTTACAAAATAGGCTAGATGACTAAAAAGACTTTTTTGTATGTAAAATCTATTTATATTGCATATTCCCCCAAACTTGGATATAACATTTGTATAGCAATCTCATAATCCATGGATTTTGAGCAATGCACATGTGTTGTACACAAACAGGATTTTGAGCTTGACCTGAAAACAGTTATGTATAATCTCAGCTAACGTCCTTAACAAAGTTTATTATACACGTGTTGTTTCTAAATCCATGTATAATAGATATCACTCAAACAGCTTGACCTGAAAACAATTGTATAACAATCTCATAATCCATGGATTTTGAGCAATGCACATGTGTTGTACACAAACAGGATTTTGAGCTTGACCTGAAAACAATTATGTATAATCTCAGCTAACGTCCTTAACAAAGTTTAATATACACATGTGTTGTTTCTAAATCCATGGATTATGAGCAACGGTATACGCAAACAGGCGTTTCAAAAAAATGGCATGGGTTATAGACAAACATGATTTTTGCTCAGGTGCCTTTTTTAAATCAAAGTTCAATGCTACATGGATTTATCAAAAAATTGGAACAGGTTCAATGTCACATGTATTTTTTTATCAAATTGGCACGGGCTATCAATGCTATATGGATTTTTGAACGGGTTATCAATGCTACATGTATTTTTTTATCAACACGTAATCAAAGTTCAATGCTACAAACATAGTTACTTGCTAAACATAACACATGTTGCTCGCAAAAATCTGTGAAATATGGGTTTCAATTTTGCAGAACAAAACACAGTTAAACATATGGATTTACAAAACAAAACACAAAACACAGTTAAACACATTGGGATCTTCAGTTTAACACTTCCAAAATCTCAGAGACAAACTAACATGCCTTCAGCTCTCGGCATGGTAGCAACCAACAAAAATGAAGCCAAAAAAAGGGATAATTTTCAGAACCCACAAAAAAATTGGAATGGGTTGGTATCAGCTTGCTGAAAAGGGATACAATATTCAAAAAAATTACAAAAACCAACAAATTTCAGCGAATAATCGAGATGCCTATGTTCTTGCGAGAAGAAGGCTGTTTTAGCGAATAATCGAGATGCCTCTTGCCAGCCTTGGGGAGATTTCTTAGGGTTGAGCTTGCGGGAAGACTGCGAGATGAGTGAAATGGTTGCTTGCGTGAGAAAGAGATCAGGCAGGGAAAAGCCTTGGCGAGATTCCAAAGATCTTGCTGCATACCTGTAGAAAGAGATCAGGCGAGGCGAGATGGTTGCTTGCATGAAGCTCTTCCCTGCGAGGTGAGTTGACCCTTGCCTGCGAGATGGTGAAATGAAGTTTGAAGATCTTGCCTGCGAGATGAACTGGCACCTTCACTGCAGCCTGCGAGGTGAAATCGAAATGAAAAGAGCTATTCACTGCAGGGAATGCGCCAGTTGCTCTGTGATGTGATCAAAATTAGACTAAACTGTGATGTGATCAAAATTTCCGTTTCCCTCTCATATGTGATGTGAGCCAAACAATTTGCCTCCCAAATGCGATCAACTGCAAACGAAAATTTTCAAATTTTGATTTCAAAATTTAAAATACAAAATGATTTGATTGCTTATCTTATCCAATATCTCATATCTCAATTTCTCATACCCTATATACAAAAGCTATCTATAAAAACAACACATCCAATTACACATAACCAAAATCTCTTATCCATTATCTCTTATCCATTATCTCTTAACCAAAATACACATATCCATACAACAATACACATAACCAATATCTCTTATCCAAAAACTCTTATCCAAAAACCCATGATAACATCCCTATTTTATAGAATAGATATGTGTGTATATATATATATATATTACAGCGATGATACAAACAGGAAACCAGACACATCGCTCTTACATATTCCTTACATACATCCAACCTCCCACTAAACTCTCCAACAAAATACAAAAATACATTTACTATTGTCACTCCTAAACATCAGCAACCTATATCGGTGGCGGCGGCGGTGATCGTGACCCACTTGGTCCTGCAGCATCATGCGGGGCAATGTTTCGAGGCCCCAAAACAACTAAATCCAATTTCTCCTCGATCCGTCGAAGAGCCTCACTCATTTTAGCTTGTTCGTCTCCCATATCTATAACAAGACCCTCGATTTTTCGAATATCATTTTGGTTCTCAATCGCCCGCCCTTCAATGCGATTAATAGCTTTTCGCATCCAGTAAAGTGTGTTGTCGATGTTCGAAAGAGTTCGATTATCACCTTCTGGGTTCGCCGTACGTTGCAGCGATAAGGGTTGACGAGTTGAAGCTTCGGGGTCCTCTTCACGCGAAGCATGTAGAGCATTTCCTTCTGCAAGTGTCAGCATCGTTGCCCTAACACGTTTGCGACCCTCTCCTTGCTCCATCAAGATTTCGCAAAAATGCCCTAACCCTCACTATTTTCAATTGCTTGTTAGAATGGCCAGCTCTCGGCTGAGAGCTGTGCCTTATAGACTCAGACAGGCCGCACTTGACAAGTGCGGCCCGTACACTGCCACCACCACTCATACTGGCCGCACTTGCCAAGTGCGGCCTGAAAAAACGCACTTGCCAAGTGCGGCCCGATCAAAAAATAACTGCCAGCGCCAAAGCCGGCTGACGTGGCCAAACTTGGTCGATTTTTGAGAATATTTTTTTGGGTCGAAATTTGATATTATTTTTAATTTTTTTCCTATAACTAAAAATTACCATTTTAATTCTCTTGACAAGGTCATATATAAGCTATTTTTTTGGCATGATGAAAAACATACGCATTAGCAGTCAAATTTTTATTGATTAATTTGTCTTCACTTCAGAAGCTTTTCAGATATATCAATGTTGATACAAGTACGTGGACAATTGGAGCAGACATCGTAAACAAATGTTTACGGGTATCTGAAGCCCTTATTAGTCGTTTCAAGATGATCTTTCTTGTAAATCATCACTGTGTGCATGCCCCTCAGCTTCACACAGACGTTTTCTTTTCTCTTATGCTACAACGTTATCGGGACTACTTTCTTTTTCTCTAGTTTCTGAGATCTCCGAGCCATGAGTAAGTACAGCTGGCTGGATCCTGTTAATGGGTACTCCTCCCCGTTCTACTATAACTTACGTGGATTCACCTACATCGTTTTGTTTCTTTTCCACCATATCTATAGATCTGTATATTGAACATCGTGATGGCCGAAGCCGGCGGCTACCAGGGATAAAATACAGCGATTTCACCTGAGAACCCTCTCATATCTTTAATGGCAACTATCTCTATAACTATTCTTATGAAGAAACTAGGATAAAGCATCTTGCATATGCTACGCATTTCCATCATTATCTGGCAAGTGGAATATCCACTAACCTGGCAATCTTGCAAAATAGAAGTTGATCAAAATTTTAAATGCAGAGGTAAAGGGTTAATAATAATTGGAAAGGAGTTATTAGTCTCATTTAGGAGTTTCTCATGGTGTTCTTACGGTGTTCACCACTGGAAATATTTAGTTCGCCACTGTAAAATGGTGGCTGCCCTGGCTATCTCATTATGAATCTTCTTTCAAAGAGAGAGTAGTATGAGAGAGTAGTATGAAGAAATACTGTCTTCTGTTGCATACTTCATTGTAGACACTCTTTCATTTTAGCATCTTGAATTAACTTCCTTGCAGTAACATACAGAGATCATTTTAAGACATTGTAGTGACCCATTTAAGAATCAGGTTGTCAGGCTTCTTTTGGCATATAAAGTTTAGCTCTTTTCCATGACAGGATTAGGAACATATTGAACGTGACCCTGATTTGACTCTTGGAGAAGGTATAATTAAAACAGCAGTGCTATTTCCTTAAGGGTTTCCCTCAGTCCTGTGTCCTCCTTTCGAATGCTTCTTTGATGGTAGGGTTAATGCGAAAGACGGGTTTTCTTAGATCTATGCGAACAGTTCACATGCTTACATTGGTGCGTGTCTTTGGGCGGGCGGGCATGAGGGTGCATGCATCCATATACACAAGTGCACATGTGTACATGCTTGTGATATATAACAAACATTAATCAATCACAATGCGTTCTTTAGCTTGTTTTAATGTACATAATTGTTAATGCCACATCCTCTTCAGCCTATGCTATGGAATCCAGTAATTAATATTATTATTATATATTTTTATTTTCACTTAATGGCCATTTGAATGTTTAGTTGATATTGTTTCATCACAGTCATAACATCGGTGGGATATGACTCTGATAGAGTTCTTTTTAAAATCAATTTCAGCAACTACTGGGACTTCACCAACCACAACTGAAGAGAAGGGGATGGTTGAAGTTCTTCCAAACAAAAAAATGCCAAACAGTTCATCTAGATCTTTATCTAAAGGAAGTCATCTAAACGACATTAGGAGCAGCACTGTCAGGGAGCATGCCGGCATGCCACAAATTTTAGCTAGCAAGGTAGACGCTGTGAAGTTGGATAATAGTCTCCCGAGGATTAGAAATGATAATTCATGTACTGTATACACACCAGAGAAATGGATGCTGGTTGACAAAGAACATGGGATCTTTAATCAGTTAAATCTTGCAATTGTAAGTTCTTTACTGGTATAGCCTGGGAAAGTGATTGTTCCATTATTATTTGGGATATCTGAATCTTGTGACAACTATTATTTATTTCGCATGAAATCATATTGTCAACAATTCTATTAGGTGGGACATGTTGATTCTGGAAAATCCACATTATCAGGGAGGCTGCTACAACTTCTGGGTCGAATATCAAAGAAAGAAATGCACAAATATGAGAAAGAGGCGAAACAGATGGTATGTATACTTATTTACAGAATATCCTATTAATTTATGTCATGCTCTAAATTGCCTCATGAAGCATATGGAAGCATGCATCATAAACTCGTTTCCCGTCCATCTTGCACAACTTGGCATTGACCAATCTTGGCTGCTAATGCGGCAATTATAATTCTGATTTTAAAATTTAAACTTCAGTAGTTTCTGGATGTGGTTGAATTACCGAACAATGATTTGTTTGCTGCAGGGAAAGGGTTCATTTGCTTATGCCTGGGCAATGGATGAAAGTGCTGAAGAGAGGGAGAGGGGTGTGACAATGACAGTAGCGGTAGCATATTTTGACTCAAAAAATTATCGTGTGGTTTTGCTTGACTCCCCAGGACACAAAGATTTCGTTTCAAATATGATATCCGGTGCTACACAAGCAGATGCTGCTGTCCTTGTTATCGATGCCTCTAAAGGAGCCTTTGAAGCAGGCATGGATGGAAATGGCATTGGACAGACAAGGGAACATGCTCAACTTATTCGGAGTTTTGGTGTTGATCAAATTATTGTTGCTGTCAATAAGATGGATGCAGTTGATTTCTCCAAGGAAAGATTTGATTTCATTAAGTTGCAACTGGGATCGTTTCTTCGTTCCTGTGGATTCAAGGAATCATGCATCACTTGGATTCCACTTAGCGCCATGGAAAATCAGAACTTGGTGGCAAATGCTTCAGACAATCGTTTGTTATCTTGGTAAGATCCATTTAATGATACTCTGTTCTTTATGCGTTTCTTCTATATGTTCGCCTTGAAATCTATGCATGTAAATATGCACATGTAATCCTTTTTTTTAATGCTTTTGGAAAATGTTACCAACCACTGTTGAGCAGCCATTCTATTTTATTGCCCGATTTTCCTAGCTCGCTGACAGTCACAAAGTAACACATGAGCCAAAGTAGATAAAGAAAATGAACAATAGATGCAAGTTTTGGTAGTACCCCACAATTAGGTGATAACCTCGCAACTCTAATAAATTTGGCACCACACCATTACAAGATCAAATGAAGAACATCTAATTTGACTCAGGATCCATCATCTTGCAGGGGCTTGTAGTGTACTCTGGGTGTGTGCTGTATTGTGTCTTGTGTTACACATCAGTATACCTAAAGTTCAACCTGAACCCAACCCGAAAGGGGTTTTGGGGTGGCTTTTTCCATCCCTTGCCCAACCCAACCAAATATGTATTATGCCATAGGGATGGTCACCGAGTTGGATTCAGGTTAACCCGGGCCATCGCAAACCGATATATGGACCTCATGGCGATCTGCTTTGTTTTTGGACCCTCACACGTCATAACAGTTTTGTATTTATTATGGTTATGTGTTCAACACCGGCTTCTTCATACTTGGAACCTAGATGCTTGGTGATCTTATCAACCACCAAAATTTGTACACAATGCATGCATCAATTGTTCCTCCACAACCACAAATTCAAATACTTATTGCCTCTATAGAAGTTACCAGGATCTTTGTTTGTGTCATATTTTTTTTCATGTGGCTTGACATGCAGTATGTGACCTTTGTACTAAGTGATAGATTAACCTCATTATACAAATGAACTCAGACCAACACCTTGTTTGCAAAACGAGTGGAAAGATTGAAACGTATAATTATGGGTGTCAATGTTGCCACCGTGTACCATGTCAACCATTCAGAGTGTCAGTGAAGTGGTCACAGAAGAGGCTTCTTGGCCTTTCAGATAGGAATATTCATTGTTGCAGCATGAAACTTTAAGCTGTCAATATTTGGCAATTTTTTAGTTTATGCTTGTATTTATATGTAAATTATATATTTATGTTTGTTGAATATTTATCCTTCTATTTGGAAAGCTCCAGTTGGTATTTTTCATCCACGTTAGAAAGATTACAAACCCGAGTTGTATCTTATTTTAAACACTAGAGGTTCTTCATATTGGCTTTAAACTCTTTATGATACTTCACAGGTATCAAGGACCATGTCTATTGGATGCAATAGACTCCTTGCAACCTCCAGTGCGGGATTTCTCAAAGCCACTTCGTATGCCTATATGTGACTTAACTAAGATGCATTCCTTGGGACAGGTTGCTGCCTGCGGAAAAATTGAGACCGGTGCCATTCGAAATGGTTCAAAGGTGCCTTCCCATCTCTTTGTCATTCTATATGAGGATTTCTTAGATGTTGCTTAATTTTACGACGGTCTTTAGTTGATCATGGACAAAACAATGATGTTATATGACATAAGAGCAACATAAGACAAGCATTCGACCATTATGATGTTAAAACTGCATAGTCTTCCACAAAGTTTTATTATTTTATGTTCATAACTGGATTCCTTGTGGATCTCTGATGCGTTCTGAAATTTTGACCCATCTGGGGCGTTTTCGTAAACTTTCGATTTTTAGAGGTCTTTTTGTAATTTTTAGAGTTTAGGAGTGTTTTTGTAATTTAGTTATTTTCACATTAGTATTTGTCGGCGACGGCAAGGGTTAGGGATTTCATGTCAAATATTGTGGAAGAAACCAAAGATCTTGAAGGTTTAGGCTTTTCTTTAGAAGCAAAAACTAGTATTGGAAGATTTAGGCATTGATCTCAAATCTAAAGCTAGGAGAGCGAGTTCTTCCCGAAAGAATTCAACTATTTTTTGTATCTTCTTTTATTTTCAGCTCTTATTAATAAAACTTCCTCATTCCCTCCAAACCCATCTTCCTAACCTTAAAATACAACACATTTCCATTAAAAATCCCATCTCACCCTAAAATCTACTAAAAATCATATTTTATCTCTAATTCATATCCGGATCGTATCAATTGGTATCAGAGCAACAATCTTGGCATCAATGGCTACTGATCGAAAGAAATCCCTACATGAAAGCTTCTCCATGGATGAAAGCTTGTCGCGGTTTAGAGCTGGGTGCGGCAAATTTTTAAGGAGTTGAGGCAAGCCCTTGAGGAGCTCGAGGCATAGGATGTGGTGGAGACAAAACAAGCTTAACTTTTGGAGGACGATAAGCCAGATCTGAAGAAAAACGAAGACGTCAACTCAGGTTTGGCACAAAAGGTGCAACCTTTGGAAAGCGGCAATGGCAAAATCATCTTTTTTGATAGGGATATCCTTCTAAAGATGATCCGGCTTTAGATCTGAACGGCGACAACGACTCCTACGCCGATCAGGAAGAGGACTACGAGGAGGCGGTGGATTACCAGACGGATGGGGCATGCCCTCCCTCCATAACAGTGGCCCCATGGGTGCCATTGCAACGTTGCTGCATGATCCGTGCGGGCATGCAGGGTTGTTGCAGGTCCCGTGTGGGCTTGCAGCGCTTCACAGGGCTCCTGCGAGCCTGATCTGGCACCTAGGGGCCCGCAGAGCCTCTGTGGTTGACGGTGGGCCCATTCTGGGCCGGTGACTTGTTTTTGGACGCGACGGATCCACGAGGGACTTGGGGTGATTGCTGTAGCTTCCTTTTGTACTTCATAAGGGACGATGTAGACCTTGGATGGCTTGACGACATTCTGCTGGGTCTGTCATGGCCCGTCGACATTGTCCTGGGTACGCCATATCCCGATGACGCTTTTACGGGGCCCAATGGCCCATGATCTGCACATTGACGACCTCCTGAGTACGTATGCTTCTGTTTTGGACTAGAAGTATCTTCAACCAGTCTACATGATTACCGTGACGTCTATTAGGGTGTTGATGAGGGCGGTGGAGACTAATCCTATTCTTTTGACATAGGAGAACACTGTCAACCCACTTGAAGCAGCGTCGTCTATGGATTTTATGCACCACCTTGAGGATAAGTTGGATTTTCGGGGGCGGAATAATAATGCATTTTTGAAATTTTAGTCCAACAGGGGCATTTTGTAAATTTTGTTTTCGGGGGTCTTTTTATAATTTTCAGAGTTTAGGGGGGTTTCTGTAACTTTTTTATTTTTAGATTAGTATTTGTAGGCGATGGCTAGGATTAGGGATTTCATGTCGAATATTGTGGAAGAAACCAGAGAACTTGGAGGTTCTAGGCTTTTCCTTTGAAGCAAAAGCTAGTCTTGAAAGATTTAGGCTTTGATCTCGAATCTAAAGCTAGGAGAGCGAGTTCGTCTTGAAAGAACTCAACAATCTTTTGTATCTTCCGTTATTTTCAGCTTCTTAAATTCCACCTTCCCCTCAAAACCCCTCTTCCTTACCCTAAAAATCCTAACTTTTCACTAAAAATACATTCTTTCACCGCAAAATCCACCAAAGGTCATATTTTTATCCCAAATTCAGTTCGGATCGTATCAATCTCATCTGCCATTGGAAATCCCATCTCCATTTAATACCAAATAAGGGCAACTTGAAGGGGAAATCCTCTTGGTGGCTGATTGGTTCAATGCAAGAGCAGCTATCGGGGGGTTTGGATCATCCAACTGTTTGAGAAGCTATCAGGGGGTTTGGATCATCCAACTGTTTCCTTAGGGTTAATGTCTACTACTAATATCACACGCACGCGTTGCATGCACGCTTGTGTGTACAAAAGAACATACCATGCACAAGTTAATAAATAACATATGTGATTTTATTAATAGCATACGAATTTAGATTGGTTCTGGTTGGATTCAGTCTGCGTTTCTTAGGTTCGGGCTGGGTTATATGTCAACCATAACCCAATCCTATGCATTTTAGGGCACTGACTGGTTGTATAAATATGACAAACAATAGCATTTTTAAGAGAACCATTTAAGCTACCGGCCAGTTCTTTCTACCATATACAAGGTAATGCTTTTCTGAAACACAGTTCAATTTATTGTAAAAATTTTATCAGGTGGTTGCAGTTCCCAACAAAAATTATCTGGTGGAATGCACTGCAGAACAAAGTCACCAGTTTGTTGTCCATGTGGGTATGCGATAGGATATTCATATACACCATCATAGTACTGCTAACTTAATTTGAGTCTCAGCCCCACTCCCCCAGCTTCATGGTGGTATATTCTTGTGACTACTACCGATACCAATAGGTAGATGGACAGATGGCAACTAAGCAAGGGCCTTGCTTTGAAATCTCTTTCCTTTTAACTCTAGAAATTGTTAAACGGCTCTTCATTAGAGTGCCATCCCCATGCATCTTGCGCCACTGCATCAACCTGGCCATTGGCTCACTTCCTTTATGAACATCCCTTGGGTGATTTTGTCCTACCATACTTGACGTGCTGTTTTTCATGTTCCACCTCAGCTGCTAGGTAGCAGACCTAAATGAATGAAAATTATTGGGAAAGTTGTGTGTTCCAGAAGGATCAAGACAATAGTTTGGTTACTATCCATTATCTTCTAAATTTATGTTCTCCTCAGTTATGCTTAATGATTTAGTCCCTTTTTTCAAATATTGTAAACATCTACAAACTAAATGAAACATAGTAATTGTTATGTGGTGCATGCATGAATTGATTGGCCATGTACCATATTTTTATGTTATTCCATTAAAGCAATAATTTATTGCTTGGATTATTATTTGTTCCCTTCTATTGATGCATATAATCTCGTTGGGCTCGGATTAGGCCGCGGGGACGAGTGTTCTCGCAACAGGTTGAGCCCAGATAGGTGGGTTTTGTCGGTCTGAGGGTGGAGACCATTCGTCTAACGCCTGAAACAGATAGAAAGTTTGTTAGCCTCACCGGAGGGGGTGGCCATTCGATCAGATTCCGATGATTAAATTAGATTTTAAGCGGAGTAATAAGGGGCGTTGGCTAGAGGTAGCATCCACTAGGGTTTTGTTTAGGATGAAGATGCTAGGGTTTTTGCGAGAGGAAATTCCATACCTGATAGATGGCAGTTTCCTCCTTTTATAGGGATGGAGGAACAACTTCATCACGTCAGGTTGTTCCACGTTCCCTTTTGCAACCGAATTGCCATCCGTCAGCGGGGTTTAGGCATACTTACATGGATTCAGAATGCGTCACTCGCAACTGCTCCCTGACAAAGCTGGTCATGCGCGTCCCCTGTCAAAAGGCAATGCGCACATCCTTTGACGGCACTGCCTGCCTGTATGCTTTGGTCGGGCCTGGTGATAACGATCCGAAGAGGACACTGGCTGGCCACACGAGGTTGCCATGTGGTGTGTCTAGAGTCTACCGAGCAGACATGTGCTTGGTGCTTTGAAGCTGAGGGGGCCAATCTCGGGTGAGGTCGTCCCTGCAGGGGTTTGTGGTCAGGTCAGGCTGATCTGCTGAGCCTGATCAAGAAGTTTCTTCTGATGGGCCTCACCTGACAGACTTGGCTGGGCCTATTGCTGGTGGGCTTGAGTGAAACTTGGTATCAACAATGACATTTCGTCTTCTCTGTTAGGCACTCGCAAACCTAAACCATGTACGTGGGTCAGGAGTGTAGAGACGAGGAGACGAAACCCAAAGAATTGTTAGGGTCATCCCAACTTGCTTCGGGAACGAGGTTGGGACGGCTTTGCTTGATGAAAGTGCTCTCATGATATTGGCTGACGTGGCTGTTAGGCTTTAGGGCTCGAGGCGTTGCTGAAGTGGCGCCATTTGACTCGTGTTTGACGGAAGCTGACCCGTTGGGGGATCAGATGGCTCACTATACTCAGATCCAATGGTTGATGTGACTTCCCACCGTTCTCTCGGCTTATAAGAAAGGGAAGGAGGGCGGTAAGGGTTCTCGTACTTGCACACTCTCTTATTGTGCTGCATCATGTACGGGCTTCCTGGCTCCTCTGGTGCTTTTGACCTATCGGCTACGCCATCAGAGCTGGCCCCCAACATCGGTGTGCGATTCGAGCTTAGATGTGATCTCTGGAGAGTGATGATATGGCTAAGCGTGATCGGAGGGGAAAAGGCATGTGGATAAGGGGCCTTTTGCTGTGTCGCTACCAAGGAGGGCAAGGGTGGTGATCCCGGAGGCGCGGCCGAGGCGGGACCGGGTGGAGGCCGCTGACTCCTTCGGGGCATGATGATGGTAAGATTCATTGTTACATCTGATCTTGGTATCTTGGTTTTGTCTTGACCATTCTCTGTATGTAGGGTGAGTTGCTTCTACCGCTGCAAGGAGCGGGTGAGGGACTTGGAAACCAGAATGTTTGGCTGCACGATCTGGTCGACCAACAAGCAGAGGATCGGGGGACTTAATGAGCCAGCTGCAGTGAGCCATGGGTGAACTACGAGATGCCGTGGCTGGAGGTCTCACCGGCGGCACTTGAAGGTGGGGCCGCGCCCGGGGAGGACAAGCCTAATCCAGGGCTAGTCATGTGGCGCTTCTCCTTCTTATTTTTGCTTTTTTGAGGGTTGCATGCCGCCGATCTACGAATTTTGTAACCCTAGGAGAATGAATGAAAACCTTTTGCGTTCGCTTGACTTATTGCAAATATTCTCCTTACCCACTGGGCGTGAACGTTGTTTTTGCCTTTGTCCGAGCTCGGTAGTTAGGGAGTTGCACTGCGACGAGCTCGGAGGATTTAGGTCAGGACGTCTTTACTGGGCCCGTGGGTGGCTTCAGCTTTGGGCTTCTTAGCCCAATGTTAGACTTTGCCTTCATGGTCAGGCCGATGGAATCCATAGGTAGTCGTACACATACTCGAGTTTCTGTGGGTGAGGGGCCCCTATAGCCGGCTCCGTCTGAGCTGATGGTGATCATGAGGCTTATGCGCTCTCCATCACCTCGACCATATGGAGCCGATCTGACGTTTGCCCTTCACAGGCTTTTCTCTCCATTGCAAGGGCAGACCCCGTATCTATTGGTTTCGGCTGAGGCTGATGCGAGATCAGAATAATGGATTGTCATGTGTGTGGTTCTCCCAGGACATCTGATTGTTTGAAGAGCATCTGCTGGGAGGTCAGGTACATGGCCGTTGCGGACTTGATCTCCACTCCAAGGGACGACTGCTTGGGTGTGGACTTGGTAGGATGGCCGATGGTCCTTTTGGCGGCATTTCAGGAAACGGGTTCCACTGAAAAGCCGGCTCCTTTGTGAAGCTTCGGTTTACTTTGTGTCCCAGGCGCAGTCGTGCATCTTTGAGAAGCTTGATCTTTGTAAAAGAAGCTGAAAGGATTGAACTTTGTAAAAGAGTCATATCACTTGAAGTGGCTGAGCGATTTGTAATTGAACTTTTGAAATGAAAAGGTGATTAGGAAGAAACACCACCTCCCTTTGTTGTGCAAAGTGCCATGAGAGACTCGAACCTAGTTCAGGAGATTAACTCTTGAAGCAATAGCATACAGCCAGGCTCCTCATGCCGAGTGTAAGTTGTTTTGTATGTACCGGCCCCTCAATCACCCGAATGAGGGATGGCTTGATGCTCTGGATCTTCGATCATGCCTTGGTGATAACTGACTGTCTTGGTTTCAAAGTTGCATGGATTGGCCCCTGAGTTGGCTTGCTTTGGATGTGGCACGATCGTGCGAGGTCGAGTACTAGAGGTAGGGGCATCCGGCTGGCTGAGGGTTGGCATTGGTGGCATGATCGTGCGAGGTCGAATTCTAGAGGTCGGTGCTGGGGCCTTCGGCCTCGACAACGCGCTGGCCTCGGAGTAAGCCGGAGTTTAGGTAAAAGAGACTGCACAAGCATCTAGAGGGAAAGACTTTCTTCATTGAAAGAAGGAAAATGCATACATAACTAGGCACGAAGCATCATATAGGCCCTTGCTGGTGCACGATCAGTAATGGCACTTAGCGTTTATTTTGTGGGCCAAGAGCATGCAGTCCCTAGAATCAAACTAGACCCCTTTAGCACTCCGACCCTGTACGTAGTAAGAAATTTGAACAAAAGTGGTAGGTAGATGTCACGGCTCGCATCGCGTTTAAGGTTGGCCTCCATATGATTGCATTAAAGGCGACATGACAGTTAACCACGGGGAAGCTGACGTGACACACTTGGTTGCATGGTTTAGTGCTGACCTCCACCTGGAGGGAGACCATCCCCTTTGTTACTACCGGTGTCCATGTGAATCCAAAGAGACTAGTGTGGACAGACTGCAAGAGATCAAAAAGTACACCTAGCTTATGGAACGTGTCATGGTATAGGATGTCGACAGAAATCCCAATATCGAACATGACACGTCGGACCGTGTAGTTGGCGATTAGGAGGTTGACTACAATGGCGTCATCGTCGGGGTGGTGAACCTTGTTTCTTCCTTGGTGAAAATTAAAGGCTTATTAGTCAGCTTAGACTGCTTTAGAGCTCTCTCGGAGGCGGCAGGGTCGAGGTCCGTAGTGGCGAGCGTGCTTGTCGAGCGAGATTCTTCTGTGTTCAGTTGGACATATGTGCTATAGTGCACCCAACCATAGAAATATGGCCGAATAGTAGGTCGATCGTGTCAGTGGAGATGACGATGCCCTTACCATTGTCTTTGTTCTGGGAACCTTCAGCTCTCTTGCGCTCCGAAGATTTGTACTCCCTGAGTCGTCCCTTCTCAATGAGGCGTTCGATATGGTGTTTGAGAAGCTTGCAATCATCGGTGTCGTGGTCGTACTCCTTATGAAATTTGCATTATCTGAACTTGTCTGTATTGGGGAGAACTGGCCAATGGCGCGGGTGATCGAACTCCTTGCACTGGCCGCGATCTCTAACGGCGTGGCCGTCAAGACGGTATAAACTTGCGTCACAGGGGACCTTGGTCTCCCATCTTGGACTCGAGGTCGCTTGGCTTGGTCGACACACTTCTTGTGCTTGGGACGCTTGCCGGGAGGACCACGATCGGGGTCTGTCATCTTGCGAGAGGACTCGAGGTTATCTACCGGTGTCCTGCAAGGCTTATTCTGTGGCTATATACTCATTGATATGGCCAACAAGGCGAGCAAAATATGTGGACATCAATTTACAGACTTCGAATTTTAAGGCTGAGCCTTTCAGGAGGCCTGCCTGAAGGTCCATCCTGGCAAGGTTGTCGGGACATGCCTCTATCGCCATGTGGGCTCGGGTGAACCGAGTCATACAAGCTCGGTTGGACTCCTCAGGCCTTTGCTGGATGGAAGCCAGGGTTTCTGTATACTTGTTCGTCACTTTCTGGGTGACGAAGTTGGAGAGGAACTTCTTTCGAAGGTTCCTAAACCATTGTCTGGTCACTTTGGTTAGGTAGCTTGGAAAGGCTCTGCACATGAGAGCCGGGGAATGGCCCCTCACCACCATGTACTCATTGAAAGTCTCCAGATGTTCGTCTAGGTCGCTGAAGCCGTTGTACCTCGGAACTGCGTTGACGGTTAGCGTGAATCCATTCTACAGGCTTGAATAGTCGGGGATGGCCGAGGTGAAGGGTGAATTGGATAAGAAGCTTAGTCTTTGGACGGACCAGTGTTTCTCTTTTGAAGCTTGTTGGTCTGCCGCGGCGGCTCATTGATTTGGTCTGCTGCTAAGGGAGCTCGGGTTGTTCGTCTCGCCATAACAGGCTTGGAGGGGTCGGTCTTGCTGCCATTATTTTGCCGCAGGTGATCGTAAGGGACGGTGTCCTCGTGGGGCGATGGGCTTCCGGTATCTCGGCTAGCGACACCTTTCCCATTGTCTCCACGGGACGCTCGGACGTTGCTCCTGGACTCCTCGGCACGGCTGATGACGTGTTTCACTGTTGTCCGTTCTTCGGTGCGCTCCCTATTGGGAGGGGCCACGTCATGGGTAGAAATCGCTGGGGCAAAGGTCTTTGCTTGGAGCGTGCCGAGGATCATCTCCTGAAAGAGGGCTTGGGCCTCCTTCATTCCACGGAATTGAGCGGCAAGAATCTGGTAATTGGCTGCCGTAAGGGCGGGAGAATTGTTGTGAGAGTGACATAGGTCTATGGATGAGGGCCACTAGTGGGTTGGTTACCCTCCGTAGCGTCATCTCCAGCCGTTTCGCTAGGCTAGGCCGGCAAGGCTTTCCTGCTTCTCGCCATGATAGTGGGGAAGGTGGAAAAATATGCAGATAATAACTAAGATTCCGGTGAGGTTGTTGGGTTAAGTGCCTTTGCGATGAGAGTTATCTCAAGGCCCTTCCTCTAGCACCAATTGTTGATGCACAAAATCTCGTTAGGTCCGGATTAGGCCGATGGGACAAGTACTCGCGCAACAGATTGAGTCTGACATGTGGATTTCATCGGACTGAGGGTGGAGACCATTCCTCTAACACCTGAAACAGATAGAAAGCTCGTTAGGCTCACCAGAGGGGGGGGGTGTCCTCTGATTAGACTCCAATGCTTAAGTTAGATTTAAGCAAAGAAAGGAGGAGAGTTGGCTAGAGGTAGCCGCATATAGGGTTTTGTTCAGGATGAAGATGCTAGGGTTTTTGCGAGAGAAAATTCCATACCAGATAGAGGGAAGTTCCCTCCTTTTTATAGGGTTGGGGGAATGGCTTCACCATGTTAGGTGGTCCTCTGTTCCTTTTTGCAACCGAATTGTCTGCCCTCAGCAGGGTTTTATGTGTAATTACAAGGATTTGAGATGCGTCCGCAACAACTGCGCCTTGACAAAGCTGGCCATGCATGCTCCCTGACAAAGCTGGCCATGCACGCCCCCTGACAAAACGAAGTGCACGTCTCAACTAACGGTACTGCCAGCCCATATGCTCTGGACGGGCATGATGATAACGACCTAGAGAGGGCACTGGCTGGCCGCGAGAGGTTGCCACGTGGCGTGGCCCGAGTCTATCGAGCAGGCAGGTGCTCGGCGCCTTGAAGCTAAGGGGGCTGACCTCGGAGGGTGAGGTCGTCCCTGCAGGGGTGTGCTGAGGTCAGATTTGACTCATCTCCTGAGCTAGGTCAGGAAGTTTTTGCTGATGTGCCTCGCCTTGCTGTGCCTATCGGGCATGCGTGAAACTTGGTATCTACACCTGTTTTATTTTAGCCTCTCTTCGTTGGCTGCAAATACAAATTGAATGGCTACTCAGTCTTGCTTAGGCCGACACAGTTCCAGTAGTAGGCGAGTTCCTTGTTTCTTTGTTGGATTTTCCTAATCTGCATCTGACAAAAGGCTTTTATGCACAGCCTGGGAAGTATATTAGAAGCCGTCTCCTCAAACCTGTTGTGAGTTGGCTGAAACATTTTTGCGAAACTACTTGACTGCTGTAAGGATGTAAATTGATGAAACTTATGTTATGTAGCAAATAATAATGAGTGCCACATTTGAGTGGTCAAACAATTTATTGTCATGGATTATTCTTCATTTTTAATAGAAGCAAGGGTGCATGTGCTTGGTTTTCGCGTCTATAGGCTGGTTCTGAAGATTGTTATGGGACGACATGCTCTTAAAATAATAAGTTAAACCTTCACTTTTTTGACTGTTGTCAATTCCACATGGAATGCTTGCTTTTATGCTGGTGCTGCAGCTGTCAAACGAGCTGATGTCTTACTTTGTTCACCAATCTAAATGAAAATTATCAAAGACCTCTGCTATGTGATTGTTGTTATTGATGACCTCAATTTGTTTGATTGCAGGTTTTGGTCATGCCTTCAGGAGAATTAGGTACTGTGCGTTCTATTGAGCGTGACTCGTGTGCTTGTGCTGTGGCAAGAGCTGGTGACAACGTTGCTGTGAGTTTGCAGGGAATTGAGTGGGGTCATGTAATGCCTGGTGGGGTATTGTGTCACCCAGATTTCCCGGTTGCCTTAGCAACGTCTTTGGAGCTCAAAATTCTAGTCTTGGACACGAGGACACCAATACTGGTTGGATCTCAGGTATGATGCTGGAACCTCACTCTTGATTACATAAACGCGTTTCATTATTTATATATGTTGATCTTATGGAAAAGGGTACTTGCAGGTTGAGTTTCATGTACACCACGCAAAGAAGGCAGCAAGAGTGACGAAGATAGTCTCTATTTTAGATCCAAAAACTGGAAAGATCTCAAAGAGTTCACCCCGTATTCTCAAAGCCAAACAAAGTGCTGTCATTGAGGTGAGTTAAACAACTTGATTTCCTTGCAAGTTAATTTGACACTCAAACTCTGGTTCCTCGACATGTTTGTTACCACGAAACACGG
The DNA here is from genome assembly GCA_030789695.1 of Scilla litardierei. Lineage (NCBI taxonomy): Eukaryota > Viridiplantae > Streptophyta > Magnoliopsida > Asparagales > Asparagaceae > Scilla > Scilla litardierei. The sequence continues at coordinate 152,787,345 of CM061138.1, read as the reverse complement.
TGACATTTAGTAGTCCATGGTACCAACTTGAAGGATCAATATTGATACAAACTGGCACATCGAGGAATGATGTTTCCTTGAATGTCAAGTAGAAAATGTCTGATTAGTTTGTCAATCTGTAGCTATAGAAGTGCATACACGGCTATAGAAGCTCCACCATTAAGATATGCATGCCATATTTGGTTTCCAGTGGGTTCAAATATCGGATTGGATTGATCTGGATCTCTTACGGTCGCTTGATACTCCCTTTGGCTTTCACAAGCTCGACCTTTGTATCTGCGTTACTGACCACTTGTTTCTCGGTCCAGGTGGCTTTGGAAGAAGCAGTTTGCGTCGAAGAATTCTCAAAATGTCGGGCCCTTGGAAGGACATTCCTTCGTTCTTCCGGAAATACCATTGCCGTAGGCGTTGTCACCCGTGTATTTGAACGGGATTCATAGCTCACCAGACAACAATGTGCATTGTGTTTTCTGACTGTGTTTGAAGCTCATGGTTATGTATAGACTAGGGTGGTATTCTGTAGCTAGAGCTAACTGCTTCCTATTGCTTGTACACCATAGTAGAGGCTTGAGGCGATTTTGTATTGTTTTCGTATTTTATTAGGTTGTTGAGCATGTATATATGCCGATAATATTATAGGGAACAGGCTCAGCCAGATCAAATTGTTAGGTTTTCGGGGGGGCCTACATGCTGAATAAATGTTTATTTTGTTTATTTGATTATTGGTCTCTTGCAATTTTTTGTATGCCATAGGATGCTCTGGAGATCACTTGGCACCAACTTGTTTGTGAATCAACGGTCTGATTACACCTTCTGATCAACAATATTTCTTTATAATGATTGTTTATGTTTTATGATTTGGTTAGATTAATCCTGTTTAAATAATGAACACATTGATTTAATGTTTTCACCCCTGAAATTTGGCCTTTTATAAGTGGTGGAGAGTCTGCGCAGTCATACATATTCAGCGGAACTTGCGACAAAATCGATGTAAGAATAAATTTGACGAAAGTTTTTGGGAATTATTCAAATCTAATTATTTTTTTTAAGGCTTAATAAAAAGAATTTTTCCCTCTCTTTGTGGGGATATGTAAGAGTGTGGTCATTTTGATCTTCGTGTTTTACACCCTAAAACATCATGTGAACCCAAGGTGTTTTACCAAGGTGTTTTATGAGGTTTTACTCGTATACGATTAATTTACGGTTATGTAAAAATAAAACTTTTTGCACGGTTGGATGAACGAGTAAAACATATTGGGTTCTCCCGATATTTAGTATTTTGCTGTTTTAGTATATGAAGATCGAAATGAATGCTTCAGATCGTTTTGATAAATGCGAATGAGTGTGTTAGAGTTTTCCGTGAATGTGTAGAGTTTTCAAGGCTGCATATGAGGTCTTATCTTCTATATCATATGATATCCATTATTCACATACACACAAGAAAGGTAATAAATATATTCAATTAAACGCATAAATGGTATAATATACACACTAATAACATCCTAAATCAATTTTTAGTATGCTTCTTGGACGTGTGGAGGAGAGATGACACGAGCGTTGCCATGTTCAACTCGCCAAGCCACGACTAAACTGAGATATTGCAATACAATAATTTTGCTTCCTGACATGCCATATAATAGAGAAGCACTAGAGGCATGAATATCATCATAGATGTCACGAAACAATGGGACCTTATGCTTGGAGACATTATTGGAAATCCATCTCTCTTAGTCTACTCTAAATCATCATCATCTCCTCGAGAAGGGGATTTACCTCAATGAGTGGTGATGCAATATCCCTTAAAGATAGGACTCGACTGTCTGCAGACTTTTTCTTTCTTAATATAGTTAAAAATCAGCTATCCCTAGCAATCAAAATCACATCGATTAAACCTTTTTATCCCTTTTTAGTAAAAACCCAGTCTGCACCGCAAACTGTTGATGTGTAGATAGCAATTCTCTGAAGATAAAATGATTTTTCAAGTGCGTGAGTGCAATGAGTTGATAGCCAATGAGTGGGTTAAACATTGTCTCACATATACACACCGCATGAAGTTATCCCACATGGAATCCATATGCATAAGGTGCCAAAAGAGTCGGATATCTCATGCTTTATCGAGACTTCAGCCAGACTAAGAATATTAACATATACTTTTTGGCAAGACATAACATGCAGATATTGTTCCAACTTCCATACAATAAGCTTGTTTTTCTAGAGGAATGATAAACATAAATGCTCAATCATAGATAGAGGTAGGAAAAGAGCGAGGCTTCAATAGGGAACCAGGTTGTGGATGACTGAACGTGTTAGCTCTGCCCTACCAGACATAGATAGATGATGAGTTGCCCATCCCTCCAATTTTTTTCCCTCATGTTGAATATTGAGTCACTCCATGTAGGTTTTGATGATGAGCAAACATATCATGAGTTAAAGATTTATGAGTGTAGATAAAAAGTATAAAGAAAATCAAAGCTATGCCTAAGGAGTATAGCATTCGAAGGAATCAAATACATCGAGTAGCCACAAAAAAATGTAATTTTGATTCTTGTCTTAGATTTATGTTAAATTCTTTGTTGAAGTTCTCTCACGCACTTAGGAAACATAAGAATAAGTTTGAAAAAGTTTTGAAATGTTTTTGAAAAGATTTCCTAAGTTTTCATGGCAAAAAACTATGTTTTTAAAGCCGACTAGTCGACTAGAAGTGATCGCTAGTCGACTATGAAACCTAGAAACCAACGCTAATCAGCATGAAAGAGCTAGTCGACTACAGTTCAAGGATTAATCAACTAATCCATGGCCTAGTCAACTAATCCAAGAACTATAGTCGACTAGGAGGATAACTGAGAGCTAGCAGTTTTTTGACTGACTAGCTATCGCCCAGGTGTTCTAATTAGTCGACTAATTGGTCTAACTCTAGTCGACTAGTATATTATCCTTGCCAGAACGAGATTAACACAAACTAGCCATTTTTACTATTTTGAGGGTGTTTTGGGATTTCATTGAACATTTTTTTCATCTAAAATGAGAGAGAATTTCTCAGAGTTTATACAATAATTAACATCAATATTTTTAAGAGAAAAATCTTTTTTTGTTCTCAAACTCTATTAAAAGAAAAAACCCTCATTTTGGCCTTGTTCTCAAAAGATTTTTAAATTTAATTCTCAACCATTTCTTAATCATTTTTTCTCTTTTTTTCCTATCCTTCTTATAGCCATATATACGCTTGTGCTTCATTAAGGCTATATGAGCTTGTTCTTCAATTCTTCAACAAATAGGTCGTAAGTTTCTCTCTTGGCTTGTAAGAGGGAACATGTAAGTAGGGATGTTGACGAACGAGCTTGAACGAGCTTGAACAGTGTGCTTGGTTTTGTTCATGAACAAAATCCATGTTCAAGCTCTGTTCGTTTACTAACCGAGCTCTAAAAACATGTTCAAGCTTGTTTGTTAAGCTTACCAAACGAACGTAAATGAACATAAACAAACGTAAACCGAGCTTACCGAACGGACGTTCTGTTCATTAACAAGACTTATCGAGCTTGTTCGTGAACATGTTCGGGAACGTGTTAACGAACACACAATCAATCTTGTTCATGAACAGATTTGCAAACGAACGAACAATGTCAATGGACCAAAAGATAGCTAGGAACCTGTGAGTCTAGGAGTGGGAAGCTGGGAAGTTGAAGAGGTTGATGTGTTTAATTCAATTTGAGGAGGTGAGTGTTTAATTTTAATTTTAGTTCACTCAAGCCCTTGTTCACGAACACTTAACGAGCTTATTCACGAACATCAGTTAACGAGGTTGTTCACGAAAACTTAACGAGCTTGTTCAGAAACATCACTTAACGAGCTTGTTCATGAACACTTAGCGAGTTTGTTCATGAGCTTGTTCACGAACACTTAACGAGCTTGTTCATGAACATAAATAAACGAACATAGTTATGTTCAAGCTCTGTTCGTTTACTAACCGAGCTCTAAAAATCTGTTCAAGATTGTTCATTAAGCTTCCCGAACGAACGTAAACGAACATGTACCGAGCTTGTTCACGAGTAGTTCGTCGAACGTTCTGTTCGTCAACAGCCCTACATGTAAGGTTACTCTCAAGTGTTTGAGAGGGTGCACAACAGAGGTGAGGAATGTTCGCCAAGTTATAAGGTGTACTATTTTTCCAAGTTTGTGAAGCTAATAGTGGAAAGCCCAAATGGGACATGAGGACTGGACATATGTCATGCGAGTTGGCCGATCCAGGATAATATTGTGTTTGCATTTGATTTTGTGTTGATCTCTTCTATTGCAATCTTGTGTTTATATTTTCGCAATTTAAATGTGCAAGTGATTTGTTGATTAAGAAACAATTTGGTAACACAAATTGATTTCTTTGGTAGAAAGCTAGATATTTTATTAAGTTTTATTGAACACTATTCACCTCTCCCTCTAGTGTTTTTGCTTACCATCTCAGGTCCTAACACATGATATCACAACTAGTGTTGTATTATGTCATCAACAGTTGGATAACAATTTCTAGAAGGCCACTCCATCTCTCGTCCACCTTTGCTCATCGAAACCAATTATATATGTTGGAAGAATAGAATGGTGATATATCTTTGTTGAGTATTTGATCCCTCAAATTTGTTTTGATGATAAGAAAACATAATATTGTGATTAACTCCTTATTTTTCAGTTAAGTAAAGCGTCGACAACTGTAGATTAAAGTATAATCAAAAGCAACGTCAAATTGAAGCTATGATTCAAGTATATGTATTCAAGGAATCAAGAAGAAGTGAAGCAGATTAAATATGTAAAATTTCCCATTTCTTTACTTCTTTAAGTTATAGAATGTTAAGCCTTGAATATGCTACTTAGAAGCATTTACCTATCATGCACAACTCATTAGAACATTAATTAGATGATCACATATGTCACCTAGTTCATTAAGCTCAAAATTGAGTTTTCATCCCTGGATTAGACGTATGAAAAAGGACCGTCAGACGTCTGACGTGCATGTTTCTATAGGCTTAGAGATCCTGATTCGCCAGACGTTTGATGAATTAATCAGCCGTTTGGATTTGAACACCAGACGTCTGATGGGGAGAAACTTTTCTCCTACAATTACCTTCTGTGTTAGCCGTCTGAAGGCTAATATCTAGATGTCTGAACATGAGTCAGACGTCTGGGTATGAAACTTCAGACATTTGTTTACATGGAGATTATTTTCCGAGAGCTCTCTCTCTCTCCTCCCTCTCATGGTTCCGCCGTTTGATGCTTATGGGTTAGACGTCTGAACAGTTGACCAAATGTTTGGAAACCCTTCATCAGACATCTGATCAATTAGCTGGTAGAATGCATTTATTGCTTTGTCAGACCATTCGACTAGATGCCCGACGATCCTTCTCCAGACGTCTGATCCTGCTAATTTCTGCCCGTTACAGCTTGCGGCTGCATTTAATGCTTGGGTTTTCAGGGGGTTTTGGGCTAGTTCCTTGAGCATTATATATAGAGATTGAGAACATTCAGTTTAGAACTCTTGTTTGCATTAAATCTTCATTCAGTAGAAGTTAAAGCTCTCATCTTCTCTCAAGCTCTGAAGTCTCTCTCTTGTCCAACAAGCCCTCAAGCTCACACTCATGAGCATTGAATGATTCATCTTCTTGGACAAGTTCAGTAAGTGCTTAAACTCATTCATTTAGAACACTCATACACACCTAGCCTCACTTCAACTAAGTTATTTTCAAGGCACATGATTTGTTTATTTATTTCAATTTGAATTGTTTCAATTTTCTTTCATTTGTTGAACTATCTCTCGGGTTGTGAGAGTGTCCATTCACAGGTTGTGGGAATTGGGTAATATCAGTGTATTCGATTTACACTTACTGTTATTTGGGAAGTGGGTTATTAGTGGAAACTAATCTCAAGCGGAAAATTGCTTGAGAGTTGCGGGATTAGGATTCAGGGAGTTTGGGTTTGACCCAGGGAATCCGAACCAGTATATATGTATCGTCCCTTTCCCCAGGATACCAGGGAAGTAGAATCCGTCCCAGGTGTTTCCATAGAGGTGGAGGTGATGAAGAAAAGGAGGGAAGAGAGAGACAACTAGAGAGATGCAGGTCCACTGCGCACTGTTGGGATATTACATGTAATGTTCCCAAAAGTAAGAAAACAACACAAAGCAACAGAGAGACGACAGACAATACCGAAACAAAGAGGCAACAAAGATCTTATATACCTAACTACATGTCAATATACATCATATACAGAGACTCTCTCTAAACTAGAAACCCCAAAGGCACAAGAAAGAACCCAAAAGTACAAGTCTCTCACTCTCATATCACAACACAACTCACGCTACAAACCACACACTCTCAACCTCAACTCAACTCCACAAACCCAGCTCACAGCCACCCACTGCTGCTACTTGCAACCACGGGTGGGAACATGTCAACGTATAACCCAGTAGGATGTCCAAACTCCAACTAGTATTTTATTTACAAAGAATGCAACTACACTACATGTGCAAGTCAGATAAAGAAACTTTACATGTCATGGCAGTTAATGATACATAAAAATGAGCTTTAGGACATATGAGCTTGACATGAAGTAGGTAAGCACTACAAGCAAAAGGAGTTACAAGAGAAAACATATAGTGCCACAAAGGTAAACTACTTACAAAAATCAACAAGTGCTAGAAGATGGTAAATAACCTACACTAATGAGAGGAAATGAAAACTACAACATGAGGAGCTTTACAACAAAAGTGACAAAGTGCTAGAAATAATTTATTTGTTATTCTTTTATTATCGAAACCCAGAGTATGACGTTGAATATGACGAACTGGACTCCACCTCAAGGTGGGACGGTAAGGAGCACCCGCCAGTGGTACATGAGCACTGTTTCCTTAACGGGCCTCTCACTCCACCCACTCCCCCTCACCAGGGTTCGAGTGAGGAAAACTCCACAACCACACCACACTGTCACAAAGTACCCGAAACTGAGTAAGGTACTGTAACTACCACCAAGTTCCTGAACTGAGCAAGGTACATCAATAATGTTACAAACTAGTCCATCCCTCATATTCTCCCAGTACTCAGTGTTTTCCCCAACCCCAGTTTAGCAGCTCACCCTTCTTTGGGAGGAATGAGTCATTTATCTATACTCTTATATTACATGTGAGATAACATAAGGCACATGTGCACAACCATAAAGTGAACTACAACAAGTATTCACATAAGCAACTAAAGCTCCATAAAATACAGCTTTCCATTTCTTCTCTTTTTCCTTTCTTTCACTCTTCCTCTCTAAGGCTTACATACACAAAAAGGAGTTAACTTGATAATAAAACACAACTTTAAATTATAAATGGCATGCAAATAGAACATTATAAGGAGTTTGGATTCCTACCACACATTAGAGCTCTTTCCCCATGAAAAATCCAAGCCTGGCTCATCCAAGAACTTCCTCCAACTTCATCATCAAAATCCTCCAATTTTGCTCTTAAATCCTTCTCTTTCCAAGCCCTAATCAACCCACATGCACCCAAATGAAGAAGGGGATGATACTAGTGGATGCAGAGTGAGGGTGGAGTAGCCCTATGGATGTTTAACCTCCATGAAATCCTCAAGAAAGTTTCAGCCATCTTTAGAGATGAGGGAGGAGAGAAAATGAGATAAAAAAAGAAAAGAATGAAAGCTTAAGGGTTTTAAAGGGAAGGGGTTTCTAGAGAATTCTCCACATCTCTCTTCTCTTTTCCTTTAAGAAAAGAATCTCCCTTGCACACACACCACTAATTAATTACTAATGAACCATTACTCTACACACTCTCCCCTACTATACACACACACACACACCTCCCCTAGCCACTTAACTAACTAATTACCAAAAGCCACTATGCACAAACGCCCCTCAAAAATACATATTACTAAAACAAACCCCCAGGCACATATATAAAAGAATACTAATAATAACAACACCAATAATAATAATAATAATAATAAAAGACTAATAATAATATAGAAACCAAGATCAATACATTTCACACCACATACAAGAGCACAAATACTACATTAAACACAATATATTAGCCATACATAAATACACTACATATACATCACAGTCAAAACACCCCAATATCTACTATAGCCCCCATATACCATATGATCATTCATAATAATATACTAACATAATATATACAACACGCCACTACTAATATTAATACCAATAGTAACAATCCAATACCGATACGTAATACACCACAGATACCCAATACATATCACTACACCACATCTTTTATTAGCTAAAACAACCAATATTCACTTCCATTATAGATAATACAATAGTCCACACATTAGTTATCCAGGACATACACTTAGTTATGTGAGGTCCCTGGCTATGTGGAAAACACTAGAAGAGGGGTTGAATAGTGTTATGCAATTTAAAATGATATTTACACCAAATTAAATTCCTAACCAACAATTAATGCGGAATGAAAATAAACCCTAAAATGAAACAATGCAAACACAATGATATTTCAATGGTTCGGATTACCCAAGTCAACTCATGACTTGTTTCTGGTAATCCTACGTCCCTTCCACCCGGATACCACCAGATACTCAAGTTAGAACCCTAACTTGAGGTTTCCTTTAAACCCACTTGTAGCAACCCTACAAGTGAAATCGAAGTACACTCGATGTCCTTGACTCCCACTACTTGGGAGCAAGCAAAACACTCTCAAAACCCGAGAGTTAATCTAATAACGAAAGTTATGAAATATGAAATGACAACACTTACTATTACCTATCCTTGAAGTAGAACTTGAAGGAGCAAGTGTGTTGTGTATTGAATGTCTATCATGGAAGAGACGAACGCCCTTTCTCTTGACATCACCAATTGCCTAGAAGATTTCTCTTTGGTTCGAGGTTGGAGGGCAAGAGATTGAAAGATAGGAATTCTAGGACTTTAGGATTTGAAATCTTTGATCAAGAAAGATTGAAAGCTTGAATGGTTGGGCAAGTAAGTTGGTAACCCTGATCACTCCTTATTTTACACCTTTTTTCCGCATGTTTGCACGCCATCTAGATCGCCCAAATCATGTTTTTCACGATATATCGACGATATTGCGATGCTTTTCACGATTTGTTGTTTTTGTCGCATTTCAGGTGATTTGGCGCGATTTGGAGTGATCCCGAGATGCGCTTACTCTAGACGGTCACCAACGACCTCCCCGAGGGGTATTTTGCTGTTGGAGAGGAGCGGAAGAAGAATGGACGTCGCAGGAGCGACGAGGAGGCCAAAATAAGCAGATTGGGCATTTTTTGTGTCCCACTCGGCCGAGTGGAGGAGCCACTCGGCCGACCAGCGAGACACTGCTCGGCCGACCAGTTCAGACACGAGTTACCTGTGCACTCGGCCGAGCACAGAAGACCCACTCGGCCGAGTGACGATACCACGTCCGCCCGAGTGGCGCCCAGACGAAGCCCTTCCAAAACATCGAAGTTTCTGTTTTTCGGCTGCCTGAACTTCAGAAGACCCACTCGGCCGAGTGGAGAATCCCGTCTGCCCGAGTGCAGTGAAGTCATCGGCCGAGTGACGACAACTCACTCGGCCGAGCCACCCCCGAACTGAAGACCCCTGAAAGCCTCGACTTACTGGAAAATTGCAGGGTTTTCACTCGGCCGAGCGACTTTTGTCACTCGGCCGAGTGAGATGCGCTACCTGTAGCGAAAACTGCGGAAAACAGGCTGTGCAGGGGCATTTTGGTCACAATTTTTGGACGATTTTTGGGGCTATTTAAGCCCTGTTTTTACCCTAGTTTTGAGAGCTCTCTCTTAGATTTTTTGCAGCTTTTTAGATTAGTTTTTTTAGCTTTATTCTTGTGATTGGAGAAGGAGCAAAACTTGGATTTTTGTTGGATTAATTGAAGAACTACATTGGTTTGCATCTCTTTTCCTTAAAAATTCTATTTTTATTGTTTATATCATTGTTGTGATGAATTCTATTGCTTATTTCAACGATTATTTTTGTGATCTTGCTATGATTTGTGAGTAGTCTCCACGTCTTGGGCGTGGGGATGAACCCTACAAGCCCACTTTCATATTTGTGATGAGTTGGTAGAAATTGAGCTAGAATTGCTATTAGAGATTAGATTGGGATCAATTTACTACGGATTGCTAGGTATTCATATCAATTGGGATTTGCAAGAGATTGGATCCCAATTTGATAGGAAGCCCTAGAAATCCGAATTGGGTTGGAGTCGGATTTTTCGAAGTATCGGTTTGCAAGAGATTGGGCCGATACTAGGATTCCCGGTTGCAATTCTATACCGATACCCGTTTGCAAGAGATTGGACGGGTAGGAACTATCCTAATCTAGATCGTGGACCGAGTTTGCAAGAGATTGGGCTCGGTGCGCGATTGGACGATGATGTTGATCCTAATGCTAGCTTCCCTAGGGTAGGGTTTGCAAGAGATTGGACCCGACCCTAGGATAGCTATAGACCGGCAACAGCGCGAGAGCGTGAGCTTGGTTCTACATTCAGTTGCAACTAGTTCATCCGAATTCTCATTCTAGCAATTTTGATACCGATGAACCACATTTATGAAGTATGGTGTGTAGCGGGGATTCCCCATTCCCTAGACGTTCTTTATTTGATTTGATATTTCGCACATTTGTCTGACGATTGTGACAGGATCACCAAAGGCAAACTTCTCTTATTAAATAGCCAGGTCGATCGGAGCAAGCACAGTCATTCGTCCTCCCTGTGTTCGATATCCCGCTCGCTGCTACACCGTGCACTTGCGGTAAAACTACAACCGTTCTTTTGGGTCACGTCCCGGAGCGACCAAACCCCTCAATGGAACAGTAGAGGCTACCTTTATAGGTTTCTCAAATCCCTAAAACAGAATCCCCAAAAACCCCTTTAAAAATCGTGGAGAAACAGCCAACGGATAGAATTTACACACGCGACAGTTGACTGTTGGACAAAACACAGTCGACGGCTGCACTGTGTCAGAGGGTAGGTGAGAATTCAAACGGTAACTTACCAAGTGGACAGTCGACTGATGAAGAGAAGACAGTCAACCGTAAATCCAACAGGCGACTGTAAATCCTTCTACAGGCGACTGGCCGCAATATGGGTACACTGAGAAAATCTTAGGAAATACCGGGAAGAGAGGACATGCGACTGATGTGGAAAACACAGGCGCCTGTGCCATGGGCAGGCGACTGTGAAACTAACATCAATCGACTGTCACAAACCCTGTGGATGGCAAACAACACTAGAAGGGGGGTTGAATAATGTTGTACAAATAATAAACTTTTTCGATTGTTAATAATATCGCAAATAAAACACTTCTAATGTTGCCTAAGAAACCAAGTAGAGTGATCTACGCTTGGTTCTTAATCAACAAAGTAATCTTACAAATAATAGAAAGGGATAAGATTACAATCAGATAAGAGATCTTTACAAAGAGATCTTTACACATCGGAATTAAATAAATAATCTTTGCAATAATTAATGAACAAGAAATTACAAAGATATAATATTAGCAAATGAAAAATGCTTATACAAGAAATATAAATAATCACAGAAAAGCAAACGCAGAGACACGCGATTTTTATCATGGTTTCCCGCAACCCGGGTACGTCCAGTCCCCGACCAATCCAATACGAGGTTAATCCACTATTGCCTTAGCAATACAATTACCTAACTCCACTCGTTAGGATTTCCAACGACCCAGCCTTGACTAGGATTTTCCAACCACTTAGACTTGTCTAGGATTGACACCATCCCTTATCTCAAAGGGGAATTCCAAATACAAACAAAAATCCAATTCTCCACAATATTTGATGGGGATTGGTTTACACCCGAAATTCTATAGCCAAGTTAAATATTCCAGTTGTGTGTTTATGTGGCTAAACAAATTTAAATCGATCTTTAGATCACACAAAGAATATGAGAAGATTCAATGTGATCTAGATCTCTCGTTAAAAAAATCCTTTCAAGAATGAAATTAAAGAGTAATGAAATTTTTTAAAAACAATTTAAAAAATAGCCAAGATAAAAAATGGATCTCAATAAAAATCAGAGTTAGAACTTTGAGATCAGAAACTAGAAACAGAAATTGGCTATAGCATTGAGAGCGATGAGATCTTAAGAATAGATTGTTAGCTTAAGAAATGATTGAGAGATTAGTTGTTTTTGAAATGATATCAAAATCTCTATTTATAGAGTTTCATAGGTGAATTCAAATTTCAAAAAAACATTTGACTTTTGGTCCATTAAATGAGGAAGATGAATGAAATCAAGAAGTCAAAACGCAGAAGAAAAAACGACAGTTGATAGTCGACTCCCTAATTGAGGTAGTCGCCTCTCAGAGAAATTCATTGAAAAATTCTACTCAGCTGGTAGTCGACTCCCTCCTTTGGTAGTCGACTCCCAGAGCACTTTTCACTGAAACTCAGCTAGTAAGATGTGTAATCAACTCCCGGGTGTTTGGAGGTTGACTACTAGGAAAATATGTGTGTAAAAAACATATTTGCTTTAAAATCATTTTGTGTGTGTGTGTGCGCAATATTTGCTTGGCTTTAACATAGTCCAAAAGAAACCAACTCACACACTATACTAAGACGAGACCTTCAGGAAGCCGATCAGGTGTTTGTAGTAGATGCGCGCTTCTCTTGAATTTGAGCTCTTCTTCATGAAGCTTGAGCACTTGCATGAGCTTCATCATTGAGCTATACTTGTGATTGACGTAGAGCTTGCAAAATCTTCTCCGTCTTCCGAGTGTGGTTGAGCTTTTTTGGAATATGCATGCAACTATCAATCGCACAACCTGCACACTTGAGTTGTAGTGTAATTAGTACGCTAATATAATTTGGTGTGTTCATCATCAAAACCACTTAGGGGTGAGATTCGATTTCCCATCACTCTCCCCCTTTTTGATGATGACACCTAAATGAAAAATAGAATGAATAAATTAGCTCAATAAGATATTCATTCTCAGCCGGTTAGCCTAACAAGATATTCATTCTCATTTTTGCATTTACCCTTTTTCTCCCTTTGTCATCAATCAAAAAGATGACAAATGAGAAACAACATAAATAGAAGGAGATTAATCTATACTCAGTTCTTTTTCTACCATGATACCCAAATCTTGACAAATTTTTAAAAATACATCCTTTTGCAAGGGCTTCATGAGTATATCTGTAACTTGATGATCAGAGGGCACATAATTAAGTTCAACATCCTTTTTGACACAGTGATCATCTATGAATCTATGTCTAATATCTATGTGTTCTGTTATAGGATGTAGAACAGAGTTTTAGTGAGATTAATAGTGTTTTTATTATCACAATAAATTACACATGTAGATGTATTAATACCATAATCTACTAGGACTTGTCTCATCCAAAGTACTTGAGCACAAGCGAGTCCGACAGCTATATATTCTTCCTCAGTAGTTGATAGTGAGACTGAACTCTACTTTTTGCTAAACCACAAAACTAGGGAATGTCCAAGAAAATGACATGTTCCACTTGTACCTTTTCTAATGGCTTTCAACCAGCATAGTCTGAGTCACTATAAGAAGTTAAATCAAATGTGTTACCTTTGGGATAAAACAATCCAAAGTCAGAAGTGGTTTTAAGATATCTAAATATGTATGTTACTATTTTAAGGTGTGATTCCCTGGGATCACATTGAAATCTAGCACAAGCACATACACTAAACATTATATCAGGTCGGCTTGCAGTTAAGTATAACAAAGAACCGATCATACCTCGATATGTTTTCTGATCAACCTTTTTACTTGTTTCATCTTTGTCTAAAGAAGTTGATGTAGCCATCAGTATATTCTTCCCTGATGCAGTCTCCATCCCGAACCTTTTGATTAGGTCTTTGGCGTACTTTGTTTGATGGATGAAGGTTCCTTCTTTTACTTGTTTAATTTGTAGTCCGAGGAAGTATGTAAGTTCGCTCATATGGCTCATTTCAAATTCTTCCTGCATTAACTTAGCAAACTCTCGACAAAGATCTTCATTAGTAGCTCTAAAAATAATATCGTCTACATATATTTGAATAAGAATGATACCATCTCGAATTTTCTTAACAAATAATGTAGTATCTATTTTTCCAACATTATATCCTGAGTCGATTAATAATTTTCTCAATCTTTCATACCAAGCTATTGGAGCTTGTTTCAGGCCATATAATGCTTTAATTAGCTTATACACATGTTCAATTTTCTTATCATGTTCAAAACCAGGAGGTTGTTCAACATAAACTTCTACCTTTATATATCCATTTAAGAATGCACTTTTTACATCCATTTGGTACAATATAAAATTTTTATATGATGCGAATGCGAGTAATATCCTAATGGATTCTAGTCTAGCAACAGGAGCAAAGGTTTCATCGAAATCGAGACCTTCTTGTGAATATCTCTGTGCCACTAATCTTGCTTTATTTCTTACCACATTTCTATCTTCGTCTAGTTTGTTTCGGTACACCCATTTTGTGCCGATAATTGGATGATCTTCCGGCCTGGGAACTAACTCCCATACCTGATTTCTCTCAAATTGTAGAAGTTCTTCTTGCATGGCTTCAATCCATGCTTCATCTACAAAAGCCTCATCTACCTTTTTGGGCTCAATGTTAGAAACAAAAGCAACATGTGATATGTGTTCTATTTGTGATCTAGTTCTAACACTTGCATGAATATCACCAATAACTTGGGTGTGTGGGTGATGTGTACCTTCACAAAAATATTTCGGTAAAGAATTTGAAGTGTTTACATCAGAAATAGGTGCAACATTAGTAATTGGTACACTATCATCATCAATATTAATACGAGCATTATCGGAGAGAGATTCATCAAATGTTACATGCATAGTTTCAACAATGTTTTACTATGCAAAAAGTAACCGATAAATATGCCTTCATCTGCTTTGGAGTCAAATTTATCTAGGTTAGCATTTACATCCAAAGACTCTAAAATAAGATACTTTCGAAATTTGTTAGAGTAATAATTCATAAGGCGTATTTTCAAAAGGTTTTCTTATTAAAACTTTGTTTTGAATATAGCATGCGGTTGCTACCGCATCCGACCAAAAATATTTTGAAAGGTTGCTTTCACACAACATTGTTCATGCACACTCTTGGAGTGTTCTATTTTTCCTTTCAACTGCCCCATTTTGAGGAGCAGCTCTAGGAAAAGCAAAAGTATGAGAAAAGCCTCGTTTTTCACAAAATCTTTTGAAATGTTCATTTTCAAATTCACCGTCGTGATCACTTCTTAAAGAAATGAATTTCAAAGAGTATAATCGCTCAATTCTTTTGAAAAATGTTTTAAACTCACAGAAGGCATGATTCTTATGAACTAAGAATAATACCCATATGTATCGTGGGAAATCATCAATTATGACAAATACGTATTTAGAGTCATAAAGAGATGGAGTTCTAATCGGGCCAAACAAGTCCATATGGAGTAGTTCAAGTGGCCTATTCGAACTAAGAGCTCCAATACTCTTAAATGTGCTTTTATGCATTTTGCCAAATTGACATGAGTCACATACTTTATCTAATTTAAAATTCAATTTTAGACGTCCAAGCACAAACTCTTTCCTAGATACCTTACTCATGTTTTTGATGTTTATATGACCAAAACGTCTGTGCCAAAGCAACGGGTCATTTGTTGAAACAATCAAGCAGGCATTTGAATCATAATCATTTAGTCTAAGCACATAAATATTTTCTACTCCCTTAACAAGAATGGTTTTCATATCTTTATCATAAACTAAGCAAGCATCAAGAGTAAAAATAACTTTCAAACCTTTATCACATAATTGGCTTATGCTTATCAAGTTGTGCTTTAGCCTACTTACCAAGCCGACATCTTTGATGAGTAGCTTCGAAGGGTTACCGATGTTACCTATGCTAATAATTTTACCTTTCTTATTTTCGCCAAAGGTTACTGTTCCTCCATCGTACATTTTTAAAGCGCTAAGCAATTTGGCGTTCCATGTCATGTGTGCAGAGCATCTGCTATTTATTATCCACCCGTCCTGGAAGAAAATAATTGAGCGTATTTGGTATCCACTTATGATTGGGTCTGATTTGTTAGACATAATTTTTATCTATTTATATTATCCTAAGTATTGGGTATCAAAGAGATATACATGAAGCACGAGGATACCCTAATAGATGTATATATGTAAGAATCATTTATTGGGAACCCAAATTCGATTTGAATTTGAATTCCTATGCATACTATTTAACATGGTGGAAATATAAATGTTCTTTTCATGATTACTCAAATATCTTGGCACCCAAACAGTATTATTTCTGGCGCATCTATTTGAGCCATGTATATGATGTGCATTGTGTGTGACATAATTGTGACGAGAATCATTATAATGAGGGGTATCATAATGAACATTGTGCTTAGCATTTTTGCCATAAACAGAAGCATATTGTTTCACATCATTGTGTATAATATTTTGAATAGATTTATCATACGAGGTGGATGCATGTGTACAAGATAAAGTAGCTTTCACATTTGGTTTGTTCTTAACCTTTTCAAGTCGTAAAACACGTTCTTCATGTTTGAGCTTACTTGAAACTATATCATTTGTGAGAATATTGAACTTATCACTTAAAGTAGAGACATATAAAACATTTTCAACTTTCAAAGTATCATGATCACAAACTAATCTATCATACTTGATTTTCAACTCTTTATGATCATTATAACAATGTTTTATAGACTCATATTCATTAGCAAGAGAGTCAAATTATTCTTGAGATTATCATGTTCCTCATGCAAAGTTTTATGCTTTTTGTCCAATGTTCTGTGTTTCCTTGTCAATCGTTCATACTCCCTATAGAGATTTTCATATGCACTAGCAATATCAAAATCATTTTCCTCATCGGAACTAGAACCAATAACCTCATTTTTGTCGTCTTGACGAGCCATCATGCATATTTCTTCTCCAAACTTTTCATCATTGGATTTATTTGTCTCCATGGGTGATTGAGTCAAATTTGAGTTAGATCCGAATCTTTCGCCCAATATGTTGAGGATTTGGTGTGCGGTATCTGCCTCTTCAACAAGATCTAACATCTATTCAGTTAAACCAATATAAATTAGATGTATTACCTTTATGTTTCTGAAGTAGGCTTCTTCTTGATCCGGATTCCATTGAGTTTGCGGCATGGTTGGAATCGCATATGGTTCTCTAAGAAATCTCGTGTACTTTAGATCTTGTGCCTCCAAGAAGATCTCCATTCTTCTTCTCCATTGAGAATAGAAGTTGTCGTCGAAGATTGGTGGTTAATGAATACTGTACTCGGGAGGATAGAATGTTGTTGATGCCATCGCCTTTGACCTGGCTCTGATACCAAGTGTTGGATTCTGTGGATGGCAAACAACACTAGAAGGGGGGTTGAATAGTGTTGTACAAATAATAAAATTTTTCGATCGTTAATAATATCACAAATAAAATCCTTCTAATGTTGCCTAAGAAACCAAGTAGAGTGATCTACGCTTGGTTCTTAATCAACAAAGTAATCTTACAAATAATATGAAAGGGATAAGATTACAATCAGTTAAGAGATCTTTACAAAGAGATCTTTACATAATGGAATTAAATAAATAATCTTTGCAATAATTAATGAACAAGAAATTACAAAGATATAATATAAGCAAATGAAAAATGCTTGTACAAGAAATATAAATAATCACAGAAAGCAAACACAGAGACAAGTGATTTTATCATGGTTCCCCGCAACCCGGGTACGTCCAGTCCCCGATCAATCCGGTACGAGATTAATCCACTATTGCCTTAACAATACAATTACCTAACTCCACTCGTTAGGATTTCCAATGACCCAGCCTTGACTAGGATTTTCCAACCATCGAGACTTGTCTAGGATTTACATTGTCCGTTATCTCAAAGGGGAATCCCAAATACAAACAAAAATCCAATTCTCCACAATATTTGATGGAGATTGGGTTACACCCGAAAATCTATAGCCAAGTTAAATATTGCAATTGTGCGTTTAAGTGGCTAAAAGAATTTAAATCGATCTTTAGATCATACAAAGAATATGAGGAGATTCAATGTGATCTAGATCTCTCTTTAAAAAAATCCTTTCAAGAATGAAATTAAAGAGTAAGGAATTTTTTAAAAAACAATTTAAAAAATAGCCAAGATAAAAAAATGGATCTCAATAAAAATCAGAGTTAGAACTTTGAGATCAGAAACTAGAAATAGAAATTGGCTATAGCGTTGAGAGCGATGAGATCTTAAGAATAGATTTTTAGCTTAAGAAATGAAAGAGAGATTAGTTTTTTTTGAAATGATCTCAAAATCTCTATTTATAGAGTTCCATAGGTGAATCCAAATTTCAAAAAAACATTTGACTTTTGGTCCATTAAATGAGGAAGTTGAGTGAAATCAGGAAGTCAAAACACAGAAGAAAACACGACAGCTGGTAGTTGACTCCCTACTTGAGGTAGTCGACTCCCAGAGAATTTCATTGAAAAATTCTGCTCAGCTGGTAGTCGACTCCCTCCTTTTGTAGTCGACTCCCAGAGCACTTTTCACAGAGTATCAGCTAGCAAGATGTGTAATCAACTCCTGGGAGTTTGGAGGTTGACTACTAGGAATTAAACCATCTAGCTAATGCTATCAAGAGATTAAAAAACATTTAAAAACATTTTTGCTTTAGAATCATTTTGTGTGTGTGCGCGCAATATTTGCTTGGCTTTAACATAGTCCTAAAGAAACCAACTCACACACTATACTAAGATGAGACCTTCAGGAAGCCGATCAGATGTTTGTAGTAGATGCACGCTTCTCTTGAATTTGAGCTCTTCTTCATGAAGCTTGAGCACTTGCATGAGCTTCATCATTGAGCTATACTTGTGCTTGACGTAGAGCTTGCAAAATCATCTCCGTCTTCCGAGTGTGGTTGAGCTTCTTTGGAATATGCATACAGCTATCAATCGCATAACCTGCACACTTGAGTTGTAGTGTAATTAGTACACTAATATCATTTGGTGTGTTCATCATCAAAACCACATAGGGGTGGGATTTGAATTTCCCATCAAGTGTATCCAGAGTAGCATCAATCAACATCAGTCAATGTGGATGACGGATGGGTCTGAAGGACGACCAGATTGACGAAACATCAGTTTGGTGGAGCGACGAGTCAGGTACGCATGAGCCTTCCGCTTGGACAACGATGCACCCGCAGCAGGAGACTCCACGTGAACGGGCACGGGGGTCTGAACCTCAGATGGCACATGCACAAAGCCTGGAGGAGGAGGGACAACAGTTGACTTGGAAGTATCCTCCGAAGGAGGAAACATGGCCTGGAGGGCGGCCGGAATGGGAAAGCCGTGAAATTGGAACGACTTATACTGAAGCTCAAGGAGAAGCAAGAGCTTATGATCCAAGTCGAAAACTTACGTTTCGATTGAAGAAACTCGGTCACACAACTTAGCGAGGAGGAAATCTTCGAGCGAAACAGACAGTGGAGAAGAGGGTAGCTGGTTAGTAGGTGGAGGAGTGGGTTCAGCGACGGTGGCTGAGGGAATAGGGTCAGCGATGAAGATACCCAAATACTCTCCCGAAGATGGTGGACTAACAGGTTCCATGAAGATCGAACGAAAGAGACTCGGACATAAACGTACGATCAATCAACGAAGAAAACGATACCTAATCGGTGATGAACGACGGAGAAGGAGTGATCGGAGACTGGAGATTCGAATCGGAGAAAAATCGACGTCGACGGTTGAATTTCGAAGGGGAAGAGGAGGGAAGAGGCATCGAATGAGAGAGAAACAACTGAAATAATCGACGGCTCTCGAAGTTACATGAAGGGGTCCAAGGAATCTGGACCGTTGGATCGAAAAATCGATGGCTCAGATCAAGTGAACGAATCACCACAGAAGTTGACAGTCGACTGGTCGATTAAGATAGAAATCAGCTTGAGTTGACAGACAGTCGACTAGTGGGTAATTCACAGTCGCCTGTTGGAGAGACAGTCGCCTGTGCATTACACATCAGTCATCTGACAGAGAAGCAATAAATATGATGATAAAAACAGAGACCTCTGTAGATTTGGACAGTCGCTTGATGACCAAATTGCAGTCGCCTGTTGCAAAGATAGGCGACTGTAAAATATTCATCAGTCACCTGTGCGAAAAATACAGTCTGCTGTATGAGAACAATAGAGTTAGGCAATCGAATGTCGAAGGAATGATAGTCATCTGTCCTGGTCCAGAAATGCACAGTGAGGTTAAAATCCAGAGGATAGAGACATCTCACCGTAGGACCTATACTATAACATAAATCTAATCAAGAAATAAATATCAAAATATTATCGATTAACATACAAAACTCGTAAATCAATCCAAACGATCGAAATCATCAAAATCTCATATACATCTCTTAAAACAAATATATGTGAAACACATAATTTGTCAACCGAAGAGATGTAAAGATGATGATATGAGTTCAAGCATGATATAACATGAGTGTATGAACTCCTACAATTCAGATTCACCCATAATCCCTAATTCTCCACGCAACCTCATAAATGAATCTTCTTTAAGAGTTTTAGTGAAGATGTCGGAGATTTGTTTTTGGGTTTTAATGTACGCTAAGATGATGTCCTTCTTAGTTACATGATCATTAATAAAATGGTGTCTCACATCTATGTGTTTGCTACGGGAGTGATGTACCGGATTCTTGGAAAGACATTTGGTTATCAACCATGGTAGGGTAAGTATCACAATTGACACCATAGTCTTTAAGTGTGTGTCTCATCCGAAGAACTTGTGCACATGCAAGACCAGTGGCAATAGATTCCACTTCAGTCATGGACAGTGATACCGAGTTCTGTTTCTTATAAAACCAAGAAACTAGGGAATTTCCTAGAAAATGGCAAGTGCCACTAGTACTCTTCCTATCAGATTTGCATCCGGCAAAGTCGGCATCACTATATGAGATTAACTCATATATGCTAGACTTAGGGTAAAGTAACCCATAATATAGAGAATGATTGAGGTAACGAAAAATTCGTTTAACCATAATCAAGTGTTACTCCTTAGGTCTAGCTTGATATCTAGCACACATGCATACGAAAAACATGATATCGGGCCTACTAGCAGTTAAGTAAAGCAAGCTACCGATCATACCTCGATAAAGACGAACGTCTATATCTTTTTCGTTTTCATCCTTGTGTAGATGGGCCGTTGTACTCATGGGGGTCCTTTTGTTTGAAGACGATTCCATCCTGAATCTCTTGATGAGCTCCCCGGTGTACTTGGCTTGATGTATGAAAGTCACATCCTTCATTTGCCGAATTTGAAGTCCAAGGAAGTAGTTTAGCTCACCCATATGGCTCATTTTGAATTCATCCTTCATAGACTTAGAAAATTCTTGGCAAAGATTAAAGTTAGTAGAACCAAATATAATATCATCTACATAAACTTGAATTAAAAGGATGTCATTATCATAATCTTTAATGAAAAGAGTTGAATCAACTTCACCCATTTTAAAACCTATATCCTAAAGAAAGGTTTTGAGTCTATCATACCAAGCTCTAGGAGCTTGTCTCAACCTATATAACACTTTCTTAAGTTTGAAAACATGGGTTGGAAATTTTTCATGTATAAAACCGGGTGGTTGAGAAACATAAATTTCTTCATTAACAATACCATTTAAAAATGCACTTTTAACATCCATTTGAAATAACTTAAAAATTTTATGGGATGCAAACGATAACAGAAATCTAATAGCTTCTAATCTAGCTACGGGGGCAAAAGATTCTTTGAAATCGATACCTTCTTCTTGCCGATAGCCTTGAGCTACTAACTCTACTTTGTTCCTTGTAATGACCTCATTCTCATCGGTCTTGTTCTTGAAGATCTACTTGGTCCCAATCACTTGGTGATCATTTAGAAGAGGAACGAGCTCCCAAACTTCATTTCTCTCAAATTGCATGAGCTCTTCTTCCATTGCAACTATCCAAGAGCTATCTTCACACGCTTCTTGGATGTTCTTTGGCTCAATGGTAGAGACAAATGTGCAGTGATAGAATTCATCAATTCTTGACCTCGTTCGAACACCCACACCAATATCTCTAATACTTTGGTCATGTGGGTGATTACGAACGGTAGGGTAAGCTTTGGGAATCCCTGCATCACTTGGAACATCTTCAACAATTTCATTAGTATTGTTAGTCTCAATAATAGAATCATTGATTTTAACATTACTAAGGAAATCATATAAAACATCTACACTATCATCAACCACATGAGAAAAATCAAAATCTTCATAAAATGATACGTGTAGTGATTCCTCGATCGTTGAAGAGGTTTTGTTGTATATCCGGTAGGTTTTGCTATGTGTGGAATATCTAACAAAAATTCCTTCATCGGATCTTGGCTCAAATTTATCTAAATTACCAAAAGTGTTCTTTATAAAAAATTTTGAACCAAAACCACGAAAATATTTAACCTGTGGCTTTTTGTCATAAAATAACTCAAAACAATAACTCAAAACAAGTTTTGTTCGTTCATGGTCTCACTAGGATCCTATTAAGCACATAAATACCGTGTGCACCGCCTCTGACCAAAATTGTAGTCCAAGATGACTATCATGGAACATGATACGTGCTCACTCAATTAGGGTCCTGTTTTTTCTCTCTATAACACCATTTTGTGGTGGTGCATTGATCGCACCCCGGATACACACCCGGGACAAGCGACTCGTAGTCTTACCGCAAGCGCACGGTGTAGCGGCGAGCGGGTATCGAACTCAGGGAGGACTAATGACCGTGTCTCCTTCCAATCACCTAGCTATCAAAATGGTCGAGAATAATTTGGGGTAAAATAGTCACAATCGTTCAAACGTCGATAGAAATATCAATAAAATAAAGCGCCTAGGGATAGGGAATCTCCGCTACGGACCGTATCTCATCGTTGTGATTCATAGGTTTCATCATTGCTAGACTTGAATTTTAGGTGAACTAGTCGCAACTAAATGTAGAACCAAGCTCTCGCTCTCGCGCTATTGCCGGTCTATAGCAAACCTAGGGTAGGGCCCAATCTCTTGCAAACCCTAACCTAAGCCGCTAGCATGAAGAACGACATCATCGTTCAATCGTATCTCGAGCCCACTCTCATGCAAACTCGAGCTACGACCTAGGTTGAGATGGTTCCTACCTGTCCAATCTCTTGCAAACGGATATTGGTATAGAAACACGATTAAAAATCCTAGGTTTGGTCCAATCTCTTGCAAACCAATTCTAGAGAAGTCCAATCGTAAATCTAAATCGAATTTCTAGGGCTTCCTATCAATTGGGACCCAATCTCTTGCAAATCCCAATCGATATGAATCCCTAGCTATCCGTAATTAATCAATCCCAACCTAACCCTAATCAATTCTAGCAAGAATTACACCAATTCATCACAATTTGGAAATAGGGTCTATAGGGTTCATCCCTATGCCCTAAGACGATGGCACTACTCGCTAATCATCATGCAATACTTAGGAAAATCAATAATAAAATCAACACAATTCATTGCAATGGAGAAATTGTTAATAAAAATAGGGTTTTTGATAAGAGAATAGACAAACCAATGAGAATCCAATAGCATCCAACAAAAGTAGCCTTTTTATCTCCTAAAGAAAAGCTAAATCTAATGATCTAAAAAGCTCTCAAAAAGGCTGCCAAAATGCTCTCCAAAGGTCCTCCTAACTAGGACAAAAGCTGGGTTTAAATACCCTTCAAAATCGCCCAGAAAATCTGACCAAAATGCCCCTGCGCAGCCCAGAAATCGCAACTTACGCAGCAGGCGGAACGGCTCACTCGGCCGAGTGACAAATGTCACTCGGCCGAGTGACTAACCCTGTAGATTTCCAGTAAGTCGGGGGTTTTCGGGGGTCTGTCTTCGGAGGTGACTCGGTCGAGTGGCTTTACTCACTCGGCCGAGGGACATTCCATGCTTGGCCGAGTCAGAACTCTCAGGTCGACTGTAGATTTCCAGTAAGTCGGCCTCTTTTTGGATGGATTTTCCCGTGCCACTCGGGCGAGGGGATCTCCATACTCGGCCGAGTGGTCTATCGTCACTCGGCCGAGGGCACGCTGATATTCTTCTGTTGTGCATGTCCGGTCTGGTCGGCTGAGCGAGCTTCTTTGCTCGGCCGAGTGAGGGCTTCACTCGGCCGAGTGACATGCTGTAGATGCCCAATCTTCTTCGTTTCTCCTCCTCGTCGCTCCTATGAAGTTCCTTCTTCTTCCACTCATCTTCCATCGCTGAATGGCCCTCAAAAGAGCTGTGGGTGACACTCCGGAATGGGTGCAAATCCTCTTGATCTCAAAATCACTCCAAATCGCTCCATATCTCCTGAAATACGACAAAAACAAGAAATAGTGAAAAGCATCGCAATATTGTCGAATAATCGTGTAAAACGCGATATGGGCGATCAAAACGGCATGCAAACATGCAGAAAAAAGGTGTAAAATATGGAGTGATCAAAATCCTCCAAGCTTACCTCGTACTCGTCCTCGAGGAAGATAAGTAAAAGGTGAGCCTGATGGAAAAAATAATAATAAAAATAAAAAGGAAAGATGGAAGAGATAGAAAATAAAGAAAGCAAGCAAAGAGAAAGGTGCTAGATCATTTTCTCAGGACATGGGTTTTGCTTACTCATGTAGCACACGCGAATCTAAAACTCACGCCAAAGATTTTTATCTCGATACCATAATATATGGATGCATTCAAAATAGAAAACCCGAGAATAGCAAAATAATATGAGATACGGAATCATTCTAGAATTAACATCGTCTGAAGCATCAAAAGCGGTATGCATAATCATAGACCACACACTTTTCAATTGAATGCTTTCTATCTGGAGTATAAGAGATATCACACA
The DNA here is from genome assembly GCA_030789695.1 of Scilla litardierei. NCBI lineage: Eukaryota > Viridiplantae > Streptophyta > Magnoliopsida > Asparagales > Asparagaceae > Scilla > Scilla litardierei. Next base: position 152,762,406 of record CM061138.1, on the reverse strand, counting down.
ATATTGAGCAATAAGAATAGAAAAGTGTGGTTTTCATGAAATGTATGCTAAGTGTCAATTCCTGGATTTCGCAGAACTTTTAGTGATCTCACCAAGTACAGAAAATTACCTAGCTTAGGTTGTCATGCACAGTCAGGTAGTCACTCTCTCACACATTATTGGTTCCTCTCCCCCAAGCTTATCTATAAGCGTGGTGGCATAAGATAAATCAATAAATATATTGCCCATTTTTGAAGCTCCAAAAATAAAATAAAAAAACAAAAGAGGGAAGAAAGAGAGAAAGAATGTGAGATGGGATCATGTATAAACTTCTTTTCTCTTCTCTTTTCTTTTTCTTTTCATTTTTCTCTCTCTCTTTTTTTTTGATATCAAGAGATATCCATATACAACTGTGATCCCAAATCAAAAGGTAGAAAGATATACATGCATATATATATATATATATATATATATATATATATATATATATATATATATCTCTCTCTCTCTCTCTCTCTCTCTCTCTCTCTTTGATTTTGAGGGTAGGGGAGCATGAACTTTATAAAGCGGGGGAATTGCCAATATAGGATCCGCTAAAGGGAGATTCACCAATGAATATAAATAGAGAATTAATGCTCAAGATATATGGAGAAAGAAATAAATGTAACACTCTGTTCACTCTATAAGACGTGCACAACAACTTCAGCAGAGTAATGTAATCTACTCAGTTTGATCTCAGAAAGTAAACTAGTCCAGTTATATCACCCTAACATTCATTCATTCAACCTGAAAGTGGGGCGTACATTTTTTATGCAATAAGAAGTGATATAAGAAAGGAAAGCAGTACTCCAGATATTAGCAATCAATGCGTGAAGCTTGGTGTGTTTTCTATGAAGAGCAAACATATGAATTATCAGACTTCAGCTAATAACAGAATTTCATCCATATTCATACACGAAAAGGTGGGTTACTATATCAAATGCATAGCATGACAAAGCATATGATATCTGAAATAAAAACTATGGCGTGACAAAATAGCATGCATACAGAGATAAGCTAATCACCACGTCATCATCATCACAGAAAAGTCATCTCTAGCAAAAGATGAAAGAAATAAAGATAAAAGAAAATAGAAACTACTATGAAATGCAGCACACTCAAAAGGGTAAGAAAACGTGATGCATGATAAAAACGAAAAAGTGGGTGAAAATGAGTGCAAAAATCAGAAAATGTGAGAAAAGCAAAAAATAAAAGGGTGACAAAAAGCAAAAGCGTGAGAACTCACTCCCCCAAGCTAAAGTGCACAGTGTCCTCAATGTGTAAAGTGTGGCACACCGAGAGCGTGAAATGGGTGGGGTGGGTGAGGATGCATGCATGATGAAAAATAAAAGAAAAGGAAATGATATGGTAATGTAGGTGATGCATGCGGAGGTCAAAATGGTGCAGAATATCAGTGTCCCCAAAAAGAAGCTCCCTCAATCACAACGAGATATAAACAGATATGTCCAAAAAGGTACCAAAATGGCGTGTGGGGGAGGGGTGCAAAAATCACCAGGCTAAAAAACAACCAGCAAAACAACAAAAATATAGAAGGCATCCAGAGTGTGCCTAGGATGGTGGAGGTGCACCAGCACCGTCCTGTGGTGGAGGTGGTGGTGGAGGTGGTGGGCGTGGTAGCTGCTGGGTGGGTGTCGGTGGTGGGGGCAGACGCGCCAGAATCTGGATCATGCAAGCCTGAATGCTGGGAAGAATGGCGACGCGGGTCTGCACAGAACTAACTGTGGTGGAGAGAGCCCGGAAATCCCCTCTAAGTCCACTAACAGCCCCCTCAAGAGCACGAATGCTCTGAACTAGAGTGTCGGGGGGTGGTGGAGCAGAGGGATGCATAGGTCTAACAGGTGAAGTGGGGGGCTGTCTCACGCGGGCAGTGTAGAGGATGGGTCCAGCAGGGAAGTGGGGTAGTGGTGCTGTGCTCACTAAGTGATGCCCAGCCTCTGTGAGAGGCTGGGACGCAGGAAAGGACGAAGTGGAAGCAACAGCGGAGGTGGAAGTGAAAATAGACGACGAGGTGGCGGGAGAGGTCAGTGACGCAGACGTGGGGACAGATGTCACGACGCTCTCGGTAAAGACAGGGGCGGTGGAGACCAAAAGGTCGACGATTGGGGAGGCCGTGAAGGGCACAAAAGATTACTCCCCAGGAGTTGAGAACAGCAATCGGGAGAGGGTCTCCACGGTAGCGGTAAAGGAAGACTCGCCGCTCTCAAGAATGGTGGGTGGACGCTCGGGGCTCAGTGTGGTAATGGGCTCGATGGAAATAGGCGCAGTGGTGGTGGTGGACGACTCAGCTAAAGTGCTCCCGACACTAACAGACGTGTGGACAGAGGTGTCGGGAGCTGCAGACAGTGCAGGTGCAGGCTGAGGGATCACGGGGTCGACAGGTGGTGCAGGGGGTGCCTGCTTAGCATCCTCGGGCTCAAGCACATAGGCAGCGGGGATAAGAAGATCCATCGCTGGAATCCAGTCCCCGTGAGCCGGTCCAATATGTGTCCGAGCGGGGCTCGGGAGAACCATGTAATCAGCGCTGAATGGACCATGCAACCACACCCAGTGCTGACGACCATGGGGACGAAGCATCTTCATCCGGGCCATAACATCTATAGAAAGTGTAGTGGGGCCCGGAGGTCGACGCAAGTCGTCAGGTAGGTCCACGCCGGTCATAAGGGCCAAGAGGGTGATCAGACCGCCGCAACAGATATGCATACGAGCACCGACAGAAATGATAATGCGGTCCAAAAACCAACTGGCAATGTCGATCTTGACGGCGGGGACCAAATCGTCACTACCCCTATCTAGAACCCTAGGGCGAGTCATCGCATAGAGCATGTAGAGCTTTGGCGTAGACATGGTCCCGGGCTCGTACCTCGCGAGAAAAGTAGTCGCCATAAGGCGCTGTGCAATGCAGAGGCAGGGTGGAGGATAGCTGAGGCCTTGGCCCTACTAGGGTCAAAGGCGAGTGTGGATCCCGTGATCCATGTCCAGAAGGTGTGGGTGTCGAACGACGGGGGTGGGATGTGCGTAGGAGCGTAGGCGCGGTCTGGGTCAGGGATGGCGGGCCACTGAAAAAATGCTCTAAGCATGTCGAGAGTGATCTCACACTCTCAATCCATCAAACGGAAGGAGTATCCTCCAGGGGTCCGGTCAATGGAACTAAGGACCTCTAGTGTCGGACTGATGTAAGTATCCGCCGACACCGACAGAAAATCACGCCATCCCACGTTGTCGTACAACGTGAGAAGCCCCTCAAGTACCCCTAGGCGGTCTAGGTCGGCTAGGTGTGCAAACCTAGAGGGTACTATCGAACGATGGTAGATACGTTCGAATCTGGCGTGGTGTGCGTCATTTCGAAACGTAATCCCCATCGGCCCGACGGCGGGAGCGGGTGGTGGAACGGGATCGGTAGGAAGCGGCTGTGTAGGCGGTGGTGGGCTAGGTGGAAGGGAGTCCTCCCTAGCAGAAGAGGGACCAGGATCATCGGTCCTCTTCCGCTTGGTAGCGGCTCCCCGTGTACGTGGCCTAGTGCGCGGCGGCATATGTGCCGCGAGACGTGCTCACCCAAATAAGTAATGCGACGTGCAAAATAATGGAACGAGTATACTTGAACACGCCGTGAGAGCAATCAGCAGTGTGTGCGAAGAGATGCCTCCTCCGTGAAGCTCCGTACGCGTTCTAAAACTCCCCAAAGCTCCCCCAAGCTAGCCTGAAACACAAACGATAAAATCAGTGAGTAATAATCAATACGTATGGGGGAGATAAGGGATAATAGATAGATATGGAAAATAATTTGAATTTGGGGCGTAACGGCCATACAAATCAAGAGAAATGAGGAGAAATGGGGATTTCGAGGCGAAAAAGGGGTGATCGGCGGCTAGGGAGGCCGGCACCGGTGGTGGGTGGCTGCAAGGCAGCGGCGGCGATCATCGTCGACGGTGAGTTGGTGGCGTAGGCGTCGATTCGGGCGAGGGAGCGTCGATCGCAGCGGGCGAGGGGAGATGAAGCGGCAGCAGCTCGGGCGTGGTTTGGGGATTTTGCATTTCGAAAACCGCACCGCTGCCGCTGCTGCTTATATAAGATTGTTACGACTCGGCCCAGTGACAATGCCACTCGGCCACGTGGCGTAAACTAAAAAAATCTGAAAATATCCTCGCCACTTACGACTCGGCTGAGCGACTTTGCTTTACTCAGCCGAATGGAGAAACTCCACTCGGCCGAGTGGCTCTGCCACTCAGCAATTTTATAGAACTGGGAGGGTATCTGTTCACTCGGCCGAGTGACAAGTCACTCGCTCGAGTGGAAATTAAGACTAAAACTTACAGAAAGTGACAGAGAGTTGGTTTGCAGAAACTTCCCTGATCGGTGCTCCCCTCGGCCGAGTGGATTCTTTGCTCGGTCGAGCGGCAGATGCTACTCGGCTGAGTGACGTGTTGTTTTCTGCAACGGCTCTCCGTTTTCGCTCCAGTCTCTGTTTTTCTTCTTCCAGTCAGTTTCTTCCTCCTCCTAAGGCCTAAGCGCGTTCCTGGAGCACTCTCCCTTGCCTCGGTCATCCTCCATATGAGTGATCTCTCTTTCTCCATCTCCTGTCATGAAAATTAGGACCCGTTGTCACGATTTTCTTAGACACTAGACTCTAAACACTAATAAAAATCTAAACCAAAAATGAAAATCAAATAAAAACAATAGAAAAACCGTCGGGTTTCCTCCCGACAAGCGCTCGTTTAAGGTCATGAGCTCAACCCCTTTAGATATTCATTTAGCTCGTGATGTTGGGTGCATACGAGATACGCCCGTCAAATTTGCCAGGAAGGCCACTTGGATTTGGGTCGTGATGATCATTGATCTTCCTCGGTGCCCCCTCATCATGGGTAATATTGGGGGATAAGTCCCCCAAGCTAGAGCTCGTTTCTATCTTCTTCTTGGCCGGTGACACCGATCTTCTATTCGGTGGAGCTTTCTTTGGATTCTTGGCCGTTGGGAGCTTGCAAAGCTTTCGTATTCTTGCGACATCAGCGTCGCCTTCATCATCGGCCATGGAGCTATCTGGAGGTTCCTCCAACTTCTCTTCTTCACCACTAGAAATTTGGCCTTCTTCATAGCCGTCGTCATGGAGGGCGCCAATAGAGTGGGGGATAGCTTCTTCGATCACCTCGTCGAGGAGATCCACATAGTCTAACTCCTCATGATAGGGCATATGCTTCATGGATTTGGGTATATGAAGCTCGACCTCGATGTTCCCGACATTCAAGGATAGAGTTCCTTCCCGCACGTCGACTATAACACCGGCGGTGGCGAGGAACGGGCGTCCAAGTATAAGTGAAGTGTCGCCCTCTTCCTTGATGTCCATGATAACGAAATCGCAAGGTAAGCATATTCCTCTCGGAACTTGAAGTGGAATGTTCTCCGCAATCCCTACCGGCCAAGTAATCCGACCATCCGCAAGTTGAATTCTCATGTCGGTCGGCTTCAAGTCGGTGCCCGTGTTCAATTTCCGGAACATGTTAAGGGGCATTAGGCTCACACTCGCGCCCAAGTCAACTAAAGATTTTTGCAACGGGATGCCTCCAAGTGTGCAAGGGATGCAGAAACTCCCGAGATCCTTGAATTTCACGGGCTCCTTTTCCTTCCGGGTAAACCAAGTTCCTTGTTCGGCAAGCATGATTTTCTCCTTCCTTTTCTTTCCTGATATAAAGTCCTTCAAGAACTTTGCATACGACGGGATCTCCACTATATCATCTAGGAAAGGAATATTGAGGCTTACTCCCCTCAAATATTCAAGAAACTTGGCGAGCCTTTTCTCTATCTTGGCTCTAGCTAGCCGTTGTGGAAATGGCACCGGTGGCATGTATCGGCGCTCGTCATTAGGCTTTGCCACTTCAGAATTTCCTCCTCCTAGCGGCTCCTTTTGGCTCTCCTCCTCAATCACCGGCTCTTTTTCTTCCAAAATCTCTACCACGGGTTGCTTGTTTTGGGTCATAGCAAGAGTGGTATCCTTTCCGCCCCTTGTTGTAACCGCCACCACCACATTGATGTGTCCGGTGTTGCTCCATGGATTGGGCTCGGGTTGAGCTGGCAATTGTTGGGTGTTCTTGTTTAGCAACGCAAGTTGCTCTCCAAGTTGAGCGACGACGGTATTTAGTGAATCTTGTCCCGCCGTAAACCTAGCATTGGTCTTTCTTTGCTCCACCATGAATTCCTCCACCCTAGCTTCATGGTCCGATCGTGGTTGAGCTTGAGGTGGGTTGGGAGCTCTCCAACCTTGGTTGTAACCGGGCGGTCTATACGGTCCCGCTTGTTGCCTAGGCAGGTAATTTTGTTGTGGTGGCCCCCTTGGTTGATGCTGAGGTTGTGGTAGTGGAGGCCGAGCTTGAGGAGGTTGTTGTGGCGGCGGGTTTAAAGCACCATCATTGTTTGCATACAAAAAGCCCGGATGGTTTCTTGCGGCCGGGTTGGCCCAATATCCGGAGTTCCCCGCAACATATTGCACTTGTTCCAAGGGTCCCTCTCCATGCTCTCCTCCTACATACATGACTTGAGATTGGTCTTGCCAATCACTCATATTGCTTATCAGTGTAGATGTAGAGGGTGCTCCATGTGGCTCGGTGATATACTTCTCCAATCTCTCCACTACCTTGTGGAGAGAGTCAAATTTGTTTGAAAGATCCGCTACGGCCTTGGCCTCATATATGCTAGTGGGCTTCAAGAAGGAAGAAGATTGACCTCGCTCGTCGCCCCATTGTTGGTTATTAGAGGCCATCTCCTCTAATAAGGCCGTAGCTTCATCCGGGGTCTTCGATAGTATGGCTCCATTGGCGGTTGCGTCTATAATTTGCATTGTGCCCGGTTGGAGTCCATTATAAAAACTGTGAACAAGCTCCCAATCTTCTATACTGTGATGTGGGCACTGATGCTGTAAATCCTTGAAGCGCTCCCATGCCTCGTATAGGGTCTCCTGCGGTCCTTGCTTAAAGGACATGAGATCACTCCGTATCTTCACCGTCTTGGATGGTGGGTAGAATTTGTCAACGAAGGCGCTAGGCAACTCATCCCAAGTAGTGAATATACCTTCCGCCTACGTCCTCAACCAATATAAAGCTTTGTCTTTGAGTGTAAAGGGGAAGAGCCGCAGTCGGATTGCATCAACGAAAACGCCCAGCATTTGGAAGGTGGCGCACTTGGACAAGAAAAGCTGGATGTGATAATGCGGATTCTCATGGTAGTTCCCATGAACGGGTCTTGTTGCATCAATACTACCAATCCCGTCTTTAGCTCAAAATTCTTGTCCGCCGCCAACTCCGGCATAGCGATGGAAGAGGTAGTGGAGGAAGTTTTAGGCCTAAGCCTATCTCTGATGGATATGATCCTCGCCATACGTGCCGCTAGTTCCTCCGGTGTCTCCGTGCGGTTCATACAATTATCCTCTGTAGCGTGCCTTCTTTCGGCTCTGATCCTCTTCTCGGTACGTTCGATCTCCGGATCAAATATAATATCCTCTGGATCCGCCGTCGATCTCGTGTTCATGCAAAGAGAAACAGAGTTTCAAAGGAATTGTTAGCACGAAAAAGGAGTAAAAAGATAAAAATAATAAAGTAAAAAGAAATAGCTAAGTAGGTAGAATTAAACACTGTCGCCTCCCCGGCAACGGCGCCAAAAACTTGATCGCGCCCCGGATACACACCCGGGACAAGCGACTCGTAGTCTTACCACAAGCGCACGGTGTAGCGGCGAGCGGGTATCGAACTCAGGGATGACTAATGACCGTGTCTCCTTCCAATCACCTAGCTATCAAAATGGTCGAGAATAATTTAGGGTAAAATAGTCACAATCGTTCAAACGTCGATAGAAATATCAATAAAATAAAGCGCCTAGGGATAGGGAATCCCCGCTACGGACCGTATCTCATCGTTGTGATTCATAGGTTTCATCATTGCTAGACTTGAATTTTAGGTGAACTAGTCGCAACTAAATGTAGAACCAAACTCACGCTCTCGTGCTATTGCCGGTCTATAACAAACCTAGGGTAGGGCCCAATCTATTGCAAACCCTAACCTAAGCCGCTAGCGTGAAGAACGACATCATCGTTTAATCGTATCTCTTGCCCACTCTCGTGCAAACTCGAGCTACGACCTAGGTTGAGATAGTTCCTACTCGTCCAATCTCTTGCAAACGAATATTGGTATAGAAACACGATTAAAAATCCTAGGTTTGGTCCAATCTCTTGCAAACCAATTCTAGAGAAGTCCAATCATAAATCTAAATCGAATTTCTAGGGCTTCCTATCAATTGGGACCCAATCTCTTGCAAATCCCAATCGATATGAATCCCTAGCTATCTGTAATTAATCAATCCCAACCTAACCCTAATCAATTCTAGCAAGAATTACACCAATTCATCACAATTTGGAAATAGGGTCTATAGGGTTCATCCCTACGCCCTAAGACGATGGCACTACTCACTAATCATCATGCAATACTTAGGAAAATCAATAATAAAATCAACACAATTCATTGCAATGGAGAAATTGTTGATAAAAATAGGGGTTTTGATAAGAGAATAGACAAACCAATGAGAATCTAATAGCAGCCAACAAAAGTAGCCTTTTTATCTCCTAAAGAAAAGCTAAATCTAATGATCTAAAAAGCTCTCAAAAAGGCTGTCAAAAAGCTCTCCAATGGTCCTCCTAACTAGGGCAAAGGCTGGGTTTAAATAAACTCAAAATCGCCCAGAAAATCGTGACCAAAATGCCCCTGCGCAGCCCAGAAATCGCAACTTACGCAGCAGGCGAAATGGCTCACTCGGCCGAGTGACAAATGTCACTCGGCCGAGTGACAAACCCTGTAGATTTCCAGTAAGTCGGGGGTTTTCGGGGGTCTGTCTTCGGAGGTGACTCGGCCGAGTGGCTTTACTCACTCGGCCGAGGGGCATTCCATGCTCGGCCGAGTCGGAACTCTCAGGTCGACTGTAGATTTCCAGTAAGTCGGCCTCTTTTTGGATGGATTTTTCCATGCCACTCGGGCGAGGGGATCTCCATACTCGGCCGAGTGGTCTATCGTCACTCGGCCGAGGGCACGCTGATATTCTTCTGTTGTGCGTGTCCGGTCTGGTCGGCCGAGCGAGCTTCTTTGCTCGGCCGAGTGAGGGCTTCACTCGGCCGAGTGACATGCTGTAGATGCCCAATCTTCTTCGTTTCTCCTCCTCGTCGCTCCTACAAAGTTCCTTCTTCTTCCACTCATCTTCCATCGCTGAATGACCCTCAAAAGTGCTGTGGGTGACACTCCGGAATGGGTGCAAATACTCTTGATATCAAAATCACTCCAAATCGCTTCATATCTCCTGAAATACGACAAAAACAAGAAATAGTGAAAAGCATCGCAATATTGTCGAATAATCGTGGAAAACGCGATACGGGCGATCAAAACGGCATGCAAACATGCAAAAAAAAGGTGTAAAATATGGAGTGATCATGCATCACAAAACTTTGTGAAAGACTCATACTCAAATTCTCCTCCATGATCACTACGAATAGTGATAATGGTGGATCCTAAGAAATTTTGAATCTTCTTTGCAAATATGGTACACTCTTCAAAAGCTTCATTCTTACTGGTTAAGAATGAAACCCAAGTAAATCTAGAGAAGTCGTCAACGACAGCTAATCCATAGTGAGCATTACCTAAAGATGCGGTTTTAGTTGGCCCAAATAAATCTAGATGAAGTAATTCTAGGGGCCTCTTAGAAGTTATGCCATATTTAAGCTTGAAAGATGATTTACTAAGTTTACCACGTTGACATGAATCACAAAAGTTTTTCTTACTAAAAGCAATTTTCGAAAAACCTTTTACCAGACCATGCTTAGCTAACTTATATAAGTGCTTAAAATGATATGACCAAAACGGCGATGCCATAATAGTTGTTCATTTGTATTAGCAACTAAGCAATGTTCTATGGTTTTAGGCAAGCTCAAATAATAATTTTTTATGCCTAATACCGGTAAATAAAACATTTGAATCAAAATCTACAATTTTTACACATACCCTCTCTAAAGTTAACCTTGTAACCCTTGCCACAAAGTTGACTAATGGAGATAAGGTTATGACATAAACCACTAACTAAATAAATATTTGTAATAAGTGGTTTGGAAGGATTACCGACTTTACATACTCCGATGATGATTCCCTTTTGATTACCTCCAAAAGTGACCGTTGCACCATCCTTGATGCTAATCACTTCAGAGAGCAATGAGGGATCTCCCGTTATATGTTTGGAGCAACCACTGTTGAGTATCCATCCTTTCCTTTTAGAGCCAATATGTCTTTTATTGCTCTCTTTCTTTTCCTTGGGTACCTATATAGTATACCATAACCTCATGTTACACAATTTTTGTTGGGTCCAAGTGGATTAGCCCTTTGGAAGCCAAGTCCAAGTGGACTTCCGCTTCCCAACATAATTACCACTATTAATTACATCATGAAAATAGGAATCAACAAAAGCATTCCTATCATTTAAACTAGTGTTCTTAGGACCCCAAATTGTGTATGTTTTGGGAGTCCTTTTCCTAGTTGCATGCACAATTTATTGATTTCTATGTGGTGCTTCCTAGGGACATGCGTTCTAGCATAAGAAGATGGAGGTGGATAAGCATTGCACATATAAGGGTTGTATGCAAACTTAGGTACATGTATGTTATATGAAGCATATGGAGCATGCATAACATGTGGTGGAAGAATGATGCGTATGAGCATATGAGCGTGTAGGGGCACGTGCATGAGTATTTCTCATGTGTGGGTTTGCACGTGTCCGTGGGTATGGAGCAGAAAAACTGTCATGGTGTCCACTTGTGAGGTAGGAGATTTCCTACGTGGATGAAGGTTGGTGTACATATAAGCATGGCCTCTCTTTTGGTTTCTACCCTTAATGAGTTTCTTGCCAAAAGGAAGAGATTGTGAAATGGTGATTTTCTTGGTAGGTTTGCTACCAATAGTGTTTTTGACACCACTTGTGGATGCACCGGAGGATGGCCTCACAAAATCTGTAGTATCACCACTATAGGAGGTGCGAGCATTGGATGCATTCACTTCCACAAAACCAAGTCCAATACGATGTGTGGCCGGAAATTGGTTTGCTAGCAAATCATCTAATTGTCCTTTCCCTTTGTGAAATCTCATAACTCGGGAGGACATGAGCTCATATTTCTCCTTAAGAGAAGAAATATTGGTATCCAAGGTGGACACCCGTGTTTTGAGCTCGTGCATGGTTTTAAGAGAATCATTCTCTAAACCCAATTGTATGTTTTGTGAAGCTAGATCACTAGGATACGTTTGATCTAGTTGAGATTTGAAGAAATTCACCTCATTTCTCAATATGTCATTTTGAGAAACCAAGGAGGGTTTCTCAAGTGTTAGTGTATCAACAATGGTGTCATTATTGATAATGCATGGAATGGAACATTCATTTCTTTAAACTAGGATATCTAAGTATTAAAGATTTATACTTAGAAAATAGTTCTTCGTTAGCAATTCAAAGTTCATCCATTGTTACCTCGGTTTCATTGATGTCGGTATCACTCTCATCGAAGATTGGATCTTCCCGAGCCATGGAACACATGTGGGCACTCTCACCCTTCTCATCCTTGGATTCGCTTGAGGAATCTCCACATGAATCATCATACGTACCGACAAGTCCTTTCTTCTTATCATTCTTGTACTTGTCGGACTTGTGGTACTTCAGAGCTTTCCACTTCTCTTTGTTTCGGAGCATCGGGCAATCCTTCTTGATGTGCCCTGGCTTGTTACACTTAAAACAAAGAGATGAAGTGTTGTTAGTAGAATCAAATTTATTCTTGGAGGGAAATTTACCTTTGTAAAAGAAGCATTGGAACCAAGGTGTGAGGTATCTCCCGATACCAAGAGGTATTGGGCGTATTGGACCGGTACCGCCCAGTATTGGTCCAAAACGTCACCCAAAAATTAGTATCGGCTGAAACCCTAGGGTTTCGGCCAGTTTCGCCCAGTATCGGGCGAAACTGGCCGAAACCCGACAAACGTGAAGAAAGACAAAGATGGAGAAGAACACGAACCCCTAGCCCCTAATCCTAGCCCCTAACCCTAAGCACTAGCCCATATCCCTACATACAGCCCCGTGAATGAACATTACCCATTCATAGGAGTGTGCTGTTCATTCACGGGGTGATATGAGTGTTCGGTCAAAAGGTGGAGTGAGTGTTCATTCACGGAGAGACAGTGAGCATTCACGGGAAGAGATAAGAACAAATTATAAAAGGAGGGGAATGGGAGATTTAGCAGCTTACCTAAACAAGAAGGAAAACCCCAACTTTCATCGATCAAAACCCTAATCCCCATCGAGCGTGCCTTCGTAGCCTTCGGAGTTCGGAGGGATCCTGTGAGAAGAAGTCGGCATCGAGACTGATTCGAGAGACGAGGAAGCAAAGTCGTCGAGACTCGAGAGAAGACGTCGTCGAGACTCGAGAGAGGAGGAAGCACCATCAGAGCGTCGCTGGGAGGCTGGGAGAAGGAGTCGCCGTCGATATTGGAGGAGTCGCCGTCGATATTGGAGGAAGCGCCGTTGAGAGAGGAAGAATCGACGACGAGGGCTCCGTCGAGGGTTTCGCAGCGGGAGAAATAATTTCGATCGCTGCGGGAGAAATAATTTCGAAGCGATTTCGAAAGTCCTCCGTCGACGCACACGTATTAAAGGTTAGTTTTATTTAATTTTAAGCAAATTACGCAATTGCCCATGATAAACAAGCATATTTACACGTTTGACATTATACAAAAACCTAATAATCCAGTGTAATGGCATATTTGTAAATAAACTGAACTTTAGGGGATAAATTGAAACTGTTGGAAATAGTGCGGTTGGGTCAATTACCAAACTAACCTTTGTGTTCATTATAAATACAAGTTTGCCATTAATAGAGAACACACTTAACAGATTAGAATTGCATACTTGTAAATAACGAGAATTTCTGGACTTATTAGACAATGGGTGTTTTGATATTTTAAAATACAAATAAATATATATATACATACGGTAAAATAATGTAAAATACGTAAGAAATACGCAAAAATACGAAAATACGCAAAAATACGGAAAATACGTAATAAATACGGAAAAATTGTTTAAAATACATAATAAATACTGAAAAATTATTTAAAATACAAAATTAATACGGGACAATTATTTAAAATACAAAAAAAATAAGGAAAAATTATTTAAAATACAAAATAAATAAGGAAAAAATACGAAAACCACATAATAAATATTGAAAAATACTTAAAATACATAATAAATCCTAAAAATACTATATGGACTCCTAAAAATACTATATGGCTAACATCAATTTAATTACCATATAATACGTGGTTAGAGGAAAAAATACTTAAAATAAAAGAGAAACTTAGAATAAAAGAGAAGCTACATTAAATGTTGCCACAGAGCTCTGAAAATTTCCCCATTAAATGTCGTCCCTCGAGCTCTTCGGGTCGGGTCAAAAAACTGGATTAGGGTCACAAGCTCTAAGCCTCCAACTATGCTAAATTTAAAATAATAATAAATACTAATAGAAGTAAAGGAATTATTGGCAGAAAATACTAGGTACTTAAGTCCTTATACTACAGAGATACTAATAAAAATACCAATAAATGGTAATAAATATTAGGTACTAAAATACTAAAACATACTAAAGAAATTAATGTTAAATAAATGGAAATACTCGATGGAGAACACACTTAACAGATATAATGTCATACTTGTAAATAAATGGAAATACTGGACTTATTAGAAACTGCGTGTTTTGCTATTTTAAAATACAAATAAATATATAAAAATACGGGAAAATACTGTAAAATAGGTAAGAAATACGAAAAAATAAGTAAAAATACGGAAAATACATAATAAATATGGAAAAAATACTTTAAAAATACCTAATAAATACGGAAAAATTATTTAAAATACAAAATAAATACGAAAAATATGGAAAACACATAATAAATATAGAAAAAAATACTTAAAATACATAATAAATCCTGAAAATACTACATGGACTCCTAAAGATACTATTTAAAATACATAATAAATACAGAAAAATTAGTTAAAATACGAAATAAATACGGAAAAATACAGAAAATGCATAACAAATATAGATAAATACTTAAAATACTTAATAAATCCTAAAATGCTATATGGACTCCACAAAATACTATTTGGATACCATCAATTTAATTGCCATATAATACGTGGTTAGAGGAAAAAAATACTAAAAATAACTACTTAAAATGCTAAAAATATGTTAGAACTTAAAATACTAAAATTTTCTAATAATAGTACTTAAGGGATTGGTTATAAAAATAATAGTAAATACGAATTACTTAAAATACTAAAATTTTCTAATAAAAATATGTTAGAACTTATAAGTTATAACAAATTGGTTATAAAAATACAATAGATATACTACAAATTGCATGTTATTATTTATGAGATAAATTTTTAAGTTGCATGTTATTATTTAAGGGATAATTTGTTAAACTGTTGTTCATGTAAATAATTATGCGATAATTATTAAAAGGGTAGAAACTTAAATTTATGTGATATTTAAATTGCTTATCTGCATGCTAAATTTTATGAGATAAAATTTAGTTGACATGTTTTAATGGTTATTCTATTTTCTTGCATATTATATGATAATTCAAGAAAGCCTCTTAGATTAGCCATTAAAATTCTTCTAAAATTTATGAGACGATTTTAGATTGACATGCTATGTTTAGTAAATTGTTACAACTATTAAATACCCAATTCATGATTAGGGTAGTCCTTTCCAACGATTATTATTTTAAACGTTCTAATGATAATTTTGATAAAAGTGTACACTTTAAATTGTTGTAATGTGAATTTATTAAAATCCAAATACATGATTAGGATAGCATGTTGAAACAAATAAAACCTTATAGTTGATAAGGACTCTAATAAAATTCATTAACGAATCATAATAAATTCGAATTTTAGGATTCAACTAGTTGATTGAATTAACTAGTTTTAATAAAAGCCTTTTAGTTGATGGCAAACATATGAATGATAAGTTTCCTTCAATGGACCATGATCCGGCTCAATGTGCTTGGCTAAGTTTGTTGGATCACCCTAGCTAGACTGGGGATAAGTGATCCTGGCTTAGTCAATTCCCTGACCGTGTTCCGCTGGACCGCAAGGACGCAAATCATGATTATGTAACACCGTCGACTAAATCTAAGTCTAATACGTTAATAATCTTTTTCAAGATTAATCATAACCCTTGTTATATGGTGCAGTAATTAACATGTCTCGAAGAACTCCAAAGGAGAAGACGGTGGATATTGGGTGGTCTCATTGTAAAATGATAGCAGAAAACCATAGACAAGTAAGGTGCAACTATTACCGAAAAGAAATGCATGGAGGCGTGTCTCGCCTTAAGGAACACCTGGCAGGAATTACCGGGGATGTGCAGACATGCCCCGAGGCACACAAAGAAGTGCGTGAAGAGATGAGAGCACACGTATTTCAGAAGAAGGCCGAAAAGGTACATGCCAGATTTGAGAAGAAGAGGATGGAGGAGGAGATAAGGGCAAGGCATACGAAGGAAATATCAGATGACTCAGATGAGTATGAGGATGACACCGAGGAGGTGAGGGACCTTAGAAGAGATCTTAGAAGAAGTAGGCAAGAACTTGCCGAAGAAGAGATTAGAAGTGAGGGCAGAAGGATGGGAGCAGGATCGTCTGGGTCTGGGGCCTCTGGGCTAGCCAGATCGGGTAGTCGTGCCGGTCGAATGGCCGGTATGTTCGCGTGCGGTTCTGCTCGCGATGTTCAGCCAACCGGTAGACCAGCCGGTGCTCTCAGACCCGGTGCCGACCCTTTTTCTCAGACGAAGAAGGGTAAATCCCAGTCAACCATAAAGAATACCTTCATGAAGAACGCCAAGGCCTATGTCGGCCGAGCTATGGCCAAATTTTTCTACTTCAATCACATCCCATACAATGTGACCAATAGCCCGTATTACAGGCCCATGGTGGATGCTATTGTGGAATCGGGACGTGGCGTTGCTCTGCCCACTGCTTGGGAGCTGGCACACACATACTTGGACATGGAGTATGAAGAGATCAAAAATTATGAAGAAACTTTTCGTGTTCAGTGGGATGAGTACGTTGCACACTGATGTGCGATGGCTAGACAACACAAAACAGAAGGAAGATTATTAACTTCCTTGTGTATTCGACCCATGGGACGGTGTTCCTGGACTCTGTGGATGCAACCGACCAATTCCAGAATGGTCCTTACATATTTGATCTTATGGACAAAATGTAGAACTAATTGGGGAGCATAGAGTACTCCAGGTAGTTACCGACAACGGGGCAAACTACAAGTCAGCTGGGTAGCTGCTGGTGCGAAAGAGAGAGCATATGTATTAGACCCCGTGTGCGGCGCATTGTATCTATAGAGAGATGATGCCCTCGAGGCTATTTATCTCTGTGTGAATAGCACAAACATCTTGTTCGAAATAACAGTAAGCTGTTTGGTAATAATTTATCTAAGTTATTTTATAATGTAGCTTAAGTAAAGTCCTGATACTTTATGCAAGGTCAAACATGTATCGAGATGAGTATCTCGATCATGGAGAAATGTTTGACCGTCTGTAGCATAAGTCTAAAAGGGTTCGTGGTCGTAGATGTTTCGAGACAAGTATATCGAAACAACGGATAGACCATTGTGTCTTAGTCTTCACCATTTAGCGGTAGCGATGATCTCATGATCGTTTGACTTGGCAAAGTCGAAGACGAGACATAGGTGCTCATTAGAGAATGAGTTCACTGAACGATCTACAAGAGTTATCATATGGTTATATTGACCAATCTGTCAATGAAAACTCTTAGTGATGATAGGCAAGTTGGTCTTTTGACTTGAGGTCAATGTACGAACCTGTGCGTGAACGGTGCCACTTAGATCACTAGCCTAGCTTCGAGGCTAGGCCTATCGAATGGTCTTTGATTGGGTGTCACTTGAAGTGTACGAGAAGAGTAATGACCAAGAGAGAATTCGTCTCTCCCGATCAATGGGAGTTAGCGTCGTAGAGTTAGTTCGGTCTTTAGTAAAATCTCTGATCAGAGTATATTGGAAGAAGTCCAACATTAGTTGACTAAAGATCGATAGAAACTAACCGGAGTCAAGTTATTGGGGTTGACAGTTTGACCGTACCCTAGACTTGATCTACACGACATAGTTAAGACGAAGAGACTATAACTGCAGAATTCATCATAGAAACAGTCAGGGTGGTCCCAACAATACTCATGTCGATGAGTCAACCACATAATGATGATTCTGAAGCAGGGACGGCAACCACTGCTCGGGGTCACCACCGTATAGGGATTCGAGCCCAACTTGTTGTAAGGGTCAGGCTGTAGGGTCTCACACAGAGTGCGACATTCCTCTAGTAATAAGTAGAAATTAGTTAGGGAGAATAATTTGCATTTGATTCAAAGGAAGAGAAAATTGCATTTTGATGCAAATGACAATTTAAGCTAAAATAGTGGACTAATTTGCATATGATGCAAAAAGAGATTAAATGTGTTTTAAATAGTTTAAGACCATATTTAATAATATAAACGCATGAAAAAGGTTATCTAGATGACGGGATCGTCCTGCTCTAAACACAGGTTCAAACCGCGTCAAAAACGGAGTCCAAATGCACAAGTTATAGCCAAAACAAGCCAGCCCATACTGTTTGGCTGAACCCAGCGAAAATGGAGGCCCACCAAGCCTGAATTTTCTGGTTAGGTTTTTTGAAACCCGGGATTTTTTGACGGCTGGATTTTCCATCTTTGAATGGTTTTGGATAACTTTGGACGATCAATTGGAGGGTCAAACGGACACTGATTGACGTGCCGTTTTTCCTATGCGTTCACCGCTGAACATCCTTCGAATTGATAGGTTGTATCAATCATGAAGCTCAATGGTTAGGGAGTTAAAATTCACGGAAGTTTGCACTTTGTGAAATGCAAACTAACTTGATTTAATTAACTCTAATTTAATAGTCCCACATCGGTTGTGCGGAAAAGGGGAGAGTCCGCCGCCTATATAAATAGGGGCCTCCCCCTTCCTCCAAACTCGTCCCAAGCTCCAGATCTGAGTGGCTCCCGTAAATGTTGGAGCATGCTCAGATCTAGGCTTAAATTAATATTCTCTATCTCCCTATATTTCTGCCTTACTCCTGAGGGCTCTAGCAAAGCCACCAAGGAGTTTGGATTCGGATCCGAAATCTTGGCGAAGGCTTTCACTCGCGTGAAACTTTCTTCGGCGCGTGGTTGGCTCGGCGACACGAGGATTGCTCGCCTCGGGATGCAGAGCGATTCAAGGAGCGGTTTGAGGAGCGGCTCGGCGTGGGATGTGGAGCGACTCGGAAGACGGCGCGGAACATCTCGCCTGCCCCAAGGTTGAGATTCCGGTATGTGTTTTAAGCTTTCGTTTTTATTATTCGCAGTAGTTAGATCCCTCTTAGGGTGGTCAGATCCACTCCGAGTTGGCAGAGATCCTGGCTAAGAGGGTCTGGTTCCTTAGGGCTGCATGTTAATTAGATTAACATTTTTTCCGCTGCGTATTTTATGTCTATGTTCTGTCCGACTTAGGACGGGAATAGAGTATTTGTGCCCTAAGGGTCCTAGAAATCCCTTCAGTGGTATCAGAGCCATGTCTGTATGCTGATCTAGGACTGCGAATAATTAATTGAATGCTTTTAAAATACTTTTAAAATAGTTTAAAGTTATGAGATAATTTTTAAAATGTTTTAGATGCTTTTTAAAATGTTTCTTTAAATTTATGCGATAAGTTTAAAAAGATTTTAGATGTTTAAATATTTTATATGATAAAATTTTAAACATGAAATTTTAAAATGATGTTTTAAATTTATGTGATGATTTTAAAACTAATTTTAAAACTTTTTAAATTTATGCGATAAGTTTAAAATGATGTTTAAATATTTTATATGATAAAATTTTTAAGCATGAAATTTTTTAAAATGATGTTTTAAATTTATGTAATAATTTTAAAACTGATTTTAAAACTTTAAAAAATTTATGCGATAAGTTTAAAATGATTTTAGATGTTGAAAAATTTTATATGATAAATTTTTAAGCATGAAATTTTTTAAAATGATGTTTTAAATTTATGTGATAATTTTAAAACTGATTTTAAAAATTTAAAATTTTTATGCGATAAATATTTTAAGAAGCATGTGTTGTGAACGGTTATTTAACCGTGTTGGTTGAGATTCTGGGCTATCCTAGAGATATGCAAATATCTTTGTAGCCCATGTTTGTATTCTCCCATATTGCTATAAATAAAGAGTTGGGGGCTCCTCCCCCCGTTAGTTGATTCATAACACGTTATCAGCACGAGCCTCTAAAAATTTTCTTTCCACAAAATTTCTTTCCTTCGTTGCGAAGGCGAAGGCGAGAGGAGACGGGAGATCCACGAGCGCGGTGCAAGGCTTCCTCAATCGAGCGTCGTCATCCGCGTAGGGCTTCGTGCAACTGTCGCTATATCCGGAGGACGGATATAGAGGAAGATCCTGCGACCGCTCTGCCGTTAGTCACCTAACCTAACGGTGCATGACGTTGCCCAGTGGTCAAATAATTATTAAGTGATTAAATATTTTATCCTCATGTGAATATAACTGCCTGCGATGTCTGTGAATGAAAATGTTGATGAGCACAATATTTCTGCATGAATTGCTAAATGTGGTTTTTGGATTGACCGTTTAGCCGCATGGTTTATTTCCCGCACTTTTCTTTTATTTTTGAGAGAAATTGTTGTGAGGAATTTATATAAATGTCAAAGAAAGAAGACCAACTTCTATGGAGACGGAGGCCACGCTTGAAGCTGGAGATATCTTATGGGACCCATGGGGTTTCCAAAGTTGTATTTTCCTTTTTAAGCTGCAAATTTGTATAATTTGGACTTTAAACTTTGGACTCTTTCTTGTGGGACTGGCCGATCCACACATTTAGCTTTTTGTTAAATATTGCCTCCGCATGAAAATGTTTTCTCTGATTAAATATTAATTCATGCATGTTTGTGCTCTGCTAGATAAATGGCTAAAATTGCAAGCGTTGATTTCGAAGTGCTGGATGCATTAGGTAGAAACTATCTAAGCTGGCAGCTAGATGTAAAGTTTCACTTGCGGGTAAAGTCCCTCATTGTTGCTGTGACAGACAAAGAAAAAGTTAGCGATATAGATAAGGCACAAGCCATCATCTATATTCGCCACCATGTGGATAAGACCCTAAAGGCTGAATACCTTACGATCGAAGATCCACTTGAGCTGTGGACTGCCCTTGAGGATAGGTATAAACATCAGAAAGATGTTATACTCCCAAGGGCATGATATGAGTGGGAGAACCTGAGACTGTAGGACTTTAAGTCCATTGCTGAGTACAACTTAGCACTTTTTAGCATTACCTCATGCCCGAAGTTGTGTGGTAAGAAAGTCTCAGAAGATCGCATGCTGGAAAAGACGTATACGTCCTTCCATGAAAAAGATGCGATACTCATGCATCAATACCGTGAATGCAAGTTCACCAAGTATTCAGAGTTGCTGTCATGTTTACTCATGGCCGAGCAAAACAGAGAGCTTCTTCTCGCCACTTACAATATGCGTCCTCCTGGCACGGCCCCTCTACCAGAAGCTCACCATTCCGCTTCCTTCAAAAAGAAGAGAGATAATAAAAGAAAAGAAAGACCACAGAAAGGGGGACAACAGAAAAGAGCCAAGGGCCCACCACAGCAGCGAAAGAATGAAGGGAAGCACAAGTTCACCTGGCGCAGGAATGACAACAAGAAAAATGATGCACCCCCACCCAAGAGTGATTGGGAAGACCAGTGCCATAGCTATGGCATGAAAGGCCACTGGTCCAGAGTGTGCAGGACCCCAGTGCATCTCCAGGAGCTTTATAAACAAAGAAAGAAAAAGAATGCTGAATCAAACCTGGTGGCTGCAAACAATGCAGTCAAGTTCACAGCAAAAGACTTCGAGACAGATGATATGCTTGATTAGCCTGCTATATTTATCTTAGCACTTTTAGCATTTTATTTCAAGAACAATCTATGATTATGAGAGCTTCTATGTAATTTGATTTCTGTCGAATAAAATTTAGCTTTTCTGAATGCAAATGTTTACTCATCTTTTTAGATGGGATGCTCTCATGACTGCTTGGTAGACAGTGCGTCGACACATACGATCCTTCAGCACAAATGCTATTTCCATAGCATTACTCCGTATAAGAGCACTGTAAATACAATTTCAGGGCCATCAGACATAATTGAAGGTTCTGGGAATGCAACCTTGTTGCTCTCCAATGGAACAGAAATAAAAATTGAAGATGCACTTTACTCTCCGAATTCCAAGAGAAACTTACTTAGTTTCAAAGATATCCGTCTTAACGGATTCCACTTGGAAACATCAAATGTAAAAGAAAATGAATTACTGTATGTAACATCTCAAGAAAATGGAGTTAAAACCATACTTGAACGTTTTGAGAGCCTTTCATCGGGCCTCTACCATACAAAAATTCGGAGAGAGGAAGCAAACCTGACGGAGCACCTGAAGTGCCCGACATCTGCCAAATTCTTACTTTGGCACGATAGACTTGGCCACCCCGGATCTGTGATGATGCATTGTATATTATCACAATCCCATGGGCATAACCTGAAGAACCAGAAGATTCTTCAGAAGGGAGAATTCCCTTGTGTACCCGGCTTCAAGGGTAAATTAATAACAAGGCCATCACCTTTTAAAGTGGATATCGAGTCTCCTAGCTTCCTCGAAAGAATACACGGAGACATATGTGGACCTATCCACCCCCTAGTGGGCCCTTTCGGTACTTTATGGTACTGATTGATGCATCTTCGAAATACTCGTATGTGTGTCTACTTTCAACCCGCAACTTAGCTTTTCTAAAGCTCTTGGTACAAATAATAATGTTGCGGGCGCATTTTCCAGACAACCAAATTAAGAAAATACGTCTGGATAATGCGGGGGAATTTACCTCTCAGTCATTTGAAGAATATTGCCAGGCAACGGGAATAGAAATTGAACATCCGGTGCCGCATGTTCACACCCAAAACGGGTTAGCTGAGTCGCTAATTAAAAGACTCCAATGGATTGCACGTCCATTGCTAATGAAATCCCAGTTGCCGGTGGATGCATGGGGACATGCAATCTTGCATGCTGCATCACTAATAAAAATAAGACCCTCAGGAGGTCAGAGTCTATCTCCAATTCAACTTGCATATGGAACGCCGCCGAACATTTTGTTGAATATTGGACTCCCCGGATTTGGTTTTGGATGATGAGCAAACATAAATAGTTCACGAACTAACAATTTGTGAGCGCAGTATTGGAGATCGTCGCCAAATTCACGAGAACAATCAAAGCGACATCTCAAGACTTCTCAAAGCACGTATTCATTGCCTAAAGCTTTGTTGAAGCTCTTGGACCGTTTTGGAAGTCATGAAGAATTAATCGAAGCTTTCGAAGACCGTTCTTTAAAGTT
Organism: Scilla litardierei; assembly: GCA_030789695.1. NCBI lineage: Eukaryota > Viridiplantae > Streptophyta > Magnoliopsida > Asparagales > Asparagaceae > Scilla > Scilla litardierei. The sequence goes on along the minus strand of CM061138.1, from coordinate 152,739,787 downwards.
TTATTTATAGTCTTTTAGCTTCAATCTATAGAATGTTAAGCCTTGAGTATATCTTACGATTCTATCTTCATAACGCTCATATCGTAGCTCTAGGATCTTAGTACAAGTTCATTCTAACTTCCTCGAAGCGTCGCGCTTCGATTCGGACTTGTTTGTGCATATTAGTTGGTACAAGAAGAAGTACTGACCGACTAGATGGTGATCTAGTCGGTCAGAAGAGCTTCTTGGACCGACTAGTTTGCTTCCTTAATTTCTTGCACCTTACTGTTTACAGTTAGTCGGTCTACGTTGACTCACCGACCGACTAGTTTGTGAACTAGTCGGTCAGTGATGCTTCTTTGACCGACTAGTTGTGATTTACTGTACATACTAAATTTCTCCTAAGCTACTGTTTATCGTTAGTCGGTCTAAGAACGTTTGGTGACCGACTAGTTGACAATCTAGTCGGTCAACTTTTGTTCTTGGACCGACTAAGTCAATTTGTACTCAGACTATTTCACTTTGCCTCTTAGTCGGTCTACGTTCACTGACTGACCGACTAGTTGTGAAACTAGTCGGTCAGAATGTCTTCTTGGACCGACTAGATTTCTAGGTCTGAATTTCTATCTCTTATCAGTTCTTCACTTAGTCGGTCCATGTTGTTTGACTGACCGACTAGTTGATGAACTAGTCGGTCAGTGGTTGTTCTTTGACCGACTAGTTGCCTCTGATTTCTATCCGTTGGGAATTGACCTAACTTGTTTTTATGGGACCCTATAAATACGAACCTAGGTCATTTCTCTCTAGGTTAGAGCTGCCATTAAGAGATTCATTGAGATAGAAAGAGATAGCCATTCTCACTCATTTCTAAAGCTCTCTTCCTCACAAGAAATCCATTCTCTCACATTCTAGATCTAGAATCCATCTTGAGAGAAGTTTGTTCTTGGTGAGCTCTTCAAGCTCTAGCTTGATTCAAGTCTCCAAATCACTCCTAGGCACCTATTGCTGGTCATTTCCTTGGTGCTAGGTCTTGGTGACTTCATCTTCCTCAAATCCTTCCTTTGACCTATTTGGTAAGAAAAACTCAAGGTATAGGATTTTGTGGTAAGATTGTTTATTTCAATATAAACTCATTTATATTGCTTGTTGATTCTCTCGGTTGTGAGAGAAGGTTGTGATCCCGGGTTGTGGGATTCACTATTGCCATTGCATGTATGATTTGATCTTGTGAAGGTTTTTCACAAGATATCATAGTGGAAATCTTGGGTTAGGGTTTCTAACCTAAGTATCCGGAGGGGATCCGGGTGGTTGGGACGTAGGATCACCGGGAACAAGTCGGGGAGACTTGGGTGGATCCGAACCTATTAACATCTCTTGTTAGCATTGTTAATTTTGTTGTTGTCATTCAATTTAAGCTTCCGCAAATTGTTTTGGTAGTTGTTTGCACTATAATTTGGAATTATACTCCTTGTTATTTTTAAAGTACTATTCACCCCCCCTCTAGTACTTGTGCAGTAGCTTGTAGGGCATTACATTTGGTATCAGAGCCAGATACTTAGCTATGTCTGCCAACGACAACAAGACCGTGCGTCCACCTTCCAACTATGACACCTTCAGGAACCGTGAAGGAGCATCTTCGGTGATGGAAGGACATTCCTCTACGAGGCCTCCATTCTTCAACGGTACCAACTACGGGTACTGGAAATGCCGGATGGAAACCTTCCTCCAGAGTGCATCCTTATGGAGGACCACAATGAAGGAATACATCGAGCCCGAAGAAGAAGACTTTGAGAAATGGACTACCGCGGAGATCGCCGCAGAGGTAAGCAATGCCAAGGCAATGAACGCCTTGCAATGCGCATTGGAGCCCGAGGACTTCAATAAGATATGCACATGTAAGAGTGCATATCAAATTTGGAACTCCCTCCTCATTCTACATGAAGGGATGAGTAGGGTAAGAGACTCTAAACTCGTAGTTGTAAACAAAGATTACGAAATGTTTCATATGCAACAGGGCGAGAAGATGAAGGAATATTACGCTCGCTTCGTTGACATAATAAACAAGTTAGAGGCACTCGGCAAATCCTACACCCAAAAGGAGAAGTGCTCGAAGCTTATCGAAGGACTTCCTTCTTCTTGGGAGAAACGTAACTTTGCCATCGAGGAAGGTAATGACATGAATAAGTATACCGTAGTTCAATTGATGGGTACTTTGATGTCATACGAGGTACGCAAAGATAGCAAGGTGAAGTTACAAGAAAAGATGAAGTCCTATTTGAACCAAGACGTGCCTAAGAAAAAGGCAATTGCATTCAAGGCGGCTTCATCCACCTCTACCGATGATGAGGACTCGGAAGAAGAAATGGACATGGAATCCATTGCACTCATGGCAAAGAAGTTCAATCGCTTCTTCCGAAAGGGTAACTTCAAACAAAAATCTAAATTTACTTCTACTAACGCCTCTCCACCTTTGTGCTTTAAATGCAATAAGCCAGGACACATCAAAGCGGATTGTCCTCAAAACAAGCAAAAGGAGAAGAGGAAGGCGCCGAAGTTCGACAAGTCGAAGAAGTACAAAAGGGGGTACAAAAAGGGACTTGTCGGAGAAACATTCCCCGACTCCGAGGATTCCTCAAGCAGAGAGTCGGACGATGAGAAAGTGGAGCAAGCGCACATGTGCTTCTTGGCAAGAGAGGAGCATGATCAAGGATCTTCCTCCTCCGATGATAGCGACGACAAAGGCGATGAGGTAACTATGGATGATCTTAGGGATGCTAACTCTCATTTATGGTCTAAATACACTAAATTAGTAAATAGATATACTAAAGTAAAAGATGACCTAGCTAGCATTCAAACCTCGCCTAAGACTATCATCACCAACAACGACACCGTTGTTGAAGAGTTAAGAAATGAGATTATTAATCTCAAATCTAAACTTGAACATGTTAGCATTGATGATCCGGAAGAACATAGGATAGCGGATTTAACTTCTCAAAACTCGACTTTGAGTATTGAGAACGAGAATCTCAAATCTCGTGTTTATGTGCTCACATCGCAAGTATCCAACTTGGATACTTCTATGCGTTCTCTCAAAGAGAAATATGAGAACACATTAGGCCGAATTAGTAAATTCAATAAGGGTAAGGACCATTTGGATAAAATCCTAAGTGACTTACTTCCGGCCAATCACCACATTGGTTTGGGGTATACGATGGGATGTCCATCCAAAGCGGCCACTACTTTTGTTAGGCCAACTTCCGGTGACTCTACGAGTGGTAGCAAACACTCTATTGGTATTTCATCTACCAATGGTGCTTCCACCTCGTCCACACCCTCTTTTGGAAAGAAACCCACTTTGGGTGGACCTCCAAAGAAGGGGCATGCTTATATGTACACCAATACCATGCCACGTAGGAACACACGTCCTACTCCACCGTCTCACACATATGATGATTTTTATGCAACACATTCTCGGGCACGTGCACACCATGTGAGACACCCTCACGCACGTGTTCCCACACATGCATATGTTCACCCACCTCATCATATGAATAATTCTCGTCGTGCACCATTCCATCATGTTCCGTATGCCTATCCACAACATGCATCACGTAGAAATCAACGTCGCATGCATGCACCCAATAGGATGAGGGCTCCCAAGATTTTCACTATTTGGAGCCCAAAGGACACAAGCATGGATGAAAAACAAGTGTATATGAATGCTTATTTTTCGGATGTTGTGCATAGTAGAAATTATGTGGGGAAGTCTAAGTCCAATTGGACTTGGCTTCCAAAGGTCTAACCTTTGAGGACCCAATGACCTTGGGTACCGTGATATGAAATTCTCTATCTTTAGGTACTCAAGGAAAACAAAAAGAAAAGGAGCAACAAATTTAAATTTAGCTCCAAAGGGAATTGGATACTCGATAGCGGGTGTTCAAAACACATGACGGGTGACGCTCAATTGCTCTCCGGAGTGGTTCCCATTGCAAATGGAAATCGCGTCGTATTTGGAGGCAACGAGAGCGGAACAATCGTCGGTGTTGGTAAAGTGGGTAACCCATATAAACCCTTAATTAGTGATGTTTATCTAGTTAATGGTTTAAATCATAATCTTATTTCAATAAGCCAACTTTGTGACAAAGGTTACAAAGTTAGATTTGCGAAAGGATTATGTCATATTTCAAATGATAATAATAAGTTATTATTTTCCGGCACACGCCATAAAGATATTTATATTTTGGATCTTCCCAAGTCATATGAACAATGTCTCGTTGCCAACACAAGTGAACAACACTTATGGCATCGACGCTTTGGACATGTGAACTTTGGAACACTTTATAAGCTTTCAAAATTAAATTCCATTAAAGGTTTTCCGAAGCTCGTTTTTGAAAAGAAAAGTTTTTGTGATTCTTGTCAACGTGGCAAGCTTCCTAAATCTTCATTTAAACCTAAGAAAAGCATTTCTACTAAACGGCCACTAGAGCTATTGCATCTAGATCTATTTGGGCCAACTAGAGTTGCTTCCTTAGGAAATGCAAGATATGGTCTTGTCATCGTCGATGATTATTCTAGATTTACATGGGTATTTTTCTTATGTAATAAAAATGAAGCTTTTGAAAACTTCACAATATTTGTGAAGAAAGTACAAAATCTCATCGGAACCACCATTGTCACTATTCGTAGTGATCATGGGGGTGAATTTGAGAATGAGTCTTTCTCAAATTTTTGTGATGATCTTGGAATTACTCACACGTTTTCTTTCCCTCGCGCACCTCCTCAAAATGGTGTTGTTGAGAGGAAGAATAGAACGCTTGTGGAGTGTGCTCGTACTATGCTCGAAGATAGTCAACTTGGTTATCAATTTTGGGCGGAAGCGGTACACACCGCTTGTTATGTGTTTAATAGAATACTTTTGAGGCCCGGCACCAAACAAACTTGCTATGAATTGTTGTTTGGTAGATTGCCTCAAGTTAAACATTTTCGTGTTTTCGGCGCAAAATGTTTTATTAAAAACACATATGATAATTTGGACAAGTTTGATCCGAGATCGGATGAGGGGATATTTGTTGGGTATTCCTCACGTAGCAAAGCCTACCGGATATACAACAAAAGATCCTCTACGATCGAGGAATCACTTCATGTCTCTTTTAATGAGAATTTTACTACTTCTAGAATTTCAAATGATGATGACTCTATGGATGTTTTATGTGATTCGTTTGAAAATTCTAAGTCTATTGATTCAATTGATTCTATTGATACTAACCCGACTAATGAAGTTGTTGAGAATGTGCCTAGTGATCAAGGTATTCCCAAGCGGCTTCATACCGTTCGCGATCATCCTCATGAGCAAGTCATTGGCAATATTCATGATAGTGTCAAGACGAGATCGCAAGTCCACCACTTCGCCAATTGTGCCTTTGCCTCATCGATAGAGCCAAAGAATATAGTTGAAGCGTGCGAAGATAGTGCTTGGATCCTTGCCATGGAGGAGGAACTCATTCAATTCGAGAGGAATGAGGTATGAGAGCTTGTTCCTTTGCCATCGAAGAACCACACCGTCATAGGGACAAAGTGGATCTTCAAGAACAAAACCGACGAAAACCAAGTCGTCGTCCGGAACAAAGCTTGGTTAGTTGCTCAAGGCTATCGCCAAGAGGAAGGTATCGATTTCGAAGAATCCTTCGCTCTGGTAGCTAGATTAGAATCAATTAGACTATTATTGTCTTATGCATGCCATAAAAATTTTAAGTTATTTCAAATGGATTGTAAAAGTGCATTTTTAAACGGAGATGTTGTTGAGGAAGTTTACGTTTCTCAACCTCCGGGCTTCATAAATGAAAAATTTCCAAATCATGTTTTTAAACTAAAGAAAGCTCTTTATGGTTTGAGACAAGCTCCTCCAGCTTGGTATGATCGCCTAAAGAATTTTCTTTTGGATTTGAATTTTAAAATGGGCGAAGCCGATTCTACACTTTTTGTTAAGCATGTGAATAATGTTATTTTATTAGTTCAAATTTATGTTGATGATATCATTTTCGGTGCTACTAACTTCACTCTTTGCGAAGAGTTTTCTAATGTTATGAAGGAACAATTTGATATGAGCCACATGGGCGAACTCAAATATTTCTTAGGTCTCCAAATTCGCCAATTGAACGATGCAATCTTCATCCACCAAACGAAGTACACGGTGGAGTTGCTTAAGCGATTTGGAATGGAGAGTGCTTCCGGGAAAAAGACTCCAATGAGCACGACTACACATCTTGACAAGGATACGTGCGGTAAGGATGTAGACATTCGTCTATATCGAGGTATGATAGGTAGTTTACTTTATCTTACCGCAAGTAGGCCCGATATTATGTTTGCCGTATGCATATGTGCTCGTTATCAGTCTCAACCTAAGGAGTCTCACTTAGTAGCGGTAAAACGTATTTTCCGTTATCTAAGTTATACACTTGATTTTGGATTACTTTATCCAAAATCTAGCACGTATGAGTTAGTCTCATATAGTGATGCCGATTATGTGGGATGCAAATCCGACAGGAAAAGTACTAGTGGCACTTGCCATTTTCTAGGAAATTCTCTTGTCTCTTGGTTTTCCAAGAAGCAAAATTCCGTATCACTTTCAACCACCGAGGCGGAATACATTGCCGCCGGTGCCGCTTGTGCCCAGGTTCTTTGGATGAGACACACACTGAAGGATTTTGGTATTCACAGTGATACTAGCCCTATCATGGTGGATAACCAAAGTGCTATCTGTCTTTCAAAGAATCCGATGCACCATTCCCGATCAAAACACATAGATGTCCGACACCATTTTTTAGATGATCATGTTGCTAAAAAGGACATCATATTAGTGTACGTTGAAACCCAAAAGCAAATCGTCGATATTTTCACGAAACCCCTAAAGGAGGACTCCTTTGTGCGGTTGCGTCGAGAATTGGGGATTATGGGTGAATCCGAGATATATGATTCGTATTTCATTCAATTATCTTGCATGCTATTATAGTTCGCGATATTTCGTTCATGCTAGATTTATTGAATTTTTGGGGATTTTATGTGATTTGTTTGAATTTTTGCTCGAATTCTTAGTTGAATATCGTATATGAGATTTCGATGTTTTATGGGGTAGTTTAGATGACTAATGAGAGGGTTAAGATGTTTCATCCAAGTGGTTTATGAAGAGAACTCATTTATCAATTTTTGGACTCTTCTAGTCGGTTTCAGTTCATCAGCCAACCGACTAGATGCTCATCTAGTCGGTCAGCTAGTGAACTCAGACCGACTAGTTCAAGTTTTAACTTTCTCCTGTCTTTGACTTCTTTTAGTCGGTCATAGTACACTTACCGACCGACTAGATTGAAAACTAGTCGGTCAGTGAGTATACTGCGACCGACTAACTCTAGCCTTAGAAATTTCTGTTTGCCTCTGTTTTGACTTAGTCGGTTCAAGCTCATTGACCGACCGACTAGATCGTAATCTAGTCGGTCAGTGCTTGAACTGTGACCGACTAAGTGTGTTAGGGCAAACACGTCTTTTCGCATTCCCGACCGACTTAATCCACTTTTAGTCGGTCTTCTTCAACTCCCCAGCTCGAAAACTCCCTCTCCCCGACCGAAACCTCTTCGTATTCCCGTCGTCTCCGGCCAATTTTCCGGCCATCCCCGCCGTCCGACGCCGTCGCCCTCTCTCCTAGGTATAACCCACTTCCTTGATCTCTGTTTTGAATCTCTAGGGTTTGATTTAGATCTCATCTAGGTTCTAGGGTTTCGAATTTGTCTCTCTTAGATCTCTTAGGGCTTGTGTGTTAGGTTCTAGGGTTTGTGCTTAGGGTATTTGAACCTATCCCGACATTTGATTGTACTCGTTGTGCCGAGATCATGTCACGAATGAGGATCCTGATTACATCATCTGGGGCATCCCCTATGACCGTAGAGGGTGCTACCGCTTCGACCCCTCCCAAACGTAGGGCCAAGACCACTCGACCCCCCTCTTCGTCTTCAACTCCGTTGAAGAGGAAGAGGACGTCCAAGCCTAAACCTACCGGCCAATCGTCCAAGCCCAAGCCTAAGCCTAAAAAGTTTCGCGCACCCACACCTCCCGGTGAGCGTTCGGATAGTGATTCCGAGGATAACTCCGATGAGGAATACACTCCTGAACATCCTGAGAAGGCACCTACTCCACCCCCTCCTCCACCTCCTCCTAAGTCCCGTAAGTCTAAGGGTAAAGCTCCTATGCCAGTCGGCGGTGTAGACATATCGTTGTGCCGTGATGACCCTCAGTGTCTCGCAGCGTACAACCGTATAGAGCACTGCCCACTGCTGTTAGAGCATTACGTTCAGGTTTCTGATTTTCTTGGCCTTGCTGATCTTCTCTCCTATAGTGGCCTATTGGACTACCTTCGATTTGACGTTAAGGTGAACCCTAGACCATATCCTCGCCTGGTCAAATTATTCTATGCCAATCGTGTTCGGGGCCAGTACGACGAGTCTCACTCCATCGAGACTTCTGTTTTGGGGACTCCTATAGTCCTCACGTCAGAAATCTTGGGGGAGTTGATAGGTTGCTCGTCGTGTGGCCTCCTCCCTTCTGACATCTTTGTCGATGATATCTCTTCCTTAGATTAGCAGACCCTAGGCAAAATCTTCCAGGTTATCCCCCCCCGCATTCATTGGAGTTCCTTCGAAATCATTCAAGCCGAATGCTTGGGTGATTAACCTGATCTTGAAATCATGCCTTCTTCCCAAGTATGGATCTTCATCTCTTCCATCTCAGCTGTTTTTGAAACTGATATACGCTCTGTTCATGGGTAGCAAGATTAATTGGGCTCGCATTATACTCGATAAGATGGACTCTTTCGAGTGTATACGTAAGACCACTAAATCTGCGCATATCCCATATCCATGTCTGTTGACTTTGGTTTTCCGTCGTTTCGGTGTTCCCCTCCCTCCTGATGATGAGCGTCCTTTGGGTCCTCATCTGAACACGACGGCCGTTAAGAAATCTCTTACGGCGCTTCGTCACGTGCAGAGGTCGACAACATCTGCTTCCCAGGCCACTCCCTCAGCTGCTGTAGCCCCCACTCCTTCTGCCACATTAGATGATGTCGTACGCCTACTTCGTCGGCACGAGTCGCGTTTGGCTCGTACCGAGGAGGTAGTTTGCCGTATGGCTCGTATGATGGGCATTGAGCTTCCTCCTTCCGTGTCTGAGGACGAGGAGATGGACGATAAGGATATTGACGATCTTGTCACTTCCTTGGCTCGTGGCGATGAGGCCACTGCTGCTGCTGTTGCTACCACATCTGATCCTGGAGATGGCACCTCTTCCGATGCTCCAGAGACTTCTGCACCAGTAGTTCAGACTTCTGAGGCTGCTGCTGCTCCTGTTGAGACCCCAGCCGTTGAGCCCGACGTCGTCGTTTCTACTCCTGCCCCGACGATCCCGTCTGTTGACACGCCTCTCCTCCCTGCAGAGCCTGAGTCCACTCCGTCGACTGGACCCACGGAGACTGCAGATCCAGCCACTTCCTCGTGATCGTCTGTTTCGAGGACTCTCCACTGCTCATTGGATGATATACCTGTTTGAGAGTGTTTTGGGTTAGGATGGGATGGAGTTTGGGTGTTGATTTGTTGTATTTTGATATGTTGGATGTCGGTGTATGTGTTGTTTTTTGTTGTTGGATGTTGATGATGGTGTTCTGATGATGATGTTGTATCTTTTGATGTTTATATCCATGGTATGTTGTATTCGATGTCCTCGATGTGATATCTTTTTTGGATGTACTCATGATGTTTCTATATATATATACATCGATGTTCACGTTGTTTTTCTTCGTCGTACACATTAATTCTCATTCAATGTCCATGCTATGTGAAATCGTCGCTCGACGATTGAAAAACTTGGTTAAATAGATTATATTTCTATGATTATATAGAATTGTTTTCCATGCACAAATTTAACCAAGAATATTGAATATTGGAGAGTATGTTTCTTTACTCAATAAATGAATTAATATTTGGTATTTTTGATGATTTTAATTTTCGCTTTTAGATGATGGACATTTGGGCACACCTTGATTTGATTTCATTACTTTTTCCTTGGTGTCAATTAGGTCCATCGTCATTGTCTACGACTCCCGATGTTGGATTTTCCATTTCCTAGTTGTTGTCGTTGTATGCCCCCCATTTTTGGGATAATGCCAAAGGGGGAGAGATAATGATAATAAATAGGGCAAATGAAAATTTAACTCAATTTCCAAGAATCTAGTTTGATATGTTAGATTCAAGGGGAGTTAAGATATATATATGGATTTTCAAAATCCGATATTTCAAAAATCGATTCTCTTTATATATCTTACTCGTCTCATTGATGCAATTTATATATACTCATTTTGGAATTAACGTGTCATCAATGCAGGGGGAGTAAGTATTTTACATTTGAATCATTATTTTTGATTATTATTTATGCTGGTTTGTCATCACCAAAAAGGGGGAGAATGTTGAATATTGGACTCCCTGGATTTGGTTTTGGATGATGAGCAAACATAAATAATTCATGAACTAACAATTTGTGAGCGCAGTATTGGAGATCGTCGCCAAATTCATGAGAACAATCAAAGCGACATCTCAAGACTTCTCAAAGCACGTATTCATTGCCTAAAGCTTCGTTGAAGCTCTTGGACCGTTTTGGAAGTCATGAAGAATTAATCGAAGCTTTCGAAGACCGTTCTTTAAGGTTTTAATTAATAGTCTTTTAGCTTCGATCTATAGAATGTTAAGCCTTGAGTATATCTTACGATTCTATCTTCATAACGCTCATATCGTAGCTCTAGGATCTTAGTACAAGTTCATTCTAACTTCCTCGAAGCGTCGTGCTTCGATTCAGACTTGTTTGTGCATATTAGTTGGTACAAGAAGAAGTACTGACCGACTAGATGGTGATCTAGTCGGTCAGAAGAGCTTCTTGGACCGACTAGTTTGCTTCCTTAATTTCTTGCACCTTACTGTTTACAGTTAGTCGGTCTACGTTGACTCACCGACCGACTAGTTTGTGAACTAGTCGGTCAGTGATGCTTCTTTGACCGACTAGTTGTGATTTACTGTACATACTAAATTTCTCCTAAGCTACTGTTTATCGTTAGTCGGTCTAAGAACGTTTGGTGACCGACTAGTTGACAATCTAGTCGGTCAACTTTTGTTCTTGGACCGACTAAGTCAATTTGTACTCAGACTATTTCACTTTGCCTCTTAGTCGGTCTACGTTCACTGACTGACCGACTAGTTGTGAAACTAGTCGGTCAGAATGTCTTCTTGGACCGACTAGATTTCTAGGTCTGAATTTCTATTTCTTCTCAGTTCCTCACTTAGTCGGTCCATTTTGTTTGACTGACCGACTAGTTGATGAACTAGTCGGTTAGTGGTTGTTCTTTGACCGACTAGTTGCCTCTGATTTCTATCCGTTGGGAATTGACCTAACTTGTTTTTATGGGACCCTATAAATACGAACCTAGGTCATTTCTCTCTAGGTTAGAGCTGCCATTAAGAGATTCATTGAGATAGAAAGAGATAGCCATTCTCACTCATTTCTAAAGCTCTCTTCCTCACAAGAAATCCATTCTCTCACATTCTAGATCTAGAATCCATCTTGAGAGAAGTTTGTTCTTGGTGAGCCCTTCAAGCTCTAGCTTGATTCAAGTCTCCAAATCACTCCTAGGCACCTATTGCTGGTCATTTCCTTGGTGCTAGGTCTTGGTGACTTCATCTTCCTCAAATCCTTCCTTTCACCTATTTGGTAAGAAAAACTCAAGGTATAGGATTTTGTGGTAAGATTGTTTATTTCAATATAAACTCATTTATATTGCTTGTTGATTCTCTCGGTTGTGAGAGAAGGTTGTGATCCCGGGTTGTGGGATTCACTATTGCCATTGCATGTATGATTTGATCTTGTGAAGGTTTTTCACAAGATATCATAGTGGAAATCTTGGGTTAGGTTTTCTAACCTAAGTATCCGGAGGGGATCCGGGTGATTGGGACGTAGGATCATCGGGAACAAGTCGGCGAGACTTGGGTGGATCCGAACCCATTAACATCTCTTGTTAGCATTGTTAATTTTGTTGTTGTCATTCAATTTAAGCTTCCGCAAATTGTTTTGGTAGTTGTTTGCACTATAGTTTGGAATTATACTCCTTGTTATTTTTAAAGTACTATTCACCCCCGCTCTAGTACTTGTGCAGTAGCTTGTAGGGCATTACACATTTCTCACTTGAGAATCTTCGGCTGTGCAGTTTATATCCCCATTACACCACCCCAGAGGACCAAGATGGGCCCTCAACGTCGCCTAGGTATTTATGTAGGGTTTGACTCAGCCTCCATTATAAGATACCTAGAACCCCAAACGGGAGACGCTTTTAAGGCACATCTTGAAGACTACGACTTTGATGAGACGTATTTCCCCAAAATGGGCCTAGACATTGAAAAGTCTAGCGCAAAGCAAATGTTTACGTGGGATACAAAAAGTCTGACCCACTACGATCCGGTAACAAGACAATGTGATGATGAGATCCTGAAGATCTTACACACCCAGAACACAGTTCACAGATTACCGGATTCTTTTACTGACAACCAGAAGATTATCAGATCACACATCCCTACTGCAAATACTCCAGCTAGGATTGACATCCTAACGGATGGATGCAATCCACCAGCAGCAGAAGTGGCTGCACCTCAACAAAAAAGAGGCAGACCACCAGGCTCCAAGGATAAAAATCCAAGAAAAAGAAAAATATCTGGAGACCCTGGGACGATACCCCCACAGAGAAACGCGCTCGTGTCAATACCCTCTCCCCTCCCAGAATCCCCTGCAGAGGAATTGCCGGGAGAAACTGAAATATAACTAAATTAAGTACGTACATGGGAGGTATTGGACAGAAAGAGTACAGTCATCGACGATGACTTCGCGTTTCACATTTCCATTCACGTCGCTGGAAGCCCACGATGATTATGATCCACATTCCGTTGCTGAATGCAAACGTAGAAATGATTGGCCAAAGTGGAATCAGGCAATAGAAGCCGAGCTGGACTCGCTTCAGAAACGCAAAGTCTTTGGGCAAATAGTCCAGACACCTACCGGTGTCAAACCTGTGGGATAAAAATGGGTATTCGTCAGAAAAAGAAATGAAAATAATGAGATCGCACGCTACAAAGCTAGACTTATAGCACAAGGATTTTCCCAAAGACCGGGAATCGACTATGACGAAACATACTCCCCGGTCATGGATGCGATCACTTTCAGATTCCTGATAAGCTTAACAGTAAAGGAAGGCCTAGATATACAGTTAATGGATGTTGTGACTGCATATCTATACGGCAATCTCGACAAGGAGATATACATGAAACCTCCTGATGGCTTTTCTATGCCTGCTAAAATAAAAGATAGACCTCGGGACGTCTACTCTGTTAAGCTACAAAGATCATTGTATGGTCTCAAACAATTAGGAAGAATGTGATATAACAGACTCAGTGAATTCCTTGTTCAACAAGGATTCACAAACAATGAAGTCTGCCCTTGTATATTTATAAGAACAAAGGGAAAAGGATTCGTAATAATTACTGTCTACGTAGACGATCTGAATCTTATAGGATCTCCTGAAGAGATCACTGAGATATCTGTAAGCCTAATAAAAGAATTTGAAATGAAATACCTAGGCAAAACGAAATTCTGCCTCGGCTTACAGCTTGAACATCTAAAAGATGGAATCATATTACATCAAACCATATACAGGAAGAAAATGTTGCAAAGATTCCATATGGACCAATGTCATTCACTTAGTACACCTATGGTGGTACGATCTCTGGATGCACAAAAAGACCCCTTCCGGCCGCTAGAAGAGGGGGAGGATATACTTGGTCCAGAAGTTCCTTTCTGAGTGCCATCGGAGCACTACTATATCTGGCAAACTGCACGCGTCCCGATATAGTGTTCGCAGTAAATTTGTTAGCCACATACAGTGCAGCACCCACACAGCGCCACTGGACCGGGGTTAAGCACCTTCTGCGCTACCTCCAAGGGTCTACAGATTTGGGATTCTTCTACAAAAATGGAATATCATCTACACTTGCTGGTTATGCTGATGCAGGTTACCTATCTGATCCCCACAAAGCAAAATCACAGACTGGGTACGTGTTTACCTACAGAGGGACAACAATTTCCTGGAGATCCATCAAGCAAACCTTGACGACAACCTCATCCAATCACTCAGAGATCATTGCCATCCATGAAGCAAGCAGAGAATGCGTACGGCTACGCTCAGTTATCCACCACATCCTGTCTACGACTAGACTGAAGACTGGAGATCTCGAGCCTACTACAATGTTCGAGGACAATGCTGCTTGCATAGCTCAGTTACGAGGTGGCTTCATCAAAGGCGACAGAACGAAGCACATTTCACCAAAGTTCTTCTGGACGCACGAGCTACAGAGAGATGACAAGATCGACATCAGACAAGTGCAATCATGTGATAATTTGGCAGATTTGTTCACTAAAGCCTTTCATACTGCCACTTTTAGGAAGCTTGTACATAGGATTGGAATGAGACGCCTAAGAGATCTGAAAGCTTGAGGGCTTGTACAGATCAGGGGGAGTTTGGCAGAGTTTGTACTCTTTTTTCTTAACTATGGTTTTTCCCACTGGGTTTTCCATAGCTAAAGGTTTTAACGAGGCAAATCTCACCAACTCAGGATCCTGAAGTATCCACCCCATGTGAGGCTCTCCTACGCTCAGAATCCTGAAGTATTCACGAGCAGAGTCCACACCTATGGCTGGATAAGGGGGAGTGTTGTGAACGGTTATTTAACCGTGTTGGTTGAGATTCTAGGCTATCCTAGAGATAGGCCCATATCTTTGTAGCCCATGTTTGTATTCTCCCCTATTGCCTATAAATAAAGAGTTAGGGGCTCCTCCCCAGTTAGTTGATTCGTAACAGCATGCAGTTTTTTGCGACCTTTTAAAACAAGTTTTTATGCGATAAAATAAAATGTTTTAAAAATCATATTTTTAAATTTAAATGTTAAATTTAAGTATGCATGCTAAAATTGTTTATGCGATAAACATTATTCTATTTAATTGTTAAATAGTCGTACACTCTTTTTATGCGTTAAAATTAGTGTAACTTTATTTTAATGGCTATGTGAATGTTGTCACTTATTTGATAACATAAGACAACCCTCTTAGGTTAGCCATTAAGAACTCGTTAAAATTTATGAGATAAATTCTAATGACATGCTATGTTTTAATAAAACATTAACAACATTTTAAGACCTAATTTCTGATTAGTGTAGTCCCTTTAATAAAATTTTAATTCTAATTGTTATGAAATTAATTCTCATTAAAGGGCTTCGCTTTTAGCGTTGTTAATAAATTTATTAAAATTCTAATAACGATTAGGATATCACGTAAACCTTATAGTTGATAAGGATTTAATAATAGTTATTAAACAAATCCTAAAATTTTGAATTTAAGGATTCAACTAGTTGATAGGATTAATTAGTTGTTAATAAAAGCCTTTTAGTCTATGGCACGCATATAAAAATGACAAGCTTCATTCAATGGACCATGATCCAGTCAATGTGCTTGGCTAAGTTTGTTGGATCACCCTATAAGTGATAGTGATCCTGGCTTAGTCAATTCCCTGGCTCTGTTCCGCTGGACCGCAATGACGCGAATCATGATTGTATGACACCCTGGACTATATCTAAGTCAAATACATTAATAATCTTCTTCAAGATTAGCCGTAGCCCTCCTTCTTTTAGGGGTTGGAAACTATAGGACCCGTGTTCCAGTTGTTGAGCTACACTCAAGCTGTGACATGGCAACCTTATAGAAACCAACTCCTTAAATACATAAGATGAAATATTTACTTGACCCAAGTCGTCGTGTCGTGAATATACCGAGCGCCGGCGTAAGATAAGGCAATGATGTAGTCTGGCTAGATGTAGTCTAAGACCTGACCCAAACCGACGGGTCGTGAATGCACCGAGCACCGGGGTAAGTCAGGCTAGACACGAAAACAAGGGTCCGACTAGACTAGACATTGTGATTTGGATGATCACACTCATGATCACAAATGGCTAGTGGTAAAAACCGATAAGAGGGTCATATCTGATATGATCGATGAAGAGTCATCTTTCGATTACAGAGTCAAGCAACTTGTTGAGCTACACTCAAGGTTGTTAGGCTCATGGTGATTGAACCTCTTACCCATTTATTTAATTCGATTAAATCGTTCATTGTTAAGGCTTAAAAATGATCGTAAAAATAGTGGGAGGATATAGATAGATAAAAGCCAATCTACCTATATTTAATGTTGAACATATGCTAAACTAGGGCAAGACTATGTTTATCGAAGGAATCAAAATATAATATTTTAATGAAATAAGTTAACTGGTCAAATATGTTGATTAATTGAATATCAAGTTAAATTCTAATTGATAGAATTAAACTATATTCTCGTTAACATTAAAAATGACCTTCTAAAGAACAGACTTAAGAAATATGATTTCATTAAGTTCTGGGTCCAACAAATAAATTCACGCTACATGTCACTCGCCTCTATATGGGGCAGCTTGAACATATAGGATATTTGAAGTATGTTTCTCCCTACAACTTGTCGAGCTACACTCAAGGTTGTATGGAAAAAAAATTTTGATCAGCAAAGTTCGAGAATTCGATCAAACTGTTTGAGTCGAATGCGAGTGCATGAGCGGTGCAAGACTATGCATCCCAACCGGATCTTGAGACAAGCAACGTGTTGAGATACACTCAAGGTTGCAAAGCTCAAGCGTTTGGATACATGAGATGCTTGCATATCTATTCATTTATGTTCTGCTATTTTATATCTAAGTATGATTTAGAAAAGGAAGAAGGCACTCTGGAAAGTCAATTGAGAAAGTTAGTTATATTTATCATTAGTAAAGGCATAAGTAGGAGAAAATGAGAACGTGACATATTTTGATGTCACGATTTTAGAATAATAGTTATACAAAAGACGTCTAACACATTTTGACGAATGTCGTCACCTTGCTTCTGAAGCAATGTTTTGTGTTAGTAATTTGTAATAAATATAATATATTAAAAGTTAATATATAAATACACAAGATAGTAGCAACCTTATTTGGCAAAATAGACTAGGCCGTATCGAGAGACTAAGCTTCACAAGTCACATAAAGAGGGGTCTGACCTCTCGTATTATGAAGTCTACGAACACTTGTGAATCTTATCCTCTTAGATATAATGGCCAAAACCCATCTGTAAAACAGTGGGAGAATGAGTTGTCGAACTTAGTCTCGTACATACTGATGTGCCCGAGTCTAAATTAACCAAAATAAGTTGTTCTTATATTTTATTAAGACACGTGTTCTTGATGAAACACAAGTCTGATAAAACAAAGAACGAAATGACAAAAGTATTTAAACTGATTCGATTAGATCGAATGATCAAATACTTAGCTACATAAAATCTTGCGTAATTAAAAGAAAATATGATTTTCTCTCAGGTCAAGTCTGTTAACACATCGGTGTGTTAAAATGTATGAATCACACTTAGTTAGACTTGGTGCGATCCATAGCAAGTGACTCTGAGTTAAGTACTCCCTCTGGGTTAAGTCCCATACAGTAATGCCTAGGTTTTGATAATGTTCTATGAGGACATTATCAATAAGATATTCATTAAATCGATCATTAGGAAGTTGTATAATTACTCGAATCTCGTGAGACGAAGGGTCGAGTTAGACATCATAATTGATGATGACTTAGTCAACTTCTAGGATGAAATTCGAAGTAGTAACTCCGATTTATAACTTGATGTAATCAGAATAGGTCCGTGTGCGTAAATAAATTTTGGAATTTAGTTTACGTGCCCAAGGAAAATGTTTCCTCATTTTGTGCAAGTAAATCTTTAAGTTAAAAGATTGGTGCAGAAAGAAAATAGTGAAGTTCAATCATGTTGGTCGAGAACGATTTTCATCCTAATTCTTATAAAATGGATTATGATGAAACCATCTCACCAGCAGATGTGTTCGGATCTACTTGGACCGAACTCGATGTAAGTGCTCAAGTTGACCATGAAAATTGGAGCATTCACTTATAAGTTCGTTTTTCTAAATATGATTTAGACGAACCAACTTATATGAATTAGCCAGAAAGTTTTCAAGGTCAGTGGGAGCATATAAATTACATGCGAGTCATCAAAGGGATGGAACATATATTTAGACAAAGTAATCAAAGAGTTTGATACTTTATCAGAAATAGATATGAGCCATTTGAAATGACCAGTAACTAATTTAAAATTATTATCATAAGGTATGATGAACTGGATAAGATCTAAGGAAATAAAATATTATGGATTCTGAAAGACCAAGTGAATTATTTGAATAAGATTCAAATGGTTGGTCCAAATATGAACATAGAAACCCCTTAAGTCTATAGAGTAGACGGTTTAGCAGACCCACTCACGGAGGGTCTACCACATGAAGTCTTGAAAACTTATGTGTAAAACCGGTATGAGATACCAGGATAAATGGGCCTGAGTGCAAGTGGGAGATGTAAAGAGATGATGCCCTCGAGGCTATTTATCTCTGTGTGAATAGCACAAACATCTTGTTCGAAATAACAGTAAGCTGTTTGGTAATAATTTATCTAAGTTATTTTGTAATGTAGTTAACATTATATATTAACTTAGGTATAGTCCAGAGACTTTATGCAAGGTCAAACAGGTATCGAGATGAGTACCTCGATCATGGAGAAATGTTTGACCATCTGTAGCATAAGTATAAAAGGGTTCGTGGTCGTAGATGTCTCGAGACAAGGATATCGAAACATCGGATAGACCATTGTGTCATAGTCTTCACCGTTTAGCGGTGGCGATGATCTCATGATCGTTTGACTTGACGAAGTCGAAGACGAGACACAGGTGCTAATTAGAGAATGAGTTCACTGAACGATCCACAAGAGTTATCATATGGTTATATTGACCAATCTGTCAATGATAACTCTTAGTGATGATAGGCAAGTTGGTCTTTTGACTTGAGGTCATTTAACGAACCTGTGCATGAATGGTGCCACTTAGATCACTGACCTAGCTTCGAGGCTAGGCCTGTCGAAAGGTCTTTGATTGGGTGTCACTTGAAGCGTACGAGAAGAGTAATGACCAAGAGAGAATTCGTCTCTCCCGGTCAATGGGAGTTAGTGTCGTAGAGTTAGTTCGGTCTTTAGTAAAATCTCTGATCAGAGTATGTTGGAAGAAGTCTAACATTAGTTGACTAAAGATTGATAGAAACTAACCGGAGTCAAGTTATTGGGGTTGACAGTTTGACCGTACCCTAGACTTGATCTACACGACATAGTTAAGACGAAGAGACTATAACTACGGAATTCATCACATAAACAGTCAGGGTGGTCCCAACAATACTCATGTCGATAAGTCAACCGCATAATGATGATTCTGAAGTAGGGACGGTAACCACTGCTCGTGGTCACTGCCGTAAAGGGCTTCGAGCCCAACCTGTTGTAAGGGTCATGCTGTAGGGTCTCACACAGAGTGCGACATTCGTCTAGTAATAGGTAGAAATTCGTTAGGGAGAATAATTTGCATTTGATGCAAAGGAAGAGAAAATTGCATTTTGATGCAAATGACAATTTAAGCTAAGATAGGGGACTAATTATGATGCAAAAAGAGATTAAATGTGTTTTAAATAGTTTAAGACCATATTTAATAATATAAACACATGGAAAAGGTTACCTAGATGACGTGATCGTCCCGCTCTAAACGCATGTTCAAATCGCGTCAAAAACGGAGTCCAAATGCACAAGTTATAGCCAAAACAAGCCAGCCCATACTGTTGGGCTGAACCTAGCGAAAATGGAGGCCCACCAAGCCTGAATTTTCTGGTTAGGTTTTTTGAAACCCGGGATTTTTTGACGGCTGGGTTTTTTTATCTTTGAATGGTTTTGGATAACTTTGGACGATTAATTGGAGGGTCAAACGGACTCTGGTTGACGTGCTGCTTTTTCCTATGCGTTCACCGTTGAACATCCTTTGAATTGATAGGTTGTATCAATCATGAAGCTCAACAGTGAGGGAGTTAAAATTCACGGAAGTTTGCACTTTGTGAAATGCAAACTAACTTGATTTAATTAACTCTAATTTAATAATCCCACATCGGTTGTGCGGAAAAGTGGAGAGTCCGCCGCCTATATAAATAGGGGCCTCTCCCTTCCTCTAAACCCATCCCAAGCTCCAGATCTGAGCAGCTCTTGTAAATGTTGGAGCACGCTCAGATCTAGGCTTAAATTAATATTCTCTATCTCCCTATATTTCTGCCTTACTCCTGAGGGCTCTAGCAAAGCCACGAAGGAGTTCGGATTCGGATCCGAAATCTTGGCGAAGGCTTTCACTCGCGTGAAACTTTCTTCGACGCGTGGTTGGCTCGGTGACACGAGGATTGCTTTCCTCGGGATGCGGAGCGATTCAAAGAGCGGTTTGAGGAGCGGCTCGGTGTGGGATGGGGAGCGACTCGGAAGACGGCACGGAACATCTCGCCTGCCCCAGGGTTGAGATTCCAGGTATGTGTTTTAAGCTTTTGTTTTATTATTCGCAGTAGTTAGATCCCTCTTGGGGTGGTCAGATCCACCCCGAGTTGGCATAGATCCTGGCTAAGAGGGTCTGGTTCCTTAGGGCTATATGTTAATTAGATTAACATTTTTCCGCTGCGTATTTTATGTCTATGTTCCGTCCGACTTAGGACGTGAATAGAGTATTTGTGCCCTAAGGGTCCTAGAAATCCCTTCAGTATCGACTTGATATTTTCTGACATGGCAAAAGAAGTAGTCAAAAATATCATCGCACAAAGTCAGATGGTAACATGATTCATATACAACAATGGATGGGTGCTCAGCTTGATGAGAAGAGAGACAGGTGGAAAAGAGTTGATCTGGCCCGTGATAACAAGATTTGCGACCCACTTCATTGCTTTGGACTCTCTGTACGTGCACCGAGATGACCTGCGGAGAATGATCACATCCAGGGACTGGTCCGATAACTTTCCAAGGCTTAAACCCAAAGATAGGGATGTTGTACACAACGTGTACGATCTGATTCACGGCGATGAATTCTGGCAGACTATCTCTAATGTCATCGCCGTATTTGAGCCCCTGGTGAAGGTTCTTCGAATGGTCGACAGCGATGATAAGGCCGAGATGGGGTATCTCTACGAGGCCATGGACCGTGTAAAAGAGGAAATTTGGAAGAATGTTGGTAGGGGATAAAGAAAATGGTGGGACATGATAGACAAGAGATGGGATAAGCAGCTACATCAAGATATTCATGCTGCAGGTTATTTTCTAAATCCTCGCTTTCAATACTCCTCCAATGCAACAAACGACAACGAGGTGCTGGTTGGACTCAGACGCGTGATCGAGAGGCTTGAACCAGACATCTCGAAGCAAATTGACATTGACAGAGAGGTAAATGAAATTCGGATATTTTTATTTTGATATATGATTCGATTTAGCAGTTCACATTCTAAAATTATGATTGATAATTGTAGCTGGAGGCCTATAAGATGAGAGTTGGTTATTTCGGACTGCAGTTCACATTCCATCTTTTCTGACTGCTGGAACTTGTTGCAGCTCAATGGTGGATAAGCGTTGGGTTAGAGCAAGCTCCAACGCTTACACGATTAGTTATGCATGTGCTGAGCCAAAATGTCTCTTCGTCCAACTGTGAACGAAACTGGACCACCTTCTCCCTCATTCACAGAAAGACCAGGAACATGCTAACAATGGAACACCTTAAAAGGCTGGTCTATGTGCATTATAATATGAGACTGCGACATAGACATGCGAGAAGGAGCGAGAAGGCCGATCACAAGCTGATCGATTTGGATCAGATTTTTCATGAGGATGATCCATTGGAGGAATGGACCAGGGAGACAGAAGACAGGGTGCTCGATGACAGAGACAATCCTTGGTTGGACGAGGCGCTTGTGGAAGCAGAACGTACACGAAGCAACCAGCCACGGCCAAGTCACGCCCCTGCGAATATCACGTACAAGAAAAAGAAGGCAGCCACTCGGGCTCGGCACGATAGCGATGATACTTCGTCTCCCGATGACCAAGGTCCTACAGACGGAGGTTGTGGTGCATCGGCATCCGTTCGCCCTGCTGAGAGACGTGGAGACCATACTTATGATACACAACATTCGCATGGGTATAGAGAGCATGATAGGCAGCACAGTAAAGAACGGGGGGACGATGCCTATGGTAGACACTCTGAATATCAAGGGTATCAACGTGCTTCTGATTATTATGGAGGTTATGAATCTTATTCCGGTGGATACTCAGGAAGCCAAGGTGGTTATTGTGCACCGTACAGACACTCTGATGTCTATGCTGATTATGATAGTCAATACAGGTACGTTCCGAACGTGACTGAGCTGTCCAGCAGTCAAGGTAGTCATGACACGCCTTGCATCGAGCAGAGCTGGCCCTCAGCATATGATAACATGATGATATCTATTTTAGGCCCGGAACAGATGCAGTATTCATATCCTCCATACTACCATGCACCGCAGCTGGATGATGAGAACTACGAATGAGATTTTTGTATCTTTTTATTTATTTTCTTCATTTTTGTATCTTTTGATGTATTTTATTCAGCTTTTGTATTATGAAGGCAGATTTATGGTACATCAATATTTATTGTTCTTTTATATCTATTAATTAGTTAATTGTTGTTACAAATGAGTAATGTGAACAGAAAAATACATGAAAATACATGAAAAATACATGAAAAATACAGAAAAATACAGCAAATGTATAATGTACAGGAAAATACATGAAAAATACAGAAATACAGCAAAGTATTTCCGATACCGAAATACAGGAAAATACAGCAAATTATAAAATACAGAAAAATACAGGAAAATACATGAAAATACAACAAAGTATCAAATACAGGAAAATACCGAAATACAGAAAAATACAGAAAAATACAGCAAAATATCTCCGATACCGATACCGATACCGAAACGAAACTACCGATACGGACGATACCGAAACTTGCTTTCGAAACCCCCGAAACAGGCGATACCGATACCGAAACCTAAATTTTGGCCGGAGCGATACCCTCTCCGAAACCGATACCTAAAACCTTGGTTGGAACTTCTTCGTCATTTGAGCCATTTTCTCCAAGTCCGTCTCATTTTCTGATTCTTCACTATCGGAGGATGAAGAATTAACTTTGAATGCTAATGCTTTCTTCTTGGCCTCCGTAGGGTTCATCATTGATCAAATCTTCAATCGGTCCTCCCGTCTTACTTCGTAAGACATGAGAGTACCTATGAGATTTACGACTGTGTAATTCTTCATGTCGTTGACCTCCTCAATGGAGATAGCTCTTCGTACCCATTTGGAGGTCATTCCCATTATAATCTTTCTCACCTTCTCTTGTTGGGGGTACACTTGCCCAAGAGCTTCGAGTTCATTGGTGATGTCAGTAAAATGTCTGTACATCGTTGCTATGCTCTCATTATCCGACATGTAAAACATATCGAAATTTTGCACAACAACATATAGTTTAGATAATTTTACCTTATTCGTTCCCTCGTGGGTAAAGACTAGATGGTTCCAAATTTGATATGCACTCTTACATGTGCATATCTTGTTGAACTCATCCGGGTCCAACACACAATGAAGAGCGTTCATTGCCTTGGCGTTGTTGACTTCGGTGGACTTCTCGAAGGGCGTACATTTGTCAAAATCCTCTTCGGAGGGTTCGATGTATTCCTTGTGGAGGTTTCTCCAAAGAGAAGCACTCCTCAGAAACGTCTCCATCTGGCATTTCCAATAGCCGAAATTCGTGCCATTGAAATGTGGAGGACGAACCATTGATTGTCCTTCGAAGACGGTGGACGCTCCATCATGGTCGTGATTGTTGTACGAAGTCGGTGAAGGAACATTGTTGTTGGATGCCATAGCTATAAACGAGCGCTCTGATATGAATTGTAAGGTCCCTGGCTATGAGAAAAATACTAGAAGGGGGGTTGAATAGTGTTTATACAATTTAAAATGATAATTACACCAAATTAAATTCCTAACCAATAATTAATGCGGAATGAAAATAAACCCTAAAATGAAACAATGCAAACACAATGATGTTTCAAGGGTTCAGATTACCCAAGTCAACTCCCGACTTGTTCTCGGTAAACCTACGTCCCTTCCACCCGGATACCACCGGATACTGAAGTTAGAACCCTAACTTGAGGTTTCCTTTTGTAACGGTCGCTTTTCGACCTTATGAGATTTTCTGCGTGCACGTGCTTTATCGTGCACGTATTTTATTTGGCTATTTCTGGATTCCAAATTGTGCGATGTGATATGCCGTTGTGATCGTTTGGGAGTGTGGAATTTTATAGTAATTTTTGGGAACGTCATTTCACGGCTCGTTTTCTCGCAAAACGACTTGGAACGATAGGGGTGTTTTAGTCAATTGGCTCAAAACGCCGTTTCCAATTTTACGTAAATTCTTGGTAGGTGTTACGCATGATCGGGCTCTGTAGATCTGTGCGTCTCGTCTCTATGATCGCCCCGGTATTTTCGGATCATTTTTCCGACGTCCGGTTTGAGAGTTATCGCCCGGATAAATCTGGACCGTTGTTTTGCTTGATCAAAATTCAAATTTCGATTTTGCTATCAGATCTGATCAAATCCCTTGGGATACGCGTACGTATCAAGGTGATTGAATCATCTGTTAGATGCACCCTTTTATTCATCCTTAGGTCCACCCCCTAGCTCTACCCAACAAGCCACTACCCTAAATCTTATTGGTGTATATCAAATTTACTATTATTAAAAACCCTAAACCTATTAACTCCTCTTCACGTGCAAATCAAAAACCTAGGGCTTTAAATTTTTTCAGCCGCCGTCAAGAAGAACCCCAAGCCCGATAACCCTCGCATCCTCCCCTCCCTCACTCGCCATCGCCGTCGTCGGCGGTTGCTCCGACACCGGCGACCAACAGCCCGCACCCGCCTCACCGACGTCGCACGAGGCCGTCGTGACTGTCGCAGCTCCGTTTCCGATCGCCAGCGCCCGACCCCCGTCAGTGACTGCACACCGGCGGTTGCTCCGACGCCGTTCGACCGCCGTAAGCCGTCTCCCGACGTTCCCTCGTCAACCCCGACACAGCACGACCCCACAGTCACCGCCGGCGGCCCGTGCAGCCGACCCGAACGCTCTCGCAGCCCCACGTGGTCGCCGGAGCTCTCCTCCGTCACCGAAGTCGTTACTGCGAATGGAAGCTGCAGCTGCTGCCGTTCTCTGCTGCTGTTCGGCGATCTCCACCGCTGGAGACACCCCCCACGGCTTCCTCCTAGGCCGGACAGCCCTTGGCCGTGATCCGATGATGTCGCCCCAAAGTTTTCGTGCCGTTGCTCGCTGTTTCGGCGTCGATCTCGCCGTTGACGTTGTTTCGCCTCTACTCGCTGCTCACGCACTTTGTCCGCTGCCCGGACAAGTCTCGCTACGCTACCCGTAGCCGAGACGTCGTAGGCGACGCAGATCTTCTACCGTCCAGACGCTACGTCCGCTCTACCCCAGACTCCGGAGAGGTTGGTTCCCGAAATTCGTAGCACAACCCACCCGTAGCAAAACTGAAAACCTAACTAAAATCGGACAACTGCAACTAAATTTATTTTCTGCTCCCTTAAAATGTTGTGAAACGGTAGATCGACGATTGGACTTTTTGGACTGTGCACATAGGATAGAATCGTCGGATAGGCTAAACGGACAACTTGAATTATGACGGTTAGGCTAGCCACGATAACCTAGAAATAAACCCTAAATAGGTTTTACTGAAATCGTGACCTGACACCGTCGCCGTGACACTGTTTTAGATGGACTACCGCGGACGCGACGACTGGACGAGACGCCCCGGACAGACGACACGCTCGCCACCGCAGGCAAGTGTACCCACTTGCATTTTCGACCGCGTCTTGGTCTTAAATTGTTAGAACTGTTAGACTGTGAGTGTTTAGATCCGGACATGAAATGATAGTGTCCGGGTCACCCTGACGACTTAGACTTGACGACGAAGTCTAAGTCCGACGAACAACAACTTGTGACACCGTAGGATTATCTTATGTGTGCATGCGTGTGGACACCCTAGAATAACTTTCCCTACACTTGTCATGTCGTGTCCTGTTACACAAAAAGCCTTCGGGCGTTTCAGATGCTCTCCTTGCGGGAGTGATCTCCGTGATACAAAAAGCCTTCGGGCGTTTCAGATGCTCTCCTTGTGGGAGTGATCTCCTTGATACAAAAAGCCTTCGGGCGTTTCAGATGCTTCCCGAGCGGAAGTGATCTCTGTGATACAAAAAGACTGCGGGCGTTTCAGGTGCTTCCCTAGCGGAAGTGATCTCTGTACTTCTTGTCCTGAGTTCTGGGGTTCGGGGTAGGGTTGAGCGTGCGCACGGGGAGATGGTCTGATCCCCCTCAACCCGTAAGGCGTGAACCCTTCATGTCTCACGTGTCGTGTCCTGACCGTCTTGTCTTGTCTGTCTTCGTCTTGTCCTGACACCTTTAGGTTAGTCCCATAGTCGGTAGCACATGCTACGACTACTGCCTGCTACGCTTTACTTCCCTGCTACGTTACTTCTTTTGTTACTTTGTTGTAACCCCAGCATGCTAATCAACCAGTAAAACGATGTTTAATAGTTCAGTACACTTGCAGTAGAGTCTGACTTTCTGTTGTAGACTTTACCTGATGTACAGTTCCTTTCTTTGGTGCTGTACGTCAGGTGTCGAGCCGGAGTACGACGACCAGACCGAGCTACCCGAGGACGTAGAGCCGGAGGACGTCGATCCTGAGTACGTGCCCGAGGACAACCAGAGTTAGAGATCCCCACTGCTGATCCGGAGGTTCCATCTTAGTTGTTGGGTGCGTAGCACCTTTTGTTTTCCTGTCTAGGTTGGGTGCTTGCACCGGTAGTTTCCTTTTCTGCAGTTGTAGCCCTTCGGGCGTTTTAGACTCTCAGTACTTTGGATATTTAATTTGGAATAAAATGATAGTCTTTCTTTTTCGTACTTTTATTGTTCTGTACTAACATGCATGGACCTGTACCTTCGACTTGGAGTACCACACAGACGCTTATTGGGTCCGGGCTTCTCGCCCCGGCCTAAGCGGGCCTTAGTCATGCTTCGCCTCCGTTGTTTTGGGAAGCGGGGCGTGACACCTTTAAACCCATTTGTAGCAACCCTACAAGTGAAATCGAAGTACACTCGATGTCCTTGACTCCCACAACTTGGGAGCAAGAAAAACACTCTCACAACCCGAGAGTTAATCTAATAACAAAATTTATGAAATATAAAATGACAACACTTACAATCACCTATGCCTTGAAGTAGAACTTAAAGGAGCAAGTGTGTTGAATGTCTCTCTTATAAGAGAGGAAAGCCCTTTCTCTTGACAGCACCAATTGTCTAGAAGATTTCTCTTTGGTTCTAGGTTGGAGAGCAAGAGATTGAAAGATAGGAATTCTAGGGCTTTAGGATTTGAAAGCTTTGATTAAGAAAGATTGAAAGCTTGAATGGTTGAGCAAGTAAGTTGGTAACCCCTCAATGGAACAATAGATGCTGCCTTTATAGGTTTCTCAAATCTCTAAAACAAAATCCCCAAAAACCCCTTTGAAAACCGTGGAGACTAAGCCAACGGATAGAATTTACACATGCGACAGTCGACTGTTGAACAAAACACAGTCGACTGCTGCACTGTGTCAGAGGGTAGGTGAGAATTCAAACGGTAACTTACCACTATAGGAAACTGTCAAAACAATGATGTTAGGATCGAATGAAGATGAGAGACTTACGCTTGCGTACGCGACACCGTAATCTCTGAACTTCGCCCTCGGATTCGCCACAACGGTCAGTACTTCGTCACGGAGGATCGAAGTAGCGTTTCACCGCCTAAATCTCTATTTAGAAGAGGATTTTAATGGAAGGGAGAAGAAGAACACAAGTTGCCTTATGCAAACTTATGGCATGGTTAGATTAGTGTAAATGCCTTACCCTTGGGTCCTATTTATAGGCTTTAGGGGTAGTTATTGTAGGAAATAACTAAATATAAGCTTATTAGCCTATATTAGCACATTTACTTATCCTCTTCTTTATTCACTTATCAAGTGCCTTTATGCACTTATAAAGTGACTTTTTCCACTTATCGAGTGGTCCTTTTCACACGAGAAAAGGTTCCCTTCGCGCACGCTTTTGTGCACGCGACATCTGAGGTCCATAGGCCCTCATACATCCCCTCATGGGTGTATATATGTCGTCCATATCCAACATCTCCCACTCACACTTGAGGGGATTGTAAGGAAACATATTTTCCTTTAGCTCTTCTGTTTATCATACCGAGAAATAGACAGTGTGACCGTCATGCGCATAGAGTCCGCTGTTGTGCACTTGTTAGAGATACACAACACTCCTCGAGGAGCAAAGTTGAGTAGATCAACGCATGCTTTACCCTAGATTATTTCTTCACATTTCTTATACTTTATATTCAACAATTGAATCCCATCTGGATTACAATTGGCTGGCTAGCTTTGAATCTCTAAAGTCCAAATGTGAATATGAAATTAATCTTCCTCTTCTTGCGATCCTTTCGATCTTGACTTGACTTGCTTTTTTAACATGCCCCGCCGGACCGAATTGACCATAGTCCATAAGCAACATGCTAAGATAGCAATCACCCAGTCAAATCTAAAGGAACCAATTAGAGTCCATAAGGGTAACGAGTTAAGACCCATGTGGTCTTTGGGTCTCACATAATAGTAAACACAATTACTATTCTAACCCAATGGTCAAATGCATACGTAGTATGAATACGTATTACAACATCACTCCTTTCCCAGGGAGCGTATGTCTTAATGATGTTGTAAGGATGATGATTAGACACCACAATGTCTGATTTTGAGTCCCTTTTACTACTCAAATAATCTTCTGGACCCACATCCCGCATAAGACATATAGGATTTAAGAATCCTCTTAGATCTTTTGTAAGCATCCATATGATGCAGATCTTTCATACGACCATTTTGTTTAAGTCATGACTCTAAATCATCTGTCTGACGATTTTGACTTTTAAACAGGTCTCATCTTTATTTTATCCGTCTGATAGAATAAAGGCGGTTGCTCATGTGAGAGAGCCAACCTCAATCTGTCCGACATACAAAAAACCAGCTGAGTTTTAAAAGAAATGTACACAAACATTTTCAAGAAACTCATATGCAATGTAAAAAAGAACTTATTCTTTTATTAAATTTGATCTTCCATAGACATGGGAATATACATTGATACAACTCAGCTCTTACACATTCCTTGAGATGATAAGTGTTTGTAAAACACATCTCTGGGGATCGCCTTCGTAAGCGGATCCGCTATCATCTCATGTGTAGATATGTATCTTATGTCTACCTTTTTGTTCTTATCATAGTCTTTTGTAAAATTTTTCTCTTAACCGCTTTCCAGTGTGTTTGCCCTGGATTGGATTGGTAACGATTTACCATTCCAACGGCAAAACAAATGTCCGGTCTTGTACACATCATAGCGTACATAAGACTACCAACTGCACTGGAATATGGAACTTTTTCCATAATATCTTTTTCCTTTTTTGGTTCTTAGGACACATCTTCACACATAAATTATCGCATTTGCTTATTGGAGTATCAATGGACTTACAGTCCTGCATATTAAAACGTTCTAGAACCTTCTTTATATAAGTCTCTTGTGAAAGAGAAAGAAGTTTCTTCGAACGATTCCTTGAAATCTTAACTCCAAGGATATATGTGGCTTCTTCCATGTCTTTCATCTCAAATACTGATGAAAGCCAAGCCTTGATATCCATCACAAAGCCCTTGTCATTTTCGGCTATTAAAATGTCATCTACATATAGAGACATAATAACATACTTGCTTTTGATCCTCTTGATATATACACAGTTATCTTCATCAAGCATGGAAAAACCATTTGATAAGACAACTTCTTGAAATCGTATATACCATTGCCTCGAGGATTGTTTAAGACTATAGATGGACTAACGAAGTTTACAAACCTTATGTTCGTTTCCTTCTTTTACAAACCCTGTTGGTTGTTCCATATAGATCTCCTCATCCAATTCTCCATTGAGAAAGGCAGTCTTTACATCCATTTGATGTAATTCGAGGTCTAAGCAAGCTACCAAAGCCAGAATCAAGCGAATCGAGGTAAAACGAACAACAGGTGAGAAGGTCTCTTCGTAGTCTATCCCTTCCTGTTGCGTAAAACCTTTCGCGACAAGGCGAGCTTTATATCTGTCTATAGAGCCATCAGCCTCATGCTTGATCTTGAGAACCCATTTGTTCCCAATAGCTCTACGTCCTCTGGGTAAGTCAACCAAGTCCCAGACTTGGTTAACTTTCATGGATTCTAATTCCTCCTTCATCGCTTCTATCCATTTGTCTTTTGCAGGGCATGATACGGCATGTTTGAAAGTAACAGGCTCGTCATCTTCTTGTAGTAAAGTCATAAAGGTTTATGGGAATTCATCCTCAAATCTTAGAGGAGCTAACCTTGTACGACTACTACGTCGTATTTGAGATTCTTCAAGTCCTTGTTGACTCGAATTTAGATCAAATCTAACATCACTCCCACTTGGAATGTCGTTAGAAATGCTCCCACTTGGATTATTATTCCCGTATGGAATAGGATTCGCATCATTCGTATCATCCATTGGTGATGGTTGAAACGTATTTTCGTCTTCACCAAGAATTCTTCCACTCGAATGAGGTAATCCTTCTTGATCATTAATCTCAAATAGAGATAAGTCCTGACTTATCTCGCCCTGTCTTGGAAACTCATTTTCCAAGAAAGTGACATCCCTCTCCTCAAATTCAATTAGACCTCCATTGTCTTCCTGACCAATGAAAACATAACCTTTGGAGTTTTCTGCGTATCGTATAAAGATACATTATCTCCCCCTTGGCCTAAGTTTGCCAAACTTATGGAAGGAAATATGTGCGTAGGATGCACACCCCCAAGGTTTTAATATGCTTAAGTCAGGAGACCTTTGGTTACACAACTCATAAGGAGTGGAGCTAACTGATTTCGAGGGTACGCGATTCAAGATGAAAGTAGTCGTCAATAATGCATCACCCCAAAAGATGATTGGTAAGTTAGCTTGCGCCATCATTGAACGGACCATTTCCATCAAAGTCCTATTCCTCCTTTCAGCAACACCATTTTGTTGAGGAGTATAAGGCATAGTCACCTGATGAACTATGCCCTTTTCATCACAAAGTTCCTTAAAACTTGCGGATTGATATTCACCGTCTCTATCGGTTCGCAAGACCTTAATCTTGCGATCTAATTAATTTTCCACCAAACTCATATAGTTTTTAAAGCAGGTTAATGCTTCACTTATGTGGGATATCAAATAGATATGACCGAATCAGGTGAAGTCATCAATAAAAGTGATGAAATAGGACTTCCTGCGCCTTGTCTTGACATTCATCAGACCACATATATCCGAATGGATGAGCTGTAATGGAACCTCGGCCCTTGTGCCGGTTCCAAACGGCTTGCGACAAGATTTCCCTACAAGGCAATGTTCGCAAGTCGATATTTCGACCTTTGAAACATTGGATAGAAGGCCACGTTTGGCAAGTCTATCCATTCGTGTTGGTCCGATGTGACCAAGCCTTGCATGCCAACAAATTACATCAGACTCATAATTTGATGAATTTGCAACAAAGAAATTTTCATTATAAAATGAGGAATCATACATTGTATTTAATACAACAAATCCTTTGAAAAAACATACCTTGAACCAATTAAAGAATTATTACAAGACAAGTCCACTTTACAACTACGAAAGATCCAACTATAACCAAGACACATTAAAACGACCACAAATACAATATTCCTTCGAATATCTGGAGCGAAGAGGACATCATGTAGTAAGATAGTACGGCCGTTATCTAAGACGAGCTTGCAAGTCCCAATGCCTTTCACTTCAACACGTGTGTTGTTTCCTACATATATCCACTTTGTTCCTTGGGGTATCCGATGATACTCCACGAAGGACCGTCTGTCCCTTGCTATGTGGTCGGTGGCACCTGAATCAATTATCCAAAATGGATTAGATTCTACAATAAATATTGAACTAGAAACACATATGTAACTAGCATTACAAGTTACCTTGTCAACTTCATCCGTACAAGAACGGGCATAGTGACCTAACTTATTGCACTTGAAGCACTTGATCCTCTTCAAGTCTTTCTTCTTGTGCCATTTCTTGTTCCCACCCTTATGTTTGGGTTTCTTGGTAGACTCTGGTTGCTTATTATGTTCATTAGTAAACTTCGAACGATTTTCCGTTTCTTTCCCCCGTGTGAGGAACTAGCAACCATGTGCACTTCTGCACTTGGCTTGGCGGCCGCAAGCCGCTCTTCCTCTAACTCGAGGTGCTTAGAAACATCGCTGAAGTTCTTGATGCTCTCATTATGAGTGAGATGCATCTTCATTTGGTCCCACCCATTTGGTAGGGAACATATGACTGCTTGGATTTGTTGCTCATCAGTGAGCACATGACCTGCATCCTTTAACACTGAGATGAGATTCGCCATATGTCGCAGATGTTTCCCCATGGAATGATCTGGACGTTTCTTGTACGAATCAAATCTTATAGTTAAAGAACGAAGTTTGGACACCGAGGTGCCACCAAACTTCTCCTCAAGCTTGGACCATATGTCCATGGCTAGGTCATGTTCTCGGAAGATACGCATTATGTCGTCGGCCATACTGGACAACAACGTAATGCGTGCAATCTTGTTCTTCCGAGACCAAGCATCGAAAGCTTCCTTGTCTCTTCTGTGTTGGGCCGTAGTGCCCAACTCTGGTTCAATCATTATGTTCTTCAGAGTTTCGAGCACTTCTTGCTCCTCTAGAACATATTGAATCTTGATGGACCATAGTTTGTAATTATCGCCGTTGAGTTATTCACCTTTGTTTAACTCAGCGACGATGTTCTTTGAAGCGAAAGACATTTTAACTTTAAAATACTGCAAAAGACACAAAAAACCGAAGGTTCGATCAAAAATTATTGCATAAAATTCTTATACATAGATATCACTCCCACTTGGAATATCCCACTTGGAATATCCCACTTGGAATGATATTTCTACATTTGATAAGTTACTTTCGAAAAATATTGAAGATGTTGCTTTAGAATCGGAAAGGTCTCTACGATTCCAATCACCATCTAGAACAACTTTCAATATTTCCCCCTCACTTTATCAAAAATAGTACTCTTATAGTACTTTGCAGCGGAAAAGCGTTTTTGAAAAACGTATTTTGAAAACGTATTTTGCAAACGTATTTTGCAGCGGGGAGGTGTTGGCCTGCATCGGCCATTGTCGGGGTCGAGCTGTGGCCGCGCCAAGGCCGAATTCCCCCTTTCATGGGGTTTTGCCGTATGCAATTGCCGCCGGTCCCGTATGGGCCGGCCATGCAGGTGGCCGAGGCCGAAACCGACGGCACCGTAGGGCTCCTCGGCGTGGCCATCTCCCCTCTGCCCTGGCCGAGGCCGGCCTGGGCCTCTGCCCTTGCCGGGGCCGGCCAGGGCCGGCCAGGGGTTCCTGGCTGGTCGGCCAGGGCCTCTGCCCTGGCCGGCCAGGGGCCCTGGCCCCCCCGACCAGGGCCTCTGCCCTGGCCGAGGCCGGCCAGGGCCGGCCAGGGGGGGCCCTGGTCCTCGGCCAGGGCCTCTGCCCTGGCTGACCAGGGGGCCCTGGCCCCTCGGCCAGTGCCCCTGCCCTGGCCGAGGCCGGCCAGGGCCGGCCAGGCCCTGGTCTGAGGCCAGGACGCCGGCCCTGGCCTCTGCCAGGGCCGGCCAGGCCGGCCAGGGGGGGCCCTGGCCCTTGGCCAGGGGGCCTTGGCCCCCTCAGCCAGGGGGCCCTGGCCGAGGCCAGCCAGGGCCGGCCAGGCCCTGGCCTGAGGCCAGGGCGCCGGCCCTGGCCTCTGCCTGGGCCGGGCAGGCCGGCCAGGCCCTGGCCTGAGGCCAGGCCGGTCATGGCCTTTGTGCATGGCTGGCCATGGCCCCTTGGCCATGGCTGGCCTCCCCTTCCTTTGGGGTCCGGTTTGCACACCCCCCCTCCCGGAGGGGGTTTCATGGTTGTCATTGGCCGTAGCCAACCCCCTCCGCATGGGGAGGGGGGGTGCATAGCCTCCATGGCCCATATGGCCATGGCAATCATGTACCAAAGAGGTCATCTTCTCCGTTGAGAATTTTTGTAACCACCATCGTCTTCTCTGATGACACACCCGTTCGTCGAGAAAGTAGTTATTCTTTAATGGCCGTGTGTCAAAATGAAAAATAACACACTTTCAAGGCCGCAAACTTCACGCTCCACATGAAGAGAGTTCACATTCCCTATTGAATGGAGACTCAGCATCCATGAAGAGTGCGAGTTTGGCGAGATGAACGGTCAGTTCTTCCCATCACGGAGAGTTCTTGCCATATCCGTAATGACAAAAGACCCTAACATGAAAAGAACAACTGCTGCGATTCTCTCCGTCACGATGCGCTCCTACCATATCCATAATGGTAGGAAACTCATTCGTGAAAAAGACAACGCCTCGTTCATCGGTTAGACCGGGGCGACGGTTAGACCGGGGAGAACCCGTATGGCTCTGATACCATTGTAGGAAACTGTCAAAACAACGATGTTAGGATCGAATGAAGAGGAGAGACTTACGCTTGCGTACGCGGCACCGTAATCTCTGAACTTCACCCTCGGATTCGCCACAACAATCAGTACTTCGTCACAGAGGATCGAAGCAGCGTTTCACTGCCTAAATCTCTATTTAGAAGAGGATTTTAATGGAAGGGAGAAGAAGAACACAAGTTGCCTTATGCAAACTTATGGCATGGTTAGATTAGTGTAACTGCCTTACCCTTGGGTCATATTTATAGGCTTTAGGGGTAGTTATAGTAGGAAATAACTAAATATAAGCTTATTAGCCTATATTAGCACATTTAATTATCCTCTTCTTCATTCACTTATCAAGTGCCTTTATGCACTTATAAAGTGACTTTTTCCACTTATCGAGTGGTCCTTTTCACACGAGAAAAGGTTCCCTTCGCGCACGCTTTTGTGCACGCGACATCTGAGGTCCATAGGCCCTCATACATCCCCTCATGGGTGTATATATGTCGTCCATATCCAACAACCACGTGGACAGTCGACTGATGAAGAGAAGACAGGCGACTGTAAATCCAACATGCGACTGTAAATCCTTCTATAGGCCATTGGCCGCAATATGGGTAAGCTGAGAAAATCTCAGGAAATACTGGAAAGACAGGACATACGACTGATGTGGAACACACAGACGCCTATGCCATGGGCAGTCGACTTTGAAACCAACATCAGTCGACTGTCATAAATCCTGACATTTTCCAGAGAGCTGAGTCTGCAGAGAGCTCACAAACAGACGATTGTTGAAGAATTGACAGTCGACTATGCCATTGGACAGTCGACTGTAAATACAACATCAGTCGACTGGCACTAAAATGTCAAACATTTCAGAGAACAGATTCTGCATAGGAATCATGAACATGCGACTGTTGAAGCATTTACAGTCGACTGTGCCTTGGACATGCGACTGTAAATACAACAGCAGTCGACTGACCAGATGAATATAAAAATGATCTTTGGGTTGAAAATAGACATGCGACTGATTAACAAATCACAGTCGACTGTCTCTTGGACATGCGACTGTAAAATGTACATCAGTCGCCTGAAAGAGTTAAAGCTTAGAAAGCCCCACTATCAACTGATTAAGTATGTGCATAACAGGCGACTGTAGAACAAATCACAGTCGACTATTTTGAGACAGGGGACTGTAAAGCGTTCAGCAGTTGACTGTTGAAATCACAACATATACATTATTGAGAATTATGAATTGGAGTTTAAGAAAAAGTGATCTACTGATTTCCTAAGACTCAAATGAAGATATGTCTGTGTGCTCCAATATAGTTCTACTTCTAAGCTACATACTAGAAGAGAAAAATAAGATTACATTTAAAGAACTCTCTCTACTATCCAAAGCATGAGCTTGAAGTCTTCTAGGAGCTTCAATCACCATCTTCGATCATCCAATCCACTTTTCTTGCTTTCATCGATCTTTGAGTGACATCCATTGCTAATTGATCTTCAAGATATGCTTATGCAATGGATTAACTGCAAATAGGGGATTAGTCACAAGTATTTATGTTTGCTTATCATTAACACCAAGTAGGGAGAAGTCTAATACTCAACAAGTTACTGTACACACGACATATGTACTATATACACTATACTAGTATACATGCATATACATACTGTATACCACACAAAAATACATACCCTACCGTATCTGGCACTAGGGCCATTACTATATATCCTTGTGTTTGCGTTATTCATTTTCTGTGGTTATGATATTCTGTTTAATTCCGCATTGTTGGTAATTAGGGTTTTAATTAGGCATAAATTTCTTTTTATTATCATAAACCACTATTCACCCCCTTTAGTGTTTTCCCCTCATAGCTACATATCTTACAATTGGTATCGAAGCTAGAATTAGAGTAGTAGCAACCAACAATAACAACCGTGTTAGTTCTTCTACCATGGCTGAAGGTCAATCCATTATACGACCCCCCGCTTCTCAATGGATCTAACTACAGAGATTGGAAGCGCCAGATGGTCATATATCTCAAAAGCATCTCGCTTTGGAGAACGCTGGATAAGGAATATGTAGAGCCAACAGAAGGAAACTTCTCAAAGTGGACTCATAATCAAGTCAATGCCGAAGCAAACAATGCAACCACGATATATTCCCTACTCTATGCATTGGAGGCACATGAGTCTGACGAGGTGTAAAATTGCAAGACGGCCTATCAAATTTGGAAGCATCTCCTTACCACTTACAAAGGAGACAAATGCAATGGTAAGAATGAGAAAGAGAAGGTTAATCACATATACTTCATAGCATAAGAGGATGTCACTAAAGATTATTCGAGAGGTAGCGATAACGACTTGGATGAGGTAACTATGGATGACCTTAGATTAGTTAATGAGCAATTATTTGATGGATATCAAAACTCAATTCATGTACGATTGCTAAAGATAAATTAGCTAGGCTCACAAGTTCATCCACACCCATCACAACACATGATGACACCATCATTGACACACTTGTTAATGAGAAAGAAACCTTTCTTTCTCAAAATGGCACATTGAGAAAAGAGGTTGAAAATCTCAAATCTCAATTAGATAGTGTTGCTATAGTAGATAGTGATGATGTTGAGATTGAAACTCTTCATTCTCAAAACATACTCTTTGGAAATGAGAACATAACTCTCAAAACCCAAGTACACGAACTCATAACATGTGTATCCATCTTGGATACCACCATTTCTTCACTTACGAAGAAATATGAGCTCATGTCCGCCAATGTTGAGAGATTCAATAAAGGAAAGGACAAATTGGATACATTGCTAGAGAACCAACTACCGACAAACCATCTTGGTTACTCTAAGGCAAATGCAACTAAAGCACACATCACCTATAGTGGAGTAAATATAGACTTTCTGAGGACATCCTCTGGTGCATCCACGAGTGATGCTCAAAATAACTTGGATAGTTCAATTACCATGAAAACCACCACTCCGACCTAAACTTCTTTTGGAAAGAAACACACCAATGGTGGACTTTCAAATAAAGGTCATGCGTATATGTACACGAACACTCACACACATATGGGAGCACCAACACCTATGCTCCCCCGTATGATAGTTTTTATGCACCGTATCTACGAGCACATGCAAACACTCACATGAGACACCCTTATGCACGGTCTCATACTCATGCATATGCATATGCTCACACACCACACCCACATATGTATGCACACCCACATGCTTCTTATGTTTCACCTCATGCATACACACACAATGTTAGTTCTCATGCTAATTATCATGCACACACATGGAGTTAAACCACATGGTAATTATCATGCACCCACACATTACTATTATCCACATGCACATCATAATGTATATACAGAAACGCATGCTCCACATACACATCCTCATGCTTTTTCTAGCACATACGCCTACACACCTCATGCACCACATAGACCCCAACCTCTTATGTATGCACCCAATAGGCATAGGACACCTAAAACATACACCATTTGGGGTCCGAAGAACACTCGCATGAATGATAGGAGTTTGTACATACAATCCTATTTTAGAGATGTTGTAAATAATAATGATTATGTTGGAAAGCCGAAGTCCACTTGTACTTGGTTTCCAAAGGGCTAATTCACTTGGATCCAACATGCTTTGGTACCATGTGCTTGTATTTTATTCTTTAGGTATCCAAGAAGAGAAAAAAGAGCAAAAAGAGAACTAAAAGCAAGGATTTCTCTAATTGCAAAAGGAAAGGATGGATGCTCGTAGCGGGTGTTCCAAGCATATGACGGGAGGTCCGAGTTTGTTGTTCGAGATCATCCGCATCAAGAATGGCAGAACGGTCACATTTGGGGGCAACGACAAAGGAACCATCATAGGCATTGGAAAAGTCGGTAACACATCCAAACCTTTAATAGATAATGTTTATCTAGTAGATGGTTTAAATCACAACCTTATTTCCATAAGTCAACTTTGTGACAAGGGTTACACGGTTATCTTTGGTAAGGGTATGTGTAGTATTTATGATAGTAGTAATCCAAATATTTTCTCTAGTGGCACACGCTAAAAAGATATTTTTTTTTAAAAGTAAGTGAATTGTATTCAAAAAGAGAAACGAGGAATGCAGGGATAAACGACCAAGAGCATAGACTTGGGAGAGGACAGGGAGCAGTCACCAAGCACCAGCACAGATAGTTGAGATATCCCAACCCCCAAACATTACAAAAATAAATCACCCACACGCACTCGAACAAAACATGCCAACTCTCTCACAACAACATGGTCTCTCTGAAAGTATCAAGTGAGGAGCCAAGGCAAGAGTGGCCCAGCTCAGCCCACTCAAAGTTTCAGGCTATTGAGGCCGGCGAAGGCGCCCCCCGCCGTAGATCCACCCCGCGAGCGAGTAGTCACTTGGTTGGCCACATGAGCTAATTTCTTCTTTGCCTTTACCTTAGTACCCACTTCAGCCATCATCGTCGTCCACTCCAGGTTATCAATAACCATCGGGAAGGGGGGGGGCGCAGGGCATGGGTGACATGCCTAGGGGCGAAGCCAGCAGAACGAGAGACTTTGGGGGCCTTGCCGTGGGACCTATTCTCCGCTGACAGCAAGGGCCGCTTGTCCAATGCTGGGCACGGCGATGCCGGACGCAGTGGGGGCCATACCATACCAGAAAGGGACACGCAATTACC
The DNA here is from genome assembly GCA_030789695.1 of Scilla litardierei. Lineage (NCBI taxonomy): Eukaryota > Viridiplantae > Streptophyta > Magnoliopsida > Asparagales > Asparagaceae > Scilla > Scilla litardierei. The sequence goes on along the minus strand of CM061138.1, from coordinate 152,700,302 downwards.
ATTGTGGTCCTCAACAATAATCTCCTCGTCAAACTCGTCTGAATCCTCAACAAGGAGGTCGTCCTCTCCGCCATCAGAGGGGATACGAGACACATGGCTATGGGGCCCAAAGGAATTTTCAGCAAGCAGGGGGGAGGGTCACAACTTGATACCGACATGACCCCAAGGGGGGCCAGGGCACGACTCTGCACGCAAGGCTGAGCAGCACTCAGCACGCAGGCAGAGGAATCCGATTCAACGCCGATCTCCACAGGCTGAGAGTAAGAGTCAGACGACAGCACCAAAGCGACGTAATCCCCCAAACCCACAGGGCCCCCTTCGAACTCCTCCAGGCCGACAGTCGACAGCGCCCTCCCAACAATGCTGGAGCAATGCCCCCCTGCAAGATAATCAGCAGCGCTAACCCCTCTGCCGTCCACAGAAGGGGGCTTGGCAACCCCAGTCGAGCAAGTAGATGAAACAGCATCAAGGCCCTCCAGCTTGCAATCCACCTTATTAACCATTGCAGGGCCACCAAAGTGAGATTCAACGGCATTGCCACAGGCAAGGAGCTAGCCTTACTAGCAGGACATTGCAAGTCCGAATGGCCGAAGCAAGAGCAATGACCGCATCTAGGAGGTTCACCTTCTAGGTAGCCTCCACGACAAGGGTAGAGCCAACATCGAGCATCACCACAACACTACGGGGAAGAGGGCATGCATCATTAACCTCGACTAAACAGCGGGCGTAGGAAAGCCTCTCCATACTCGCCGTGGCACGATCCAAGCAGAGGGGAGTCCCAATGACGCTCGCAATGATATTGAGGATATCAATAGTCCACATCTCCAAAGGAAGGTTGGGAAATCAGATCCACACCAGAACCGCGGACAAGATGTCCCGATCATAGCCTAGCTTCGCGCTCCATCTTTGTAAGACCACTAGCCTCCCATCAAGGAGCCAAGGCCCCCCATGGAGAACCGCTTCACACTCCTCCATATTCTTAAACTGGAAAAAGAAGAAGCCGTTGTCGCGGGAGAAAATTTGAAATCCATGCTTCAGCCCCCATAGGTGCGCAGCCTAAGCTCTGAGCTGACCAAAATAAGGTAAGTCCCCAAGCACGTACCTGACAAGGGTCTTGCTCCAGTTCCCTGCCACCACAGCAATGAGGGAGTCCGGGACACGAGCAATTGGGGAACCATCCGAGCTAGAGGAGGTAGGAACAAAATCCATCCGAATGGAATCAGCGTACTTATGCCTACTAGAGCAAATGTCAACCCACGAGAGCTTCCCCGCATGCGGGTTTATCTTTATAGTGTTGGGAGGTCTCACAGGCAATTTGTCGAACACTCTGCGAGCGTTGGGTGCAGCAGCAAATCTGGTTTTACCCAACCAGGGGGAGGAGGAGGGAGGCCTCCCGTCCTTCGTGAACCCCCACTGCTAAGCAAAGCTGAGGGTTTCCCAACCCTGCTGACCCCCCAGCGATGAAGAAGAGGACGTGATCCCCTTTTTCCTACGAGCAGCGACCTTCCATCCCACCTCTAGCTCGGAGACCGCAACATAACCATCAGGGTTGGGGAGAGGGGAAGTATCAAAAACATCAGGTCCACCTAGAGGGGCCAATGAAGAGGAGCAGCAGTCCCGTGCGTCGCCACGAGGAGTGCCCTCCCCAAACGTCGCTTCCATCTTGAGCACGCTGAGACCCCGACACGCAATCGACTCCGAGCAACGATCCCAAGAGGGGGAGATCCCAGGGCTAGAGAGAGAGAGAGAGAGAGAGAGAGAGAGAGAGAGAGAGAGAGAGAGAGAGATATATATATATATATATATATATATATATATATATATGAGGGATCTTCGGTTGCGAAAAAAGGTGTTTTCGCACGGTGCGAAAACATTTTTTTTATTTTTTTGAAATTTTTTTTTTTCAAAATTTTTTTTTGATGTTTAATCCATACAAATATATACCCCAGGGAAAATAATGGGTGAACCCGTTGGGCATTAGAGCACCCATCCACCCGTTACAAATTCAACGGTCTCAAAACGTGCGAATTTGATGAAATGCCTTGATCGAAGGCCAAATGACATTTTTTCTCAACCATTATTTTTTGAGGAGGGTATAACAACATATAATGAGGGTGGAAAAAAGAATTTTTGAAAAAAAAAATTTCAAAAAAAACTAAAAACATTTTTGCACGGTGCGAAATGTTCTCATTTGAAAAATTTCATATATATATATATATATATATATATATATATATATATATATATATATATATATATATATATATAGACACACACTATAAAATAAGGATGTTATCAAGAGAAATTGGATAAGAGAATTTGGCCAGGAGTATTTACATACATATATATACATACATATACACATATACATATATACATATACATACATACATACATATACATACATATACATACATATACATACATCTATTCTATAAAATATGGATGTTATCAAGAGAAATTGGATAAGAGAATTTGGACAAAAGAAATTGGATAAGAGAATTTGGACAAGAGTATATACATACATATATATACATACTTATATACATATACATATATACATATAAATACATACATATACATACATCTATTCTATAAAATATGGATGTTATCAAGAGAAATTGGATAGGAGAAATTGGATAAGAGAAATTGGATAAGAGAATTTGAACAAGAGTATATATACATGTATGTATGTATATGGATATATGTATATGTATGTATGTATGTATATATATATGCATATACTCTTGTCCAAATTCTCTTGTCCAAATTCTCTTGTCCAATTTCTCTTGATAACATCCCTAATTTATAGAATTGATGTATGCATATGTATGTATGTATGTGTGTGTGTATATATATATATATGTATGTATGTGTGTATTTATGTATGTACATACTCTTGTCCAAATTCTCTTATCAAATTTCTCGTGTCCAAATTTCTCTTGATAACATCCCTATTTTATAGAATAGATGTATGTATATGTATGTATGTATATGTATATATGAATATGTATATATGTATGTAAATACTCTTGTCCAAATTCTCATATCCAAATTCTCTTGTCCAATTTCTCTTATTCAATTTCTCTTGATAATATCACTATTTTATAGAATAGATGTATGTACATGTATGTATGTATATGTATGTATGTATGTATATGTATGTATGTATATACTCTTGTCAAGTTCTCTTATCCAATTTCTCTTGTCCAATTTCTCTTATCCAATTTCTCTTGATAACATCCCTATTTTATAGAATAGATGTATATACATCTATTCTATAAAATAGGGATGTTATCAAGAGAAATTTGGACAAGAGAAATTTGGAAAAGAGAATTTGGACAAGAGTATATGCATACATATATGCATATATAAGACCTAGCGAAATTTGTGAGATGAGTGAAATTTGTGGAGCTGACAATTTGGGCGATTTGGGGGAACGTGAAGATCCAGACGGCGGCCATCGACTCGTCAATAATTCTTCCCGCAATGTGAAAGATGGTTCCAATCGCGGCAACGTGAAAGCTGATTTCAAGCGTGCCTAGTCATCTAGCTCTGTCAAGGGGGTTTCTTTCAAAAACCCTACTAAGCCAGATTCTGACGGCTGGACTCAGGTTACCCGCCGGCGACATCATGCTATTATGGGAGATGCTCCTAGTGGTTTACAAATCAGCAGGAGGAGGTTCTCTACTCTCAGCAACCGTTGAGTTGATGGGCCCATTAGGCGAGTTGATGGGCATGGGGCGAATGGACCATCAGCTACTTCTCTTGGCAGGGCACGTAAGGTGTTCGATAGTATTCCCGTTCGACCCAAGGCTGATATTCGTTTCAATCTGGATGCTGGAAAGAGGTCTTGGGTTGACATCTGCGCCACATGAAAGTACGACGATCCTCTTGTTATGACGCATATTCCTCTTATTGTTGATGCTAATGGTGGAATCAAGGTCATTGTTGCGGATTCCCTAGTTGATCGTGGGGCATCTCGTTGGTCTAACACTTTGGTAGGGTACGTGCTTGGTGGCGTTCCCTATTTCGGACAAATTAAGGCTTGGACTGAGCGATTGTGGAAGTTAAAGGGAGGTCTTCGTATATTCAGTCGTGAAAATGGGTTCTTCTATTTCCGTTTTGAGGATGGGGGATTGCGAGAGAATCCTACATGGCGGACCTTGGTTGTTTGACGGACGGCTAGTGGTATTACAACGTTGGAGTCAGAATGTGAAGATTGAGCGTGAATTTCTCACTACCGTTCCGATATGGATCCAGCTCCATCACATGCCGCTTTATTTGTGGACGCTAGACATTCTCATTTTAATTGCAAGTGGTGTTGGTATTCCTTTATGCTTAGATCGTGCTACGGCCAACCTTTATAGAATTCAATATGCTCGTTGTCTAGTAGAAGTTGACACGAAGAACCCCTTACCTAAAAATATCCAAGTGGAATTGGAAGATGGGACTAACATCTTGGTTGACGTCAAATATGAGGGGGAGCCCCCAGGTGTTGCGGATGCTCATGCTTCGGACATACCCATGCTCAATGCCCTTCTAGTAGTGAGGTTGTACATCCCCACCAGTGGAGAAGAAGAATACTACATCGGTTGCAGATGCTTTGGTTGCCGAACTTCCCGCCAAACTGATTCCAGTCGAATCGATTGCTCAAACAGAAGAAGCCAATCAGGTGAATGCCATTGCTAACCCTCGCATGAAGGAGGCCATTGAGATTCAGCCTGGTAATATTGTAGTGCAGTCTATGCAAAATTTTGAGATTGGGGAACATCTAATGCTAGAGGGTCTACCAATGAGGTTGGAGTAGACGATCTTATCCATGAGGAGGTATCTGAGAGAGGTGATGGTCAACATGAGCCAGGTAACAGTTCAGTTGAGGGAGGGCCGGCTTCTTGTCCCATTAGCAACTGGAAACTGGTTGGCTTGATGGCCATTCTTGTAGGGAAATATGCCCTCAGATCATTTGTATTTGATGCAAATGACAATTTAAGCCAAGATAGGGACTAAATTGCATATGATGCAAAAGAGATTAAATGTGTTTTAAATAGTTTAAGACAATATTTAATAATATAAACGCAAAGAAAAATTCACGGGTGAAACGGGAATGTCCCTGTCTACGCCCATGTTCGAACGACGTCCAAATCGGACGCCAGATGTCCAAGTTATGCCCAAAAAGGATCTAAGAGTTTGATCAGACAGTTCCAGGCCAGACTGGGTCTGGCCTGGACTGTGCTAAAGCCAAGCCCGGCCTGGGCCTGGGCGCCCAAGCCCGCCTGGGCCTGGGCGCCCGGCCCAGGCCACTGGCCCGGGCGCCTGGGCGCTGGGCGCCCAGGCGTTCTGGGCCGGGCGCCCGGCCCAGCCCAGGCGCCCGCCTGGGCGCCAGGCGCCAGGCGCCAGGCGCCAGGCGCCTGGCGCCCGTGCCCAGGTCTGGGCAGGCGCCCAGGCACCTTTTTTGGGGCTGTGGGGCCCACTTGCTGGGTCCCACTAATGGGTGCAGAACCCTAGTTTTAATTGGGCAGTTTTGACGGCTGGTTTTTGCGAAATACTAGCCTTGGACTGATCTTTGGACAATCAATTGGAGGGTCAAACGAACTCCGATTGACGAACGGTTTTTTCCTATGCGTTCACCGTTGAACACCCTTCGAATTGATAGGTTGTATCAATCCTGAAGTTCAACGGTGAGTGAGTTAAAATTCACGGAAGTTTGCACTTTGTGAAGTGCAAACTAACTTGATTTTAATTAACTCATATTAATAGTCCCACATCGGATTTTGAGAAAAGGGGAGAGTCCGCCGCCTATATAAATTGGGGTCTGCTCTCCTCCTCAAAACTCGTCCCAAGCTCTAGATCTGAGCGGCTCTCAAAACTATTGGAGTACGCTCGGATCTAAGCTAAAATTAATATTTCTCCTCTTCCTATAAATTTCTGCCTTGCTCCTGAGGGCTCTAGCAAAGCCGCAAAGGAGTTCAGATTCAGATCCAAAATCTTGGCGGAGGTTTCACTCGCGTGAAACTTTCTGGAGCAAGTGGTTGGCTCGGCGACGAGAAGTTGCTGGGATCGGCGCAAGTGGTTGCTGGGATCGGAGCGGTTCGTGCGGGAAGGGCAATTGATTGCCTTCGGTAACACTTTTGCTGCAAGGCAAGAGTTACGGGTATGTTGAGTTTTCTCAACTTTAGTTTTAATTGATGTGCATTATTTTATTGCAGTAGCTATAGTAGTTAATTAGATAGTAGTATCCTTAGGGGTTGGTCTGGACCCAACCCCGGGATAGTAGCGTTTTCTTGGCTCGGGTTTTATGAAGATAGGGCTAGTTTATATAAAGTGTTTATATAAAGTTTTTTTTTATTTTTCCGCTTCCGCTGCGTTAAATTTTGTGCAAGGTTGTCCGGCCTTCACTCTCAAGTAGGGCGAAGGACGAACAATGCACTAGTCGAAATTAAGCCCCGGATATATTAAAACCCATCATTGGTATCAGAGCCAGGCTACATAGACTATCTAAATACTGCTTTTATGAAATGCATGTTATTAAAACTTGTAGTTAGTCTTGAACTAACTATATGTTGGTTTTCAAATTTTTCGAAAATTGTTTTGAAAACCAAGATTAGATCTTTTTAATTATGTGATAATTAATGTCTTTATATTTCTTTTTGCTTTTATTTGATAATTGCTAAAAGAAAGACTTATAGGGTTAGCCATTAAAATTCATTTAAATCTTTAATCTGATTAAATTTAAATGACTAGCTTTGGCTATGTTTTAAAATGTTGTTCACAATATTTTAAATAACACATCCTAATGAATGATTAGGATTGTCCCTTGTTTGTTGAAACAATTCTGATGTGATTTATTAAAATCCTATAGTTGATAGGTTTCTAATAAAAGTTATGAAACACATCCTAATAATTTTTAATTATAGGTTATGACTAGTTGATATGATTAACTAGTTAAATAAATCATAACAACCAGATTAAATCAATATAACACTTTTTATCATTAGCACTTTCAATGGAGAATGGTATGGGTAAGTAGTTAGGGAAGGTGTTGTGGATCGACTCAGCTTTGCTGGGCGCAAGTGATCCTGCCCGGCCCTAACCCTGGTCATCCCCGCTTGTACCGCAAAGTTGCTGATAATAAAATGTGTTAGCTTTGGTTATATCTAGTCAATGCGTTATAAATCTTGTTAAAGATTAATTCGTATCCCTCCTTGATTTTGGAGCTTTGTAACTCAAAGAAAACATTTATAGTTGTTGAGTCTCCTCAAGCTATGACACGTTTCTCTTTAAGGAACAAACTCCAACATACATGTGATGTAGTCTGGACTTGACCCAAATCGATGCGTCGGGTCTCCTCGAGCATCGATCTAAGTCAAATCTGAACACGAAATCAAGGGTCTGACTAGACCAGTCATTATGATTAGTTGAGTCTCCTCAAGATCATAAGTAACTGTGGGTAAGAATCGATAGGGAGTCACATGTGATGTGATTGACTAAGAGTTAGTCTACCAATCATGGAACCAATCAACTTGTTGAGTCTCCTCAAGGTTGTGAGGTTCATGATGATTGGGTCCCTCTTTCACTATATTTTGAGATATTAAAATTCGTTCATTTCCGAGAATGATCGTAAAATAGTGGGAGACCATAGTTAATTAAAAACCATATTAACTATATTATTTTATCATGAATTACACTAAATTCATTCTATGTCTTTTGCAGCATGAAAACGAATATGAATCTTATCCTGAATAATAAATTGACTGGTTTAAATATTGATTGCTTAGAAAACTTTGGGCTTAACGGAGAGAAGAAAGGACATATTGATGTCTCAACTTCTAAGGTATTAGTTATACAGAGTATAGTCCTTTCTGTAACTTCTAACGCATGGGTATTGGATACTGGTGCGGGTACTCACATTTGTAATTCGTTACAAGGTATGAGCAAATTTAGAAACTTAAGAAAGGACGAAATAGTTCTTCAAGTTGGTAATGGAGCTAATGTAGCTGCTAAAGCCGTAGGAGACCTAAAGCACACCTTGGAAAACGGTGCCACATTGTTTTTGAAACAATGTTATTATATACCAAATTTTCTATGCAACGTTATTTCCATTTCGGCTTTGGCCAAAGACAGATATAAATTTACCATTAATGAATCTGTTATGAACATTTTCTTTAATGATAAATTACTGGGATTTGGAACAATGAATAATGGTGTATACACTCTGTCTAATGACGTTGTGTTAAGTGTTAACACACGAAAACGTAAGGAATCTAGTTTTAATGAAACTTTCCTTTGGCACTGTAGACTAGGCCATGTCGGCGAGAAAAGACTTAGCAAGTTGCATAAAGAGGGGTCTCTTGACCTCTCGAATTATGAGTCGTACGACACTTGCGAGTCTTGTCTCAAAGGTAAAATGGCTAAAACTCCCTTTACGGGTAAAGGGGAAAGAGTTAGTGAACTCTTGGGTCTAGTACATTCTGATGTATGTGGACCAATGTCTACTTTAGCTAAAGGAGGATATTCATACTTTGTTACTTTTACTGATGATCACTCTAGGTTCGGACATGTGTTCTTGATGAAGCACAAGTCTGATACATTTGAGCGATTCAAAGAGTATCGTAACGAAGTTGAAAAACAGACGGGCAAAAGTATTAAAATTCTTCGATCTGATCGAGGAGGAGAATACTTGAGCCATGAATTCCTTGCGCATTTAAAAGAGAATGGGATTCTCTCTCAGATCACTCCTCCTTACACACCTCAACATAATGGTGTGTCAGAGAGAAGGAATCGTACCTTGTTAGACATGGTTCGATCAATGATGAGTGACTCTGGGTTACATATCTCCCTTTGGGGCTATGCCCTAGAAACTGCCACCCATATCCTTAATAGAGTTCCATCTAGATCCGTGCCAATGACACCATATGAGATATGGAATGGGAAGAAACCAAACCTTAAGCATATTAAGGTATGGGGTTGTCCTGCGTATGTCAAGAAGCTTAATCCAGATAAACAGGAGGATAGGTCTGTTATGTGTAGATTCATTGGATATCCTAGTCACTCGACGGGACACATTTTCTATCACCAGGAACAACAAAAGATTGTTGTGTCCAAACACGCCACCTTTCTTGAAAAGGAATTCCTTGTGAAGGAGTCTAATGGCGAGGTAATAGAACTGGACGAAAGTCTAGAGACTGAATCAACACATGAACAGATCGTGGAACCAGTGGGAGAGGCAGAGCCTAATACTCCTGAAGCAATTATTAGGAAGTCAAATAGGATTCCTCGAGCTCCAGAAAGATACTACGGATTTCTCGTAGATGGAGGAGTTGAGGATAGCATCTTAGTTGAAGATGATCCTATTAGCTTCCAAGAAGCAATTCAGAGTAGAGACTCTAAGAAATGGCTGGATGCAATGAAATCTGAGATGGATTCCATGCACATTAATAAAGTTTGGACTTTAGAGAATGTGCCCAAGGGAAGTGTTCCTATTGGCTGCAAATGGATCTTCAAAAGGAAGATCGGTGCAGATGGAAAAATAGAAACGTACAAGGCTAGACTTGTTGCGAAAGGTTATCGTCAGATTCTAGGTGTAGATTATGACGAAACTTTCTCACCCGTAGCCATGCACAAATCCATCCGGATTGTACTCGCTATTGCTGCCTATCACAACTACGAAATCTGGCAGATGGATGTAAAAACTGCATTTCTAAATGGTGATTTAGAAGAGCATATTTACATGTCTCAGCCGGAAGGTTTCGAAGTCAGTGGGAGCAAAGGGAAAGCGTGTAGACTGCATAGATCCATTTATGGATTGAAGCAGGAATCCAGGAGCTGGAGCATCCGATTTGATAATACGGTCAAAGAGTTTGATTTTATTAAAAATGAAGATGAGCCATGCGTTTATAAGAAAACCAGTGGAAACAATTTAGTCATTCTCGTACTTTATGTTGATGACATTCTCTTAATAGGTAACAACATACCGATGTTGAAGTCTGTTAAGGATTGGTTATCAACTAACTTCTCCATGAAAGATTTGGGAGAAGCATCCTACATACTAGGTGTGAAGATCTATAGAGATAGATCTAAAAGGATGCTAGGACTCTCCCAATCTAGGTACATTGATACTGTGTTAAAACGGTTTAACATGGAAAACAGTAAATGTGGGTTTATACCCGCAAATCACGGAATAAGTTTTCCAAGAAGATGTCTCCAACGACTGACTTGGAAAGAGAACGCATGAGCAATATTCCATATGCTTCGGCAGTTGGATCGATCATGTATTCCATGATATGTACCAGACCTGATGTCGCTTTTGCACTAGGTGCAGTAAGTCGATATCAGTCTAACTATGGAGAAGAACACTGGAAAGCAGTCAAGACGATTCTCAAGTACTTACGAAGAACAAGAGATCTAGTTTTGATTTATGGAAGTGAAGAACTCAAAATTGAGGGCTTCACGGATTCCAGCTTTCAGAGTGACGTGGATGACAGCAAGTCAATTTCAGGATACATTTTCACTCTCAACGGATGTGCAGTGAGCTGGAGGAGTTCAAAGCAAGACACCGTTGCTGATTCAACTATGGAGGCCGAATATATAGCGGCCAATGATGCAGCAAAGGAAGCTGTCTGGATTAGGAAATTTGTGAGCCAGCTAGGAGTGGTGCCTACTGTTATAGATCCAATACCGTTGTATTGTGATAACAATGCCACACTGAGCTTGGTCAAAGAACCCAGATTCCACAAGAGATCCAGACACATTCTTCGAAAATATCATTTGATACGTGATATTGAGAAGAGGAAGGACATAGAAATCCTCAGAGTCTCGTCTGAAGAGAATTTAGCTGATCCATTTACAAAGGCCCTAGCACGTGATCGTTTGGAGAAACTAATGTGTAAAAGCGGTATGAAATACCATAAAGAGTGGGCCTTGTAGTGAGTGGTAGATGTTTTGAGAGTTGTATGCCTATGAGGCATATTGTCCTGAAAAACATCTTATTCATGAATAAAATAAATTTATTGGTATCAAATTATCTTTGTGCATTCGTGCCATGTTATATACTTAGATAATTTCCTTAGACTTATGCAAGGTATACACTTATCTTGATGCCGATCACGATTATGAGAAAGTGTTTTTTACCGATTGGAGCTTAAAGTCTTAAACTGGTTCGTGGTCATTGATATGTCGAGAAAAGGATATCGACACATCGATAAGACCATTGTGTCTTTGTATTCACTATGGATTAGTAACGATGGACTCGTAATCGTTTGACTTGGTGAAGTCAGAAACAAGACGCAGGTGCTCATTAGAGAATGAGTTCACTGAACGACTCATAAAAGATTATCATTTGGTTAAACTTAATTTAAAATGTCAATGATAACTTTTTGTGATGATAGGCAAGCTGGTCCTATGACTTGAAGACATTGAACAAACCTGCATGTGAATGGTGTCACTTAGATCATTTTCCTAGCTTCAAGACTTTACTTGTCGAAAGGATTTTGGTTGGGTGGCATTTGAAGCGTGTGAGGGGAGTTGTGTCTAAGAAAGGATTCGTCTCTCTCATTAAGGAGAGTTAGTGTTGTATGTGTTGGTTCGGTGCTTTAGTGAAAATCTTTGATCAAAGTATGTTGAAAGAAGTTCAACATGTATTTAACTAAAGACCGATGTAACTGACCGGTTTCAAGTTGGTGGGGTTGACATGTTACCATACCCTAAACTTAAATAAACAACATAGTCTTGACGAAAGGATTAAAACTGTGGTATTCATCACGGATACAGTCTTGGTAGTCCCAACGATTTTGTCAATGGGTTAAACCACATAATTATGATGCCGAAACAGGGACGTCAACTACTGCTCGTGGTCACTGCCGTCTAGGGTCTCGAACCCAAACCTGTAGTAGGGTCAGGCTGTAGGGTCTCACACAGAGTGCGATCTTCGTCTAGTAATAGGTAGAAATTAGTTAGGGAGAATAATTTGCATTTGATGCAAGGGACAAAGTATAGCAAAAGATGTTTGCAATAGTCTCCAGCATTCGGGATAAATGATCCTGAGTGCAAGTGGGAGATGTAGGGAAATATGCCCTCAGATCATTTGTATTTGATGCAAATGACAATTTAAGCCAAGATAGGGACTAAATTGCATATGATGCAAAAGAGATTAAATGTGTTTTAAATAGTTTAAGACAATATTTAATAATATAAACGCAAGGAAAAATTCACGGGTGAAACGGGAATGTCCCGGTCTACGCCCAGGTTCGAACGACGTCCAAATCGGACGCCAGATGTCCAAGTTATGCCCAAAAAGGATCTAAGAGTTTGATCAGACAGTTCCAGGCCAGACTGGGTCTGGCCTGGACTGTGCTAAAGCCAAGCCCGGCCTGGGCCTGGGCGCCCAAGCCCGCCTGGGCCTGGGCGCCCGGCCCAGGCCACTGGCCCGGGCGCCTGGGCGCAGGCCCAGGCCACTGGCCCGGGCGCCTGGGCGCAGGCCCAGGCGGCCCAGGGCGCCTGGGCGCTGGGCGCCCAGGCGTTCTGGGCCGGGCGCCCGGCCCAGCCCAAGCGCCCGCCTGGGCGCCTGGGCACCCGCGCCAGGCGCCAGGCGCCTGGGCGCCCGCGCTCAGACCTAGGCGCCCGTGCCCAGGTCTGGGCAGGCGCCCAGTCACCTTTTTTTGGGGCTGTGGGGCCCACTTGCTGGGGCCCACTAATGGGTGCAGAACCCTAGTTTTAATTGGGCAGTTTTGACGGCTGGTTTTTGCGAAATACTAGCCTTGGACTGATCTTTGGACAATCAATTGGAGGGTCAAACGAACTCCGATTGACGAACGGTTTTTTCCTATGCGTTCACCGTTGAACACCCTTCGAATTGATAGGTTGTATCAATCCTGAAGTTCAACGGTGAGTGAGTTAAAATTCACGGAAGTTTGCACTTTGTGAAGTGCAAACTAACTTGATTTTAATTAACTCATATTAATAGTCCCACATCGGATTTTGAGAAAAGGGGAGAGTCCGCCGCCTATATAAATAGGGGTCTGCTCTCCTCCTCAAAACTCGTCCCAAGCTCTAGATCTGAGCGGCTCTCAAAACTATTGGAGCACACTCGGATCTAAGCTAAAATTAATATTTCTCCTCTTCCTATAAATTTCTGCCTTGCTCCTGAGGGCTCTAGCAAAGCCGCAAAGGAGTTCGGATTCAGATCCGAAATCATGGCGGAGGTTTCACTTGCGTGAAACTTTTTGGAGCAAGTGGTTGGCTCGGCGACGAGAAGTTGCTGGGATCGGCGCAAGTGGTTGCTGGGATCGGAGCGGTTCGTGCGGGAAGGGCAATTGATTGCCTTCGGTAACACTTTTGCTGCAAGGCAAGAGTTACGGGTATGTTGAGTTTTCTCAACTGTAGTTTTAATTGATGTGCATTATTTTATTGCAGTAGCTATAGTAGTTAATTAGATAGTAGTATCCTCAGGGGTTGGTCTGGACCCAATCCCGGGATAGTAGCGTTTTCTTGGCTCGGGTTTTATGAAGATAGGGCTAGTTTATATAAAGTGTTTATATAAAGTTTTTTTATTATTTTTCCGCTTCCGCTGCGTTAAATTTTGTGCAAGGTTGTCCGGCCTTCACTCTCAAGTAGGGCGAAGGACGAACAATGCACTAGTCGAAATTAAGCCCCGGATCTATTAAAACCCATCAATTCTGTCATCCTTTTTACTGACAGCAAGAAGAGATCCAAAGAGGGGAAGGTCAAAGTGCAATGGCATGCCAGTAAATGAAATTGATGATCCTGTAGTGGAATTGGCTGGCCAGTCTAAATCTAATTTCCCAGGCCTCACAGATGTGGAAGTGGTGAGTATAGAGGCTCCTCTCACCATGTCTAATCTGCTTTGGCATGCAGATCACTCAAAAATTTTAGCTTCTGCTAATGCTAGTAAGGGAAATAAGGCATTCATTGATAATCTCGACAACTCTAATACTAGGCGGAGCTCACGCCTGGCTGGGGGTAGCGGTGCCCCTCATACATCCATCTAAATGTCTGTTCTTCTCTGGAATACAAGGGGGCTTAACTCTTCCGCTAGGAGGGGTGATCTCAAGCTCCGGATTCGTAAGCTTCGTCCATCGATTGTTTGGTTACTAGAGACCAAAGTTGAGATGCTTAATGCAGCGAGAATTTCTAAAAATTTCCCACTTTCCTGGGGCAGTGTAGACAACAGATCTCTTCATTCAGGTGGCCGCATTGTTGTTCTATTTGACTCCTCCATTTGGAACTTTAACGTCCTGCCTATATCCCCCCAACACATTTCGGCCATCGTCATAAATGCAAAGGGGTTCGTGTTCGCTCTTTCCATTGTTTATGCATTTAATCAATCTACTCTAAGAGGCCATCTTTGGGAGGACCTGGTTCAAGACTCTCTTACTTTGAGTAAATTACCGTGGCTTATGGGAGGTGATTTCAACTGTGTCCGGTTTTCTAATGAGAAAAGTGGAGGCCGGCCAATTGACCCAATATCGACTGATGCTTTCAATGCATGCCTTATTTGTTGCAGACTTTTGGAGCTTAAAAGTGTGGGCAACCGTGGAAGCTGGAATAATAAACGTATTGGTGCGGGACGCATCACTGCAACTCTGGACCGGATGCTTTGCAACTCGGAATGGTTGCGGCTACTACCATTTTCTTACATGGAGTATCTTAATGCTGGGACTAGTGATCACTGTCCCATGCACGTCTATATACAACCCAAGGTAATATCACATCCTAAACCATTTAGATTTTATAATTCGTGGGTTAAGCATCCGAGCTTCTGTGGGTTATTGCAATCTGTTTGGAGTATGTATATGCCCCCTTCTTCCCCTATGTGCAATTTTGTTAGCAAGCTTAAAGTTCTCAAGCATGAGCTTAAATCCTGGGCTCCTACTATTCGGCCTAGTAGTGCGACTTGTCAACGAGATCTTGAGCAGGTGCAGTGTGACCCAAACTTACTACATAATCCCCAGTTGCAGAAATAGAGCAGGAAGCTTCATTCAGGCTTGCTGATGCCCTTGATATGGAAGAGGTAGATATGCGGCAAAAAAGCAGGCAGACTTGGCTCAAGTTGGGTGACAGAAATTCAAAATTTTTTTACACTGCTTTGAAAGCCAGGAATTGCTTAACAATCTTACTCACCTTTTCTCTGTTAATGCTGAAAGAATCTCTTCTACTCCTCGCCTTAGAGAGGAAGCTCCTCAATTCTATGAAAAATTATATCATCATGAAGATTACTTGAATATTTTTCCGAGGCTTACACCAAAACGGAAGCTTACTAGCTTTGGCACTATTTGGATGGAGAGAGACATCTCAGCAAATGAAATAAAGGATGCAGTCTTTCTGCTTGGTAAGGACAAAGCCCCTAGCCCTGATGGCTTTAATGCATACTTCTACAAGCATAATTGGGACACTATAGGAGGTGATGTTACAGTCGCAGTCTTGTCATTTTTCAGATTAGGATCCATGCTTCGTCAGATAAATCACACTTTTCTGACCCTTATTCCTAAGAATTCTAATGCTTCTAATCTTGGAGACTACATGCCTATTTCATGTTGTAATGTTATTTATAAAGTGATTAGTAAGCTTCTTTGCAACAGATTGAAGCAGGTTGTTAGTGATCTGGTTTCCCCTAATCAAGCAGCCTTCCTCAAAGGCAAGTTACTAGCTGATTGTACCCTTATTGCCCATGAGCAGATCAGGGATTTTAGCAACCCTATGGGGGCTAGGACATGCATCAAGCTGGATCTACGCAAGGCATTTGATAGTGTCAACAAGGAATTCATTCTATTTATGCTTCATCAAATGGGATTTAGGGTCAGATTTATTAAATGGATTTTTGAGTGCATCACTACACCTACCTTTTCGGTCCTTATAGATGGATCGCCTGCAGGGTTTTTTCCTTCCAACAGAGGGCTTCATCAGGGGGACCCTTTATCGCAATATTTGTTTGTTATAGTTATGGAAGCCGTCTCTCTTCTGATGGCGAGGTCTGAGGCATTTCTTGCTATTCATCCTCTAAGGCGGTCAGGTGCTATATCACATTTATTATTTACAGACGATCTCCTGGTTTTTTGCCGTGGTAATCCTCATTCCATCAATGGTTTAAAGGATCTTCTTAGTGAGTTCAACTTATTTACAGGGCTACAGGTTAACTGGGATAAAAGTTCAGCCATATTCAGTAAAGGAACTCGTAGCCCAAGTTCCCTTGCTGGGATGCTTGGTATCAGTTGTGTCACTTCTTTTTCTATTTATCTAGGCCTGCCACTCTCTACCAAATATCCGAAAGCTTCCATGTTTAGCAGATTGATTGACAAATGTAAGAAAAGGCTCCTTGGTTGGTCCTCTTCTCTCCTTTCCATATCTGGGCGGATTGAGCTTGTTCGTACAGTTATTAATGGTATGGTGGCATTCTGGATGCAAGCTTATCGTATCCCAACCTCTGTTATCCGATCTATCGACTCAGCTTGCCGAAAGTTTATCTGGGGTAATACTAATACTTGGGCCTGGATGGATCTATGTACCCCAAAGGAAGAGGGAGGTGTTGGTCTTAGACTTCTCTCGGATCTAAATGTGGCATCGGGAGTCCGATTAACTTGGAGGTTTCTTTCTTCTGGTAGTCATTGGGCTAGGCTCATGAGAAACTCTTATTCTAAAGGGTTCTATCTTTCCAAGATTAGACCTAGGACATTTCTACTTCGTTGGCGCCACATTTCTCAGAAGCTCATCAAACGAATTGTGGGAGATGGCAGCACTACCTCTTTCTGGTATGACAACTGGTTACCGTGTGGTCCTTTATATCAGCTTCATGAAGTTCCACTGGGTACAGATAACAAAGTTCTAAGTGATTACTGGACTGGTACATGTTGGAAGCAAGATCCGGCATTGGCTCCTCTACGGCCTATGCTTCAGGCGTTTAGGGTGGGTCATGGTGAGGATTCCTGGAAATTGGTTATTGGAGCAGATGGCTCATATAGAGAGGCGTGGGAGCGAACTAGAATCAGACGTGGGCTCTTTTCCTATTACAATGTCGTCTGGTTTAGTGGGTATGTCCCCAAAATGGCTATCACCTTACTTAGAGCCTTTCATGGTAAACTCTTGACCAGGGATATTCTACATAAGTGGGGGGGGAGCCTCTTCTCAGACTTGTGTTTTGTGCGACGGTACCTCGGTGGAGAATATTAGTCATTTATTCTTTGCTTGCCCATATACCCGTTATCTTCTTTGCATGTTCTTGTTGAAGCTGGGTATTACTAGTGCTGCTCCTTCGTCCCTACAGGGAGTGGGTGACCTTATCCTTGCATGCTATGTCAAGAAAGATAGTGTGAGTATTTTGGCTAAGGGGGCCCTTGCTTCAATGGTATGGCATATCTGGAAACAACGTAATATGAGGATCTTTGAGGATAAAAATAAGGAGAAGACAACATTATTTGATGATATTGCTGTTGGATCTGGATCCTAGCCTAGAGGGGGGGTGAATAGGCTGATAAAAAAAATTCTCGTGCAACCCACGAGAAATCACACGCAGTTATAATAGCAGCAGAAGCAGACACAGAGTACACAGCAGATTTACCCTGGTTCGGTCGACCCGTCGACCTACGTCCAGCCCCCAAAGCAAATACTAGATTGAATAGTGCAATAGGTACAAAGTCACAAGTTAGAGCACGCTCAGAGCACCCTCTACGTCTCTACACTCGCCAGACTCTCAGCACCCCACACACATTGTTTCCTCTCACTATCAATCCTAGCAAAGCTTTCTACCAGCTAGTCCCAAACTAGCTGGGTCCCACTTGTCTAGTCCCAACTAGACAAGTCCCAAAATAGTCCACAAAAAGGTAATGTTTCCCCTACGAGGATCTAACACAACAACTACACAAAAATAATAATAAATAGATTTTAGGAATCTCAGTTTGTGTAGCGGCGATGTCCTCGTCAATAAGCACGGGTCAGATCTCGTCTGACAAGTAGTAGTCTCTAATGTCACCTCAATGGTTTGGCTCCCCTCTCGATGAAACTTGTGCCTTCCTCTAAAGATTGAAACTTGCAGCCTTACTCAAAATTGAACCTTGCGACACGTTAGAAATTCTTGTGTGAGTGATCAAGGCTTCGGCCTAGATCTTTGAATCCTGCAGTTCCCAACAAAGCCAAGACAAAAATAAAAATCAATTTGCGGCAATCTGGAATTTGCAAAGAAAGAGAAACAAAGTGAACGGCCCTTTTATATCACCCGCAAGAGATTCTCAAAGCATGCTCGTTTTGGGTGGCCTGCAAAAAAAACTTTCTCTTTCTTTATCCAATTAATTCACATGCAGATGTACCACACAACCAAAAAAAAACCTTGCGGCTTTCAAAACAAATGTGGCTGAGGGATTTCAAAAGAGTGAAGTAATAAAAATATCACCCAGACCTTTTTTTAATAAAGCACTAAAAGCCATCATGGGGCACTAAAGAAAATGTTTGTGCTGCACTAAAGAAAATGAAACGGCCTCCACACAAAAACTTGTTTGATTCCCTTGCCCTTCATGCGGCTGTCTCTCTTCCTCAAATAAAAAATATAGAACCCCTCTGAAAGATGATTCGGCCGGCTCCCCCCTTAAAAAATTGCAAACCCAAAAAAAACTTTAATCCCGAAAAACAATCCGTGCGGCTTCTCCTGTCTCTTTTATTGCGGTTGCCCTCTTTAAAATTATTTTCGAAGTGCTCTGGGAGATATCCAAGGGATGAGACCAAAAACAAATTTTTCGGTTCTATGAGAATCAACAAAAACTGGGATTTTTGCTTGCCGCACAATGCTTGGAGAGAGAGAGGGGGGGGGGGGGTATTTTAAGGCCGGCACCTGTAGGGTTTTTATAGGTGTAGGTTTTCCATTTGATATGTTTTTCAAATCGAAAAATGAGTGGCTAATAATCAATCAAAAACAAAACCCTCACTTATTTGTGCGTGCGGTCTCTCCCAGGTTTTGGAAAGAAAAAAAAAGGTGACCAGGGCTTTGAGATTTGTGAGGGTTTAACAATTCCTCTTAATGAAATTCTATCAACAAAAGGCAACCACACATTTAATAATCCAAGAGGCCGGCTTGTGATTTTTGTAGCCCAAACAAAAGATTCCGGCCTGTGAAAATTTTGGAGTTTTTGATTTGAGAATCACTCAAAAAAAATGTTTTCGGTAGCAAATGAAAGATTTGGCTCCTGTCTATATTTTTTTGTTGGAACTCTTATTAGGTTTCGGCTGAGAGGTTGGGATATGGATGATGCGGCAAGAGGATCCAATGGCTAGTGATGATGGGTCGGCTTAGGGATTCCTATTGCTAGGAAGAATAGCACATAAGATTCTCCCCCTTTTACCTTTGCACATTGACCAAGTCTCTCCGTGAGTTAATCACAAGTCCGCCATTCCTGAAACACTTAACACACACGTTAAAACATTCACACACGTTTGTCATCATCAAACTAAAGTTCCTAAATCGTTGCGTCCAACAATCTCCCCCTTTTGGTGATGACAAACCCATAAAAGATTTGAGCAATAAGTATGGGTGTGTGAAGTGTATTGAAGGGTGTAATGCAATATGATGTACTGATAGTCATTCAAGCATCAAGCATTACAAAGCATGCACAGCAAATACTAAATATAAAAGCATGCTCCCCCTTCTCTCAAGCTCCCCCTTCAACATTATTTTTCATGCTCCCCCTTCATCAAATAATACGGACATCAAACTGTCTCAAATCTCCAATTATTCTTTCTCCCCCTTTGTAATCACCAAAAGTGGGTTAATGAAGTCACAAAAATATTCCACGCAAAAATAAACCATTATTAAATGTAGCGTGCAATTTGCATGAGTTTTCCACAAAATAGACAATCCAAGCTCATAAGATTTTATAACAAGACTTCTCCACCTTTGTGTAAGTGAAATGATATAGACAATAAAGTGCAAGAGGAGATTCAATATCAGAAAATCAACCAAATCAATCCACATTTTCCAATTTTCATGAATATCACTAGGATTGACTTTTCCCACCTCATCAAAGATGAGTTCAAGTTACCGAATCCCAAAACATGGCCTAAAAGGACTTTTAAATGTGGGATGGCATTGCTTGACGAGTTATATACACCAACGCTAATGATTACCCATGTAGCACAAGTTGGATACTCGTGGGTTGTGTGTTAGCCATGAAGTGTATCCATTTTTCATACGGAGCAAATATCGTGATTTTTTTTGTCAATTCTTTTGTGCTCAATTTTAATTCATGGCT
The DNA here is from genome assembly GCA_030789695.1 of Scilla litardierei. Classification (NCBI taxonomy): domain Eukaryota; kingdom Viridiplantae; phylum Streptophyta; class Magnoliopsida; order Asparagales; family Asparagaceae; genus Scilla; species Scilla litardierei. The sequence continues at coordinate 152,680,056 of CM061138.1, read as the reverse complement.
GAACACTTCATATCCCTTAGAAAATTCAGAATTAAATATTCCTACATTCACTTTCCATTATTCTTCAAAAGAATCTCCAAAAGCACGAAAAAGTCAAATATCGTGAAAGTGCAAATGTAGGTGTAAAAGTCAAGTTTAAAACTTATGAGACATGTCATGGCTACTAAAAAGAATAACATCATGATCATGTAGCTAAAACAATAATGAATTGACTTCTACAAGGGATAGATTTGATCATTCATACAATACCACTTAAGAGATTCATAAGAGGGTATTCAATAAGCTCATTTTTTTTGGATTTTTGTTTTTCAATTTTTTTTGTTTTTTTTCAGAAATAAAAACATTAAAAAAAATCATGCAAGCAAGCACACAAAACAAAATAAAAACAAGCACACAAAGCAATCTATGAAGGTATGCAATGAAATGCAAAGAGGGATAGAAAATTATACCTTATCGTCGCTTTTTGACGAAGGAGCTAAAAGAATGAGACATTGAATTTATTGCTCCTCGCCAAACCTCCATCACACCTACATGAAAGGTGTTAAGTGTGACCTTGGAATCCAACAAGGTCCACTAGTGTTAGCCAATATAGTTTTAGGAACCCACACTTGTTTAAACTTGATATTTGTGTTCCTAAATTTACAATAGTATGAAGTGTGGCCTACACTATCACAAGTAAAGCACTTTGCATATTTGTTCTTTGCAATAGAGGGTGCATTATGGAATTTCTTGAATTTTTGCTTTTCAACGTTTTTCAGACCAAAACCAAGTCCTCTTCTATTATTGCCATATAATTGATTCTCTAAAATAGTGTCCAACGATTGTTTTCCCATAGAGAATTTCTTAATGGCCACTTCAAGATGAGAGACTTTGGTTTTTAATTGTTTGTTTTCTTCCACAAGCATCGTGCATTTACTAATAAACGCTCTCTTGTTTTCCTCTTCCTTCTTTTCAAATTCAATCATTTTTCTTTTAAAGTCATTATCCAACATGCATAATTTATCATTAAGCTCTCTAATCGCATAGTCTTTTTCAGTTTCGAGCTTAATCAAATCAAGTTTAAGCATGCTATTTTGGTTTAGTAATGAGGAACAAGAAATACAAGGAGCATTTTCATCAAAGCTTTCTTTTTCCTTCTTCATGATTTCAATAGTAGACTTACATGCATTAAGTTCAATTTTAAGTTTTTCATTCTCTTTAAAAACCTTATCATCTCTAACTTGCATGTCATAGTTCTGATTTTGGAGACATTCAATAGTGAACTCATGATCTACTATTGATTTTGCATTTCTTCATAAATTTTAAGAAGTTCAGCTTTGCTACCTGACGGTGTCTCATCTTGGATGCCCATCAAAGCCATGCAAGAATGGGCTTCATGTTTCTCCTCGCTTTCAGCTTCGCTATCCATATCCCATGTTAATACCTTCGCTTTTCCTTTTCCTTTATCGAGCTGAGCAGTTTCATTTGGGCAATCCTTCATCAGATGTCCTCTTCCCTTGCATTTAAAACATTGCATTCTATCAGTAGTTTTCTGATCATTAAATTGCTTGGAAGAATTATTAAAGTTAGAACGATTAAACCTGGGTGCCATTTCGTTTCTCCCATGCTTGGTCTTGATGAATTTTCTGAAGTTTCTCACCATTAGCGCTATGTCATCGTCGTCATCCTCTTCTTCGCTAGCTTGCAAAGCAAGGGGCTTTATGGCTTTCTCTTTCTCCTCAGGTTTCTCTCTTGCTTCAACATTTTGTAGTTCCAACTCATGGGACATCAAATTACCAATAAGGTCCTCCACCTTCAATTGAGACAATACCTTTGCTTCCTGGATGGCGGTGACCTTTGGTCTGAAAGAGCTTGGCAGTGCTCTTAATATCTTTCTCACCTATTCAAGGCTAGAATATGGCTTACTGAGCGAGCTAGACTTGTAGACGATGTTGGTGAATCTCGCAAACATCTCTGATATGGTCTCTGATGGTAGCATGCGAAATCCCTCGTACTCTATGCTCAGAAGTGCAAGTCTAGACTCCTTCACCTGTGACGTTCCCTCGTGCGTCACCTCCAAAGTATGCCATATCTCCTGCGCAGTTAGACAATGTGAGATTCTATTATATTCAGATTTATCAAGTGTACAAATGAGAGCATTCATTGCTTTAGCATTTAAGGAATAAGATTTCCAATCATTATCATCCCATTTGTCATTTGGTTTTTCAATCTCAGAATTTTCTACTTTAATTACAGGCAGTTTATATCCTTTTTCAATTATTTGCCAAGACTTGTAATCAACAGAAATAAGGTAGATTTTCATACGATTTTTTCAATAAGCATAATCACCTCCATTAAACCTAGGGGGACGGGAAACAGACTGACCCTCAGCAAAAGTACTATCCATATGGTTATTCATGGTCAATCTAGGCTAGATTAACTAAACTGGCTCTGATACCACTTGTTGGATCTGGATCCTAGCCTAGAGGGGGGGTGAATAGGCTGATAAAAAAAATTCTCGTGCAACCCACGAGAAATCACACGCAGTTAAAACAGCAGCAGAAGCAGACACATAGTACACAGCAGATTTACCCTGGTTCGGTCGACCCGTCGACCTACGTCCAGCCCCCAAAGCAAATACTAGATTGAATAGTGCAATAGGTACAAAGTCACAAGTTAGAGCACGCTCAGAGCACCCTCTACGTCTCTACACTCGCCAAACTCTCAGCACCCAACACACAGTGTTTCCTCTCACTATCAATCCTAGCAAAGCTTTCTACCATCTAGTCCCAAACTAGCTGGGTCCCACTTGTCTAGTCCCAACCAGACAAGTCCCAAAATAGTCCACAAAAAGGTAATGTTTCCCCTACGAGGATCTAACACAACAACTACACAAAAATAATAATAAATAGATTTTAGGAATCTCAGTTTGTGTAGTGGCGATGTCCTCGTCAATAAGCACGGGTCAGATCTCGTCTGACAAGTAGTAGTCTCTGATGTCACCTCAATGGTTCGGCTCCCCTCTCGATGAAACTTGTGCCTTCCTCTAAAGATTGAAACTTGCAGCCTTACTCAAAATTGAACCTTGCGACACGTTAGAAATTCTTGTGTGAGTGATCAAGGCTTCGGCCTGGATCTTTGAATCCTGTAGTTCCCAACAAAGCCAAGACAAAAATAAAAATCAATTTGCGGCAATCTGGAATTTGCAAAGAAAGAGAAACAAAGTGTACTGCCCTTTTATATCACCCGCAAGAGATTCTCAAAGCATGCTCGTTTTGGGTGGCCTGCAAAAAAAAACTCTCTCTTTCTTTATCTAATTAATTCACATGCAGATGTACCGCACAACCAAAAAAAACCTTGCGGCTTTCAAAACAAATGTGGCTGAGGGATTTCAAAAGAGTGAAGTAATAAAAATATCACCCAGACCTTTTTTTAATAAAGCACTAAAAGCCATCATGGGGCACTAAAGAAAATGTTTGTGCTGCACTAAAGAAAATGCAACGGCCTCCACACAAAAACTTGTTTGATTCCCTTGCCCTTCATGCGGCTGTCTCTCTTCCTCAAATAAAAAATATAGAACCCCTCTGAAAGATGATTCGGCCGGCTCCCCCCTTAAAAAATTGCAAACCCAAAAAAAACTTTAATCCCCAAAAACAATCCGTGCGGCTTCTCCTGTCTCTTTTATTGCGACTGCCCTCTTTAAAATTATTTTCGAAGTGCTCTGGGAGATATCCAAGGGATGAGACCAAAAACAAATTTTTCGGTTCTCTGAGAATCAACAAAAACTGGGATTTTTGCTTGCCGCACAATGCTTGGAGAGAGAGAGAGGGGGTATTTTAAGGCCGGCACCTGTAGGGTTTTTATAGGGGTAGGTTTTCCATTTGATATGTTTTTCAAATCGAAAAATGAGTGGCTAATAATCAATCAAAAACAAAATCCTCACTTATTTGTGCGTGCGGCCTCTCCCAGGTTTTGGAAAGAAAAAAAAGGTGACCAGGGCTTTGAGATTTGTGAGGGTTTAACAATTCCTCTTAATGAAATTCTATCAACAAAAGGCAACCACACATTTAATAATCCAAGAGGCCGGCCTGTGATTTTTGTAGCCCAAACAAAAGATTCCGGCCTGTGAAAATTTTGGAGTTTTTGATGTGAGAATCACTCAAAAAAATGTTTTCGGTAGCAAATGAAAGATTTGGCTCATGTCTATATTTTTTTGTTGGAACTCTTATTAGGTTTCGGCTGAGAGGTTGGGATATGGATGATGCGGCAAGAGGATCCAATGGCTAGTGATGATGGGTCGGCTTAGGGATTCCTATTGCTAGGAAGAATAGCACATAAGATTCTCCCCCTTTTACCTTTGCACATTGACCAAGTCTCTTCGTGAGTTAATCACAAGTCCGCCATTCCTGAAACACTTAACACACACGTTAAAACATTCACACACGTTTGTCATCATCAAACTAAAGTTCCTAAATCATTGCGTCCAACAATTGCTGCGGATGTTATTATTGCGCTTAGGGACATTGATAGAGATCAGCCCTCAGCAGCTATCCCATTTTCCAATTGGGTTTTTCTTGATTCGTGACTTATCTTGTATTGATCTTGTATTGATTTTGATTTAATTTTTGGTCTCCCTTGTAGGTCTGGTAGGATATAGGATGTAGGGGTTGACGACGCTTGCACCCTCTCCCCTCTCACCTAATGTCCCTCTAGACTTAACTAGGGGTGAAGGTTTGTACACTATTTTGTTTTTAATATCGAATCACACTTACTCGTAAAAAAACATATATGCATATACATATATACATATACATACATACATATACATACATACATATCTATTCTATAAAATAGGGATGTTATCAAGAGAAATTGGACAAGAGAAATTGGACAAGAGAAATTGGACAAGAGAACATACATACATATACATAAATACATATACATAAATACATATACATACATACATATACATACATCTATTTTATAAAATAGAATGTTATCAAGAGAAATTGGATAAGAGAATTTAGACAAGAGTATATGCGTACATATATACATATACATATATACAAATACATATACATACATACATATACATACATCTATTCTATAAAATAGGGATGTTATCAAGAGAAATTGGATAAGAGAAATTGGACAAGAGAATTTGGATAAGAAAATTTGGACAAGAGTATATACATACATATATATACATACATATATACATATACATTTATACATATACATACATACATATACATACATCTATTCTATAAAATAGGGAGTGCCAGTGTCGCTAAATATTTTTACGCTAATTTGTTCCGCACAATTTTGGCTGTAGAGAGAATTTTTTGGGGAACAAAGATTTCGCGGGGGAAAATCTTAAATGAACCGTGTCCGCGGACACGGGTTATGACTAGTGTGTGTATATATATATTGTCTATGTCACATCCACAAGACCAATTCTTGGTGGCCCACCCGTTAACTTTGCGCTGTAGCTACGGTGATATTATTCTGATTTTAATCTCTATATTAAATCAGTGTTCATTATTTTTAGCGGGAATTGTATTTTGAATAGCTTTATTCAGAGGCTATCATTGGACGTACAATTTCTTGTGTTATTCTTATACGGTTCGATCACCATTCGCAAGTGTGATCAAGGTTTTCCTTTTGGTAATAAAAAGGGTTTGAAATCCTATAGGATGAGTCGGAGCAGAGGCGTGGAGCCTAGGTGAGGAGCCACTCCGTTAAAAATCTGTGCTGGCATATCTTTGAACTGTGATTGTGCACTCTGATTTATTCTGCTGCTTAATAATTTTTTATTTGTGCTATACACCCTATTCAACCCCCTCCACCCTCTAGGGCGTTTTTCAATACTAATTAGGCTTAAAGCTAGATTGGTTGCCAAGAGCTACTCCTAGATCTATGGTATTAACTATATGGATAACTTCTCTCCAGTGGCAAAATTGATTTCCGCTCGTCTCTTTATCTCGCTTTATGCCGCCTACCACTATACAGTGCATCAACTAGAGATAAAGAATTTCTTACCTTATTGGTGTTCTAAATGAGAAAGTCTATATAGAGCAACCATAAGAATTTGTTGCTTAAGCAAAGTTCGGTAAACTCTGTCAAAGGAAATGCTAGTTGTATGGCCTGAAGCAATCTCTACAAGCATGGTTTAGAAGATTTGCTATTGTAATTAAAGAGTTCGGAATGCATAAAGCAAAGAAAGAATACTCAATAGGTTTTCAGATACATCAAGGGAGAAGTATCTTGCTAATGGTCTATGCAAATGACATAGTAATCACTAGAGATAATGAAGAGAGTTGCAGTTTTAAAAGCACACTCGCAACAACAACTCTAGACCAAGGATCTTGACCCGCTACATTACTCTACTTTCTTGGCATAAAGATAGCTCAATCATGTGAAGGCATATATGTTATCAGAAAGGAAGTATGTGCTAGATATTCTTGCTGAGACAGACTATCTAGGTGCAGACCAGTTAGCCTTTATATGGATTCGAACTCAAAGTTACTTCCAGATCAAAAGGAAACACTGGAGGAATCTTCGGCGGTATGGAAAACTTGTAAGAAAGCTCAATTATCTCATTGTAACTTGGCCTGATCTATCGTATCCAGTTAGTGTAATCAACCAGTTCATATCAGTTCCATAAATAGACAATTAGAAGAATGTACTTTGAATGGTAAGCTATTTGAAAGATGCATCAGGACCAGAAGCATATATTCGGGTCACACTCATTGAATAGTTGATGCCTTCTCTGATGCCGATCGGAAATGATCCCCAATTGATATGAGGTATATTATAGTGTAATACATATATTTGTTGTGTTATGTCCAGCAAGGTCTTAAGTTATGTTGTCAGCAGACATCCTTTACATCTTGTTAGGTATACTTCTCATTGCTTGTCCCATAGTTTTTCTGAATGTACCTCCACAATGTCACATTCCTTTGGCAAAGTCACCTTCCTATGTAGAAGGCATTCTCCTAGCAAAAAAACAACAAAGCAATTAGTTTTTTTTTCAAGAATAGATAAAGAATAGGTCTTACAAATATGCAATTGAGAAAGATATGTTCTTGTGTTTCTATATCTCTACTGCACAAAACACAAAACACGTTGATTACCACCTGGAAGACACTTCCTTTGCAAAATGTCAGTAGTATTCAATTTCTATTGCATAGCAGGGTATTCAGTGATTCTAACTTTACCTGTAACTGGCTACCTCGGTGGAGTAAAACCATCTCTTTATTTCTTTGAAATTTAAAAGTTGGAAATAAGACTTGACATTAAAAATTCCCTTCTTGTTCCAACACGATAGTCTGGTCATAGTTATTGATCTTGCCTGATATGCGATATAAATTGTACGATATGATACGTGATAGAGATGACTAGCGATATGAATCGAACATCGATACCATACTATGTCAATTATCGGACGATACCACTTTCATATTGTCTGAAACGATATGATATCAGATATATCAAAACCGGTCAAACACGATAGTTGAAACTTAATTGGGTTCGAGTTTAGGCAGTATTTTTTAATCATTTTAGGTTTTTAACTTGAACTGACTCAAATTCAGGGTTCGGAAATCCTTTTCCTCTCATCTAATCAAGCCAAACAAAGCTTTCGACACCAAAATTTTTCAAATCTAACGACTAGAGCCCTCATCGAGTAATTGCTAGCTTTGTCGAGCAAAACTTCCTTAAATCCCAGCATCACGAACCATCGTCAATCAATTTTAATGCTAATCAATCAAAAACTACTTAGATTGGAGTAAGATTTGAGCCCTCATCGGCAATTTTGGCGATATTATTGTCACACCATGTTTTCCACAATATCAGAGAAGGGAGCAAAGTCCCACGATGTTCTTAAATCAAATTGAAAGTATGTGAATTTTTTTTTCTTTTCCTCCTAATTTCTATACGCCTGGTTTCAATGTAAAAATCACACACGTTCTCCACACAAACTATTTAAGAAGAAACAAAATAATCTAAAATTTATAACATGCCAGTCTGCATTTAAAATCTCTCCAAAATTGAGAGTACATTTCTTACAACTAAATAACAAAATTTTTTGAACAAGATGGAAGGAAATACTGCGAGAAAATTGGCTAAATAGCACCGGTCAACGGGTGGTTTTAATTTTTACCACCAAGTTTAAAAAATTTGCTAGAATACCACCCCTTAAAAAAGAGACTAAAATACCCTTTTCGTTCCCAAACACTAAAATACCCTCTACGTCGACGCCGAACTCCGACCACACCGCTTCTCCGTACTCCAACCACCCCGCATCTACGGCAACGCCTCGCCGTACTCCGACAAAGTCCTATGAGCCAATTTGCGCCAATTTGCGCTAATTTGCGCCAATATATGCCAATATACGCCACGATACGTGACGTATATTGGCGTATATTGGCGCATATTGGTGCAAATTGGCGCAAATTGGCTCATAGGGCTTTGTCGGAGTACGGCGAGGCGTTGCCGTAGATGCGGGGTGGTCGGAGTACGGAGAAGCGGGGTGGTCGGAACCCAACGCCGAAAATACCCTCTACGTCGGCGCCGAACTCCGACCACCCCGCTTCGTCGTACTCCAACCACCCCGCATCTACGGCAACGCCTCGCCGTACTCCGACAAAGCCCTATGAGCCAATATGCGCCAATTTGCACCAATATGCGCCAATATACGCCAATATACGTTACGATACTTGATGTATATTGGCGTATATTGGCGCAAATTGGCGCAAATTGGCTCATAGGACTTTGTCGGAGTACGGCGAGACGTTTCCGTAGATGCGGGGTGGTCGGAGTACGGCGAAGCGGGGTGGTCGGAGTTCGGCGTCGACGTAGAGGGTATTTTAGTGTTTGGGAACGAACGTGGGTATTTTAGTCTCTTTTTTAAGGGGGTGGTATTCTAGCAAAGTTTTTAAACTTGGTGGTAAAAATTAAAACCACTCGTTGACCGGTGCTATTTAGCCAATTATCTCAAATACTGCCACGGCTCAAAACAATTTAGAAACATGCAAAAGACACAAAAATCAAAGTTTTTCTAACCTAGCATGGAAAACCGAAGATGTGGTATAGAAAACATGAATTTAAATGCTTGAGAAAGAAAGACATATTTTCATGGATATATTTTAGTGATACTCGTGTATCCAAAACTCTTTCAGTGAAACCCAACGTAAAAACATGGCACACCTCGCTTCTTAGGAAACGTGATTTGTCTTTCACATGTGTTGCATGTCTGGCTGGTTATCCATGAAAACAACATAGCGAATGTAGCCAATAATAGACATGCACCAACACACTCTTACAAATTTCTCCAAGAACAAAATCTGAATACTGTACGAATTACAATGCATCTTAATACATAAATAAAATGCATAAAATAAAACCATCTCAAGACCCATTACTCGGAAATCTGCATCTTGCGTAGTAGCCCAGTGTCCTCATATACTGGGGTCTCCACGGACTTTTGATCAGCACCTAATGGTACAATAAAACAAACAAACGCTAGGTTAGAGTAAATTTACAATAATTCTAGAATTAAATATTTAAACATGATATATGAGAATGAAATAAAGCATGAGTAGGTGTATATAAGTGACAATGATGTGAACCTCGCCGGGAATGATGAGACCCGACAACGAAGAGGAACTCAAGATCGTTCTACAATCAGAATTTGGATGGAGACATCGACCTGTTGTTACAACAAAAGCAAGAACCTCAGTATAAATGATCTCAATCGTGGCTTATTGTGTAAAAAGAATCTCGGTATAAGGAAGACGCCACAAACGGTGGTGGAAATTCATTTGATAAGTTGATGGTGAATGCCATAGGAAACTCCTCGATAAGTTCGAATAGTTCTTCAAAGAACCAAAGAGAATTTCTCTCAGAATATTTTTACCGAATAATCAACTATCCTTTTTCATTGCTTAGATGCCTTTTAATAGGCTAAAAATTACAAGAAAAGTTCCTAAATTTTAGTCTAAAATTATGGCTAAGAATCAGCACATTAATTGGCTGATCACATGCCAAAAAATTGAAAAGAAAAGCAATTAGCTAGGCATGCAAGCCTTCCAAAAATAGAAAATAAAAGTAATTAGCTAGGCATGCAAGCCTTCCAAAAATAGAAAAGGAACGTGTTACGACCTAAAGATCGTGATAGTCCAACCTTCCGCCCAAGCCCGCCAGATCCCCAGCCAGCACGCCCCTCCTTCACGAAATCCACATAGACTAGCGACAGGGCGTTCTTCCCCCAAACCTCGCAGGTTGTCCACTTGTTCCCCCTAGCCCGCTCAGCACCCGTCGACCCTGAAGTCCATCTCGACTAGCGAGTGGGGTGCACTTCGCCACGAACCTCTCCAGTTGTGTGCCCGCCCCCCTCTGAGATCGCCAGGCGTACCACCGGGTCACCCGTCATCTACCGGGAGCGACCAAGTGACCCATGGGTGGCCACGCTCCTCAAACGCACTTCGACGACCCTTTGGCACATCAGACACGACAAACAACTTAGTACAAAGACGCCACTGATGCTTCCGCCACTCGACAATCTGACAAAGACCCCTGGCAACTGCGCCCCCCGACCGTTGGTTCTTTCGGCTCTGACACCCTGACAAAAGCACCCCTGGCCGTTGCACCATCTGGCAAAAGTATGACTGACACCCCAGATCCTGATAACCTCGTCCAAAGCTACTGCTGACAGATGGGCTAGCTCAGCATACCGAGTCAGCACGCCAGGTCAGCCACACACAACCACCCCTGTCAGGTGTAAATGCCCCTTTACCTCCATCGATGAAAGGGGTTGGCAAATTAACTCCGAATCTCATTACTCACACACAAGGGCAAAGGTCTTCCATATCTTTGTTCTTCTGCGATAGCTCGTCACGTAGGGTCGACTCATTCTCAGTCCGACCTGCGTGCCTAGCCCCCGCTTATAAGCCCTAATACTAACTTAGGCATCGGAGAGGCTAAGGATTGGATCCCAACCCGGCCTTTCTGACAAGCTGCTCCTTATGCAGGCGAGCTCGTCCTCACAGGTTGCGCTCAGCTCCCACCTCTGGCAGTGTGATTGGTGGGCAGAATCCTCGCGAAATAGATCATGTGGTCGGCCTTCGCAGCGCGCTCAGCCTCGTCACTATACTCATTACTTGTCAAATAGCCTACCCTAATCACATCCAAATCCTAACCACCATGTCTCTGGTTCCCTTAATATAAATTCATTGTACGCGAGTTCTACCCTGCAAAAATTGGCGTCGTCTGTGGGAACGAAGGGTCACACCCATGTCTAACTCCATACCCATCAACAAAAACCCCGGCCACGGCAAGAACCCCATGGATCAAGAATCACAATCTCACCCGAAGACTCATTCGACTAGTCTCCCTCCTGAGGTGATGGCAAAAACCGTCCAGGCCTTAGCCTGAGTTGTCCAACAAAGCTTCGAGACCTTCACCAAGAAGATGGAAGACCTCGGGGCGGCCGCAGCCAATGCGCCCCCAGCCCCTCCGAGCCCCTGAACCCGAGGCAAAATCTTCATCCTCAGTTCGAAGAAGAAATGGGACAGAGAGAGCTTACCGAGGAGATAGAGACCCAACAAAGACTCTTGGACGAAGAGGTGGAGGCTGCACGACGGTGAAGGTGTGATGAAGAAGCAGCTGCGGGTTTGAGATGTCAAGACAAAGCGACAGAGGCCACCCAAAAAGCCCGTCTCGACAAGGAAGCCGCTCGTCATCAGCTCCGCTTCATCATCGTGGAGCACGAGAGGCTCCGGCAGGAGTGTCGGGAGATCCCAAAGATGTCGACCTCGGACCAACGGTGCAGGAACGTGCATAGCCCGCCATCCACTGGATCCCCATCGCGGGGGAGGAGCCCTCTGCGACAGCCACCCTCCTTGTCGGAGAGAGGTGACAGTCGCCGACAAGACCAGGAGCAAAGTTGAACCCCAGAAAGACGGTGGGAATGCACCCCGAATCCATTCGACGAGGAAGCCATCCGTCAGCAGCTCCGCTTCCTCGTTGCAGAGCGCGAGAGGCTTCGACGGGGAAATAGGGAGAACCAGGAGATTCCAGAGGTGTCGACCTCAGACCTGTGATACAGGAACGCCCGTAGCCCGCCCTCGGCCGGATCCCCGCCGCGCAGGAGGAGCCCGCCCAGGCTACTCCCCATCCCTGAGGCGTGACGATCATCGCCAGCCAAGCCAGAATCGGAGTCGGACCCCAGAGAGACGGAGGGAGCGCAGCCCTGTGTACCCAGCTTACCTGGAGGAGGCCACATCACTAGCACGATGGATAATTTCGGCCCCAAAACATGCGAGGTTCAAGGCCCCCCAGCTGGCGGTCTACAATGGGAGAGGCGACCCCCTCACGCACATGCAGCAATACCGAGGGGTGATGGAGAGGAAGGACATGAACGATGCACTCCTTTGCTGAGGATTCCAGCAAAGTCTGCGGGATTCAGCCCTGGAGTGGTATCATGGGCTGCCCGTCCGATCCATCGAGAGCTTTGGTGAACTATCTCACAAGTTCTGCCAGTAGTTCCGGGCCGTACCAGAAAGAAACCTGTGGACTACCTGTTCCCGGTCGTCCAGAAGGAAGGGGAGATGATCGGGAAGTACCTGCATCGCTTTCAAGATGAGATGCTAGGCGTGGTAGCCTGCGACGATGAACTAGTCATGCCGGCCTTCAAGGCGGGACTGACTAGTCAAAGCCTTCATAAGTCCATCCTACGAGACCCGCACACCGACTTTGATACACTCATTGCATAGGCGAAGAGATACACCCTAAGCGAGGAGGCCCTTGGAACAAAGAAGGAGGTCGCCAGGGCGGGAGCACCCCTCATCGAGCCTCAGACCAACCCCAGGCCAAGGCAGGAGGAGAGGCACAGGGGCCGCGACCAGCTTGCTCAGCCAAGGTGCGACCCCGAAAGACATCATCCGCAAGATCGTCCCGGGCCGGTACGGGAGTTCGCGGCCGCCAGAGAGCCCATGCGTGCCATCCAGGGGGTAGAAGGGCCGCTGTGGGCCCAGTATACCCAGTTGAACACTTCGATGCTGGAGGTACTAGTCGCGACGACAAGGGCCTGACTGCTTCCAGACCTGCCTCGAGAGCTGAGATCGGATCCGGCTTCAAGGGACTTCAAGAAGTATTATTGCTACCACCACGACCACGGTCATGACACTGGCAACTGCTTCACAGTGAAGAGGGAGATCGAGCGGTTGATCCAGGCAGGACACCTCGAAGGCTTCGTCGAGGGCAGGAGGCCCCCCCTGAGAGGAGAGAGCTCCGCGGGGAGCGCGGAGGCCGGATCCACCCCCAAACGAGGAACGAGAGGAGCTTCGCCCACCAAGGGCGGTCATGCGCATAGACGTAATATGCGACGGGCCATCCTCAGGGGGCATGCCATCATCAGGCAAAAAGGCATACGCGTAGCAGATGATGGCGATGGACCTTGGCACCGAGACGAAGCAGAGACAGGTAGCTCGACCGCCCATCACTTTCACCGACGACGATCTGGAGGGGGTCGAGCTGCTCCATGACGACGCCATCGTCATTGAAGTTCAGATCGGGACGGCCATCATCAGCCGCCTCTTGATCGACACCGGGGGCTCCTGCGATATCTTGTTCATGTCTACCATCGAGAAGATGGGGCTAAAGCAGGCGGACCTGAGGCCGTGCACGGGTTCGATCATCGGCTTCACCAGCCACTCGGTTCCCATTACCGGAGTGATCATATCGGTGTCTCTAGGGGAGGAACCTTGGGTCGTCACCTGCATGACACAGTTTGTTGTCGTGGACATTGCGTCGGTGTACAATGGGATTATCGGGTGACCTTACATGACCTCCATCGAGGCTCTCCCCAGCCTGCTGCACCAGATGGTTAAATTTCAGACTCCACAAGGAGTGGGGCAGGTGCGTGGAAGCCAGAAGCTATCCTGAAGCTGCTACGTGGGGTCGACTAAGCACAAGGGTCCGGAGCAGGCCTTATCGATCGACCTCCTCGATGAAAGAGAGGATTACTGCGACCAGCGACCAACCCCAGTGGAGGAGGTCGAGGAAGTGGTCGTGACCGCTGACGAGGGAAAGACTGTCACAATCGGCACGAAGCTTCCAGGCCCCCTGAGGACAGACCTCATCAACCTCCTTAGGGAAAATGCGGACATCTTTGCATGGACGCCCTTAGACATGTCCAGAGTCGATCCCACAGTGATCACCCACAGGCTAAACGCGGACCCGAAATCTCGACCGGTCAGGCAAAAGAAGAGGAGCACGGGGGAGAAAAGATGAGGGCAGCCAGTGAAGAGGTGGAACGGCTTATGCAGGCCAAGTTCATTAGGCTGGTGAGCTATCCGGAGTGGCTCGCCAACGTCGTCTTAGTGAAGAAGGCCAGCAGAAAGTGGCACTGCTGGCACATGTGTGTCGACTTCACCGATCTCAATAAGGTGTGCCCGAAGGACAGCTTTCCTTTGTCGAGGATCGACCACCTGGTCGATCAGGCGTCGGGCTATGAGTTGCTGAGCTTTATGGACACGTTCTCGGGCTACAACTAGATCCCGATGGCAAAGGAGGACGAAGAGAAGACATCCTTCATAACCAACAAGGGCACTTTCTGCTGCAAGAAAATGCCGTTCGGATTGAAGAATACCGGGGCGACCTATAAGCTTATGGTGGATATGATCTTCAGCTCTCAGGTCGGGCGGAATCTGAAAGTCTACATCGACGATATGTTAGTTAAAAGCAAGGAGGCCCCGGACCACCTCATCGACTTGCAGGAGACCTTCCAGAAGGTGCGCCAATATGACCTAAGGCTGAAGCCGACAAAGTGCATCTTTGGTGTGCAATCCGAAAAGTTCCTCGGCTTCATGATCACGAAGCGAGGAATCGAAGCAAACCCGGACAAGGTGTCAGCCCTCGTCAACATGACCGAGCCTCGGACCATTCGAGACTTGCAACGCCTAAATGGCCGGGTCACTGCGCTGGGGAGATTCCTTTCAAAATCTGTAGAGAGGTCGCTACCATTTTTCAAAGTCCTGCGGCAGGCCCTCACCGCAAAGAAGGTCGACAGGAAAGTAATCCAGTGGGACGACACCTGTGCCCAAGCTTTCGTCGAACTACAGACTTACCTGCAAAGCCCGTCGCTGCTCGCGGAGCCCGAGGAAGGGGAGCCGTTGGGACTATATCTGTAACGACCAGTTTTATCGTTGCCATTATCTGTACTTCTCTCTCGTATTTTTCCATGTATCGGTAGCTTGGCGTATTCTGCCCCGTACTCATTTCAACCTTAAATATATTTTCCCCTCTTTCTTATTAATTGTTATTATCAATATTTTCGAACTACTTGGTTAAATCCTTTGTAATGATTATCTCTAAAATAACATCCCTTATTAGATTAATTTCAGATTTTAAAATTCAAATTTGAGTTTTCAAATCTAGTCATGAGAGTTTCCTTATTAGACCCATTTAAGTCCATTGAATTGCTCTTAAATCCTCTTGATTAAAAACAATTAAATCTTATTAAACATTTTTAGAAGTCAAATGAGAAATGCCTTGTCTGGACCCATTTAAACCTCTTGATGAATTATTTTTCCATATTATAACCAATTAATTAGGATTCCATTAACATCTCAGACCCTTAATTACTTTCAAATTATTTCCCCAAAACTAAACGCTAGCCTATTGGACCTAAGTCTAAGATTTTTAAACCCTACATTATTTCTTTCTCAACCTTACAAGGCTATCACTTCTTGCCAGCCCTTCCTTTAAAATATTAACCTAGTTTTGTTCCTCACACTCAGCCACCCCTATGTTCACATCTCCACGCTAGGGACAACATCACGCAGCCGCCGCCATTGTTTTCTCCACGAAAACGAACCCACAGCGCCCTCGTCCTCTCCGCGATGCTGCGCCTTCTACCCGAGATCCCAAAGCCACAACAAGCCCCCACAGCCTGACTGCACACACCGCCGGCTGCTGCCTTCTCTCCCTATCCGACTACAGCCACCAACTTCCCCATTCACGCAACACACGCAGCCTGCCCCTCCTCTTTTCTTTTCCTCTCAAACCGCACACAGCCCAGGTCACGGCCTCACCCCCCGCACAAAGCACCGCAGTCGCCCCTACCATCTTCCCCATGCGTCGACCACACGCCCTGCGATAGTTCTCGACGCCGGCGGCCCATGAAACCGCCCCAGCCTCCCAAACAACTCCCAGCCTCCCATCTCTCCGGCCTCCTCCGCCCAGGATCCACCCCTCCTCTGTTTGCCGCTTCAAAACAGAGGAGCCCAACCTCCCCATCTCCCGCCACTCTCGCTCCCATCTCCCGCCGGTGACTCGCCTCAAACCACTTAGCCGCTCCGCCACCCACGCCTATGCCCCTCTCAACAGCCTCCGGCCTGCCCTGTCCCCGAGCGCCCAACTCCGACGATCCCGCCCCTTACCTCCCTTGCCAAATCAACCCAAGGCCGTGCCGACCCCCCCTCTCGCCGTCACCACCATCGACACCCCCCGACCTCACGCCGCCAGCCTCGCTTCAACCTTCCGCCGACAGATCCTTCTACCTCCCTCAGATCGACACCGCCGGCCATGTCCTCGCGTCCGCCGTCGACCCCAGATCCAGACCGCCGCGCGCCAAATCTAGCCACCCTCCACCGCTGCCGAAGCCGTCGTGCCCTTGATTCCGCTCTGCATCAGAATAGAATGGGAGAAGTAGAGAAGGGAGAAGAAGTAGAGAAGGGGAGAAGAAGAAGACAGATGGGAGTGAGAGGAGTAAGGTATTATAAAGTAATATATAATTATATGAGTTGTTTATTATTGCTGAGTCAGTTAGATGAGTTAGTGTGTTAATTTCACCCAGTATCATGGTATATCGATGCTAGTACATTAACAGTAAGTGATATCCTCATATTTTTAGTAATAGGTGATTTGTATGTATTTATGGTACAAATGTATATACGTGTTAGGTTATATACAGATGTATAAGTTATGATAAGATTCTTTTACTAAATCTAAGACCTTAGCTTGATATTATTAAATGAATAATGCAGATAAGCCGAATCCCTCATTTCGATCACCTGGACATCCACAAATCACGTCACTACAGGCAAGTGTGCAACTAAATATGAACTTTTGAAATTGATGAATATTTGCGACAGTTTTACTTTATAATGTGTATAGCTTGAAAACTGCACGTATAATGACGCATGAAAATGTTGTCTTCTTTACGTTCTAGACCCAAATGTGACCTTGACATATAACTCGACTAGTGTTAAGTTTTAACATTGGCGAAGTAAAACGTTCGCTAGAAAGTGTTCATTAAACCAACCTGCTCGACATTCCTTGTACTTTTTGTGAATTTTGTAAAACAAGAATATTGGCAACTTTTAAGTTACGTACATCTTGCTTGGTCATTAAAGAGAGTGACGTCGTGAAATCATGCGCCTCGAAGGCGGTATCGTGAAATCGTGATGTCGTGTGAGTCGACTAGGCCGGCTCGTGTTCCGGCAAACTTTTGGGTGGGGTTAGGGTTGAGCGGCCACTGGGCGTATGAAAGGTACTCTCCTCAAGAGCACCACCTGCACGCGGTGGGTTAGCGTCAATCACGGTAAGCCCCGTGAGAGGAACGACCTTCTCATCACGACCTAAAGGCGAGAACCCTAGAGTAGATGTGAATTCTTGACATGGAAATTTGAACGCCAACTTTGGTCCCTTGAAAATTGTCATGCTAATGACCTCAGAGAAAACTTACTTTAATTCTTGCAACTGCTTAGAACTACATGCTAGGGATGTTTACTTTCGTTTCATTACAATTATCTCGTTAATTTTACTGCAGTCATCTCTTTTAAATATTCAATGCCTTCTAAATTCATATTATTTGTACATCTTGCCTTGGGATGCTAATCTTTCCTTGCAGACCTTGCTGACATACATTCATTGTTTGTGGATGTATGTCAGATTCAGCGCTTGGGTACCCGGAGGATTCGTACGTGACGCCTGGCTCGGAGAGCCAGAGTTGATCGTAGACGCTGAGCCGCTTTCTGCGGAAGACTAGGGCCTTCGTCACTGCTTTGAGTTTTAGTTTAGTTCCTTGTAGTAGGATTAGTGTGTTGTTGTAGCTCTTTTTGGCCCTGCTGTAGCTTGTCTTGTAATTTCGTGTACGCATTATATATCTGGATGTGGCATTTACCTTTGAATGTTCTGATTGTTCTGATACGCGCAAGGACCTCTTCTGTGTTTTTATCACAGACGCTTATTGGACTTGAGCTTCACCGCTCCAGTTCAAGCGGGCCGTGTAACGCTCTCGCTTTCGGTGTCTTTTGGGAAGCGGTGCGTTACAATATCTGTCCACCAGCGATGAGGCCGTCAGCTCAACCTTGATCAAGGAAGAGAAGGGTATGCAGCGGCCGGTCTACTATGCGAGCATGGTGCTCCGAGATGTGGAGACCCCCTACATCCCCATAGAGAAGGCGGCTTATTGCCTGGTTACAACGGCCAAGAAGCTCTGGACATACTTCCAAGATCACACCGTCATCGTCCACACCAATCTGCCACTCGAGAAGAACCTGAAGAGGTTGGAGCATTCGGGTAGAATGCTGAATTGGAGTGTCGAGCTCAGCCAGTTCGACATAATGTACAAAGCCCAAATGTCGATCAAAGGCCAAGAGCTGGCAGATTTCATAGTGGAATGCACCATCGAGGATCTTTGCAAAGAGCCACAGAGTGTTCAAGCAGCAATGGCAGGGCAGGGAGCGACGGAGGCAGCCAAATCGGCGACGTCCGCCCCGGAAGACATGGTCGAGCTGTGGACCGTCCATGTCGACGGATCAGCGACGGGGTTCGGGACGGGGCTGGTATCGTCATCCAAACCCCCGACGGATGCCTGTTGGAATACGCGCTGCGGTTGGGCTTCCCGACAACCAACAATGTCGCGGAGTACAAAGCCGCGGTCAATGGATTGAAGCTATGCCAAGCATTGGGAGCTACGAATGTTCTGCTCCTGAGTGATTCGTAGCTTGTCATCCAGCAGGTCCAAGGGAGGTTTGAGGCCCGAGAAGAGATGATGAAGTGCTACCTTAGACGCACCCAAGCCGAGCTCTGGAAGTTCAAGAAGGCGGAGGTCTAACACCTGCCTCGCTCCAACAATCTCCTGGCCGATGCCCTGTCAAAGCTGGCTTCATCCTCCCCGGTCGAAATTGGGAAGGCCATTTACGTTGAGAACTTGCTGACCCCCACCATTGAAAAAGACGAGCTAATATGTGTCAGCCAGACGATGACTTGGATGAACCCAATAATGAAATACTTGGAGACGGGGGCCCTACCCGAGGAGCGACTAGAAGCTAAGAAGATCGAGAGACGGGCCTTGTCGTTTGGGATCTTTGACAGGGTGCTCTACTGCAAGCGCTGTGCAAGGTTCGACGTCCTGCCCTACTTAAAATGCTTAGGGGCAGACCAGGCCGAGCAAGTCATCCACCAGGTGCACGAAGGCCTCTGTAGAAACCACTATGGCGGGCACACCATCACCCATAAAATAGTGCACCAAGGATACTACTGGCCGACCATGGTCCATGATGCGTCTATGTCAAAAGGTGCGGAGGATTCTAGAAATTCGGTCGACACACTGCAGCACCACCGACCGACCTAATCCCCATTCTTAGTCCGATCCCTTCGCCAAGTGGGGACTCGACATCCTCGGGTCTTTCCCGAAGGCCTCTGGAGGAGGAAGTATCTCGTCGTCGCTGTCGACTACTGCACCAAATGGGTCGAGGCGGAACCTTTGGCTTACATCACATGGACAGACATGAATAACTTTATTTGGATGTCCGTCACCTGCCGCTTCGTAGTGCCTCGCTCCATCGTGACAGATAACAAAAGACAGTTCGATTGCGAGGGCTTCCAGGGCTTCTGCTTAGAATGGGGGATCACTCTTCACTTCGCTTCCGTGGTGCATCTGCAATGCAACGGGATGGCGGAGGCGGCGAACAAATGCATACTGGGCCCCCTGAAGAAGAAGGTCAACGACGCTCTCGGATCATGGGTGGACGAGCTACAGGGTAATCTCTGGTCATACCGCATGACCCACAATGCTTCGACCGGAGAAAGCCCATTCATGCTGGCATTTGGGGCAGAAGCAGTCGTCCCCATGGAGGTGGGAGAGGAGACTCTTCGGCTTCGGTACTTTGATGAGGATATCAATGCCGAGGGCCTTGGCCTTAACCTTGAGCTCACCGACGAAGTAAGGGATCGAGCTCTGACGAATCTCGTCCGACACAACCAGAGGATGGCCCGGCACTACAACTCTAGGGTAAAGAAACGAAGATTTAGGATCGGTGACCTAGTCCTCAGGAACACGACCTTCAAGCCGGAGATCGTCCACCGAGGGAAGCTTGCGGCAAAATGGGAAGGGCCCTATGAAATCGTTGACATTGTCGGGCCTGCCACTTACATCCTGGCAACCTTGGACGGGGGTTAGCTAGCCCACCCTTGGAACACGGAACATTTGCTGAAATATTACCAATGACTCCGTGAGTTTTTAATAAAATTCTCCATTTCCAGCATATTTTAAAAATTTCCCCGTCTCCACTTGAAAATTTCAGCTTAAAAAAATAAGACTCCGGAGCAAGTTTACGGAGCTTCACCATCCAAACCGGAGAGCCATATGCAGGGTAGGCGATGGCCCAATACCCGTCCAAGTATAGAGGTTGCAGGGAGGCGATGGCCCAATACCCGCCCTATCAAAGACTCTGGGGCAAGCTTACGGAGCTTCGCCACCCAAACCGGAGAAGGGCACCGGCCAAGCTACGTGCTTGTGCCCCCTCCAGTCAAGACTCCGGGGCATGCTTACGGAGCTTCGCCACTCAAATCGGAGAGCCATATGCGGGGTAGGCGACGGTCCAATACCCATCCGACTATAGAGGCTGCGGGGAGGCGACGGTCCAATACCCTCCCTCTCAAAGACTCTGGGGCAAGCTTACAGACCTTCGCCACCCAAATTAGAGAAGGGAACGTGTCGAGCTACGTGCTCACTCCCCCATCCAGTGAAGACTCCGGGGCAAGCTTACGGAGCTTTGCCACCCAAACCGGAGAGCCATATGCAGGGTAGGCGACGGCCCAATACCCGTCCGACTATAGAGATTGTAGGGAGGCGACGGCCCAATACCCGTCCGACTATAGAGGTTGTAGGGAGGCGATGGCCCAATACCTGCCCTCTCAAAGACACCGGGGCAAGCTTACAGAGTTTCTCCACCCAAACTGGAGAGCCATATGCGGGGTAGTCGACGGCCCAATACCCGTCCAACTATAGAGGCTGCGGGGAGGCGACGGCCCAATACCCGCCCTCTCAAAGACTCCGGGGCAAGCTTACGGAGCTTTGCCACCCAAACCGGAGAAGGACACGGGCCAGGCTACGCGCTCGCTCCCCCTTCCAGTTGAGACTTCGGGGCAAGCTTATGGAGCTTCGCCACCCAAACCGGAGAGCCATATGCGGGATAGGCGACGGTTCAATACCCGTCTGACTATAGAGGCTACGGGGAGGTGACGGCCCAATACCCTCCCTCTCAAAAACTCCGGGGCAAGCTTACGGAGCTTCGCCATCTAAACCGGAGAAGGGCACAGGCCGAGCTACGCGCTCGCTCCCCCCTCCAATGAAGACTCTGGGGCAAGCTTACGGAGCTCCGCCACCCAAACCGGAAGCCATATGCGGGGTAGAAAACGGCCCAATACCAGTCAGACTATAAAGGTTACGGGGAGGCGACAGCCCAATACCCGCCCTCTCAAAGACTCCGGGGCAAGCTTACGGAGATTTGCCATCCAAACCGGAGAAGGGCACGGGCCAAGCTACGTGCTCGCTCTCCCTCCAGTGAAGACTCTGGGGCAAGCTTACGGAGCTTCGCCAACCAAACCGGAGAGCCATATGCGGGGTAGGCAACGGTCCAATATCCGTCCGACTATGGAGGCTGCAGGGAGGCGACGGCCCAGTACCCACCCTCTCAAAGACTTCAGGGCAACCTTACGGAGCTTCACCACCCAAATCGAAGAAGGGAACGGGCCGAGCTATGCGCTCACTCCCCCCTCCAGTGAAGACTCCAGGGTAAGCTTACGGAGCTCCGCCAGCCAAATCGAAGAGCCATACGTGGGGTAGGCGACGGCCCAATACCCGTCCGAATATAGACGTTGCAGGGAGGCGACGGCCCAATACCAGCCCTCTCAAAGACTCCGGGGCAAGCATACGGAGCTTCACCACCCAAACCAAAGAAGGGCATGAGCCGAGCTACGCACCTGCTCCACCCTCCAGTGAAGACTTCGGGGCAAGCTTACGAAGCTTCGCCACCCAAACCAGAGAGCCATATGCAAGGTAGGTGACGGCCCAATACCCGTCCGACTATAAAGGCTGCGGGGAGGCGACGGCCCAATACCCGCCCTCTCAAAGACTCCGAGGCAAGCATACGGAGCTTCACCACCCAAACCGAAGAAGGGCATGAGCTGAGCTACGCACCTGATCCACCCTCCAGTGAAGACTTCGGGGCAAGCTTATGGATCTTCGCCACCCAAACCAGAGAGCCATATGCGGGGTAGGTGATGGTCCAATACCCGTCCGACTATAGAGGCTATGTGGAGGTGACGGCCCAATACCCGCCCTCTCAAAGACTCCGGGGCATGCTTACAGAGCTTCGCCACCCAAACTGGAGAAGGGCACAGGCCGAGCTACGCGCTCGCTTCCCCCTCCAGTGAAGACTCCGAGGCAAGCTTACGGAGATTTGCCACCCAAACCGGAGAGCCATTTGCGGGGTAGGTGACGGCCTAATACCCGTCCGACTATAGAGGCTACAGAGAGGCGATGGCCCAATACCTGCCCTCTCAAAGACTCCGGGGCAAGCTTACAGAGCTTTGCCCCCCAAACCGGGGAAGGGCACAAGCCGAGCTACACGCTCGCTCTCCCCCTCCAGTGAAGACTCTGGAGCAAGCTTACGGAGCTTCGCCACCTAAACCGGAGAGTCATATGCAGGGTAGGCGATGGCCATATATCCGTCCGACTATAGAGGTTGCGGGGAGGCAACGGCCCAATACCCGCCCTCTCAAAGACTCTGAGGCAAGCTTACGGAGCTTCGCCATCCAAACCGGAGAAGGGCACGGGCCGAGCTATGTGCTTGCTCCCCCTCCAGTGAAGACTCCGGGGCAAGCTTATGGAGCTTCGCCACCCAAACCGGAGAGCCACATACAGGGTAGGCGATGGCCCAATACCCGTCCGACTATAGAGGCTGCGGGGAGGCGACGACCCGATACATGCCCTCTCAAAGACTCCGGGGCAAGCCTACGAAGCTTCGCCACCCAAACCGGGGAAGGGCATGGGCTGAGCTATGCACTCACTCCCCTCCCGCCAGCGGACACTCCAGGGCAAGCCCCACCACCCTCAGGAGGTACATCCTCGAAGTGACCCAACATCACGAGAACACCCTCGGGAAACCTGCCAACGCTGACAACCCGTCGAATGACAACAGTAAAGCTGACAAAAGCAGGACCTGTCAACGGCGAATCTGACAAACGTGAGCCTGAAACCTCATGCGACTGACAAGGGCTGGGTTAATTGACTTGACTATGACAAGCCAGCTCATGGTGCCATCTCGTCTGACTAGAGGCCCCCGACTCCACAACGCCTATAAATACCTCCTGGCCAAAGGTGAAGAGGGGGGGGGCAAAGAAGCGTCAGACCGCTCACCATGAACAACGAAAGGGGGTGAAATGCCCCATACTCAGTCTCCTACAAATCCACGGTACCAATGCCAGTCCGCCCTTAGATCCCTCTAAGCATCCACCCCTCCAGCCCAATCGATGGTTAAGCCCTCGATCTACAATCGACCAGGCCCCTCCGACGAGTTATTCATCTTACAGGCGGATCGCCAATGAATTATTCCTCTTACACATGGGGCGGCCCGCCTTCCACTCCTCAACTTCCCCTGGACAACTTGCGACAGGGGACCCACCGCAGACCGCTCCTCCCTTCTAGCGCCCACCACACGACGTCCTCCACTTCCGGGGAGGCATCGCCGCCCCCAGATCACCCCATTGGGCATTTCGTTACCGAATAACGGGTCCCTCCGCCCTTCAATGGCCCGCCTTCCACTCCTCGACCTCCCGTGGGGGCTACACCACCATGACACCTCTTGCTCCTCCTTTTCCAGGGTTTCCCATCGAGTCGGGGGAACTCCCAGAAGAGATCAAGCAACCCACCATCATCGAGGAGGCAAAAGAGGCTGCAACGAGTATTGGTAGAGAAGGAAAGCCACACCTAAATCCGGAGCTCGCTCATCCTGATGCAGTTTACAGTAAAGTAGAACGGCACGCTAGCCCGTCCACAGATTGCGTCACACTTACTTAACCGTTGTTAACATATTGTAAGAAACTAAGAAAACGTCCTTCCAAGCAAGTTTCCAAATTCCATCTATGTGAAAAATAACTTGTCTACGATCTCCGTCGAACTCCGGAGCAAGCTTACAGAGCTCCGCCACCCAAACCGGAGAGGGGCACGGGCCGAGCTAAGTATTTGCCCTCCCTGCAAGTGCGACTTGATATCTTTTACTGTCACTTTAGTTTTACTTAAATTATGCAAAGAAAACCCAGGTACCAGATAGCAAAAGTTCTCATTTTATTTAAAAGCCGGAGCAAAACTAATTACAAATACCGAGGGGGCGAACTTACAAAATTAACCCCACTAGTTTGCCCCACCCCTATCCATAGCAAAAAAAGGAGGAGGCCCCGAAATCCCCAAAATGGCGCCTACGAGGCATCTTGCCCACCGTCCCCTTGGCCGCCCTCCAGAGCGATCCCCGACGCTTGGTCCCCAGCACCGTGCCCCTCTGTGTTAACCGCGGGGGCGCCCTCTTCCTCTTCATCCTCATCCTCCCCCTCCGAGGCTGCCAATGCCTCGAAATCAACCTCCAGTGTAGGATGAAGGGCCCAGGCGCTCTCTATGATCCTCCGGATACATGCCTCCCATCCTTCTTCTCGGCCTTTCTCCAGTCCTTCTCCCCGGCCTCTCTCCAGTGCTCTCCTCTTCACCTAAGGTAGCTAGGGAACTAAGGTCTTCATTTGGAATTGCTAGAATTCCTCCATCCTCATCACCAACTCCTCCTTCGTGGCCCTTGCTTGCTCCTCCAGTTCTCCTATCCTGACCTTACCATTCTCTACCTCGCTCTCCAGCTCGGAATGGCGAGTGAGTCCGACAGCGACCTTCTCCTGGAGCTCCGCCACGTGCGCCTGGTACTCCGGAATCGATGTCCACTGAGCGACGTACGACTCCTTCATCTTGGCATGCCGGGACTTCATTTGGGCAAACTCCATGCTCATCCTCGCAACCGCATCCTCGGCCTTGGTGATGGCAGGGGTGTGGCGCTGCAGGGCCACCATCGAGGCATTTGCCTGTACACCCGAGCAAGGGAAAGTTAGATCCGACTACGGTAAACATAAAAACACTCATAAGATAGTCCGTCAAACTTGCATGAGGTGCCATGTCACCATGGCGCCTAGTCGCTCCGTGCCCACGTGCGACAGGGACTCCCGGTCGAGAGGCAGCTGGCAGTTCTCGGCCAGCCTCGCCGCCACCCCGACCTCGTCGAAGACCGACTTGTTCATCCCAACTGGATAGGTCATCCCCAGCATAGCTTCCATCGGCATCCCCTCGACCTCGGCCTTCGTTGACCGGAACACAGCCAGCATCAAAGCTCGGGTAAGCCGGTTTCTCCAGCGTAAACTTGGGGCAGCCGTATGGCCATGAATCTTCAGCAGCCGACCCGACCCTGAGCTCGACCCAGGGGAGCCTCCCTGAAGGACCGAGGTCAGGCTAGGAACCGACGTTGGTGCGGCCTACCTTTGATGCTTCGAGGTCGATGGTCTGGGGGAGGGCGGCGTGCCCGACGCCCTCGGTAGGCCCGCAAGTGCCAGTCCCGACGACAGTCGGATTTTCCACCGCCTTGGTCTTCTTCGGCCTGCTGGGCTTCTCAGCCTTCTTGGATGATTTTCCCTCCCGCAACCTCTTCTTGTCACTCCTGGTGGGCTGAGGGGCCCCCTGTTCATCGGCCATCTATTCCTCGGCCATCCTCTCCAGAACCTTGAAAGATAGAATCATCGTCGGGGCTGCAAAAGAGAGGGAGTTCAAGGTGAGAAAATTAGGTATAGAAGCCACTATGCTGAGGTTACCTTCGGGCCATATGTATCAGGCTATCATCTTCTCATGAGCGAGCTGGGCATACTCCCTGCCCTCGGAGGGAGGGGGGATGGCCTCTAAGAGCCTTGCCCGCTCTGCCTCTACCTCGTCTAGACCAACTCCTTTCATCGCCTCGAGGTTAAGCGTGCCCCAGTCCGACTTCAACACTAGATCGGCAAGCATGGAGACGAAGACAAACGACTCCCTTTAACCTTTAATCTTCCTCGACAGGCCTCGGATGAGAGGATGGCTCTTCCTCGCCGACAAGTAGTAGTACGACCTCAACCTCTTGACCGCAAAGAAGTGGCAGAACAGAGGGAGGGACGGACTAACATAATTCCTTGCATAGAGAACGAGAAACGCCATGATCGCGCTTACGGAGTTCGACATCAGCTAGAAGAGTGATCACTCCATATTTTACACCTCTTTTCCGCATGTTTGCATGCCATTTAGATCGCTCAAATCGTGTTTTTCACGTTTATTCGACAATATTGCGATGCTTTTCACGATTTGTTGTTTTTGTCGTATTTCAGGAGATTTGGAGCGATTTGGAGTGATTCTGAGATGCACCCACTCCAGAGTGTCACCGACGACTCTCTTGAGGGGTATTTTGCGATTGAAGAGGAGTGGAAGAAGAAAGAACGTCGTAGGAGTGATGAGGAGGCAGAAACATGAAGAATGGACATTTTTAGCATGCCACTCAGCCGAGTGAAGGAGTCACTCGGCCGAGCATAGACAACCCGCTCGGCCGGCC
The DNA here is from genome assembly GCA_030789695.1 of Scilla litardierei. Lineage (NCBI taxonomy): Eukaryota > Viridiplantae > Streptophyta > Magnoliopsida > Asparagales > Asparagaceae > Scilla > Scilla litardierei. The sequence continues at coordinate 152,653,123 of CM061138.1, read as the reverse complement.
AGATTGGACACGCAACAGAGCCAATATCAGCGTGCACTCGGCCGAGCATCGCCATACCACTCGGCCGAGCACCGAGTCACCCCTCGCCCGAGTGGAGCCAAGATGACGGCATCAAAAACATCCAACTCTCTGGAATCCGTCAGGCGGCTCCGATGACCGACTCGGCCGAGTGACGAAAGACCGTCTGCCAGAGTGAAGAACGCCCATCGGCCGAGTGAAGAGAAGTCACTCGGCCGAGTGACCTACGAGGAGACGACCCCCAAGACCCCCAACTCTCTGGAATCTGTCAGGGTCTCTCACTCGGCCGAGTGACATTTGTCACTCGGCCGAGTGAGCCACGCTGCATGTAGCGTAAACTGTGATTTTGAGGCTGCGCAGGGGCATTTTCGTCAGGATTTTTTAGGCGATTTTGGGGGGTATTTAACCCCAGTTTTTAACCTAGTTTAGGGGCTTTTTCAGAAATTTTGGCAACCTTTTTAGATTAACATTTTAGGGATTAGATTGAGCTTTTGGGGAGGAGAGAAAAGGGTTATTTTGTTGGATGCTATCTTGTTCTTCATTGGTTTGTCTCTCTCTCCCTCAAAAACTTCATTTTATTGATATTTTGAATATAGCAATGAATTCTATTGATTTTGATTGTGAATTTATATTGCATTTTATTATGAATTGTGAGTAGTTCATCGTCTTAGGGGCGTAGGGATGAACCCTACGAGCCCAATTTCTAATTTGTGATGAATTGGTGGAATTATTGCTAGGGTTGATTAGGGTTAGTTTGTGATTGGTTTAATACGAATAGCTAGGGATTCATACCGATTGGGATTTGCAAGAGATTGGATCCCAATTCGATAGGAAGTCCTAGATATTCGAATTGGGTTGCAATTGAACTTCTCCGGAATCGGTTTGTAAGAGATTGGACCGAAACTAGGGTTTTCGATTGCAATTCTATACCAATACCCGTTTGCAAGAGATTGGACGGGTAGGAACTATCCCAACCTAGGTCGTAGCTCGAGTTTGTACGAGAGTGGGCCCGAGATACGATTGAACGATGATGTTGTTCTTCACGCTAGCTTGCCTAGGTTAGGGTTTGCAAGAGATTGGACCCTACCCTAGGTTGGCTATAGACCGGCAATAGCGCGAGAGCGTGAGCTTGGTTCCACATTTAGTTGCAACTAGTTCACCCAAATTTCAAGTCTAGAAATTGTGAAACCTACGAATCACAATGATGAGATACGGCAAGTAGCGGGGATTCCCTATCCCCTAAGCGTCTTTATTAATTTGTTAATTCTTTTATACATTTGAACGACTGTGACCGCATATTTGCGAACATTTCCCGACTTTTCCTATAGCCAGGTTATTGAAGAAGACACTGTTATTAGGCCTCCCTGTGTTCGATACCTGCTCGCCGCTACACCGTGCGCTTACGGTAAGACTACAGTGTCGCCGCTCCGGGACGTGTATCCGGGGCGCGATCAAGTTTTTGGCGCCGTTGCCGGGGAGGCAATAGTGTTTGATTCCTATAACCTAGCTATTTCTTTCTTTTTGTTCTATCATTTTTTTATTTTTGTTTCACCCTTCCATTGTGCTAACTATTCCTTTGAAACTCTGTTTTCCCTTGCATGTATACAAGATCCTCGGCGAACCCCGAAGAGATACTATACGATCCGGAGATCGAGCGTACATTGAGGAGGATCCGAGCGGAGAGGAGACCCGTTACGTAAGGAAATTTTATGACCCATCCTGAGACACCCGAAGAATTGGCGGCGCGAATGGCGAGGATCATCTCCATTAGAGATAGGCTTCGGCCTAAGACTTCTTCCACGACCTCGTCCATAGCCATGCCGGAGTTGGCGGCCGACAAAAATTTCGAATTGAAGACCGGATTGGTGGTTCTTATGCAACAAGATCCTTTTCATGGGAACTCCCATGAAAACCCTCATTACCACATCCAGCTCTTCCTATCAAAGTGTACCACCTTCCAAATGCCGGGCGTCTCTGTGGATGCTGTCAGATTGCGCCTCTTCCCTTTCACACTCAAGGAAAAAGCATTATATTGGTTGAGGACGCAAGCTGAAGGAATCTTCACCACTTGGGATGAGTTGGCGAGTGCCTTCGTCGACAAATTTTACCCACCCTCCAAGACGGTGAAGATAAGAAGTGCTCTCATGTCCTTCAAGCAAGGACCACAAGAGACTCTCTATGAAGCATGGGAGCGCTTCAAGGACTTGCAACATCAATGCCCTCATCATAGAATTGAGGATTGGGAGCTTATCCACAGTTTCTACAATGGACTCCAACCGGGGACGAAGCAGATTATTGATGCCACGGCAAATGGAGCCATTTTGTCGAAGACTCCCGATGAAGCTACGGCCTTGCTTGAGGAGATGGCCTCGAACAACCAACAGTGGGGCAACGAGCGAGGACACTCTTCGTCCTCCTTGAAGCAGTCTAGCATTTATGAGGCCAAGGCCGTCGCGGAGCTAGCCAACAAATTCGATTCTCTCCACAAGGTAGTGGAGAGATTGGAGAAATTCATTACGGAGCCTCAAGGAGTCCCTCCCACATCCACGCCGACAAATCATATGAGCGATTGGCAAGACCAATCCCAATCCATGTATGTAGGAGGAGAGCAAGGAGAAGGAGCTTTGGAGCAAATTCAATACGTCGCGGGGAATTCTGGTTATTGGGCCAATCCGGCCGCTAGAAACCATCCGGGTTTCTCATATGCTAATAATGATGGTGCATTGAACCCCCCGCAACACCAACCTCCTCAAGCTCGAGCTCCACCACCACAACCAAATTATCCACCAAGGGGGCCACCGCAACAAAACTTCCCGTCGAGGAAACAAGTGGGACCTTATAGGCCACCCAAGTACAATCAAGGGTGGAGAAATTCCAACCCATCGCAAGCTCAACCACGTCCGGATTTTGAAGCTAAGGTGGAGGAGTTTATGGTGGAACAAAGAAAGATCAACTCCACGTTGAAGGCGGGACAAGATTCTCTCGCCACCGTCGTCGCTCAAATTGGGGATCAACTTGCGGTACTCAATAAAAACAATCAACAATTGTCGGCCCAACCCGAGCCGAATCCACGGGGCAACACCGGCCATATCAATGCGGTCGTTGCGGTTACAACAAGAGGAGGGAATGATACCACTCCCCCCATGACTCAAGACAGGGAGCCCGTGGTGGAGAATCTAGGAGAAAGCGAGCCGGTAATTGAAGTGGTAAAGGAGAAGGAGCTGCAAGAAGGAGGAAAATCTAGAACGGAGGAGCTTATCGATGAGCGCCGATTTATGCCACCGGTGCCCTTCCCTCAACGGCTAGCTAGAGCCAAGATGGAGAAACGGCTAGCCAAGTTTCTCGAGTATTTGAGAGGGGTGAGCCTCAATATCCCCTTCCTCGACGCTATAGTGGAAATCCCATCTTACGCCAAGTTCTTAAAGGACTTGATCACGGGAAGGAAGAGGAAGGAGAAGATAATGCTCGCGGAGGAAGGGACTTGGTTCACAAAGAGGGAAAAGGAGCCAGCCAAATTTAAAGATCCAGGGAGTTTCCGGATTCCTTGCACTCTAGGCGGCGTCCCCCTACAAAAAGCATTGGTAGATTTGGGGGCTAGTGATAGCCTCATGCCTCTCTCCATGTTCCGGAAGTTGAATACCGGCACGGATTTGAAGCCTACCGACATGCGGATTCAACTAGCGGACGGGAGGATTACAAGACTGGTTGGGATCGCGGAGGACATCCCACTCTAAGTTCCAGGGGGCATATGTTTGCCATGCGATTTCGTGATAATGGACGTCAAGGAGGAGGGCGATACATCACTCATACTTGGACGCCCATTCCTCGCCACCGCCGGTGTCATCGTCGATGTGCGGGAGGGGACCCTTACCTTGAACATCGGCAACATCGAAGTGGAGCTCCATATACCGAAGGCAATGAAGCACATGCCGTATCATGAGGAGCTAGATTACATGGACCTCCTTGATGAGGTCATCGAAGAGGCGATCCCCCACTCCATCGGTGCACCCCACGAAGATAGCTTCGAAGAAGGCCTAGATTTGGCCGAGGAAGAGAAGATGGAGCACTCCCCCGATATCTCCATGGCAATTGATGATGGCGACGCTGATGTCGCAAGAATACGGGAGCTCTGCAAGCTCTCGAAGTTGAGGACTCCGAATAAAGCTCCACCGATACGACGATCGGTGTCACCGGCAAAGTCGAAGACCGGAGCAAGCTCTAGCTTGAAGGAGCCACCTCCCAACATTGCCCGAGACGAAGGGGCGCTGAGGAAGACCACACCCCACCATGATCCAAATCCGAGTGGTCTTCCCGGCAAATTCGACGGGTGCATCCCATATGCACCCAACATACCGCGCTAAATTGAAAATTTAAAGGGGTCGAGCTCAAGACCTTAAACGAGCGCTTGTCGGGAGGCAACCCGACGGTTATCGCATTTTTTCTACTTTGGTTTTTATTTTTGTTTTAGACTTTATTAGTGTTTTTGAGTCGTTTGCTCGAAAAATTGTGACAACGGGTCCTATTTTCTTTGACAGGAGAGGAGAAAGGGATATCTATCATTTCGAGGATGACCAAGGTGAAGAAGAGTGCTCCAGGAACGCGCACGAGGCTTAGGAGAAGGAAGAAATCAACTGGAGGAAGAAAAACAGAGATTAGAGCCAAAACGGAGCCAAACAGCAGAAAACAGGGCCTCACTCGACCGAGTACCATAGCCACTCGGCCGAGCAAAGAAATTCGTCTGCCCGAGTGGCGCACCAACGAGGGAAGTCTGCTGTACCCAACTCTTTGTTCCTTTTTGTGATTTCAGTATAAACTGCCACTCGGCCGAGTATATATCTTCACTCGGCCGAGTGAAACTGATACGCTCCTAGGGCAAGAATTATCGAGTAGCTTGTGCCACTCGGCCGAATGGACTTTTTCCACTCGGCCGATGGTGGCAAAGCCACTCGGCCGAGTCGTAAGTGGGGAGGAGTTTTTAAAAGAATATTTTTCGTTACGATCACTCGGCCGAGTGACACCGTCACTCGGCCGAGTCGTAACCTCTCCTATATAAGGCGAAGCGGGCTCGGCACGGAATTCGAAACGCCAATTCCCCCCAAATCACCCGAGCCCCGCGTGCGTCTGCTGCTCCCTCGCCCGCTGTGACCGCTTACTCGCCTGATTCCGCCCCCGCCGTCGGTCCGACCACCGCGCCACCGCCGGCCGACGTCGACCGTCGCACCCACCGACCGCCGACGACGTCCCTCGCCGCCGGTCGACCTCCGGTAACCCCATTTTGCCCATTTTATCCAATTTCTCCTATTTTTTGACGATCCGTGCACCTATCGAGCCCCTACCCCAAATTAATTTCATTATCTATCTATTATACCCCTAATCCCCCATGTATTTTGAATTTTACACGCTGATATCGTTGTTTGATGTGCAGGCTTTCTTGGGGAGCTTAGGGGAGATTAGGGGAGCTTCCGGGGCGCGCTTTTGGCTTAGTGGAGGCGGCGTCTTTGCACACATCCGCTGTTTTTCTCTCGCGACATGTTCAGGTACATTCGTTCCATCTTTTTAGCACACCGCATTTTATATTAGTTGGGTGAGCACTCGGGGCGCACATGCCGCCCCGTACACGGCTACGCACTCGGGGAGCTTCCGCCAAGCGGAAGCGGACGGATGAGCCCAGCCCCTCCCACGCTAGGGAGGACTCCCCTCCACCTTCACCACCTCACCCCACACAGCCATTACCAGCCGACCCCGTTCACGGACAGCCACCACCGGCTCCCGTTGTCGGGCCGCTGGGAATTACGTTCAGAGACGACGCACAACGCGTCCGATTTGAGCGTATCGCCCAGCACCCCATAGTACCCTCCAGGTTCGCCCATTTAGCAGACCTAGACCATCTGGGGGTACTAGAGGGGATGCTCACGTTGTACGACAACGTGGGTTGGCGAGATTTTCTTTCCGTGTCGGCGGACACCTACATCCGTCCGACACTCGAGGTACTTAGCTCGATCGCCCGGACCGCTGAGGGATGCTCCTTTAGACTTATGGATCGATAGTGTCAGATCACTCTCGATATGCTTCGAGCATTCTTTCAGTGGCCCGCAGTCCCCACACCCGACCGAGCCTACGCCCCCACACACATCCCTCCCCCATCCTTCATTCACACGCCTTTTGGGCCCGGATCACAGGTTTACCACAGGCTTTTGACCCTAGTAGGGCCAAGGCCTCGGCCATAGTCCACCCCTGCCTCCGCATAGCACAGCACCTTATGGCGACCACCTTTCTAGCGAGGTACGAGCCTGGGACAATGTCGACACCTGAGCTCTATATGCTCTACGCGATGACTCGCCCCAGAGTTCTTGATAGTGATGGTGTTACGATGGTCCCCGCTGTTGAGATTGACGTCGTTAGCTGGTTTTTGGACCGCATCATCATATCGGTGGGCGCTCGCTCCCCGATATGTTGCGGCAGCCTGATCACCCTGCTAGCACTGCTGACCGACGAGGACCTTCCGGCTGACCTTAGGCGAGCCCCGGGCCCCACTGCACTCTCGATAGACGTCATGGCCCGGATGAAGATGCTTCGTCCGCACGGCCAGCGGCACTGGGTATGGTTGCATGGTCCTTTCGGTGTTGACTACATGATCCTTTCGAGCCTCGCTCGGACACACATAGGACCAGCACACGAGGACTGGCTTCCGGCGATGGATCTCCTGATCCCCGTCGCCTACGTGCTTGAGGCCGAGGAGACTGTGCAGGCACACCCTGCACCTGTAGACCCTGTGTTCCCTTAGCCTGAGCCTGCACTTTCTGCGGCTCCCGACACTTCTGTCCCCACTTCTGCCAGTGTCGGGAGTACACTGGCTGAGCCGTCCTCCACTACCACCACGCCCACCACCCCCACCACTGCTGTGCCCCTGTCGGTTGAGCCACTCACCTCTCTGCTACCCGAGCGTCCACCTTCTATAGTTGAGAGCGGTGAGCCCTCCTTCACTTCTGTCGTGGAGACCCTATCCACTTTGATCTCCACTGGGGTTTCACCTTTTGGACCCCACACTTCCTCCCCAGCGGTCGTCCCTTCTGTCTCCACCGTAGCTGTTCTATCTGAGAGTGTCGTGACGTCTGTTCCCACATCTGTGTCACTGACCTCTCTTGACGCCTCGTCACCGATTTTGTCTTCCACTTCCACTGCTGCTGCTTCCACCTCACACCAGCCTATGTCCCAGCCTCGCACTGAGGCTGGGCATCCACTAGTGAGCACATCACCCTTACCACCCATGCCTGTTGTCCTGATCACCTACACTGCCCGTATTAGACAACCCCGACCTGCTCAGCCTAGACCTGTCTGTCCCTCCGCTCCACCTCCCCCTGACGCCTTAGTTCAGAGCGTTCGCGCTCTTGAGGGGGTGATGAGTGGACTCCGGGGTGATTTTAGGGCTCTGTCTTCCACAGTCACCGCCATGCAGCACCGCCTTGAGCTACTTCCCAGCATTCACTTTTGCCTGACCCAGATTCTTGAGCGACTGCCACGACCACCACCCTCCCAGCAGACTGTTCCATGACCTCCACCCCCACCACCACCCACCTAGCAGACTGTTACCCAGCCACCACCACCCCCACCTCCACCTCAGGACGGAGATGACGCAGCACCACCAGCTTAGGCACGCCCTTGATGCCACCGATTTTTCTTGTCGATATGCTGCCCATTCTCTGCTTGGTCCTGATGATTTTTGCCCACCCCCCTCCCCTCACTATTTTTGTCCACATTTTGATCATATCATTCTATATCCTTTTTCGGGAGTGAGGGAGAGTATTTTTGGTGACACACACATATCTGCATCACTCTTATCCTTGCATGCATCACATTCGCATCATATTTTTCATTTTGTTATTTTTATTTCTTTTTATCATGCATGCATACCCACCCCCCACCCATTACCCGTCTCTCGGTGTGCCACACTTCGCACATTGAGGACACTGTGCACTTTAGCTTGGGGGAGTGAGTTCTCACACTTTTTGCTTTTATCACCTTTTATTTGAATTTTTTTTTCACGTTTTTCCACTTTTGCACCCATTTTTCATCACTTTTTCATTTTTTTTACCATGCATCACGTTTTTCTTATTTTTCTTGTGTGCTGCATTATAAATAGTTTTATTTTCGTTTATCTTTGTTTTCTTTCATCTTTTGCTAGAGATGACTTTTCTGTGATGATGATTACGTGGTGTTAGCTTTTCTCTATATGCATGCTATATTTGTCATGTCATAGATTTTTATTTTTGATATCATATGCTATGTTCTGCCTTGCATTTAGAAATAGTAACCCACTCTCTTTTGCAGTATGAAAATGGATGAAATTCTATTATTAGCTGATGTCTGATGATTCATATGTATGCTATCGTAGAAAACACACCAAGATTCACGCATTGATGTTTATATCTGGAGTACTGCTTTCCTTTCTCACATCACTTCTATATGCATAATTTGTATGCTTCACTTCGGGTTGATTGAATGTCTGCTAGCATTGATAAATCTGGATTAGTTTACTTTTTGAGATTAAACTGAGTAGATTATATTACCCTGCTGAAGTTGTCATGCACGTCCTATAGAGTGAACTGAGAGATACATTTATGTCTTTCTCCACATATCTTGAACATTATTTCTCTATTTTATATTCATTGGTGAATCCCCCCCTTAGCGATTCTATTATTGGCATCCCCCCATTAGTATATCACATGCTCCAAATTCCCCAAAATCCAAAGAAAAAAATACTTGTCTATCCTTCTCTTTGATTTGGGATCATTGTGTATATATGTTATGAAAAAAAAGAGAGAAAGATGAGAAAAAGAAAAAAAAATATTTGAGAATAAGTGAAGAAAAGAGAAAAGAAGTTCGAAAACGATCCCATCTCATATCCTTTCTCTCTTTCTTCCCTCTTTTGCTTTTATTTTTGTTTTCTTTGACTTTTGGAGCTTCATAAGAAACATGGATGTAAATATCGTTTTGTATATGCCACCACGCTTATAGATAAGCTTGGGGGAGAGAATCCAATGATGTGTGCGAGAGTGACTACTTGACGGTGCATGACAACATAGGCTAAGTAATATTTTATACTCGGTGAGATTGCTAAAGTTTTACGAAATACAGAAATCTAGGCTTAGCATTCATTTCATGAAAACCACACTCTTTCTATTCTTTCTACTCTATCGTGTGATATCTCTTATACTCCTTATAGAAAGCATTCAATTGAAAAGTGTGTGATCTACGATATTGTATACCGCTTTAGATGCTTCAGACGATGTTAATCTTAGAATTATTCCATTTTTCATGCTATATTGATATTCTTGGGTTTTCTATTTCAAATACACCATTATACTATGATATCAAAATAAAAGTCTTTGACATGTGTTTTATATTCGATGCATGCTATATGAGTAAGCAAAACCCACGTCCTAAGAAAATGATCTAGCAACTTCCCTCTTCGTTTTCTATTTTGTTTTTCGTTTTCCGTTTTCCGCCTTTCCGCCGTTTTCTTTATCTTTATCCATCGGGTTCGCTTTTTACTTATCTTCCTCGAGGACGAGTAAGAGGTAAGCTTGGGGGATTTTGATCACTCCATATTTTACACCTTTTTTCCGCATGTTTGCATGCCATTTAGATCGCTCAAATCGTGTTTTTCACGTTTATTCGACAATATTGCGATGCTTTTCACGATTTGTTGTTTTTGTCGTATTTCAGGAGATTTGGAGCGATTTGGAGTGATTCTGAGATGCACCCACTCCGGAGTGTCACCGACGACTCTCTTGAGGGGTATTTTGTGATTGGAGAGGAGTGGAAGAAGAAAGAACGTCGTAGGAGCGACGATGACGCAAAAACATGAAGAATGGGCATTTTCAGCATGCCACTCGGCCGAGTGAATGAGTCACTCGGCCGAGCATAGACAGCCCGCTCGGTCGGCCAGATCGGACACGCAACAGAGCCAATATCAGCGTGCACTCGGCCGAGCATCGCCATACCACTCGACCGAGCACCGAGTCACCACTCGCCCGAGTGGAGCCAAGACGAAGGCATCAAAAACGTCCAACTCTCTGGAATCCGTCAGTCGGCTCCGATGACCGACTCGGCCGAGTGACGAAAGCCTGTCCGCCCGAGTGAAGAACGCCCATCGGCCGAGTGAAGAGAAGTCACTCGGCCGAGTGACCTCCGAGGAGACGACCCCCAAGACCCCCAACTCTCTGGAATCCGTCAGGGTCTCTCACTCGACCGAGTGACATTTGTCACTCGGCCGAGTGAGCCGCGCTGCCTGTAGCGTAAACTGCGATTTTGAGGCTGCGCAGGGGCATTTTCGTCATGATTTTTTGGGCGATTTTGGGGGGTATTTAACCCAGTTTTTAATCTAGTTTAGGGGCTTTTTCAGAACTTTTGGCAGCCTTTTTAGATTAACTTTTCAGGGATTAGATTGAACTTTTGGGGAGGAGAGAAAATGGTTATTTTGTTGGATGCTATCTTGTTCTTCATTGGTTTGTCTCTCTCTCCCTCAAAAACTTCATTTTTATTGATATTTTGAATATAGCAATGAATTCTATTGATTTTGATTGTGAATTTCTATTGCATTTTATTATGAATTGTGAGTAGTTCATCGTCTTAGGGCGTAGGGATGAACCCTACGAGCCCAATTTCTAATTTGTGATGAATTGGTGGAATTATTGCTAGGGTTGATTAGGGTTAGTTTGTGATTGATTTAATACGAATAGCTAGGGATTCATATCGATTGGGATTTGCAAGAGATTGGATCCCAATTCGATAGGAAGTCCAAGATATTCGAATTGGGTTGCAATTGAACTTCTTCGGAATCGGTTTGCAAGAGATTGGACCGAAACTAGGGTTTTCGATTGCAATTCTATACCAATACCCGTTTGCAAGAGATTGGACGGGTAAGTACTATCCCAACCTAGGTCGTAGCTCGAGTTTGCACGAGAGTGGGCTCGAGATACGATTGAACGATGATGTTGTTCTTCACGCTAGCTTGCCTAGGTTAGGGTTTGCAAGAGATTAGACCATACCCTAGGTTGGCTATAGACCGGCAATAGCGCGAGAGCGTGAGCTTGGTTCCACATTTAGTTGCAACTAGTTCACCCAAATTTCAAGTCTAGCAATTGTGAAACCTACGAATCACAATGATGAGATACAGCAAGTAGCGGGGATTCCCTATCCCCTAAGCGTCTTTATTAATTTGTTAATTCTTTTATACATTTGAACGACTGTGACCGCATATTTGTGAACATTTCCCGACTTTTCCTATAGCCAGGTGATTGAAGAAGACACTGTTATTAGGCCTCCCTGTGTTCGATACCCGATCACCGCTACACCGTGCGCTTGTGGTAAGACTACAGTGTCGCCGCTCCGGGACGTGTATCCGGGGCGCGATCAAAGAGCGGCAACCCGAGAAAGTGTAGGATATCGCGGTATAGGGGATGAAGAGGGAACCGCAACCATTGTTGGAAGCACGCCATGTAGACCCCAAGTTTGCCGCCTCTTGCAAAGCATACCCGTTCCGACGCAGTCAGCAAGCAGACTTCATAGGGCAGCCTGAGGTACTTTATGCGCATGGTGGAAATGAAATATGTCCGCGCTACCAACGTCTGACTCGTTATCTCGGCCGGAACGACCCCAGCCTCAGCCACGGTTACGCGGACTCCCGCGGACGTTCTCGCCTTTAATTCCAGGGGTCCTTTGCCCTTCCTCGGGTTCCTACTACCCGACGCAGACGGTCGAACTGCGGTCTCAACCCCCGACCCACTCTTAGCGCATCCCTGACTCACCGGCGATACTCCCCCCACCACCTCCACTGAATCAGTTGCGGAGCTATCCGTCATCCCCCTGCCACAGACCCTCTCTCCATCATCCGTCGACCCCGACGACTGAGTTGAGAATGAAGAAACCATCTCAGAAAAAGGAAAAGGAGTATACCTATTGAATCCCAGCTACTGTGACGACGGCGGCAGCTGCGACGTCACAAGCTTCGGTGATGACTGCAGTGGCTACGAAGACAGGGAATTCAGGCAAAGGCGAGAGCTCAGAGAAATTTCAGAAGTGAGAAACTCTTCCTCGATCCCCCCATTCCTATTTATAGAAATCACCTACCAATCTCAGTCGCACAAGCCTTGCCAGCGTAGCCAATCCAGACCACCTGACGCTTCGCCTGACATCCTCGGTCACATCCCCCACACGTCACCCAAGGAAAGGTCGGGACGCTTTAATACCCACCGCCTTTAATTTGAAATGACGACTGTGATTTGGCTGCGATTCGGTGGGTGGGGTTTTCAAAATAACTTCCGGCCTTTTTCCAACGCTTGGACTATGTGGCCACTCTCACACCTCTTGAGCTAATAAAGCAGACTAAGCTACTCGGTTCAGCATTAGATGGAGCGCCAAAAGGATCCGAGGAAAGGTTCTGCACAGTAAGTCATGCCTGGAAGAGAGAGATCACTCCCAATGCTTGCCTAGATGCCGCGATCGGACCCTAGGCAGACGAACATCATCAAAACTTTCCCTTCCTCCTCGTCCGAACGCTCTTCCTATGGGGAACGTTGGGGGCATTCATTAACCATACCTAGGCAAGAGCACCGACCTCACAACCAACAAAACAAACAAAGAGCAAGGAGAAACAAAGAGTAAGGGGAAACAAAGAGCACTTCATTTATTTTACTTTCTTACAACACAGTCCGTCAAAATTACAACGCAAAATCATGCTCGGCCAATAGCCGGCCATACAAAATTTGCCCTACACTAAGAGCTTCTCGGCTCGACCGCTTCACCCCAGGCCACTACCCCCGGAGCCTACGTCTCTACCAGATCATCCGTCGAACCAGTAACCTCTGGCTGACCGCCAGTCTCCTCTTCCCCTGCTAATGGCACGTCGAGCTTGGGGAAATCAGCCCCAAGCCCACCTTAGCTAGTCCTGCTCCGACTGGATGTGTGGATAACGAGGCCACCATCACAACCTTCTCCCTTCTATCCCTATCCAAAGGTAGGGCGGTTGCTTGAGTTGCTCAACTGCCCCTTTGCCCAGTGCTCACGACACGCTACGGAACCCCCACCCTGCTGGGGGCCGAGCAGGGCATATCTAGCGGCATAGGAGCCTACTCAGCGTCAGTGGCTTCGTGCCGCACTAAAGTGATCTAATATGTGGTTCCGCATGTTCTGGTATATAAGTTCGCCAGCCAGGCCTTCATCTTCTCCATCCCTTGGGATACGCCTGCCTCCCTCACCTGTTACAGCAACGGGATGAGCTCCTCGTCCTGGTAGCGACAGACGGCAGCGTCAATCATGCCCTGGTCGACCTTCCTCTTCTCCTCCACCCGCTTCTTCAGGACAGACTTCTCCTTATTCTCCGCGTCGATCGCCTGCCTCAGCTCGACTATCTTCTCCTGCTGAAGATCGATTACCCGCTTTTTGCTGGCCGCCTGCTCGGCATGCCTCTCCAGGATGTCAGCCTGCCTACCCTCTTTCTCCTGAAGTTGATGCTCGAGTGTAGCCTGCTTCGCCCCGAAGTACTCGACCTGTGCTATCTGAACGTCACGGGCCGTCGTGACCTGCTCCAGCTCTGCCTCCTTTTCTCGCAGCTTCTCCCTTGCCTCGCTCAGCTCGATCCTCGCCCTCTCAAGGGAGGACTGGATTAGGGCCACCGGGGTGCGGCATTGCGGGGCCACCATAGCTGCCACCACCTACAAAGGAGCTGAAACAGTCAGACACGCAAACAAGAAGACTTATATTAAGAAGTACGAAGATGGACCTACCTGCATATTATGCCAGATCGTGGTAGCGCATAACCGCTCCGTGCCTACATTGGTCAGGGATTCACGGTCCCGCAACAGCACGCTATTCTCCGCCAGGCGAGCCGCCACTCCAGCCTCATCAAACACCGACTCCTCCTAGACTATTGGGTAGATCGGCCGGAGGACATCCCCCTCGGAAGGGCTTCAACCTCGGCCCTCGTCGACCTGAAGTGGGCGAGCGCTCTCTTGTAGATTAGGTGCGCCTCTCTTCCCATTTTTCACAGGGGAATCCTGTAAGGCCACTTGTCAACGGGGGGTGCCTTGTGAGGCTTATCCGTGGCTGGGGTCCCGTATAGGCTTATCCATGGCTGAAGTCTGTATAGGGGTCGCGGTGACCTCTTCCTGTTTGGACGAACCCTCCGGTATGGCCTCGCTAGTTTAGTGGGGAGGAGCATTCAATTCGGACGTCCGTTGCCTCCTGTTCGCCCCTTCCCCAATCGGGATCTCGGTGCTTCACTTCTGGGTAGCCACCTTTGATGGCCCTTCCTTGTACATCCCCCTTATCTTTATCCCGAGTGTCGGCCTTCTTCGCAACCGACACACTGGCAGCCCTCAGCACTTCCTCCAGAGAGAGCATCGTGTCTTCACCTGCAAAGGAAAAAGAGATCAGGGTAAGCCCACATGAGGGCTCGCAAGATTCAAAGTACCTGTGGGCCAAAAATCATGGGCGAGCCAATCATCCTGTGTCAAGCTTGCCAACTGGCGATCCGCCGCAGGAAGCTCCGCCAAAATTTGTGCATTTGCCAAATCTTCACCCATCAATGTCATCTTCTCGTTCACTAGAGGGTTCAAAGACCCCCAGTTTGACATCAACACCACGTTGGTCGGCATCATGACAAAGACAAAACTCTCCATCCAACCCTTCGCATCGGCCGGCACCCCGACAATAAGTTCCCGTCCCTTCCTCTCATAGACACAGTAGTACGTCCCCCACTTCCTCACTCCAAAGAAATGCTGTAACATCGCAGGAGACAGGCTCAAGGTGCTGGCGAGGCATAGGACAACAAATCTGACCAGCAAACCAAAGGAGCAGGGCGCCAACACGAAGATCGGCAACTCCAGGAAATTCAAAAGATGGAGAAGATAAGGGTTGATCGGGAAGCGGAGCCCTAACTCGAAGGACGTAACATAGACCCCGACTTCGTTATCGCCGGGCCAACATACCCTCTCCTCGGGTCCGGGGAGCCGCACTTCATAAGAGGGATGGGAAAACTGCATGCGAATCTCCCAAATGTTAACCCTGCCGGCCTACACCGGATGATCGTGATCGACTCGACGTGTCCATTCGAGTCCTTCTCTGCCTCTGCTACCGTTGCATCCACTGCCACCTTCCTCTTCCACTGACTCTTCCTTTACTACCCCACTACCACCTCCAGGCTCAAAAGACGAAGCCATCGACCGAGAGTATCAAGGAATTACCTAGCAGAACAGCCAAGCTAAGGAGGTGACTGGAAGCGGATCTCTGATGAGGGTAGCATCAGCAACGCCGGCGAGCGATGAACCGAAACCGAAAAGCTTAAAGGAAAATCGAAATCGAAAGAAACTTTTGATCGATCCTCACCTTCCCACTCTTATAGCAAGCTGCATGCCATTTCGACCATTGATGCGTCGCCATGCGGTGCCCATCTGAGCCTCACTGACGCCTCGACTGGTGTGACATTCACTTCTGCCACGCATCATGTTTCTAGTAGCAGAGACGCTTCGATTTCCACCCGGCCTTTCAAATCGTAATAATGGATATCAGGGCGGGTACTTCGATACCACCGCCACCGCTTCCAAGCACGGCACAAACCCAAACTGCCTTTTTCAAGAAGGGGGAGAGATGGTGCGTCATCTAAGCCGAGCCGGGCTTCCACCTTGAACTCAAAGGACGAGGGCAATTGTTACGACCTAAAGATCATGATAGTCCGACCTTCTGTCCAAGCCCGCCATATCCTCAGCCAGCATGCCCCTCCACAAAATCCACCTAGACTAGTGGTAGATTGTTCTTCCCCCCAACCTCGCAGGTTGTCCACTTGTTCCCCCTAGTCTGCTCGGCGCCCGTTGACCCTGAAGTCCGTCTCGACTGGCGAGTGTGGTGCACTTTGCCACAAATCTCGTCGGTTGTGCACCCGCCCCCCTCTGAGATCGCCAGGCATACCACCGGATCGCCCGTCATCTAACGGGA
Source organism: Scilla litardierei (assembly GCA_030789695.1). NCBI lineage: Eukaryota > Viridiplantae > Streptophyta > Magnoliopsida > Asparagales > Asparagaceae > Scilla > Scilla litardierei. The sequence goes on along the minus strand of CM061138.1, from coordinate 152,637,112 downwards.
GCGACCAAGTTACCCATGGGTGGCCATGCTCCTCAAACACACTTCGACGACCCTTTGGCACATCGGACACGACACACAACTTGGTACAATGATGCTACTGATGCTTCCGCCGCTCGACAATCTGAAAAAGTACCCCTTGGCTGCTGTGCCCCCCTGAACGTTGGTGCTTTCGGCTCTGACAACCTGACAAAAGCACCCCTGGCCGTTTCATTGTCTGACAAAAGCATGGCTGACACACCAGATCTTGACATCCTAGTCTGAAGCTACCGCTGACAGATGGGCCAGCTCAGCACGTCGAGTCAGCATGGCAGGTTAGCCACACACAACCACCCCCGTCTGGTATAAATACCCCCTTACCTCCATCGAGAAAAGAGGTTGGCAAATTAACTCCGAATCTCATTACTCACACACAAGGGCAAAGGTCTTCGATATCTTTGTTCTTCTACGATAGCTCGTCACGTAGGGTCGACTCACTCTCAATCCGACCTGCGTGCCTAGCCCGCGCTTTTAAGCCCTAATACTAACTTAGGCATCGAGGCTAAGGGTTGGATCCCAACCCGGCCTTTCTGACAAGCTACTCCTTGTGCAGGCGAGCTCATCCTCACAGATTGCACTCAGCTCCCACCTCTGGCAGTGCGATTGGTGGGCGGAGTCCTTGCGGAACAGATCCTGTGGTCGGCCTTCGCAGCGTGCTCAGCCTCGTCACTACACTCATTACTTGTCAAATATCCTACCCTAATCACATCCAAATCCTAACCACCGTGCCCCTTGTTCCCCTTAATATAAATTCATTGTACGCGAGTTCTACCCCGCAACAGAAAGTAATTAGCTAGGCATGCAAGCCTTCCAAATATAGTATTTTGGCATGCAAGCCTACCAAAAGAGTATCTTGCATGCAAACCTTCCAAAAAGATTAATCCTAAACATGCCAATTTACTTGCTGAATTTAAACTAGCCATAGTCGGATTCCTCTAGAATTTGACTCCTATTGATCCATCTTTGTTGAACACATGGCTCATGATTAATGGGCCTACATGAACTTGCTTGAGCCCAAATCTCTTGAATCAACCCGTTGAGTACATCTTTGAACTTCTTTGCTCGCGATCACGTGACTGGTCCAATTGGAACTTGAACTTGATCATTTGAATCTGTGATATGATTTGCATCATTCCCCTCCTCCTGAAAAGGATTTGTCCTTAAATCTGGTGGGAGATGGGTATGCTCTCGATGCAATTTATCTCTGTCTACATGTATAAACGTCTTGTTCAAAGTAACAGTAAGCTGTTTAGTAAAAAATTATCTATGTTAATAATAATGTAGTCGACATTAGATTTTATCTAATCTATTTTGAGGAGGGGACTATAACTGCGATATTCATCACGGACACAGTCAGAGTGGTCCCGACAATACTCATGTCAATGAGTTAACCACATAAATATGATACCGAAACATAAACGACATCTGATGCTCGTGGTCACTGCCATCTGGAGTTATGAGCCACACCTGTAGTAGGGTTAGGCTGTAGGGTCTCACATAGAGTGAGACCTTCATCAAGTAATAGGTAGAATTAAGGGAGAGGATGCATTGGATGCAAGGGAATTAATACGTCACAAAATGTTTGTGATAAAAGCTTTAGAATAATTAGGATGTGGGAATTTGCATATGATGCAAAAAGGAATTAAATATGTCGTAAAATGTTTGCGTGCATATTTTATATAATAAACACATGGAAATTGGTTACTTGGATGATGGGATCGTCCCAGTCTAAACACAGGTTCAAACGACGTCCAAAACAGACTCCAAACCTAGGAAATAAGCCAAACAGTGAAAAAGGCCCCATGATACGGCATTATGGGTCGGGGCTCGCACCCGTGGGCTTTCGACCCGCAGGCGGCCCGACCTGCCTGGTGGGCGAGTGCCAACATCTGCAAGGCAGGTGCCCGACCCGCATAGGGGGCGGGCACCGCGCCCACAGGCAGGTGCCCGACCCGCCAGTCGGGCGGGCGCCTGCGTATGTGCCTGCCCAAGCGGGCTGGGGCCCACCCGCTTATGCAGGCGTGCACCCCCGTAGGCGCCCGAGCCTTCCAGGCAGGCGGGTCCCACCCGCCCGCCTGCTGCGGGCATGCGCCCATAGAGCCCAGGAGAGCGCGCCTTGTGGAGCGTCCATAGCTGGCTGTGGGCCTATGACCCACATTGGGTTTTTTGAAACACTAACAAAAGGGTGGGGTTGGTCTGTGCATAAAGAAACGTTTTCGGTGTGGAGCTCTGTTTGAGAGGTCGACGGAATCGGAATGGATCACCGTTTTTTCCTACGCGTTTACTGTTGACCTAGTTAGTCTATTAACTAGGTCGTACGATTTAATTTTGATGATGAAAAACAAGTCATGTGTGACTAACATTCTTCATTAAGGGACTTCAGAGATAAACGTGGAAAAGAAACTTTGTTTGCAAGACAGAAATTGTATGTAGACAATGGTGCAAAAAGGAAATTCAAAATAATCCTACACCATCAATATGAAGATGAAGACTTGAATTGGTCAAAGATGGAGATTTGATTGGATCTCAAGGAATTAGTTTCTTACTCGTATTCAATTTCCATCCTCATCCAAATACTACACAAGGTGGATTCCATTCAAATTCAAATACATATGCATCAAAACTGTTTACTCACCTCAGGTAACAAAAAAACAAACACCTCCATAAAATGTGAGAGTGGCCGAAAAACAAAAACAAATGCTTTTCATAAAAAAATTCTGTTCTCTAAAAACAAAAGGACCTAAGCTTCTCACTGCCGAAAAATTCCTTTCATCAAAATTCAACAGCCAAGAACTAAGCTAAATCAAGCCTCCACTACAAAAACTTCAGATCTCCAAGTCTCCAACTTTAAATTATCCCAATTACAAAATTCCTTTAGCCGGCCGTATTTTTCAACCAACCAGAAACAAAAAAAAGGACGCACAAAATTCATTCAAGCTGCCGAATCCTGTCATTTGTTTTTGAAAAAAATTGGGAACACAAATTTTTTGTGTGTGGCGCTTCTGTCAACGCACGCACGCACGCATAATCTTTCATTTCATTGCGTTCTCTTTCTTCTTTTTTTTTGGAGCCTCATGTCAAACAAAGCAAGCCAACGTATTTTCTGGGGTGATTATTTGTTGCGTCTTCTTCTGTCAAAAACACGCTTTCAGATTCGCGCATTTGACTTTGTCCGCTCATATCTCCTGATTCAGACGTCGGATCGACTCGTCGTTCGTGCCCACGTGACCACATCTTCATTCTCTTCAGAAAGATGATAGTCTCCTTTGCTCAGTCCACATGATCATACTCAGTTCGGACGTTTTTCTACAGATCAGCCACTGCAGAATTCGGATTCGCACAATCATCTTCCGAAGACTATATCTTCCAATCCAGACATCAGATCAACGAATCGTTTGCACCCACGCGATCACAATCTCACAAACTTTATCACGGTGATATCTCTCTGATTTTTTACCGCAGTATTAAAGCTATATGAATCTGTTTTTATTATGGGATTGTATTGTGAATAGCTTTACTCTGAAGCTATCTCTGTTCTTTAACTCTTGAACTATATTTGTACGGTGATATCACTACCCGTAAGTGTGTATCAGTTTTATTGAGTGAAATCCTCATAGGTTTTGGGGTCGGAGTTTTGGCGGGAAGCCACTTCGTTAAAAAATATTTGTGCTGATTATCTCTGTGATTGTGATTAATTTTTTAAATTTGTGCCATACACCCTATTCACCCCCTCTAGGGTGTTTTTCAATTGGTATCAGAGCGGGATTCCTTTTAGACTCAAAGTCTAGTGGAATTTCGATCTTATGGCACAAATTCCGCACACATACTGATATGACACACATAATCAAAGAGAAGGACAGTCATATCTTAGATCACATCTATTTGATGGTATAGACTATAGTTACTGGAAACAACGTATGTCCAAACACATCAAAGGTATAGATATTGGATTATGTAAAATAATTAGTGAAGGCTTTGCACTATTTGATAAACCCACTCCTGAGCAGCAAAAAGAAAATGATTTGTTACAAAATCTAAACTTTAAGGCCATGAGCATCTTGTATTGTGGTCTTAGTAAAACTGAATTTAATCGCATTAGTTCTTGTTCTACTACTAAGGATATTTGGATGAGACTTGAAGTAACTCATGATGGAACTAGGGAAGTTAAGAAAACTCGTATTAGAATGTTATTACAGAAATATGAAAATTTTGCTATGATGCCTAATGAGTCTATTGATGCTATGTTTTCTCGTTTTGCAGATATCGTCAATCCATTGAAATCCTTAGGGAAGGACATCCCAGAGGAAGATCTGGTTGGAAAGATTTTATACTCTTTATCTGGCGAGTGGATTCAAAAGATGATGACGATCTAAGAAGCACATGACTTGGCAGATATCAGTTTCGAGAAGTTAATGGGAAAATTAATGGCTTATGAGGTTCAATTGAAGATGGTCAATGATAGCACACCAAAGAAGGAAGAGAAATCTAAGAAATAGGAAACAAAGGAAAAGAATTTAGCTTTTCAAGTTTCCAAAATGCTCACGGAGGAGATGAATGAATCAGATGACGAAAGCATGGCTCTTGTTACAAGGAAATTTGTGAAATTCATGAAAAACAACAAAAGAAGGACGTGAAGCATTTGGGGAACCAAGAAAAACGAAGAAAATGATGGAGAAAGTTCTGCACCTCAGTGTTTCAAATGCAACAAGAGAGGGCACATGAAAGCAGAATGTCCACTTCTGAAAGGAAAAGGAAAGGAAAAGTCTGGTGATGGAGAAAAGAGGACATCAAAGCGAGGAATGGTGGATATGTGGGGAGAAAGTGATGCAGAGGAGCTCTCCTCAGACGATGACTGGAACGACAACACTAGAACTTGCTTTATGGCTGGAAACGAAAAGGTAAAAATTATCTCTCTTGTTCAAAGCTTTGATGATGAAATGAATATTAGCGATGATATATTTTCTAGCATGGAGGAAGCTTATGAATTTCTTGTAGAACTCCTTCAAGAAATGTGTCCTAAATTCCTTAAACTAAAAAAAGTTTGTGATTCATTAAAAGAGGAACTAGGGAGCATAACAAAAGAGAGAGATGAGCTTTTTGTTAAGTGGAAAGAACAAAAGGAAATAATATATAATTTTGATGAAACCCAATTAGAAACAAAAACCTTAGAGCTAGAAAAGGCTAATAAAAATTGGCTACATTAGAGCTTGACAACGTTAATTTAGCTAAAGAATTAAAGGAGAAAAATTAGCATTCTTGGCTCTAAAGATTCTGAAATAAAATTGTTGAACCTAAAAGTGGCTAGCTATGAAGAAAAATTGGAAGAGCTCGAAAAAGAAAAATCTAATTTAATAAAAGGAAAATACATAGCCATCGATTTAGAAACTAGTGAAAAAGAAAAAGGATATGAGACTAAGATTAGTGAACTTGAGAATGAAAATCAAAATCTTAGCTTGACATTAAAGAAATTCACAAATAGCCAAGAAAGTTTTAATTAGATGACAAATGGGCAATGAACAATTTACTAAACATGGTCTTGACTTTCAGAAAAAACAACCTAAGAAAAAAAACTAGGAAGACATTGAAAAGAATTTTGCACGAGACATGATATTTCAACATTGCGTGCATGAAAATCATATGTCATCTACTAATAAGCGTTTCAATGTTACATGTTTTTACTGCAATAAAAAGGGCCATGTTATGTATGATTCCTTGGCCAGATATTATCCTGCATATTTTATATGGGTTCCAAAGCATCGTACTAACAATTGTGGATCCAAAATTTGGTTACCAAATGGTGCATCTTCTTTTGTAGGTGCATCTTCAAGTGGAAAATGATAGCGTACTAACAATTGTGGATCCAAAATTTGGTTACCAAATGGTGCATCTTCTTTTGTAGGTGCATCTTCAAGTGGAAAATGATAGCATTTTGTACCTTGATAGCGGTTGCTCGAACCACATGACGGGCAAGGAATCCCTCTTCACGACGCTATCAAGGAAAGATGGAGGGACGGTTATTCTTGGAGATGGAAAGAAGTGCAAAATCTTGGGTAAAGGTAACATTGGTAAGCATCCTCTAGTGGTTATTGAGAATGTTAATCATGTTGATGGTTTGGTGCATAATTTGTTAAGTGTGAGTCAGCTATGCTCTATAGGCCTTAAGGTGCATTTCGAAAATGAAAAAGTATATATTTTGAAAGGTGATGATATTCTTTTCAAGGGTACATTTTATAATAACATCTACATTAATCAAACTTAGTGATTCAAATAATCTAAAATGTTTAGTTGCATCCCATGAGATTAGTTAGCTTTGACATCGAAGATTTGGCCATGCCGGCAGGACCTAATCTCAAAGCTTGCTCGAAAGAAACTGGTGAGAGGTTTACGTCAAATTAGCTTTGATCGGGATAAGCTTTGCGATGCATGTCAACTAGGTAAGCAACATAAAAGTAGTTTCAATCCTAAAAACATTGTAACTACTTCTAAGCCATTGCAACTAATACATTTGGATTTATTTGGACCCACAAAGGTTGCTAGCTTAGGTGGCATGCATTATTGCTTTGTTATTGTCGATGAATTTTCACGTTTCACTTTGGTTTATTTTTTGAAACACAAACATGAAACTTTTGATGTTTTTAAAATTTTTTGGAAAAAGGTTGAAAATGAAAAAGGTTTTTCAATTGTCAAAGTTAGAAGTGATCATGGATTAGAATTTGTTAATACTAGCTTTGATGATTTTTACATTTCAAAAGGTTATTGACATAATTTTTCTGCCCCGAGGACACCACAACAAAATGGGGTGGTTGAGAGAAAAACCCGTACTTTGCAAGAAATGGCTAGGACCATGATTCATAATTACAAATTACCTTTATATTTTTGGGCTGAAGCTATACATACTTCTTGCTACATTTTAAATCGTGTGTCCATTAGACCCATTTTGAAGAAAACACCTTATGAGCTTTATAGAGAGTTGACTACCAACTTATCTTATTTAAAACCATTTGGTTGCAAGTGCTATATTCTGAAAGTAGGCGTAAATCTGGATAAATTTGATGCAAAATCCGATGATGGTATTTTTGTTGGCTACATACCACATAGCAAATCTTATCGAGTATTTAACAAAAGAACTCTTACTATTCAAGAGACTGTGCATGTGAAATTTGACGAGAAAAGTGCTATTAATGAATCTTCTAGTGCTGCAGAATCTTCAGATATTGCAGGTGACTTGGATGGACTGGAGATAAACACTAGCAATTCCAATGAGCAAGAGAACAACAATGATGATGTACCAAAAGAAGCAGAAGCTACTACATCATCACAAGATCTTCCTAAGGATTGGCGCTTCAAGAAGGATCATCCAAAGAACTAAATTCATTGGAGACACGACGGAAGGTATACACACTAGAAGTATCTTTAATTTGATGGCCCTTAAACCAAAAACAATTTTTCTTCATTCGAAGGGAGTTGGGAATTATGTCACTAATTGAGCATTAGCACGCATATCCCTGCACATACACATGCTTAAATATTGTATCTAAGCTACACACATTGCACACTATTTCATCTTTACGCGGGTTTGGTCATTCTTTGTATGTGCATGCATGATCGTCATTACTATTATTGATTTTGGTTGAGAATTTGATATGAACCTTGTTAGGCATCTTAGAAACATTAAAATGTTTTTGATGATGATGCACCATATTATTGTAAAATTCCCATGCTTGAATTATTAATGAAAAAGTGAAACTCATAAGCATGCCAAATTGTACGAATCAAATAGATTGATTGAGTCTTATAAACTATGGAGACAATTGGATGTGCTTAGATTCTAAAGTTTTTGAATTTATATTTTATCCTTACAATTTTGTGCGCTTAAATCTCTATGGAAAATTTTTTAGTAGGAGCCGAATATGTCGATGCCTTCATGCGTTACTATTCTGAGACATCAACATTGTAATTAAAAATGCAATGAGCATTCATAGTGGGGAAATCAAAACATTTTCAAATATGCTACATTTGATACCGGCGGCTAGTAACCGGATTTCGGGGGTTTGATGAGCAATGCGTATGAAATATGGTAGATAAAGTAACCACTTAGCGCATCTCAATTCTAAAGGACCCGAAATTTAACATCATGGTATTCCTTGTTTGGTATCTCCCTGCACATTACTTATTGATTATTCCATAGCAACGAAGGCTCACAAATTGTATTAAATAATCTTATATTTTGATCTCTCAGTTTCTAAGCACCCTTCATATTGTCAAAGTGTTTCATAATACAACATATTCCTATTATATTGCTTATAATGACCGTATGCTTTCAATGCTCATGACATTTTCTATACTTTAAGTTCGTGGAAAAAAGCATTAATATGAGCATCGTCATCAATTTCTTGTTTCTTCGATATGCTAAACTTGTTTCATGTCTCATTCTTAACTACTTCAATTTACTTTTGCGATCTTTTTGATAATGGCAAAAGGGGGAGAGTGGAAAAATAGTGGAAAAATAATGCACAAGGGGGAGATATGCACATTCTGAGGGGGAGCTTGTCCCAACTTTTCATGAGAGCACATCGATAGGGGAGATTTGTATGATGTTTATAATCATGTGCACTATATGACTTGCTCTTTAATATCATTTCTCAATTTTTCCAGACTTATTTGCCATCATCAAAAGGGGAGAGATTGTTGGCCTAGTTAGTCTATTAACTAGGTCGTACGATTTAATTTTGATGATGACAAACAAGTCATGTGTGACTAACATTTTTCATTAAGTTATTTCAGGGATAAACGTTGCAAAAGAAACTTTGTTTGCAAGAGAGAAATTGTATGTGGACAATGATGCAAAAAAGAAATTCAAAATAATCCTACAACATCAATATGAAGATGAAGACTTGAATTGGTCAAAGATGGAGATTTGATTGGATCCTCAAGGAATTAGTTTCTTACTCGTATTCAATTTCCATCCTCATCCAAATACTGTTTACACACCTCAGGTAACAAAAAAAAAACAAACACCTCCATAAAATCTGAGAGTGGCCGAAAAACAAAAACAAATGCTTTTCACAAAAAAAATTCTGTTCTCTAAAAACAAAAGGACCTAAGCTTCTCACTGCCGAACAAATTCCTTTCATTAAAATTCAACCTCCAAGCACCAAGCAAAATCAAGCCTCCACTACAAAAACTTCAGATCTCCAAGTCTCCAACTTCAAATTATCCCAATCACAAAATTCCTTTAGCCTGCCGTATTTTTCAACCAACCAGAAACAAAAAAAGGACGCACAAAATTCATTCAAGCTGCCGAATCCTGTCATTTGTTTTTGAAAAAAAATTGGGAACACAAATTTTTTGTGTGTGGCGCTTCTATTAACGCACTCATAATGTTTCATTTCATTGCGTTCTCTTTCTTCTTTTTTTGTGAAGCCTCCTGTCAAACAAAGCAAGCAAACATATTTTCTGGGGTGATTATTTGTTCCGTCCTCTTCTGTCAAAAACAAGCTTTTAGATTCGCGCATTCGATTTCGTCCGTTCATATCTCCTGATCCAGACGTCGGATCGATTCACCGTTTGCACCCACGCGACCACATCTTCATGCTCTTTGCAACGTGATAGTCTCCTTTGCTCAGTCCACATGATCATACTCAGTTCGGACGTTTTTCTACAGATCAGCCACTACAGAATTCAGATTCGTACAGTCATCTTCCGAAGACTATATCTTCCAATTCAGACATCAGATCAACGAATCGTTTGCGCCCACGCGATCACAATCTCACAAAATTTATCACGGTGATATCTCTCTGATTTTTCACCGCAGCATTAAAAGCTATTTGAATCTGTTTTTATTGTGGGATTGTATTGTGGATAGCTTTACTCTGAAGCTATCTCTGTGCTTTAACTCTTGAACTATATTTATACGGTGATATCACTACCCGTAAGTGTGATCAGTTTTATTGAGTGAAATCCTGATAGGTTTTGGGGTCGGAGTTTTGGCGGGAAGCCACTTCGTTAAAAAATATCAGTGCTGATTATCTCTGTGATTGTGATTAATTTTTTAAATTTGTGCCATATACCCTATTCACCACCTCTAGGGTGTTTTTCATTTACCATTCAACCCTCTTCGCAATGTTATGTGACATCGCTCTTGGAGATCAATGGTTGGAGAGATTTAACTGACCAAACATTGCCTTTGTGAAATGCATGTTGTGCTTTGAGAAAATTCTCCATACGTGTTTAGTCCCACATCGAAAATTGAGAAGAGAGGAGGGGTCAGACGCCTAAATTAATAGTGGCCTGCCTCCCTCCTTGAAACCTGCACTGAGCTCCAAATCTGAGTAGCTCTATTGAACGTAAGCAAGTTGGGATCTAAGCTTAAATAAATTATTCCCTCTTCTCCCTAATTCTTCCTTGCTCCTGATCGGACTCTAGCAAAGCTACGAAAGAGTTCGGATCGGATCCGAGGTCTTGACAGAGGATACACTCAATGTGAAACTTTCTTTGGCACGTAGTTGGCTCGACGACAAGGGTGTTGATGTGCTTCGGATTTAACTCTGAAAACATACCGCAGTGCACGGTGTCAAAGCTTTGTAATATAGAAAGATATTGATCCCACTGGGAGGCAGTTGATTTAATGGTCTTGGGTTTTTTCAGAGTCTCGAAATAATGTCAGTTAGGGGTATTCAAATTGTTATCACAAGTATTTCCTATCTCAAATTAACAATATAATAAAGACTAGGGCAATATGAATCACCAATATGATCGTCGGATGTCGATGCTTGGCTATAATTTCTATGTTGAATTGATTTTATAGGGAGAGATTGTCCCATCTAAAATGTGGATTCATGGCCAACTATCGTTGTACCAATCATCTAACGTATCCCGTGCTTAGCCCCACCATCATGGATGGCCTTGCATGCAATCCAAGCATTACGAATGACAACTATTCTCAATCTCTACTCATGCCACCATCATGGGTTAGAGCTTCGATCTGTGATTTGATGTCTCGCATTGATGCTACTATCGTGGATTATCAACTAGTAATAAAGGACGTCGGTGGAAACCATCAAAGTGCGTGCCACTATCGTGGATCACGAACTCTAATTGAATTCACTAACGAGCCTAATTAAGTTCATTGGATAGTATGGCTAGGATATGTGCCACTATCGTGGATCACAAATCCTAAATAGAATCTCCTACGAATTTGGTTGGATCAACCAAATCACATCCATTTTATACCAAACCAACATAAAAATCGTAACTTTACATCTAAATCCTAAGATCACAGGGCTAATCCATTAGCACTAGAAACGACTACTTGCGATTCATTGAAATATCAATAAAAGCAATAATAATATCAATAGTCTTCAACATCACAACGAATGACATCAAAACAAGTAAAGAGAGACGAGAGATAGTTACCAAACCAATAGAGACAAAGAATCAAACTCTAGAAATTTAAGATCCAAAGATTCCAAAGCAAAACACAATAATAAAAACCAAGTCTTTGTCTCCAAACAATAACGACGACTCCAAACTCTCTCTAAAACTAAAACTAGAATAATAAAGCAAGCTCTCTAAACCTAGGGTAGAAAATAGGTTTATATACAAAGGAGATGGACCCCACAAAAATTTGGAAAAAGACACAACTTAGCCTAGAAAAAGTCTTCATGTGCCACCCAGCTCGGTCGAGACGCTCTGTCACTCGGTCCTAGCTAGGGCTCCATCGATGTTGTCTTCGTTCTAAGTTTGGCTTGGGGAGCTGGGTGCTCGGATCGAGTGGATGTTCCACTCGGTCGAGCTGTAGAGGCTGCTGCTTGGCCTCGAAAAGTTGTTCTACCTTCAGTCCAGCTCGGTCAAGTTGTTCGGCTACTTGGTCGAGTGACTCGTCTGCTCAATCGAGCTATAGACGGCTGGAAAAGGCCTCACAATCTTCATTTTGTTGTGCGTTCAGCTCGATCGAGTAGCGGTTCTGCTCGATCGAGCAGCCTTTCAGATGTTGCTCAGTGGCAAAGTGTTGGGATTGCAATGCGACCGTCGAGTGTGCCGACCAAGTGGCTTCCTAGCTCTGTCAGAGTGACACTTGCAAAACTCCTCTTTTTTGGGTACATCAGCTCGGTCCGAGTGGACAGTTCCACTCGGTTGAGCTGACTGAAAATCTGAGCTTTGAGCTTCTTTTCTCATTCACTTCTCTTCTCCTCCTCCAATCTTCTTTTCAACCTCATCAAGCACCTAGTGGACCTTGCCAGTGATGCTCCGGCTATCTCGGATGTGTCCATGTCTTAAATTTTCTCCAAATCGCTCCAAAATTCCTGAAAATCCACAAATCTCTACGAGAATCAAATATATCATGAAAAGCGAGAAAATGTATAGAAAAATGAACTTTAGACGATGAAAATGCTATGACATGATGCAGTAAAAGTATGGAAAATATGGACACATCAAAAGCCCCCAAGCTTACCTCTTACTCATCCTTGAGAAAGACGAATATGAAGTTCACCAGGGAGTAAAAATAAGGAAATAGAAAAGAACGCAAAGAGGAGGTGGTCGCTAGTTTATTCTCTCAGATCTCATGCTATTCATCACATATCACAATAGCTCAGGAAATAATTCACACGCTACCACAGAGATTTTATATCTTAGATAGATGAAGTACTTGAGAGTTTAAGATCGAAAAAGAGGGATCTCTCGAGAGTTCATATGATTAGCCTACATCCACATCATGTGTTTCATAGCGTCAAATATACACAACATTGGCTACACACTTTTAAATAAAAGCTATAACTGAAGCTAGAGAATTCACATCAAGCATGCAATATAGAACAGAATAGAAGTCAAGGCATGCAAATACTCATATCAAATCTTAGGAAATCCCCATAATTAAATTGTTTCGCCAAGTTTTAGGATTATCAAACTTTTCCATTCATGCACAACTCCACTCTAATGCCATGCTCGCTCATTTGGTCAAAAGATTTTTCCCCCAAGCTTGAATTGAGGCGTTGCATCCAAGGAATTTTTGGTAGAATAGGAATTTTTGTTTTGGTTTTCTCAAGGGTATAAGTATTGCTCCAAGTAATGAATTTCGAATTTTTCTTTTCACCTTTGAAACTTTTGTTTCTTCTTTTTCATTTTGAATTTTTGTAGGAGCGATAAGATTTGTATTTTTTATTTTTGGCTCCTTTTTGGCTTTTTGAACTTTTCTGGAGCAAGTTTTTTAGTAGTATGGAATTTTGGGAATGGATGCGGTAGAAATAACCTTGGGGAGTAAAACCAAGTGGCATGTAGAGAATAAAAGATATATGTTGAGAAGGAATTACTATAACTTCTGGTTCACTCAAAAGTGTGCACAGACAGTTCTGTAAGATAATACTTCAACTAAACTCCTATATAGGCATGTGTATTCTTAATCATATCAATGAGTAGCAAAGTCAAGCAGTGAGATTTTTAAGTCATATCAAGCATGCAATAAGAATGCAAATAAAGAATGAAAGCAAGGCTTTAGATATGCTAATGATGCATGAATCTTGGTGCATTTCTAATGAAAGCATACTAAACACTACTCTACACATTTAGTTTCAATAAGCTTAATGCATTCACTTAGAGAGGTCGTCAAAAGAAATATGTTTACAAGCACATATAAAGATTAAGATTATGAAATGACTCTAAGTAGCATGTCATGGAAAATAAGCAACGTGACGGCGGTGAAAGCAATAAGAAATATCATCACAAGGAATTCATCTAGCAAAAGAAAGAGAAGAAAAATGGAGTAAAATAAAAACAAGCATGCGTGCATACCAAAAGGAAAGGAAATATAATGCTAAAAAGAAAAAAAATGTGGTGGATATGAATGGAAAAATAAGGTGAAAAATATGAAAAGTGAAAGAAAAATAAATAAAAAGCGATAATGCTCATCCCCCAAGCTAAACACAACAGTGTCCTCACTGCTGAGAACACGTGGGAAAGGTGAAAATGAGGCTGGGGCAGGGTAGGTCAGATAAAAGAAAATTCCTAGAATCACAAAAAATAAAAGATAAATCTAATGAATGCAAATGCATGGTCCTAATGTCTATTGTAAGAACAAGCATGCAAATGATGATATTAATGCGGTGGATGAAATGGGTTCTCCCCCAAGCTATGCAATACTAGGCCTCGTGTGGACAGATGGGCACTGAAAATAATGAGAGTGGATAACAGGAGAAAAAGGACGAATCAGGCAGCAGCACCACCCTCTGGAGGTGGCGATGGGTCGTGTTGCTATGGACCAGAAGTAGCATCATATGGTGGTACAGAATGGTCAGTAGGTGGTGAAACATGAGGTGCAGGAGGTGCAGAAGGAGACGCTAGTGCAAATGTGGTAGGTGGTGCACGAGGTCGGAAAGAAAAATCAGGAGAGGGTGACCTATGCGGGGTCTCAACAGAAGTGGAAGCAGTAATAGATGTGAGATCTATTGCAGAAGTAGGAATATGGATAACAGCGAGTAGAGACATCGTGGCGACAGATGTGGTGACAGATACCGCGACGCACTCAGTGTAAATGGCAGTGGTGGGGATAGAAGTGCTGCCAGAAGGAGGTATGGAAACAACAGATGCGGACTGGGATGTGATAGGAGTGATGGTAATGGGGTCTATAGATGCAGATGTAGTAGAGGTAGGGACATCAGTGATAGCAGCCTCGGTAGGGACATGCTTGATATGGGTAGGCTCTAAAGTAGGTGTAGGAGCAGTAGATACATAAATGCCCTCAGAGGTGGTCAGTGAAGGTAATAATGCAGTGACATGGGGATAGTAGTGGAAACTACCCCGGAACTCTCGGCTGGAGTGGTGTATGGTGCGGTGGTGGTAGTAGGAGCACTGACAGAAGTGTGGACAGAAGCGCTCTCTACTGGGGCAGAAGTGGTAGGGACATCGGTTCTCTCTGGCTCCTCATCAGAACTGAGTGCCCAATCACCATCACCCTCCTCAGCGGCCGGTACTCTAGGCTCCAGCTCATGAATGGGTGTAATGGGGAGCACACCAGGAAGTAGCCAATCTAAGTGGACGGGCTCAATGCGTGTGAGGTTAGGGCAGGGTAGGATCATGTGCTGCTCTCGCTGAGGACCTAAAAGATAGACCCAATGGCGCTCACCGTGGGGCTGGATGATATGCATGCATGCATGCACGTCAAGCTTGTGGGCTCAGTCGCAACCAAGAGGTCAACATGAAGGTCAAGTCCTAGCTTGAGGGTGAAGAAGGTGAAGAAATTGCCGCAACAAATCTCCATGGCGGAGGTGGAATTGGAAACCAGGCGGTTGCATAGCCAACGGGCTATGTCTGATAGGCTCATATTTTACACTTTATTTCTGCATATTCACACCCCATTTCGATTGCTCATATCACGATTTTTCACGATTATTCGACGATATTTCGATACTTTTCACTATTTCTTGTTTTCGTCTGATTTCAGGAAATTTGGAGCAATCAGAAACAAAAATGAGCCTAGAAGACCCGCGCACGTGCCAGAGCATCACCCATGGTCTTATCAAGGAGCTAACGGTACTGGATGATGAGTGGAAGAAGACGGAAATCAAAAGAATTGACGAGGGGCGAGGAAGAGAAGAACAGAGTTCATAAATAGGCCACTCGACCGAGTGACATGACCCACTCGCCTGAGTGAAGAAGCGTACTCGCCCGAGTAACACGTTTACATCGACATCTGCCAAGCCTGAGTGCCAAAGTGTACTTGACTGAGTGATAATTTCCACTCGGCCGAGGAAGAACTCCACTCGCCCTAATGGAGTCAGAAATTCTGAAGAAATCGAAGCCGACTCTCTGAATTTCTAGAGGTCTTCAGTGGATCCTACTCGGCCGAGTAGGAAGTCCACTCGCCCGAGTGAGAAATCCTACTCGCCTGAGTGGCATGAGTGCCCAGATTTTCAGTCAGCCTCTCACTCTTTTGAGATCTTCTATCATTCCTGTTGACAAAGTATTTTTCTCATATTTTTTGTGGATAGTAGACTTCATGAAGGTTCCAATTCCACCAAGAACGTGCCAATCGGAGGTCGGATGAAATCTAGAGAATTTCTACAAGTTGACACTGCAGTACTGAAATTGCTACTCGGCCCGAGCTGTGTTCTACTCGGCCGAGCAGGCGCGGGCCCAGAACTTAAGTTGCGTCCAGAGCTGACTTTTGGCACGAATTTCAGAGGGTTTCTTAGGTTATTTGCTAGGGTTTTCAGGGGACTATATATAGGGATTGTAGCCGTCATTAGAGGGGAGTTCCTATTATTTTCTTAGAGACTTTTTTAGAGGTTAGGCCATGCCCTAGGCCCCCTCTTGGATCTAAAATCTTGTATTTGGATTAGAATTCTTCATGAAAGCTAAGTATCTTTGTTATTGTTATTTTTACATGCAAGCAATTTCTTTTATTGATTTCTATATCATTATTGCTATGCTTGGTTGATCTTTGTTTTGGGGAAAAGGATGAACCCTATGGATCTAATGTTTGACTTGTGAGATCTTTGAATTGCTATGACATTAGGCTTGTTTGAAAGGTTAGATCTTGATTGTTTTACTACGGATAGATATTGATTTCTCTTGGATCTTGAGAGCTTGACAGAGGATCTTGATCTAAGGAAAGCCCTAGATATTCGATTTAGGTTTACAATCGAAATTCCCTAGATTTGGTGCGTGACAGCGACCAAAGCTAGTATTTTTATTGTTCTCATATACTCATATTCGTTGCACGATGGTGAACGAGTACGAACTATCACGATCTAGATCTGAACTCAAGTTGCACGACAACGAGCTTGAGTTGGGATTGGACATAATTGTCGATCTTAATACTAGTGGTTTGAGTTAGGCTTGCGCGACAGCGGGGATCTAATTTAGATTGCTATAGACCTATAAAAGCATGACATCGTGCGTTGGTTCTCTATAAAGTTGCGATAAGTTCACCTTAAAACCAAGTTTAATTGCATGGTAATTCATAACTCACATTGATTACTTGAAAATCCATAGTGGGGATTCTTGAGCCCTAGACATTTTTATTATTGAATACACAACCGACTTCTTTATCATTGGCACCGACATCCATCACCATTTCCATTACATCATACCATAACCATCTCTACCAATAAACCTTAGTAGTCGAGCCAACCTAAGATAGATTGGAGCCAACACCACCTCCTTGTGTATACGATACCTGCTTGCCACTAGACCGTGCGCTTGCGGTAAAACTACATTGTTTTGGGAGTACATCCTGACGCGATCAGTGTCTGACAAGGGTGAGGATGGAGTGTACCGTCGTCAGCACGTCAGACAGGTCTGGTCATCCCACTAAGGTGGACCAACTCAGGGTGGGAGATGGTGCCAAGCTCAGGCCTAGAAAAAATAGTCATAACGAGATGGCGCTAAGTGAGCGAAGACATGTATGGACGACGGAGGAAGACTTAGGCCTGCTAGGGCTGAAATGTGGGAGGCCAACTTTCCGTCTCCAGAAACCCTCGGCACTAAAAGATAGTGGATCTGTGTTGGGTGAATAGGCCTGAGTAGGGTCCGGGATGTGTGGAAAACTAAAGAAGGCTCGAATTGCGTCAAAAGTGACTACCACGTCATGATCCAAAAGCCTGAACCTGATGCCCTGGTCACCCTACAAAATGGAGTTCATCGCCTCGTAGGTGAGGCGAATATATGTGGTTGTGGTCATCTGCATGAAGTGCTTCCAACCTATGGCCTGATATAGGCGCTGGACTCCCTCTAGCAACCATAGACTCTGGAGGGCTAGGATGTCAGCGAATCTAGTGGGGATGATGGGATGTAGGGAAATGATCGCGAACCTATCGCGGTGTGCATCATTCTCGAAGACCATGCCATATGTCTACAGGGTCCCCTGGGATGGCTGAGGTAGCGGTGGGGGGAGCGGTCGTAGGAATGGGAATGGTGGCACTAGCATGTGGTCCCTCTAGTGCAAGTGGTGCGGGAGATGGGGAACGTGAGGGTGGTGGTGGGGAGATGGAGTGGGAGATGGACGTCGTCTGTGTGTCCGACGAGAAGAGGAAGCACCGAAATCATCGGCTTTCCTCTTCTTCTCCAGGGGTTTCCTACCCCGTGTCCTAGGAGGCATCGTGGGTGGTGTGCGAAGGGATGTGAACGTGAGATATGGCTGCTGACACACCCCGAACTCACACCTAAAATCCACCTAGCTGTGTCACAATCGTCGGGCGCAATAAAGTTCCTAGTTGTAGACTCTGGGCTCTATCCGCAAGCGGACGGTGTCAAATTATAGTATATAAGATTGTCGAATCCCACAGGGATAGTGATGGTGTGTTTGGGTCTCATATTATCTCAGAATGAGATAGCAGTCGGTTTTGGGAAGATTTTTTGTGATGGTGTTATTGGTTCGATAATAAAAGAAGCTAGGGCCTTAGGGATCACCGCTAAGACCGTCGGAGGTTGATGTTTGAATGGGATCTTTACGT
Source organism: Scilla litardierei (assembly GCA_030789695.1). NCBI lineage: Eukaryota > Viridiplantae > Streptophyta > Magnoliopsida > Asparagales > Asparagaceae > Scilla > Scilla litardierei. The sequence continues at coordinate 152,618,627 of CM061138.1, read as the reverse complement.
TGCATTGGATTTGGGGGGTTGATCTCTCAACTCATACCACTCTCGTGGGTTAGAATTTCGAGGTATTTCGGTGGCTCTCATTGACGCAATGGCGGTAGTCGTCAATATAGCGATATAGTTCGTTGGTAGATCCCCTCAAGGCACGACCGGGCATGGTCGCGAGCCTTGGTTGGATCCACTAATTCCCTATTTAAATTCCAAAGTTACTCCGTAAGCCCATCAATTCCACCGACCGTGGGCATGATCTCAGTACGAGTTCTCATAGGGATTTGGATGGATCGACCGAAATAATCCCCATTATTCCCAATACAACCTAGAGATCCAGATCTACATCTCTTTCCTAGAGTCTTAGGGCTAACCCATCAACCCTAGGAAAGACTACTCACACATAGCGATTACGACAAATAAAAACATAGTTTCTATCGTAGAAAACATTATAGCAATAAAATCAAGCGAGGGATTACGATCTTACATACCGCGAATGAGAAAAAGCAATAGTCAGATGAAGCAAATAATAAAAACTTAATCTTTCTTCCAAAAACAACTCAATTCTCAAAACCTAGATCTAGATCTACAATAGTTTTCGATCTCCCTCTCTAAGCTCGATTCAAAAACATCATAAAAATTCCCTAAAACATCAGTCAAAATTAGCTCTAATACATCCGTGTGGGACCCCACGAAAATAACCTGAAATTCTGGAGTTTGGGCCCGCATGTCGTCGACCGAGACAGTGACTCGGTCGAGTAGACGCCTGCTCGGTCAAGCAGCCGCATTAACTGCTCTTGGCTTGGGCGAAGGGGTCCGGGCTCCTCGGTCGAGCAGCCCGCCTACTCGACCGAGCTGTCAGTAGATCGAACTCCTTCCAAAATTTCGCTCTGCCTACTCGGCCCGAGTAGGCCTTGCTCGGTCGAGTCATCCGCTGGCTCGGTCGAGCAGGATATCGGTCCAAAAATAGGTTGACTCAGGCCGAGTCACCACTCTGCTCGGTCGAGTCAGATGTGCATTCCGTTGGGCCTGTATATCAGCTCGACCGAGCAGCTTGTGCTACTTGGTCAATTCCCCTGGGAAACATCCCTAATGCCTCCTTTCTCCTGCCAGCTTCTCCTCTTCTCCTCCCATAGGCTTTCAAACCTCGACAAACTCCTGTAGAGCCTCGCCAACAGACTCACGGGCATGCTGGATGTGTCCATATCCAAAAGTGGCTCGAATCGCTTGAAAAATCCCTGAAAATCCACAAAACTCTACAAAACTCGATTCGGGTCGGTCGGGTTGACCCGAATTCGACCCGAATTCGACCCGACCCGGATTGGCCCCTGCCCATACCCGACCCAAGAGGCCGGGTTCGGGTCGGGTCGGGTCGGGTCTATTTTGCCACCCATAGGCGTTAGAAGTGCAATATCGTAAGAAAATGCGGGATTTGGATGCGGATATGACATGAAATGCAATGAAATGATGCTATGAAAAGATAGAAAATATGGACACAGCAGCTACACAAAATATATAGGAACGAGTGTACCACGTCTCGTGAAGCGTGATGATCGCAAGTAGAATGTATGTGCGTAGCCTCCAAGTAAATCCTCCCCCAAGCTGGCTCCAAGCGGATAAGCGTATTCCAAGCCTAAACGTAGTTTCCTAGCGCTCCAAATGTACCTACACAATATGATAAGAAGAGTTATTAGTTGCAGATTAAAGAAATTAATAAAGTATAGGGTTCAAAATTAGAAAAATTTCATTTTAGGGTTGAAATTGATGGTGAGAGAGAGGGTTATGTGTGGGGGGGAGAGTATAAGGGAGGTGGGGATAAGGGGGTTAGAAGGGGCAGACCGAGTGGTAGTCGGTCATACTCGGGCGGCACGCGGGGCGGCGGTTCGAGCGAGGGGAGAGTAGGGTAGAGCGGGAGTGTTTGGGAGAGAGGGGGCTCGGGCTCAGGTGTTAGGAATTTTGAGTGGGGGAATTGGGGGGGAGGGGTCAGGTCGTTTTTATTGGGGGCCAATCGAGCTAGCATTGCTCGGTTGGCTCATGTGTGAACTAAAAAAACATGGCCCCACTCTTTAGTCGTTGGTCGGTCGAGTAGGCGTGACTACTCGGTCGAGCTGAAATAAAAGCAAAGTGGTTGTTTCCCTCATTCTGTAGCCTCTGCTACTTGACCGAGCTACTTACTCAGCTCGGTCGAGCTGAAATATAATCAGAACCCCTATTTCACTCCTTTCTGTGGATGCTTTGAGCTCGACCAAGTGGGGAAGCTACTCGGTCGTGGAATTGGTTTCAGAGTGATGATTTAGCCTACTTCTGTAGGCCTCTGAGCTCGACCGAGTAGCAGTTCTGCTCGTTCGAGTGGCTCCTCTTTTCCTCTAATGGTTGTGCTACTCTCCTTTCCTCTTCTCCATTTGGATCCTTCTCGTTCCTTCATCATTTATAGCACTCCTTTCATTGATCTCCTGCACATGAAAGTATGTGTCAGAAAATTTTAACTATGTGGCTTAAGAATGATCGCAAAAATAGCGGGAGGGTATAGTTGAATAAAATCCATTTTAACTATATTTAAAAATCTTTGAACATATGCTAAACTAAGATAGTTCTATGTTTTACCGATGGAATCCAAATCATAATATCCTAAATGGATAAGTTAGCTGGTTAAAATGGTTGGTTAAGGAATATCGACTCAAAATCAAATTTGATAGTCTAAACCAAGTTCTCACTGATCTTAAAGTGTCCTTCTTAGCACAGGCTTTAGGACAATGATTTCGTTGAGCTTTGGGTTCAACAAAATAAATGGACGCTACATGTCACTCGCCGTTATGAGGGGTAGCTTGAATATACTGATGTTCAAAGCAAGTTTCTCCATACAATTTGTTGAGTCAACTCAAGGTTGTATGGAAAATGGTTTCGATCCGTAAAGTACGAAACTTCGATCAAATTGTTTGACTCGAAGATGAGAGCATAAGCGACACATGACCATGTATCCAAATTAGATCTTGAGTCAAGCAACTTGTTGAGTCAACTCTGTTGGATTCTGTGGATGGCAAACAATACTAGAAGGGTGGTTGAATAGTGTTGTATGAATTAAACTTTTTCGACAATAATTAATACACAACAAATTTTCCTTCCAATGTTGCCTAATGAACCAAGTAAGATGATCTATGCTTGGTCCTCAATCAACACGATCATCTTAAAAAGAATACAAGAAGAGATACAAAGATCAATGATAATGAAAAGATAGATCTCTCAGCAGAATAAAAATACAATCTTTGCAATAATAATTTTATTAACAAGGAATTAACAATGAACAAGTTAGTATAAAGTAAATAATAAAAGACAATCACAGAAAATCACACACAGAGACAATGGATTTATCCTGGTTCCCCATAAGCTGGGTACGTCTAGTCCCCGACCGTCTCAGATCGAGATTTAATCAACTATTGCCTTAGCAATACAATCACTTAACTTCACTCGTTAGGATTTCCAACGACCTAGTATCACCACCAGGATTTCCAACCACCTAGTCTTGACTAGGATTTACAACACCCTTATCACCAATGGACTACATGTAAAATCAAATCCAATTCACCACAATAAATTAGTGGATATTGGTTTACACCCAATAATTCTATAGCCAAGATAAATTTTCAATTGTGCTTACTGTGGCTATAGAATTTTAAATCGTTCTTAGATCACACAAAGAATATGAAATAATTCAATGTGATCTAAAATCTTATTGTTTCAAAAATCCTTTGAGAATATGAAAAACAAATAGAAGGATTTTGAAAGCCGATTTGCAAAAACAAAAAATAATAATGATCATAAAAAGAATTTATAGAAAAATATAAAACAATAAGATCAGAGATTTGAAAAACCGTTTTGGCTACGAACAATTTTGAGAGCGGTGAGAATGTTGAGAACGTTTGAGAAGATTATAGCTATAGCTCAAGAATGAAATTGATGAGGAAAATGTTCTCTAGGGGTCTCGATTTATAGAGCCAAAAGAGAATTCAAAAGAGTTCAAATTGAGTTTGACTTCAGACCAAAAATCAAGCAAAGAATAAATGAGAGAGGCATTCAAGGAAGTCAAAACGTATAGCTTGTAGTCGACTCCCAGAGGAGGTAGTCGACTCCCAGAGAGTTTTCAGTGAAAACTATGCTACAGCAGGTAGTCGACTCCCTCCTTTGGTAGTCGACTCCCATAGCAGATTTTCAGAGAAACTCTGATATAAGATGTGTAATCAACTCCTGGGTGTTTGGAGGTTGACTACGAGAATTGAATCAAAAAATAGCTCTCAATCAATAAGCTCTCAAAAAGTTTAAACCAAGTTAAAAACTATTTTCGAAAATCATTTTGTGTGTGTATGTGCAAATTCTTCTTGGCTTTACATAGTCCTAAGAAAAGGACAATTCACACACTAGACTTAATGAAGACTTTAAAGCCATGGAGATCTTGATGAAGTTGCATGTGCTTCATTGAATTGAAGCTCCTCTTTAGCTTAAGCTTGAGCACGTTCTTTGAGCTTCATCTTTGAGCTCCTTTTGTGCTTAGCGTAGAATGCAAGCTAAATTCATCCTCAGCTTCAATAAGTGTGGTTGAGGTTCTTCTTCTCAAAGTATGCTTTGAGCTTTTATCAATTTGATTGTACAACCTACACACTTAAATAATGTGATTAGTATATTAACAACATTTGGTGTGATCATCATCAAAACCACTTTGGGGTGGGACTAGATTTCCCATCACTCTCCCCCTTTTTGATAATGACACCCAAATGAAAAACAAATGAAAAATTTGAAATAAAAATTGATGATTAAGTGTACTTACTCCCCCTGCTTTGATGAGGTATGTAATATCATACTCCCTCTGAATTAAAGATGGTTAGCAATACATTATTCATTTACGTTTTTTCTTTCCTATTTTTCTCCCCTTGTCATCAATAAAAAAATGATTACAGAAATATCATGAGTAAAAGGAGTCAATCTTGTTTCAATTCATTTTCCCTTATGATACCATGTTGGATATGGAAGACGTTTGTACACCCTTGTGGGGGATGTACGAGGGAATACGGACCTCGAACGTCGCGCACACGAAGTCATGTGCAAAGGGAATCTGTTCCCTTGCGGAGAGGATCTCTGTATGAGCAGGAAAGTCGCATTATATATATGCATAAGTGCATGCGACATATGGCTAATAAAGGGGGAATATCTTAAGCTTATGTTGTACCATGCATATGGTACAACTTAAGCTTATAATGTGCCATGTATCATGGTACACCTTAATTAAGTTGTTCCAAAGGAACAACTTACCCTAAAATAACTACCTTGGGGGCTATAAATAAGACCCAAGGGTAGCCATTTTCCTTACACATTTGCATGAAATTCATGCATGCATCTTCTTCATAGCGAAGCTCTGCAGAAATATTTCCTCTCCCTCCTTCCAAGTTCTTAATCTAAAATAGAGATTTAGATTGTGGAATAGTAGCCTTACTCCGTTCGTGAGAAGACTCGATCCGTCGTGGCGAATCCGAAGGCAAAGTTCCGAGACTATCGTTCCGCATACGCAAGCGTAAGTCTCCACTTTAATTATCGATCCTAACTTTGTTTTGGACAGGATCCTTCATTGGTATCGGAGCCATATGGGTTCGCCCCGGTCAATCCACCGCCCCGTCGAAACTACGAACGAGTCGTTGTCTTTTTCACGAATGGGTCTCCTACTATTACGGATATAGTAGGAACGCTTCGTGACGGAGAGAACGCAGCGGTTGTTCTTTTCACGTTAGGGTCTCCTATCATTACGGATATGGTAGGAACTCTCCGTGACGGGAAGAACCGACCGTTCACGTAGTACGTTAGTCATTTTTGGCACACGGCCATTAGGCAATAACTAACTTCATCGACGAACGGGTGCTTCATCGAGGAAGATGATGGAAGTTATTTCCATCGGGTAAGAGGAAAATTTGGTGCATGTGCACCATGGCCAAATGGGCTATGAAGGCCATGCATCCCCTCTCCCCATGCGGAGGGGGTTGGCTACGGCCAATAACCACCGGCGACCACCCCATCAAGGGGGAGGAATGAGTGCGGCAACCCCGTTTAAAGGGGGTGGCCGGCCATGGCCAAAGGGGCCATGGCCGGCCAACGCCGAATGGCCTTGGCCATGACCGGCCAAGGCCAAGCCATGGCCGGCCATGGCCAGGCCGGCAGTGGCCGGCCAAGGGCCAGGCCGGCAGTGGCCGGCCAAGGGCCAGGCCGGCAGTGGCCGGCCTTGGCAGAGCCTTGCCGGCCAGGCCGGCCCTGGCAGTGGCCAGGGCCGGCGCCCTGGCCACTGCCAGGGCCAGGCCGGCCCTGGCAGTGGCCAGGGCCGGTGCCCTGGCCTCAGGCCAGGGCCTGGCCGAGGCCAGGGCAGGAGCCCTGGCCCCGGCCAGCGGCCTGCCGGCCCTGGCAGAGGCCAGGGCCGGCGCCCTGGCCTCAGGCCAGGGCCTGGCCGAGGCCAGGGCAGGAGCCCTGGCCCCGGCCAGTGGCCTGGCCAGCAGGCCCTGGCAGAGACCAGGGCCTGGCCGGCCCTGGCCGAGGGGGCCAGGCCCCCTGGCCGGCCAGGGCAGAGGCCCTGGCCGGCCTTTGGCCAAGCCCGGGTCAGGGCAGAGGCCCTGACCGGGAAGAAGTTGAATTCGAAAATTGGTCGACCAATTTTGTGTTTTTGGTCGACCAATCCGACAAATGGTCTGGGTCGATTGCAAACTTGCCAGATGACCCATACGGGGTAACAAATGGCCTTGGTCAAACTCGAATGTGTCGATTAGCCCATACGGGGCTAACCACGGTGCCGACTAGTTCATACGGAACTAACGTTTTAATGAAGTTTTCATTGGGCTCTACTCCTTGAAGATTAGCCATAGTGCTCTACTTCATGCGAGATTAGCCATGTCATTGTGCTCTACTCTACGGAGATTAGCCAATGTACTTGTGATGTTGTGCTCTACTCTACGGAGACTAGCCAACGTGCTTTCAAATTTTTGAAAAAGATGTTTTTCAAATAGGTTGTGTCCCGTCCTTAAATCGGGATAGCGCAATTTAGAATTCCAAGTCCTACCACGATCCGGCCATGGTTATCTAACCCATGGGTGTGTAGAACAGGTCTCGTGGCTTGGCAATTGTTGCGTTAAAATTCTTTGCGCTAATTCTCACCTATTCTATTTTGAAAGATAAGTTTTTCAAAGTGATTTTCCGCTGCTAATACCATACGGGTATTATTTCTGATTTCTTTTTACTTGAGATAAGTAAGAGGGATACTTTGAAAGTTACTACTAGATGGTAGTTGGGAACGTAGTGAACTTCTCGATTCTAGAGTAACATTTCAACGCATCCAAGAAACTTATCAAGTGTTTAAAGAATCGAAACTTTATGCATAGAATTTTGATCGTGTTTTTCATTCTCTTTGCAGTTTTTTGAATCGAAAATGTCTACCGCTTCTAAGAATATTGTCGCAGAGCTTAACAAAGGTGAAAAGCTCAACGGCGACAATTATAAACTTTGGTCAATAAAGATCCAATATGTTTTGGAGGAGCAAGATGTGCTCGAAACACTCCAAAACATAATGGTAGAACCTGAGTTGGGCAATACGGCCCAACACAAAAGGGACTGGGAAGCTTATGACACTTGGACTCGAAAGAACAAAATAGCACGTATTACGTTACTGTCCGCGATGGACAATGACATAATGCGCCTATTTCGGGAATTCGACCTAGCTAAAGACATATGGTCTGAGCTAGAGATAAAGTTTGGTGGAACTTCGGTTACCAAACTCCGCTCCTTGAATATTCAATTTGATTCGTACAAGATGCGGCGAGATCATTCTATGAAAAAGCATCTCCGCCACATGGCGAATCTTATATCTGAATTAAAGGATGCGGGTGTTACGCTGTCTGACGAACAGCAGATCCAAGCGGTCATTCGTTCACTCCCAGATAGCTGGGATAACATGAAAATGCATCTCACTCATAATGAATGCATTAAAACTTTAAGCGATGTTTCGAAACACCTCGAACTCGAGGAAGAGCGGATTCAAGCCGCAAAACCAAGTGCAGAAGTGCACGTGGCCGCTAGTTCCTCACATGGAGGAAATAAGCGGAAACGCTTAAGGTTTGTGAACGAACGTAAGCAAGAACCGGAGACCTCAAAGAAGACAAAGAACAAAAAGTGGCAAAAGAATATGCACTCAAAGAAGAAAAACTTGAAGAAGATCAAGTGCTTTAAGTGCAACAAGTACGGTCACTTCGCCCGTAAGTGTACGGATGGAAGTGACAAGGTAACTTGTAGGGCTAGTTACATATGTGTTTCTAGTTCCGTGTTTCTTGCTGAATCTAACTATTTTTGGTTGATTGATTCAGGGGCCACAGACCACGTTGCGAAGGACAGAAGGTTCTTCGTAGAGTATCGAAAGATAACTCAAGGAACAAAGTGGATATACGTCGGCAACAACACACGTGTTGAAGTCAAAGGCGTCAGAACATGCAAGCTAGTTCTCGACAACGGCCGGACTTTATTATTGCACGACGTCCTCTTTGCTCCAGATATTAGAAGGAATATCGTTTCCGTGGTCATGTTAATGTCTTTAGATTATGAGTGGAGGTTCTATAAACAATATGTTGACCTTGTTTGTAATAATTCTTTGATTGGTTCTGGTAATGTTTGTAATGGATTAATTGTTTTAAATACAATGTATGATGTTGCTTCTTCCATTAATGAAAGTTTTCATTTGACAAATGCTTCTAACTCTGAGTCTGAAATCATTAGTTGGCATGCAAGACTTGGTCATATTGGACCAACTAGAATGGATAGACTTGCCAAAAGTGGCTTGCTATCTAATGTTTCAAAAGTTGAAATGTCAACTTGCGAACATTGTCTTGTAGGGAAAACTTGTCGCAAGCCGTTTGGAACTGGCACAAGGGCCGAAGTTCCATTACAGCTTATCCATTCGGACATTTGCGGTCCAATGAATGTTAAGAAAAGACACGGGAAGTCCTATTTCATCACATTCATTGATGACTTCACCCGTTTCGGACATATCTATTTGATATCCCACAAAAGTGAAGCTTTGGCTTGCTTTAAAAACTATATGAGTTTGGTGGAGAATCAATTAGATCGCAAGATTAAGGTTTTGCGAACCGATAGGGGCGGTGAATATCAATCAATAAGTTTTAAGGAACTTTGTGATGAAAAAGGCATAGTACATCAGGTAACTATGCCTTACACTCCGCAACAAAACGGTGTTGCGGAAAGAAGGAATAGGACATTGATGGAAATGGTCCGATCAATGATGTCTCAGGCAAATTTGCCTATCACCTTTTGGGGTGACGCATTATTGACGGCAGCATTCATCTTAAACCGTGTACCCTCGAAGTCGGTAAGTTCTACTCCTTATGAGTTGTGGAACAATAGAACTCCAGACTTAAACATTCTAAAACCTTGGGGTTGTGCCTCTTACGCACATTTATCCTCTCACAAATATGGCAAACTTGGGCCACGTGGGAGGAAGTGTATGTTCATCCGATACGCTGAAAACTCCAAAGGATATGTTTTCGTCGGTCAAGAGGACAATGGGGGTCTAATAGAATTCGAATCGAGGGATGTTGTCTTCTTGGAAAAAGAGTTTCCAAGACAGGGTGAGATAAGTCAAGACTTATCCTTGTTTGAGACTTGGGATCAAGAAGGATCGGAACGTTTGAGTGGGAGAATCCTTGGTGAAGAAGAAAATACGTTTCAAACTTCACCAATGGATGATACGAACGATACCAATCCTAATCCGAGTGGGAGTGATGTTATTCCAAGTGGGAGTGATGTCATTCCAAGTGGGAGTGATCAAACTCAAACAAGACGTAGTAATCGAACGAGTCTAACACCTCTGAGATTTGAGGATGAATTTCCTCAAACATTCATGACATTACTACAAGATGATGACGAACCTGCAAACTTCAAACAGGCCGTCACATGCCCTGCTAAAGATAAATGGATAGCGGCAATGGAAGAAGAACTTCAATCCATGAAAACAAACCAAGTCTGGGACTTGGTTGATTTACCTAAGGGACGTAGAGCCATTGGGAACAAGTGGGTTCTCAAAATCAAGCATAAGGCTGATGGCTCCATCGAGAAATATAAAGCTCGCCTTGTTGCGAAAGGTTTCACGCAACAGGAAGGAATAGACTACGAAGAGACTTTCTCTCCTGTCGTGCGTTTTACCTCGATTCGCTTAATTCTGGCAATGGTGGCTTGTTTGGACCTCGAATTACATCAGATGGATGTAAAGACTGACTTTCTTAACGGAGAACTAGATGAGGAGATCTACATGGAACAACCAAACGGGTTCGTACAAGAAGAAAACAAACATAAGGTTTGTAAACTTCGTAAATCCATATATGGTCTTAAACAATCCTCAAGGCAGTGGTATATGCGCTTTCAAGAAGTTGTTTTGTCGTATGGATTCTCCATGCTCGACGAAGACAATTGCGTATATATTAAGAGGATTAAAAACAAGTATATAATTATGTCTCTTTATGTAGATGACATACTTATAGCCGGAAATGATAAGCGTCTTATATTGGATATCAAAGCTTGGCTTTCATCCGTCTTTGAGATGAAAGACATGGGTGAAGCTGCATATATCCTTGGGGTTAAGATCTCAAGGAATCGTTCCAAGAAACTTCTTTCTCTCTCTCAAGAGACGTATATAAAGAAAGTTTTAGAACGGTTTAATATGCAGGACTGCAAGCCAATTGATACTCCAATAAGCAAAGGCGAGGGTCTATGTTTGGAGATGTGTCCCAAAGATCCAAAAGAAAATAAAGCTATGGAAAAAGTTCCATACTCCAGTGCTGTCGGGAGTCTGATGTACGCCATGATGTGTACTAGACCCGACATTTGCTATGCTGTTGGTATGGTAAGCCGTTACCAATCCAACCCAGGGCAGGCACACTGGAAAGCGGTGAAGAGGATATTAAGATACCTCAAAGGGACTGCGGACTATGCGTTATGCTATCAAGGCAATACCTTGAGACTCGAAGGCTATACCGATGCTGATTGGGCGGGTGATCTCGACGAGCGAAGATCTACCTCAGGCTTTGTTTTCTTACTCGGGAATGGTGCAATATCCTGGAGCAGCAAGAAACAAACCTGCATCGCTCTATCAACCATGGAAGCCGAGTTCGTAGCATTCAGCATGGCGGTCCAAGAAGCTGTTTGGCTTAGGAAATTCTTAGACAGGCTGACGAATGCCTCTGACTCGAGCACTGTTCCTATATACAGTGATAGTCAAGCTTCGATTGCCTATGTCAAAGATCCTAAATTTCATTGTAAGACCAAACATATTGACATTCGATTCAAGTTTGCGAAGGATTATGATAAACGAAAGGAAGTAGACATAGGATACATATCCACGCATGAGATGATAGCGGATCCCCTTACTAAGGCGATCCCCAGAGATGTGTTTTTCAAACACTTATCATCTATGGGAATGCGTAGGTGCTGAGCTGTATCATGTAATATTTCCCATGTCTATAGAAGATCAAAATTTAATTTGCATACAAGTTTCTTACAAATGATTTTATATACATTTGTGTTTAAGTCTCAGCTATTTTTGTGTGTATGTCGGACAGATTAAGGTTGGCTCTCTCACATAAGCAACCGCCTTATCTTATCAGATGGATAAGATAGAGATGAGACTAGTTTAAAGTCAAAATCATTAGACAAATGATTTAGAGTCATGACTTAAACAAGATAGTCGAATAAAAGATCTGCATCATACGGATGCTTACAAAAGATCTGAGATCTGTATCACAAGGATATAAAGATCTCATTGGATTTTTTGAATCCTATCTGTCTTATGCAGGATGAGAGTCCGTGAGTATTTCACGAGTAGTATGGGGACTCAAAAAGATAGGCACTGTGGTGTCTGATCTTTTCATCCGTACAACATCATTAAGACATACTCTCCCTGGGAAAGGAGTGATGTTGTAATACGTGTTCATACCACGTATGCATTTCGACCACTGAGTTAGTAGCAATAGTGTTTGCTATTATGTGAGACTCAAAGGCCATACGGGTCTTAACTCTTACCCTCAAGGACTCCAATTGGTTCCTTTAGATTTGACGAGATGATCGCTATCTTAGCGTGTTACTAATGGGCTATGGTAATTCGGCTCGGCGGGGCACGTTAGAAAAGCGAATCAAGTCAAGATCAGAAGGTTCACAAGAAGAGGAAGATTGATTTCATATTCACATTTGGACTTTAATGATTCAAAGCTGGCCAGCCAATTGTAATCCAGATGGGATTCAATTGTTGAATATAAAGTATAAGAAATGTGAAGAAATAATCTAGGGTAAAGCATGCGTTGAACTACTCAACTTTGCACCTTCGAGGTCGTTGTGTATCTCTAACAAGTGCACAACAACAGACTCTACGCGCATGACGGTCGCACGGTCTATTTCTCGGTATGATAGATGAAAGAACTAAGGGAAAGACGTTCTCTTACAATCCCCTCAAGTGTGAGTGGGAGATGTTGGATATGGAAGACGTTTGTACACCCTTGTGGGGGATGTACGAGGGAATACGGACCTCGAACGTCGCGCACACGAAGTCATGTGCAAAGGGAATCTGTTCCCTTGCGGAGAGGATCTCTGTATGAGCAGGAAAGTCGCATTATATATATGCATAAGTGCATGCGACATATGGCTAATAAAGGGGGAATATCTTAAGCTTATGTTGTACCATGCATATGGTACAACTTAAGCTTATAATGTGCCATGTATCATGGTACACCTTAATTAAGTTGTTCCAAAGGAACAACTTACCCTAAAATAACTACCTTGGGGGCTATAAATAAGACCCAAGGGTAGCCATTTTCCTTACACATTTGCATGAAATTCATGCATGCATCTTCTTCATAGCGAAGCTCTGCAGAAATATTTCCTCTCCCTCCTTCCAAGTTCTTAATCTAAAATAGAGATTTAGATTGTGGAATAGTAGCCTTACTCCGTTCGTGAGAAGACTCGATCCGTCGTGGCGAATCCGAAGGCAAAGTTCCGAGACTATCGTTCCGCATACGCAAGCGTAAGTCTCCACTTTAATTATCGATCCTAACTTTGTTTTGGACAGGATCCTTCATACCCAAATCTCGATGAAGTTTTGAAAATATATCCTTTTGTAATGGCTTCGTGAGAATATCTGCAACTTGATGTTCAGAGGGTATATACTTAAGTTCTACATCCTTTTTAACACAGTGATCATCTATGAATCTGTGTCTAATATCTATGTGTTTTATTTTTGGATGAAGAACAAAATTATTAGTAAGATTAATAGCGCTTTTATTATCACAATAAATTATACAAGTAGATGTATTAATACCATAATCTACTAAGACTTGTTTCATCCAAAGTACCTGAGCACAAGCAAGTCCGACAGCTATATACTCTGCATCGATAGTTGATAGTGAGACTGATCTTTGCTTTTGGCTAAACCACGAGACATGTGAATGTCCAATAAAATGACATGTTCCACTTGTGCTTTTTCTAGCGGCTTTACAACCAACATAGTCTGAGTCACCATATGAAATTAAATAAAAAGTGCTACCTTTGGGATAAAACAATCCAAAGTTAGAAGTGGTCTTAATATATCTAAATATGTATTTTACTGTTTTAAGATGTGATTCCTTTGGGTCATTTTGGAATCGTGCACAAGTGCATACACTAAACATTATATCAGGTCGGCTTGCAGTTAAGTAAAGTAAAGAACCGATCATACCTTGATGTGTTTTCTGATCAACCTTTTTACCGGCTTCATCTTTGTCTAAAGAGGTGGTTGTGGCCATATGTATATTCTTTCATGATGCATTCTCCATCCCGAACCTTTTGAGTAGATCTTTAGCATATTTCGTTTGATGAATGAAGGTTCCCTCTTTTGACTGATTTATTTGTGTCCTAGGAAGTACGTAAGCCAACCCATGTAGCTCATTTCAAATTCTTCCTGCATTAAATTATCAAACTCTTAATATAGATCTACTAAACTGATTTATTTGTGTCCTAGGAAGTACGTAAGCCCACCCATGTAGCTCATTTCAAATTCTTCCTGCATTAACTTATCAAACTCTTGATATAGATCTTCATTAGTAGATCTAAAAATAATGTCATCTACATAGATTTGAATAAGAATGTTATCATCATGAATTTTCTTAACAAATAATGTAGTGTCTGTTTTTCTAACATTATATCATGAGTTGATTAAGAATTTTCTTAATCTTTCATAACAAGCTCTTGAAGCTTGTTTCATGCCATATAATGCTTTATTTAGCTTATAAACATGTTCTACTTTCTTATCATGTTCAAAGCCAGGAGGTATAGGCATTTAAGAATGCGCTCTTTACATCCATTTGGTATAATTTAAAATTTTTATATGATGCAAAAGCAAGTTGCATCCTAATGGATTCTAGTTTAACAACATGAGAAAAATTTTCGTCGAAATCGATACATTCTTCTTGTGAATATCCCTGTTGATCGCTCCCGGATATACACCCGGAAAACAATGTGGCTTTACTGCAAGTGCACAGTTAAGTGGCAAGCGGGTATCGAATCACAGAGAGGACTAATGACAGTACTCTATTTTGGTTACTAAGCTATTCGTGGGGAATTCGTTTGAGAATGGATGGTATAACAATCGTTCGAGTAACAATGCAAATTCAATATAATAAGGACGTCTAGGGCTAGGGAATTCCCACTATGGATTTTCAAGTCATCGATGTGAGTTATGAAATACCATGAAATCAAACTCGAGTCAAGGTGAACTTACTGCAACTAATTGGAGAACCAACTCACACTGTCATGCTATTTAGGTCTGTAGCACTCTAAACCAGAGCCTCGCTGTCGCGCAAGCCTAGTCTAGACTACTTGGATTAAGATCGGGAATATCGTCCAATCCAAACTCAAGCTTATTGTCGTGCAACTTAAGTTCAGATATAGATCTTGATAGTTTGTATGCATTCACTATCGTGCAACGAATATGAGTATAGGAGAACATAAAAATGCTAACTTTGGTCACCGTCGTGCATCAAATCTAGGGGATCTCGATTGTAAACCTAAATCGAATATCTAAGGCTTTCCTTGGATCAAGATCCTCTGTCAGGCTCACGAGATCCAAGAGAAATCCCTATCTATCCGTAGTAAATCAAACAAGATCTAACCTTTTAATCAAGCCTAATAGCATAGCAATTCAATAGATCTCACAATCCAAACATTAGATCCATAGGGTTCATCCATATGCCCTAGAGCAAAGGAACTACTCACAAATCATAATGGAAATCAATAGAAAAACAAGATCAACAATGAAATTCATCATGCACTCAAGATTCAATAAGAGATATAGCATAAAAATCTAAACTTGCAAGAGATCAAGACAAACCAACGCCACAAAAGAAGCTTTCAATAGAAAATTAAGGTCCAATCTTCAATCTCTCGCTAATATCAAAGCTTAACTATGATTAGAAACTAAGGAAAAATAGTTCTAAGAAGTCTATCTGGTCCCCCTTGGGGCTGGAAACAAAACTGGGCTTAAATACATGGCCAAAGGAACCAAAAATACAAACCAAACACTACAAGAGAAAAGGTAATTTGTAGTAGTTACATTTGTAGCGGTTGATTAAACCGCTACAATACTATTGAGTGTAAGGAATTTTTTTTCATTTGTAGCGATT
Organism: Scilla litardierei; assembly: GCA_030789695.1. Lineage (NCBI taxonomy): Eukaryota > Viridiplantae > Streptophyta > Magnoliopsida > Asparagales > Asparagaceae > Scilla > Scilla litardierei. The sequence continues at coordinate 152,602,914 of CM061138.1, read as the reverse complement.
CGAAACCGCTATAACCAAAGAAGAAGGAACTGAGACGGGGACCTGGAAAATTTATTTATTTTGTGGCGGTTTTGACTCGCTGAAACCGATGTATCAGTGGGTCAAAACCGCTACAATAGCCCACTAACTTTTCATTGGTATCATCGATGAAACATAAACTATTTTGTGACCTAGTTTCTTCCATGTGTTTCGAATTTTTCTTTCTCCCAAAATCGTCAAAATCCACAGCATCGAGTGTTTTCTTTCTCACAAAATCAATGAAATCCAAAGCATCGACGAAGATTTCATCGACGACGAATCATCGAGGAACCGATGAACGGACGATGAAGTTTCGACGCGGCGGTCATCGATGATGACAACAAACACCGTTTGCGGTTTCGACGATGAACGTTCTTTGAGATCATCATCGACGTTCGCTTCGTTTACCCACAGAAATCAACGTGGTTATTGCAGGCAAGTGAACGATGAGAAACCCGCGGCCATCGACATCGTTCTTTTGGGAAATTGTTTCATTTTTTCTAATTCAGTTATTCTCTTTATTTTCCGTAGTTTGTTCCTCCTCCACAAAGTTTTGGTAGCATCGATGACGTTCGCCTGGATCACATCAGGTATGATCAGTTTCCTCGAGTTAGGGTGCTGATTTGTTCAAATGTTGGCATGCTGGCAGCCACTAGCAAGGCTAATTTGTTCAGTGCCCTCGTGGATAATTCCAGTTCTATTTTGTATTGTTGTCATGGTGGTGTTTGGGGTTTGGGGTTCTGTTTATGGTTTGTTCCATCTAACTATAAGTATGGAACTATAACTGTTCTTTATTATTTAGTGATGATATTAAGCACATTACAATACATACTTCATAATTGCTTGTGAGATCATGCCAAAAAGCCACTCATAAATCCTTCTCAAATGTCTTAATGTAGCTAAAAAATTGTTGGAAATAAACCTCCAACAATTGAAGGCACATGATCTTCCAGAAACTCCTGAATCATTCCAAATGGAGTTAATGTGCGAAAGATAGTGCGGATGTTATAAGTGAGGGAGGCCTTCGGCCTCCCCACCACTTTATCCCTCCATTACTCCCCATTTAGTTAGCATAATGGGGACCTTTGGAATTCATGCCATTCGGTATTCCATATGAATGAATAAATAGATGACCATAGCTTTGAGCCATGGTTACTCTTTCTTTTGAGTTCCAACACGTTATCAGCACGCTCTGTAGCTGAGCTGAATCCCCACCGACGGACGAACTGCAAGGACGCAGATAGTGCTTCCTTCTCCAAACTTCACTAGATACGAAGGGTAGGATCTAGAGGTAAATTTTGAAAAATCCCAAGATCAAAATTTTTGCGTACGCATGATAAATCTGTGTTTATGTTTTTCTATGATATCTATAGCTAAATTTTTAGCAATATCTACAAGAAAAACGATTTTTAAACAAACAACTTTACTGATTAAACAAATTTCAAACACACATATTTCCTCCAATTGCAAAATTGGACAAAATTGGGCATCATCCCCCCATTCAAATCGAAATTGAGATTGGGCCATTCTCGTTCGAATCAGCCAACTTCTTGGAATTGGGCTGCAAATTGATTTGCAAATGCCTCAGAAGTTTATAGAATTATTGGTCCATAACAAATCCCCTCTAATTGCATTCATATAGGGGATAATGAGAACTGTCGACATTCAAATCTTGATTCCGTGGGAACTGTCTGCATTCCTTTATCGGCATTCGAACTGTCGGCCATTCCAAGAAATCGAGATTGCTGCCTTGCCCATCAGAGCGCCGCCCCACTTGACGTTGGGGCCGCCTTGCTCGTCGGAAAGCGTCGCCCCCTGGGCCTGGCCGCGATCACAGAGGAAGGGTGGGCTTTCGGGTCGCCGGCCACCCCCCGTCAGGGGGGAAGGGGCGCTTTGGGTCACCAGCCACCCCCCGTCGAAGGGGGCCTTCGGGTCGCCGGCCACCACCCCTTCGGGAGGCTTCAGATCACCGCCGCCCCCCAATTTTAAGGGGGTGCCTCCCGATTCGCCACCGCCGACAGGCGGGGCCTCTCTCCAGTGCTGGCCAGCACCCCCCTTCGGGGGGGCTTCTCTGTGCCGTACGCCGCACCCCCAGTCAGGGTGGGGGCTTTGAATCTCCCTACCACCGTTCGGACGACCCATCGGACCGGGGGCTTTGGATGGCTGCCGCCTGGCTGCTGCACTTTCCACCCTCTCTTCTTAATCCCCTAACCCTAAGGTAAGGGGGAGAAGAGGCAAGGGCCTTCCCTAATGGGCCAGAAGCCCAGTAATTAGCACAATTGATAATAAACAAAATGGGTATTTTTGGGCGAACGGGCCTGCAGCTGCAGCCAGCCCACGTAATTTTAATATAAACTGTTTGCTGCATTTAATTTACATCTTTTGTCTGTAGCATATATATAACTGCGTGGATGTTGTAAATAATTCAGTCTTGTGGTTTGGGATCGGCCATTTTGAGATACACCTTTTTATATTCCTCGCTTTCTTTTTCTGTTTTGAGAGGAATTGTAGTGAGGTTATAATGTAAAATGCCAAAAGACCGGAGCTCAACCAAATTGAAGACGGAGATAAAAGCTGCATTATGGTGCGACCCAAAATGGTTTCCAAGTTGTATTTTTCATTTCTTTTGTATTTCATGTTTATGGACTGTATTCGGACATTTTTGGACATTTTGTTTCTAAGGGTATCTGGCCGATCCCCACATGACTGTTTATTTACTTTGCATGAATTTATTTTCCACAAATATTAATTCATATGTATTTATTTGCATAGATAAATGTTAAAATTGGTTGGCATCGATTTTGAGGTCCTTGACGCAGCAGGAAAGAACTACCTGAGCTGGCGAGTGGACCTGAAGTTTCACTTGCGTTCAATGGCACTCCTTCAATCAATTCTGGCCCTTGCAGCGGCTGAGACAACTGCTAGTAATGCCCCTACAGTGGCCCAACTAGCTGGCAGTTCTACTACCATTGTCTCCGACATGGATAAGGCAAAAGCCATTATCTATATCAGGAGACACATAGATCGGACCTTAAAGGCCGAATACTTAACGGTAGAAGACCCTCTTGAGTTGTAGACAGTACTGGTGGCACGCTATAGGCATCAAATTGATGTCATACTATCACGTGCCAATTATAAGTGGGAAAATCTCCGTCTTCAGGACTATAAGTCCATTGCTGAGTACAACTCAGCACTTCATAATATCACCTCACGCCTGAAGTTGTGTGGTGAAGAAGTCTCGGAGCATCGCATGTTGGAAAAGACATTTACCTCATTCCACGAGAAAGATGCAATCCTCATGCAACAGTACCGTGAACGCAACTTCACGAAGTTCTCTTATTTGCTCTCTTGCCTTCTTAGGGCAGAGCAGAATAGAGACTTACTACTTGCCACTCATAATTTGTGCCCTTCTGGTGCTGCCCCTCTCCCTGAAGCCCACCATGTTTCTCCCCAGAAGTGGAAAAACAAGAAGAAGGCTAGAAATAACAAAGGGAAACCTGCAATGAAGACACAAGAGCACCACCCCAGAACAATAACAAGGGGAAGAAAAACTTCACATGGAAGCGTAAGAACACTGGTCCAGTGCCAATTCCAAAGAAGAACTGGGAGGACAAATGCCATATATGTGGCATGACTGGACATTGGTTCAAAAACTGTCGCACTCCTTGCCACCTCCAGGACCTGATACATGCAAGCCTGAAGCCTCCCCATGAAACAAACATGGTGGATATTCAAACTCCGACCAAGTTTACTGCACAAGACTTCGAGAGTGATGATCTGCTCGATTAAGCCTTATCTTCTGTTTTTCTATGCATTTAAAATAAATGTAGCTTCATATGTAGTTGCTTTGAATGAACTTTAATTTGTATGTCAATTTTCATTACTTAAATAAATTTTCACTTTGCTTAATATAGATGAAGTGTGAGTGCCTAGTGGACAGTGCTTCGACGCACACCATCCTTCGCGATCCATGCTATTTTTATAACTTAAACAAATATGATGGTCCTGTTATCACAATTTCAGGATTGTCCAATATAATCGAAGGATCTGGTGAAGCAATCATATTGCTCCCAGATAACACAAGACTCAAAATACAAAATTCACTTTTCTCTCCAAAATCCAATAAGAATCACATAAGTTTCATAGATATTCATTTTAACGGGTATCACTTAGATACTAGAGATGAAGAAAACATTGAATATATGTATTTGACTAGTCAAAAAGATGGCCAGAAGACCATCTATGAACGATTTAAGGGACTCCCGTCGGGTCTCTACCACACATATATTCACCCTTTAAAAGCCAATATGGCTGAGCATCAGAAGTGCCTTTCATTGCCCAAATTTCAACTCTGGCACAATAGACTTGGTCACCCTGGATCAGCTATGTTGTGCTGCATCATCACTGAATCCTATGGACATAATTTGACGAACCAAAGGATTCTTCAAAAGGGTGAGTTTCCTTGTCCCCTTGTTTTAAGGGAAAACTAATAACGAGACCATCCATCCTGAAAGTGTGATTAGAGTCTCCAGGCTTCGTAGAGAAAATTCATGGTGACATTTGCAGGCCTATTCACCCTGTAAGTGGACCATTTCGGTACTTTATGGCACTAATTGATGCATCCACAAAATGGTTTTATGTGTGCCTATTGTCCATCCGCAACCTAGCTTTCCCAAAGCTATTGGCACAAATAATTAAGTCGCGGGCTCATTTTCCCGATAACTATATTAAGAAATTACGTCTTGATAATGCAGGCAAATTCACTTCTCAAGTCTTTGAAGACTATTGCCGGGCAACAGGTATCGAAGTTGAACATCATGTAGCACATGTTTACACCCAGAATGGATTAGTAGAGTCTCTTATAAAGAGACTCCAATGGATTTCACGTCCATTGCTCATGTAATCCCATTTTCCTGTGGATGCTTGGGGGCATGCTATACTGCATGTCGCATCACTAATTAGGATAAGGCCCTCTGGTGGCCATATATTATCTCCGATGCAACTAGCATATGGTGCACCACCAGATATCTCTCATTTGAGAGTGTTCGGTTGTGCGGTATATGGCCCAATAGCACCACCTCAGAGGACCAAAATACGTCTTCAGTGTCGTTTGGGTATCTATATTGGGTTTGATTCGCACTCTATTATTAGATACTTGGGACCTCTCACGGGGACGCATTTAAGGCACGTCTTGATGACTGTGAATTCGATGAGAAAATTTTTCCAAAACTAGGCACGCAGTCTAAGAATCCTGACGCTTTTGAGACCATTTCTTGGGACAACAAGTCTTTATTTCTATATGATCTGCGTACTAATCTGTGTTAAGATGAGATCCCGAAGATCCTTCACATTCAGAACACAATACATTTACTACCGGATAAATTTATGGACAACCAGAAGATTGTTTGTTCACACGTCCCTGATGCCAACACGCTAGCTAGGATTAACATCCCCAAAGATGGATGCAATCCACCGGCAGCAGAATTGGTTGTACCTCAATTGAAAAGAGGACGACCGCCAGGTTCAAAAGATAAAGTTACTTGAAAGAGGAAGATTCCTAGAGATATTACGATGATCCCTCTACAGGATGTTGAGCTCAGACCAACAACCTCTCCCCTCCTTATTTCCCCTGCAGAGGAACCAGTAGGAGAAACATCATTAAATTACGTACGTACTGGAGAGGTACCGGACAGCTAGTAGCACAATAGTCGACAACGATTTTGTGTTTGCTAATGCCGTTCACGTCGCTGAATACGACGATGACATCGAACCACGTTCTCTAGCAGAATGTAAACACAAAGTAGATTGGCCAAAGTGGGACGAGGCAATAAGAGTAGAGTTGGACTCCCTCTTGAAACACAAAGACTTTGGACCAGTAGTCCAAACACATGTAGGTGTTAAACCTGTGGGATATAAGTGGGTCTTCATTAGAAAAAGAAATGAAGAAAATGCGATCGTACGCTACAAGGCACGCCTTGTAGCACATGGATTTTCCCAAAGGCATGTGATTGATTATGAAGATACATATTCCGCGGTCATGGATGCGATCGCTTTTCGATTCTTGCTTAGCCTATCATCTCTGGAAAGCCTAGAAATGCAGCTCATGGACTTTGTGACTGCATATTTATATTGCGATATAGATAAAGAAATCTATATGAGACTTCCAGATGGGTTCAATTTACCCCCAGAGACGAAAGAGAGACCTCGGGATGTCTTCTCTGTAAGGCTTCAAAGATCAGTATATGGTCTTAAGCAATCAGGAAAAATGTGGTATAACAGACTAAGTGTTTTCCTTGCACAGCCAGAATTCACAAACAATGAAGTCTGCCAGTGTATCTTTATCAAAAGAACGAGAATGGGATTTATCATCGTCGCAGTATATGTGGACGACTTAAATCTCATAGGATCTCCTGCAGAGATCAATGAGATATCTGAAAGCCTGAAGCATACCTTCGAATTGAAAGACCTAGGCAAAACGAGGTACTATCTTGGCTTACAGATTGAACACCTACGAGGTAGAATCCTATTGCACCAATCAAACTATACAAGGAAACTTCTAAGCAAGTTTCGAATGGAACAATGTCATCCTTTAAGTACTCCTATGGTTGTGAGATCACTGGATGTTCATAAGGACCCTTTCGGCTGCTGGAAGAGGGGGATGAGTTACTGGGTTATGAAGTATCCTACCTCAGTGCCATTGGAGCACTTCTATATATGGAAAACTGCATGAGTCCCAATATAGCGTTCGTAGTTAATCTTCTTTTCAGACACAGTGTTGTGCCTACAAAGCGCCACTGGAATGGAGTCAAGCATCTTCTATGCTACCTCCAGGGTTCTATAGATCTGGGACTGTACTACCAGAGAGGTGCATCCTCCCAGTGACTTGGTTATGCTTATGCAGGTTACCTATCGGATCCCCATACAGCAAAATCACAAACTGGTTTTATGTTTACCTACGGAGGAACTGCTATCTCATGGAGATCAGTAAAGCAAACCACAACAGCAACTTTATCCAATCACTCTGAACTCATTGCGATCCACGAAGCAATCAAAGAGTGTTTTTGGCTTCGCTCCATCGTCCAACAGATCCTTGATACCACTGGCCTGAAGACTGGTGATTTTGAGCCCACTGTCTTGTTCGAAGACAACACTGCATGCATTGCACAACTCAAAAAGGGCTACATCAAAGGCGACAGAACGAAACACATATCTCCCAAATTCTTCTGGACACACGATCTTCAAAAGAACGAGGAGGTCAAAGTTCAGCAGATCCAGTCCTGCAACAACTTTGCTGATTTATTTACTAAGTCTTTACCGAAATGTATTTTTGTAAAACTTGTAAAAGGAATCGGTATGAGACAACTGAAAGACCTACAAGCCTGAAGCTTGTACGGATCAGGGGGGAGTAACCTGTGGGTTGCACTCTTTTTCCTTAAGCTGTTGGTTTTTTCCACTGGGTTTTCCATAGCTAAGATTTTAACGAGGCAAACACGATTACTCTGGATCCAGAAGTATCCAACCTCTTATCTTTATACGCTAAGACCAAAATAATGGATTGATAAGGGGGAGTGTTATTAGTGAGGGAGGCCTTTGGCCTCCCCACCACTTTATCCCTCCATTACTCCCCATTTAGTTAGCATAATGGGGACCTTTGGAATTCATGCCCTTTGGTATTCCATATGAATGAATAAGTAGAGGACCATGGCCTTGAGCCATGGTTACTCTTTCTTTTGAGTTTCAACGGTGGATTGAACATACCAGTTGTTTTCTGCCAAGAATAATTAGAATCCAACCGTTGGCAATACTATTACTGAAAAGGATCAACAGAAATATGCTCCCTATAATAAATGCAAAAGTAAGCAAACAGAAGGATGAAAAAAAAACTCCCCCAAGGATGAACAACAATTACGAAAATAGATTGGAGACTTCTATGTTTGTTTTCTAGGTTTATCCATTCTCATTGTGTAAATATAAAATCTACAAGAAATATGGAATAGTGATATCTAGTTCTCTTCAATTTTGTAAACTCGGGTTATATGCTTAACGTAGTGTTATAATATTTTACAGGCCATAAAACAATAATGAACGTTAGCATGACAAGCATTTATTTTGTTTTTCTACATTCTCATGAGTATGAAGTCCTCATCTGATAGGCTTTTATTTTTCTTTAAATCACTTGGATATGTTTTGTATAGAATCATTAAGATTTTACTTCTCATGTTTGTAATGCTAATCATGTTCTCTCTCCTTTTCATCAGGACAGATAGGAGTTCAAATTTACAAATACATATAGTTCGAAGGAAAAATCAAAATTCCCATTTTCTTCGTCTCTGCTAAGGCCTACCCATGTTAACTGTTCTCTACATTTTGAGTCCTTCAAATTTACAAGTACATATAGTTTTTTTGAGAGAACTTCTCTACTTACAGTTGAATTGTGGTTCTTGACTTGGTATATAGCCATGTGTTGAATTGTGGTTGTTAAGTCTATTATTTGTCTCTTGTGGCACAATTGATTCTTATGAAGTGTTGCACAAAATGTTACTTGAAATGTTTCACTTATTGTTCAACATTTGTAAACATGAGACAAGTGTTCTTATGAAATGTTGGACATAATGTCATAGGAAATGTTGAACGTGCTGTTCTATCATCTGAGATCTGTTCCCGTGCTTTTCTCTGTTGCTACTTGTTTTTAACGGCTGATTAAGGATAAGGCTCATTGTTTATTTGAAGATAGGAGCTATCATATTAAATGGTTTCAGATCTTCTCCTTCAGTTTGGATCGGGTGGTTTTCTCAGTTACATTTGCTGAATCAGTTTGTAGGTTGGTAAAAGATATTGTTCGAGCTCGGATTAGTTTCGACTGTTGAAGATCCTTTCTTATCTGATCTATCTCGCCTTGCTACTCTGGGGTTGTTCGTAAAATCCTTAGTGATTTGATCTGAAGAATTGTTGGCTAACCACTTAACAACTTTGTAGAGCGATGTTAAAGTTGAAGTTGGTTTTGAAATGATCAACGTTTTTGCGGAGATTGGCTTTGGTGAAAGTGATCTTTGAAGCTCCGGGAGGAGGCTGACGACTACAGAGGTAGGGGATCAAGGGAGTTGATCTTGGTCAGTATTGCAAGGGGATCTTGCACGTAATGGGAGCTTGCGCAAATTACTCCACGGGGTTGATTGAGGTCAACCCTTTGCGGTTTGTATTGAGGGGGAGTTTGTTTCCCCTAGTATCAAATTGTATTGTAACTATCATTATTTCAGTGGAGTAATTTGAATTTCTGGGCGGGGCCCCGCAGATGTAGGTGTGCGCACCGAACTGCGTTACCAATGACCATGTGTCGTGATGTGTTGTTTGTTATAATTCTCATGTCTTTACTATTTAGGTTGGCATACTAAACTTCAATTGGTATCAGAGCAGGTCATCCGCATTCTTTGTTTGTCAAAGGGGGTGTGATTCTGCTGTTTGGGTACGTCAACCATGAACACGAAGGAGGGAGCTTCTGTGACCCGGCCGCCTTTGCTCACTGGAACTAATTATACGTATTGGAAATCTCGGATGCGCGCATTCATCAAATCGCTTGACGAGAAAGCCTGGGTGGCCACTATCGAAGGCTGGACTCCTCCTACTGTTGATGACAAGAAAGGACATGAATCTCTCAAGCCTGCCCAAGACTGGAGTCTCGAAGAAGAACGAGCAGCTCTGGGAAATTCTAAGGCCGTAAATGCTATTTTCACTATTGTTGATGAAGAATAGTTCAAGTTGATCTCTACTTGCGAAGTTGCGAAGGAAGCATGGGACATCCTTCAAAACATACATGAAGGGACAAGCACTGTAAGAGCATCTAAACTTCAAATTCTAGCTTCTCAGTTTGAAAATCTTAGAATGAATGATGATGAATCTGTGGCTGAATTCAATGGAAGACTTCGTGATATAGCTAATCAGGCATTTCAATTGGGAAAGAAGTACTCTCAAAAGAAATTAGTGGAGAAAACTTTAAGATCGCTACCTGAAAAATTTTCAGCCAAAATTGCTGTCATTGAAGAAGTTAGGAATACATCTGATATGAGATTGGATGAATTGATGGGGTCTCTTCAAAATTTTGAGATGAACTTGAAGCAAAATAAAAGGGAGAAAGGAATGGCTCTAAAGGTGGAAACTACTGATGTTTCGCATGAAGGGAATGACACTGATCTTGAAGACGGTAGATCATTGTTAACCAAAAACTTTAGTAAAATGATGAGGAAAATAGGAAGTAGAGGTCAGAACTTCAGAAATGATAGCAAGGAAGTTCGTCCAAATTTCTCCCCTGCAGGAAGAGGTAACAACCGTTCTATACAGAAGTATGAACCAAAGAATAGAGGCAAGGGAATTCAGTGCAGAGAATGTGAAGGGTTTGGACATATACAAGCAGAATGTGCAAACACCATCAAGAAACAAAAAGGAAAATCTCTGGCAAGTTCCTGGAGTGATGAAGAGTCCGAAGGATGTACTGGAGAAGAAGATACTGTCAGCAATTATGTTGCTTTTATGGCCATTATGAATGATCAATGTACTGATGACATTACTAGCAATGTTGGACCTAGTGTGGGCAAAATTCACACCATGTTGGAGGAAAAATGTAAGAATGTCAAGAAAAATGTTATAACATTCAGTACAACATCGGACAGTGAATCTACTTCTGATACGGGCGAGGATGAAGAAGTTGACGAAGTTGATATTCGATCTACATATCAAATCATGTTTGCAAATTGGATAAAGATTTGTGAGATAAACAAGTCGTTGAAAAAAGAAAACACTAGACTAAAAGGTGAAAGGGAAGAAGCTGTAACTTAACTAGGAGAGATCAAGGTTGATTTCAGAAATCTAGAGGGACAACTCAGGAGAACACTGCTGAGAACCGAGAAGGTAGAGAGTGTTCTAAACAAATGAAACTCTGGTAAGACTAAGCTTGATAACATTCTAAGCATGGGAAAAGTATCCGGAGATCGTACGGGCGTAGGGTTCTATAGAGGAGGTTATCTTCAGTTCACCAAGGAGGTTCATGGTCGAACTATTAAGAGTAAGAGCAACAACAGTTATTTCAAGCAAGGGAGTCAAAAGGATGGACACAAGAAGAGTACTATTCACAGGCAATTGGTCTGTAATTACTGTCGATGCAAAGGTCACATTGAGAACAGGTGCTTTAGACGAATGAAACATCAACATGAAGGAAGAAACACATGACATCATGAGAAAAGGTTCGAAAAGAGATGGGTAAGGAAGTCTAGTGTTCACAGCCTAGTTGCCTACACTTCCATGGTCGCTTTCTCGAAAAACCCGTGGTATTTCGACAGCGGATGTTCTCGTCATATGACAGGAAATCGAGGTCTTCTTTCAGAGTACACTACTGGTAACAAAGGACATGTTACCTTTGGTGATGGCCAGAGAAGCAAAGTCATTGAAAAGGGGGAGCTGAAGATGACTGAATCTGTTACTCTGAAGGATGTCAAGCATGTTCAAGACCTAAAGGCTAACCTGATTAGTATAAGTCAACTATGCGACCAAGGGTTATTTGTTCAGTTCACTAAGGATGAGTGTGTTGTACTGAATAAAGCTGGAGTGAACGTTCTTACTGGGAAGCATTCGGCTGACAACTGCTATCTGCTTCAAGAAGCTAACAGCTGCCTCACCGCCAGTGTTGAAGTCTCCGAACAGTGGCATCAAAAACTTGGTCACGTTAACTACAAAACCTTGATTGAAATCACCAGGGTTAGAGCTGTTCGTGGGATGCCTGTTTTGTCAAAGAAAAAAGAAGGAGTTTGCGGACCTTGCCAGCTGGGAAAACAGAAGAGAACTAGTCATAAACAATTTCAGACCATCACCACATCTAAGAATATGGAGCTATTGCACATGGATCTGATAGGACCCACGACTGCGGTCAGCATGGGAGGTAAGAAGTACATTTTTGTTTGTGTTGATGACTTCTCTCGTTTCACTTGGGTAGATTTTCTCAAAGAAAAGTCTGATGCTTTCAATGCCTTCAAGAAACTCTGCACCCGTCTTCAGACAGAGAAAGGAGTTACTATTGTAAAAATTATGCGAATTTGCAGCGATCATGGTAAGGAATTTGAAAATCACCTGTTTGCTGATTTCTGTGAGCAGAGGGAATACGACATGAGTTCTCTGTGCCTAAGACTCCTCAACAAAATGGAATTGTTGAAAGAAAGAATCGCACTCTACAGGAGATGGCTCGCGTGATGTTGAACGCCAGGAAAGTCAATACTAAATGGTGGGCCGAAACAATTAATACTGCTTGCTACACTATAAATAGAGTGTATCTGAGACCCAGAACGGAGAAAACTCCCTATGAGATATGGAAAGGTAAAAAAACCTAATGTCTCCTACTTTCATGTTTTTGGTAGCAAATGTTACATTTTGCAGGATCGAACCTCTAAGGGAAAGTTCGATGCAAAGAGTGATAAAGGAACATTCCTCGGATATTCTATTACGAGTCGTGCCTTCAGGGTTCTGAATCATCGCACTGATGTTTTGATGGAGTCTATCAATGTTGTCGTTGATGATTTCGAGCAGGGAGAGGTTGCTATTCATGAGGGGCCTGGAACTCAAGAAGAGGTTAATGAAGAAGATGAAAATGTTGAACAAAATGTTATAACATTTGATTCAACATCTAAGAGTACCTGTCAGAATGGTACTTCTCAGGAAACTACATCTGCCGAGGAATCTCAATTAGATGAAAATGAAGCTCGCTCCTCGCATGGGATTACAAAAGTTATTCGAAATCATCCCCCTGAACTTGTCATTGGGAATGTTGAAGATGGTCTTCGCACCAGAGGCACTAGTCAGGTAAATTATCGAGATCTTGCTGGTTATACGTGTTTTTATCCAATGTTGAACCCAAGAATGTTAAATAAGCATTACTTGATGACTTCTGGGTGATGGCGATGCAAGAGGAGCTGAATTAATTTCAGCGCAACGACGTCTGGAGTCTTGTTGAGAGACCAAAAGGGATTAATGCCATTGGAACTAAGTGGATTTTCAAAAACAAAACGGATGAAAAAGGAAACGTCACACGTAACAAAGCTCGACTGGTAGCTCAGGGATATACTCAGATCGAGGGAATTGATTTTGACGAGACTTTTGCTCCTGTGGCCCGCTTGGAATCTATTAGGTTACTTCTCGCCATCGCATGTAGTTTCAATTTCAAGCTTCATCAGATGGACGTGAAAAGTGCCTTTTTAAATGGGATTTTAAATGAGGAGGTATATGTCGAACAGCCGAAGGGGTTTGAAGATCCATTCTTGCCTGGCCATGTTTATCGTTTGAAGAAAGCTCTTTATGGTCTCAAGCAAGCTCCTAGAGCTTGGTATGATAGACTGACCAGATATCTCCTAAAAAAGGGTTATGAGCGAGGGGGAGCTGACAAGACGTTGTTCATCCAGAGAACCAGGTCTACTATCATAGTTGCTCAGATCTATGTTGATGACATAGTTTTTGGGTCTACTTCATCTCAACTGGTTCGTGAATTCATTGATCTCATGCAAAGAGAGTTCGAAATGAGTATGGTCGGTGAGTTACATATGTTTCTTGGCCTTCAAGTTAAACAAACTAGCGATGGCTTGTTTATATCTCAGAATAAGTATGCTAAGAACCTTGTTAAAAGGTTCGGTCTTGAGAAGGCCCGTCAAGCTCGCACTCCTATGGGTACTACTGAAAAACTCACGAAGGATGATGGTGGAAAGCAAGTGGAGGTTACTTTGTACAGGAGCATGATAGGAAGCTTATTGTATCTGACAGCAAGTAGACCTGACATCAGTTTCAGTGTTGGGGTGTGTGCACGTTATCAAACCTGTCCTAAGGAATCTCATATCACGGCTGTTAAACGTATAATCAGGTATATAAGTGGGACAGTTGATTATGGCATTTGGTACTCCAAAGATACCAACACTCTTTTATCAGGGTATAGTGATGCTGATTGGGCTGGTAATGCTGATGATAGGAAGAGTACTACAGGAGGGTGTTTTTAAGTCGGAAACAACTTGGTATCCTGGTATAGTAAAAAGCAGAATTCTATTTCGTTGTCAACAGCTGAGGCAGAATATATCGCAGCAGGGAGCTGTTGTACTCAACTCTTGTGGATGAAACAAATGCTGACTGATTATGGCACTGATCAGGATGTCTTGACCATTCTGTGTGATAACCAGAGTGCTATAAACATTTCCAAGAATCCTGTTCAACACTCAAGGACCAAACATATTGACATTCGACATCATTTCATAAGAGAGCTAGTTGAAAAGAAGATTCTCGTCATGGAGTATATAGATACTACCAGTCAGTTAGCAGACATTTTTACAAAACCCTTGGATTCATGCAGGTTCGAGGAGTTACGACAAGCTCTTGGGCTGTGTCGTATCTAATGTTGGACTTATTGTTGCACATAATGTTGGACACAATGTTGTACATTATGTTGCAACTTTAAACGGGGTTCTTGTACGTATAGTAATTTCTTTCTGGTGGTATATTCTCTTCCCTCGGCATTTATTTCTCTATTGTGATTTTCCTTGAGATCATCATTTCATTTGTTCATTTCAAGATTCAAGGGAGAAGCGGTTCTGAGGAACTAGGGTTCTTGGTTCTTGATTTTTCGTTAAAAGATTTCGTGTATCTCTTGCAAATGGGTCGTGCTCGAAATGAGAAACCCTCCTCAAACCCTCGTCGTTCAGCCCGTCATGCTGCTTCGTCCCAGCAAGTTCCCAGCTCGTCTTCATCCCTTCGTTACAAACAGAAAGGAGTTATTCCTCGCGCCTCTAGATCATCTCCCGCTGGTATTTCATCTACTTCCTCATCTCATTTGTCGTCTGACTACATGCAATCTGGTTCTCGTTCGAATTTAGCTGTGGTGCCTTTTTCCCCAATTGTTCTTGATTCTTGCTCTCGGATTAAGTCTCAAATGTCCCCCGCTGAAGAAGACAAATCTTTTCCTCACCCGGTCACTGTGGAGGATTGGTTCTGGTACCTTCGCCGAACGGATCGCAAATTGAATATTTCATGGTTGGATTTGTCAAAAACGCGTTTTGGTTCTGTCTCCCTTAAAGATGTGGATGGAAAACTTATTAGTGTGCGTGTTCCTTTTGATGATACGGTTGTGCTTAAGACTTGGAACCCACCTGTGTCCTCTGTAAAAATCTCAGATATCATTGTTTTAGACGATTCTGATTCTGAGCATCTCTTGAATGGTGATGAAGGACTGGATGTTGATAGAAGTGATGATGGTGCTAGTAGGGACATCATTAATGATGGTACTAATGGTCTGAATCCTGGTGAAGGATCATCTTGTCATGATGCTCCTAAGTTTGATCAAAATGCTGATTGTCGCAGTAATTCAGCTGTTGCTGGGGTATTGGATCCTCAGGATGCTTCTCTTAATGTTTCTCACTGTATGGATTTGACTGGTGGTTCTTTGTGTCCTGAGAGCAAGAAGGATGGTGTTGTACCAGGTTCAGAGACAAATGCATCTATTGAGGAGAGTGTTCCTGAAATGTTCTCCTCTGATCAGGTTGAGGAGAGTGTTCCTCCTGCTGAGGAAACCTCATCTCTGGGTAAAAATGTTGTACCTTCTTCGGATGTTGGAACAAATGTCAGAACATCTGCTTGCAATCAAGGTGTAGATCCTATGTTGAATGCTGATCCCAGTGTGGACCCCCATGTTTCCCATCCTCGCAGATCTAGACCTGGTTCCCTCAAGCGCAAGTCTTCTTCCAGATCGTGCATGATTTACCCTTCCAAGATTCCCAAGAAATCTGGTGGTCCTAGTTCCTCCTCTCCTTCTACTGTATCTGCTACTAAGGCTTTATCCTTTCAATTCTTTGACAAGTCATGCCAGACTCGATGTGATGGATATTCTAAGCGATCCATTTTTGGTGAAAAGTCTGTAGCTGTCTCCTCCTTTAAACAGACCCATTTTGTTGTCTTTCTCAAGGTCATTGATCTTGTCCAGGCAGCAAGCTGCTTTAAGACATTTTATCATGTTCTGGTCAGAGAATTCTACTGTAACCTCTTCAAGTCCTCTGCAGATTCCGCTTCCGAAGGGGGTTTCAGGTCATTTATTCGGGGAAAGATTGTTCCGTTCTCTCCTGCTATCATAAACAAGCTTCTCAAGTGGTCGTGCAATCAAAACCTCCCTCTGTATGGAGCTTCTGTTGCTGAAGATCATGATCTTTTCATCCAGACGGTCACAGGTGGACAATATACATGTTGGCCGAAGTCGTTTTCCTTCCCTTCATCTGCACTGTCTGCTAAGTACTTCTTGCTGTATCGCATTGCCACTCGGAATTGATTGCCGACTTCCAACATGTCAATCGTCACCAAGGCTATGTGCAAACTACTGTTTGCTGCCAGGACTAAGCAATCTTTCAATCTGGGCAGACTTATTTTTGATTCCATCCTTTCTCTATCCGAGTCATCCGCACCCAATACTGCTCTGCCTCATGCTTCCCTCATTTCCATGATACTGTTTTCGCAAGGAGTTGTTCCTGAGTCTTCGGAGCTTCCGGTATCTTGTGACTTAATCAGTTTCACGACTAAGTCCGTTGCCGGCAAAATCGACGATTTATCTGTTCTCTCTCCTGTGTCCTCCATGCCGACCTCATCTTCCTCTCCTCACTCTGCATCTAAATCTGCCTGCAAAAAGTCTTCTCACCATAAAGCTTTTGTGCAAGATCTACTGGATGACTTGTTAGTGTTTCATAGGGCTGTCAAACCAGTCGATGATCAGCTTGATATGCTAGAAGGTCAGCGGGTTCTTCTTCAAGCTCAGAAGGATTTTCTCCAGGATCGTATTGCTCAGCTTCAAGCTAAGATGTCTCCTGACAAGGTATGACTTTTGGCTTTTGGTGTCACAAAGGGGGAGAACTTAATGGTGTGATGTGAATGGTGTTTTCTGTGGATCCGAAACTTCTGTGGAAGGAGCAATTTTTTGGATGTGGGAAATTTTTGGATGTTGTTTGGTCTAACCGATGTACTGTGATTACCTGATGTTCTTAATGTCTGGTACGTCTACATTTCTTGTCCTTATCTCGTTTGCCGGTTTTTATGCTTATTGGTGCTATATATAGTGATCTCAGATCCTATTCATTTTGATTGTGCCACTAAAAGCCAAAAGGGGAGATTGTTAAGTCTATTATTTGTCTCTTGTGGCACAATTGATTCTTATGAAGTGTTGCACAAAATGTTACTTGAAATGTTGCACTTATTGTTCAACATTTGTAAACATGAGACAAGTGTTCTTATGAAATGTTAAACATAATGTCATATGAAATGTTGAACGTGCTTTTCTATCGTCTGAGATCTGTTCATGTGCTTTTCTCTGTTGCTACTTGTTTTTAACGGCTGATTAAGGATAAGGCTCATTGTTTATTTGAAGATAGGAGCTATCATATTAAATGGTTTCAGATCTTCTCCTTCAGTTTGGATCGGGTGGTTTTCTCAGTTACATTTGCTGAAGCGGTTTGTAGGTTGGTAAAAGATATTGTTCGAGCTCGGATTAGTTTCGATTGTTGAAGATCCTTTCTTATCTGATATATCTCGCCTTGCTGCTCTGGGGTTGTTCGTAAAATCCTTAGTGATTTGATCTGAAGAATTGTTGGCTAACCACTTAACAACTTTGTAGAGCGATGTTAAAGTTGAAGTTGGTTTTGAAATGATCAACGTTTTTGCGGAGATCGGCTTTGGTGAAAGTGATCTTTGAAGCTCCGGGAGTAGGCTGACGACTACAGAGGTAGGGGATCAAGGGAGTTGATCTTGGTCAGTATTGCAAGGGGATCTTGCACGCAAGGGGAGCTTGCGTAAATTACTCCACGGGGTTGATTGAGGTCAACCCTTTGCGGTTTGTATTGAGGGGGAGTTTGTTTCCCATAGTATCAAATTGTATTGTAACTATCATTATTTCAGTGGAGTAATTTGAATTTCTGGGCGGGGCCCCGCAGATGTAGGTGTGCGCACCGAACTGCGTTACCAATGACCATGTGTCGTGATGTGTTGTTTGTTATAATTCTCATGTCTTTACTATTTAGGTTGGCATACTAAACTTCTGTGGTTTTTTAGAGAACTTCTCTACTCTCTACTTATACATGATGTGATACTTGATACTGGTTTAATAGAAGTATATAGCCAAGGGTTGTATACTAACAGTTGTACTTGATGATGTGATGTTGATAAAGTTATCAATGAATCCTAAGAAGTTCTTCGCAGAGTGAACTTAATTGTGTTCTTTTAATTGTGAACAAATGGTATATATAGAACTGTTGAAGAACCATCTGGCTTGTTGCTCAGATGCCCCTTTGGCCTTTAACATATTGATCCATTGTTGAGGGCTATATGGGTGGCAAGACTTTTATGCCAAGCTTTTGTTGAATTCTATGTGAAATTGTTATAAAATATGTTGACATGTTTCGTGAATATGCATCTTAACAGATTATATTACATGCATGCTAAATTAGTTATATCTTTGTACAAATGTTAAAGCACATCTGCTTGTGCCTAAGCCTTAGTTGCATTTCTTTTGTTGGTATTTGGTCTACAACATGTTATTGTACACGTAGTTTGAAGTCTTAGTTGCAAATCTTTATTATTACATGTTAATCCATATCCTCGTAATGACTAAGATTTTGAACCAGTAGTGCTAGGCATGTACACATTCAAATTCCCACAGTTACGTTGTTCATTTGGCCAAAACAAATGATGTGGGTCACAAAAATGTAAACAACAAGCAGCAGTGGTAATAGATTTGCATAGAATTTAATTTTTTTCCATTTGTTTGTCATACTTAATAATATCTGCACTGACCCTATACGGTCATTATGCAGTCTAAAATTCTCCTTTGCAAAAGCTAACATGGTTTGCAGTACTGCCTTTTAAGCTAGCATTGTACATGAACGAGCAAATCAATATCTAGTTTACTTTAATATCTAATCCATCTCCTGGCGTGTGCGTGGCAAGAGGTAGCATCAGTTGTGTTCATTATTTCTTTAATTTGTTTTTACGTGTTGGCTTTTGTATAATGGATCTTGTGGCTTTTCTTGGATGATCTTGTTATTAAGTGTTCTATGGGCGTTATCACTTGTAACTTGTTTAATTTGTGAATCTAATGCAGATTCATATGGAATCAGAAGGTAGCAGTTCACGACGCCGTAAGAAAGGAGCTTCGTCTGTATATAAGTCCACATGGATTTGTGAGCTAATAGGTTTTTAATTCATGTCATGATTATAAAATTTTTGCAACTTCCATATAATTAATGATCTTAATTATGCAGATGTTTCTAATCCTGAAAATCCCTAAAAGTGTGGCAAAATGGTTTTGAGAAATGCGAGGGACGTTCATGATACATTGTCATACATTAAGTAATACCTTTCATTAATTTTATATTTTCCAAGATTTTATAACATTGTGTCAAATCTTTATCTTTATTGAAGGAAAATCGTGAGAAGAATAGGGAGAATGCTCTTAAGCAAGACTGTGATCCAACTACCTGGTCACCTCCAATGGCTCAACTTTATGGTTTAATGGTAACAAAAACTTATCACAATATATATTAAATTGTTGTGAACGAGAAACAGGTTTGGAGAAGGTTGAGGCTAGGAAACACCTAGCCTCCTTTATATAGTATTCATAATGGGTACTCATATGGGTGGATACCCAATAGGCCCAATGGGTCCTATTCATAACACTTCCCCTTATCCAACCAACGTGGTACACTCGACTTATGAATACTGAATGATTCATTAGTACTAATGAATATCTTAAAGGGTGGATACTTCTAGATCCAAGTTAAGGGTAACTGCCTCGTTAAAAACCTTTAGCTATGGAAAACCCCGTGGGAAAAAACCGATAGCGAAGGGAAAAGAGTACAGCACTCCATAACTTCCCCTGATTTGGGGATGTGTCGAGGGGTGGATACTTCTGGATCCAGAGTCAATATGGTTGCCTCATTAAAAGCATGACTATGGAAAACCCTTTGGAAAAAACCACTAGCCAAGGAAAAAAGAGTACAACTCTACATTTGACTCCCCCTTATCTGATCAAGCTTCAGGCTTGCAGATATCCTATATATCTATACATTTATCTCCTATGTGTCTATACATCGATCTCATCTACGACATTCCAAAAGCAAAAGTAAAGTACAAGCATCACTCATCTCTACAAGTTTCACTCATATAAGGCAGTAGCTGAAACTGAAGGAGCGCTAGCGAACTTGGTAGACAGCTCCTCGTCTCAATCGTCATTGTCTGCGAGGTACTTCAGGACCTGGCTTTGTATGTTCTTGAACTGCTCCTTGGGTGATGAGCTTCTCGGGATGGTGGAAGGATGTAGACTTGGGAGGATTCTGTGTAGATCTTCAGGAGGTGGACATCCCTTTTATGCTATTCATCGTGATGATCTGTAACCTGCATATGCAAATACATTTAACATAGAGGATTTTTCCTCGACCCTTGGAGATAGCGCAGAAGCTACATATCTCCGGTCCAGTGGTGCGCTGCACTGTACCTGGCTAATAGTTATACTATTAACGCTCAAAAGAGACGCATACAGTTGGCCAGGTAAAAGAGTGTTACAAAGACACTTAAGGTACTTTTGGACCATATATATTCTTCCCCTCTTCCAGCTAATGGAAAGGGGTCTTTTAATGTATATCCATACAACCAAATAGGTGTATTTAATGGAGAATGATTTTAATGTTTCTTCATCAATCGTCATTGTATGAACTTTTCATCTTCGGGATGATTAATTAATGTCATCTTCAGGATGATATTTTATTTCCAGGATAATAGTTCATCTTCAGGATGATTGTTCATCTTCAGGATGATTAATGTCATCTTCAGGATGATAGTTCATCTTCAGGATGATTGTTCATCTTCAGGATGATTAATGTCATCTTCAGGATGATTGTTCATCTTAAGGATGATTAATGTCATCTTCAGGATGATAGTTCATCTTCAGGATAATTGTTCATCTTCAGGATGATTAATGTCATCTTCAGGATGATTGTTCATCTTCAGGATGATTATATTCTGTAAGCCAAGGATTTGTGCCTAGCTAGGACTTTCATATCATATCATATCTGATAGATAGGCTTTAACAGATATTTCGGTATTTTCTCTTCAGGAGATCTGATAATATTTTGAGTTATTAAAATAATCTCAATTCTTTTAATTTGCTCTCTTAAGAACAATACTGTTTTTAAGAGGTGCAAACAACCACCTTTTAGTATGAGTCCTTTAAGGATCTCCATCTAGGCTGTCTTTCCTTTAATATATTATTAATATATGTCCCAAAAAGAAATGAAAGTAAAGAAAGAATCTATACATGCAGTTGAAAAAATTTTATATCGGTAATGTTGTCACATCCAATAGCAACATCAACCAAAAATTCCCTCTTTTTGCCATTCGTTGGGTTACGCCTTGACATAAACCAGTCGATGCATCAGATTCATCTTGTAAGTGAGTTCAGCTCATCTTACTTGATTACTTCCTGGTTTGAGTGATTTATACCTCTGAAGCTATAGCAAATTAAAATGCTTATAGCTAACGATTTTATTTTAATTCTCCTTTAATACTCAGTTATCCCACAGGATTTGATATCATTTTTAATACCAGGACTTCAGGTCCAACACCTTATATTTCATAAGTGAGTCCAGCTCACCTTATTATTGCCTCATTCCACATTATTATAATTTGGCCAAATCTCTATCTTTGCTTCAGGCAAAGCAGAGTTGTGGAATCGATATTTTATATTTAACTGGCAAAGTGAAATATGAGAGAATTTGTCGACAAAATGTGTTCTTTCTTGCCCAAAACTCACCCCGTACGTACTATAATCATTTTGATTTCTCCCAGAGGTGTCTCCTTCACGACGCGTTAAGGAAGTGAAGGTTCTGGGACAGATAAAGAATATGGACAGATCCAGAATTGGTCCTTAGCAACCAAGTTGCAATAAGGTTCTGGATTTGAGCTCACTTTCCTGTGGTGGTATTGCTTTTTCGGTCTCCAGGAGTAGATTTCTCTCTTTGGAGCCTAGTGGTATGTCCTCTCATCTCTTAAGGACATCCACTTCTGCTACTGGTGGATTGCATCCATTATATTTGGTATGTCAATCCTAGCTGGATTTTTAGTAACAGTGATGTGAAAGTTTTGACAATATTTAAATTGTCAGTCTGATTATAATCAGATCATATGTATTTACTTTTTAAATGGTCAATTTAAGCTTCAGGCTCATAGATGATTTGAACCTAATAGGGAATTGAAGGATCTTCAGGATCCTTTTTACCATCAACACACAATCTATAAGACGTGTATAAATGCCTTACTCATACGAGATTTTGGAATCTATTCATCAAAGTTGGTTAGTCCTGATGAATGTGTTCTCTTTGTGACATCATGACAGTTTAGGTATTGTTGCTTCAGGAACACATACACAGCGTTGCAGACGTACCATCTTTTAGATGTACTCTAAACCCATTCTTAGAAAATATTTATATGGAGTTGATCAGACTCATATAAAAAGGTTCTAATGGTGTGTTTCGCTGAGTGTACGCAACCACTGTTGCTAATTATTTATGATTTCCCATTTTTATCCAAAGTTACCACTATTTTAAAAATTGTGGTGGGATAATGACCATTTTTAGAGGATATATTGATGAGTACACCAAAGGTACATCATCAATCCTATTAAGGGAGTGGACGAAGCCTATTTATATACCTTAAATACTCTCAAGAGACCTAAAGGTCTTCATTATCTTTAATGATGATAGTATATCATCTTAAATTCCTTTGAGGAAGTGGGAAGAGTCAATGTCCATGTGAATGGAGATGATCTCATTATCATTTTTCCCTTTTGAATAGGACAATGAAAGTTTCACCCTTTTTGAAGAATCTTCGGGTTCGTCTGGTTGATGATGTCTTGCATCATCACTCCAAGGTGATATCGATCCAAAGTTGGTCGATTCTGGACACTTCTGGTGTTCCAAAATAATTCCTCTTTTTGAATTTATGTGGGACTTTTGAAAAGTCCATTAAAATGCTCAAGTTAATTTTGTCCGGTAATAGTTGAACTGTGTTCAAACTGTGAAGGATTACATCTTCACATTGACTATTGTGCGGATCATTTTGGGACAAAAGCTTCAGGCTTCATTTATTTCTTGAGTCATTAGGGATTTTGTTTTTGACGAACGTTTCAGAGAGTATATGGCATCCTCATTTTGTTTTTAGGGGTATTCAAGATAGAAAATCATACGCAGTAAAATAAAATGTATTAAAACTACAAGAGAATAATACTGATGATTTTGTTAAATCAACAAGTGACATATTGTGATGTGTGCTCTTGAAAACATACAACTATAATTATGCTCATTAAAAATTATGTTATGACAACAGATTATATTTGATTTCAAAGTTTATTTGTCCTTGGGGAGTAGCTAAATATACATGAGGTCAATTAGAATTTCGTCATTTTGACTAGATATGTATGTATTTTTATATGGCATAAGTTAATGCACATTCATGTTTGCAAAAACGTTATGGCTCTTATCAGAACTTCTGGTCTGATATTGGCTTGCCATTGCTTACTCCATGTCGAGGTATATCATATCTTCCCTTTCCCATTTAATTCAAGACTTCCCCTGTTTTAAGCTTTCCTTATTTTTATTTCAGGTCATGTTTGATCCTGAACTTCCCCTGATTTCAATATTCCTTATTTATAAAGGACAATGAAATTTAGTCTTGCTAAGGAGACATAAGCAGGGGTTTGAGCAAATTATTTTATACTTCCACTTTTCTAATTAATAAGAGACTTTTAAAAGTCTATTTGAATGCTCGAGTATATCTTCAGGCCATTTACTTGAGTCGTTCAAATTTTATGTGGATAGTTTATCATGCTCAGAGGGGAAAACAAATATGTGGCTACGAAATTTATAATTTCTCACTTGTCTATTAAGTCACGACTTCGGGCGTACACTTAAAAGTAAGGGGTAGATTCAAGAATCATACATTGTAAGTGAGATGACTCTAAAAGAGTTTAGCGGTGTTATGACAACTGCTGGTGTCAATATTCGATTATATAGACAATAAGTGTGAGAGGTCTATATACCGCAAAGTGCGTATCTTTAAAAGATCGCATAAATAGTTTTCGCATAAGCCATCGTTTTTGTTGATATTTATTTTATTAGGGGAAAGGGCGCTGACTTTTGATTTGATTTTGAACTTCAGGTTCATTTTGTCAAAGTGGATATGATATTAAACTTTTTGAAATCATGATTGGCTTGTTGTCATAAATATCGTCTTATCATGAGCCCATCATACATATAATATAAAGCTTGTAAACTAAAAATTATGCTCAATTAAACTCAATTGAAACAAGTATGATGTATACACATGTTATTTATATGCTGCAGGCATTTAAATAATCTCATCGCAGATATATAGTCTAGCTATAGGCATTAAACTATATCAAAGTGATTTTAGCATGCTTTTTAACAGTTTCATTGTAACATTAATATAGCATGAAAATAGTTAACATCCACACATTTAATGTATAAGCAATGAAAAAATAACTTAGGACTATGGGGATCAGCCAGCTGACACCAAAAAGAAAAAGACAGTCCGAAATTACATCAAAAGTTGCATGAAAGAATAAGTACAACTCGGGAACTTCAGAGAGAAGCCCCTTTCTTCTTTGTGCATACGCCTTCAGCTCCTGTTTGGTGGCCGTCGGTCTTCTTTTTACATTTATATCCTCACTTACAAATTTTTCTCAAAAAAGGAAAAAATTGCAGGAAATTAAAAGTGTCGGAAACCTGGCTGATCCCTAAAAACATAGCCTAATTCGCACATCCACACAGATAATATAAGGAAAATATACAACCACGCAGATAATCATTTCACAGGCATGTAAAGATTAATTAAATAAACTAAATATTGTGTGACAAGCTAAAAATTATTCTTGAAAAACTTTTTACCTTTGATCCGTATTTTTAATGTTTTATATTCCGCTTTAACCCTTTTTATAACGTTTAAGATTTCTTTAATTATTTTGGGCTTTCGGAGCCAAAAATAAAAAAGGAAAAATTATTTGTGTAAATGGTCTAATTTTCATGCTTTTTGGGCCATGAAAACAACCCATTAGGGTTAATTGGGCCTCCCCCGAAAAATTGGCCCGTTTAGGGCTAGGGTTTCCAAAAAACCCTGGGGGGCCCGCGGGACGCGCCGCCGTGACGGCGGGCCGCGGCTGCGGGCCGCGGCGTTTTACCGCCGGCGGCGCTCGTAGAGCGCTGCCGTTTAGCCCTTCAGGCGTGCGGTGTGTGGATCAAGGTTTGGGGGTAAAAAACAGATTTTTCAAGCATTTAGATCTCTAAAAACTGATTTTTATTGTTTTTAGACATGCGGATCTAAATAAAAATGTGATTTTTATCGTGTTTTCAAACTTTTTGATCTTAAAACATGCATATCTACGTGAAAACGCAAGTTTAGATCTGAAAGTTTTGATATTTATCTCTAGATTCGACGAGGGAATCTAGACGACGGTTGGTGAAGGATGCCCTTTTCGCTCCCCGTTGAGAAGATTACGATCTTCTTAGACTGAGCGGTTGATGGATCTCCTTCCTCGAGCGTCGCCGCCTTTTCCAACGAGCGTGATCGTGCTGATAACATGTTGTGAACGAGAAACAGGTTTGGAGAAGGTTGAGGCTAGGAAACCCCTAGCCTCCTTTATATAGTATTCATAATGGGTACTCATGTGGGTGGATGCCCAATAGGCCCAATGGGTCCTATTCATAACATGAATTAAATAAAATTAAGATATATTGTTTTCGATTCCATGTAGTTTTAGATATTGCCCTAATTAATGAAGTGGATTCATTAGGCTGAACAAAATGGAGCAGACGCCACCCAGACAGCGATGGTGTTGACATGTTCTAGAGATGATGGGTCTTATCCAAACGATTTTGCTAGAGAGATCATTGTAAGTATTTAGTTCGTTTGATGATATTCTTTTGTATTGTGTTTAGTTGTATAAGGGATATAATTTGGTTGTTTAGTTTGATAACCATTCTCGTTTAATTCGAAGAAATTTAGAAGGTTTATATAGAGTAACTACTAGAATTTAGTACTTTGGATGATTTTTGGAGAGATTTGCCACCTACGGAAAGTCATTACATTGTATGTAGCATTCTCTTGGACCTTAGTCTGACAGGTTTCTCACAGTTGTTTAGGAGTTTCAGTTTTATTCTTCAAAAACAATCATTCAATCTTCTTATATTTGTATGAAGGAAGGCAAATCTTTTTAGTTACTTATGTGTGTGATACCATGATTACTTGTGTAATGCTCAAGGGATAATGACTTAAAGACACATCTGCATCATAAATTTCAGAACAAGGGTTGTAGTCATTGGTTCTTAGCATGATTAGGATGTGATCTATTTTTTTATTTTGATGGAAGAAAGATGTATTGAAATAAATAATAATAATAAATCGATATGCTTTTTATTCTTCCTTCTTGGGTTGCTAGTTTTGGAGATCAAGATCGAAACTGCGATGAATATGGTTGCTCAATTTCATGGAGGGTGTTGTGATAAATGTCAAACTGTTATTAAGAACCATGTATATTTTGCATAGAAGTGCTAGGGGACATCATCTTTCTACGGAGCTGTTGAAAATCTCAATAACAGAAGAAACAAACAACTAGATAGGGACAAGACCATATTTATGGAAGTGGGATAGGTTCTTACTTCTCTTGTGTTACAGAAGAAACAAACACCTAGAGATGGACATGATCAGATTACCAAAGTCTTTGCTCTTTTTGGAGGAATTGTTTACCTTTCTAGATGCTCTGGCAAATAGAAAGAGCTTCTCTGCCCTAAGGCTAGATGATCAAGAGACTACCCAATGCATGTAGCATTAAGTTGGGTCTTTTTGTGGAGATTGTAGAATTAAGAAAGAGGTTGACGTGTTTGTATATTTTATATATCCACGCATGTCTTCTTTATGTTTTTCCGTTATTTCCCACCGTCTCGTACTCATTTTCTCGTGTTTTCTTGTTTTCTTTCACTTTTCCGTGTTTTTGTATGTTTGCAGGAGTTTGACAGCATAGGGAACACATAGTGGAGATATCATAAGTCCCCTGAGCAACGGGAGGAGTCACGTGTGATCTAGGGGGTCAAACGACAAAGATCTCCATCTTTCAGCCCCCCACCCGATCGGTTGGATGCGCCAACCGATCGGGTGATACACGCGTGCACCACCCGAACAGCTGCTGAAGCGACGAGAGTATCAACCGACCGGGTCGGAGACCGGTTCAGCCTGACTGTTCTCTCTGTAAAATTGGAGCTGAAACTCAACCGATCGGGTGATCTTCACCCGATCGGTTCACCTGTAGCCGTTTCCTCGAAGAGATGACCAGGAGAGCTCACCCGACCGCCAGCAGACCGTGCCAAAACTTCCGAAGTTACTGTCTTTTGGGCAACGATTCCAACCGATCGGTTGATTTATCAACCGATCGGTTCACCCGACGACGCCAAGATCCAAACGACGAGCAGCTTCCATCAACCGATCGTGTCGTCTGACCGGGTGAAGTTCTGAAGATCGATGCCGATTAACGAAGCAGGTCACCCGATCGGGTGATGTCGTTTTCTATAAATATAAACCCTAGGTTTCCAGAAACAAAAAGTTGTTATTTTTTACTGTTTTTCTCTTTTGTGACGGCTGTAATTTCTTTGTTATTTGTAAGTGTTCTAATCTTAACCAAACTTTGATATTATCTTAATTGCATTACTACTACCGCATTTCTATTGCCCGATTAGGTTTTTAACGGTCGATTTTTATTTAGATTGATTTTTAGCAAATATGTGTGAGTAGTTCCCAAATCTAGGATTTTGGTGAAACCCCCTTCGTGGGCTCTCCCTAATGCGTCCATATGATTAGGAAATCGATAAGGATTAGGAATCTATCGATTACGCGGGGTGTTTTATTGTCATTGGTAGGAAAAAGACCGCCTTTGACCGTTGGGCCAAGGGGGAATAAACTTGGCAGTTGACTCCCTAGCCATAGTTCACGCCCTTAGCGTAGACATCGAATCCTAGCCTAGCGCGCGGGAGCGACAGGATGAGATGTTGGGAGTTATCGTTGCGAGCTTAGTGCTCCCGGGGTCAGTCAGTGTTAATGGACATGGGAATGCCCACTGACAGAACCCGGGTAGTCCGGCGTATCATCCTAGGCACCGACCGGAATATCGGGCATATGGGACGCTGGTATCACTCTTAGAGGCAACGTCTCACCATTAGACCCTAATTCCGATCGTTATCCCATCCACCGGTCGTATTGGCGAGAATCACACGATAGGGTGGAAACCGAAGTCCTGGGTTTCCCTTTATATCGTTTATCCCTTGCATTCTATTTCTGTGACAACCCATCTACCGATTCGGGCTAGCTCACCCATGGGGTGAATCCGGTCCTTTTTGACACAAGCACAACCACGCCTCCCTGAGTTCGACCCCCAAGCCACACTACAACACCGTGCGCTTGCGGTTACAAATATTTAAATCTCACGCCCCCAATATCCAATTGCACACATCTATGTGCCACAAATGCGGGGGACGTCAAGCTTTATGGCGCCGTTGTCGGGGAGGCAACGTGCTTGTTATTTTAGGATCTCATGAACCCTTGAGTCTAGCTCACATCCCTATCTCGCGATAATTTTCGCATTCTTCTTTTTCATTTTTATTTTCTTATTCTTATTTTCTATTTTTATCTGTTTCTATCCCACTTTTGCTTCACGGGTGTTTGTTGCTTTTCATGCGCCGGAGTTCAAGGAGTGTAGACGACTTGATTCCTGTTGATCCGGAGATAAACGCCACCTTGAAACCATGGGGGAGAATACCCCACCTCACAAGTCCCTGCTGGAGTACTCGATGCCATCCATCGAGTCCACCTCCGCCATCCGTCCTCCAGCTATTACGGCGCAAAGCTTCGAGCTCAAGCCGTCCTTAGTGACGTGGATCCAGCAGGATCAATTCTCTGGGGCGCCCATGGAGAGCCTCATCGAACATCTGGACTCCTTCCTCGAGAAGTGTGACACCTTCCGAATAAATGGTGTCACGGCTGAAGCAATCCGTCTGAAGTTATTCCCCTTCTCTCTGCGT
Source organism: Scilla litardierei (assembly GCA_030789695.1). Classification (NCBI taxonomy): domain Eukaryota; kingdom Viridiplantae; phylum Streptophyta; class Magnoliopsida; order Asparagales; family Asparagaceae; genus Scilla; species Scilla litardierei. The sequence continues at coordinate 152,573,719 of CM061138.1, read as the reverse complement.
ATCCTAAGGCCAAGCTGTGGCTTAGGGGGAAGGACCCGAATACGTTCAACACTTGGGAGAATCTTTCAAACTCTTTTTTGATGAAGTTCTTTCCTCTGGGGAAGACCATGAAGCTGAGGAGTGAGATCTCCTCCTTCTCCCAAGCCAGCCACGAGTCCCTGCATGAGGCTTGGACAAGATTTAAAGAGATGCAGCGAAGATGCCCTCATCACGAGCTTCCCAAGTGGCAGATAATTAATCTGTTCTACAACGGATTGAGTGATGATTTAAAATCTTCGATGGACGTCGCGGCTGGGGGGTCCTTCATGTCCAGAATTGAAGAAGATGCCGGGAACATATTAGAAAATATGGCATCGAACAATGAGCGGTGGTGTGACAAGAGAGTCACACCTAGATCTGGGGGTATCCACAGGGTCGAGGACGTCGACAAATTATCCAGCAAGTTTGACTTGCTGTCAACCCAGATCTCAGCACTGATGGTAGGGGCCGGTGGTGCCGGTACACAACATATTGCGGCGGTGGAATCCGAAGTCATAGGAGACTTTGAGGGTGGTGACATCTCACCACCATTGGACCAAGCGAGCGCCCTATTCTACAATCCTACGGGGAATGCGCCGTATCCACCACTGACTAGCTCCAACCCAGCTTACTCTCCAAACAACCGGAATCACCCCAACATTAGCTACCGGGCACCGTATCAGCCGTCGCCGCCTCAGCAGCAGCAACAACAGATATATCAGCCGGCTAGGCCTCAGCAACAGCAGTTTCAGCCGCATCAGCAATTTCAGCATCAGCAGCTTCCACAACAGTATCAGCAGTACCTTCCAAGGAACCAGCGGCCCATTCAGCAGCAGCAGCAATATGGCCAGCAGAGGGCCATCTCTCCGGTTGAGTCCCTCTTGACTCAATACATTACCAATCAGGAGAAGATAAATTCGAAGCTGGAAATGGGGCAGAGGGCTCTCACGGACCAAGTAACCTAGCTGGGGTTGCAAGTGGCGAACCTTCAAAGGTCATAAAATCTATTTCCGCCACAACCGAAAATGAACCCGAGGGGAGCAAACCAGACTTTGGCACTCTCACACGAGCATGCGAATGTATCCGCTATCGTGTTGAGGAGCGGAACACAAATCCCCACAAGAGTGCCCCCAAAGGAACCGGAAGCACTGTTGGTCGTAGAGCGACCAATTGAAAGGCTACTCTTATTGGATTCTCATTGGATATCATTGGATCTTCATTGGTTTGTCTATTTCCTATCAAAAACTCAATTTTTATTAGCTATTTCTCTATTGCAATGAATTCTCTTGATATTATTATTTATTTTTCTGAGAATTGCATATGAATATTGAGTAGTGCCATCATCTGAGGGCGTAGGGAAGAACCCTATGGACCCTATTTCTAAATTGTGATGAATTTGTGAAATTGTTGCTAGAATTGATTAGGGTTAGGTTGGGATTGATTGATTACGGATAGCTAGGAATTTCCATCGATTTGGAGTTTGCAAGAGATTGGATTCCTACCGATGGAAGGCCTAGATATTCGATTTAGATTGATGATTGGACTTCTCTAGACTTGGTTTGCAAGAGATTGTGCCAAAGCTAGGATTTTCAATTGTGAATCTATACTAATATCTGTTTGCAAGAGATTGGACGGATAGGAACTATCACAACCTAGGTCGTAGCTCGAGGTTGCATGAGAGTGGGCTTGAGATACGATTGAACGATGATGTCGTTCTTCACGCTAGCGGCTTAGGCTAGGGTTTGCAAGAGATTGGGCCATATCCTAGGTTTGCTATAGACCGGCAATAGCACGAGAGCGTGAGCTTGGTTCTACATTTAGTTGCGACTAGTTCACCCACATTCAAGTTTAGCAACGAAGAAACCTATGAATCACAATGATGAGAGACGGTCTGTAGCGGGGATTCCCTATCCCTAGACGTTTTATTAAATTGATACTTTCTCTTGATATTTGCACGATTGTGACTGTTTACCCCAAACGATTCTCGATCCTCTTGATAGCTAGGTGATTGGAAGGAGACACTGTCATTAGTCCTCCCTGAGTTCGATACCCGCTCGCCGCTACACCGTGCGCTTACGGTAAAACTACAAGTCGTTTGTCTTGGGTGTGTGTACTCCCGGGGAGCGAGCAGTCGACTGTCACTTGGACAGGCGCCTGTGAATCGTTCATCAGTAGCCTGTGCGAAATAATCAGAGAAGGCCCAAAACTATATTGTAATAGTCTGTGCATAACAGGCGATTGTAGAACAAAACACAGTCGACTGTTTTTGAGACAGGCGACTGTAAACTGTTAAGCAGTCGACTGTTATAAACAATCCTAGCACAATCAATAAAGAAATGAATTGGGATGAAAGGACAATTGATCTAATGAAGTCCTATGACCGAATGTAGATGTGTGTGAGTGCTCCATCAAAGTTCTACTTCTAAGCTACATACTAGAAGAGATAAAAGAAAAATTACATTGAAGAATAATCTCTTCTTTCCATCGTATGAGCTTGAAGTCTTCACGGAGCTTCAATCATTATCTACGATCAACCAATTCATGTCATTTGCCTCCAATGATGTTTGTGAGTCATCCATTGCAAGTAGATCTTCATAAATAGCTTAGGAAATGGATTAACTGCAAAATAGGGGATTAGTCATAAGTATTTATGTTTGCTCATCATTAACACCAAGTAGGAAGAAGTCCAATACTCAATATTCTCCCCCTTTTTGATGATGACAAACAAACATAAACAAAAAGATAAATAATTGTGCGCAATGAAAAACTTACTCCCCCTACATAGATGCCAATCGAGTTAGTCAACAAATATTAGGGCATCTACATATCAATTGAAGCAAATGAGTAAGGAATGCATGAATATAAATTCAAATAATCTAGGAATTACAATCCCTATTCATTGTAATCTTACTCCCCCTGAATCTAAGGCAACGTGAATCTTAGATTTAAGTGTTAGAACAAACTTAGCACATTCATTATGAATCTTGTATGTTTATTTCTCTCCCCCTATGGCATTATCCAAAAAGGTGGGAGCAAATAACAACAACAATAATAGTGCTAAATACGAACTAACAACAATCAAGGAGTATAAAGATATATCGAATCAAAACTCATAAAATCACATCATAAACACTTGTGAGTAGTGGAATTGAAGTCCAATATCAACATTAGATATACACACACACAAAATAGTTTCAAAAGAGATTTCACAAATGCATCACACCAGAGATAGCATGGAAAATCGAATATCAAATTCATATATTGTCTCAAAAGCACATCAGAGAGAGTATAGCATACATGGAGACAACATAACATACATCACACAAGATAAGATAAGCAATATAGCATAGTGTGACACAAGATAAACAGCAACATCATATATAGATATATAAAAGATGAGTACATCAACGGATGGACATCTACATGTCCATCTCAAAAAGATACATCATGATCAAGACAAAAAATACATCATCATGACAACATCGAAGTATATCACCATACATATATAGAGTCAATATCAACATCATCCAGCATACATCAAAATACAATCATCATCAAGCTAACACCACTCAGACACCTATCTAAGAGTGAGCGTCTACAGGGACTGCAGAAGAAGAAGCAGGCTCTGTGACAGTAGGTGTATCCTCTGGAGAAGGGTCAGAAGGAGCAACAGTAGTAGTAACAGCATCAGCAGCAACATCCTAAGTAGAAGCTACACCAGGAGGCTCAACGGCATCAGAAGGCTGAGGAGGCACATGAAGCTGGGGAACAAACTGTCTCAGATCCTCAGGGAAGGGTATTCCCTGATGGAGGAAAGAAAGAGACAACAATCTGTAAATACCAGAGACAATCTCCAAAAGAATATCACGAGATGGTGGAGCAGAGGTAGAAGGCAGGTCAGCTGGAGGAACAGTCGAAGAGGACAGAGCTGAAGTAGGTTTCCGCTTCTTCGAGGCAGTCTGCAGAGCCGAAGAAGATTTCGACTTTGCAGATGCGTCGAGGAGAGGACCAAAGGGCATGGGTTCGTAACGAGTCAAATCAATACCAAAATGACGGAAGACACGAGTCAAAATACCACCGTAAGGAATGTGAGACGAGGAGGTCGTGAACTCAACCGTGTCCATCCTATCAAGGAGGACATCGGCCCAGTTCACGGGCATGCCAGAGAAAATAGCATACATACACTTCAGGATATCCTGAGACGGCTGGTCAGATGATCCATATCTTGGCAGGACGTTGGACTTCACCACTAGGTGAACATCCCAACCTCTCGCAGAAAACATAGATGACCTGACACCCGAATCAAGGGCTAAAGATACCTCTCGAAACATATCCCGGAGGACAGACTGGTCAAGGTCGTCAATCTCGGAGATGCAGATATCAGTGGGAAAGGAACCAACAGAGGGAATCCTAAGAATAGTCCCTAAGAGTGAGGGAGTGATCTGAATGGGGGTTCCCTGAACGACAGTATCGAGGATGCCGGTAGAGGAATACTCATCGCGAACGCGGTTCGCATAGAAGAGCTTCACTAGAAATGGATAGGCTCTGGGGGACTCGCTCTGAGAGAAGCGAAAAAGGTCGGCTAGGTGAGTAGCAGAAAGAATGTCAGAAAGCCTCTCAGCAGTAAAGGCGGGGAAAGCAATGTACCGCTCCCGAAGAAGGTTGATCCCTTGAAGAGAGTGAAATTTTGCCAAGCAGAGATCGTCTCGGTAAATGGGAACTAGGGGATCAAAGGGGGGGTACGACATGAGGCTCTTCTGAAGAACTCGAAGCAATCGGGGACTGATGGGGAGCGGCAGCAGTAGGCTCATTGATGTTAACACCAATGGGCTTCCGCTGCCGGTGAATTAGTGGCTGAGCGTTGGAAGAAGGAGCAGAAGGTGAATATCCCTGCGAAGAAGAATGCACTGGAGAGTCAGCATGCTTGGTTCGGGCTTTGTAGGGTTTCTTCTTCTTGGCTATTGGTTTCTTGGGTGCCCTAGGTCGTTTAGGAGCAAAGACTTTCTCTTTTCCCTTACCCTTGGGTGCCCTGGGATCGGGAGAGAGAGAAACGATAGACAAAGAAATCGAAAGGCTCAAAGTGAACGAAGGGCTAGAGAGAGAAGCAAACCAAGTAGAGGAGATGCGAGGAAGCAACAACGAAACAATCGACGAGCGGGGAGGCGGATATCGACGGTAAAGGCTGAGAGAAATCGAGCGGGAATACGAAGCAGTCGAATCGGATGAGAGAGAGTCGACGAGGGGAAATGATCGGGCTCTCTCGAATATAAAAGTTGGGGAATGAATCTGGGCCGTTGGATCAATGAATCAGCGGCTCAGAGCAAATCACTTGAACCGTCTCAATAGAAGACAGTCGACTGATGAACAAATGTCAGTCGACTGGATGAAGTGATAACAATAAAGCTCAGAAAGATGGGCAGTCGATTGGTAAGTAACATGCAGTTGCCTGTCCGTTGGACATTCGACTGACATAAACTCAGCAGTCAACTAGCCGAGAATTAATACAGTTCATCAAAACAACAGAGAGTACTGTGAAAAATCGACAGAGAGAACAGTCGCCTGATGACTAAAATGCAGTCGCCTGTTAAATTAACAGTCAACTGTAAAACAGTCATCAGTCGGATGTGTGAAAGATACTAATTATCAAACTGAGGAGATAGAGTAGGGCAGTCGACTGTCGAAGGAAAGACAGTCGTCTGTCCTGGTCCAAAAATGCACAGTGAGATAGAATTCCAGAGAATAAGAACACTCACCCTAGAACATATACTCTAATCACAAATACATCGTAAAAACAATGTCAAAACAATAAATCCTTTGAAACACAAATCACCACTATCAATTTCAAAAACTCATGAAATCAATTAAATCACAATTGCCTTTCTTAAACATATATATATATATATATATATATATATATATATATATATATATATATATATATATATATATATATATATATGGGTAAAGGGATCCTAGGGTGTCTCCTTAGATTCAATCTAAGGAGGCGCCCCCATTTCCCCCCATCTCTCACATTTTTTTGAAATTTTTTTCATGGGTTTGTTGTTCACCTCATGGATGATCAACATACCAAATTTCAAGGGATTCCAATACTTTTTGAGCCACCATCTACCCCTTGCAACTTCGTGGGTTTTCAGCACGTTTTTAGACCGTTGAAATTATAAGGGGTAGATGGTGGCTCAAAAAGTATTGGAATCCCTTGAAATTTGGTATGTTGATCATCCATGATGTGAACAACAACCTCATGAAAAAAAATTTCCAAAAAAATTGTAGGAGGTGGGAGGAAATGGGGGCGCCTCCTTAGATTTTCATCTAAGGAGGCACCTTAGATCCCCTTTTTCCTATATATATATATATATATATATATATATATATATATATATATATATATATATATATATATATATATATATATATATATATATATATTAAAGCACATGAAGATAGACAACAAAATGATATGAGCTCAAAAAAAGTTATAACATGAATGTTTGAGCATCTAGATTTCAGATTCAGCTATAATTCCTAATTCTCCACGCAACCTCACAAATAAATCTTCTTTAAGAGGTTTAGTGAAGATGTCGGCAATTTGTTTTTGGGTTTCAATGTACTCTAAGATGATTTCCTTCTTAGCTACATGATCATTTATAAAATGGTGTCTCACGTCTATGTGTTTGGTACGGGAGTGGTGTACCGGATTCTTGGAAAGACATATGGCACTTTGGTTATCAACCATGATCGAGCAAGTATCACAATTGACACCATAGTCCATAAGAGTGTGTCTCATCCAAAGAACTTGTGCACATGCAAGACCCGCGGCAATATATTCCACTTCAGTCGTGGACAATGACACCGAATTCTGTTTCTTAGAAAACCAAGAAGCTAAGGAATTTCCTAAGAAATGGCAAGTGCCACTAGCACTTTTCCTGTCGGACTTGCATCCAGCAAAGTTGGCATCACTATATGAGATTAACTCATATGTGCTAGATTTAGGGTAAAGTAACCCATAGTCTAGGGATTGATTGAGATAACGAAATATTCATTTAACCGCAATCAAGTGTGACTCCTTAGGTCTAGCTTGATATCTAGCACAAAGGCAAACGGAAAACATGATATCAGGCATACTAGCGGTTAAGTAAAGTAAGCTACCGATCATACCTCGATATAGACGAACGTCTACATCTTTTCCGCTTTCATCCTTGTGTAGATGAGTAGTAGTACTCATGGGAGTCCTTTTGCTCAAATTCGATTCCATCCCGAATCGCTTAATAAGCTCCCCTGTGTACTTTGTCTGATGTATGAATATGTCATTCTCCATTTGTCGAATTTGCAATCCAAGGAAGTAGGTGAGCTCTCCCATGTGGCTCATCTCAAACTCATCCTTCATAGACTTGGAAAATTCTTGACAAAGATTAAAGTTAGTAGAACCAAAAATAATATCGTCTACATAAACTTGAATCAAAAGAATGTCATTTTCATAATCTTTAATGAAGAGTGTAGAGTCAACTTCTCCCATTTTAAAACCTAAATTCAAAAGAAAGGTCTTAAGTCGATCATACCAAGCTCTAGGAGCTTGTCTCAACCCATACACCGCTTTCTTAAGTTTGAAAACATGGGTTGGAAATTTTTCATGAATAAAACCGGGAGGTTGAGAAACATAAACTCCTTCATTGACAAACCCATTTAAAATGCAATTTTAACATCCATTTGAAATAGTTTAAAATTCTTATGGGATGCAAAAGATAAAAGCAACCTAATAGCTTCTAATCTAGCTACAAGGGCAAAAGATTCTTCGAAATCAATACCTTCCTCTTGCCGGTAGCCTTGAGCTACTAACCTTACTTTGTTCCGTGTGATTACCTTGTTTTCATCCGTCTTGTTCTTGAAGATCCATTTGGTCCCAATGACTTGGTGACCACTTGGAAGAGGTACGAGTTCCCAAACTTCGCTTCTCTCGAATTGCATTAGTTCTTCTTCCATTGCCAATATCCAAGAGCTATCCTCGCAAGCTTCTTGTATGTTCTTTGGCTCAATGGTAGAGACAAATGCGCAATGAGAGAATTCTTCAATTCTCGATCTCGTTCGAACACCCACACCAATATCTCCAATAATTTGGTTATGGGGATGATTGCGAACGGTTGGGTAAGCTTAGGGTATACCTGTATCACTAGAAACAACTTCAACAATTTCGTTAGAAGTATTAGTCTCAACAATAGAATCATTAATCTTAACATTATTAAGGGAATCACAAAGAGTATCTAATTATCATCATCAACATGAGGAAAATCAAAATCTTCGTAAAAAGATACGTAAAGAGATTCCTCAATCGTTGAAGAAGTTTTGTTGTATATCCGGTAGGCTTTGCTACGTGTGGAATATCCAACAAAAATTCCTTCATTGGATCTAGGCTTAAATTTGTCTAAATTACCAACTGTGTTCTTTATAAAACATTTTGAACCAAAAACACGAAAATATTTTACTTGAGGCTTTTTATCATAAAACAACTCAAAACAAGTTTTGTTCGTTCGGGGTCTCACTAGGATCATATTGAGCACATAACATGTCGTGTGCACCGCCTCTGCCCAAAATTGTAGTCCAAGATGACTATCATGGAGCATAGTGCATGCACACTCAATAAGAGTCCTATTCTTTCTCTATACAACACCATTTTGTGGTGGTGCCCGAGGAAAGGAAAAATTACGAGTTATCTCGGTGTCATCACAAAACTTAGTAAAAGATTCATTCTCAAATTCTCCTCCATGATCACTACGGATAGTGATAATGGTGGATCCTAAGAAATTCTGAATCTTCTTTGCAAATTTGGTAAACTCTTCATAAGCTTCATTCTTATTGGTTAAGAATGAAACCCAATTAAATCTAGAAAATTCGTCGACGATAACTAATCCAAAATGAGCATTACCTAAAGAAGCGGTTCTAGTTGACCCAAATAAATCTAGATGAAGAAGTTCTAGGGGCCTCTTAGAAGAAATCCCTTCTTTAAGCTTAAATGAAGATGTACTTAGTTTACCTCTTTGACATGAATCACAAAAGTTTGTCTTATTAAAAGAAATCTTAGGAAAACCTTTGACTAGATCATGCTTAACTAACTTATATAAGTGCTTGAATTGACCATGACCAAAACGGCGATGCCATAATAGTTGTTCACTTGTGTTAGCACTCAAGCAATGTTCTGCGGTTTTAGGCAAGATCAAATAATAAATTTTTTTACGCCTAATACCGGAAAATAAAACATTTGAATCACAATCAACAATAGTACACAATCCTTCTCCAAAGTTAACCTTGTAACCTTTGTCACAAAGTTGACTAATGGATATGAGATTGTGACACAATCCACTAACAAGATAAACGTTAGTAATTAAGGGTTTGGAAAGATTACCAACGATACCTACTCCAATGATGGTTCCCTTTTGATTACCTCTAAAAGTGACTGTTGCACCATCCTTGATGCTAATCACTTCGGAGTGCAACGAGGGATCTCCCGTCATATGTTTGGAGCAACCACTATCGAGAATCCATCCTTTCCCTTTAGAGCAAGTTTGACCTTTATTGCTCTTCTTCTTTCTCTTGGGTACCTATAAAATATACCATAAGCTTATGGTACCCAATGTTTGTTGGGTCCAAGGGGATTAGCCCTTTGGAAGCCAAGTCCACGTGGACTTCCGCTTCCCAACATAATTACTATTTCTAATCACATCATTAAAGTAGGAATCAACATAAGCATTCCTATCATTAAGACTAGTGTTCTTAGGACCCCAAATAGTGTACATCTTGGGAGTCCTCTTCCTAGTTGCATGCATATGTGTTGAATTTCTATGTGGTGCATGCTTCTTAGGAACACGATTTCTAGCATAGAAATGTGGTAGAGAATATGCATTGTACATTCTAGGATGATATGTATGCTTAGGAACATGCATATTATATGAAGCATATGAATCATGCATGACATGTGAAGGATGAGCATACATGAAAGAATGATGCGTATGAGCATACGGGTGTATAGGAGCACGTACATGAGTATTTCTCATGTGTGGTTGTGTACGTGTCCGTGGGTGCGGAGCATAGAATGTGTCATGATTATCCACTTGTGAAGTAGGAGGTTTCCTACGTGGATGAGTATTAGTGTACATATAAGCATGGCCTTGCTTTTGGTTTCCACCCTTATTGGGTTTCTTGCCAAAAGGAAGCGAAGGTGAAGTGGTGACTTTCTTGGTAGGTTTGCTACCTATAGTGTCTTTGACACCACTTGTGGATGCATCGGAGGAAGGCCTCACAAAATCTATAGTGACACCACTATAAGAGGTGCGATCATTAGATGCATTCGCTTTCACAAACCCAAGACCAACACGATGTGTGGCCAGAAATTAGTTTGCAAGCAAATCATCCAATTGTCCTTTTCTCTTATTGAATCTCATAATACGGGAGGACATGAGCTCATATTTCTCCTTCAAAAGAAGAAATATTGGTATCCAAGGTGGACACCCGTGCTTTGAGCTCGTGCACCTGAGTTTTAAGAGAATCATTCTCTAAACCCAATTATGTGTGACGTGTAACTAGATCACTATTATCCTTGAGCTGTGTTTGATCTAGTTGAGATTTGAGGGAATTCACCTCATCTCTCAAAGTGACATTTTGAGAAGCTAAGTTTGCTTTCTCAAGAGTTAAAGTATCAACAATGGTGTCATTGTTGATAATACATGGAATGGATGACTTGCTAATATTCAATTTCTTTAAGCTAGAATACTTAAGCATTAAAGATTGGTATTTAGCAAATAGTTCTTCATTAGCTATGCGAAGTTCATCCATTGTTACCTCGGTGTCGTCCATGTCAGAATCACTCTCATCGGAGAGTGGGTCTACTAGAGCCATGAAACACATGTAGGCGCTCTCACCCTTCTCATCATCGGAATCGCTTGATGAGTCATCACTTGAGTCGTCGAAGGTACCTACGAGTCCTTTCTTCTTGTCTCTCTTGTTCTTATCGGACTTGTGGTACTTCGGTGCCTTCCACTTCTCTTTGTTCTTTAGCATTGGGCAATCCCTCTTGATGTGCCCTAGCTTATTACATTTATAGCTAAGAGAGAAAGTAGTATTAGTAGACTCAAAACGTTTGTTGGAGGGAAATTTACCTTTGCGGAAGAAGCGTTGGAACTTCTTCGCCATTTGGGCCATTTCACCCAAATCCATCTTGTTCTCGGATTCATCACTTTCGGAGGATGATGAGTTGGCGTTGAATGCCAAAGCTTTCTTCTTGGCCTCCGAGGGATTCATCATTTCTCTAATCTTTAATCGGTTCTCTCGTCTTACCTCATAAGACATGAGAGTCCCGATAAGATTCACCACGGTGTAGTTCTTCAAGTCATTGACCTCCTCGATGGCGATCACTTTTCTTTCCCATTTGGAGGTCATTCCCATGATGATCTTCCTTATCTTGTCAGGTTCGGAGTATATTTGGCCAAGGGCTTCCAATTCATTGATGATGTCAGTAAAGCGTCCGTACATCGATGCAATGGTCTCATTATACTGCAAATAAAACAAATCGAAGTTTTGTACGACAACATATAACTTTGAGAGCTTTACCTTGTTCGTTCCCTCGTGGGTAACGATGAGATGGTTCCAAATTTGATATGCACTCTTACATGTGCATATCTTATTGAACTCATTCGGGTCCAACGCACAATGAAGAGCGTTCATTGCTTTAGCGTTGTTGACCTCGGCGTTTTTCTCGTAAGACGTCCATTTGTCAAAATCTACTTCGGTGGGCTCGACGTATTCCTTGTGGAGGGTTCTCCAAAGCGAAGCACTCCTAAGGAACGTCTCCATCCTGCATTTCCAATAGCTAAAATTTGTACCATTGAAACGCAAAGGACGCACCGTAGATTGACCTTCAAAAAGTGTGGACGCTCCATCACGATCGTGATTGTTGTATGAAGGCGGTGGTGGAACGTTGTGGTTGTTGGACGCCATAGATGTAACCTTGTGCTTTGATACCAATTGTAAGGACCCTGTCTATGGGAAAAACACTAGAATGGGGTTGAATAGTGTTTATGCAAATTTAAAAGGAATTTACGCCAAATAAAATACAATCCAATAAATAATGCGGAAATAGAATTAAACCCAAATAAGAAACAATTGCAAACACAATTATGTTTCAAGGGTTCAGATTACCCAAGTCAACTCCCGACTTGTTCCCGGTAATCCTACGTCCCTACCACCCGGATACCACCAGATACTCAAGTTAGAACCCTAACTTGAGGTTTCCTTAAAGCCCACTTGCAACAACCCTACAAGTGCAATCGAATACAATCGATATCCTTGACTCCCACAACTTGGGAGCAAGCAAACCACTCTCACAACCGAGAGCAAATCTCAAATAACGAAAGTTATGAAATAATGAAAACAACACTAACAACCACCTATGCCTTGAAGTAGAACTTGAAGGTGGAGTGTGACGTGTGTTGAAGAACTCTCTTGGAAGAGAGGAGAAGCCCTTTCTCTTGACTGCACCAATTGCCTAGAAGATCACTCTTTGGTTCTAGGTTGGAGAGCAAGAAAACAAGATTTGGAAATACTTAGGGCTTTGGATTTGAGAGCTTTGATCTTTGGAAATGAAAGCTTGAGAGATTTTGCAAATGAATGAGTAACCTTCCAATGGAACAGTAGAACCTCTATTTATAGCTTTCTCAAATCCACAAAACAGTTTAGGCAAAAAACCAATTGAAATCCGTGAGAAAAATCTCAACGGATAGAATCTGAACTTGCGACAGTCGATTGTTGAACAATCCACAGTCGACTGTTGCACAGTCATCAAGGGTAGGTGAGAATTCATAATGGTAACTTACCACGTGGACAGTCGACTGATGAAGCAAAGACAGTCGACTGTTAAACCAACGGCGAGTGTAATTTCTTCGACAGGCGACTGGCCGAGAGAAGGATAAGTTAGACAAATACTGGAAATCTCACAAGTAACAGGACAGACGACTGATGCAAGGAACACAGTCGACTGTTAATCAGAACAGGAGACTGTAAATCCTTAAATAGACGACTGTCAAAAGCCTGAGAAATTTCCAGAGAGCTGAGTCAAAGAAATGACTCACAGACAGACGACTGTTGCAGCATAGACAGTCGACTGATCTAAGAGACAGTCGACTGTATATACAGCATTAGTCGACTGGCCGTAAAAGTCAGATCTAACAGAGTTTGGGCAAAGGATAGACAAGCGACTGATTAACAAAACGCAGTCGACTGTCACTTGGACATGCGCCTGTGAATCGTTCATCAGTAGCCTGTGCAAAATAATCAGAGTAGGCCCAAAACTATATTGTAATAGTCTGTGCATAACAGGCGACTGTAGAACAAAACACAGTCAACTGTTTTTGAGGCAGGCGACTGTAAACTGTTAAGCAGTCGACTGTTATAAACAATCCTAGCACAATCAATAAAGAAATGAATTGGGATCAAAGGACAATTGGTCTAATGAAGTCCTATGACCGAATGTATATGTGTGTGAGTGCTCCATCAAAGTTCTACTTCTAAGCTACATACTAGAAGAGAAAAAAGAAAAATTACATTGACGAATAATCTCTTCTTTCCATCGTATGAGCTTGAAGTCTTCACTGAGCTTCAATCATTATCTACGATCAACCAATTCATATCATTTGCCTTCAATAACGTTTGTGAGTCATCCATTGCAAGTATATCTTCATAAATAGCTTAGGCAATGGATTAACTGTAAAATAGGGGATTAGTCACAAGTATTTATGTGTGCTCATCATTAACACCAAGTAGGGAGAAGTCCAATACTCAATAAGATGGCTACGTGAAAGGTGTGATCTTTAGACTTTAGTCCTCGTTAATTGATGGGTCTTGAATTTAATAGAATTCTGGCATACAAGCTGCATTAATTCTCAATTCCTCGATCACTTGTTCTTTTGTTCTTGTTTTCCTCTCAGTAAATGTGTTTTTGGAGGCTGCTAGAGAAAGGGAAATGTGGAAAAATGTGATCTGTTAATATCTTTCTTATGAAACCTGATGCTTCACTAGTAGAAAGATGTGAGATATTTAAGTGCTTTAATTTGTGATCACTTGTTCCCTTGTAATTCTCATGGGTCTTTGTGATGCTCCATTGGAGTTCTTGTGTAATTCCTTGTGCAATTTAGGCTTAAGAAGAAGAGAAGATGATGAAACATTTATCCCCTTTTAGACCCTTTTTAGTTCAGAAATGATGATTTTAATCAGTATTACATGTGAACATAAGTGCAATTTCCTCTTTTGGATGATTTAATCAGTATTGGTGATAACTGTTCTGATCCTTATACCTAATTCCATTCTGTTCAGATGTTGACTTCATTTTCTCATGAACTGCAGTTAAATGGATGTCAGTTGTGATTCTCATTATTCACTGATGTCTGTAACTTTGAAAAGGTGCAATCCCTACGTGGGGCTAATAATGGACAACTTTGCTCTTGAGTCAAGCAGAAATTGAAGATCCTTTTGGTTTGCTTCAAAGATGATAGAAATCCATGATTAATTGAAGACATGCAACCACAAAGAGATGTTGCCTTTTGTTGGATTAATAATGGGAAGTTTTTATTTTAGCTGTCTGTGTTGCATTATTCCTTGATCAGTCAGGTTCACGGATTCATTTCTCATTAGGGGAAAAAAATTTCATGTTGCTTGAGCTAAGCTGTCATAAATTTTTATTAGAATCTCATACCAATCTTCTCTATTAATTGTAGAAATAAAAGATATATGCAATTGGAGTTTTACAGTATAGCTCCACCTTTGTGCCACAAAACTACTTCATTTTTTGTTCTTAAACTTGAAATATAGATTGGAACCACCTTGAATAGTACTTGAGAATCACAACTGACAATTTAACTGCAGTTCATGAGGACATGAAGTAAACATCTAAATAGAAGGGAATTTGGTATAAGGATCAGAACAGTTATCACCAATACTGAGAAACTCTCATTGTGACCTTAAATCTTCAAGGCTATAGGATCAGAACATAATGGAGTTTTTTTTCTTCTTTTAATTTCATTATGGTTTGTTTTGTGTTACATTTCCATGTAAGTATAAAAATAATTGAAAATTCTCTTCAATTTCTGGCCTAAATTCATACAAGTATTAACTTTTTTTCTTCAATTTTTCAATGCTTCTGAGTTCTTCGCAGACATCATTCTTGAGTATCATTAAGGCTTTAACTCTGTTATCTGAAATTAGTTCTCTTCGATGCTTGATTCTATGCTATGAGTTGCCATCAGTTATTTACATGAAATAAACATTTAATGAAAGTTTTTTTTGGGCAGAGATGCGGTTGAAAACTACTCATGGGAAGCAAACAGAGTAGCAAAAGAACTCTTCGTTGCCTTATCTATGCTGATGGGAATGGAGAAGGATGACATAAAAAGGTTGCAAGGATTGATGTTTTATATGGAAGAAAATACTCGTTGGAAGCAAATAGAGTAGCAAAAAGAACTCTGTACATTATCTCTGAATGTAATCATGTTTTTATGCAAGGATTGATGTTTTTATGCTGGCGTACAAACCGAAGCTCATGTGTGCAGTTGTGAAAGAACTCTTTACATTATATTTGGATGTAATCATGTTTTTATGCAAGGATTGATGTTTTTATGCTGGATTGTTTGATTCTATGCTATGAGTTGCCATCTGGATGTTTTTATGTTTATGCGAAAGAACTCAATCAAGGATGATAGATTGATGTTTTTATGCTTGATTTTTTGCTGGATCCTTTATTGGTGTTCTTGTCAATGTTTATGCTTAGAGTTGTCTCTTCAGCTTACAAACTTGAAGCTCATGTGTGCAGTATTGGCTCCCAGTTCTGATGTATAGCAACAACATACTGAAGAGACACTAGCAGTGTTCGTCTGTTTGTATTTTATTGTTCTTAATATCATATCTTTAATAAGAGGGGTTGTATTTTATTATTCTTAATATCCTATCTTCAAGAAGAGGAATGAATGCTTGTAGGAACTTTAACATCTACTACATTGTCAGTTTATTTGGAAGAAGCACACCATGTCTGTGTTTACACAAGCTTTGTAAGATAATATCATTGCAATAAACCAACAAAAATGGCCATGTTTACGGGTGTCTTCTCACCACAGTTCGTTGACCGTCGGCTGTGTGGTCAACGTGGTCAAGGGGCCGACTTCGGGGTCCCTTGGGATCGCCGAGCCCACTTGTTCTCGGCGTGGGAGAAAGGAGGGCCGGGCGCAGACGGGGGAGTCCCCGGGTAGCGTCAATCCTATGCCTTCGGGGAGCTGAGGAGAAGCCTCGGCTCGGTGGGTCGCGCTCGGTCTCGGTCGGATCCGCGTCGATGGGTAGCCTCGGCGCCTCGCAAGTGGGTTGGTGCTTGAGCAGCCGTCCACCTGACGACTGCGATGTGGGTATCTGACCGACGCTGAGGGGTAGCCTCGGCGCCTCGGATATCTTCTTCCTGGACAGATGAGGAAACTCGTCAGGGAGGCCGGACCTAGGTTCCGGTCAAATCCCCTCCGATGCCTAAGTCAGATCAAGGTCTGAAGGGATGCTCGGCGGGGGAGATCCGGCTTGTAAGGAAGCCGGAACATCAACCCAGGCGGCGCGAGTTTGGGGGAGGGAGAAAATGGAGTGGCTAATGCCTAGGTCGTTGATGGAGTACCTCTCTGTTGATTACCTGAGTCTCGATCCCTCTCTCCGTCGTCCTGGCCTTCCCCTTATAGGGTCCCTCATGATTGCCCCACGTCCCGCCTCCTCTCACATCCCCACGATCCGCCTCCGCCTCCTCCCACTCGTGCGTAGTGGAGGGGTGGCCCATTAACGGGTCCGTTAATGTCCATTATGGGATCGCGGATTCCGAGGAGCGGTTAATCTGGCTGAATGGGGGCTAGTCGGGTGCCCCCGAGGGTGAGGTGGCTGGGCCTTCAGCCCCGTTTGTGAGACCTTCCGGGCGGGCCTGTCTTCTCTAGTGGGCGCCTCCTTTGAGGTTGGGCCGTGGGCCGTTGTAATTCGGGTTGGTCCAAATTAGCCGTAACAGGCCAGATAAAAACCTGCAACCTTAGAAAAATTTACATGACATGAAACTTTTTTTTGAGACAAATGAACAGAGCTAGGCAGACTTCAAGGAGCAAATTGGCTCAGTGATGAGCCCTGTTCTCTCTCATCAAAAAAAGCTAGCATCTTCTTTCAAACTAAGCATAACCAAGCATGGCAGGGGCAAACATGTTCGAAGACAGTATATCACAACCCTTACTTCATTGCGACTTGATAGTAGAAGCTCCACAATAAATAAATACAGTCGATTAGTTTTAACATACAGTCCGGCCTAAGAAAGCAAGGGACCAGATCTTGAGTTCTACTTCCTGTATACAATCAGCATGCACGCTTTATATACAATGAAATCAAACTAAATCAGCACCAAAGGAGAAAAATGAAATAGCCACACAGCCACACAGCCATGAGATAAAAATAAGAAATGAAATTGGTTAAGAAAAATTCCAGAATAATAAATGTAAGCAAAGGACAAGCATACAATAGATAATCACAATCAGATGCACAGAATTTCTCAATACACTTGCACTTGCATAACTACTCCATACTAGAATGTTACATAGTGATCACGGATATATGATGTCTCAATTATCTAATTTGAAGGCAATAAATTCCTACAATCTGACTGAGAATTTCTCTTTGTAATATTCTGTTGTTATCCTTTGGAAAGCTTTTTAATATTCTTTTGAAAGTACAACAGAAGGATAAAAACAAATCCAAGAATTCTGTGGATGGATATAAGCAGCATCTACACATCAAGCTGCAGTGCAGAGTTCAGTGATACCCAAATACTGGTGTCTTTTTCTAATAACTTTAGAGAATTGCTCCATACACCGAATATTCGGTGTATAGAGGTGACTATTGATGTGTCCATATTTTCTATCTTTTTATATCATCATTACATCACATTCCATACCATTTTCGCATCCAAATTCCATATTTTCCTACGATATCGCATTTCTAACATTATATTCGAGTTTCGTGTTGTTTTATGAGTTTTCAGGGATTTTGGAGCGATTTGGGACCCAATCTGGGTATGGACACATCTGACACACCCGTGCGCTCGTTGACGAAACTCTACAGGAGTTCGCCGTATTTTTGGAGCCATAGAAGGAGTGGAGAAGAGGGCACGAGGAGAGGAGGAGAGCAGCAGCTTCAGGAATAAATTCCGAGATGACTCGACCGAGCAGAGCAGCTGCTCGGTCGAGCAGAGGCAATTTGAGAAGGAGCAGATACACAGCTCGCTCGGACCGACCTCTCATAGTTCTCGCTCGAGCTGTTATTCATTCTGAAGCCCGACTAATCCAGCGCACGGCCCGAGCAACCTTTCAGCGACCGAGTCAGCTCTCTGCTCGGACCGAGCTGAGCTGACTCGGCCCGTGCATGCAGAGTGAAGATTGAGGAGAATTTCGATTCCCTGTCAAGCTCGGTCGAGCAGTACAGCTGCTCGAACGGAGCGGACGACCGAGCAACAGACTGCTCGACCGAGTCGCCTACTCGGTCGACGACGCTGAGGCCATTTTTGGAAGGATCTTTCACAGTGGCTGTTGCACGATTTGATGAGAGTGAAGTCTGAGAGCTGGCGAGGCGTTGAGGGGGCGAATTCATTCTGAGTTTTTGGAAAGAGTTTTTGGGAGCGGAAATTAGATAGGATAATTTTTGTTAGATCTAGATTAAAAACTCTTGAATATTGTTGGATCGAAATTGATTGGAAGCTTATTTGTTCTTCTCGCGCTCTTGGAATCTCAATTTTTCTTTGGATCTATTAATCACTATTTTTCTTTATCTCTCGCTGTAAGTTCTCAATCTTCATTTGTCAATTTGTTATGATGTTTTCACCTCTAAAAATTATGTTTTTATTCGTTAATATTGATATGAGTGAGTAGTCTTTTCTAGGGTTAATGGGTTAGCGCTAAGATCCTAGGGGACGACGTAGATCTGGATCTCTATGTTGAATTAGGGATTTAGGAGAGTATTTCGGTCGATCCTACCGAACCCCTAGGATAACCCGTACTGAGATCATGCCCACGGTATGTGGAATTGATGTGCTTAAGGGGTATCCTTAGGATTCGAATAGGGAAATCGGTGGATCCAACCAATGCTCGTGACCATGCCCGGCTCTTGCATTGAGGGGACCCCCGACGAACTATATCGCTACGTTGACGGCTACCACTATTGCGTCAACGTGAGCCACCGAAATACCTCGCAATTCTAGCCCATGAGAGTGGTATGAATTGGGAGATTAATCCCTAACCCTAATGCAATGTAAGGATTCTATTCCAACGTCGACGTCCGACAATCCTAGCGACGAGTCCTAAAGCCCTAGTCTTTTATATTTTATTTATTTCTTTCTTTGTGTAGAATCCCCTATTTGCGACGTTGAGTGACACAACCTTCGCATCCATCACAATTATGACCCTCCATACTCCACATCCACCAATAAACCCGCAATTCTAACTCAACCTAGGAGGACATAGGTAGTATAGCACCGCTTCCCCGTGTTCGATACCCGCTTGTCACTATACCGTGCGCTTGCGGTAAACGACATCGTTTCGGAGTTAGTTCCGGCTCGATCAACTATGTTCCAAAAAGTGCAAAAAAATTTAAATTATGGGCCACATCCCCCTTTCTCTCTTTCAAATTCTTTATAATTTTGGAAACTTGTCACCTCATTACACAGAATGGGGAGGTGTATATAGTCGTTCTCTAACTTTATGGGCAAATATGGGATCAGAATGGTGACAAGGAAATCTCATTTGCTTCTGGGTCCTCTTAGAGATCACAGGCACATTGTAATAAATTCAGTGGTCCCGTATACTAGAGACCGTTTGGATATAGAATGAACAACATCAATGGATCTCATTTTAAAGATATCGTGGTATATTTTTCTTAATCAATTTTAGCCATGAGAGTGATGGGTGTGGGATTAGTCATGAGCTCCGATTCATCGGCATCCAGGATGACAAACCCTAGCAACTGTCAGAAATGCTGTGAAATCTACATTTGTTGTCAATATTCATGTTCTAGTGCCAAGTACGATGCAGTCAATTTGAGAGATAATCATAAGAAGGACGTTGGCTCAGGCGACGACTGAGACATGCTGCGCACGACTCAACGCTCCATGAATCCAAGCCTATAGCGATGGCCTTATGCGCTCCATATCCACAACTCAATTATCCATAAAGCTTGACACAAACCAAGGAACATAGAAGGAAGACATGATATGTGAATCATATTACGGTGCAAAACATGGATATGGTGAAAGAAATACTATGATAGCGATGCAACCCATGAATCACATTACAGGGATCCAAACATATGCTCGACTCGTGGAGCGCATATGTTTTTCGGAAGGATGCAGCCATTGAGATGAATTAGGCCATGGGTACATGGTCATACGGCAACATTAACCAGACAACCAAGCATTTCAAGTTTTGATAGAGCACAAGATAACAAAACCAATTGGTCGGAAGAAAAATAATGAAAACTTCGATCCAAAAATAACATTAATCAGTTCATCTACCAAACACAAGATCATCAACAGCAGCACATCCTCATTAGTAAGTATAAATGGATCCACATTGAATTTCATGACAGTATAAATGGATCTACAATATATGATAGCGGTTATTCAGTTCGAAGCTAACATTAAAAAAAACAAAATTTTATTATGTAACAACATATTATACCACATGATCCCGAAGCTTGCTTCACGATCCCAGAATAACAGAACCATGGACTCAAGTTGTCATGTGTAACATCTGCGATGAAACCTGAATACAGTCAATAGCTACTAGCTCACCACACTGAAATTTATATGAAGCAGTACACAAGAAACTCCCTGAAGCAGTCCACGAGTGATGCCCAATTGATTATCTAGGGTTTTGCTTTGCAACGAGCTGCAAAGCTCTTGCCGCACTGCGAAATTTTGAGAGTGGGACTAGGGAATTGCAATCCTATGACGCTGCGAACTTTTCCAGCAAAATCCGTCGAAGCTGGAAGGAGATCCTAGGGCGCTGCACTGCGGTCGACTGGATCTGGAGAGGGAGATCTGGAGAGATCTAGAGAGGGAGATGAGCGTCCTTCGGTCTGGAGAGAGGGAGATCTGGAACGAAAAGGGGATGATGAGCTTTCTTTGGTTGCCACTTTGGAATTTTGGTTGCCGCTTTGTTATTTGTTTTCCGCTTTGGAATATTTGGAACGAACGAAAGAGGAGATGAGCTGCTAAGGGCCTGTTGTTTTGAGTGGAATGGGGTTGGGGAAAGTGGGGGAAAGGAATCAAGAGAGAGAAAATTTTTGTTGTGTGTTCTTTTGGATGAGAAAGTGGAAGGAGAAAATAGAGGAGAAATAAATTCCTCATGAAATCCCTCATTTTAGTTTCTTTTTAGAGGAGAATAGAGAGGGAAAGAGGTTTTGGGAATCCCTTTACGCTGGAAAAACAAAAGAACGGGTTTGGGGAATCACAATCAGTTTTCCCCCAAAACACTGTTCACAACAGTGAAAAAAGTGGGATTCCCCTCGTTTACACTCAAAAGAACAGGCCCTAAATAATTTTGCCGCTGTGAAATTTGTGGAACAAAAGATGAAGAGATGAGATGCGTCGGAGAGAGGACGCATGTGGAAAGATGCGAGTGACAAGCAGGGGCCTTGTTGCAAATTTTGTAGTAATTAACGTTTTGCCCCCATTAGCAAGTAACAAGGATCTGAGGCCTGGATGGGCGGTGGGGATAGAGCCACATCAACAACCAAGGAGGGACTCTCTCCTAGGCCCCCTCACCTCCATTTATCCATATATATATTCCTAGGCCCCCTGACCTCCATTTATATAACATTTGACAACTGTTTTTGAATTCTAGAGCTGACTAGGACAAGCTGATGTCATGCTGATGTATAAAGAGGTTGATAGAAGAATGGCTAGGATTTAATCTTGGTAAAAGAAGGGTTGAGATGGGTGTTTGGAAAAATCAACACTTTTTTCCTTTGGTTTTCAAACCCTCATAATCACTACATTTGCGCAGAATACCACTCATTTCCCCCCTTTGCTTAAAACTCCTCTCATTTCACTATTTACACACACCCCCTACACACACCCACACTTATGCATTTTCCCTCTTCATTTTCGCCCCCCACAATCACTACATTTATGCAGAATACCGACCCTTTCCCCCTTTTGCTAAAAAAAACACACCCAGAGGATCCATCCCTACAATGAAGGGGAATGCAATCGGGATGCATGTTGTAGCGAACCCAGATGATCCATCCCTACGGTGAAGGAGAATGCAAGGGGGATGCATGTTGTAGCACTGCCTACAAAGAGGCCAAAATGAACCTAGGTTGAAGTTGGCACATTCAAACACACATATCTATATTACATTTGACAACTGTTTTTGAATTCTAGGGCTGACTAGGACAAGCTGATGTCATGCTGATGTATAAAGAGGTTGATAGAAGAATGGCTAGGATTTAATCTTGGTAAAAGAATGGTTGAGATGAGTGTTTGGAAAAAACCAACATTTTTTCCTTTGGTTTTCAAACCCCCATAATCACTACATTTGCGCAGAATACCATTCATTTCCCCCTTTTGCTAAAAACCACCCTCATTTCACTATTTACACCACCCTACACACACCCACACTTATGCATTCCCCCCTTCATTTTTGCCCCCTACAATCACTACATTTTTGCAGAATACCGACCCTTCCCCCTTTTGCTAAAAAAACCCACACATTTCACTTTTTCCCCCACTTTTTGGCCCGGGTTAAATTTTTTTCTACACACTCGAAGGCGCCTGTGCCGAAGCAAGATTTTTGTTTAATTTTTGGGTAGAACAAAGAGTTTGAGGGGATATCTTAAATGAATCGTGCCCGAGGGCACAAGTTATGCACTGAAGGCGTCTGCGTCGAAGCTAAATTTTTATTCGTTTAGATTTTGGAGGGGAAAATAATTTTTGGGAAGAACAAAGATTTTGATGGGATATCTTAAATGAACCGTGCCCGAGGGCACGGGTTATGACTAGTGTGTGTGTGTGTGTGTGTGTATCTATTATATAAAAGAGGGATGTTATCAAGAGAAATTGGATAAGAGAAATGGGACAAGAGAAATTAGATAAAAGATGAGATTTTGAAAGATATCTAATTTATAAAAGGGGGATGTTATCCAGAGAAATTAGAGAAGAGAAATGGGACAAGAGAAATTGGATAAGTGATGAGATTTTGAGAGATATCTATTATACAAAAGAGGGATGTTATCAAGAGAAATTGGACAAGAGAAATTGGATCAGAAATGAGCCGTGCCCGCGGGCACGGGTTATGACTAGTATATATATATATAATCATATATTGCTTTACACCGTGTCTCATTTTTTATGTTGATTTGTGTGAACATTGTGAAATTGTCGCGCTGTGTATGCTCTATTATATACATGATGTGATGTGAGACGTTTTTCTCATTTTTTAATGTTGATATTGGACTCTCATTTCTTTAGTCAACTATGATTTCTTGTGTTTATAAGTTTTTGGTATATATATCAATGAGACGCACCTTCGTGATTATTTTTTCTCCGATTATAGTTTGGCATCACATTAGATATATATCATATCTTTAGACTCTCATGATTGTTTTAGTACTTATTTAGCACTATTGTTGTTGTTATTCTGTCCCATTTTTTGGATAATGCCATAGGGGGAGAGAAATAAACATATCATAATTATGTGCTAAGTAGATTCTAAACTTGAATCTAAGATTGAAGTTACCTTAGATTCAGGGGGGTAAGAAATAATGAACTTGGATTATAAAATCCTAGATTTAAAGATTTAAAGATTTAGATTTCAAAAAGATCATTTCATTCATACATACCTTACATGCTCGCTTCATTGATCTATAGATGCCCTTATATACATTGACTAACTTGATTGGCATCTATGTAGGGGAGTAAGTTTTTCATTAAGCATAATTATTTATCTTTTTGTTTATGTTTGTTTGTCATCATCAAAAAGGGGGAGAATGTCGAGAATTGGACTTCTCCCTACTTGGTGTTAAAGATGAACAAACATAAATACTTGTGACTAATCCCCTATTTGCACTTAATCCATTGTCTAAGCATATCATGAAGATCAATTAGCAATGGAAGTCACTTAAAGATCAATGAAAGCATGAAAAGTGGATTGGATGATTAAAGATGGTGACTGAAGCTCCTAGAAGACTTCAAGCTCATACTTTGGAAAGAAGAGAGGCTTCTACAAAATGTAATCTTTTATTCTCTTCTATTATATAGCTTAGAAGCAGAACTATGTTGGAGCACACACACATCTTCATTTCTGTCCTAGGAAATCATTAGATCACATTTCTTTAGACTCCAATTTACATTTCTCAAGCATGTGCATTTTGGGATTTCAACAGGCGACTGCTGAACGATTTACGGGCGCCTTGCCAAAACAGTCGATTGTGATTTGTTCTATAGTCGCATGTTATGCACATACTTTATCAAGTTTTTTGGGCATTTTAGCTTTAACTCCTTCAGGCGATTGCTGTACAAAATACAGGCACCTGTCCAAGCTACAGTCGCCTGTGAGTTGTTAATCAGTCTTCAGTCTCTCTCCAGACCAAAGGTCACTTTCTTTTTCTTTTGACCAGTCGACTGATGTTGGATTGATAGTCACCTGTTCAAGGCACAGTCGACTGTCAACGCTTCAACAGTCGTCTGTCTATGATTCCTCTGCAGAATCTGCTCTCTGAAAAGTTTCAAGTATTAGTGACAGTCGACTGAAGTTGGTTTCACAGGCGCCTGCCCATGGCACAGGCTCATTGGTGTTCCATATCAGTCGCCTGTCATGTCTTCCCAAAACTTTCTGAGGTTTCTCAGCTTACCCATATTGCGGCCAGTCGCCTGTAGAAGGATTTACAGTCGTCTGTTAGTTATACAGGCGCCTGTCTTTTCTTCATCAGTCGACTATCCTACATGGTAAGTTACCGTTTGAATTCTCACATACCCTCTGACACAGTGCAGCCGTCGACTGTGTTTTCTTCACCAATCGACTGTCGACTGTGTAAATTCTATCCGTTGACTTTTTCTCCACAGATTTCAAGGGGTTATTGGGGATTCTGTTTGGGGGGTTTGGGGAACCTATAAAGAGAGTTTCTACTGTTCAATTGAGGTACTGTTCAACTGAGGGGTTACTCATCTTCTTGATCATCTCTTGAAAAACACTAGTTTTCAACTACAAGTTTTTCAAAGCTCTCAAATTCAAAAGCCCAAGTATTCCAATCTCATTCTCTCTTGCTCTTCAACCTAGAATCAAAGTGATATCCTCTAGGCATTTGGTGGTGACAAGAGAAAGAGCTTTTCTCTCTTTCTAAAAGAGAGCTCAACACACAACACACTTGCTCCTTCAAGTACTACTTCAAAGCATAGGTGAATGTAAGTGTTGCTAATTCATTATTTCATATCTTTCGATATTAGTTTAACTCTCGGTTTGTGAGAGTGGTTTGCTTGCTTCCAAGTTGTGGGAGTCAAGGACATCGTTGTGTTTCAATTTCACTTGTAGGGTTGCTACAAGTAGGTTTAAATGAAAGCTCAAGTTAGGGTTCTAACTTGAGTATTCGGTGGTATCCGGGTGGAAGGGACGTAGGATTACCTGAAACAAGTCGGGAGTTGACTTGGGTAATCCAAACCCTTGAAACATACTTTGTGTTAGCATTGTTTCAATTTGGGTTTATTTATAATTTTTCATTAATTGTTGGTTAGGAATTTAAATTGGTATAATATCGTTTAAATTTTATAAACACTATTCAACCCCCTTCTAGTGTTTTCCTCATCCTCCTTACAATACGGTCCTCTCGCTGTAGAGAGGATTCGATATTATTGAAAGCATAAAATTTTACAATATTGCTACACTGCTGTATTGATACCACCTGATCCAAATGGCAGAGTCAAAATCTTCAGCTGTGCAGGTAACTATTCCAACTGCACTTTCCGTGGCTCCTCCAAATGTGTACCTCCACGGACACCAACAAACTCTTGCAATGCATCCTCCAGCATTCCTACAAGGACTCCATCTGTACTCTGCAGAGAATAGGATGCATCAGTTCGCTGCAAAAATTTTACCCTCATAATAAAAGTATTCCAAAGAGGATCGTCTATATAAATATATGAAATAAATAGTGGTGGATGATACTTTCATGGAAATAATTCAATATCCTCTTGTATTGTGACATATATCTCCCTGGTGTCCTCTTTCAGCTTCTCAGGTACCTCCAGATCATAGGTGTAGACCTCATCATTGTAAGGGACCCTGCAGGGCTACACACACTAGAGGGGGGTGTGGTGAATATTGTAATAGCAAGCAAAGTGCTTTATTAAAAATTACTGAAATTAAAGCACAATAAGCAACGGAAATTAAAGAGTATGCTCAACAACAACAATCGCAAACACAAGGAATTTATACTGTTCTCCAAAACTTGGGTCTGTCCAGCCACATCAATATTCACTATAATTTCCATAAATAGAAGTGACTACAATCTCACACAGAGATACCTCATACAGTGGATTTTGTCCTACGCAAGGACCTAACCAAGCCTAGACAGGGGTCAAACTCCCACACAGAGAATTACTAACTCCCACACAGAGAATTATGGTTAGCCCTACACAAGACACCAAACTCCCAAAAAGTGAGTAACTCCCACAAAGAGAGTATCTAATTCCCACAAAGAGAATTAAGGGTATCTGTAATGGCATGTACTCACTATTCGTAATACGGCTATTCGCATAGCAATTTCGGGTACCTGATTGGTTTTGTTGCTTTGTATGTGAGTCATGTTGTTGAGTCGATAGGGCCGTAGCACCTTGGTTGCATCCTTAGCAAGCCAACCCCCGACGTGTGCCCAACTTGGAATTACTGTTGCCTTTGGACCCCACATCCTTTGTACGCGTATTTTCCTTGAAGTTCGCGTATTTTTCTTAGCCTTATCTCTCCTTCGAAATGCATGATGTGATATGCCGTTGTGACCCATTGGAAGAGTATTTAATTGTGGAATTATTTTGGGACGTCATTTCACGGGTCTTTTCCCCACAAAATAACTTTGTTTGAAGAGGCGTCATGATTTGCACTTTTCTCGTGATACCTTTCTATTTTTAGTTTCGTTTATCGTCGTCAAACTTGTGATCAGTCTTCTTAGTTTCGTTTCTCTCGTCGACGCGGTCGCCCCGGTATTTTTCTTGTAATTATCGGGTACCGTTTGACCCACTTGTGCACCAATTTCCTCATTAATCAACGTTTACGCCTAAATGGCGCAAGATTAATCCCATTATTAGTCTTTCTAAACCCTTCTTATATAACTCCTTTTCCTTTAACCCTAGTCACACCTTTACCCTTGGCCGAACTCTAGTCACACATCCAGTGTAGACTTTTGCACACTTTGCAGTCAACACATCATGCACAAGTAAGCCCATTCTTTTGAACCACAGACACACAAATGTATACACATTATTTAAAGCTCCCAGGGGTACAAAAGGCCATCACGTGCTGCTCTAACCCAAGGCTATCAAGTCAGCACATCACCCTACTTTAAAGAAACCATGGGCCATATTTTCCTTCTCACAGCAACCCCCACACACCATCAAATATTATTAAACCTAGGTTATCATTTTCTTCACCCTTCAACAAGCCGTCGCCCTCTATGCTTTTTCTCCATGTGAGAGAGAGCAACGCAGCCGCCATGCCCTCTCCCTCTATACTCACGGCAACACACCCCTCACACCGACTCCGGTGCCCCTTGCCTCATCTCGGCCACCCATACAACCTCCAGCCTCCACCCAGTGATACTTACATCGGCCTCCTTCCTGCTAGCCTAAACCGCCCCAAGCCATTCTCCCGGGGCTGTTGCCGCATCACCTTACACAACCTCCGGCCATCTTCCGAGCGAATGTCTCCCAGCACCCCATTAGCAGCTGCCGGTCACCTTCCTGGCCTCAGCCCACCGAACACCAACCCTCACGCCACGTCCGGCCTTTCCCTTTGCCGCCAAGCACTTTCCGCAACCCCCTCCTTCCTTTAGCAGGCCGCAAGACAACCCTCAGCCGTTGACCACAGCTTCGACCGCCGCAGTCGCCCCCTCTTGCTGTCCTCGAGTTTCCTTGGCCGCCTTCTACCGACCGCAGGTCGTTTCAGCCCTGGCCGACTTCTATCAGCGAGCAACGACAACGTTTTGTGTTTCAGCGACGTTTCGACGTTGTCGCAACTCTTCCTTGTCGTCCCTTGCTGATCTGAACTTCCCGGCAGCCCCTACCGTGCCTAAGCGGTGGTTCTTACTGTCCCAATCAGCCCCGACGGTGCTCAACATCGTTGCCATCGCGTACGACGACCTCGCCGTCACAGTTTGTTGTTACGGCCTTCTCTTGGGCCGTGGATCTTTCGTCGTCATCTGTCTCGCTGTTTTGGACTTCCCCCGCTGATCTCGTCACCGTTCGTGGATCGGTGATTGTGGATCATGGATGGAGCGAAAGCAGGAGCGCTTTCTTTAATTCAACTCCTGATGTCGCTACCCGACGTCAGTATAGCTCTCGCGTCGTGTTAAGGTATACCTGAACCATAGGAACCCACACCCGCATGTTAATAAGATAAAAACTGTGTTTTACTGCTTTGTAACTCACTAATCCAACTTAATAATACAGGACTGTAGGCTCATTGTTGGACTGAGCGTGGGAGCTCTGGACTTTGTGAATCTGTGATCGGACTTTGATTTTCTTGATTCCAGCACGTATTTCAGGTAAGTGAAACTTGCCAACTTATGTTTTAGGCCATGTTTTAGGCCATCTCTCATTTTTAGCGTAAAAGAGACTAGGCGACGAAATGATAGTCGCCTAGACGCAATTCCAAGATCTAGCTTGACAACGAAGCTAGATCTGACACCCTGCCATGTCATTCATACATTTTACCTGTCACGTTTAATTTCCATATCTGTATGCATTTTATTTGTACTCTGCCATGCCTGTCACGTTTAATTTTCATATCTGTACACACTTTATTTGTACTCTTGCCATGCCATGCATCATAACATGTCATTCCATGCTTGAATGTTGCTTTCGTAGCACACACTACTTGTACTTCCTTGTTGAGGCTAGGCACCTGTGTTGCAGGCACAACCCTCAGCCAAATACACTTCCTGGCTCGTGAACCAGAAGCGGGCTACATGTGTTGGTCAAAAGCCAATGCCCGATTACACGTTGAGGGGTAGGGTTAAGCGATCACTTGAGCTTAGGAGTTGGCCCGTACAGCCTCTCTAGCCAAAAGGTGTAAACTCTGTGCACGACGTGCTTACTTGTCTTGTAAATCCATGTGAATGTTTTAGTAGCTTGCTACCCTTGCCATGTCATACTTGTTGCACTTTCTTACTTGCTGCATCCATACCTTAAACTGCCATGTCATCGCATATTTTAGAACTGCTAGGCTGTTTCTCTTCCTTTTAGTTTCCTTACACAAGTCTCTTATAGACTTGCTGACATGCGCCCTCGTCTCTTTTGGGTGTCGCATGTTAGTTGCTGAGCCAGAGCCCATTGCTGAGGACGAGGTATTTGCTGACGTTGAGCCTGTGTCCACTGTTGACGTGGAGTTCGAGGACACCGGCGACCAGTAGTAGAGACTTCATTTGTGTTTCTTTCTGCTTAGTTCTTGTTAGGTTGTCGGTGCGTAGCGCCTTTTCTTTTCTGTACGCTCGTTTTTTTCTGTTGGCCATGCTTGTGGCCCTTTTAGACTCTTTTAAGCCTGTTGGCTTTTCTGTGATGTTGAACTTTATTTGTGGACATTCTGAGATTGGAATAATATTATTATCTCTCTTTCCTTTATTATTATTTTTTTTCTGTTTCGTAATTGCAAGGACCATTACATAGTTATACCAAACGCTTTACAGACTGTAGCCTCACAGCTTCAAGTCTGAGCGGATCTTTTCACGCCTCGCCTTCCGTTTTTGGGAAGCGGGTCGTGACAGGTTTTATTGGTGGCCCATGCAGGTCCCTCTTGCAACTGTGAATTATCGGAACAATGATAATAATAATAGAATGTCCATTAAATAAATTAAAACATCCAAGTCATGAAATGAGTCCAACATGTAAGTTTTCCCTGTCTTAGAGAGTTGGAAGACTTAGATAGATGTCCAGGTTTGATAGTCACGTGCCTTCGACGGATTTAGGCTGTACTGGTCTTAGGTTGCCTTAGCAGTCTCTTACCCGGCCCTGGCCATATTAAGCTTCTAGAGCTTTCCTTTAGCCGTTCGTTGAGTCCATCCATTTTGGGCCCAGCAGAACGTAATTTTGATTTCACTTAGGACCCTTTCCTGAGACCTTTATTACCGTCTAGTTCATTGGAGAGTCTTAATGTTAAGTTTCTCTTGATCTTCAGCCGACCCGGTAATTAGAACCCTGCTTCTATCATTTTCCTGATCATTACACTTTCGTGTTATCAACCGTAGAACTCCATCGTAGCAGTTTCACTAAATTATTTCCATTTATATTTACGTTTTATTTGATTCACTTCCTTCCTTTTGAATCACGTGAATCTACATGTCACCATCGTCAATCGTTGAAACTTCTCCATTACTATCCTGACCATTCGATGAATATTTTCAATGTTATCCATTTTGAATTTCTCTTCTGGTTTAAGTTATTTGAAAACATTCCACATGCATTTAAGACTCCATACATTCTCCGAATTTCGAAATTTTTCGCTGAAATCTTTGAAATTATTATCTTATCATATTTACTAACCTATGTCTTCCACACTCATGTAAATATCTTAATTTCTTCATATAATGACATTTCGATAATCCAAAATACCATTTCCCCCTCTACTATATATAATCTACTCAAGTTTAATTCAACAACTTATTTTACCGACTCCTAAATATTTTCCTATGCAAAAGAGAACTCCAACTTTTCAAGTATGACCGTTTTATACTTTTAGTGTTTTAACTTATACCATTTACATCCTATTTCCGGTAACATATGAGAGTAATATTACATCTTTCTTTCCCCACCTAAACATTTGCAATTATATCCCAGTTTCACCTGACTAATTTATCTCCTTATCCTCGCCCTACCTGAGCCCATTCTTTCTGATCTTGTTTCGTTACGCTATCTGATCTTGGTTTCCTTCCTTTTGCTTAGTCATCCCACTAGTGCTTGCCGTTGTTTATGTCTCACCAGTTTAGTAGTGGGCCCTTTGGTTTTGGGATGTAGTCGTGGTGCATGAATATATGTAGAGTGTGTAGACCTGTATGAGTGTGCTACCCTTAAGATGTTATTGATTGTCTTTTGTGTCATGTATGAATACCCAGTGTTATTCAGGATACATGTGTGAAGTTGTATGAATGGTATTTGTTATATAAGTGCGCATAGCTATACCACTTTAGGAACGTCTATATATATTTTGGAAATTGTATTGGAGTATATACTAGTAGTGTGTGTAGTTGAAGGTACTTGTAGATGCTTGAAATAGTATACTAGTAAGTCAAGCGTATGTTAGGTAATGGTAATATGTGTACTTATAGTTAAGTGAGTAGGCCTATTATATGACCTACATGTTAGTACGTGTGAGTGTGTGCTCGTACGTAGATATGTATTGTGATTAGACGTAAGTAGTTATGTATTTGCTGCATGAGTATATATGTGATATATGTATAGTAGTAGGATTATAATTTTGTTTGGTATTGCTTGGTTTTACGGAATGTTGTGTGTGCGTGTATACCATGAGGTATACACGATTATTGCATGTTTTAATTATGTATGAATAAGTAGATGTGTTGGTATACTAATTATAGGTAGATGGATATGGTGTGAATATATATGTTACATGTGTGTGACTATACGATGAATGCATGTATTAGGGAGGGTATTATAATTATACGTGTGCTGATGTCTGTAATATTATTATGGTATATAAAGTGATAGAGCTATGTGGGTGCTACCTGACTAAATATTAAGTGTGATTGACATTATGGTATGTATATGGTTATGTTGGTAGATGTGTATACATTGGAGTGGTATTGGTATATGTATAGATACCGTGTTACGTATATAGAGTATTCTGATATGTGTTTTGAGTCTCACTCAAGCTTGA
Source organism: Scilla litardierei (assembly GCA_030789695.1). Classification (NCBI taxonomy): domain Eukaryota; kingdom Viridiplantae; phylum Streptophyta; class Magnoliopsida; order Asparagales; family Asparagaceae; genus Scilla; species Scilla litardierei. Next base: position 152,541,503 of record CM061138.1, on the reverse strand, counting down.
GTGGGTATACTCTAAGTATATTGTTACATATGTCTGTGGTTTGCGTGTAGTACCATGAATATAGCGATGGATGATGTATGTATAGTGATAGGATTGTTTGTGCCTGGTTGTGTTACGCACATGATTGTGGGTCGCTATACCAGTATATAGTTATAGGTGTTGGTCTTGTGGTATAGTTATTTACTAAGGACTTGCCTGTGTGAACGTATGTATGCTAGCTAACCTAGGTGTGTAGATGTGCTGAGTATATAGTGGTATGATTGGTATATATGAATGAAATGTTAGCGTGTGTGGGTGTGCACCATGCACGGGTAAGTATGTGCTTAGTTATAGGTATTGGTGACTATGGTATGTGTGGCGTGTCGTGAATATAGTTATAGGACCATATGTGATGTGAATATATGGTGAACTATTTGCATGCATTTGAATGACTATATAATTGTGAAATTATAGTAGTGGTAAATGTATCTTGGATATAATAACATGATTTAATATTGAGTGGTGTGGTTACTTGTGTTGATATGTTGGCATTGGATGTACACTAGGAGATATAGGGAGTAGTGTATTCTTATTGTTTTGTTCATAGGTAGTTATCTAAACGTGGAGTATTACGATGGTATTTGCTGGTGTGAACTATTTAATTGTTTGTGAGTATGTGCACCATGGTATGTAATAAGTGTTTAATAGTTATATAGGGATGTACGTGATTATATGAATGATTGAAGTACGTGTACAAATTTGACTGACTATGATAGGTATAAGTGTATAATGTGCGTGAATATATACATGTTCATAGTGTTAATGTTTGACTACCTAGTGCATATATAAGCACTTTTAATGACTATACCTAATTTGAATTATAATGTGATATGATTGGGATAGCTACTAGGATGACTAGATATATTTATAGTTAGAAAGTCAGAGGGCGGACTTTATTCTAAGGTGGGTAGGATGTAACGGCCGGTACTCACTATTCGTAATACGGCTGTGAGCATAACAATTTCGGGTAGCTGATTGGTTTTGTTGCTTTGTATATGAGTCGTGTTGTTGAGTCGATAGGGTCGTAGCACCTTGGTTGCATCCTTAGAAAGCCAACCCCCGACGTGTGCCCAACTTGGAATTACTGTCTCCTTTGGACCCCGCATCCTTTGTAGGCGTATTTTCCTTGAAGTTCGCGTATTTTTCTTAGCCTTATTTCTCCTTCGAAATGCATGATGTGATATGCCGTTGTGACCCACTGGAAGAGTATTTAATTGTGGAATTATTTTGGGACGTCATTTCACGGGTCGTTTTCCCGCAAAATAATTTTGTTTGAAGAGGCGTCATGATTTGCACTTTTGTCATGAGACCTTTCTATTTTTAGTTTCGTTTCTCATCGTCAAACTTGTGATCAGTTTTCTTAGTTTCGTTTCTCTCGTCGACGCGGTCGCCCCGGTATTTTTCTCGTAATTATCGGGTATCGTTTGATCCACTTGTGCACCAATTTCCTCATAAATCAACGTTTACGCCTAAGTGGCGCAAGATTAATCCCATTATTAGTCTTTCTAAACCCTTCTTATATAACTCTTTTTCCTTTAACCCTAGTCACACCTTTACCCTGGCCGAACCCTAGTCACGCATCCAGTTTAGACTTTTGCACACTTTGCACTCAACACATCATGCACAAGGAAGCCCATTCTTTTGAACCACAGACACACAAATGTATACACATTATTTAAAGCTCCCAGGGGTACACAAGGCCATCACGTGCTGCTCTAACCCAAGGCTATCAAGTCAGCACATCACCCTACTTTAAAGAAACCATGGGCCCTATTTTCCTTCTCACAGCAACCCCCACACAACATCAAATATTATTAAACCTAGGTTATCGTTTTCTTCACCCTTCAACAAGCCGTCGCCCTCTGTGCTTTTTCTCCACGAGAGAGAGAGCAACGCAGCCACCATGCCCTCTCCCTCTATACTCACGGCAACACACCCCTCACCCCGACTCCGACGCCCCTTGCCTCATCTCGGCCACCCACACAACCTCCGGCCTCCACCCAGCGATACTCACGACGGCCTCCTTCCCGCCAGCCTAAACCGCCCCCAAGCCATTCTCCCCGGGTAGTTGCCGCATCACCTTGCACAACCTCCGGCCATCTTCCGAGCGAATGTCGACCAGCACCCCATTAGCAGCCGTCGGTCACCTTCCTAGCCTCAGCCCGTCGGACACCAACCCTCAGGCACGTCCGGCCTTTCCCTTTACCGCCAAGCACTTGCCGCAACCCCCTCCTTCCTTTAGCAGGCCGCAAGAGAACCCTCAGACGTTGACCGCGGCTCCGACCATCGCAGTCGCCCCCTCTTGCTCTCCCCAAGTTTCCTTGGCCGCCTTCTGTCGACTGCAGGTCGTTTCAGCCCTGGCTGACCTCTATCAGCGAGCAACAACAACTTTTTGTGTTTCAGCGACGTTTCGATGTTGTCGCAACGCTTCCTCGTCGTCCCTTGCTGATCTGAACTTCCCAACAGCCCCTACCGTGCCTAAGCGGTGGTTCTTACTGTCCCAATCAGCCCCAACGGCACTCAACATCGTTGCCATCGAGTACGACGACCTCGCCTTCGCAGTTCGTTGTTACGGCCTTCTCTTGGGCTGTGGATCTTCCGTCGTCATCCGTCTCGCTGTTTTGGACTTCCCCCGTTGATCTCGTCGCCGTTCGTGGATCGGTGATCGTGGATCGTGATTGGAGCGATAGCAGGAGCGCTTTCTTTAATTCAACCCTTGACGTCTCTACCCGACGTCAGTGTAGCTCTCGCGTCGTGTTAAGGTATACCTGAACCGTAGGAACCTACACCCGCATGTTAATAAGATAAAAACTGTGTTTTACTGCTTTGTAACTCACTAATCCAACTTAATAATACGGGACTGTAGGCTGATTGTTAGACTGAGCGTGGGAGCTCTGGACTTTGTGAATCTGTGATCGGACTTTGAGATTTGTGATTCCAGCACGTATTTCAGGCAAGTGAAACTTGCAGACTTGTGTTTTAGGCCATGTTTTAGGCCATCCCTCATTTTTAGCGTAAAAAAGACTACGCGACGAAATGATAGTCGCCTAGATGCAATTCCAAGATCTAGCTTGACAACGAAGCTAGATCTGACACCCTGCCATGTCATTCATACATTTTGCCTGTCACGTTTAATTTCCATATCTGTATGCATTTTATTTGTACTCTGCCATGCCTGTCACGTTTAATTCCATATCTATATGCACTTTATTTGTACTCTTGCCATGACATGCATTATAACATGTCATTCCATGCTTAAATGTTGCTTTCGTAGCACACGCTACTTGTACTTCATTGTTGAGGCTAGAAACCTGCGTTGTAGGCACAACCCTAAGCCAAATACACTTCCTGGCTCGTGAACCAGAAGCGGGCTACATGTGTTGGTCAAAAGCCAATACCCGATTACACGTTGAGGGGTAGGGTTAAGCGATCACTTGAGCTTAGGAGTTGGCCCGTACAGCCGCTCCAGCCAAAAGGCGTAAACTCTATGCACGACGTGCTTACTTGTCTTGTAAATCCATGTGAATGTTTTAGTAGCTTGCTACCCTTGCCATGTCATACTTGTTGCACTTTCTTACTTGCTGCATCCATACCTTAAACTGTCATGTCATCGCATATTTTAGAACTGCTAGGCTGTTTCTCTTCCTTTTAGTTTCCTTACACAAGTCTCTTGTAGACTTGCTGACATGCGCCCTCGTCTCTTTTGGGTGTCGCATGTTAGTTGCTGAGCTAGAGCCTATTGCTGAGGACGAGGTGTTTGCTGACGTTGAGCCTGGGTCCACTGTTGACGTGGAGTTCGAGGACACCGGTGACCAGTTATAGAGACTTCATTTGTGTTGCTTTCTGCTTAGGTCTTGTTAGGTTGTCAGTACGTAGCGCCTTTCCTTTTCTGTACGTTCGTTTTTTCTGTTGGCCATGCTTGGAGCCCTTTTAGACTCTTTTAAGCCTGGTGGCTTTTCTGCGATGTTGAACTTTATTTGTGGACATTCTGAGATTGGAATAATATTATTATCTCTCTTTCCTTTATTATTATTTTTGTTCTGTTTCGCAATTGCAAGGACCATTCCTTGGTTATACCAGATGCTTTACAGACTGCAGCCTCACAGCTTCAAGTCTGAGCGGACCTTTTCACGCCTCGCCTTCCGTTTTTGGGAAGCGGGTCGTGACAGTATCACAAAGGTGAAACGAAATAACACTTACCTATGACTTGATATGATCTTACCAATGCGATGAAGAAGGCATGCAAGTGAAACTCAAGTGCTTGAGATGAGGCTTTGATTGCACTTGATGATCTTTCTCTCTTCTAGGAATGAATCCTAACACTTCTCACTTGAGTGTATGAACTGAAGAGTAGAAAGATGTTCTCCAAGAAAAGGAATGAGATTGAAATCCCTTGGAGAAATTTTTCTAGAGCTTAGATGCTATATCATAAGTATGAATCTCTAATTAGGGAATGAGGGGAGGAGTGGCTTAGAGAAGAGATTAAATGATCTTCTATGATTTCCTAACACTTTCAAGAGTTCTAAAAGAACTAAGCCAACTCCTATAAATAGAAAGCCAAGAAGAGCCCATAAAACTAGCCAAAAATCCAAAGGGAAGAATCTGCAACGGCTGGATTTTGGCAGTTTACGACACAGACAGTCGACTGTTCAATGGCTAGAAAAATCCCAACGGCTATAATCTGACCCAGGATAGTCGACTGTAGAAGAATACGCAGGCGACTGTAAAACAGACAGTCGACTGTATTCATTAGGCGACTACTGCAGGGATGGAAATAAAACAGAGAGATGCATTTTTCGCACGTACGCCTTTCAGACGACTGATGGCCATTTCACAGGTGACTGTAAATATACAGGCGACTGTAAAAACTTCATCAGGCGACTGTCTTGCAAATTGGAATGAAGCCCAGAAAATGCAAAAAGCGCACAGTCGACTGTCGACCAATTCATAGGCGACTGTAAGAACATAGGCGACTGCAAATTGAACATCAGTCGACTGATGCGAAAAGCTCAAGAAGAGTCAATAGAAATATTGGGTACTGTAGAAGGTGTTGAGTATTGATTCCCCTGATTTGGTTTTGATGATGAACAAACATAAATATTGGGTACTAACTCTCTTTGAGCACAGTTATGAAGATCGTCGCCAAATTACTTTGTATATCCCAAGCGACATCCCAAGACTTCCTTTGAACGCGTGATCGATGTGCCTAAAGCTTCGTTGAAGCTCAGGAGTATTAATGAAGTCGAGGGATTCAGAATCTTCGTGTTGAAGCTTTGAAGACGGTTTGTCGAGTTATTTATTTGGTCCCCTTGCTTCATTTCGTAGAATGTTAAGCCTTGAGTAGTACTTGCCTAGTTATTCTTATTTCTATCCTAGCTTATCTCTAGGATTGCCTTAGAAGTCACTAGAAAGTCTTTCCTTAGCTTATCACGTCGTTTCATGACTTTCTGTGCATCTTATTTTGTGACGATCTAATCGGTTGGGAATCCTTCTTGATCCGACTAATCATCTTTGTGAATTTTGGCATTCTTACTGTTGACCAATTACTCGGTCCAAGAAGGCTCACCGACCGACTAGTTGTCAAACTAGTCGGTTGATGTTTCTTCTTAGACCGACTAGTTTATCCTCCTTATTTCTCTATATTCTCTGTCAACCTTCTAGTCAGTCCAAGAAGGTTCACCGACCGACTAGTTGCCAAACTAATCGGTCAGTGATCCTTCTTAGACCGATTAAGCTGCTTTAATTTTCCAGCCGTTGGAGAATTTATTTCCACGACTTTTCTTGATCTGTTTTGATTCTTTCCATATGTGTTTGATTCGTTTCAAACAAGGAAATTAGCCTATTATCAGAGGGATTTCAGATCTAACTCTGATCAATTCAATTATCAATTTTCAAGCTCTCTGTCTCTCACGAAAATCTCCTTTTGCTTCTTGGTGACCTAATTTCTCAAAGAGGTTTTCGAGATCGTGTTGTCATTCTACTGAGAGGTTGAATCACGACCATCTTCATTACCCTAGCCATCTCACGTTGTTCATCTTGGTGGTGCTAGGGTTTCGTGCTCACTCTTTCTCAAAATCCTTCCTTGCCCTAATTCGTAAGTATCTCAAGGCGTAGGATTTTGTGGTAAGCAATTTATATTTCATTAAATCTATTATTTGAGTTTATCTCTCGGTTTGTGAGAGAAGATCATGATCCCGGTTTGTGGGAGTCACATTTCGTTTGTTGTAACGATTTGATCTTGTAGTAGTTTCTACAAGAAGTTGTTTAGTGGAACCTTGAGTTAGTGGATTCTAACTCAAGTAGCCGGAGGGGATCCGGGTGTCCGGGACGTAGGATCACCGGGAACAAGTCGGGGAGACTTGGGTGGATCCGAACCCATTACATAGCTTGTTTGCGTTGATATTGTTCTTGTTGTTATTACTTATTCCGCATAGTTGTTTGTGTTTGCACAATAATTAGGAATTAGACTCTTGATTATTTTTAAAGTACTATTCACCCCCCCCTCTAGTACTTGTGTAGTAGCTACCAGGAAATTACATTTGGTATCAGAGCCAAGTTCATAGCTATGACAAACAACGACAACAAGGTCGTTCGACCACCTTCCGACTACAACACCTTCAAGAATCGTGAAGGAGCATCTTCAGTGATGGAAGGACACTCCTCAACTAGGCCTCCTCACTTCAACGGTACCAACTATGGGTACTGGAAATGCCGGATGGAAAATTTCCTCCGGAGCGCATCACTCTGGAGAGCCACACTAACAGAGTATGTGGAGCCCACTGAAGAAGACTTCACGAAGTGGACTGCCGCGGAGGTCGCCACGGAGGTGAACAATGCCAAGGTAATGAATGCCTTACAATGTGCACAGGAGCTTGAAGACTTCAACAAGATATGCACATGTAAGAGTGCATATCAGATTTGGAACCACTCCTAATCTTGCACGAAGGAACGAGCAGGGTAAAATAGTCTAAACTCACTGTTGCTAACAAATAATTCGAGTTGTTTCACATGGAACAGGGTGAAAGGATCAAGGAGTACTATGCCCGCTTCGTGGATATAACCAACGAGTTGGAAGCCCTTGGGAAGACCTATACCCAAGAAGAGAAAGTTGCGAAGATTATTGACGGACTTCTTTCGAGTTGGGAAAAGCGAACCTACGCTATCGAGGAAGGTAACGATATGTCCAAATATACTGTTGTTCAACTAATGGGTACCTTAATGTCTTATGAGGTACGGAAGGACAGCAATATTAAGATGCAGGACAAGAAGAAGGCGTTCTTGAAGCAAGAAGAGCCAAAGAAAAAGGCAATTGCTTTCAAGGCTGCCCCTACTACACCTACCGAGAGTGAAGAATCGAAAGATGAGTTGGTCATGGAATCTTTGGCCCTCATGGCAAAGAAGTTCAACCGGTTCTTCCGAAAAGGTAACTTTAAGAATAAATCTAAAGTTAGTTCCACTAATGCATCTGCTCCTTTGTGTTTCAAATGCAATAAGCCAGGACACATCAAGGTAAATTGTCCTCTTAACAAACAAAAGGAGAAGTGGAAGGTACCCAAGTTCGACAAGTTACGAAAGTACAAGAAGGAGTACAAGAAAGGGCTTATCGGCACATTCACCGACTCAGAAGAGGACTCCTCAAGTGGAGAGTCAGATGATGAACAAGTGGAGCAAGCACACATGTGCTTCATGGCGAGAGAGCAACATGATCAAGAGACCGCTTCAGATGAAAGCGATGATGAAGGTGAAGAGGTAACTATGGATGATCTAAGACTAGCTACTGAACAAATTTGGTCTAAGTACTCTAAGTTGGTAAATAGATATACTAAGATCAAAGATGAGTTAACTAGTCTGCAGACCACACCTAAGCTTATCATCACCAACAACGACACCGTTGTTGAAGCCTTGAGAACTGAGATTGTAAATCTCAAATCTCAACTTGAACATGTTAACCTTGAGGATTCGGATGAACACAAGATAGCCGATTTAATTTCTCGAAACTCAACCTTGAGTATTGAGAATGAGAATCTTAAGTCCCGTGTTTGTGAACTCACAACACAAGTGTCCACTTTGGATACTACTATACTTTCTCTCACTGAGAAATATGAGTCCACAATAGGCCGAATTGAAAAATTCAACAAAGGCAAGGACCATTTGGATAATATTCTGAATGATTTACTTCCAGCCAATCATCGTATTGGCTTGGGGTATAAAAAGAAAAATTCATCCAAATCCTCCACCACCTTTGTAAGGCCATCCTCCGATGCCTCAACTAGTGGGAGTAAACACCCCATGGGTAGTTCATCTACCAATGGTACTTCCACTAAGTACACACCCCCTCTTGGAAAGAAACCCACTGTGGGTGGACCTCCAAAGAAGGGTAATGCTTTTATGTACACCAATACTATGTCATGTAGGAACACACCTCCTACCCCACCTGTTCACACATATGATGATTTCTATGCTCCACGTCCACGAGCACGTACACACCAAGTGAGACACACTCACGCACATGTTCCCCCACTTGCATATATTCACCCACATCATTACTACATGAATGATTACCATCATGCACCTTATCATATGTTGCCACCACCACTTCATCATGTTCCTTATGCTTATCCACCGCATGCATACACTAGGCCACTTCCTCGTAGAACACATGCACCACGTAGAAATCAACAAAACGTGCATGTTCCCAATAGGAAAAGGGCTCACAAGAAATTCACTATTTGGGTCCCGAAGGACACAAGCATGCATGAGAAACAAGCATATATTAATTCTTATTTCATGAATGTTGTGCATAATGATGACTATGTTGGGAAGTCTAAGTCCAATTGGACTTGGCTTCCAAAGGTCTAATCTCTTGGACCCAATGACCTTAGGTACCATTATACGATATTTTTATCTTCAGGTACTCAAGAAAAAGAAAAGGAGCAACAAATCAAAATTTGGCTCCAAGAATGGGTGGATACTTGATAGCGGGTGCTCAAAACACATGACTGGTAAAGCTAAGTTGTTATCCGAAGTGGTGCTTATTGAAAATGGAAACCGAGTGGTCTTTGGAGGCAACAAGAGCGGAACCATCATCGGTGTTGGAAAAGTTGGTAACCCCTCTAAACCCCTTATAAGTGATGTTTACCTTGTTAAAGGCTTAAATCACAATCTAATCTCAATGAGTCAACTTTGTGACAAGGGTTACAAAGTTAGCTTTGAGAAAGGAATGTGCCATATTTTAAGAAAGGATAATAATAATGTGTTGTTCTCTGGCACACGTCATAAGGACATATATATCCTAGATATTCCAAATTCACATGAACAATGTCTCATTGCCAACACAAGTGAACAACACTTATGGCATCGACATTTTGGTCATACGAATTTTGGAACACTTTTCAAACTATCCAAGATAAATTCTATAAAAGGATTCCTTAAGCTTGCCTTTCAAAAGAAAAGCTTTTGTGACTCGTGTCAACGTGGCAAACTTCCAAAATCGTCATTCAAACCTAAGAAAAGCATATCCTCTAAACGGCCTCTAGAGCTTCTACATCTAGACCTTTTTGGGCCAACTAGAGTCGCTTCATTAGGGAATGCCCGATATGGACTTGTCATCGTTGAGGAATTTTCTAGATTTACTTGGGTATTTACTTTAATTAATAAAAATGATGCTTTTGAAAACTTCACAGTATTTGTTAAGAAAGTACAAAATCTCATTGGAACCACCATTGTCACTATTCGTAGTGATCATGGAGAGGAATTTGAGAACGATTCTTTCTCAAATTTCTGTGATGAAGTTGGTATTACTCACACCTTTTCTTTCCCTCGCGCACCTCCTCAAAATGGTGTTTTTGAGAGAAAGAATAGGACGCTAGTGGAATGTTCTCACACTATGCTTGATGATAGCCAACTTGGCCATCAATTTTGGGCAGAAGCGGTACATACCGCTTGCTATGTGTTTAATAGGATACTCTTGAGGCCCGGGACCAAACAAACTTGTTATGAATTGTTGTTTTATAGGTTGCCTCAAGTTAAACATTTTAGAGTTTTTGGTGCAAAATGTTTTATCAAGAACATGTATTGTAGTTTGGACAAATTTGATCCAAGATCCGATGAGGGGATATTTGTTGGATATTCCTCCTGTAGCAAAGCCTACCGGATATACAACAAAAGAACCTCAACGATCGAGGAATCTCTTCATGTTTCATTTAATGAAAATTTTGTCCCTCCTAGAATTATCGATGACGATGATTCTATGGAAGTTGTTAGTGACTCTATTGGTAAATCTGATCCTATTGATTCTGTTGATACTAACCCCACTAATGATTCTTTTGAGAATGTTCCTAGTGACCAGGGTGTTCCCAGACGGCTTCAAACAGTTCGTGACCATCCCCATGAGCAAGTCATTGGCAACATACAAGATGGTGTCAAAACAAGATCTCAAGTCAACTTCTTCGTTTACTATGCCTTTGTCTCTTCAGTGGAGCCAAAGAATATCAACGAGGCGTGCGAAGATAGTTCTTGGATCCTAGCCATGGAAGAGGAACTCATTCAGTTTGAGAGGAATGAGGTCTGTGAGCTAGTTCCATTGCCTTCGAAGAACCACAACGTTATAGGAACGAAGTGGATTTTCAAGAACAAGACAGACGAGAACCAAAACGTCATCCGAAACAAAGCTCGGTTAGTTGCTCAAGGCTACAGGCAAGAGGAAGGTATAGATTTTGAGGAATCTTTTGCACCTGTAGCTAGATTAGAATCTATTAGGTTGTTATTTTCATTTGCATGCCATAAAGATTTCAAACTTTTTCAAATAGACGTAAAAAGTACGTTTTTAAACGGAGATGTCGTTGAGGAAGTTTATGTTTCTCAACCTCCGGGTTTTATAAATGAAAATTTTCCAAATCACGTTTTCAAACTTAAGAAAGCACTTTATGGTTTAAGACAAGCTCCTAGAGCTTGGTATGACCGCCTAAAGAACTTTCTTTTGGATTTGGGTTTCAAAATGGGTGAGGTTGATTCAACGCTTTGTGTCAAGTATGCAAATCATGACATTATTTTAGTTCAAATTTACGTAGATGATATTATTTTCGGTGCTACTAACTTCACTCTTTGCGAAGAGTTTTCTAATGTTATGAAGGACCAATTCGAGATGAGCTACATGTGTGAGCTCAAATATTTCTTAGGACTCCAAATCCACCAAATGAACGATGGAATCTTCATCCACCAAACCAAGTACACGGTGGAGCTGCGAAAGCGATTTGGAATGGAGAATGCCTCTAGCAAGAAGACACCAATGAGCACTACTACACATCTCGATAAAGATACGGGCGAAAAAGATGTAGACATTCGTCTATATCGAGGTATGATAGGTAGTTTATTATATATTACTGCTAGTAGGCCAGATATAATGTTTGCAGTATGTGTCTGTGCTAGGTATCAATCACAACCTAAGGAATCACACTTAATAGCGGTTAAACGTATTTTCCGTTATTTAAGTCACACACTCGACTACGGATTATTTTATCCAAAGTCAAGCACATATGAGTTAATCTCATATAGTGATGCAGATTATGCTGGATGCAAATCCGACAGGAAAAGTACTAGTGGCACTTGCCATTTTATAGGAAATTCTCTTGTCTCTTGGTTTTCCAAGAAGCAGAATTCCGTATCACTTTCAACCACCGAGGCGGAATATATTGCCGCTAGTGCTGCATGTGCACAAGTTCTGTGGATGAGACACACACTTAAAGACTTCGGTATAAACTGTGATACTTGCCCTATCATGGTGGACAACCTAAGTGCAATATGTCTCTCTAAGAATCCGGTACACCACTCCCATACCAAACACATAGATGTCCGTCATCATTTTCTAGATGATCATGTAGCTAAAAAGGACATCATTTTAGTGTACGTTGAAACCCAGAAGCAAATCGCCGATATTTTCACGAAACCACTCAAGGAGGATACCTTGTGCGGTTACGTCGAGAATTGGGGATTATGGGTGAATCCGAGATTTAGGACTCATCCTTTATATGTGATCTTGCTTCATAATGTTATTCATTACTCTTGTTGTATTTGCTGTGTTCTCATTTTAATGCTGGAGTTATGATTGATTTTTCGATTTGCGCGTCAAATTTATGACTTTCTGGTTTTATGGGGTAGGATAAGTTCATATGAGAGTGTTTTGATGGTGTGTCCAAGTGTTCTTTGGAGAGAACTCATAATTTCACATTCTAAAATTTTTGGACTCACTTAGTCGGTCCCAGTTCATCTCCTGACCGACTAGTTTTACTTCTAGTCGGTTAGATATTGAACTCAGACCGACTAGTTCGTGCCCTATTTCTTGACACATTGTACTTATATCTCTGATGTTTACTTCATCGCTCGTCGATTCTGTTGACTATATAGCTTTGTTTGAATGGAAACATGAATTGTTTTCCCGGCACTCAATTAGCTAAAAATGTTGATATTGGAGAGTATGTTCCTTTCATCAATACTTGGATTTGATTTTGGTTTTGATGATTTCTCTTTTTGACTATGGTCTCGTTGGCACACTTTGATTTTGTTTTCGATGTTTTCTTGGTGCCATTTGGGCCATCGTCATTTTCTTTTGTCTCTCTTGTTTATATATTGTTTTAGCCTTGGTTATTGCCGTTGTTTCCTCCCGCTCTTTTTGGATAATGCCAAAGGGGGAGAGAATTAATAATGACTATGTGCTAAATGATAATTTAAACAATTACCGTGAATCTAATTTCATATGTTAGATTCAGGGGGAGTGAAGATATAAAAATGTATTCCGATCCTATATTTCAATAAATGGATCATGTGTTTTATACTTTTCTCTTCTGCTTGATGCATATGTATTATTTAATATGGAACTAACGAGTCATCAATGCAGGGGGAGTAAGTAAATTTCATTTATATCATTATTATTGATTTATATTTATGTTGGTTTGTCATCACCAAAAGGGGGAGAATGTTGAGTATTGATTCCCCTGATTTGGTTTTGATGATGAACAAACATAAATATTGGGTACTAACTCTCTTTGAGCGCAGTTATGAAGATCGTCGCCAAATTACTTTGTATATCCCAAGCGACATCCCAAGACTTCCTTTGAACGCGTGATCGATGTGCCTAAAGCTTCGTTGAAGCTCAAGGAGTATTAATGAAGTCGAGGGATTCAGAATCTTCGTGTTGAAGCTTTGAAGACGGTTTGTCGAGTTATTTATTTGGTCTTCTTGCTTCATTTCGTAGAATGTTAAGCCTTGAGTAGTACTTGCCTAGTTATTCTTATTTCTATCCTAGCTTATCTCTAGGATTGCCTTAGAAGTCACTAGAAAGTCTTTCCTTAGCTTATCGCGTCGTTTCATGACTTTCTGTGCATCTTAGTTGGTTCATGAAGAAGGACCAACCAACTAGATGCCGATCTAATCGGTTGGGAATCCTTCTTGAACCGACTAATCATCTTTGTGAATTTTGGCATTCTTACTGTTGACCAATTACTCGGCCCAAGAAGGCTCACCGACCGACTAGTTGTCAAACTAGTCGGTTGATGTTTCTTCTTAGACCGACTAGTTTATCCTCCTTATTTCTCTATATTCTCTGTCAACCTTCTAGTCGGTCCAAGAAGGTTCACCGATCGACTAGTTACCAAACTAATCGGTCAGTGATCGTTCTTAGACCGATTAAGCTGCTTTAATTTTCCAGCCGTTGGAGAATTTATTTCCACGACTTTTCTTGATCTGTTTTGATTCTTTCCATATGTGTTTGATTCGTTTCAAACAAGGAAATTAGCCTATTATCAGAGGGATTTCAAATCTAACTCTGATCAATTCAATTATCAATTTTCAAGCTCTCTCTCTCTCTCTCACGAAAATCTCCTTTTGCTTCTTGGTGAACTAATTTCTCAAAGAGGTTTTCGAGATCGTGCTGTCATTCTACTGAGAGGTTGAATCACGACCATCTTCATTACCCTAGCCATCTCACGCTGTTCTTCTTGGTGGTGCTAGGGTTTCGTGCTCACTCTTTCTCAAAATCCTTTCTTGCCATAATTCGTAAGTATCTCAAGGCATATGATTTTGTGGTAAGCAATCTATATTTCATTAAATCTATTATTTGAGTTTATCTCTCGGTTTGTGAGAGAAGATCGTGATCCCGGTTTGTGGGAGTCACGTTTCGTTTGTTGTAACGATTTGATCTTGTAGTAGTTTCTACAAGAAGTTGTTTAGTGGAACCTTGAGTTAGTGGATTCTAACTCAAGTAGCCGGAGGGGATCCGGGTGTCTGAGCCGTAGGATCACCGGGAACAAGTCGGAGAGACTTGGGTAGATCCGAACCCATTACATAGCTTGTTTGCGTTGATATTGTTCTTGTTGTTATTACTTATTCCGCATAGTTGTTTGTGTTTGCACAATAAGTAGGAATTAGACTCTTGATTATTTTTAAAATACTATTCACCCCCCTCTAGTACTTGTGTAGTAGCTACCAGGGAATTACAGAAGGCTCGACAGGCGACTGGAATCACCCAGTCGACTGTAAAACCTTCATCAGGCGACCGTTGGAGAGCCAGAGACTCCAAATGAGTCTTTGGGCTAGATGATCCTATTGGTTTGGATTCTATGATAATCCTAAGGCTCACTATGATGGTGAAATGCATATCCATGAGAGTAAGACCATTTATCAAGGCATTACAATAATCCTAGACTCAAAAAAGAGAAATGCAAGTAATAGAAATTACATGAATCACATATTGCATCTCCTAGAGTCTAAGTCTTTAAAGCTCACGATACCTTGATGCTCCCCATCATCTCCAAGCTTTGGCACTTCTTGATGAGCTTCCCTTCATCAAGCTCCAAGCTTTGGCAATGCTCCTCTAGATGTCCATCCATTATCATGCTCCAAGCTTTGGTTTCATTAGATGATCTTCATGACTTTATCCAAGTTTGAGCACACCATCACTCTTACAGGTCTTTAAGATATCCCTTCTATTATCCTCCAACCATTTTGCTTTTTCTCATCAACATATAATCACTAAGATAAACCGAGACTAAAATATAAGATTGATTAGCACACTAACATAATGTATTGATTATCATCAAAACAACGTTAGTCTTGAACCTAAGAACTAACACTCATTATCAGACACATCCCAGCATACCTCCTGATCATAGGTAATATCGTCTGTGGTAGGTAGGTCCTCACTCGCCTCATCGGACGCATCCCATAGCACATCCTGATCATCAGGGTACATGTCCCAATGCACTTCTTTCTCATATGTTGAAGTATCCTGCAAAAAATATGGTGTATCGTACATATCCGAAGCATCATAATCATCATAAATAAGAATATGTTCAGAAAAAAGAAAAGAGTGGGTAAAAGATTCTCCCTGAATGGGAGCAATAAGCTCTGGTGAATGCTCCTCAGGTGGATGCTCAGTCTCAGTGGAAGGTAGAGGTGGCTGCAGAAGCTCAACTACAGGTGTGCAAAGCTCTGGATATATCTGAATGAAGATATCCTCATCCCAAAGTGCTGCCTCCTCAATGGTATATTCTGGCTCCGCATGTGAGGCCTCCTCATCAATATGCTCTGGCTTGACAGGGTGCTCTTTTGCCTTCTTATCTACTAACAGTGTAGGCTCTCTTTGAAATGGTGATGCTGGCTACTCATGTGTGTCAACTTGTGGGGATGTATCATGTGGAGGAGAAGCTAGCAAGCAATTCGAAAATATAGTCTATCCCCCCTCAAGACTGATATGGACGTCCTCATCAATTGTTCATATAGCCGAAACATGGTTCATAACAAAATCTTCAAATCGTAGCTCAAGTGCATCACCTACTGCAATGCTCTTCGAACTGGTGAACCTCACTGACTCCAAGATGCCCTCTAATAAGATCTGAAATATGTCCTCCTTTGGCAGCGCACATGACTCAATTTCTTCTTCCTCTACTGCCTCTTTGTCCATCCATTCTTCATATGCAATAGCTGTATCGTAGGAAGGGGGATCGACGACAACACATTCTGGCTCTGGCAATATGATTGTCGATGCTTCTTGCCCATAAGATAATGAAGCCGAACTGACATCTTTGGAAATTCCTGCAACCTTAAGCATGAGTGCACTCATTTCAAGGTTCCTTTTCGCCTAGTCCAATTGAATGTTGCTCTTTTTAATCTCGGCGTGCATTTCAATCTGTCGTGCAAGAATCCCATTAGGAACGTATCCTCCCATCTGAGCATTCTGATCAAAATCTGTGGTCCACATAATATTACCCCGTAACACCTGATCAACAAAGATAAATACCTGAAGAAAAATATCAGTGGCACAAAAGAATGTAGAAATAATAATAATGGTGACGGGAGTGAAAATTTCTTTTTGTTGATTTAATTTTTTTTGTACTCTAATTAACCTAATTTGACAAACTGGCACCCAACAGGAAACACTTCCCCAGCAACGTCACCAAAAACTTGATCGTGTCTGGATGTATCTAAAAAACAATGTAGTTTTACTGCAAGCGCATGGTTAAGTGGTGAGCGGGTATCGAATCATGGGGAGGTGGTGTTGGCTCCAATCGATCTTAGGTTGGTTCAACTATGAAGGTTTATTGGTGGAGATGGCTATAGTATGATGTAATGACAATGGTGAAGGATGTCGGTTGTAATTCAATTAATATAGATGTCTAGGACTAGTGATTCCCCACTATAATTTTTCGAGTATCAATGTGAATATGAACTCCTAATTACTGACTCTTAGTGTAGGGTGAAATTGTCACAACTATGTTGTGAATCGGTGCACGCTCTCGCGCCACACAAGTCTAAAATAACTTAAGATAGAACCTCGCTCTCTCGCAAGCCTAGTTTGAATTGTTGGCATTAAGGTCAATAATATAATTCAATTCTCGCTCAAGTTCACCGTCTTGCAATATGGGTTCGAATCTAGATTATGATGGTTCGTATTCGTCTTACTGTCGTACACACGAATATAATCATAAACATATAATAACGATGCTAACTTTGTGTAATGACCCCAATTTTAATGTACGCGTATTTATACATATTTTGGCGTAAATGAGTACGTATTATTTTGGGAGTATGCTTGTATTATTATTATAATTATTTGGTGTGGGAATTATTTTTTTAGATTTTAAACTCATTATTTGATATTAGTGAATAGGAGTATTTGGATGTATTTAAGGTGTATAAGGTATTTCTTCTTGTATTTTTATTTTCATTAAATACAAATTGGGAAAAATTTTAACCATGACAACACACTAGTGAGGTATCATCTTATGAGTTAAAGAGATAACACATGGCTAAGATCTTGACTTGATGAAAGGTGGAGAGGATTTTAGGAAAAACAATTTTCAAGGCAAAGAAAAATCAAAAGCAGAAAAAAACTCAAAAATCTCTCTCCCCCCTTATTTCAGCCTTGGCTGAAAATACCACCCTTTTCTCCCCTTTTCTCCCTCTTCCCACCACCACTCTCCTCCCTAAGCACCACCCATCCCACCACCAAAAACCCACATCCATTCCTCATCATTCTACCTCCAAATTTTCTCGAAAAATACTCCAAAAATTCCAATTTTGAAGGCCAAGCTAGGAGGTTGAAGGAGGAGACTAGGAGACCAAAAAATTCATCAAGGAAATAAGAAGGGCCAAAGAAAATTTTGAAGGACTTTTGGAGGTAAAAATTCCTATCACTTATAGTATGATTTAATTTTAGGACTAGAAATTCCATTTATGTTAATATGTTATGTGAAATTAGCTAGATGAACAACATGCTGAAATTTACACAGAATTGGCTGAGACTTTGGTAGCTTGCTGCACTTAATTGGCCACATAGAAATGCATGAAAAATATATATGTTTCTCAAATTGTAGTCCTTAATAACTTTCACGTTTACAAGTTTTGCAAATTCGAACTGAAAACTCGGGTAAAAATTCAGTTTCTGAAATGGTCTGTTTTTGGACAGTCTGGACACCCTTCAGTAAAATGAGAGAAAACACTGCATACTTAATGAAACGTAATGATCTTGGTGCCGTTGGAAAGCTGGCTTCAAGATCTTCAACCAATAATTTTCCTAAAATTTTACTCTGTCTTTAACTGGTAGTAATTTGGACTTGGAAATGCCCTAGTTTCTGTTTCTGCAGACTGAAACTGTGCCTGTTATGAGAAAAATCGCCATAATTCATATACTTGGAATTATTCTCTGACATTTTGTGTGCTTATGTAGAACCCATAGATATACAACTTTGAAGAGGGACCAGAAGCTAAATCTGACTGTAGATAGGTCGACAGCAGCATTCTTTCTGTTGTGACAGTTTAGACAGATTCATGTGTTAACTTTGCTTAGAAATTGTTATGTTTTATTTTTTTCTTAAGCTGAATTTGATCATGTTAATTTCCATACTTTGTCAATTTATGTTTTATTCAATTTCAGTTATTAATCCGTTCATATATTATGTCTTATGTGATGATGATGATGAGAAATATGTCTAACTTAAGTTAAATTTGTTATGCTATTTGTGCTCACAATAGTACGCTCTTGAGATACGTTTTTATGAGGATGTTCATGAAATGTTTTCACTTTGGAAAAGGATGTAATTAGGTGAATGGAAAGACGATGTTCGTTGTTTAAAACACGACATCAGTGAAGTGATGAAAGTAATGGAAAGATGTAAAAGCGGTATTAGAGGCCGATAGACGATGAAACGATAAAATGTTCTAAAAACTGAGAGTGAGCAGAGAGTCTGACATCGAAGGACTCGGTCCATTCTTGAAATGGGTGAGACTCCAGATGTGGGTTTGGGGGGCAACACTTGTAAATTTAGGTGTTAAGGAGCAGACGGCAGTACGATTATCTTGCCCAATGTGTCACCCCCGGAAGGGGAGTTTGAGAGGGCTAGAGAGGCCGTTGGTGTGCTCGTGAGACACCATAACGGTAAATGATGGTTTTCTCTGTTTGTCCGACAGAAAAACAGAGATAAGTCTCGCTTCGGTACCTTGTTCAGTCGGGTACGGAGTTACGAGAGGCCCCTCCATTGCTCGTGTCGCTAGAGTGGTACCACTTTTCATCCACCCTGGGTGAAGTCCGCTTCCTTAGCAGTCTATGGTTTACCCAGGTTCCAAAACAGAAGAACGATTAATTTTAATTAATTTAATCAGTAAATTTATTTCTGTTCTGCTTTCTGTTATTTACTTTCAGCATTTATGTTCTGTTCTTAACTTCTGCATAAATATGTGATGATGCGACACTTGTAGTTAGTTAGTTAGTTAGGAAGACCGGTTCTAAAACTGGGTTCTATTAGAGTGTTAGGAGTTTCTACTGGGTCACGCGTTGACGTGTCCCTGTTGACTTTCAGGTTGTGTGAGTTGGAGGTTGGAGTTAGAGGCTGGAGCTTTGGAGTTGGTAAACAGTTGTAGGATTGGGTGGCGAGGGGTATTATGAGAGACTTGTACTTTGGTGTTTCTTTTTCAGGTAGACCTTTGTACTTAGGGTTGTGACAATGAGGATGTTGGAGTTGTATAAATTGGATCTGGACTTGAAGTTGTATAACATTATGGTTGTCTCAGTGTAGCTTCTCTCTTTTGTACATATGATGTATGTAAAAGGTTGTCTCATTGTATAAATAAAATGAAATATTGTATGTTTGTTTATTTTCTTAGTGTTTTATCTGTGATGGAGCTTTACTTGTACTTCCCAGTACGTGCATAGTGAACTGCAGTGTTCGTTGCTTTCTTCCCTTCTATCTTTCTACGTAACACTCGCCTCTTCGGGAATACCTGATACTGATTCATACTTATCGGGTATCCAGGGGATCGGGTCGTTACAGTTGCTGGCCCATGCAGGCCTCCGCACTGCAGTGTGCGTAACGAAGTACATGTAATACTCCATAGGGGTAGTTATGTCCTAAGGTGGGTAGGTGACCAACCGTGAAGTAAAGCCCTGGTATTAAAAAGCCCAAGATACAAAGCTTCTTGATGGTAAGTATGGGTAGTCGTTTGTATATATACATATATGTGTGAGGGATTATGCATTTGTATAAATATATAAGTATCGTATGTATATTGGCATGTACTTCAGTAGGTGTGTATCTAAAGCAATGTACGATACGTTATAGATACGTGTATGATTGCTTGTGTGTATCCTTATAATTCATATTATACGTATTCGTATATGAACGAACTATGAGGGATATATAGTAATGATGTTTGTATAGATTGAGGAGTAGATATTATATGATGTGGGAACCTATGTGTAAGGCATGCTATCTGTGTAATAAATACCGGGTGTCATATATAAAAATGTGCTAATACATGCATTGTCTACATTTGAGTGTATATAGATGACTATATGATTGTGTATAGAGTTGTAAGTATAGATACTGAATTATATTTAAGGGATGTAAGGAGATATGTTTGTATGTGGATATCTAAGGGATGTATATATGTGTGTGTGTGTGTGTGTGTGTGTGTGTGTGTGTGTGCTGGGATTTGATCTAGGGAAATCAATGGTTGAGATTGGATTTTGTGAAAATTTTAGTGGAAAAAGTGTCTTGGAAACCAAAACTTTGAAATTAGAAGTGTCTTGGGAAAAATTGTGGAGAGTAAATTTGGGGGGAAAGTGCATTGGGAACCTAAACTTTGAAATTAGAAGTGTCTTGGGAAAGATTGCGGAGATTACATTTAGGGCCTGTTCTTTTGCCAAGAATAGGGGTGTGAATGGGAATATGGACACTATTCCTGCACTATTCACCATATTCCAAGTTTGTATTCCAATCGGTTGTTCTTTTGGGCGTGAAATAGAATCCTACGTGGCTATTCCAATTTGGTAATGATGAGCACTTTTGTATTCCAAGCTTTTTTCTTGGAATACAATGGAATCCTTGGGAATGGTGGACCCCACTCTCTCATCTCTCTCTCTCTCTTCCCTCCAACTCATCCACTTTCCACTTTTTCATTCCAACTCTCTAATCCCAAAAGAACACAAGAATAAAATGTGGACCCCACTTTCTATTCCAAACCCCACTTTCCATACTCTATTCCATCAAAAGAACACAAAACTCCATTTTCTCTCTCCTTGAATACAAACTTTCACCTATTCCATTCTTCTCTACGCCAGCAAAAGAACAGGCCCTTAGGGGAAAAGTACATTGGGAACCAAAACTTTGAAATTAAAAGTTCCTTGGGAAAGATTGTGGAGAAGCATGATCCATTAAATTAAACAAAATAAAAAATTTATTATACATTTGACAGTGTTTTTTGAATTCTAGGGCTGACTAGGACAAGATAAAGAGTGGCTGGGATTTGATCTTGGAAAATCAATGGTTGAGATTGGATTTTGTGAAAATTTTAGTGGAAAAAGTGTCTTGGAAACCAAAACTTTGAAATTAGAAGCGTCTTGGGAAAGATTATGGAGATTAAATTTGGGGGAAGTGCATTGGGAACCTAAACTTTGAAATTAGAAGTGTCTTGGGAAAGATTGTGGAGATTAAATTGGGGGGAAAAGTACAGTGGGAACCTAAACTTTGAAATTAAAAGTGTCTTGGGAAAGATTGTGGAGAAGCATGATCCATTAAATTGAACAAAATAAAAGATTTATTATACATTTGACAGTGTTTTTTCAATTCTAGGGCTGACTAGGACAAGATAAAGAGTGGCTGGGATTTGATCTTGGGAAATCAATGGTTGAGATTGGATTTTGTGAAAATTTTAGTGGAAAAAGTGTCTTGGAAACCAAAACTTTGAAATTAGAAGTGTCTTGGGAAAGATTGTGGAGATTAAATTTGGGGGAAAAGTGCATTGGGAACCTAAACTTTGAAATTAGAAGTGTCTTGGGAAAGATTGTGGAGATTAAATTTGGGGAAAAAGTACCTTAGGAACCTAAAATTTGAAATTAAAAGTGCCTTGGGAAAGATTGTGGAGAATCATGATCCATTAAATTAAACAAAATAAAAAATTTAGCGTAAAATAATTTAGCGGAACAACAAATTAGCGTAAAAATACCCTGAGATTTGTTGTTTCGCGCCCGCGTCGAAGGTGCCCGCTATATTTTTATGCTAATTTGTTGTTCCACGCCGATATTTTACGATATTTTGTTGTTCCGCGCCGAAGCCACCGGCGCCGAAGCCGCCCACTATATTTTTTAACGCTAATTTGTTGTTCCACGCCGATTTTTTACGATATTTTGTTGTTTCGTGTCGAAGGCGTCCGTGTCGAATTTGTTGTTCCACACCAAAGGCGCCCATGCCGCTAAATATTTTTACGCTAATTTGTTGTTCCGCCCAATTTTGGCTGTGAAAATAATTTTTGGGGAATAAAGATTTCGCGGGGGAAAATATAACCGTGCCTGCGGGCACGAGTTATGACTAGTCTATTATACATTTGATAGCGTTTTTTGAATTCTAGGGCTGACTAGGACAAGATAAATAGTGGCTGGGATTTGATCTTGTGAAATGAAAGGTTGAGATGAAGTTTTTTGAAACTATGAATGAGAGCTTTGAAATTTGATCCAGCTTTGAAATTTGGTCCAGCTTTGAAATGAAGGGAGCTTTGAAACCATGAATGTGAGCTTTGAAATTTGGTCCAGCTTGGAAATTTGGTCCAACTTTGAAAGTAGCCAGTGAACATATTTCAAGATGGGGCGCCCACTAAATTTTCTTAAGCGGATTTGTTGTTCTGAGCCAAATTTGTTGTTCTACGCGAATTTGTTGTTCCGCGTCGAAGGCGCCCGCGTCGAATTTTTATTCGTGTCGAATGCGCCAGCGCCGAATTTGCTGTTCCGCGCGAAAGGCATCCGCGTCCTTAAATATTTTTACTCTAATTTGTTGTTTGTTTAAATTTTAATTATTTTTTGGGGAACAAAGATTTCTTGGGGGCAAAACTTAAATGAACCGTGCCCGTGGGCACCGGTTTTTTTGCGCAAATTTGTTGTTCTGTGCTTAATTTGTTGTTCTATGCTAATGCACTTTGATTAGCAAAATGTGTACGATGACTAGCGGCACTGCCCGCGCCGAATTTGTTGTTCTACGTTAATGCACTTTGGTTAGCAAAATATGTGCGATGACTAGTGGCGCTGCGCCCCCGCGCTAAATTTTTGTCTGTTTAAATTTTGGTGGGGGAAATAATTCTTGGGGAGAACAAAGATTTTGAGGAGATATCTTAAATGAACCATGCACGAGGGCGCCGTGCCGAAGCTACATTTTTGTTCGTTTAAATTTTGGAGGGAGAAATAATTTTTGGGGAGAAGAGAGATTTTGAAGGAAAATCTTAAATGAACCGTACCCGCGAGCACGGGTTATGACTGACTGTGTGTGTGTGTGTGTGTGTGTGTGTGTGTGTGTGTGTGTGTGTGTGTGTGTGTGTATGAAGTTTTTGTGAGTATAAATATTGGTGTATAAATAAATTCATGATATATGTGTTGGTATATTGATGTTGCTTGTACGTCTAGGTTGATGTACATTTGGATGTATAAGAGTGTATGCTGGTATACATGGAATAATTATATGTATATGCTACTACCTTAGCTACTGGTGTGACTATATGTTGGTATGTGATATTATAAGTATATGTGTTCGTATGTGGCTGCACTATCAGAGGTAGGTGCAATAGAGTGATTGTATTGGTTGAGATGTATGTAGTAAGTGTGTGTGTATATATATATATAAAGTGTGGTGTATACACCCATGTATGTGTGGATCCAGGGATCCATGTGTCCCACTCATGTATGAGATGGCATACTCTCGGAATGTGAGTATATTATGGTTGTCTATTTTGTTGTATATGCATACGTGGTGATATACGTAATATGTATATATTTATACGTATGGTTGTAAGCGTTATGCTTATACGTGTGTGGATAGCTATATCATTATATAGATGTACTGTATAGTGACTATATACTGTATGTGATGTATGCACATGTAGAGCCTGCAAATGCATGTATGGATCCTTGAGTTCCACCTATGTGTGTGTGGGTATGTCTTAAGAGTATTAGTGTTATGAGTGGATGTATGTGATGAGTATATAATACATGAATGGCTGTAAGCTGGTACGCTTACGCCTGTATATAGATGAATATAATTTTGTATGGTTATATATGTGTATTGATATTGATATGGTAGATCTTGTGCAATGATACATCTGTGAATGTTGGATGGGTACTAGGAAACATACATGATTGTATGTCTGAGCATAGAGGTGCATGCGTTTATATGTTAACATATGGTAACCTATAATAAGTGTGTATCATGGAACTGTATAGTTGATTGAGCTCTAGTCGATGTATATATATGGTATACTGTATACATTGGTAATATGTGGTGTATATGTACATGCTGATTGTGTAAATCCATGTGTGGATCTTTGTGTTCCACTCAAGTATGAGTGGGCATGCCCTAGGTGTCTAGAGTTGTGTGTTTGATACATATATGAAAGATGTATATGGTTGCCTGTCTGACTGTAAGCGGATACGCTTACACCGGTGTTGGATGGATATATCATTATGTGAATATTTGTGTGTGTTGGTATTGTTATATGAGACTCTATATGATGACGTGTATGTGTATGCATACTAGGAATGTGGTTGTGTAAATTGATATAGTGAGATATGTATATATGAGTATAACTACTATGGGAGGTGTATCATAAGTAGTGTGTGAAATATATTGGCTTACTAAATGGTGTGTATAGATATACATACGTAGGTATGCCAAGTTATACAATATTGGTGTGTACTTATATATTATGTGATGATATGCGAGTGTAACATGTGAATGAGATTTATATATGGGTATGTCGTGTGTACAAGTGTGTGTGTATATAAATACATATACTGTATTAATATAATTCTTGTGCTATTATTTATACATAGTGTTGTGTGTATATATATACTGCATTGAATATATGTTATGCTAACGGCTTGTATGTAAGTATATTTGTACCGTGTATATGTAGATAAATATAGACTTACGTGAGTGAATATTGGATGTGAATACATATGGATGTGTACTTGAACTATACTCTGATGTATCTAGGTATACCCATAGGTATGTGTATGTGTAAGTATGCTAGCTTTGTGACTTATGAGTAGGGTGTGTTTAAATATCATATGAACATATATGTATGTAGATATATAAATACAAAGAGTGTGTGATTACATATAAAGGTGTATGTATTTAGAGATATCTATATGTATCCATGAAATTGTATACATCTTTGATCATATTCTTGTGTGAATCATTATGTAAGTACATATGTGTTGAGTGAATAAGTGTATAAATATTGATGTGTATATTAATGCCTTGGGTGTATCTATACATATTTCTACTTATTGCTATGTACGACATTGATACATGTGTCCATGTATATAGGTGTACTAGCATGTGTGTACATATTAGTCTGTATATATATGTGAGTGTTCCCATGCAATATAGATATATTTGTGAGTACATGGATGAATGTGGAATGTATAGTACTATGTATGTGTTGTGATGATTTGTCTGTGTGTATACCTATATTCTTGGATAGGAATGTGTATATATATGTGTATAATCTACAGTATAGTGCATGTATACAAGAGTGTATAGTATATACATATAGCGTTGTTTGTATTTCTAGGGTAGGGAAACCCTTAGACTATTCAATCTACGGTCAGACCTTTAGCATAGAAAGTCCGAGGGCGGACTTTGTTTTTAAGGTGGGTAGAATGTAATGACCCCAATTTTAATGTACTCGTATTTTTACGTATTTTGGCGTAAATGCGTACGCATTATTTTTGAGAGTATGCTTGTATTTTTATTTTAATTATTTGGTGTGGAAATTATTTTTATAAGATTTTAAACTCGTTATTTGATATTAGTGAATAGGAGTATTTGGATGAATACCATGTATTTGATGTGTATAAGGTATTTCTTCTTGTATTTTTATTTTCATTAAATACAAATTGGGAAAAATTTTAACAATGACAACACACTAGTGAGGTGTCATCTTATGAGTTCTAGAGATAACACATGGCTAAGATCTCGACTTGATGAAAGGTGGAGACGATTTTAGGGAAAACAATTTCAAGGCAAAGAAAAATCAAAAGCAAAAAAAAACTCAAAAATCTCTCTCTCTCTCCCCCCCTCATTTCAGCCTTGGCTGAAAATACCAACTTTTCTCTCCCCTTTGTTCCCCCTTCCCACCACCACTCTCCTCCCTAAGCACCACCCATCCCACCACCAAAAACCCACATCCATTCCTCATCATTCTACCTCCAAATTCTCTACAAAAATACTCCAAAAATTCCAATTTTGAAGGCCAAGCTAGGAGGTTGAAGGAGGCGACTAGGAGACCAAAAAATTCATCACGGAAATAAGAAGGGCCAAAGAAAAAGTTTGAAGGACTTTTGGAGGTAGAAATTCCTATCACTTATAGTATGATTTATTTTTAGGACTAGGAATTCCATTTATGTTAGTATGTTATGTGAAATTAGCTAGATGAACAACATGCTGAAATTTACACAGAATTGGCTGAGACTTTGGTAGCTTGCTGCACTTAATTGGCTATAGGGAAATGCATGAAAAAAATATATGTTGCTCATATTATAGTCCTTAATAACTTTCACGTTTATAAGTTTTGCAAATTCGAACTGAAAACTAGTGTAAAAATTCAGTTTCTGAAACTGGTCTGTTTTTGGACAGTCTGGACACCCTTTAGTAAAATGAGAGAAACCCCTGCACACTTAATGAAACGTAATGATCTTGGTGCCGTTGGAAAGCTGGCGTCAAGATCTTCAACCCATAATTTTTCCAAATTTTTAATCTGTCTTTAACTGGTAGTAATTTGGACTTGTAAATGCCCCAGTTTCTGTTTCTGCAGACTGAAACTGTGCCTGTTGTGAGAAAAATCACCATATTTCATATACTGGGAATTATTCTCTGAAATTTAATGTGCTTATGTAGAACCCATAGATCTACAACTTTGAAGAGGGACCAGAAGCTAAATCTGACTGTAGATAAGTCGACAATAGCATTCTTTCTGTTGTGACAGTTTAAACAGATTCATGTGTTAACTTTGCTTAGAAATTGTTATGTTGTATTTTTGTCTTAAGCTGAATTTGATCATGTTAATTGCCATACTTTGTCAATTTATGTTTTATTCAATTTCAGTTATTAATCCGTTCATATATTATGTCTTATGTGATGATGATGATGAGAAATATGTCTAACTTAAGTTAAATTTGTTTATGCTATTTGTGCTCACAATAGTACGCTCTTGAGATGCGTTTTTATGAGGATGTTCATGAAATGTTTTCACTTTGGAAAAGGATGTAATTAAGTGAATGGAAAGACGATGTTCGTTGTTTAAAACACGACATCGGTGAAGTGATGAAAGTAATGGAAAGATGTAAAAGCGGTAGTAGAGGCCGATAGACGATGAAACGATAAAACTTTCAAAAAACTGAGAGTTAGTAGAGAGTCTGACATCGGAGGACTCGGTCCATTCATGAAATGGGTGAGACTCTAGATGTAGGTTTGGGGAAAACACTGGTAAATTTTAGGTGTTTAGAAGCGGACGGCAGTACGATTATCTCGCCCAATGTGTCACCCCCGGAAGGGGAGTTTGAGAGGGCTAGAGAGGCCGCTGGTGTGCTCGTGACGCACCATGACGGTAAATGATTGTTTTCTCCGTTTTTCCGACAGAAAAACCGAGATGAGTCTCGTTCCGGTACCTTGTTCAGTCGGGTATGGAGTTACGAGAGGCCCCTCCAGTGCTCGTGTGGCTGGAGTAGTACCACTTTTCACCCACCATGGGTGAAGTCCGCTTCCTTAGTAGTATACGGTTCACCCGGGTTCCAAAACAGAACAACGATTAACTTTAATTAATTTAATCAGTAAATTTATTTCTGTTTTGATTTCTGTTATTTACTTTCAGCATTTATGTTCTGTTCTTAATTTCTGCATAAACATGTGATGATGTGACACTTGTAGTTAGTTAGTTAGTTAGGAAGACCGGTTCTAAAACTGGGTTCTACTAGAGTGTTAGGAGTTTCTACTAGGTCACTCGTTGACGTGTCCCCGTTGACTTTCAGGTTGTGTGAGTTGGAGGTTGGAGTTAGAGGCTGGAGCTTTGGAGTTGGTGAACAGTTGTAGGATTAGGTGGCGAGGGGTATGATGAGAGACTTGTACTTTGGTGTTTCTTTTTCGGGTAGACCTTTGTACTTAGGGTTGTGACAATGAGGATGTTGGAGTTGTATAAATTGGATCTGGACTTAGAGTTGTATAACATTATGGTTGTCTCAGTGTAGCTTCTCTCTTTTGTACATATGATGTATGTAAAAGGTTGTCTCATTGTATAAATAAAATGAAATATTGTACTTTTGTTTATTTTCTCAGTGTTTTATCTGTGATGGAGCTTTACTTGTACTTCCCAATATGTGCGCAGTGAACTGCAGTGTTCTTTTACTTTCTTCCCTTCTATCTTTCTACGTAACACTCGCCTCTTCGGGAATACCTGATACAGATTCGTACTTATCGGTATCCCGGTGACCGGGTTGTGACTCGTTGGTCTCTCTCGCACACCAAATTTAGGATATCCATTCATCTAAATCAAATATATAGGGGTTCCTATAAATCAAGATCATCTCTCGAGCTCTCAACATCTAAGTAGAAATCCCTAGCTATTTATAGTAGATCGATCATAATCTAACCCTAAAACAAGTTTACCAACAATGGTTTCAATCGATTTCACATATCAAACCCTAGATCCATAGGGTTCATCCCTTTCCCTACAGCAAGAATCAACCAAGCATAGAAATAATGATATATAAATCGATAAGAAACATTGCTTGCATATAAAAAGATATCTAATCAAATATTCAAATAACTATAACAAAGATACTTAGCTTTCATGAAGAAATTCAATCCAAATACAAGCTTTTAGAACCAAGATGGGGCATAGGGCATGGCCTAACCTCTTAAAAAGTCTCAAAGAAAAACAATAGGAACCCCCAATGACGACTACAAAGTTGTATTTATAGCTATCCCAAAAACCTCAGAAAAAATGACCAAACCCCCTAAAACCCTATTTGTAACAAACTTTCAGAATTCTGGCCGTCGGCTCATCGGTCGAGTGAGATTCTCACTCGGTCGAGTGGAAATTCCTGCAGAAACTCCAAAAATCAGCATACTTTTTTTTCTGGTCACTCGATTGAGTGAGATTCCACTCGGTCGAGTGAAAGTCCCGCTCGGTCGAGTGGGGTCTCCTACAGAAACTTCAAAATTCAGCACTCTGTTTTTCTCTTCACTCGGTCGAGTGAAAGTCAGGTCGAGTGACTTTGATATGTAAAATTCCAGCACTGATATCCAATCTTGCAGAAATTCTAAAAAATTCATCTGACCTCCTTTTTGCACGTTCTTGGCGGTGTTGGAACCGTCATGAAGTATACTATGGATAAAAAATATCCACAAGACGAGATGGTCTCTGGAATGATAGAAGAATTTAAAACAAGGTGGAGATAGTGCGCAAATCTAATGCGTAAATCTTTGACGTTTCATGAGTTTTAGCTTTGTTTCTTCTTTTTCTTTGCTCTGACTTTCGTACATCTTTCTTCCTTGTCTTTTAGTGCTTCCAACTCATATCCAAGGGTATTCTTACTGCTCTTACATCATCAATCATGGCTTCATCTCCAGAGTGCACGGTATCGCTCCAATTCTCTCCAAATTCCCTGAAATCAACATAAACGCTCCGAAAATGAAATAGTTCTAAATATTCATCAAAAAATGTATAAAATTGAGATTTGGAGGGTGAAACATGATATGAATGTATGCAAATAAATGTGTAAAATACATGCATATCACCTTATTGAGGTCAGTAAAATTTACGCACAGTAGCCACTTGCTGTTTGACTTCTTTACCATGACAACATTGGCCAGACAGTCTGGGTACCAGACTTCTCTGATGAAGCCGGCCTCCAACAAGAGATCTACCTATTCTACGGCCGCCCTCATCATCTCGCCACATAGGTTCCTCTTCTTTTACTTGACTGGCTTGAAACTTGGGTCCTACATGCAGCTTGTGGGTGATCACCTGGGGGTCCACGCACGGCATGTCATCGGGTGACCAGGCGAAGACATCCACATTGGCCTTCAGGCACTCGATCAGCTTCTCCCTCAGGATAGGTTCAAGCCTTGACCTGATAGAAACGGTCCTCCTCTCCTTAGTCGAGTCGGGGATGAGCTCTGGTTCCTTGATCGGAGCAGTCCGGTGTTTCGTAGGGCCCACTTTGTTGTCTAGAAGATCCATCAGGTCAGGCTGTTTGGTCCCCTGCGTCTTGGTAAAGAGAAGGTATCTGGAACTTGATTGAGCCGGGTTAACTTTCACCTTTCCAACCCCCTTGCAGGTTTGGAATTTGATTATTTGACGGAGAGTTAAGACCACAGCCCTGATCGAATTGAGGAGTGGTCGACCATTGATCCCATTATAAGCCGACCCGATGTAACGACTGGTTTTCATGTATATGGATTTATTATATTATATATATGTTTTGGTGGATTTTCTCCTCATGTGTGGTTTTCGTCTCCGTAGCTTTCATTTTCGATCGTTTCGTCGTGATTTTCTAGCTTCTTCCTTAGAATCGTCAATTTTGGAGTAAGTCATTCATGACGGGCTTCATATCGGTCATATCTTATTGTTAGATCAAGCCTAGGAGTCTTAGGAATTGATCCCAGAGATTCGCGCTCCATTTCGGAACTTTCTGTGCACGTTAGCCAGTGTAAGAAGGGGAACCGACCGACTAGATGACGATTTAGTCGGTCGGCAAACCTTCATGGACCGACTAGTGGGCTTTGTAAATTATTCAGGAGTTACTGTTTATCGTTAGTCGGTCTAAGAACATTGGTCGACCGACTAGGTTGCAAACTAGTCGGTCAGCAATTGTTCTTTAACCGACTAACTCTATGATCATTTTTGATGCCATGTACTATTCATTCTTAGTCGGTCTAAGAACGTTCATCGACTGACTAGATTTGAAACTAGTCGGTCAGTAGTTGTTCTTTGACCGACTAAATCTAAATCCTATTTTTGTACAGGAGATACTGTTTGGACTTAGTCGGTCTGCGTTGGTCAACCGACCGACTAGTTCCCAAACTAGTCAGTCAGTGGTTGCTCTTTGACCGACTAATCAGTGTCGAAACCCTAATTTCTGGGCAGCCGCCAGCACTCCCTATTTAAACCCCACCCACGATTTCTTTCATCCCTCTTTCATTATCCTGAGCCTCCTTCTTCCCCAAATCACCCTCCAACATTTCCCCAAGCCATTCCTTCCTCCCTTGGAGTTTCCCTCTCTATTTTGACCAACCACCATGCCCTAGGCCATCTCCAACCCCCGAAATCCCCCAAAACCCAATTTCTCTAGATTTTCCCCATCCATTTCAGATCTGAACCCTAGGTTCCCCGGAGCGTTTCTTCCATTGCCGTGCTTGCTCGGCATCATTCTTCCACTTCCGATACGGTAATAACTCGATCTCTTAATATCCTCATAACCCATTTGTGTTTTTGCGAAACCCTAATGAAATAAATGTTGTTTTGATGATTGTTTCTCCATGGCAGCGACTTTCCCGTAGATTAGCGTCCGTGGGACGAACCCTCGTTGATTGTCATCCTCGGTGCTAGGCAAGTGAAACTTGCCACTTATGGTTTTGGGCCATGTCTTAGGCCATTTGCTTGTTGTAGGCGTAAAAGAGACTAGGCGACGAAATGATACTCGCCTAGGCGCAATTTTAAGAACTAGCTTGACAACGAAGCTAGATCTGACATTCATCATGTTGCACAACTACCATGTCATGTTTAATTTCCATTAACGGTACGCAAATTAATTGTCATGTCATTGCATTCTTTAAGTGTTTCCGTGATTGCGTAGCTTCGCTACATCTTGTGAAATGATTGAGGCTAGGTGCACCCCTATGCCAAATGAATTACGCTCCTGGTTGTGATCCAGGAAACGAGCTCTTGTGCGGGGCAACCCTGGCTCATTTACTGAGCTCATGTGCAGGGACCCTGGCTCGTTCACATGTGGGTATTGGGGTAAGAGTTAAGCGGCCAATCAACTGGGAGTCTGCCCGATCAGCAACTGCAGTGGTAAGGCGTAAACTCTGGGTTCTGGGGTAGTGTTAAGCGGCCAATCAGCGTGAATGCCAAACCGTTCAGCTGTAAGGTGTAAACATCTACAAATAACTTGAAACGTGACTAGTGAAAAGATTGAGATTGTTAGTAGCTTGGCTACTCTTGACTTGTCCCGATAATTGTTCTCTTGTACATATTGTTTCACCATGTCTTGCTTGTGCACTCATACCATAACTGCCATGTCATGCATACTATAACTGCTAGGTTGCTAGTTGCCTTCCTTTTCAGTTTCCTTGCCCAAGTCTTTTAGACTTGCTGACATGTGCCCCTTTACTCTTTTGGGTGACACATTTTAGATCCTGAGCCTGAGTACATTGTTGAGGACGAGGTGTTTGCTGACGCCGAGCCCGAGCCTGTGTTTGGCGAGGAGTACGTGGACACTGGGGACCAGTCCTAGTGTCTTCGTTGAGCTTTCCCTTTTGTTTAGACTGCTGTTTTGTTGTCGGTGCGTAGCACCTATACTTTGTTACGTTTTTCCTTTTGTTGGCCTTGTTCTGGGCCTTTAGACTCTTTCTTTTAGCCTGGTGGTTTTTCTGGATGTTGAACTTAATTTTCATGTTGGACAAATTATGAGATATGAGATTTTATTTCTGTCTCTCCTTGTGTTATTATTGTTGTTCCGTTTGTGGTTACAGGGACCTGCTTATGTTTTATTGACGCTTATCGGGTTTGGGGCTTCACAGCTCCACTCTCGTGCGGACCTTCTCACGTCTCGCCTCTATTTTAGGGAAGCGGGGCATGACAGGTTTTGTTGGTGGCCCATGCAGGTCCCTCTGTACCTGTGAATTTTCGGAATAGCGATAATAATATTAGAATGTCCAATAAACTAAGTTCGACGTCCGAGTCATAAGCTATGAGTCTAATTGTATCGTTTTTTGTGTCATTAGATGGCAGGAAGGCGATTCACCCGTGGTGGAGGTAGTGGTGCACCCCCTCATGACGAGGAGCCTGAGCGGGAACCCACCAATGGAGAGATGATGCGGATGATGCTTCAGATGATGCAGGTGCAGCAGGGCGTGCTCCTGCAAGTCCAGAATGCTCCAGTTGTTCGAGCTGGTCGGGCAATCCAGGATGCCCCTCGCTCTGAGCCGGGAGCGAAGCAATTTCGGGAGCTAGGTCCCGCATATTTTGATGGGTCTGAGGGTCCTCTGGCTACCGATGAGTGGATTCGGAACATTGAGGATAACTTGAAGATGGCCAAGATCACCCCGGCTGGATGGGTTGATTTGGTGAAGAGGCAACTCAAGGATAATGCTCGGAACTGGTGGGATGCTGAAGAGAAGATGCTGGTGGAGTCGATAGCTTGGACTACCTTTAAGTCCAGGTTTGATAAGGAGTTCTTCCCGAAGGCTGCTAGGAAGGAGATGCTGCAGCGCTTTATTGATCTGAAGCAAGGGAGCTTGACGGTGGACCTGTACCACCAAGAGTTCACTAGGCTGAGTCGGTTCGCACCGAAGATGGTGCAGGATGCTGATGAGAGGGCTCAGAGGTTCCTGCAGGGACTTGCTTTGGAGCTCCAGAGTTTTGTGTCTTCCTCTGATCTGGACTCTTATCAGAAGGTTCTGGTCGCTGCGAGGAGGCAGGAGCTGAACCTGAGTCAGAGGGGAGGACATGTTTCTGGTGCTGGGAAGAGGCCTATGGAGCAGGTCAGGGCGGTGGTTAGGCCTGGTTTCAAGCCTAATCATCCAGCTCAGTTCAAGAGGCCAGGAGGGCCTATTCAGAAGACTTGCCATTTCTGCAGCAAGCCTGGCCACATCAAGGATCGGTGTAGGAAGTTTCCGGGCCAGTGTTTGGTTTGTGGTGATGCTTCTCATGTCGCGAAGGATTGTCGACATGCGAATCAGCTACGGAGGGCACCTGTTGCAGCACAGCCGTTGCAGTATCGAGCGTCTGTTCCTGCTGGACGTGGAGCAGCTCTTTTTCCACAGAGGCAGGCTTTTCAGCAGGCTATTCCGCTGAGGAGGCAGGCTTTTCTGATGACCGCTGTGGAGAGCGAGGCTGTGGATGAGGTTATCGCAGGTAATCCTTAATCTAGCTGTTACTTTCCTAGCTAGTTTTGATTGTTAGATTATGTTGTTTGCTTGAACATGATTGTTTGCTAGACTAGGGTTTGATTGTTAGATTGCTTGTTAGGTGTGGTTTTGGTGTGCACATTTCCTGCACGAGTCCTCTTTGACTCAGGTGCATCGATGTGCATTATTTCTCGGGGCTTCGTGGAGAAGCATTCCTTGTCGACGTCCCCTCTTTCCAAGAGTTAGAATATCGTTACAGGGAATGGCGTGGTCTCGGTGCGTCTTGGTTGCAATTCTTGCCCGTTGGTGGTTTGTGGACATGAGCTTTACGCTGATTTCATTGTCCGCGACATCATCAACTATGATGCAGTTCTTGGGATGGACTGGCTTGCGAGCTTCTATGCTACGATCGACTGTCGGAGAAAGAAGGTGGTGTTCGAGATTCCCGGACATCCAGTATTTGAGTTCAGCCGTGGTAGCAGCTCGTTTGGTCCTGTCAGATTTCGGGCCAGACCAGTGGAGGTTGTGGCTATGCAGATGGAGTTGGAGAGGCCAGCTGTGGTGTGAGATTTTGATGACGTCTTCCCCGAGGAGATGTCTGGTTTGCCACCTGATCGAGCTTTAGAATTTTCTATTGATCTTGTTCCGGGAGCGCAACCGATTTCGAAGGCGCCGTATCATATGGAACCCGCTGAGTTGGAGGAATGCAGGGTTTTCTGGGACCCTTAGGGCACAAAAACTCTAGTCCCGTACTAAGTCGGACGGAACATAGACAGAAATGCAGCGGAAAATTTTTATGTTAATCTAATTAACATGCAACCCTAAGGAACCAGACCCTATTAGCCAGGATCTCTGCCAACTTGGGGTGGATCTGACCACCCCAAGAGGGATCTAACTACTGCGAATAATTAAATGAAAAACTTAAACACATGCCCGGAATCTCAGCCCTGGGGCAGGCGAGATGTTCTGCACCGTCTTCCGAGCTGCTCCCGTCCCACGCCGAGCCGCTCCTTGCACCGCTCCCCGAACTGCTCCTCGAACCGCTCCGCATCCCAAGGCGATCAATCCCATGTCGCCGAGCCAACCACGCGCCGAAGAAAGTTTCACGCGAGTGAAACCTCCGCCTAGATTTCGGATCTGAATCCGAACTCCTTTGCGGCTTTGCTAGATCCCTCAGGAGCAAGGCAGAAATTTATAGGGAGAGGAGAAATATTAATTTAGCTTAGATCCGAGCGTGCTCCAACATTTACGAGAGCCGCTGAGATCTAGAGCTTGGGACGAGTTTTGAGGAGGAGAGCAGACCCCTATTTATATAGGCGGCTGACTACTCACCTTTCTCAAAATCCGATGTGGGACTATTAATTTGAGTTAATCAAAATCAAGTTAGTTTGCACTTCACAAAGTGCAAACTTCCGTGAATTTTAACTCACTCACCGTTGAGCTTCATGATTGATACAACCTATCAATTCGAAGGGTGTTCAACGGTGAACGCGTAGGAAAAAACGGCTCGTCAATCCGAGTCCGTTTGACCCTTCAAACAATTGTCCAAAGTTAGCCAAAAGTCATGCTTCTCTTAGAAACGTAGCCGTCAAGAAAATCTCAGGTTTCAAAAAACCCTAACCAGAAAATTCGGGCTTGGTGGGCCTCTATTTTCGCTGGTTTCAGCCCAACAGTTTGGGCTGACTTGTTTTGGCTATAACTTGTGCATTTGGACTCCGTTTTTGACGTGGTTTGAACCTGCGTTTAGAGCGGGACGATCCCGTCATCTAGGTAACCTTTTCAACGCGTTTATTTAATTAAATATAGTCTTAAACAATTTAAGACACATTTAATCTCATTTGCATCATATGCAAATTAGTCCCTATCTAGGCTTAAATTTTCATTTGCATCAAATACAAATGATCTGAGGGCATATTCCTCTACATCTCCCACTTGCACTCAGGATCATTTATCCCGAATGCAGGAGATGATTGCAAACATCTTTTGCAATATTTTATCCCTTGCATCAAATGCAAATTATTCTCCCTAACTAATTTCTACCTATTACTAGACGAAGATCGCACTCTGTGTGAGACCCTACAGCCTGACCCTTACAACAGGTTGGGCTCGAAGCCCTATACGGCAGTGACCACGAGCAGTGGTTACCGTCCCTGCTTCAGGAATCATCATTATGTGGTTGACTCATTGACATGAGTATTGTCGGGACCACCCTGACTGTTTCTGTGATGAATTCCGCAGTTATAGTCTCTTCGTCTAAACTATGTCGTATAGATCAAGTCTAGGGTATGGTCAAAATGTCAACCCCAATAACTTGACACCGGTTAGTTTCTATCGATCTTTTAGTCAAAAATATTGGACTTCTTCCAACATACTCTGGCCAGAGTTTTTACTAAAGACCGAACTAACCCTACGACACTAACTCCCATTGACAGGGAGAGACGAATCCTCTCTTGGTCATTACTCTCCTCATACGCTTCAAGTGTCACCCAATTAAAGACCTTTCGACAGGCCTTGCCTTGAAGCTAGGTCATTTGATCTAAGTGGCACCGTTCACGCAAAGGTTCGTCAAAATGACCTCAAGTCAAAAGACCAACTAGCCTATCATCACACAGAGTCATCATTGACAGATTGGTCAATAAAACCATATGATAACTCTTGTGGATCGTTCAGTGAACTCATTCTCTAATGAGCACCTGAGTCTCGTCTACGACTTCGCCAAGTCAAGCGATCATGAGATCATCGCCACCGCTAAACGGTGAAGACTAAGACACAATGGTCTATCCGATGTTTCGATATCCTTGTCTCGAAACATCTACGACCACGAACCCTTTTAGACTTATGCTACAGACGGTCAAACATTTCTCCATGATCAAGATACTCATCTCGATACCTGTTTGACCTTGCATAAAGTCTCAGGACTTTACCTAAGTTAATATCTAATGTTAACTACATTACAACATAACTTAGATAAATTATTACCAAACAGCTTTCTGTTATTTCGAACAAGATGTTTGTGCTATTCACACACAGAGATAGATTGCCTCGAAGGCATCTTCTCTCAACATCTCTCACTTGCACTCAGACCCATTTATCTCGGTATCTAATACCGTTTTTACACATAAGTTTTCCCGACTTCATGTGGTAGAGCCTTCGTGAGTGTATCTGCTAAAACCGTCTACACTATAGACTTAAGGGGTTCTATGTTCATGTTAGACCAACCATTTGAATCTCATTCAAATAATTCATTTAGTCTTTCGAAATCTATAATATTTTATTTCCTTGGATCTCATCCAGTTCATCGTACCTTACGATAATCATTTAAATTAGTTAATGGTCATTTCAAATGGCTCATATTTATTTCTGATAAAGTATCAAACTCTTTTGATCACTTTGTCAAAATTATATGTTCCATCCCTTTGATGTCTCGCTTGTAATTTATACGCTCCCACTGACCTTGAAAACTATCTGGTTAATTCATATAAGTTGGTCCATCTAAATCATATTTAGAAAAACGAACTTATAAGTGAATGCTCCAATTTTCATGGTCAACTTAAGCGTTTACATCGAGATTGGTCCGAGTAGTTCTGTACACATCTACTGGCGAAAAAAAAAACGGTTTCATTATAATCCGTTTTATAGGAATTAAGATGAAAACCGTTCTCGACAATATGATTGTACTTCACTATTTCCTTTCTGCTCCTAATCTTTCAACTTAAAGAGTTTCTTGCAGAAAATGAGAGGAAACATTTTCCTTGGGCACGTAAACTAAATTCCAAAATTTATTTACGCACACGGACCTCTTCTGATTGCATCAAGTTTTAAATCGGAGTTACTACTCCGAATTTCATCCCGAAAGTTGATTAAGTCATCATCAGTTATGGTGTCTAACTCGACAATTCGTCTCACGAGATTCGAGTAATTATACAACTTTCTAATGATCGATTTAATGAATATCGTATTGAAATGTCCTCATAGAACATTTATCAAAACCTAGGCACTACTGTCTGGGACTTGACCCAGAAGGAGGACTTAACTCAGAGTCACTAACAATGGATCACACCAAGTCTAACTAAGTGTGATTCATACCTTTTAACACACCGATGTGTTAACAGACTTGACCTGAGAGAAAATCACATTTTCTTTTAATTACGCAAGATTTTATGTAGCTAAGTATTTGACCATTCGATCTAATCGAATCTGTTTAAATACTTTAGTCATTTCGTTCTTTATTTTATCAGACTTGTGTTTCATCAAGAACACGTGTCTTAATAAAATATACGAATAACTTAATTTGGTTAATCTAGACTCGGGTACATCAGTATGTACCAGACTGAGTTCGACAACTCATTCTCCCACTGTCTCACAGATGGGTTTCGGCCATTATATCTAATAGGGTAAGACTCACAAGTGTCCGTAGACTTCATAATACGAGAGGTCAGACCCCTCTTTATGTGACTTGTGAAGCTTAATCTCTCAATACGGCCTAGTCTATTTTGCCATGTAAGGTTGTTATTATCTTGTGTATTTATATATATTAACAATTAATACATATATTATCATTATACAATTTACTCATTGCTTCAAAAGCAATGTGACGAAATTCGTCAAAATGTGTTAAACTTCTTTATAATAATAATCATGAAATCGTGACATCAGAGTATGTCACATTTTTATTTCCTCCTACTTATGCCTTTACTAATGATAAATTAAACTATTTAACTCGATTGACTTTTCGGTGTGCCTTCTTTCTTTTCTAAATCACATTTAGATATTTAAATGGCCCAACATAAATGAATAGCTATGCAAGCGACTCATGTATCCAAACGCTTGAGAGTTGCAATCTTGAGTGTAGCTCAAGAAGTTGCTTGTCTCAAGATCCGGTTGGGATACATAGTCTTGCACCACTCATGCACTCGTATTCGACTCAAACGGTTTGATCGAATTCTCGAACTTTGCGGATCAGAATTGTTTGTCCATACAACCTTGATGATAGCTCGACAAGTTGTAGGGAGAAACATACTTCGAATATCCTATATGTTCAAGCTGCCTCATATAGAGACGAGTAACATATTGCGTGAATTTATTTGTTGGACCCAGAACTTAATGAAATCAGATTTCTTAAGTCTGTTCTTTAGAATGTCATTTTAATGTCAACGAGAGTATAGTTTAATCTTATCAATTAGAATTTAACTTGATATTCAATTAATCAACCTATTTGACCAATTAACTAATTCCATTAAAAATTATATTTTGATTCCTTCGATAAACATAGTCTTGCCCTAGTTTAGCATATGTTCAATATTAAATATAGGTAGATTGGCTTTTATCTATCTATATCCTCCCACTATTTTTACGATCGTTTCAAAGCTTAATAACGAACGATTTTAATCGAATTAAAATTAGTGAAAGAGGGATCCAATCATCCTGAACCTCACAACCTTGAGGAGACTCAACAAGTTGATTGGTTCCATGATTGGTAGACTAACTCTTAGTAAATCACATCACATGTGACTCCCTATCGTTTTTTACCCACAGTCACTTATGATCTTGAGGAGACTCAACAAATCATAATGACTGGTCTAGTCAGACCCTTGATTTCGTGTCCAGATTTGACTTAGATCGATGCTCGAGGAGACCCGACGTATCGATTTGGGTCAAGTCTAGACTACATCATATGTATGTTGGAGTTTGTTCCTTAAAGATAAACAAGTCATAGCTTGAGGAGACTCAACAACTATAATTGTCTTCTTTGAGTTACCAAGCTCCAAAATCAAGGAGGGATACGGATTAATCTTTAATAAGATTTATAACGCATTGACTAGATATAGTCCCGGGTGTCATATAATCATGATTCGCGACATTGCGGTCCAGCGGAAAACAGCCAGGGAATTGACTAAGCCAGGATCACTACCCCTTAGACTAGTAAGGGTTGATCCAGAACTCTTAGCCAAGCACATTGACTGGATCATGGTCCATTGAATGAAGCTTGTCATTTTTGTATGTGTGCCATAGACTAAACATCTTTTATTAACAACTAATTAATCCTATCAACTAGTTGCATCCTTAAATTCAAAATTTTGGGATTTGTTTAATAACTTTTATTAAGTCCTTATCAACTATAAGGTTCACGTGCTATCCTAATCGTTATTAGGATTTTAATAAATTATTAACCAACGCTAAAAGCGAAGTCCTTTAATGATTTAATAATAACAATTAAAAAATAAAAATTCATTAAAAGGACTACCCTAATCATGAATTAGGTCTTGAAGCAGTGTTAATGTTTTATTAAAACATAGCATGTAATTAAAATTCAATTAATAAATTTTAATCATTACTTAATGGCTAACCTAAAGGGGTGTCTTGTGTTATCAAATAAGGGACAAGAAAACATATCCATTAAAAATTTACACTAATTTTATCGCATAAAAAAAGTGTACAACTATTTAACAATTAAATAGACTAAAGTTTATCGCATAAACAATTTTAGCATGCATACTTAAATTTAACATTTAAATTTAAAAATACGATTTTTAAAACATTTTATTTTATCTCATAAAGTAAAAGCTTGTTTAAAAAATCATAACATTTGCATGCCACTTTAAAATATTTATCGCATAATAATTTTAAACTTTTAAAATCAGTTTTTAAAAATATCTTATAAATTTAAAACATCATTTTAAAAATTCCATGTTTAAAATTTATCACATAAAATTTTAAACAACATTTTAAACTTATCACATAAAGTTTTAAAGCTTTAAAACAATTTTAAAGTTTATCACATAAATTTAAAAAATTCCATTTTAAAACTTTCATGATTAAAATTTATCATATAAAATTTTTAAACAAAAAAAATTTAAATTTATCGCATAAATTTAAAGAAAACATTTTTCTGTAAAAGCATTCAAATAATAAATTCGCAGTCCTAGATCAGCATACAGAGATGGCTCTGATACCAATGACGGGTATCACTCTGATATCATTGCGACGTTGTTAAGGCCCATCATCCATGGCACCCTAGACCCGTCACAAGATACCTCAGAAACTTGTTTTACGGCATGCCTCTCGACAATGCCCAACCCATTATAAGATCACCGTCTTATCGGGACTTGGTACGGTAAGAGCGATTACTTCGGGTCGGCTCATAACCCGAGAACCCGTACTCAAGCTCAACAAGCTCTGATACCAATGCAGGGTTTTCTGGGACCCTTAGGGCACAAAAACTCTAGTCCCGTCCTAAGTCGGACGGAACATAGACAGAAATGCAGCGGAAAATTTTTATGTTAATCTAATTAACATGCAACCCTAAGGAACCAGACCCTATTAGCCAGGATCTCTGCCAACTTGGGGTGGATCTGACCACCCCAAGAGGGATCTAACTACTGCGAATAATTAAATGAAAAACTTAAACACATGCCCGGAATCTCAGCCCTGGGGCAGGCGAGATGTTCCGCACCGTCTTCCGAGCTGCTCCCGTCCCACGCCGAGCCGCTCCTTGCACCGCTCCCCGAACTGCTCCTCGAACCGCTCCGCATCCCGAGGCGATCAATCCCATGTCGCCGAGCCAACCACGCGCCGAAGAAAGTTTCACGCGAGTGAAACCTCCGCCTAGATTTCGGATCTGAATCCGAACTCCTTTGCGGCTTTGCTAGAGCCCTCAGGAGCATGGAAGAAATTTATAGGGAGAGGAGAAATATTAATTTAGCTTAGATCCGAGCGTGCTCCAACATTTACGAGTTCCGCTGAGATCTAGAGCTTGGGACGAGTTTTGAGGAGGAGAGCAGACCCCTATTTATATAGGCGGCTGACTACTCACCTTTCTCAAAATCCAATGTGGGACTATTAATTTGAGTTAATCAAAATCAAGTTAGTTTGCACTTCACAAAGTGCAAACTTCCGTGAATTTTAACTCACTCACCGTTGAGCTTCATGATTGATACAACCTATCAATTAGAAGGGTGTTCAACGGTGAACGCGTAGGAAAAAACGGCTCGTCAATCCGAGTCTATTTGACCCTTCAAACAATTGT
Organism: Scilla litardierei; assembly: GCA_030789695.1. Lineage (NCBI taxonomy): Eukaryota > Viridiplantae > Streptophyta > Magnoliopsida > Asparagales > Asparagaceae > Scilla > Scilla litardierei. The sequence continues at coordinate 152,499,275 of CM061138.1, read as the reverse complement.
CCAAAGTTAGCCAAAAGTCATGCTTCTCTTAGAAACGTAGCCGTCAAGAAAATCCCAGGTTTCAAAAAACCCTAACCAGAAAATTCGGGCTTGGTGGGCCTCTATTTTCGCTGGTTTCAGCCCAACAGTTTGGGCTGACTTGTTTTGGCTATAACTTGTGCATTTGGACTCCGTTTTTGACGCGGTTTGAACCTCCGTTTAGAGCGGGACGATCCCGTCATCTAGGTAACCTTTTCAACGTGTTTATTTAATTAAATATAGTCTTAAATAATTTAAGACACATTTAATCTCATTTGCATCATATGCAAATTAGTCCCTATCTAGGCTTAAATTTTCATTTGCATCAAATACAAATGATCTGAGGGCATATTCCTCTACAAGGAATTACGGAAGCAGATGGATGAGCTTTTGCAGAAGGGTTATATCAATCCTAGTGTGTCTCCGTGGGGAGCACCGGTGCTGCTGGTGATGAAGAAGGATGGTTCGCGTCGCATGTGCGTGGACTATCGGGAGTTGAATGCGGTGACCATCAAGAATAAATACACGTTGCCTCGCATCGATGATATTTTTGATCAGCTTGGAGGTTCGAGGGTGTTTTCGAAGTTGGATTTGAGGAGTGGTTACCATCAGGTGAAGGTGAAGAAGGGAGATGTTCCGAAGACAGCGTTCAGGACGAAGTATGGACACTACGAGTTTGTGGTTATGCCTTTCGGTGTAACCAATGCACCCGCAGTTTTCATGAATCTGATGAACCTGATTTTCTACGACTTTTTGGATAAGTTTGTCGTTATCTTTATTGACGACATTCTGATCTATTCAAAGTCGGAGGAGGAGCATGCCTCGCACTTGAGGACGGTATTGGAGATTTTGAGGAAGCATCGTTTGTATGCCAAGTTTTCGAAGTGCGAGTTTTGGCTGGATAGAGTTGCTTTTCTGGGGCATGTGGTGATTGGAGATGGTATTTCTGTGGATCCCGAGAAGATTAGGGCCATCAGAGAGTGGCCTGTTCCGCAGTCAGCGTCTGAGATTCGGAGTTTCCTTGGACTTGTTGGTTACTATCGGCGCTTCATTAAGGACTTTTCCCGTATTGCTGAGCATGACCAGGTTGACGCGGAAGGATGTACCTTTTGTTTGGTCGGGTGATTGTGAGAATGCCTTTGGCGTTCTGAGGGAGAGGTTGACGACTGCCCCCATTCTTGTTGTGCCTGATCGCAGCGGCGGATTTGAGATCTTTTGTGATGCTTCTGGCAAGGGTCTCAGTTGTGTGTTGCATCAGCGCGGGCATGTTGTGGCGTATGCTTCGCGTAAGCTCAAGACTCATGAGAAGAATTATCTGACGCATGATTTGGAGTTGGCTGCTGTTGTGTTTGCGCTCAAGATTTGGAGGCACTTCCTGCTGAGTGAGAAAGTGAAGATCTTCACCGATCACAAAAGCTTGAAGTATAATTTTACTCAGAAGGAGCTCAACATGCAACAACGTCGGTGGTTGGAGCTAATGGCGGATTATGAGATTGATTTGTAGTATCACCCTGGCAAGGTGAATGTGGTTCCTGATGCGCTGAGTAGGCTTCCAGCGGTGATGATTTTGACCTCGCAGTGGAGATTGCAGCAGGATTTTTGCGAGTCTGGTGTGGAGATTGTTCTTCCTGGGGAGGCTTCTTCGTTGATGAGTATGCAGATTCAGTCGACGATTGTGGATCGGATCAAGGCTGGCCAGGCTGAGGATCCGAAGCTGGTGAAGATTCGGGAGCAGGTGGAAGCCGGTCTGCGGACTGACTTTTTGATTCATGAGGATGGCTCGCTGAGGTTTGGAGCCAGGTTGTGTGTGCCAGCTGGGGATATTAGAGAGGAGTTGATGGTGGAGGCACACCGTTCGCCGTATTCTGTGCATCCTGGTGGGACCAAGATGTACAAGGATCTTCGTCTGAACTATTGGTGGCATGGTATGAAGAGGAGTGTGGCTCGGAGTGTAGCCAAGTGTTTGGTTTACCAACAAATGAAGGCGAAGCATCAGCGTACAGCAGGGTTGCTACAACCGCTTCCGATACCGGAGTGGAAGTGGCAACACATCACTATGGATTTCGTGACTGGACTACCTCGGAGCCCGAAGCAGAATGACGCGATTTGGGTGATCGTAGACCGATTGACCAAATCCGCGCACTTTATTCCTTTACGAGTTGGACAGTCCACTGGGGCGCTAGCGAGGAGATATATGGAGGTAAATTCTTTTACGCTCCGTTTCTATTTCCTTTTCCTAGTTTAGATAGTGATGTAACGTGAATCGTGCAGGAGGTTGTGCGACTTCACGGAGTCCCCGTGAGTATCGTGTCGGACAGAGACACGAGGTTCACATCTCAGTTCTGGCAGAGTTTGCAGAAGAGTTTGGGTACGCGTCTGAGTTTCAGCACGGCGTACCATCCGCAGACGGATGGCCAGTCCGAGAGGACGATCCAGATCTTGGAGGACATGCTGAGGGCGTGCATGTTGGATTTCAAGGGTTCATGGGAGGACCATCTACATCTGGTAGAGTTTTCCTACAATAACAGCTTCCAGGCGAGTATTGACATGGCGCCTTTCGCCGCCCTTTATGGGAGGAAATTTCGATCGCCATTGAGTTGGGATGACGTTGGTGATCGGGAGCTGTTGGGACCTGAGATGATTGTGGAGGCCGTGGATATTGTCAGGAATATTCGAGAGAGGTTGAGAATTGCTCAGGACCGTTTTAAGCATTGGGCGGATGCTAAACGGCGTCCTTTGGAGTTTCAGCCGGGCGACCATGTGTTTCTGAGGATTTCCCCGAATCGTGGTGTGATTCGCTTTGGGAAGCGAGGGAAGTTGAGCCCGCGATACATTGGACCGTTTGACGTTCTGGAGAGAGTTGACGAGGTAGCCTACCGCTTAGCCTTGCCGCCATCTTTGGAAGGAGTTCACAATGTTTTCCATGTGTCGCAGCTTTGTCGATACATTAGCGATCCATCTCATGCTGTGGATTTCTCAGAGATTACCGTTCGCCCCGATATGACGTATGACCAGCAGCCAGTGCAGATTCTGGACAGGCGTCAGAAGTCACTTCGGAACAAGGTTGTCAATCTTGTGAGGGTGATGTGGCGACACGGCTCGCCAGGGGAGTCTACTTGGGAGAACGAGGATGAGATGCGAGAGCGTTTTCCACTTTTGTTCCCGGACACGTGAGTGTTGGGAATTTCCGAGGACGGAATATTTCTTAAGTTGGGGAGGATGTAACGACTGGTTTTCATGTATCTGGATTTATTATATTATATATATGTTTTGATGGATTTTCTCCTCATGTGTAGTTTTCGTCTCCGTAGCTTTCATTTTCGATCGTTTCGTCGTGATTTTCTAGCTTCTTCCTTAGAATCGTCGATTTTGGAGTCAGTCATTCGTGACGGGCTTCATATCGATCATATCTTATTGTTAGATTAAGCCTAGGAGTCTTAGGAATCGATCCCGGAGCTTCGCGCTCCATTTCGGAACTTTCTGTGCATGTTAGCCGGTGTAAGAAGGGGAACCGACCGACTAGATGACGATTTAGTCGGTCGACAAACCTTCATGGACCGACTAGTGGGCTTTGTAAATTATTCAGGAGTTACTGTTTATCGTTAGTCGGTCTAAGAACATTGGTCGACCGACTAGGTTGCAAACTAGTCGGTCCGCAATTGTTCTTTAACCGACTAACTCTATGATCATTTTTGATGCCATGTACTATTCATTCTTAGTCGGTCTAAGAACATTCATCGACCGACTAGATTCGAAACTAGTCGGTCAGTAGTTGTTCTTTGACCGACTAAATCTAAATCCTATTTTTGTACAGGAGTTACTGTTTGGACTTAGTCGGTCTGCGTTGGTCAACCGACCGATTAGTTCCCAAACTAGTCGGTCAGTGGTTGCTCTTTGACCGACTAATCAGTGTCAAAACCCTAATTTCTGGGCAGCCGCCATCACTCCCTATTTAAACCCCACCCACGATTTCTGTCATCCCTCTTTCATTATCCTGAGCCTCCTTCTTCCCCAAATCACCCTCCAACATTTTCCCAAGCCATTCCTTCCTCCCTTGGAGTTTCCCTCTCTATTTTGACCAACCACCATGCCCTAGGCCATCTCCAACCCCCGAAATCCCCCAAAACCCCATTTCTCCAGATTTTCCCCATCCATTTCAGATTTGAACCCTAGGTTCCCCGGAGCGTTTCTTCCATTGCCGTGCTTGCTCGGCATCATTCTTCCGCTTCCGATACGGTAATAACTCGATCTCTTAATATCCTCATAACCCATTTGTGTTTTTGTGAAACCCTAATGAAATGAATGTTGTTTTGATGATTGTTTCTCCATGGCAGCGACTTCCCCATAGATTAGCGTCCGTGGGACGAACCCTCGTTGATCGTCATCCTGGGTGCTAGGCAAGTGAAACTTGCCACTTAGGGTTTTGGGCCATGTCTTAGGCCATTTGCTTGTTGTAGGCGTAACAGAGACTAGGCGACGAAATGATACTCGCCTAGGCGCAATTTTAGGAACTAGCTTGACAACGAAGCTAGATCCGACATTCATCATGTTGCACAACTACCATGTCATGTTTAATTTCCATTAACGGTACGCAAATTAATTGTCATGTCATTGCATTCTTTAAGTGTTTCCGTGATTGCGTAGCTTCGCTACATCTTGTGAAATGATTGAGGCTAGGTGCACCCCTATGCCAAATGAATTACGCTCCTGGTTGTGATCCAGGAAACGAGCTCTTGTGCGGGGCAACCCTGGCTCATTTACTGAGCTCGTGTGCAGGGACCCTGGCTCGATCACATGTGGGTATTGGGGTAAGAGTTAAGCGGCCAATCAACTGGGAGTCTGCCCGATCAGCAACTGCAGTGGTAAGGCGTAAACTCTGGGTTCTGGGGTAGTGTTAAGCGGCCAATCAGCGTGAATGCCAAACCGTTCAGCTGTAAGGCGTAAACATCTACAAACAACTTGAAACGTGACTAGTGAAAAGATTGAGATTGTTAGTAGCTTGGCTACTCTTGACTTGTCCCGATAATTGTTCTCTTGTACATATTGTTTCACCATGTCTTGCTTGTGCACTCATACCATAACTGCCATGTCATGCATACTATAACTGCTGGGTTGCTAGTTGTCTTCCTTTTCAGTTTCCTTGCCCAAGTCTTTTAGACAACCAATAGACCATTTTCTCTTATTATGATGTAACGACCACTTTTCGTGGTACGTTTTTCGTGCACGTGCTTTTGGCCGTGCACGTGTTTGTTTTAGACTTTGTTTGTTATGAACACTTTCGTGTGATATGCCGTTGTGAACGTCCCTGAGAGTATTAAATAGTGGCACTATTTTGGAACGACGTTTCTCGAGTCGTTTTCCCACAATTTAAACTTACTCGATGAGACGTGACGATTCTCACTCTTGACGGGAGACGTTTCTATTTTTAGTCTCATCGTCCGACATCGAATTTTAGATCCGTCTTCTTAGTTAGCTCGCTTTCGTCATCACGATCACCCCGATATTTATTTTATAATTTTTGGAGTTTATTTGACCACTTTTATATTTTTAACAAGCTTTAAAATATTTTTTATAATTTATTTTTAAATTATTTTCGGCCAAATAAAATTTATTTGAGTTTTAAACGTTTTAAAGAATTTTTGAGCCAATTTCCAGCTCATTTGGACCAGGTCAAACCCTTGGATGAGTTGGAGTAATTGAATTTCAAATTTTAAATCTTTTTGAACTTCTAATCCTATTAGATTTAGCCCTAGACCAAGTCAACCCATCTATACTATATAAGCAACCCCTAGGAAGACCTATTTTCGCAAGAAATTAGCCCTAGCCTCTTCCAAACTTGAAATTGGACGTTGCGACGATTCGTCGCAACGTTGCGGCAAGCTGCTGCCGCACGACCAAAGAAACGAGGCCGTTTTCCCCGCTCAGACCGAGAGCCCCCCCCCCCCCCCCCCCCCCCCCCCTCATCCGCTTCGCCCGCTTGCACAGCCGCCGCTCCGCTTTGCCCCGTGCCCGACCGAGAGAAACTCTCGGTCAGACCGGTCGTCCGCTCCGCTATCGCCGCTCCCCGCATCGCTGCAAGCCCCGCACCAAAGCCCGCTCCGCACCCCGCATCTCACCGTGCCCGACCGATGCTCTCGCCCGCATCGCTGCATCTCCGCAACGTTGCAACCGTTGCAACGTTGCAGCGCTGCGCTCCCCGCATCCAAGCGCTGTGACCGAGCCGCCCCAAGCGCCCGACCGACAAACCCCTCCGCACCAAGGCCCGCACCGACCCGCTGCGCTGCACCAAGCCGTTCCCCCGCAACGACCGATGGAGCTCCCCGCACCGAGGATGTACGACCGATGGCCAATCGTCGCAACCCCGCATCCGTCGCACCACTTGCCTCCGTGGGCCCCCCAAGTTCTCCAGAGTTATTGTGGGTCCCCCAAAGGTCCCTAGGACTACTGTGGGCCCCACCTTGGTGCTTGCTCTTCGAGTATTCGTCGCGTACGACGTCGTCGCACGTCGTAGCCCGTCGTCGCACGTGCTAGCTTTGGAATCTGGAACCGTTGCTCCGGTAGACGCTCTGAACTTTCCAGCAAGGAAACTAAATTGGAATCAGGACTTGGAGCGCGTTCTCTTATTCCAACCCCCGGCGTCGCTACCCGACGCCGGTGTAGCTTTCGCGTCGTGTTGAGGTAACGTTTTGCACCCCTAGGACCCCCAACCCAATTGCATGCTAATCAAGACTAAAATTGATGTTTTTAAAGTATTTTAAATGTTTTAAAATCACTAATCAAGATTAATGAAACGGATGTAGGCCGGTGGACTTAGGAATCGTGACTTTGGACTCGTTGGACGGTGTTTTCTTGACGTGATAGTTGCAGGCAAGTGAAACTTGCCAACTCTTGTGTAGGGCCATGTTTTTAGGCCACTTCCTTGCTTTTAGCGTAAAAGAGACTAGTCAGTGAAATGATAGCTGGCTAGACGCCTACTTGATCTAGTTTGACAACGAAACTAGATCCGTCACCTAATTGATCTAGCTTGACAACGAAGCTAGATCCAACCCTTTAAACTTGTTGTTCATGCATACTAAACTGTCACGTTTACTTTTCTTATCTGTACGCACTTTTAACTGCCATGCATTGCATTCTACATGTCATCCAAGTTGATTGTTGCATTCGTAGCACACGCTACAATACTTGTACTCGTACTACTTGTTTCTGGCTAGGTGCACCCCTAGGCCATACTTGTTTAAAACACTTCCTGGCTCGTGGTCCAGAAGCGGGCCTCATGTGTTGGCCAGAAACCAATGCCCGATACACGTGGAGGGGTAGGGATAAACGGTTACTTGAGCTTATGAGTGGCCTGATCCGCCCTCTAGCCAAAAGACGGAATCTCTGTGCACGAGGTGCTTACTTTTCTTGTCTTGTACTTGTCTTGTGAATGATTCATGTAATACTTGTCATCCATGCCATGCCATGCTCGTACTTTACTTTACTTTACTTTACTTTACTTTACCTGCTGCACCCATACTTTAACTGCCATGTCATCGCATCATGCTAGAACTGCTAGGTTGCTTTACTTGTACTTTCAGTTTCACTTGCACTAGTCTTCCAGACTTGCTGACATGTGCCCCTTTCTCTTTGGGTGTCACATGTTAGACCCTGAGCCAGAGATAGTTGTAGCGGACGAGGTAGTTGCTGACACTGAGCCTACGTTCGTCGAGGAGTTCGTGGACACCGGAGACCAGTTTTAGAGACTGTTGGCGTTGCTTTTGCTTTAGGTTGCTGTTAGATGTCGGTGCTTGCACCATTACTTTGTTGTTGTACTTTGTACTTTTGTTGGCCATGCTCGGCCTCTTTTAGACTCTTTTCTTTTAGCCTGGTGGCTTTTCTGTGATGTTGAGATTTATTGCTATGGATATTCTGAGATGTTTCGTTTGTCTCTTTCGTTATTATTATCTTTGTTTCGTTTCGCGTTGCAAGGACCTGCAGTTTTAATTTGATTGACGCTTATCGGACTTGCAGCTTTGTAGCTTCAAGTCTAAGCGGACCTTCTCACGCTTCGCCTCCACGTTCTTGGGAAGCGGGGCGTGACAGGTTTTGTTGGTGGCCCATGCAGGTCCGTCTTGCAATTGCGAATTAATGAAACAACGATAATAACGGAATGTCCATTAAATAAATTGCAACATCCGAGTCAGAAGCCCTGAGTCTAGACGTTTTTCTTACGACACTAGGTGGTAAGAAGACTTAGTTAGACGTCTGTGCTTGCTAGTTAGAGGCCCTGATTGTAGTTAGACTCCCTTTAGAAATTGATTTAATCGTCGTAGGAGTTACCTTAGTGGTTCATGTCTACCTCTGATCATATTAGACTTCTAGATTTTCCTTTAGTCGTTAGCTTGGGTTCATCGATTTCGGACCAAGCTGAACGCATTTCATTATCGTCTAGCTCCTTAGAAAGTCTTAGCGCTTAGTTTCTTAATCTTTGGTGGGTCGACTGTAGGAGTTCCCCGTAGATTTCCTGGTTCATATCCTAGGCGTATGTATGTTTTGATCATCCGACCAATTTCCTTGCCTCGATTCACGAGATCGCCTCATGACGATCGTCGTCGATTTTCGACTCTCTCCGTTACAAATCTTGAAAGTATTTTTCGATTTCCTCTGTCACTAAGTATAAATTGTTCAAAATTTTAATATAAATATACTATTACTTCGTGCACTTTCGTTGACTTTAATTCTTAAAACTTTTGTCGAAATTTTTGAATACTAGCTTATTATATTTTTCCAGCCTATACTATTCGTACCTATGAAATACCTCGTCCCTTCATATATTAATTTATTTTAAACCGTACTTTTGTTTTGCCCAATTCAACTTGTAATTTCCCTTCTTATTCATGCCATTCAAATGACACATCGCGCTTACTTTTAATATACTTTTCAAGACACATGGAATTTCAGCTTTCAGCAAGTTGGTTTTTGCTCGTCGTTTTTCTACTTCAGATTTTTGTAAAATTTCTACTTCATAACCACTTCCTAATTTAGACCCTCCATGATTTGATTTTAAAGCTTTGCTCTCATTTTGATAATTCTTCTACTAAGTTATTACTATTATCTTTCCGCTCACCATACATGTTTTTAGAAAAAAAAAATTTCTAGACCAAATGGAATTTCAATTATTTTTATGCCCGTATCAGGCTCGTTGTGCTTGTACGCTAAGAGCTTAGTGTAACCAGTTTTATTTTTTGACAAATCCTGATTTCTCTAAAAGAAGTTTCAATATTGATTTTCCATAGCCTAAAAGTTTTGAAAGCATTTAACATGAGTTTAAATCCTTCCGTTACTTGATTTCATTCTTTGACTTTCAAAAACTTTTGACAACATTATATTAAATTACTGCCGTATAATATTTTCAAAAAAAAAACTACGTCCTTAATGTTCGTGTGAATGATTTACTTCCTTTTATAATGACTTTCTATAAAACATTTTCTCTTATTATGAATATTTGACTCAAACTTATTTTGAACAACCCGCTTTATCGATCTTCAAATATTTTATACAGATGAGTATTCCAACTTTTGAGGTGCAACAGTTTTCAGATTTCGCGTATTTTAGCTTGTTCTATTTACCCTATTTTCTTTTCTCCATCCTATGTAAGCATCACTACATCTCCTTTTCCTCTACCTAAGCATTCACAAGTAAGTCAATGTTTCGCCTAACCAAGCTGTCTCCTTGTGTTCGTCCTATCTGAACTCGTGCTTATCGATCCTTCCCTCGTCACGCTTTCGACCTCGACCTCCCTCTATATTGCTTAGGCTTTAGTGCCCGTCAAGGTCTGTGTCAACTCTTAGTTGTTAGTAGACCCTTGGACCTTTGTGAGGTGTCGTAGTGCACGTACCTAAGTTGTGTACGTGGGCTTGAATGAGTGTACCCCCATAGTATATTGATGATTTCCTATTGTGTGATATATATGTACTAGGAGTTATTCGTGATAGTATGAAGTTGTTGTGTGTTAGTAGTTATGGATTGTTGTGTGGATAGTTATATTATACTAGGGATGCCGGTGTGTATTAGAGTTAGCGTTGAAATATCTAAGTTGTGTATGTAGTTAGAGATACTTATAATGGTTGAAATAAATGATTGGTAAAGCTAGGTGTATGTTAGTGTGATAATAATAGGTGTACATATAGCTAAGTAAGTAGGCCTATTGAGTGACCTATATATTAGTACGTGTGAGTATGGGCCCGTAGGTAGATTTATATTGTGCTTGGACGTAAGTAGCTATGTTTTGTTACCTGAGTATATATGTGTTATACATATGGTAGTAGGATTATAATTTTGATAAGTATTGCTTGCTTTTGCGGGATGCTGCATGCGTGCATGCCGTGAGGTACACACGACTATTGCACATCTTAATTATGTGTGTGTGGATGTGTTAGTATACTAATTATAGGTAGTAGGCTATGGTGTGAATATATATGTTACATGGGTGTGACTATACGATGAGTACGTATGCATGTATTAGAGAGGGTATTATAAATATGTGGGTGCTGATGTCTGTAATGTTATTATTATGGTATATAATTAGATTGAACTACGTGAGTATTGCCTGACTAAATATTAAGTGTGAATGACTTATGGTATGCATACGGTTGTATTGGTAGGTAGATATATATATGTATACGTATAAATATTGGAGTGATATTGGTATATGTATGAATGTCGTGTTACGTATATAGAATATCCTGATGAGTGTATTGAGTCTCACTCAAGCTTGAGTGGGTATACTCTAAGTATATTGAATGTATGTTTGTAGTTTGAATATAGCAATGTTTGATGAATGTATAGTGATAGGAGTGTTTGTGCCTGGCTGTGCTACGCACATGATTGTGGGTCGCTACGCCAGTATATAGTTATAGGTGCCGGTCTTGTGGTATAGTTATTTACTAAGGACTTGTTGTGTGAACGCATGTGTACTAGCTAAAACTAGGTGTGTGGGTGTGCTAGTTATATAATGGTATGATTGGCGTATGAAAATGAAATGTTAGCGTGTATGGGTGTGCACCATGCACGTGTAAGTATGTGCTTAGTTATAGGTATGGATGACTATGGTATATGTGGCGTGTCGTAAATATAGTTATAGGACCGAATGTGATGTGACAATACGGTGAAATTATTGCATGCATTTGTATGACTATATAATGAGTGAAATATGGTAGTAGTGAATATATATATTAGGTATAGTAAATTTTGACTTATAAATGGTATGGTGTGACTATATGTGTTGAGATGTTTGGTATTGGATGAATATTAGAGGGTAGTATACCTTTGATGTTTGTGCATAAGTAGCTACATATAGGTAGAGCGATGATTGTATTGGCTAAGCGTGAAACTATCTTTATATAAGTGTCTGAAATATTGTTTTGTGATTAGGTAGGTAGTAGTTATATAAGGGATGCATGCTTATATATATGATTGAAATACGTGTATAAGTTGACTGACTATAATAGATATAAGTGTATATGTACGTGAATGTATATATATACGTGTTAGTAGTGTTAATGTTTGACTACCTAGTGCATATATAAGTACTTGTAATGACTATACCTGGTTGAATTATTATATGACTTGATTGGGGTAGTTACTAGAGTGACTAGCTATATTAGAAAGTCCGAGGACGGACTTTATTCTAAGGTGGGGAGGATGTAACGACCACTTTTCGTGGTACGTTTTTCGTGCACGTGCTTTTGGCCGTGCACGTGTTTGTTTTAGACTTTGTTTGTTATGAACACTTTCGTGTGATATGCCGTTGTGAACGTCCCTGAGAGTATTAAATAGTGGCACTATTTTGGAACGACGTTTCTCGAGTCGTTTTCCCACAATTTAAACTTACTCGATGAGACGTGACGATTCTCACTCTTGACGGGAGACGTTTCTATTTTTAGTCTCATCGTCCGACATCGAATTTGAGATCCGTCTTCTTAGTTAGCTCGCTTTCGTCATCACGATCACCTCGATATTTATTTTATAATTTTTGGAGTTTATTTGACCACTTTTATATTTTTAACAAGCTTTAAAATATTTTTAATAATTTATTTTTAAATTATTTTCGGCCAAATAAAATTTATTTGAGTTTTAAACGTTTTAAAGAATTTTTGAGCCAATTTCCAGCTCATTTGGACCAGGTCAAACCCTTGGATGAGTTGGAGTAATTGAATTTCAAAATTTAAATCTTTTTGAACTTCTAATCCTATTAGATTTAGCCCTAGACCAAGTCAACCCATCTATACTATATAAGCAACCCCTAGGAAGACCTATTTTCGCAAGAAATTAGCCCTAGCCTCTTCCAAACTTGAAATTGGACGTTGCGACGATTCGTCGCAACGTTGCGGCAAGCTGCTGCCGCACGACCGAAGAAACGAGGCCGTTTTCCCCGCTCAGACCGAGAGCCCCCCCCCCCCCCGCTCATCCGCTTCGCCCGCTTGCACAGCCGCCGCTCCGCTTTGCCCCGTGCCCGACCGAGAGAAACTCTCGGTCAGACCGGTCGTCCGCTCCGCTATCGCCGCTCCCCGCATCGCTGCAAGCCCCGCACCAAAGCCCGCTCCGCACCCCGCATCTCACCGTGCCCGACCGATGCTCTCGCCCGCATCGCTGCATCTCCGCAACGTTGCAACCGTTGCAACGTTGCAGCGCTGCGCTCCCTGCATCCAAGCGCTGTGACCGAGCCGCCCCAAGCGCCCGACCGACAAACCCCTCCGCACCAAGGCCCGCACCGACCCGCTGCGCTGCACCAAGCCGTTCCCCCGCAACGACCGATGGAGCTCCCCGCACCGAGGCTGTACGACCGATGGCCAATCGTCGCAACCCCGCATCCGTCGCACCACTTGCCTCCGTGGGCCCCCCAAGTTCTCCAGAGTTATTGTGGGTCCCCCAAAGGTCCCTAGGACTACTGTGGGCCCCACCTTGGTGCTTGCTCTTCGAGTATTCGTCGCGTACGACGTCGTCGCACGTCGTAGCCCGTCGTCGCACGTGCTAGCTTTGGAATCTGGAACCGTTGCTCCGGTAGACGCTCTGAACTTTCCAGCAAGGAAACTAAATTGGAATCAGGACTTGGAGCGCGTTCTCTTATTCCAACCCCCGGCGTTGCTACCCGACGCCGGTGTAGCTTTCGCGTCGTGTTGAGGTAACGTTTTGCACCCCTAGGACCCCCAACCCAATTGCATGCTAATCAAGACTAAAATTGATGTTTTTAAAGTATTTTAAATGTTTTAAAATCACTAATCAAGATTAATGAAACGGATGTAGGCCGGTGGACTTAGGAATCGTGACTTTGGACTCGTTGGACGGTGTTTTCTTGACGTGATAGTTGCAGGCAAGTGAAACTTGCCAACTCTTGTGTAGGGCCATGTTTTTAGGCCACTTCCTTGCTTTTAGCGTAAAAGAGACTAGTCAGTGAAATGATAGCTGGCTAGACGCCTACTTGATCTAGTTTGACAACGAAACTAGATCCGTCACCTAATTGATCTAGCTTGACAACGAAGCTAGATCCAACCCTTTAAACTTGTTGTTCATGCATACTAAACTGTCACGTTTACTTTTCTTATCTGTACGCACTTTTAACTGCCATGCATTGCATTCTACATGTCATCCAAGTTGATTGTTGCATTCGTAGCACACGCTACAATACTTGTACTCGTACTACTTGTTTCTGGCTAGGTGCACCCCTAGGCCATACTTGTTTAAAACACTTCCTGGCTCGTGGTCCAGAAGCGGGCCTCATGTGTTGGCCAGAAACCAATGCCCGATACACGTGGAGGGGTAGGGATAAACGGTTACTTGAGCTTATGAGTGGCCTGATCCGCCCTCTAGCCAAAAGACGGAATCTCTGTGCACGAGGTGCTTACTTTTCTTGTCTTGTACTTGTCTTGTGAATGATTCATGTAATACTTGTCATCCATGCCATGCCATGCTCGTACTTTACTTTACTTTACTTTACTTTACTTTACCTGCTGCACCCATACTTTAACTGCCATGTCATCGCATCATGCTAGAACTGCTAGGTTGCTTTACTTGTACTTTCAGTTTCACTTGCACTAGTCTTCCAGACTTGCTGACATGTGCCCCTTTCTCTTTGGGTGTCACATGTTAGACCCTGAGCCAGAGATAGTTGTAGCGGACGAGGTAGTTGCTGACACTGAGCCTACGCTCGTCGAGGAGTTCGTGGACACCGGAGACCAGTTTTAGAGACTGTTGGCGTTGCTTTTGCTTTAGGTTGCTGTTAGATGTCGGTGCTTGCACCATTACTTTGTTGTTGTACTTTGTACTTTTGTTGGCCATGCTCGGCCTCTTTTAGACTCTTTTCTTTTAGCCTGGTGGCTTTTCTGTGATGTTGAGATTTATTGCTATGGATATTCTGAGATGTTTCGTTTGTCTCTTTCGTTATTATTATCTTTGTTTCGTTTCGCGTTGCAAGGACCTGCAGTTTTAATTTGATTGACGCTTATCGGACTTGCAGCTTTGTAGCTTCAAGTCTGAGCGGACCTTCTCACGCTTCGCCTCCACGTTCTTGGGAAGCGGGGCGTGACAGCAACACTGGCTCATTTACTGAGCTCGTGTGCAGGGACCCTGGCTCGATCACATGTGGGTATTGGGGTAAGAGTTAAGCGGCCAATCAACTGGGAGTCTGCCTGATCAGCAACTGCAGTGGTAAGGCGTAAACTCTGGGTTCTGGGGTAGTGTTAAGCGGCCAATCAGCGTGAATGCCAAACCGTTCAGCTGTAAGGCGTAAACATCTACAAATAACTTGAAACGTGACTAGTGAAAAGATTGAGATTGTTAGTAGCTTGGCTACTCTTGACTTGTCCCGATAATTGTTCTCTTGTACATATTGTTTCACCATGTCTTGCTTGTGCACTCATACCATAACTGCCATGTCATGCATACTATAACTGCTGGGTTGCTAGTTGTCTTCCTTTTCAGTTTCCTTGCCCAAGTCTTTTAGACTTGCTGACATGTGCCCCTTTACTCTTTTGGGTGACACATGTTAGATCCTGAGCCTGAGTACATTGTTGAGGATGAGGTGTTTGCTGACGCCGAGCCCGAGCCTGTGTTTGGCGAGGAGTACGTGGACACTGGGGACCAGTCCTAGTGTCTTCGTTGAGCTTTCCTTTTTGTTTAGACTGCTGTTTTGTTGTCGGTGCGTAGCACCTATACTTTGTTACGTTGTTCCTTTTGTTGGCCTTGTTCTGGGCCTTTAGACTCTTTCTTTTAGCCTGGTGATTTTTCTGGATGTTGAACTTAATTTTCATGTTGGACAAATTATGAGATATGAGATTTTATTTCTGTCTCTCCTTGTGTTATTATTGTTGTTCCGTTTGTGGTTACAGGGACCTGCTTATGTTTTATTGACGCTTATCGGGTTTGGGGCTTCACAGCTCCACTATTGTGCGGACCTTCTCACGTCTCGCCTCCATTTTAGGGAAGCGGGGCGTGACACCCGATCTTTACCACGATGAACTTCGTTATGATAGTTACGGAGAGAGGGTGCTCTCTGAGCGTCATGGGGAGGATAATTATTCCTGCGATTGGGGCGGCATGTCCCGTGAATCTGATGATTGGGCTGGAACATGCTTATAGGTTGTCTGTGCGTAGTCCCATTCTTTCCTAGGTAGACGAGAACATGATATCACACGAGCTGCCTGTGTTGACGAGCAGTCATTGTACTTTGGCCAGACTGATGATGGCATTGTTGACCACAACATCGTCATGTAGTAGCTCAACCTCTTCTAGATCTTCATCTGTGAAGCAGATAGGCAGGATGGCGTTTCTCGGTCTCTTTTGGCCTATGCATGCAGACATCACCTTCCGATCATGTGATCTCGGGGCTTGGTGGGGTTGCTCACCCGACAAGGGTCCGCTGAAGATTGTGTCGACAACCCTAAGGAGGATGTAGCGATGATGGGCATCTCGGGCCCCTTGGCTGTGGAACAAGTCATCGTCACTGTGGTTGACGATGTGGTTACTGACTCGATTCTCACAGACGGTGCCAGATGTTTCAGGGTATTTTCTCACCACGGTTGTTGATGATAGGAGGCCCGAAGGGCGTATCTGACATCAGACCTAGCCGGCCTTTGGAATGCCGGCTGAGCTGACTATGTGAAGAGAAAGCTCCGAGCCAAACTATGGATGCCGAGTTGAACCTAGGCCGATCGATCTCCTCAGCGGTCTGCAAGATAGAAATCTCGTCAGGGAGGTCAGATCCGGGTTCCGACAAAATCCCCTCCGATGCTTAAGTCAGATCGTGACTAAAGAACACTTAGTGGAACTGATTCCAACCGGTTGGATTGTCGTTCACTAGTTCTCAAGCCGAGCTATATGGAGGAAGAAATATATTTGGTGGAATAGATTGAGTGTATATGAGTACCTGAGTGTCAGGTCTCAGAGATATGTCCCGTCCATCCTCGTTGGAGGAGCTATTTATAGACGATGGTTTCCTTGAGAATGTTCTCGGGGGACACCCGAGCGTTAAAGGTGTTTAATTACGTTTGATCTGGGTTTCCCACCTCTGATGGAGGGTTCGTTGATCGAACATGAATGCCACATTGATGGAGGGCGGCGGACTAGGGACGGTTTTAAGGATCCTGGTGGTCGACTTGATTTGAGCTTTAAATGGAAGGGGACCACGCCTCGTGTGTTGGTCCCTCGACAGTTGGGCCGAGACGATTAGGTTGCCTCGGCTTGTGGGTCTTCGCCCATTTTGATGGGTAATTAACTCTGAGGTCGGCCTAATGTTGTGACACATGTCTTAAAAACGCAGCAATCTATATTACATTTGACAACTGTTTTTTGAATCTTAGGGCTGACTAGGACAAGCTGACTAGGGCAAAAGGGTTGATAGAAAAACTGCTGAGATTTAATCTTGAGGAATGAATGGGTGAGATGAGATTTTGTGGAAAGTTTTGGAGGGAAAAACAATTTTGGAGAAATAAAGGTTTCTGAGGAAATGAAATTTTTTGGGTAATGAAAGTTTCTGGGGAATATCAGAGTGCACACAATTAATGCATTTGGAAAAAAAACTTTTAACTTGCACTTAATGATGCAGCTCGAATGTTGCAGCAGATCGAATGATCTCTCCCTCAACGCGGGGCTCACCGTCTCTTCGACGCATGTGGCAACAAGATGAGAATAATTTCCCGCGTCAAAGGTGCCCGCTGAAATTTTTTACGCGAATTTGTTGTTCCGCGCCGAAGGCGCACCCACTAATTTTTTTACGCTAATTTGTTGTTCCTCGTCGAAGGCGCCCGTGCCGCTAAATATTTTTACGCTAATTGTTGTTCCATGCTAAAGGCGCACGTGACGCTGACACGGTTCATTTAAGATTTTCCCCCGTGAAATCTTTGTTTCCCAAAAAATTATTTCCACAGCCAAAATAGCGCGGAACAACAAATTAGCGTAAAAATATTTAGCGACACGGGTGCCTTCGGTGTGGAACAACAAATTCGGTGTATAAAAACAAATTTTGGTGCCCGCGCCTGCTAAATTGTTTTACGCTACCTTGTTGTTCCGTGCAGAAGGCGTCCGCCGCCGAATTTGTTGTTCTACACTGAATTTGTTGTTCCACACCGAAAACGCCAGCGTCGAATTTGTTGTTCCGCGTCGAAGGCGTCCGTGCCGCAAAATATTTTTACGCTAATTTGCTGTTAGGGGCAATTTTGGCTGTGGAAATAATTTTTGATGGAACGATTTCGCAATGAAAATCTTAAATGAACCATACCCGCGGGCACGGGTTATGACTAGTTATATACAAACTTCAATCCAATAATTATAGCAGTTTGTAGGCTTGTTGCAAGAGAATAGCATCTCGAAAGCAGAAAAATAGGCTAAAAATAGGCTAATTAATAATCCTAATCCTGTTTCGATAACAAGTTGGACTTGGAACTTGGAAGCTTGTGCTGGAGCATCTCTTGAAACAGCGAAGGGACCACACCACACGTAGCTGGCAAGTTGAAATTAATTCATAAAACAAGCCCGACAAAATATTAAGAGAAAATACCAGGTTTGGTTCTGATCCAGGCAATCCTAAAGAATCCCAACAAAAGCATCTTGCCCCTTCCCTTTCCCCTTGCAAGCAACTCAACTCAAATCGATTCCGGCAGCGGCGGTCGCAGCGGCGGCAAAATTAGAGCAGGTTAGTAGGTGGAAGTGCAAGGGGAACAATGGAATGGAACAAGATGATATCTCACTCTCACCTCAGCATACGGGGCATCAGCCTCCACATAGCCCACATCGGAAAAGGTCGGCCGTCAAGGAAACCCAGCTATCATGTTGCTCCCCTCACATTCATTTCATTTTCGTGCACGCATCAATGCATGCATACCGTGTATATGTATTATCGTTGGATGTCATTGCAAATGTCAGGTGATCACCCCTGCTCCGTACTGTTCCTACATGGATTTCCAGAGATTTGGTACTCATGGAGGCATCAAATGGTGGCCGTGGCCGACGCCGGGTTCCGAGCCATCGCCCTTGATTTCCGTGGATTCGGCCTCTCCGACCATCCCCCGGGCCTCACCGACTCGTCGTGGGACGATCTCGTCGCCGATGTCGTCGCAATCCTTGACGCTCTACACATCCCCAAGGCTTTCATTGTCGGGAAGGACTTCGGAGCCAAACCAACGTTTGACCTTGCCATCCGCCATCCTGACCGGATATCGGGCATCGTCACCGTCGGGGTGCCTTTCGCTCCCAGGCCCTTTTCCACCGTTCTTGAACCTCCCAAGGGCTTCTACATATCGAGGTGGCGGGTAATTTCCTCATCCTCTTGCTTTCTCTTGTTCTGAGAGTCGACTAGTCCTGCCTATTCGTTGAACGTCATTCGTAGGAGGCGGGGAGGGCAGAGGCCGACTTTGCTCGATTCGACACTCGGACGGTGCTCCGCAACATCTACATTCTCTTCTCCGGCAGCGAGCTTCCGATAGCCGGCGAGGGCCAGGAAATCATGGACCTTGTAGACCCATCGGCTCCTCTGCCCAGGTGGTTCAGCGAATCCGATCTCCAAGTCTATGCCGCCATGTATGACAAGTCTGGGTTTGTGGCGCCGATGCAGATTCCATATAGGTGAGAGAGACAAGGGGGCTTGGTCTGCATCATGCATTCATGCGTTGCTTGTAATAATACCAGCAATGTTTACATATGTGTAGGTCATTTCATAAGGTGGAGGGGGTCGCCGCTGATACCAAAATCGAAGCCCCCGCGTTGCTTATTATGGGAGAAAAAGACTACATCCTCAAGTTTTCTGGGATGGGGGACTACGTTAGGGGCGGAGCCCCGAGAGAGTTCGTTCCGAATTTGGAGATATCATTTGTTCCAGAAGGAACCCATTTCGTTCAGGAGCAGTTCCCAGACCAAGTGAACGAGCTCATTGTC
Source organism: Scilla litardierei (assembly GCA_030789695.1). Lineage (NCBI taxonomy): Eukaryota > Viridiplantae > Streptophyta > Magnoliopsida > Asparagales > Asparagaceae > Scilla > Scilla litardierei. The sequence continues at coordinate 152,479,853 of CM061138.1, read as the reverse complement.
AACTTCCTCAGAGGCAATGTGAAGAACGTCGACTGAGGTGAACTTACGCTCACAAGTCACAACTTCCTTTGATGGTCATTTGTATCATCATCTAGCATACGGATGTTTTCGAAGGATTATTCCATAAACTTTGAGGGTGTTAGTATTTGCCGAAATAAGAGACGAGGAATTCAACTATGTTTGCATTGGCTTTTTGTCACCAGCAAAAAGCATTTCATAACTATTGTAAACCGCAGATCAACATTCACAAAAATTCAACAATCTTTCACAGTTGACTGACATAAAACTAATGTATCTGTTGATGCATGCAATCTCGTGGTGATCAGATCAACCCGTCGGACGCTTGGGCCGGACTGCTGATGCACGCATTTCCGCAACAGAGAGGCCGAACAGGATGGTTTCGCCGGGCCGACCTCCTCCTCCGGTACCTGAAAGAGAGAGGCAAAGATGTCAGAGAACCGGGGAACAAAACCCCACGTCTAGGGGCGGACCACCCACACCCTCCACCCGACTACCCTCTGATGCCTAAGTCAATCGATGGTGGAAAGAATGATGTGATGGGCGTAAGATACCACTTGAGTGTGTGAGGGATATGGATGAGGCCGTGGTGTAGGCGTCTCCATTAGCCATTAGAGTCTCTAGTTTAGGGTGTTGAGTGTACTGGTTTCTAGATGAGCACCCATCGACGGAGGTGATCCATCGCTTATATAGAGTCTAAGGAGAACATGACACATCACGCAGTTATGGAGAGTGCGGATCCTTAGGTGTAACTGTCTCTCATAAATAAGGCGAGTGGGCCGATAAGGTAAGGAGTAATGGCCACATCTGCAAATAAGGGATGTCGTTATTGACACGTCATGTGGAGATTGAATGCTCGCAGATGTGGATAGTTTGGTAAGAAGGCGGCTCGTCCGCCTAAGATCGTGTTGTATGGATGGAGCGGGCTGATCTTGTCAAGTAGGCTCTAGGATCAACGTGGCTAAAGAGACCAACCTCGGGTAGTGAGGTCGCCCCTGTATGAGTATAATGAACTCGGGTAGCAAGGCCATCCCTATTGTGGGTATCTCTATAAAGGGCCTCTGTTTAGGAGCCGACCTAAGGTGTAACTGCTAAGGTTTTCTCTGTGGAGCGTAGCTGTTAAGAATTCGATCTTGGGGGTAGCAATGTCATCGTAGAAGAGCTGAGGGAGCCGACCTCAAGTAGGTTGGCCCTGCAAAGTTGTGTTGAGGCTAGGTCAGGTTGAGCTACTGAGTTGATGTTGAGAGGTCCCCATAGGTGTTGATAGCTTGCGGCAGGTCCCATCTATTGATCTCGATCGGGCCCCACAGCTAGTGGGCCACAGTCAAAAATGACATCTACAATGGCCCTCGCCTTCTGGCTCGATATTGTTGATCTGAGTTGGCATCATGATGTCGAGAGTGGAGAGGCAAGGAGACAAAATCAAGAGAAACAACTCACTCCGTTTGGCTGAACAGCCTGAGCACACAATGTCCATAATGTAAGGCAATGGTTAAGGGGGAGAGAGGGAGTCAGTTACGCCTGCCCTCGGGATGCGAAGAGGTGGGATTGATGCGATTTATATTTAATATTGGATTTGAATGGACAACCCTGTTTCTCAGAGAGTTGTTGTCACTCCCCGCTCTCCCAAATACAGAAGACACGTAGTATGACAAGGACGTCGTAATATTCGGATGCATGGATTTGAGCCATCATTCCAAATACTATAGGCATTAATTGTGATTAAATTAAGTCATGTATGCAAGCCACTACGACGTATTGGAATAGTACAGAAGAGTAAAGTAAGGTGCTCCAACAAAATTTAAATCCATAGACTAGAAAGGAAAATACGAAACTTACATTACATTACACAAAATACATCATATATACCATACTGTATAGGGGGTACAAAAGGCACAAAAGTGGGGTAAAGCAAAAGAAATCCCAACCCATGTATTTCCCCCAAAACCACATCTGAAATCTCACCCGTCTTTGAATGGATTGAGAGTTACAGACATATTGCTCTCATCTCACTCATGATTATCACATTATTATGTCAAGTGTCTCATTTTGGCGGTCTCAATTACCGCTTCCACATTTCATTTTTCACTTCCTCATCATTATAGTATGAACAACTCTTTATGTTCATTCTTCACTTTCATTTATACATGCTTTCATGATTAATTCTTCACATATGAATATTCTCAACAATAGCATGAAGTTTCTCATATGAAATAACATGAAATTTCCTTTCTTACATATGAAACATGGGGAACGTGGGAGCATTATGATGATATTCTTTTTAATAACATGAATTCTCACTTTTGAAACTGAAATGCCATAGTAATTTACCACATGAGACACCTCACTAATTTGTCAATTGCACCACATATTCATAAATTTGGAAAAGAATTATATAACTTTCAATAAAACTGGAAAACTGGGTCACACGGCCGTTTGGGCCTCCCACTCGATCATGTGGAACACTACAAGAAGATGTTTAGCTAAATATTCATCCAAAAGGTCGTATGGTGTAGTCCACACGACCGTGTGGAGAAATTAGTCAAAACTTCTGAAAATAACTCGACCACACTGTCATTTGGTATAATCCACATGACTGTGTGGAGCCCAAATGTCGTAATTCAGAATCCTCGACCACACGGTCATTTGGAAGTATTCCACACGACCGTGTGGATTCACAATCTAAGGTTCAGCATGGCGTACTAAGGCATATCCACCCGACAGTTTGGTAGACTACATGATCGTGTGGGATATTTAAGGCAAAGTTAATCGCTTCGCTCGACACCGTCGTTTCACAATCGACACGACCATGTCATTCAAGAATAATTCAAAATTGCTCGTCGCATCTACATTGGCATGACTACGTAAGCTGTGGGGTCAATACGATCGTGTCTAAGTCAACACGGCCGTGTGGGCTAATTTTTCAAATACGATTGACGACACAATCATGTCTTCTATGAAACGACCCAGACACGGCCGTGTCACATCATAGCCTGTCGATTTCTGTGGTGATTAAAAGCTAGATCTAACGCGACTCGAAACTAAACCCTTTCTAATTTAGTTAAGTTTCCTACCTCAAACAGCCCTCTGATCAATCGCTGGCCCTTCTTCTCCTTGAATCAATTCTGAAAAGCTTTCTCCTTCTTCTTCTAAGGCCCAACATCTTGGAGAATAGGGTTTGGGAGTTGGGTTTTGGTGGAAGGAGAAGCAGCAGGGTGTTGGGTTCGGCCTGTGCGTGAGCAGGGGAAGAGGGAATTTTCCTTTGGTTTTCTTTTCTTTCTATTTCTTTTTAATTTTTTGCTCTTTTTTGATCCTCCTTCTCGTTCTAATCGTCTATCTCAACCCCTCTAAGCTTGCCACATGTCCCATGGTAGGTGGGATTTGGGAGGTATTGACGCCTTTAAGTAGGAGGTGTCTCATTTTTGGATTTTTGGATTTTCATTTTTTAGCAAAAATAAATATACCCATTATAATACCATATACACTCCCACATACAAGTATTTCATTCATATACTCCATTTATTTAATCCAAATGATGTTTAAAAATCATTTAAAAGTAACTTTATCATCACAAAATTCTGGGAAAAATTTAAAAAAATACGGGTCTTCCTGGACTACAACTCGGAAACAATGTAGTTTTACCGCATGTGCACGGTTAAGTGGTGGGTGGGTATCAAATCACGGGGAGGAAATATTGGTATATATATATATTATTAGGAAAATGTGAAATAATAGCCAAGAAATGTCGGTGCCACAATCGTGTAAGGTGTTATTTGTAAATTCAATTAATAAGAATGTATAGGGCTTGGAAATCCCCACTATAGATCTGAAGCATCAACATGAAACATGAATCTCCATATTACTATTCTTGGTTTAGGGTGAACTTGTCGTAACCATGTTATGAACCAACACACGCTCAGGCGCTATGCAAGTCTACAGTAATCTAAACTAGAGCCTCGCTATTGCGCAAGCCTAGTTCAAACTACTAGCATTAAGATCGACAATATTATCCAATTCTAATTCAAACTCGCTCTCGCACAACTTAAATTTGAATCTAGATCGTGATAGTTCGTATCCGTTTTACCGTCGTACAAACGAATATAATTATAGAAATATAATAAAGATGCTAGCTTTGGTCGCTCTCATGCACCAATTCTAGGGAATCTCAATTAAAGATCTAAATCGAATATCTAGTGCTTCTCATAGATCAAGATCCTTTCTCGAGCTCTCAAGATCCAATAGAAATCCCTAGCTATCCGTAGTAAATCAATCACAACCTAACCCTTAACAAGCTTAGCAATATGGCAATTTAATAGACCTCACATATCATACTTTAAATCCATAGGGTTCATACCTTTGCCCTAGAGCAAAGAGACTACTCACAATTCATCATAAAAAAAGCAATAGAAATAAGATGTGCAAGAGAATTCAGCACAAAACTCAGACCAAAGTAGAAATATATCATAAAATATGAACTTGTAAAAGTTTAGACAAACCAATCGAGTTCAAGCTCCAAAGAATAAGAAAATTAAGATCTTGCTCTCCAATCTTTTCGCCAAAAGAAAAGCTTAAACTAAAATTGTTCCTAAGAAAATTAATCAAAAGAGTCTCCCCTTAGGCTTCCCACAAAACTGGGTATTTATAGTTGACCAAAAAGTCCAAAAATTCCTGACAGATTTTCCTCTGGATCGCTACAAAACCCTAGTTTCAAAACTGGGCCGACGGCGCACTCGGCCGACTGAACTTCTCACTCGGTCGAGTGACAACTCTGCCGAAAAACTGAGATTTTTGGCATCCTGGAACGTTCAGACCACTCGTCTGAATGGTCTGCTCACTCGGTCGAGTGGGACTGACTGTAGATTCTCCCAAAAAATAGTGATCTGTCAATGAATTTATTTGAATTTCTTATCTCCACTCGGTCGAGTGTTATTCTCACTCAGTCGAGTGGAAATTCTACTCGGCCGAGTACATTGCGGCTCTTATTCAGGCTGGAATTAGACGTGTCAACATCACTCGGTCGAGTGAGCTGCGTCACTCGGTCGAGTAGCATGTTTCTCTTTCAAAACTCCTCCTTCTCGCTTCCTTCTCGATTCTTTCGCCTTCCTTTCTCTTCTACTCATCATCCAGTGCAATAGCTCTCCGATACCGTCGTGATTGATGCTCAGGCACGCGTGTATGCGCTCATAGCTCCAAATTTCTTTCGATTGCTCCATATTTCCTGAAATCGGATGAAACAAAGAGATAATGAAATATATCATAAAATCATCGTTTAAACGTTAAAATCCCGATATGAGCAATCGTTATGGCATGGAACAATGCAGAAATACATTGTAAAATATGAGCATATCAAAATTCCCCCAAGCTTACCTCTTACTCGTCCTCGAGGAAGATAAGTAAAAAGCGAACTTGGCGAATAAAAATAAAGAAAAATCAAATAGATGAGAAAGAAGATGAAGAGGGTAAATGCTAGATCATTCTCTCAAACCTCGGGTTCAATTACTCAAATTGCACCAACAATGAGTATAAACATCACTAAAGCTTTTATTTCGATATCATTTCATATGGGTACACTTGATAGAAGAACTAAGAACAACGTATATCATATGAAATATGAAATCATTTTAGCATCACACCGTCTAAGGCATAGAAAACGATATACATAATCATAGATAACACACTTTTCAATTGACTACTTCTATTTGGAGTATAAGAGATATCACACAATTCAAATCATTAAGAATAGAAAGATACGGTATTCATGAATTTCATGTCAATTTTTCAATTCATATATGTCATTACAAACAAAGTCATCTCCCCAAGTATCAGAAATTACCTAGCTTCATGCACATATAAGTAGTCACTCACACACATCATTGGATCTCCTCCCCCGAGCTTATCTATAAGCGTGATGGCATCAACATAGAGAATATAAACTTTTTCCCAAATTTTTGTATCTCCATATATAAAAAGGAAAATAAGAAAGAAGTAAAGAAGGGGATTGTGTATATACGATGAAACTTTCCTTTTCTTTTTCTTTCTTTTTTCTCTTTTTTATACACAAGAACAATCCCAAAGAAAGATGCAAAAATATATATATTTCTTTTCTTTTGAGTTTTTGGAATCATGGAGCTTATTTCTTTTTGGTATGGGGAAGATGTAATAATGAGATTCACTTTAGGAGAGATTCACCAATGATATGTATAGAAATATTTTTCAAGATATGTGCAGAAAGAATATATGATATCACTCAGTTCACTCTTTGTATGTGCATAACTACTTCAGTAGGGTAATGTCATCTACTCAGTTTGATTTCTAAAAGTAAACTAGTCTATTCATATTAAACGGCAATCAATTCATTCAACCCGGAAGTTTAATACAAGATTCATGCAATAACAAGTGATATTGAGATACAAAGCAGTACTCCAAGTAGAATGCAGTCAATGCGTGAATCTTGTTGTGTTTTCTATAAAAAGTATACAATAAAGTAATTCTTAGATGAGTCAATGCTAAAATTCATTCATAGACAAATATTAACAAATTGGAAGTTCTTTTTCTCAAGTGCACGCCAAATACATCGCAGATGATATCAGAAATAAAAAAAATAGCGTCGCAAGAGATATGTGCATAAGAGTAAAGCGAAATCCAAGCTATATTCATCATATCGAATTCATTTCTAGCAAAGAAAGTAAAAGAAGTAAGGATAAAATAAAATTTAACTATACACATGCAAGCACTCCAAAAGTAAGGAAAATATGATGCATGGTAAAAAAATTGAAAAAGCGTGAAAATAAGTGAAGAATAAAGAAAAGTGAAAAATAAAGATAAAAATAAAGAAAATAAAAAGTGTTGAGTACACTCATTCCCACAAGCTAAACATCACATTGTCCTCAATGTGCAAAGTGTGGCACTAGGACATATAAGATATGGGTGGGTGAGTGTGGACGCTAGTATGATGCAAATGCAAAGGATATGTGCAAAGAAAGCATGCAAAATGACGGATGGATGCAAGATGGCGGCCAAAAATACATACTCTCCCCCAAGTTGAAATATATGGTGCCATGTAAAAAGGTGAAGATAGACGGGCATGCAAAATAATGGGGTGAGATGTGAAGAAAAAATACGACAGGCATCAAGATACGTGCCTACTCTGGTGCATCGCCATCACTTCCCTGTGGTGCGGGCGGTGGTGGCTGAGGGGTTGGCTGCTGAGGGGCTGGCTATGCTGCAGGCGCTGAAGAATCTGGTTCAGCGTGACTGAATACCGGGAATCATGGCTGTATGGGCCTGCTGTGTAGTGATGGTCACCGTAAGGGCTCTAAAGTCAACTTTAAATCCAGCCACTGCCGACTAAACTAGCGGCCGTCATGCCCTGTTTTGAAATATACGTGTATTCTACTGTATACGCGTGGTATTTCTACTTACGATGCATACATATGCATGAAATAATTGTGGAAGTCGATGTATATATCATAGTGCATAGGGGTTGTGCTGTAATATGTGATTAAGGGAAGAGAATGCGAGACGTGAATACAGGAGAAATGTGAATGACGTCGTGTGTATAATACAACAGGAATGTATTGGACGTGTGTGGGGGGCATGAATGCATGCATGGATGTGCATGGACGTGTGTATGGAGAGCCATGCTAGTGTGAAAAGCTGTTAGGGGTTAATGGCATCCTCGTAAATTTTTAGAAAAATGAGGGGCAAAATGATCATTTGGACAAAAGAGGGTGTGTGTATAGTAAAAATGTGTGTACATAAAGTAATGGCAAAGTTGTAAATACCTAGAAGTTGAGGGGTATTCTTAGGAGGGTATTTTGGTCATTTCACAAGGTGCATGCTTATCCTAAGGAGGTTCTAGTGATAGATATTTTGGGGAGAAACTTCTCTCTTCTTCTTTACCCTTCTTTTCTTTTCTCCTTTCATTTTTCTTTTCTTCCTCTTCCTCCCAATAGTGCCGGCCACTCCCTCCCCCTTTCCTTCTTCTTCTTCAACTCAAAACCCTAATTCGTCCTTCCAAAAATCATGAATCATAAGTGGTTGCAAGTGGGAAGAAAGTAGAGAAGAAAGAAAGAGAAGGAGATGAGAAAAATCAAGTTTTTGAGGTAGGAATCCAACTTGGTTTTGGAAATCTATTTAGGGTTTCATTCTATCATGTTTTTATATCATGTTTACTCAATATGTATTAGGGGAATCAAAAATTTATGTGTCATGTTTTAATTTCACTAATCACCCCTTGAAATTACAAGCAAAATCTGCTCCTTGGAAATCTGAAATTTTGTTGCATGTTGTTACCTGAATCCTGGTCACTGTAGTTGGAATTAATTTTCGAAAAATTTATATACTTGTAGATCTTGAAGTTCTATCCCAAAATCATATAAATTTGACATATGTTTAATTCAATAATTAGGAGTAAAAATTCCATCTTTACAACTTGTTTTCTACAACTTCATCTCAGTGCATATTTTTCGAAATTCTGAATGCAACATTCCCTAAAACAGAAATCTTTACAGCCCTCAGAATTGTCTTAAAAACAGTTTTTATAGGGATTGCCAAACAATTCACCATAAATCATATAGATCATATTTTTTCATGAAATTTTATCTGTGAATCCATAACTACCATATCTACAACTTTCATTTATGAAGTTTTGCTAAATTCTGATTATAATTGGGTGATATCAGCCATCCTTTATGACTGCATATACCTTTCTTGCAAGCTGAAATGGTTAAGTGGTGTTACGAATTGTGTAGTGTTGCTAATCTACCCTCTATAGTACATGATTATTGTTTTTACATGAAAGGTAGACTAATGATGTATTTTTCCAATTGATTTTCTAATGTGCTCATGGACGCTCATCACATGTTTGTGAAAATTCTTCAATGAAATAAACTTTGAGAAACATGGGAACATGAGCTCCTATGAACCATGTTATGGATTTGCGATGTTGTGAGACATGTATGGCATGGTTTTATAAGTGATGGACTAATGAGTGGTGATGGTGGGCATGACACTTTGGTGTATAACCCATGTTGATATGTGATGTGGCTATGAAGGAGGGCATGACACTTAGGTGCATGACCCAGATTGATATAAATGAGTAATGTTAACACTGTGAAGCCATGCCATCATGATCCTTATAATATAATTTATAATGTTTATTTGATGATTTGGATTGTCTCAGTCCCCTCTAAAGGGGGGTAAGCTACTAAAACTAGGGGTTGTGGGAAATTTGAGTAAATTGTGGATATGAGGCCTGAACTCTGAAGGTGGGGAGGAGATGATGTGATATGTGATGATTATTTCCACTCGCCTTTACAGGGAGTGGAGGGGAATTGGCGTGTGTGATGATGTGGTTGGGTGTGGAGAGGTACATAATGGAGCGCCTCACTCTTGCTATCGTCTAGGGAGGAGGCGGAGATGCCCGGTGTACAATGCCCATGTCCACTGCACCGTGTGCCATACTTACCCCAAATATTTGGGGTGAGGCCTGTGAGACAAGTCCCCTGACGGGGCAGGGTGAGAGGCCCAGCGCACAGTGCCCGTGTCCACTGCGTCGTGTGCAGTTTCCGCCCCAACTCTTTGGAGTGAGGCGCAGGTCCATGTACAACATAGTTTAACCAAGTTTCCAACTAAATGAATTAATAGATAAGTGTTCTACATGTTACTTCTTTTGTTGGCAGCACTTCTCCTTCCCCTTGCCTGCTTGTTTGTGACTCTGTGTTTACATCTGGCACTTGTAATTTCCCTTTTTAGATTATTTCTCTTTAACACTCGTATTATTTTTCGGCTATCCCTTTTCTTGCAGTAGCTCGACCTCGAACCGCAGGTATGATTCCTTACTTAGCTGATTACTTTTCGCTATATTAATTAGTTGCCTGTCTATTTCTCATGCCTTGCCTAGTGGTTAATGACCTTAGAACAGTGTTCCAAATCCAAGTTGGTTCCTACTGGGGAACGCATTGACATGCTCCTCCCCATTTTTCAGGTAGCAAGGGTAGCTTGGTTGGTGATGATTTGGAGTTGGGTTCTAGAGGTAGCACGTGGTGTGAGCTGTAACTTGTATTGTGACATGGTTGTCTTGGGAGGTGGAGGGTGGAAATGTATATGTAGTGTTGCACCTGTACTATGTATATAAATGAAAGTTGTTATATATATAATTTTGTTGTTGTTTTATGTTATTTCTGAGGTTGTTTTGATATTATAGTGGAGCTTTCACTTGTACTATCCTAGCATGTGCGCAGTGGCCTGCATGTTCTGTTTCTCTTTTCCCTCTCTTTTTCCTCTTTTATCACCTCACTCTTCAGGATTCCTGGAAAAAATCTTTAATTTCGGGTATTCTGGGGATTGGGGGCGTGACAGTGGCTACACGGAGGCGCATGTCTCTGTCGTCAAGAGCAGAGGCAGAGGGACGTGGAGGTGTACGAGCAGGTCTCACAATGCCTCAAAAAACTAATGGGGCCACTATGGGGGGGTATGTGTGTGGAGTGGAGCTCACGATAAGACGCTCAGCCTCCAGGTGAGGCTGAGACGTAGGAATGCTATCAGAAATGTGTGCAACAGAGGAGGTGATCAGAATATCAACAGAGGATAAAGCAGGAGCAGAGGTCGCGGCAACAGATGTGGTGACAGACACCATGACACTCTCGGTATATACGACAACGACAGAGACTGGAATGTCGACAGGTGGGTGTGGTCGTGAAATCAGGAGATAAGGACACCCCAGGAGTCGAGAAATCAGGTGTGTCGAGGGTCTCTGCGGTCGCAGGGGATGAAGGTTCAGCTCTCTTGAGAACGGTGGGGCCAGTGATATCAGAACTCAAATATGAAATAGGATCAACTCTTAGCGTGGTGGTGTGGATGGGATCAGGCACAGCTACAGAAGTGGAGCCCTCAGCACGAGCAGAAGTGGAGACAGAAGTGTGCTGGGTCCAGTGATAAAATCGGTGGCAGGCTAAGAAACGGGAATCACAGGTGTAGAGGCTCGACTGGGTGTGCCAGCTGATCCTCATCATCACGCTCTAGTACATAGACATGCTGGATGAGTAGGTCCATGGGGAACCTCTACTCCGTGCCTGCTGGTCCATCATGGGTTCGAATGGGGTTCGGAAGCACTATATAGTCTGCAGAGAATGGACCATGTAACCAAACCCAATGACGCTGTCCATGAGGATGGATCATGTGCATACGGGTCAAAACATCAGCAGATAAGGAGGTGGGGCCCGTAACACGGTGCAGGCCAGCAGGAAGCTGCATGTCGAAAATAGGTGCAAAGAGGGTGATCAGACTGCCACACCATATCGCCTTTGTAGAGGTGACCGTGGAAAAGATGCGATAAAGATACCATCCGGCAATATCAATGGAAATGGCGGGGACTAAGACGTCCTCACCAGCCTCAAAGGCTCTCTCCTTGGTCATTGCATAGAGCATGAACAGCTCGAGCGTGGACATGGTCCCAACCTCTGGCCTGGCTAGTATGGTGGTCGCTAAAAGGCGATGTGCAAGCCGCAGGCAAAGGTGGACAATGGAAGAGGCCTTCTCCCTGCTAGGGTTGAAGTTATTGGATTTGGATCTAAGCCTGGGGGTGAATAGGCTAATAAAAAATTCTCGTGTACACACGTGCAATTATTCAGTAATCACAGGCAGTTATAAGCAGATGCAGATAATCAATCACAGAGTGCACAGATGATTTACCCTGGTTCGGTCGTCCCAACGACCTACGTCCAGCCCCGAAAGCAAATACTAAATTAATAGTGTTACAGGTACAATCATAAAAAGCTAGAGCACCTTTTCTATGCTTACCCGGCTCTCCATACCGCACTCCTAAATTGCTAAACAAAACTAATACTAGTATAAGCTTTCTATTGGCTAGCCCCAACTAGCCAAGTCTCTCTTGTCTAGCCCCAACTAGACAAGACCCCAAAAAGCACAAGTATGGTAAAGGTTTTTCCTACAAAGATCACTACGCCAATCACAAAAATATAATAAAGTAAAGCGTTCAGAATTGCTCAGATTGTGACGGCGTTGATGTCTCTGTCATTTTGCTCAGGTTGGATCAAGTCTGACAAGATGTAGTCCCCAATGTCACGTCCCTCCTTGGATGAAACTTATGGCCTTGATAGACTTGAAGCTCTTGCTTGGGCAATGTAGAGGCTCTTGGACTTTGGGTTGCGTAATGTGGGAGGAAGATGACCTTGAAGCTTGGATGCAAGTTGCGGCCTTGAGATGTGTCTCCCCTTCTATGTTGCGACCTTGGATGGATGGAGAGCTCTTTGAGTTACGCAAGGAGGAGTTGAAGTCTTGGCTTGGTCCTTTGTGCAATGAAGAAACTTGGGACTTGAATCTTGTGGCCTTGGAGGAACTTCCCTCATGATGTGTTGCGCAATGGAGAGGATGAGAGGCTCTTTGAGATGTTGCGCAATGGAGACTTAAAGAGGCTTTGTTGCTTGGTGGTTTACAATGGAGAAGATGAGAACTCCTTGCAGATGTATTGCAGCCTTGATGGGGATGATGGCTTGCGCAATTTTTGAATAGGAGATGCTTGCAACTTGCACAAGGATGAGATGATGATGTATGGCCGAATTTTCTCTTAGTTGCCTTCTCTCTTTTATTTCCTTTGAATATGGGTTTATATAGGAGAGGATGTGATCAATTAGAATCAAATAGAATCCCATAATTGGAGGAGATTGGATGGAATCCTAACTTGAATAGAATTTGAATGAATCACCATGGAAGATCTCTTCTAGTCACTTTGGATATGGAGTTTGAATTTGTATAGCTTTAGGATTTGAATTTGATGGCTATAGGATTTGAATTGGATCTCATTTAGGATCTTATTTAATCACAAATGATTTACATGAGACTCTCCATATGTCTCCATTTTTGACCAAGTCTTCATTTGTGTAGGAATATTTGAATATGATTTGATTCATGCACCAATTGATTTGAATCATTTCAAATATGGATTTGAATTGATTCCCTCCTTATTTCCCCATCTTTGACTTAGCCCAATATGTGTAGCTATTATCTCCATCACTTTGACTCAATCTCCCTTTGAGTATTTGCGAGAGCGCCACTCCTGAAAAACACTTAGCACATACATCAAATCGTTCACACACGTTTGTTATCATCAAACACGAAGTCATCGATCGTTGTATCCAACTACACATTGTATCCAACAGAAGTGGTGTGTGCTTGTAATTGTTGGATATGGACGACATGTATACACCCATGAGGGGATGTATGAGGGTCTATGGAGCTCAGATGTTGCGTACATGAAAGCATGTGCGAAGGGAACCTTTTCATGTGTGAAAAGGACCACTCGATAAGTGGAAAAAGTCACTTTATAAGTGCATAAAGGCACTTGATAAGTGCATAAGGAAGAGGATAAGAAATGGTGTTTATATATGCTAATAAGCTTATATGTAGTTATTTCCTACAATAACTACCCCCTTGGCCTATAAATAGGACCCAATGGTATGGCTTTTAAGGCTAATCCTTTATGCCATAAGTTTGCATAAGGCAACTTATTCTTCCTCTTCTTCCTTCCATTAAGTTCTTCTTCCAAATAGAGATTTAGACGGTGAAACGCTGCTTTGATCCTCTGTGACAAAGTACTGACTGTTGTGGCGAATCCAAGGGCAAAGTTCAGAGACTATTACGAAGCGTACGCTAACGTAAGTCTCTTCTCTCTTTCGATCCTCTATCATCGCATGATGGGATCTTACATTGGTATCAAAGCCACACGGGTTCGCCCCGGTCTCACCGATGAATGACACATTGTCGCTTTCACGAATGAGTTTCCTTCCATTATGGATATGGTAGGAGCGCATCGTGATGGAGAGAACGCAAAAGTTGTTCTTTTCACGTTAGGGTCTTTTGCCATTACGGATATGGCAGGAACTCTCCGTGACGGAAAGAACTGACCGTTCATCTCGCCAAACTCGCACTCCTCATGGATGCTGAGTCTCCGTTCAATAGGGAATGTGAACTCTCTTCATGTAGAGCGTGAAGTTTGCGGCCTTGAAAGTGTGTTATTTTTTTGGCACACGGCCATTAAAGCATAACCACTTTCTCGATGAATGAGTGTCTCATCGGAGAAGATGGTGGTTACAAAACTTCTCATCGGAGAAGAAGATTGCTATGGAAGGGCATGGTGAATTGTCACCATGTAGTATGGCAATAGCATATCTCTTTCATGCATGATCACCATGGCCATGCGGGTCATGGTGGCTATGCACCCCCTCCCCATAGGGAAAGGGGTTGGCTTCGGCCAATGACAACCAAGACCACCCCCCATAGGGGGGGGGGGGGGTGTGCGGCCGGACTCCATGGAGGCCGGTCGGCCAGGGCCTCGGCCAGGCCGAGGTGCCCTGGCCGGCCAGGGCCAGCCCTGGCCGGCCCTGGCAGAGGCCAGGGCAGAGGCACCCTGGCCTCGGCCAGGGCCAAGGCCGGACCAGGGCAGAGGCGCCCTGGCTTCGGCCAGGGCAGAGGCCTGCCTTGGCCTCGGCTAGGGCCAGGGCCAGGGCTAGGCCTGCCCTGGCCGAGGCCAGGGCCAGGTCAGCCTTGGCCAAGGCCAGGGCTAGGCCAGGGCCAGGCCGAGGAGCCCTACGGTGCTGGTGGCCTCGGCCCCGGCCACCTGCATGGCCGGCCCCGGCCACCTGCATGGCCGGCCCCTACCGTGCCGGCGTCAGTTACCTGATGCAAAGCCCCCTGCAGGGGGAGGGCTTGGATCCCTATGGGAGGGGAGAATCCGGCCTTGGCACAGCCACGGCTCGACCCCGACAATGGCCGGGGCAGGCCACTACCTCCCGCTGCAAAATACGTTTGCAAAATACGTTTTTAAAAAACGCTTTTCCGCTGCAAGTACTGTAAGAGTACTGTTGTTTGATAAGTGATGGGGAAATATTGAAAGTTGTTCTAGATGGTGATTGGGATCGTATTGACCTTTCCGATTTTAGAGCAAAATCTTCAATTGTTTTCGAAAGTAACTTATCAAATGTAAAATTTATGCAATGTTCTTGATCGAACTTTTCTTTATGTCTTTTGCAGCATTTTAAAACTAAAATGTCTTCCGCTACTAAGAACATCGTCACTGAGTTGAACAAAGATGAAAAACTCAACGGCGATAATTACAAACTGTGGTCCATGAAGATACAATATGTTCTAGAGGAGCAAGATGTGCTCGAAACTCTGAAGAACATAATGATTGAACCTGAGTTAGGCACTACGGCCCAACACAGAAGAGACAAGGAAGCTTTCGATGCTTGGTCTCGGAAGAACAAAATTGCTCGCATTACGTTGTTGTCAAGTATGGCCGACGACATAATGCAAATCTTCCGAGAATATGACCTAGATATGGACATATGGTCCAAGCTAGAGGAGAAGTTTGGTGGCACCTCGGTGACCAAACTTCGCTCTTTAACTATAAAATTCGATTCGTACAAAAAACGTCCAGATCATTCCATTTGAATGCATCTGTGACATATGGCGAATCTTATTTCAGATTTAAAGGATGCAGGTCATATGATCACTGATGAGCAACAAATCCAAGCGGTCATATGTTCCCTACCAATCGAATGGGACAACATGAAGATGCATCTCACTCATAATGAGCGCATCAAGAACTTCAACGATGTTTCTAAGCACCTTGAGTTAGAGGAAGAGCGGCTTGCGGCCGCCAAGCCAAGTACAGAAGTGCATATGGTTGCTCCTCACAAGGGGGAAAGAAACGTAAACATCACTCAAAGTTTGCTCATGAGTATAAAAGGCAACCAGTGTCTACCAAGAAACCCAAACAGAAGGGTGGGAACAAGAAATGGCACAAGAAGAAGGACTTGAAGAAGATCAAGTGCTTCAAGTGCAACAAGTTAGGTCACTTTGCCCGTTCATGTGCGGATGGAGGTAACAAGGTAACTTGTCATAATACTAGTTACATATGTGTTTCTAGTTCAATATTTATTGTAGAATCTAATCCTTTTTTGGATAATTGATTCAGGTGCCACCGACCACATAGCAAGGGACAGACGGTCCTTCGTGGAGTATCACCGGATACCCCAAGGAACGAAGTGGATATATGTAGGAAACAACACACGTGTTGAAGTGAAAGACGTTGGGACGTGCAAGCTTGTCTTGGACAACGGCCGCACTATCCTACTTCATGATGTTCTCTTCGCTCCGGATATTCGAAGGAATATCATATCTGTGGTCGTCTTAATGGGTCTTGGTTATAGTTGGTTCTTTCATGATTGTAATGTGGATCTGACTTGTAATAATTTCTTAATTGGTTCTGGGTATGTTTTTAAAGGATTCATTGTATTGAATATGATGTACGATTCCTCAAATTTTAATGAAAATTTCCTTGTTACAAATTCTTCGATTTATGAGTCAGATGTAATTTATTGGCACCCAAGGCTTGGTCACATTGGACCAACACAGATGGATAGACTTGCCAAACGTGGTCTTCTATCCAATGTTTCAAAGGTCGAAATGTCGACTTGCGAACATTGCCTTGTAGGGAAATCTTGTCGCAAGCCATTTGGAACTGGCACAAGGGCCGAGGTTCCATTACAGCTCATCCATTCGGACATATGTGGTCCGATGAATGTCAAGAAAAGACGCGGGAATTCCTACTTCATCACTTTTATTGATGACTTCACCCGATTCGGACATATATATTTGATATCCCACAAAAGTGAAGCATTAACCTGCTTTAAAAACTATATGAGTTTAGTGGAAAATCAATTAGATCGCAAGATTAAGGTCTTGCGAACCGATAGAGGCGGTGAATATCAATCAACAAGTTTTAAGGAACTTTGTGATGAAAAGGGCATAGTCCATCAAGTAACTATGCCTTATACTCCGCAACAAAATGGTGTTGCTGAAAGGAGGAATATGACTTTAATGGAAATGGTCTGTTCAATGATGGCGCAAGCTAACTTGCCAATCACCTTTTAGGGTGATGCATTATCGACGGTTGCTTTCATCTTGAACCGCGTACCCTCGAAATCAGTTAGCTCCACTCCTTATGAGTTGTGGAACCAAAGGTCTCCGGACTTAAGCATTTTAAAACCTTGGGGGTGTGCATCCTATGCACATATTTCCTCTCATAAGTATGGCAAACTCGAGCCAAGGGGGAGGAAATGTATCTTTATACGATACGCTGAAAACTCCAAAGGTTATGTTTTCATTGGTCAGGAAGACAATGTAGGACTGATTGAATTTGAGTCGAGGGATGTTACTTTCTTGGAAAATGAGTTTCCAAGACAGGGCGAGATAAGTCAGGACTTATCTCTATTTGAGATTTATGATCAAGAAGGATTACCTCATTCGAGTGGGAGAATTCTTGGTGAAGACGAAAATACATTTCAACCTTCACCAATGGATGATACGAATGATGCGAATCCTATTCCATATAGGAATAATGATCCATGTGGGAGCAATTCTAATCACATTCCAAGTGGGAGTAATATTAGAATTGATCCAACTTCGAGTCAACAAGTACTTGAAGAATCTCAAATGCGACGTAGTAGTCGTACAAGGTTAGCTCCTCTAAGATTTGAGGATGAATTCCCACAAACCTTTGTGACTTTACTACAAGAAGATGACGAGCCTGCTACTTTCAAACATGCCGTATCATGCCCTACAAAAGACAAATGGATGGAAGCGATGAAGGAGGAATTAGAATCCATGAAAATTAACCGAGTCTGGGACTTGGTTGACTTACCCAGAGGACATAGAGCTATTGGGAACAAATGGATTCTTAAGATCAAGCATAAGGCTGATGGTTCTAAAGACAGATATAAAGCTCGCCTTGTCGCGAAAGGTTTTACGCAACAGGAAGGGATAGACTACGAAGAGACCTTCTCACCTGTTGTTCGTTTTACCTCGATTCGCTCGATTCTGGCTTTGGTAGCTTGCTTAGACCTCGAATTACATCAAATGGATGTAAAGACTGCCTTTCTCAATGGAGAATTGGACGAGGAGATCTATATGGAACAACCAACATGATTTGTAAAAGATGGAAACAAACATAAGGTTTGTAAACTTCAAAAGTCCATATATGGTCTTAAACAATCCTCGAGGCAATGGTATATACGATTTCAAGAAGTTGTCTTATCAACTGGTTTTACCATGCTTGATGAAGATAACTGTGTATATCAAGAGGATCAAAAGCAAGTATGTTATTATGTCTCTATATGTAGATGACATTTTAATAGCCGGAAATGACAAGGGCTTTGTGATGGATATCAAGGCTTGGCTTTCATCAGTATTTGAGATGAAAGACATGAGAGAAGCCGCATATATCCTTGGAGTTAAGATTTCAAGGAATCCTTCGAAGAAACTTCTTTCTCTTTCACAAGAGACTTATATAAAGAAGGTTCTAGAACGTTTTAATATGCAGGACTGTAAGTCCAGTGATACTCCTATAAGCAAATGCGATAATGTATGTCTGAAAATGTGTCCAAAGAACCAAAAAGAAAAGGAAATTATGGAAAAAGTTCCATATTCCAGTGCAGTTGGTAGTCTTATGTACGCTATGATGTGTACAAGACCGGACATCTGTTTTGCTGTTGGAATGGTAAGTCGTTACCAATCCAATCCAGGGCAAGCACACTAGAAAGCGGTTAAGAGGATAATGCGGTATCTTAAAGGGACTGCGGACTATGCTTTATGCTATCAAGGAGATGCCTTGAGGCTCGAAGGCTACACTGATGCTGATTAGGTGGGTGATCTCGATGAGCGACGATCGACCTCATGACATGTTTTTTTACTCGGATCTGGTGCAATATCCTGGAGTAGCAAGAAGCAATCCTGCATCGCACTTTCAACCATGGAAGCCGAATTTGTAGCATTTAGCATGGCGGTCCAAGAAGCTGTTTGGCTTAGGAGGTTCTTAGACAAGCTAATTGATGCAAGTGACTCAGGTGCTGTACCAATATACAGTGAAAGTCAAGCATCTATAGCCTATGTCAAAGATAAAAAATTCCATTGTATGACCAAACACATTGATATCCGCTACAAATTTGTAAAAGACTATGATAAGAACAAGAAGGTAGACATTAGGTACATATCTACGCATGAGATGATAGCGGATCCGCTTATGAAGGCGATCCCCAGAGATGTGTTTTACAAACACTTATCATCTCAAAGATTGCGTAAGAGCTGAGTTGTATCAATGTATTCCCATGTCTATGAAGATCAAATTTAATAAAAGAATAAGTTCTTTTCGACATAGCATATGAGTTTCTTGAAAATGTTTGTGTACATTTATTTTAATCTCAGCTATATTTTCTAGTATGTCGGACAGATTGAGGTTGGCTCTCTCACATGAGCAACCGCCTTTATTCTATCAGACGGATAAGATAAAGATGAGACCTGTTTAAAGTCAAAATCGTCAGACGGATGATTTAGAGTCACGACTTAAACAAAAATGGTCGTATGAAAAGATCTGCATCATATGGATGCTTACAAAGATCTAAGAGGATTTTTGAAATCTTATCTGTCTTATGCATGATGTGGGTCCAGGAAATTAATGAGTAATAAAAGGGACCCAAAGTCAGACATTGTGGTGTCTGATCATCATCCTTACAACATCATTAAGACATACTCTCTCTGGGAAAGGAGTGATGTTGTAATACGTATTCATACTACGTATGCATTTGACCATTGGGTTAGAATAGTAATTTTGTTTACTATTATGTGAGACCCAAAGACCACATGAGTCTTAAAACTTCTTACCCTTATGGACTCTAATTGGTTCCTTTAGATTTGACTGGGTGATCGCTGTCTTAGCATGTTGCTTATGGACTATGGTCAATTCGGTCCGGCGGGGCATGTTAGAAAAGCGAGTCAAGTCAAGATCGAAAGGATCTCAAGAAGAGGAAGATTAATTTCATATTCACATTTGGACTTTAGGGATTCAAAGTTGGCCAGTCAATTGTAATCCAGATGGGATCAAATTGTTGAATATAAAGTATAAGAAATGTGAAGAAATAATCTAGGGTAAAGCATGCGTTGATCTACTCAACTTTGCACCCCAAGGAGTGTTGTGTATCTCTAACAAGTGCACAACAGCGGACTCTATGCGCATGACGGTCACACGGTCTATTTCGCAGTATGATAAACAGAAGAACTAAAGGAAAAGATGTTTCCTTACAATCCCCTCAAGTGTGAGTGGGAGATGTTGGATATGGACGACATGTATACACCCATGACGGGATGTATGAGGGTTTATGGACCTCAGATGTCGCGTACATGAAAGCATGTGCAAATGGAACCTTTTCATGTGTGAAAAGGACCACTCGATAAGTAGAAAAAGTCACTTTATAAGTGCATAAAGGCACTCGATAAGTGCATAAGGAAGAGGATAAGAAATGGTGGCTAATAAGCTTATACGTAGTTATTTCCTACAATAACTACCCCCTTGGCCTATAAATAGGACCCAAGGGTATGGCTTTTAAGGCTAATCTTTCATGCCATAAGTTTGCATAAGGCAACTTATTCTTCCTCTTCTTCCTTCCATTAAGTTCTTCTTCCAAATAGATATTTAGACGGTGAAACGTTGTTTTGATCCTCTGTGACAAAGTACCGACTGTTGTGGCGAATCCAAGGGCAAAGTTCAGAGACTATAGCGAAGCATACGCTAACGTAAGTCTCTTCTCTCTTTCGATCCTCTATCATTGCATGATGGGATCCTACAGTAATCGTGTCCCAAAATGCATCAGCTGCAAAGACAGAGGGGGTGTGGTGTGTGGGACCATAAGTTCGGTCGGTGTCTGGGACAAGGGGGCCAATGGTAGTATGCTCGGACCATGTCGTGCGCGATCTCGCACTCCTGGTACATGAGCCTGAATGAGTAGCCCCTAGGGGTCCTACGGATAGAACTCAAGACCTCGAGTATCGGGCAAACGAAGGTGTCCGCTGACACAGACAAGAAGTCACCCCACCCTACGTTCCCATACAACTAGTGCAACCCCTGAATTGCCCCGAGGCTCTCAAGTGTATCGATGTGGGCGAACCTAGTGGGTATGATCTGGCGTCTGGAGATCCTCTCAAATTTGATGCAATGTGCGTCATCTTTGTGATCCCGTACGTCTCGATCGGTGGGGGATGCAATGCTAGTGGTGGTGCAGGAGGTGCAGTGGACGCTGGGAGTGCTGCTATATGGTCGCTATGCGGTGGGGGCACCGTCCCAAAGGAAGAAGGAACGGGGTCGCCTGTCTTCTTCCGCTTGAAAGCATGCTACCTACCACCAGAATGGGTGCGTGAAGGCATCGATGGATGCCATGAAATGATGCACATTAAGCAATGTGCTAATAAAATGCTCAAAATAGGATATGGAACCTAATGTACCAAGCACGATGCGACTCCAAGCAAGTGGATGAGTGTGAGATGGCTCCCCTAAGTTTTGAATCAGCAAAAGATCTCCCCCAAGCGTTCCTGTTGCACAAAAATAGATAATTAACGTTAAGAATTCATAAAAATTGGGTTTGATCAAGAGAATTTTGAGATTAAAAGGGTTGAATAGGATTAAGGGTTGAAATTGGGCTTACAGGATGGATATGAGAAGATTGGGAGAGAAATAGGGTTGGATGGGAAGGTAGATCACCGGAGATCGACGGGGAGTCTCTACCGATGGTGGTCGAGGGTAGCCCGCGGCCAAGTCGGGCGAGTTGCTCGGGCGAGTGAGAGAGAGGGAGTGGATGAGAAAGGGGGGGTCGGTCGATTTGGGAGAGTTTTATTCGGGCGAGTGAATCCCACGGATTAAATTGGGCTGCCGACTTTAAGTCACTCGGTCGAGTGACTTTCGTCACTCGATCGAGTGGTCCGATAGCTGAGAAGTTTTAAAATTTTGGTGCTCAGCTGAGTCGAATGACTCAGTCGAGTGGTTCAAGTCACTCGGGCAAGTGACAAGTTCCACTCGGTCGATTGAGAAATCGAAACAGAGTGGGATATTTTGATGTTTCTGCTGTAGTCTCCCACTCGGTCGAGTAGAATTAGACACTCGGTCGAGTGAACTAATGACTCGGCCGAGTGAAGAGGCCTTTCAGAGCATGAAATTTGAGCTTTCTGCTACAAGGTTCACTCGGTCGAGTGACATAGTCACTCGATCGAGTGGCATAAACATTTTAGAAAGAGTATTGGAAGCTTCCATGTTTAGTGTGTCACTCGGTCGAGTGAGTTCTTCACTCGGTCGAGTGAGAATCTCACTCGGTCGTGTGGCCTGTCTGTTTCAGCTCTCTGCTATCTATTTTTCTCCGTCTTCTGTTTCTCCTTCTCCCCTCAGTTTCCTCCTTTCTTTCACGTTTAAGCATGTCCCTGGGGCTGCTCTGTATCGCCATGGCTACCTTCCATTCGAATGGCGTCCTCATATCTTCTTCCTGTGATAAAAAACGTTGCCCATTATTAGATTTTTCTAGACTCTTGACCCACTAAACTAATAAAGATCTAAAACAAAAATGAAAACTAAAATTCAACTAAAAACTAGAATAGAAACGTCGGGTTGCCTCCTGATAAGCACTCGTTTAAGCTTTTGAGCTCGACCCCTTACGATTTTATGTTGAGCGCATGATGTTCGGTGCATAGAAGATGCGTGCATCAAATTTTGTGAGGAGTCCGATAGGATTCAGATGTTGTGCTTCTTCTTGTTTGGCCTCCTTTATGCGTGCTTCCTCTCTAATGATGGTGAGGGATGACTCCCCCAAGCTTTGGCTCTTGGCTTCCTTGTTCTTTCCCGACGGTGATGAAGTATTCACCGGTGGCACTTGCTTTCTTTGATTCACCGAAGAGAGCTTGCAGAGCTCTTTTATCCCCATGATGTCAGCGTCGTTATCCTCTTCCTTGGTGAGAGGATCCAGGGTATCTCCATGTTGGATTTCATTTTCAGAATTTTGCACTCTGTCAAGACTATCCACATGCAAAGCTCCAATGGTGTATGTCATAGCTTCGTCGATGACCTCGTCAAGTAGGTCCACATAGTCGTTCTCTTCCAGCGAGGATCTATTCTTCATGGCATGCATGAGATGGAATTCGACTTCGATATTTCCAACGTTGAGTGACAACGTTCCCTCTCTCACGTCTATGATGACTTCGGCGGCGGCTAAGAAGGGGCGCCCATGTATAAGAGATGTGTCTCCTTCTTCTTTCATGTCCATGATGACGAAGTCACATGGCATACAAAGTCCTTTTGGTATTTGAAGAAGCACATTTTCAGCGATCCCCACCTGGTTTAGTGATACACCCATCTGCGAGTTGAATCTTCATGTCGGTGGGTTTGAGATTGGTCCCAATATTCAGTTTTTTGAACATCATGAGAGGCATGCGACTCACACTCGCACCCAAATCAACCAAAGCCTTTTGTAGAGGGATTCCACCAAGTGTGCATGGAATTCTAAAGCTTCCGGGTTCCTTCAATTTCTTCGGCAACTTATCTTCTTTGATGAACCATGTACTTTGGTCGGCAAGCATAATCTTTTCTGTCCTTTTCCTTCCCGTGATCAAATCTTTAAGGAACTTTGCGTCTGTCACGATTTCAATTATGGCATCAAGCAACATGATGTTTAAGCTTATCTCCCTCATGTATTCCATAAATCGAGCAAATTTCTTTTCCAATTTAACCTTTGCCAACCGTTGTGGGAACGGTACTGGTGGCACATATACTCTCTCCTTTTGGCGTTCATCAACTTCAGATTTTTCCTCTTCATTTATCGTCGTCGTGGGCTTCTCCTCTTCATTGCTTACTATTCCTTGCCTACAGTACACGGACTAGAACACCGCAAGTGGACGGTGCATTATAGTATATAGAATGTTGAACTCTAGGGAGGCGGTCGTCTAATACTTAGCTTTTTGTGGAAGGAGGAGAATGTGTGGTCGAGGTTGTCACGCTGGATTTGATTCATTGGTTGATGGAAATGGAATTAACTAAATATTAAACGTCTAAGGCTTTTGGGATTCCTCGCTAGGGCCTTCGGTAATGGATTTCAGGTCAATTGGTCCTCCGTCAGATGATGGATTAGGTAGGAGTGTCACATCTAGAGATGGAAACGGGCGTTAGACTTCCATCGTCACGCTTGTCTAACGCATCCCTATATGGGGCCGTGCTCTCGCTATCGGCTTCATGCGGGAATGCGTGCATTATGCTTGACACTTGGTTCCGGCCTCGCAGTCCGTAGGCACTCGTGTACTCTACGGAATGCAACGCCATCCTATGGTTAATTCTAGCGGTCGGGCTACTTTTGTAGTCATCGGTTAGCAGATTGGGGGTTAGTGGTCGCCCCCTGCTCTTGGGTCACACTCGTGAGCGTGAGCCCCGGAAAACGACCACTAATCCCAAATAGGATTCATGGGGATTCTTCCTAGGATATGGAGTCGCTTTCGTGGTCCTCCAGTCCTAGGACTAATCCCTCAAAATCCTTATTCAAACCACCATAGGGAGACCCTGGATTCGTCCAATGGAGGTCTAACCTATCATCCAATCCCTAAGCTCCTAGGGATCCTCCTTAAACCCTAAAAACCCACTACTCTAGCATGGTAAAGGCTCTAACCATGGGAGCAATACAGATAGGCATAATTACTTGGCCAAATTACATGAAACCAATTTCAGTAGAGAGAGCACGCAATATAATAGCAATGCAAAAGAAATCAAAGAGAACTAATCACAAACAAGGAAATGGATTACAAATGAAAATCAGAAAGAGAGAGCCCCTCTAATAGCTATGAAGGTTTTTCTACAGAAATTAAAGCTTAACCTACTCTAAAAACTGTTCACTATTTATACAAAGTCACTTGGGTTCGGGTTTTTCTACAAAACCAACCCGAAACCCATTAAAACAAGCTAAAATGGTGTCCGCTGACCTACCGCTTGGGCGAGCATAGTGCTCGCTCGCCCGAGCGCCCCCTTTGAGGAGCATTGTCTTGGGCTCCGTCTTGGCGTTTGATAAGGGTCGCTCAAGCGAGCGAGTTGGGTCGCTCGCTCGAGCGTCATTAAGAAGAATCCATCCCGCTCGGTCGAGTAGGGAGGCCGCTCGACCGAGCAAATTAAACGCCAATTTGGCAGAGAGCTTCAAGGCAAAGTGAGGAGGATCTACTGATGGCTGGCTGAGGCGAGCTGCTTGGTCGCTCGGGCGAGCGAGCCTAACACTCGCCTAAGCACTCCCATGAAGGCTTGGCTACTCCCTTTGGTGTCACAGCTCGGCCGAGCGAGACACTCGCTCGACCGAGCGACTGACAACAGATCCTTGGCCTCTTCTCTCCATCCCTTTTCTCCTTCTCCTCTTCTTCGCTTCTTTGGCCTCCCATGGGTCGTCGTAGCGAGGCGAAGTGAGCTTGGCATGGACATCGTGTCCAAAACCCCGTATCGCTCCGAATCACGTCGATTCCTTGAAAGTATATAAAATATCGCGAGAATCAAATATATCGAGAAAAGGCATGATACAATACAGAAATATTAGTTTGGGCGATCGAAACGACATAAAAATGCGTGGTAAAATGTAGAAAATATGGACATAACACTTACCTCTTTCTCAACTGGAACATCATCCCTTGGGCTACGAGTTTGAACCATGACGGGAGTAATGTCCTTCCTGCCTCTAGTAATCACTGCCACTACCGCATTGATGTGACCGGTGTTGCTCCTTGGATTTGGCTCTGGTTGATCTGGCAATTGATTTTTGCCCTTATTTAGCAAGGTGATTTGCTCCGCTAGTTGCGCCACTATGGTGTTGAGGCTATCTTGTCCTGTCGATAGTTTAGCATTAATCTTATTTTGCTCGGCCATAAACTCCTCAACTCTTGTCTCATGCTCGGATCTTTATGGCATCGACGGTGGGTTTTGTGGCATCCAACTTTGATTGTATCCGGGGGGTCTATAAGGCTCCGCTTGTTGCCTCTGCTGAAACTGTTGTTGTGATGGCCTCAGTTGGTAGGATTGCTGCTGCGATAGCGGGTGGGCTTGTTGTTTTTGTTGAGGAGGGCTTAAGGCTCCATTATTGTTTGCATATGAAAATCCGGGGTGAGTCTTCCAAGCCGGATTCACCCAAGACCCATTATTTGCTCCACATGGCTTGTAATCAGAAACATACTGAACCTGCTCAACATGATCTCATGTGCCTCGCTGCCAACGTACATGACTTGGCCTTGCCAATCATTTCTATTCCCATTTGATGTCGATGTGTCATGCATAACATATGGCTCAGTTAGTTTCTTCTCAAGTCTCTCCAACACTCTACATAGAGAGTCAAATTTACCCGCCAAGTCTGCCACTGCCCTAAGCTTCATATATGCTTACCGGCTTCAAAGACAATGATGTTTGGACCCTCTCATCAACCCACTACTGATGGTTAGAGGCCATCTCCTCTAGTAGTGTCGTAGCATCTTCTGGTGTCTTTGATAATATCGTCCCATTAGCTTTGGCGTCAATGATCATCTTCGTATCTGCTTTCAAACCATTGTAGAATTTGTACACTAGCTCCCAATCATCTATGTTGTGGTGGGGGCATTGATGTTGAAGATCTTTGAAGTGCTCTCATACCTCATACAAAGATTCCTGGGGGCCTTGCCTGAAAGACATCAAAGAATTCTGTATCTTAATGATCTTTGATGGTGGATAAAACTTGTTGACGAAGGCGCTAGTAAGATCGTCCCAAGTAGAAAATGTGCCATTTGCTTGCATCCTCAACCAATATTATGCTTTATCTTTAAGGGTGAAGGGAAAAAGCCGCAGGCGGATGGCGTCCTCTGGTACATTATGGATCCGAAAGGTGGCGCACTTCGCTAATAACATATGGATGTGGTAATGCAGATTCTCATGTGCATTTCTATGGAAAGGATCTTGTCCCATCAGCACAACTAATCCTGTCCTTGGCTCAAAATTCTTGTCTGGTGGCAACTCTGGCATAAGGATGGATGAAGTAGCAGCGTTGTTCGGAGTAAGCCTATCTCTTATGGAAATAAGCCTGACATTTCTTTGTGGAATGTTTTCCTCTGCCATTTGATCTCCTTCTGTAGTGTGCCTTTTCTCTGCTCTTAGTTTCCTTGCGGTTTGCACGATCTCGTGATCAAATAATATAACGTCCTCTGTAGCCCTCAATCGTGTGTTCATGCACAGAGAAAGAGAATTGCAAAGAAGTGTCATCACAATAGAGGAATAAAAGAAAAAGAATGGATAAGTAAAAATATAGAATACCATCGCCTCTCCGGTAATGACGCCAAAAACTTGGTCATCCCGAAATATAACTCCAGAAACAATATAGTTTTTCCGCAAGCGCACGGTTAAGCAGTGAGTGGTTATCGAATCACGGGGAGGAACTATTGGTATCTATATAGATAACTCGGCAGAGGTGAAATAATAGCCAATAAATGTCGGTGTCACAATTGTGTAAGGTGTTGTTTATAAATTCAATTAATAAGAATGTTTATGGCTTGGGAATCCCCACTATAGATCTGAAGCATCAACGTGAAACATGAATATCCATATTACTATTCTTCGTTTCATGTTATGAACCAACGTACACTCTCGTGCTACGCAAGTCTATAGTAATCTAAACTAGAGCCTCGCTCTTGCACAAACCTAGTTCAAACTACTAGCATTAAGATCGACAATATTATCCAATTCTAATTCAAGATCGCTCTCGTGCAACTTAAATTCAAATCTAGATCGTGATAGTTTGTATCCGTTTTATCGTCGTACAAACAAATATAATTATAGAAATATATTAAAGATGCTAGCTTTGGTCGCTCTCGCACACCAATTCTAGGGAATCTCGATTATAGATTTAAATCGAATATCTAGGGCTTCCCAAAGATAAAGATTCTCTATCGAGCTCTTAAGATCCAATAGAAATTCCTAGCTATCCATAGTAAATCAATCGCAACCTAACTCTTAACAATCTTAGCAACATGGAAATTCAATAGATCTCACGTATCATGATTTAAATCCATATGGTTCATCCCTTTGCCCTGAGCAAAAAGACTACTCACAATTCATTATAGAAAAAGCAATAGAAATAAGATGTGCAAGAGAATTCATTACAAAACTCAGATCTAAGTAGAAATATATCATAAAAATATGAACTTGTAAAAGTTTAGACTA
This sequence comes from Scilla litardierei, assembly GCA_030789695.1. Taxonomy (NCBI): domain Eukaryota; kingdom Viridiplantae; phylum Streptophyta; class Magnoliopsida; order Asparagales; family Asparagaceae; genus Scilla; species Scilla litardierei. Next base: position 152,451,745 of record CM061138.1, on the reverse strand, counting down.
ACCAACCGAGTTCAAGCTCCAAAGAATAAGCAAATTAAGATCTTGCTCTCCAATCCTTTCACCAAAAGAAAAACTAAAACTAAAATTGTTCTTAAGAAAAGTAATCAAAAGAGTCTCCCCTTGGGTTGTCCATAAAGCTAGGTATTTATAGTTGCCCAAAAGGTCCAAAAAATCCTAACAGATTTTCCCCTGGATCGCAACAAAACCATAGTTTCAAAACTGGGCATACAGCGCACTCGGCCGAGTGAACTTCTCACTCGGTCGAGTGACAACTCTACCAAAAAACTGAGAATTTTAGTGTTTTGGAACGTTCAAACCACTCGACTGAGTGGTCTACTCACTCGGTCTCACTCGGTCGAGTGGGACTGACTGTAGATTCTCCCAAAAAACAGAGATCTGTCGATGAATTTCTTTGAATTTCCTATCTCCACTCGGTCTAGTGGTATTCTCACTCGGTCGAGTGGAAATTCCAGTCGGTCGAGTACATTACGGCTCTTCTTCAAGCTGGAATTGGACGTGTCAGCTTCACTCGGTCGAATAAGCTTCGTCACTCGACCGAGTAGCCTGTTTCTCTTCTTAAAACTCATTCTTCTCGCTTCCTTCTCGATTCTTTCTCCTTCCTTCCTATTCTACTCATCATCCAGCGCCGTTAGCTCTCCGATATCATTATAATTGATGCTCCGACACACGTGTATGCGCTCATAGCTCCAAATTGCTACCGATCGCTCCATATTTCCTGAAATCGGACGAAGCAAAGAGATAATGAAATATATCGTAAAATCGTCGTTTAAATGTTAAAATCGTGATATAAGCAATTGTTATGGAATGGAACAATGCAGAAATAAAGTGTAAAATATGAGCATATCAAATACCTAGGAATTTATACGTACACTTACGTCCAAAATATGTATAATATACGCGTACGTTAAAACTAGGGTTCTTACAGTTGTTGGAATGGAAACTATTAATTTGCTGAAGTTGGTCAGTTATGGAGATCAGATGGATGTGGTTGGCTGATGCATTATTCATCTCGATCTGACGGTTGCCATTGTTTCCTGCCGATTCAGATTTGTGTAGGTTAAAAGGGGGATGAAGCTTGAAGTCATTCGTACTGGTGCTTTTCCTCTTGCCTCTGTTGCTCTTTGTTCATACTTATACCGCATCCTTCTCTTTGATAGCCATGTCGGATTACACCAACTACACCAACTCCTAAGCTATGCCTTCTGAGCCCTAACTGCCATCAGCATCAGAGAGTGTGCCATCTCTAGTGGTGTCCTCCTCAAGCAAAGGGAGCATTCGTTTCCTTGAGAGTATATGGGAAATATAGGTGATGTCCTGGTTTAGGAGGCCGAGTAAGGTTGTTCCTACAGCAAGGAGGTAATGGCCCTGACGTGGCAGTGCTCGGGCTATATGGTCTGCTCATCTTTAGCTTGCTATTGAGGCTGAGCAGAGGCCTTCGGTAATCAACCCTAGGGATGAAGAGGTCGAGTCCCATTGTCATGCACTGATCAAGCATTTGCGAAAGGAGAAAGGGAAAACATATGAAGGGTCGTCTGCTGAGCCACATTCGAAGTGGATCAGGACACCATCACCCTTGTAAGCATCAGGTCCACCATTACCAAGGCAGGATATGCGCATGCTGATCGTGCCCCGGATACACGTCCCGGAGCGGCGACGATCGTAGTCTTACCGCAAGCGCACGGTGTAGCGACGAGCGGGTATCGAACACAGGGAGGCCTAATAACAGTGTCTTCTTCGAATCACCTGGCTATAGGAAAAGTCGGGAAATGTTCGCAAATGTGAGGTCACAGTCGTTCAAATGTATAGAAGAATTAACAATTTAATAAAGACGCTTAGGGGATAGGGAATCCCCGCTACTTGCCGTATCTCATCATTGTGACACGTAGGTTTCACAATTGCTAGGCTTGAAAATTGGGTGAACTAGTTGCAACTAAATATGGAACCAAACTCACGCTCTCACGCTATTGCAGGTCTATAGCCAACCTAGGGTAGGGTCCAATCTCTTGCAAACCCTAACCTAGGCAAACTAGCGTGAAGAACAACGTCATCGTTCAATCGTATCTCGAGCCCACTCTCGTGCAAACTCGAGACACGACCTAGGTTGGGATAGTTCCTACCCGTCCAATCTCTTGCAAACGGGTATTGGTATAGAATTGCAATCGAAAAACCCTAGTTCCGGTCCAATCTCTTGCAAACCAATTCCGGAGGAATTCAATTGCAACCCAATTCAGATATCTAGGGCTTCCTATCGAATTGGGATCCAATCTCTTGCAAATCCCAATCGATATGAATCCCTAGCTATTCGTATTATAGCAATCCCAAACTAACCCTAATCAATCCTAGCAATAGTTTCGCCAATTCATCACAATTTCGAAATTGGGCTCGTAGGGTTCATCCCTACGCCCTAAGACGATGAACTACTCACAATTCATAATAGAATGCAATAGAAATTCACAATTAAAATCAATGGAATTCATAGCAATATTCAATAGATCAATAAAAATTGAGTTTTTGAGGGAGAGAGATACAAACCAATGAAGAACAAGCTAGCATCCAACAAAATCTCACTTTTCTCTCCTCCCTTCAAGCTTAATCTAATCCCTAAAAAGTTAATCTAAAAAGATGCAAAAAGTTCTGAAAAGCTCTCCTAAACTAGGTTAAAAACTGGGGTTAAATACCCCCCAAAATCGCCCAAAAAACCCTGACGAAAATGCCCATGTGCAGCCTCAAATCCGTAGTTTTCGCTACAGGCAGCGCGGCTCACTCGGCCGAGTGACAAATGTCACTCGGCCGAGTGACGAACCCTGTACAAAAACAGAGAGTTGGGGGTCTCGGGGGTCGTCTCCTCGGAGGTCACTAGGGCGGACGGCCTTCAGTCACTCGGGCGGACCGTCTTTTTCCACTCGGCCGAGTCAGTCATCGGAGCAGACTGACGGAAAACAGAGAGTTGGTGATTTTTGATGCCGTCGTGGCATGGTGATGCTCGGCCGAGTGCACGCTGATATTGCTCTGGGTGACTCGGTGCTCGGCCGAGTGGCATGGTGATACTCGGCCGAGTGAACGCTGATATTGCTCTGTTGCGTGTCCGATCTGGCCGGCCGAGCGGGCTTCCTATGGTCGGCCGAGTGACTCCTTCACTCGGCTGAGTGAAGTGCTAAAAATGCCCAAACTTCATATCTTCGCCTCCTCGTCGCTCCTACGACGTTCTTTCTCCTTCCACTCCTCTCCAACAGTAAAATACCCCTCAAGAGAGTCGTCGGTGACACTCCGGAGTGGGTGCATCTCAGAATCACTCCAAATCGCTCCAAATCTCCTTAAATACGACAAAAACAACAAATCGTGAAAAGCATCGCAATATTGCCAAATAAACGTGAAAAACACGATTTGAGTGATCAAAATGGCATGCAAACATGCAGAAAATAGGTGTAAAATACAGAGTGATCAAAATCTCCCAAGCTTACCTCTTACTCGTCCTCGAGGAAGATAAGTAAAAAGCGAACCCGGTGGATAAAGATAAAGAAAATGACGGAAAGGTGGAAAATGGAAAACGAAAAACAAAATAGAAAACGAAGAGGGAAGTTGCTAGATCGTTTTTCTCAGGACGTGGGTTTTGCTTACTCATATAGCATACATCGAATATAAAACACATGTCAAAGTCTTTTATTTTGATACCATAGTATAATGATGCATTTGAAATAGAAAACCCAAGAATATCGATATAGCATGAAAAATGGAATAATTCTAAGATTAACATCGTCTGAAGCATATAAAGCGGTATACAATATCGTAGATCACACACTTTTCAATTGAATGCTTTCTATAGGGAGTATAAGAGATATCACACGATAGAGTAGTAAGACTAGAAAAATGCGGTTTTCATGAAATGAATGCTGGGCGTAGATTTCTGGATTTCGTAAAACTTTAGCAATCTCACCGAGTATAAAATATTACTTAGCCTAGGTCGTCATGCACCGTCAAGTAGTCACTCTCTCACACATCATTGGATTCTCTCCCCCAAGCTTATCTATAAGCGTGGTGGCATATACAAAACGATATTTACATCCCCATTTTTATGAAGCTCCAAAAGTCAAAAATAAAACAAAAGAGGGAAGAAAGAGACAAAGTATATGCGATGGGATCGTTTTCGAACTACTTTTCTCTTTTCTTTTCTTATTCTCAAATCTTTTTCTTTTTCTCTCTTTTTTCTCTCTTTTTTTCTTTTTTTCTTTTTCTTTTATAGCATATATACACAATGAACCCAAATCAAAGAGAATGATATACAAGTATTTTTATTCTTTGAATTTTGGGGAATTTGGAGCATGTGATTTTAATAACGGGGGAATGCCAATAATAGAATCGCTAAGGGGAGATTCACCAATGAATTTAAAATAGAGAAATAATGTTCAAGATATGTGGAGAAAGAAATAAATGTATCTCTCAGTTCACTCTATAGGACGTGCATGACAACTTCAGCAGGGTGATATAATCTACTCAGTTTAATCTCAAAAAGTAAACTAACCCAGATTTATCATTGCTAGCAACAATTCAATCAACCCGTAGTGAAAAGTACAAGTCATGCAATAAGAAGTGATATTAGAGAAAGGAAAGCAGTACTCCGGATATAAGCATCAATGCGTGAATCTTGGTGTGTTTTCTACGATAGCATACATATAAATCATCAGACATCAGCTAATAATAGAATTTCATCCATTTTCATACACCAAAAGAGAGTGGGTTACTATTTCTAAATGCAAAACAGAACATAGCATATGATATCAGAAATAAGAGGCTATGACATGACAAGTATAACATGCATATATAGAAAAGCTAACACCACGTCATCATCATCACAGAAAAGTCATCTCTAGCAAAAGATGAAAGAAATAAAGATAAACGAAAATAAAAACTATTTACAATGCAACACACAAGAAAAATAAGGAAAACGTGATGCATGGTAAATAAAAAAAGTGATGAAAAAGTGAGTGATAAAGTGGAAAAACGTGGGAAAACTAAAAATAAAGGGTGACAAAAGCAAAAAGCGTGAGAACTCACTCCCCCAAGCTAAAGTGCACAGTGTCCTCAATGTGCGATGTGTGGCACACCGAGAGACGTGTAATGGGAGGGGGGTGGGTATGCATGCATGATAAAAAGAAATAAAAATAACAAAATGAAAAATATGATGCGAATGTGAAGCATGCAAGGACAAGAGTGATGCAAAAATGTGGGTGTCACCAAAAATACTCTCCCTCACTCCCGAAAAAGGATATAGAATGATATGATCAAAATGTGGACAAAAATAGCAAGGGGAGGGGGGTAGGCAGAAATCACCAGGACCAAGCAGAGAATGGGCAGCATATCGACAAAAAATCGGAGGCATCAAGAGTGTGCCTAAGCTGGTGGTGCTGTGCCATCTCCGTCCTGAGGCGGAGGTGGGGGGGTGGTGGTGGGCGTGGAACAGTTTTTTTGGTGGGTGATGGTCGTGGCAGTCGCTCGAGGATCTGGGTCAAGCAATAGTGAATGCTGGGAAGTAGCTTGAGGCGGTGCTGCATGGCGGTGACTGTGGAAGACAAAGCCCTAAAAGCGCCCCGGAGTCCACTCAACCCCCCCTCAAGAGCGCGAACGCTCTGAACTAAGGCGTCAGGGGGTGGTGGAGCGGAGGGACGGACAGGTCTAAGCTGAACTGGTCGGGGCTGTCTAATACAGGCGGTGTAGGTGATCGGGACATCAGGCATGGGTGGTAAGGGTGCTGTGCTCAACAGTGGATGCCCAGCCTCAGTGCGAGGCTGGGACGCAGGCTGGTATGAGGTGGAAGCAGCAGCAGTGGGAGTGGAAGACAAAATTGGTGACGAGGCGGCAAGAGAGGACAGTGACACAGAAGTGGGGACAGACGTCACGACACTCTCAGATAGAACGGCTACGGTGGAGACAGAAGTGTCGACCGCTGGGGAGGAAGTGTGGGGTCCAAAAGGTGAAATCCCAGCGGAGATCATACTGGCCATGGTCTCCACGACAGCAGTGAAAGAAGGCTCGCCGCTTTCAAGTATGGTGGGTGGACGCTCGGGTAGCAAAGAAGTGAGTGGCTCAACCGACAAGGGCACATCAGTGGTGGTGGCAGTGGTAGACGTGGTGGGCGTAGGCTCAGCAAGTGTACTCCCGACACTGGCAGAAGTGGGGACAGAAGTGTCGGGAGCGGCAGAAAGTGCAGGCTCAGGCTGAGGGAACACAGGGTCAGCTGGCGGTGCAGGGTGTGCAGGTGGTGCAGGCTCAGCTCCCTCAGCCTCTAGCACGTAGGCGGCGGGGATCAGGAGATCCATCGCCAGAAGCCAATCCTCGTGTGCTGGTCCTAAGTGTGTCTGAGCGGGGCTCGGAAGGATCATGTAGTCAGCACTGTACGGACCGTGCAACCAAACCCAGTGCCGCTGGCCGTGCAGACGAAGCATCTTCATCCAGGCCATGACGTCTATAGATAATGCAGTGGGGCCAAGGGCTCGTCGCAGGTCAGCCGGAAGGTCCTCGCCGGTCATCAGGGCTAGCAGGGTGATCAGGCCGCCGCAACATATCGGAGAGCGAGCGCCCACCGATACGATGATGCGGTCCAAAAACCAGCTAGCGACGTTCATCTCAACGGTGGGGACCAACGTAACTCCATCCCTATCAAGAACTCTGGGGCGACTCATCGCGTAGAGCATATAGAGCTCAGGCGTAGACATCGTCCCAGGCTCGTACCTCACCAGAAAGGTGGTCGCCATAAGGCGCTGTGATATGCAGAGGTAGGGGTGGACTATGGCCGAGGCCTTGGCCCTACTAGGGTCAAAGGCCAGTGGTAAACCTGTGATCCGGGCCCAGAAGGCGTGTGAATCGAAGGATGGGGGAGGGATGTGTGTGGGGGCGTAGGCTCGGTCGGGTGTGGGGACTGCGGGCCACTGAAAGAATGCCCTAAGCATATCGAGAGTGATCTGACACTCTCGATCCATGAGTTGGAAGGAGCATCCCTCAGCGGTCCGGGCGATCGAGCTGAGCACCTTGAGTGTCGGACGGACGTATGTGTCCGTCGACACGGAAAGAAAGTCTCGCCAACCCACGTTGTCGTACAACATGAGCATCCCCTCAAGTACCCCCAGACGGTCTAGGTCAGCAAGGTGTGCGAACTTGGAGGGCACTATCGAGCGCTGGGAGATACGCTCAAAAGCGACGCGATGTGCGTCGTCTCGGAACGTAATACCCAGCGGCCCGACGATAGGAGCCGGTGGTGGCTGTGGGTGTGGGGGCTCGGCTGGAAGTAGCTGTGGGTGTGCTGGATCGGTAGGCTGTGGCTGTGTGGGGGTGAGGTGGTGTAGGCGGAGGAGAGTCCTCCATCTCGTGGGAGGGGCCGGCATCATCCGGCCGCTTCCGCTTGGCGGAAGCTCTCCTAGTGCATGGCCGTGTGCGGGGTGGCATGTGCGCCCCGAGTGCTCACCCAACAAGTAAAGTGTGCGGCGTGCTAAAATAAATGGAACAATGGTACCTGAACACGCCGCGAGAGCAAATCAGCGGATGTGTGCGAAGACACCGCCTCCTCTAAGCCAAAAGCGCATCCCAGAAGCTCCCCTAAGCTCCCCTAAGCTCCCCAAGATTGCCTACACATCAAACAACGATATCAGCGTGTAAAATTTAAAATACATGGGGGGTTAGGGGTATAATAGATAGATAAAGAAATTAATTTCGGGTAGGGGCTCGATAGGTGCACGGATCATCAAAATATAGGAGAAAATGGAGAAAATAGGCGAAATAGGGGTTACCGGAGGTCGGTCGACGGCGAGGGAGTCGCCGGCGGTGTGGGGGTGCGGCGGTCGGTGATTGGCGCTCGGGCGCCGGTGGTCGGGCGGCGTTCGAGCGAGTGGGAGGTCGCAGCGGGTGAGGGAGCAGCGGTCGCGAGCGGTTCGGGCGATTTTGGGAATTTTTGACGTTTCGAATTCCACGCCGAACCGCTGCGCCTTATATAAGTGAAGTTACGACTCGGCCGAGTGACTAAGTCACTCGGCCGAGTGATCGTAACGAAAATGTTTATAAAATTTCTCCCTCCGCTTATGACTCGGCTGAGTGGATTGGCCACCCTCGGCCGAGTGGAAAAAGTCCATTCGGCCGAGTGGCACAAGCTACTCGGCAATTTTCGCCCTAGGAGCGTATCAGTTTCACTCGGCCGAGTGAAGATATATACTCGGCCGAGTGGCAATTCATTCTGAAATCGAAAAAATAACAGAGAGTTGGGTGCATCAGACTTCCCTCGTTGGTGCGCCACTCGGGCGGACGACGTTGGATGCTCGGCCGAGTGGCTATGGTGCTCGACCGAGTGGGGCCCTGTTTTCTGCTGTGATGCTCTGTTTTGGCTCAAGTCTCTGTTTTTCTTTCTCCAGTTGATTTCTTCCTTCTCCTAAGCCTTGAGCGCCTTTCTGGAGCGCTCTTCTTCGCCTTAGTCATCCTCCATATGATAGATATCCCGTTCTCCTCTCCTGTCAAAGAAAATAGGACCCGTTGTCAAAATTTTTCGGGCGAACGACTCAAAAACACTAATAAAATCTAAAACAAAAAAAAACAAAAACCAAAGATAGAAAAAATGCGATAACCGTCGGGTTGCCTCCCGACAAGCGCTCGTTTTAGGTCTTGAGCTCGACCCCTATTGATTTTTAATTAACGCTTGATGTTGGGTGCATACGGGATGCACCCGTCAAACTTGCTTGGAAGACCACTCGGATTTGGATCATGGTGGTGTGAGGTCTTCCTCAGCGCCCCTTCATCATGGGCAATGTTGGGGGGTGGCTCCCCCAAGCTAGAGCTTGCTCCGGTCTTCCTCTTCACCAGTGGCACCGATTGTCGTATCGGTGGAGCTTTCTTTAGAGTCCTCAACTTCGAGAGCTTGCAGAGCTCCCGTATTCTTGCGACATCAACGTCACCATCATCAAGTACCATGGAGATATTGGGGGAGTGCTCCATCTTCTCTTCTTCAGCCAAGTCTAGGCCTTCTTCGAAGCTATCTTTGTGGGGTGGGCCGATGGAATGGGGTATCGCCTCTTCAATGACCTCATCAAGGAGGTATGAAAGGTCGTTCAGCCGTCCCTTGAGTAGATATATTCTATTTACCTCGCCCATGGGGACTCCTTCGGAATATTGCTTTAGACGTTGCCCTTTCACCTTGAAAGTGGCTCCGTCTTTCCCTTCCAATTCAAATGCTCCTCCCGGTTGTATGCGCTTGATGGTGAAAGGTCCGGACCACCGTGACCTCAACTTCCCGGGGAATAGTAGGAGTCGAGAATTATATAGCAAGACCGTGTCTCCGACCTTGAAGTCCGTGACAGTTATGCGGGCGTCGTGGAGGATCTTGGTCCTCTCTTTGTAAATTCTTGAGCTCTCGTAGGCATCTATTCTAATTTCATCAAGCTCATTGATGTCCAAGAGTCGCCTCACCGCCGCACTCTTATAGTCATAATTTAGGGTCTTGATGGCCCAATACACGCGGTGCTCCAACTCTACCGGTAGATGACAAGCCTTCCCATAGACGAGTCGGAACGGTGTGGTGCCAATAGGAGTTCGAAAGGCCGTGCGATACGCCCATAGGGCGTCGTTTAGCTTCATGGACCAATCTTTTCTAGATCGATCTACGGTCTTTTCAAGAATTTGCTTGATTTCTCTATTTGAAACTTCTACTTGTCCGCTCGTTTGAGGGTGGTAGGCCATTCCAATCCTATGTTTTACCCCGTACTTCTTCAACATGGCTTCAAATTTGTTTTCTATAAAGTGACTTCCTCCGTCGCTTATCAAAGTACGGGGCACCCCAAAGCGCGGGAAAATATTCTGCTTAAAAAACTTTGAGACAACCCTTGCGTCATTGGTGGGGGTGGCGATGGCTTCTACCCATTTGGAGACGTAGTCCACGGCCAACAAGATATACTTGTTACCCTTGCTTGACGGAAATGGTCCCATGAAGTCCACTCCCCAACAATCAAAGAGCTCAATCTCAAGAATGGGCTTCATTGGCATCTCATTTCGTTTCGAAATATTCCCGGTTCGTTGGCATCTATCGCACGCCTTGACGAAGTCGTGCGTGTCTCTGAACATGGTTGGCCAAAAGAATCCACTCTGCAATATCTTAGCGGTAGTCTTAGAAGCGGCGTGATGACCCCCGCATGGTATAATATGGCAATGTAGGATGATGGAGGTGGCCTCCTCCTTAGAGATACATCTCCGGATAACCCCATCCTTGCATATCTTAAAGAGATACGGATCTTCCCAGAAATAGCACGGACCTCATGCATAAATCTCCTCTTTTGCTGTGTGGGCATCCCGCATGGTTTAATCCCACAGGCCAAGTAATTGACATAGTCCGCATACCAAGGAACTTCCCCGGGCCTTATGGCGTATAGCCTCTCATCAACAAAGGAGTCATCGATGGGCAAACTTTCGTCCTCCTTGTCACGAATAAGTCTAGACAAATGGTCCGCCACAACGTTGTACGTACCCTTCTTATCTCTGATTTCCAAATCAAATTCTTGTAATAGAAGTATCCACCTAATCAACCTAGGTTTGGCCTCTTTCTTGTTTAGGAGATACTTCAATGTCGAATGGTCGGTGTGGACAATTACCTTGGATCCAAGGAGATATGATCGAAACTTTTCAATGGAGTACACGACCGCTAGAAGCTCTTTCTCCGTAGTTGTATAATTTTCCTGTGCGTCATCCAACATTTTGCTTGCATAGAATATTGCATGAAGCTTCCTATCTTTCCTTTGCCCCAATACCGCTCCAATTGCTTGGTCACTTGCATCACACATGAGTTCAAGGGAAGGCTCCAATCCGGGGGCTGGATGTGTAGAGGAATATGCCCTCGGATCATTTGTATTTGATGCAAATGATAATTTAAGCTTAGATAGGGACTAATTTGCATATGATGCAAAAGAGATTAAATGTGTCTTAAATTGTTTAAGAATATATTTAATTAAATAAATGCGTTGAAAAGGTTACCTAGATGACGGGATTGTCCCGCTCTAAATGCAGGTTCAAACCGCGTCAAAAACAGAGTCCAAATGCACAAGTTATAGCCAAAACAAGTCAGCCCAAACTGTTGGGCTGAAACCAATGAAAATGGAGGCCCACCAAGCCCGAATTTTCTGGTTAGGGTTTTTTGAAACCTGGGATTTTCTTGACGGCTACGTTTCTAAGAGAAGCATGACTTTTGGCTAACTTTGGACAATTGTTTGAAGGGTCAAACAGACTCGGATTGACGAGCCGTTTTTTCCTACGCGTTCACCGTTGAACCCTCTTCGATTTGGTAGGTTGTACCAACATTGAAGCTCAACGGTGAGGGAGTTAAAATTCACGGAAGTTTGCACTTTGTGAAGTGCAAACTAACTTGATTTTAATTAATCCAATTAATAGTCCCACATCGGATTTTGAGAAAGGGGAGCAGTCAGCCGCCTATATAAATAGGGGTCTGCTCTCCTCCTCGAAACTCGTCCCAAGATCTAGATCTGAGCGGCTCTCGTAAATATTGGAGCACGCTCGGATCTAAGCTAAATTAATATTTCTTCTCTCCCTATAAATTTCTGCCTTGCTCTCGAGGGCTCTAGCAAAGCCGCAAAGGAGTTCGGATTCAGATCCGAAATCTAGGCGGAGGTTTCACTCGCGTGAAACTTTCTTCGGCGCGTGGTTGGCTCGGCGACATGGGATTGATCGCCTCGGGATGCGGAGCGGTTCGAGGATCAGTTCGGGGAGCGGTTCAAGTAGCGGCTCGGCGTGGGACGGGAGCAGCTCGGAAGACGGTGCAGAACATCTCGCCTGCCCCAGGGCTGAGATTCCGGGTATGTGTTTAAGCTTTTTCATTTAATTATTCGCAGTAGTTAGATCCCTCTTGGGGTGGTCAAATCCACCCCAAGTTGGCAGAGTTCCTGGCTAATAGGGTCTGGTTCCTTAGGGTTGCATGTTAATTAGATTAACATAAAATTTTTCCGCTGCATTTCTGTCTATGTTCCGTCCGACTTAGGATGGGACTAGAGTTTTTGTGCCCTAAGGGTCCCAGAAAACCCTGCATTGGCATCAAAGCTTGTTGAGCTTGAGTACGGGTTCTCGGGTTATGAGCTGACCTGAAGTAATCGCTCTTACCGTACCAAGTCCCGATAAGATGGGGATCTTATAATGGGTTGGGCATTGTCGAGAGGCATGCCGTAAAACAAGTTTCTTAGGTATCTTGTGACGGGTCTAGGGTGCCATGGATGATGGGCCTTAACAGCGTCGCAATGATATCAGAGTGATACCCTGCATTGGTATCAGAGCCATCTCTGTATGCTGATCTTGGACTGCGAATTTATTATTTGAATGCTTTTACAGAAAAATGTTTTCTTTAAATTTATGCGATAAATTTAATTTTTTTTTTGTTTAAAAATTTTATATGATAAATTTTAAACATGTAAGTTTTAAAATGGAATTTTTTAAATTTATGTGATATATTTTAAAAATTGTTTTAAAGCTTTAAAACTTTATGCGATAAGTTTAAAATGTTGTTTAAAATTTTATGTGATAAATTTTAAACATGGAATTTTTTAAATGATTTTTAAATTTATAAGATATTTTAAAAACTGATTTTCAAAAAGTTTAAAATTTTTATGCGATAAATATTTTAAAGTAGCATGCAAATGTTATGATTTTTAAACAAGCTTTTACTTTATGAGATAAAATAAAATGTTTTAAAAATCGTATTTTTAAATTTAAATGTTAAATTTAAGTATGCATGCTAAAATTGTTTATGCGATAAACTTTAGTCTATTTAATTGTTAAATAGTTGTACACTTTTTATGCGATAAAATTAGTGTAATTTTAATGGCTATGTCTTCTTGTCCCTTATTTGATAACACAAGACAACCCTTTAGGTTAGCCATTAAGTAATGATTAAAATTTACTAATTGAATTTTAATGACATGCTATGTTTTAATAAAACATTAACAATGCTTCACGACCTAATTCCTGATTAGGGTAGTCCTTTTAATGAATTTTTAATTTTAATTGTTATTATTAAATCATTAAAGGACTTCGCTTTTAGCGTTGGTTAATAAATTTATTAAAATCCAAATAACGATTAGGATAGCACGTGAACCTTATAGTTGATAAGGACTTAATAAAAGTTATTACACAAATCCTAAAATTTTGAATTTAAGGATGCAACTAGTTGATAGGATTAATTAGTTGTTAATAAAAGCTGTTTAGTCTATGGCACACATACAAAATGACTAGCTTCATTCAATGGACCATGATCCAGTCAATGTGCTTGGCTAAGAGTTCTGGATCAACCCTTACTAGTCTAAGGGGTAGTGATCCTGGCTTAGTCAATTCCCTAGCTGTGTTCCGCTGGACCGCAATGTCGCGAATCATGATTGTATGACACCCTGGACTATATCTAGTCAATGCGTTATAAATCTTATTAAAGATTAATCCGTATCCCTCCTTGATTTTGGAGCTTGGTAACTCAAAGAAGACAATTATAGTTGTTGAGTCTCCTCAAGCTATGACATGTTTATCTTTAAGGAACAAACTCCAACATACATGTGATGTAGTCTAGACTTGACCCAAATCGATACGTCGGGTCTCCTCGAGCATCGATCTAAGTCAAATCTGGACACAAAATCAAGGGTCTGACTAGACCAATCATTATGATTTGTTGAGTCTCCTCAAGATCATAAGTGACTGTGGGTAAAAAACGATAGGGAGTCACATGTGATGTGATTGACTAAGAGTTAGTCTACCAATCATGGAACCAATCTACTTGTTGAGTCTCCTCAAGGTTGTGAGGTTCAGGATGATTGGATCCCTCTTTCACTAAATTTTAATTCGATTAAATCGTTCGTTATTAAGCTTTGAAACGATCGTAAAAATAGTGGGAGGATATAGATAGATAAAAGCCATTCTACCTATATTTAATATTGAACATATGCTAAACTAGGGCAAGACTATGTTTACCGAAGGAATCAAAATATAAATTTTAATGGAATTAGTTAATTGGTCAAATAGGTTGATTAATTGAATATCAAGTTAAATTCTAATTGATAGAATCAAAACTATATTCTCGTTGACATTAAATGACCTTCTAAAGAACAGACTTAAGAAATATGATTTCATTAAGTTCTGGGTCCAACAAATAAATTCACGCAACATGTCACTCGTCTCTATATGAGACAGCTTGAACATATATGATATTCGAAGTATGTTTCTCCCTACAACTTGTCGAGCTACCCTCAAGGTTGTATGGACAAACAATTTTGATCCGCAAAAGCTCAAGAATTCGATCAAATTGTTTGAGTCGAATACGAGTGCATGAGTGATGCAAGGCTATGTATCCCAACCGGATCTTGAGACAAGCAACTTCTTGATCTACACTCAAGATTGCAACTCTCAGGCGTTTGGATACATGAGACGCTTGTGTAGCCATTTATTTATGTTGGGCTATTTAAATATCTAAATGTGATTTAGAAAAGGAAGAAGGCTCCAGGAAAGTCAATCGAGTTTAATAGTTTAATTTATCATTAGTAAAGGCATACGTAAGAGGAAATGAAAATGTGACATATTTTGATGTCACGATTTTATAATTATTGTTATACAAAAGACGTCTAACACAATTTGACGAATGTCGTCACCTCGCTTCTGAAGCAATGTTTTGCGTTAGTAATTTATGTATAACGATAAAATATATATTAAATGTTAATATATATATATACACAAGATAGTAGCAAACTTGTATGGAAAAATAGACTAGGCCGTATCGAGAGACTAAGCTTCACAAGTCACATAAAGAGGGGTCTGACCTCTCGTATTATGAAGTCTGTGGACACTTGTGAGTCTTATCCTCTTATATAGAATGGCCGAAACCCATCTGTAAGACAGAGGGAGAATGAGTTGTCGAACTCAGTCTGGTACATACTGATGAACCCGAGTCTAGATTAACCAAATCAAGTTATTCGTATATTTTATTAAGACACGTGTTCTTGATGAAACACAAGTCTGATAAAATAAAGAACGAAATGACTAAAGTATTTAAATTGATTCGATTAGATCGAATGGTCAAATACTTAGCTACATAAAATCTTGCGAAACTAAAAGAAAATGTGATTTTCTCTCAGGTCAAGTCTGTAAACACATCCGTGTGTTAAAAGGTATGAATCACACTTAGTTAGACTTGGTGTGATCCATTGTAAGTGACTCTGAGTTAAGTCCTCCTTCTGGGTTAAGTCCCATATAGTAATGCCTAGGTTTTGATAATGTCCCGTGAGGACATTATCAATAAGATATTCATTAAATCAATCATTATGAAGTTGTATAATTACTCGAATTTCGTGAGACGGAGAGTCGAGTTAAACATCATAACTGATGATGACTTAGTCAACTTCCGGGATGAAATTCGGAGTAGTAACTCCGATTTATAACTTGATGCAATCAGAATAGGTCCATGTGCGTAAATAAATTTTGGAATTTAGTTTACGTACCCAAGGAAAATGTTTCCTCACTTTCTACAAGTAAATCTTTAAGTTGAAAGATTGGTGCAGAAAAGAAAGTAGTGAAGTGCAATCATGTTGGTCGAGAACGGTTTTCATCCTAATTCCTATAAAATGGATTATGTTGAAACCGTCTCGCCAGTAGATGTGCACAGATCCACTCGGACCAAACTCGATGTAAAACGCTTAAGTTGACCATGAAAATTGGAGCATTCACTTATAAGTTCATTTTTCTAAATATGATTTAGACGGACCAACTTATATGAATTAGCCAGATAGTTTTCAAGGTCAGTGGGAGCGTATAAATTACATGCGAGGCATCAAAGGGATGGAACATATATTTTGACAAAGTGATCAAAAGAGTTTGATACTTTATCAGAAATAAATATGAGCCATTTGAAATGACCAGTAACTAATTTAGATGATTATCGTAAGGTACGATGAACTGGATAAGATCCAGGAAAATAAATATTATGGATTCTGACAGACCTAGTGAATTATTTGAATGAGATTCAAATGGTTGGTCTAATATGAACATAGAAACTCCCTAAGTCTATAGTGTAGACGGTTTTAGCAGATCCACTCACGAAGGCTCTACCACATGAAGTCGGAAAAACTTATGTGTAAAAACGGTATTAGATACCGAGATAAATGGGCCTGAGTGCAAGTGGGAGATGTTGAGAGATGATACCCTCGAGGCTATCTATTTTCATGTGTGAATAGCACAAACATCTTGTTCGAAATAACAGTAAGCTGTTTGGTAATAATTTATCTAAAGTTATGTTATAATGTAGTTAACATTGGATATTAACTTAGGTAAAGTCCTGAGACTTTATGCGAGGTCAAACAGGTATCGAGATGAGTATCTCGATCATGGAGAAATGTTTGACCGTCTGTAGCATAAGTCTAAAAGGGTTCGTGGTCGTAGATGTTTCGAGACAAGGATATCGAAACATCGGATAGACCATTGTGTCTTAGTCTTCACCGTTTAGCGGTGGCGATGATCTCATGATCGCTTGACTTGGCGAAGTCGTAGACGAGACACATGTGCTCATTAGAGAATGAGTTCACTGAACGATCCACCAGAGTTATCATATGGTTATATTGACCAATCTGTCAATGATGACTTTGAGTGATGATAGGCTAGT
The DNA here is from genome assembly GCA_030789695.1 of Scilla litardierei. Classification (NCBI taxonomy): domain Eukaryota; kingdom Viridiplantae; phylum Streptophyta; class Magnoliopsida; order Asparagales; family Asparagaceae; genus Scilla; species Scilla litardierei. The sequence goes on along the minus strand of CM061138.1, from coordinate 152,435,067 downwards.
TGGTCTTTTGACTTGAGGTCATTTTGACGAACCTGTGCGTGAACGGTGCCACTTAGATCAAATGACCTAGCTTCGAGGCAAGGCATGTCGAAAGGTTTTTGATTGGGTAACACTTGAAGCGTATGAGGAGAGTAATGACCAAGAGAGGATTCGTCTCTCCCGGTCAATGGGAGTTAGTGTCGTAGGGTTAGTTCGGTCTTTGGTAAAAACTCTGGCCAGAGTATGTTGAAAGAAGTCCAACAATTTTGACTAAAAGATCGATAGAAACTAACCGGAGTCAAGTTATTGGGGTTGACAGTTTGACCGTACCCTAGACTTGACTTACACGACATAGTTTAGACGAAAAGACTATAACTGCGGAATTCATCACGGAAACAGTCAGGGTGGTCCCGACAATTCTCATGTCAATGACTCAAACCACATAATGATGATTCCTGAAGCAGGGACGGCAACCACTGCTCGTGGTCACTGCCGTATAGGGCTTCAAGCCCAACCTGTTGTAAGGGTCAGGCTGTAGGGTCTCACACAGAGTGTGACCTTCGTCTAGTAATAGGTAGAAATTAGTTAGGGAGAATAATTTGCATTTGGTGCAAGGGATAAAATATTGCAAAAGATGTTTGCAATCATCTCCTGCATTCGGGACAAATGATCCTGAGTGCAAGTGGGAGATGTAGAGGAATATGCCCTCGGATCATTTGTATTTGATGCAAATAATAATTTAAGCTTAGATAGGGACTAATTTGCATATGATGCAAAAGAGATTAAAGGTGTCTTAAATTATTTAAGAATATATTTAATTAAATAAACGCGTTGAAAAGGTTACCTAGATGACGAGATTGTCCCGCTCTAAACGCAGGTTCAAACCGCGTCAAAAACAGAGTCCAAATGCACAAGTTATAGCCAAAACAAGTCAGCCCAAACTGTTGGGCTGAAACCAACGAAAATGGAGGCCCACCAAGCCCGAATTTTCTGGTTAGGGTTTTTTGAAACCTGGGATTTTCTTGACGGCTACGTTTCTAAGAGAAGCATGACTTTTGGCTAACTTTGGACAATTGTTTGAAGGGTCAAACGGACTCGGATTGACGAGCCGTTTTTTCCTACGCGTTCACCGTTGAACCCTCTTCGATTTGGTAGGTTGTACCAACATTGAAGCTCAACGGTGAGGGAGTTAAAATTCACGGAAGTTTGCACTTTGTGAAGTGCAAACTAACTTGATTTTAATTAATCCAATTAATAGTCCCACATCGGATTTTGAGAAAGGGGAGCAGTCAGCCGCCTATATAAATAGGGGTCTGCTCTCCTCCTCGAAACTCGTCCCAAGATCTAGATCTGAGCGGCTCTCGTAAATGTTGGAGCACGCTCGGATCTAAGCTAAATTAATATTTCTTCTCTCCCTATAAATTTCTGCCTTGCTCTCGAGGGCTCTAGCAAAGCCGCAAAGGAGTTCGGATTCAGATCCGAAATCTAGGCGGAGGTTTCACTCGCGTGAAACTTTCTTCGGCGCGTGGTTGGCTCGGCGACATGGGATTGATCGTCTCAGGATGCGGAGCGGTTCGAGGAGCAGTTCGGGGAGCGGTTCAAGTAGCGGCTCGGCGTGGGACGGGAGCAGCTCGGAAGACGGTGCGGAACATCTCGCCTGCCCCAGGGCTGAGATTCTGGGTATGTGTTTAAGATTTTTCATTTAATTATTCGCAGTAGTTAGATCCCTCTTGGGGTGGTCAGATCCACCCCAAGTTGGCAGAGTTCCTGGCTAATAGGGTCTGGTTCCTTAGGGTTGCATGTTAATTAGATTAACATAAAATTTTTCCGCTGCATTTCTGTCTATGTTCCGTCCGACTTAGGACGGGACTAGAGTTTTTGTGCCCTAAGGGTCCCAGAAAACCCGGCAGGATGATGGGCGCAGAAATTAGCGCCTCCTTCAATGTATTGAAGGCTTGCAAGCATTCACCTAAAAAAAACGGAGCATCTTTAGCAAGCAAAGAAGTAAGAGGTCGGGCAATCAAGGCGAAATCCTTGATAAAGCGGCGGTAAAACCCCGCATGACCAAGAAAGCCTCTAATGACCTTGACATTAATAGGAGGAGGAAGTTTCTCGATTACCTCAATCTTTGCCTTATCTACCTCAATTCCTCTCGAGGAGACAAGGTGCCCAAGAACTATACCTTCCGTGACCATGAAGTGACACTTCTCCCAATTTAGAGTTAGATTATTTTGTTGGCACCTTTTGAGAACTTTAGTGAGATTAGCCAAACAAGAATCAAACTCGCTTCCATAAACCGAAAAATCATCCATAAAGACTTCCATAATATTTTCAATGTAATCGGAAAATATAGATGTCATACATCTCTGAAAGGTGGCAGGAGCATTACAAAGACCAAAGGGCATCCTACGGTAGGCATAGGTACCATAGGGACAAGTGAAAGTGGTCTTTTCTTGGTCATCCTCGTGCAAAGGGATTTGGAAAACCCCGAATACCCATCCAAATAACAAAAGTATTTATGTTTAGTTAGGCGTTCAAGCATTTGATCAATGAAGGGCAATGGGTAATGGTCTTTTCGGGTGGATTTATTTAGCTTCCTATAATCAATGCACATACGCCATCCCGTGACAGTGCGTGTAGAAATGGGCTCTCCTTTATTGTTTTTTATAACAGTCATCCCCCCTTTCTTGGGGACGACGTGAACAGGGCTAACCCACCTACTGTCGGAGATAGGATAAATAATACCGGCCTCAAGCAATTTTAGGATTTCCTTTTTCACTACCTCTTTCATATTCGGGTTCAACCGCCTTTGAGGCTCAATGGAAGAGGCTTCAGTGTTTTCCAAGTGGATCCTATGCGTGCATAGCCTAGGGCTTATTCCCTTAAGATCAGAGATAGTGTAGCCAAGGACATCCTTGTGATCCCTAAGCACTTCTAATAGTTTGTCAAGTTGGTCCTGGCCAAGGTGGGCATTTACAATCACCGGGAAGGTCAATTTACTCCCCAAGAAAGCATACCTTAGGTTCGGCGGTAATTGTTTAAGCTCTACCTCAAAGGGTGCCGTACCCTCTGCTTCGTCACCTTGTGTGAATTTGGCTTCTCCTTCAACATCTGAGTTTAGCTCACTCTCGAATGGAGGTTCAGATTCGCTTCCTAGTGAGGACGGTGCATCGGAATAGACGCTCTCCGATTTTGCGCTTGCATCGATAGGACCACCACCTTGCTCCGGTTCATTCCTGAGATCAAGAAATACGTCAGCAGATTCATAAATGCAAGAGTGGGGGTCATAGAGTGTATCTCCCTGAATATCGGTTTGTTCGAAGTGTTCCTCGGGAGTGTAGTACTCTTCGACACATGTTCTATCGCCTTTAAAATATAGCTTGTCGTCCCTCACGTCAACTCTGATATCGCCCCCAATAGTTCCATCCGAGAAGATTTGATCCATTACGAAGCTAGCAAACAATTGTTCGACGGGGTCCTTGATATTAATAGCAAAACCTCCGGTAGCGTAGACCTCATCAATAAGTTCCTTGAGGAGCTCCGCAAAAGATTCATCATCTCCCTGGCCAGACTCAGTCATTGGAATTGCATCCCCCATTTTACCTGTTAAGACTTCGTGGAAAATTTCGGGAGGGATTGCAAAATGGGGCTGTAAACAGAGTTAGAAGAATGAAGTAATAAAGAAATTGAAGAGAAATAACCGGGTGATCCAAATCAAACTCCGTCAAAATGCCGTCCCCGGCAACGGCGCCAAAAACTTGATCGCGCCCTGGATACACGTCCCGGAGCGGCGACGATCGTAGTCTTACTACAAGCGCACGGTGTAGCAGCCATCGGGTATCGAACACAGGGAGGCCTAATAACAGTGTCTTCTTTGAATCACCTGGCTATAGGAAAAGTCAGGAAATGTTCGCAAATTTGCGGTCACAGTCGTTCAAATGTATAGAAGAATTAACAATTTAATAAAGACGCTTAGGGGATAGGGAATCCCCGCTACTTGTCGTATCTCATCATTGTGACACGTAGGTTTCACAATTGCTAGGCTTGAAAATTGGGTGAACTAGTTGCAACTAAATGTGGAACCAAGCTCACGCTCTCGCGCTATTGCCGGTCTATAGCCAACCTAGGGTAGGGTCCAATCTCTTGTAAACCCTAACCTAGGCAAACTAGCGTGAAGAACAACGTCATCGTTCAATCGTATCTCGAGCCCACTCTCGTGCAAACTCGAGACACGACCTAGGTTGGGATAGTTCCTACCCGTCCAATCTCTTGCAAACGGGTATTGGTATAGAATTGTAATCGAAAAACCCTAGTTTCGGTCCAATCTCTTGCAAACCGATTCCGGAGGAATTCAATTGCAACCTAATTCAGATATCTAGGGCTTCCTATCGAATTGGGATCCAATCTCTTGCAAATCCCAATCGATATGAATCCCTAGCTATTTGTATTATAGCAATCCCAAACTAACCCTAATCAATCCTAGCAATAGTTTCGCCAATTCATCACAATTTCGAAATTGGGCTCGTAGGGTTCATCCCTACACCCTAAGACGATGAACTACTCACAATTCATAATAGAATGCAATAGAAATTCACAATTAAAATCAATGGAATTCATAGCAATATTCAATAGATCAATAAAAATTGAGTTTTTGAGGGAGAGAGATACAAACAAATGAAGAACAAGCTAGCATCCAACAAAATCTCACTTTTCTCTCCTCCCTTCAAGCTTAATCTAATCACTAAAAAGTTAATCTAAAAAGCTGCAAAAAGTTCTGAAAAGCTCTCCTAAACTAGGTTAAAAACTGGGGTTAAATACCCCCCAAAATCGCCCAAAAAAACCTGACGAAAATGCCCCTGCGCAGCCTCAAATCCGCAGTTTTCGCTACAGGCAGCGCGGCTCACTCGGCCGAGAGACAAATGTCACTCGGCCGAGTGACGAACCCTGTACAAAAACAGAGAGTTGGGGGTCTCGGGGGTCGTCTCCTCAGAGGTCACTCGGGCGGACGGCCTTCAGTCACTCGGGCGGACGTCGGTTGTCACTCGGGCGGACCGTCTTTTTCCACTCGGCCGAGTCAGTCATCGGAGCAGACTGACGGAAAACAGAGTGTTGGTGATTTTTGATGCCGTCGTCTTGGCTCCACTCGGGCGATGGGTGACTCGGTGCTCGGCCGAGTGGCATGGTGATGCTCGGCCAAGTGCACGCTGATATTGCTCTGTTGCGTGTCCGATCTGGCCGGCCGAGCGGGCTTCCTATGGTCGGCCGAGTGACTCCTTCACTCGGCCGAGTGAAGTGCTAAAAATGCCCAAACTTCATATCTTCACCTCCTCGTCGCTCCTACGACGTTCTTTCTCCTTCCACTCCTCTCCAACAGCAAAATACCCCTCAAGAGAGTCGTCGGTGACACTCCGAAGTGGGTGCATCTCAGAATCACTGTAAATCGCTCCAAATCTCCTGAAATATGACAAAAACAACAAATCGTGAAAAGCATCGCAATATTGCCGAATAAACGCGAAAAACGCGATTTGAGTGATCAAAATGGCATGCAAACATGCAGAAAATAGGTGTAAAATACGGAGTGATCACATGCATCTTAGCTTAGTGGGGAATCAAGTCTTGATGGCCAGGTGGTGAACGGGGGGAGACACTACCTAGGCGTGATGCTGGGGATGCTGCCAACCAGGGGAGCAGATCAACGGGTTTTTTCTGGGCACTCTAGCACATCAACCAGGCTTAGCAGAGCTGCTCAGCTATTTCCACAGCCTTCGCCTCTACAGGGAAGTCTCTGGAAGAGGAGGCCGCCTATCTGTTGGATCTCCTGGCACACCAAATACACTAGAGGGTGGAATGAATAGTGTAAATCAAGACGATATTGCAAAATTAAAAGTTAATAAAAAATTGCAATAAGAGTACGGAAAATAAAAGATCACAATCTAGAATATTCAAACGCAAACACAGAGATTTTTATCCTGGTTTGGATCCTTGTGATCATACGTCCAGTCCTTTGACCCGTAGAGATTTAAATCCACTAAAACACTTGCTCCCTGTAAGTAATCAATATACAAAGATGCTAACACTCTCCGTGTTGCAAACTTGTACAATCTCTTCAACAAGAGATTCACCAAATAAAATAAAGAAAGAGTATGAAACAATATCACATATAGCCTTGATAATTGATGGAATTATTGCGCAAGGTTGGTGATGGAATCTCCAAGGTTCAAGATATGAATTGTGGTAGAACACTCTTGGAAATTGAACTTTCTGAAGGGGTAGAATTTCTGCAGAGTTTCCCTTATGGAAATCTGAAAATTACACACTTTCTAGGGAGAGAAAGAAACCTTACGAAAAGAGAAAGTGAAAGGATTTTCTTGTGTTTTAGGTAGAGGTCCTGGGGTCTATTTATAGTCTAAAAAGTTAGTTTTCGAATGTTGGACAACTGCCTAAATTTTCAAAAAAATCTAAGCTGTTTTTCCAAAAATTAGTCGACTAGGCAAAACTATTAGTCGACTAATAGTGCTGCCAGGTCAAAAAATGGCTGTTGAAGTGTACTTTGGTAGAATAACGGAAGTAAACTTCCACAAACGGACAAAAAAAATCTAGGAACTGACAAAATGGCATTGGAAGGTAGTTCTAACTGCCATTAAATAAAAAATAGAAAACAGTTATAATAACTGAAGTTATAACTTTCTGAAAAACTGTCTGGCAGACTATGAAAACTTTTTAGTCGACTAGGAACAAAATTTTGAGAAATTTTTCAGATATTGATCCTTATGCTTGAAAAATAGTTTTTGACCAAAAATAATATTTTCATAAAAAATTTATTAGTCGACCATGGAAAAATGCGGGTATGCTAATTTTTACTGAAGTTTGGATTTTGAGGCTGAGTCCTAAAGAACTAAGATAAGGTATTATCAAGGCTTTAACAATCTAAAGTTATGCAAGAATAAAAAGTAAAATTACATCATCTTTCTCAAGATATAAAAATTCATTGCTTGAGCTTCATCGTACATTTTGATACTTTTTCTTGCAACATAACTTTGATGATTGTCATATGTGAAAGTTTGAGCTTGATAATCTGCATCCAAAGAGTTAGTATACACACACATATATATAAATGATTGTATCATCAAAAACTCTATTGGGGGCACTGCGGTCACCCCCCAGTTTGCATAGTCTCGACCGGGCTCTCACCTTACCCTCCTAAGCCGAAGGCGAGGGGAGGGGGTTGCGGATTTTTCTGGGTTTTCAAAAAGAAACTTTATTGGAAGAGAAACTTTATGTTTCCAACATTCTCCCCCTTTGTTGATGATTACAATATATGTTAATATGAAATATATGTGTTTGTAATAAAATACTTATAATCGTAAAGCTCCTCCTGAATTTATGCTTGATAAATGGAACAATCTTTTGCTAAATGTGAATGAGTGTGATACCAAATTAATATGAATTTAGCAAATGCATATTTATTATAAAAGTGTCTTGTAGTGAAAAGTTAACTATGTTGCCAAATGTGATAAACATGCATATTTATGCATATAATAAAATTGTCATATGTGATAAACATATATATGCTTGATTTGTAAGAATGTAAATAAATTTTAAAAAATGTATGTTTATCCACTGCATTTCATATTTTTCTCCCCGTTTGAAATTATCAAAAATGGGATGAATTTTTGTAAATTTAGTGAATTAGTCAACTAATAAAAAGTGCTGGTCGACTAAGTAGTGCATTAATACTTCAAAAGTAATACACTGATAAGGTCATACATAGGACAGAGGACGAACTTAGGCAATATACAATAACAAAATGAAAACAACTTAAAAACAACAACCAGACCATACAACTGAGAATAACAACCACTGATAAACATGTATTAGCCGACTGACTGATAGGCCTAGTCGACTAATAACTGAATTTCTCCAGAAATCGCTTAAAATGGTGGTGGTCGGTGAGAGGTTGATGAGGATACGGTGCTAATTATGCAAGTAGACTCATAATCTGGGCTTAAGTCCTTTGTATGTGTAACGATCGCTTTTCGATCTGTGTTTTTCAGCGCGTACTTTCTTTTTCGTACGCGTATCTATTGTGACCTCCCCTTGTATCCCAAACGCGTAAAGTTATATATCGTTGTGACCCTCAAAGAGAGTAGTTATTTTTGGACATTTTTATGAATGTCATTTCATGGGTCATTCTTTCATAAATCAGCTTTGAATGAAGGGGGTGTCTTAAATTTTAGACTTTGACGTTTGACCTTTTATTTTTAGTTCCGTTTTCGTTAACCTAGCTCGTGACCGATCATCGTAGTCTCGATCCTCTCGTCGACACGGTCGTCCCGATATTTTTCTTGTATTTTCGGACACTGTTAGACTAACCCTTCACCCTAATCATCTTTAATCTATAATTAGCCCTAGACTAATTCAAATTCAAACCCGAATTAAATTAAATCAAATCTAATCACATTTGGTCCTACGTATCACATGATATATTTCCTAAGCTATATGCCACACTAGTTCTACCCTTCCCCTCTCACACTTTCTCTCCAATCAACCCCCAAACCCACTCCTTTTCAACCCTATTTATCAAACTCACCCTCATTTTAACCTAAGCCGCAAGCACCTAGGGTTCTCTAAAAGAAACGCAACTGTCACCCTAACCTAGCCGCCATCCTTGCCCTTGACAGCCGCTGGTCTTCCATTGCCGCCGGCCCCCACCTCATCGGCCATCCCCTCGCGCAACACCTCCACGTGGCCACCACTCAAACTTTCGGTCGCCCCTCTTTCCTCTAGCCTAGCCGCGGCCTCCACCAACAGCAAATGCACCCACCTACTGTTGGCCCTCCTCCACCGCATGGCAGCCCCCCTTCATTCCCCAAACTGCCGCAACCCCCTTCAACCCTTGACAGCAGGCCGAGCCCCTTGCCGCAACCACCTGCCGGCAGCAGCCCTATGCCGTCGGCCATCATGTGCATCGCCGCCCAAACAGCTGGCCTCCTCCACAAAACTTCCGTTCACCTTCCTCCACGGCAGCCCCTTGCCCTTGACAGCCCGCGCGCATCAGTCCCTCTCTCCTCCCCTAGACCGCAGCACCTTCTCGTAACCTTCCTGCTGCCGCAGCAACCGGCCAGCGCCACCTCAGGCCGCCGGCGTTCGTGCTGCATGCTACCGTGTCACCGTTTGCTGTCCTATGGCCGTCTTTGCTGCAAGCACACGCCGTACCTTGCTCACTGCATGAATCCAACCCCTGACGTCGCTACCAGACGTCAGTGTAGCTTTCGCTTCGTGTTAAGGTAACCCCCGATCCGTAGGAACCCACACACCCGCCTGTTTAACAAGATAAAAATCCTAAATTTTCCTTGCTTTGATTAAATAACTAATTGAAGATAATTAATTTGGGACTATATGTTGGAAGATTGGTTTGAGCACATAGGAAGTTTCTGGACCATCTGAGATTTGTGGCACGATTATTTCAGGCAAGTGAAACTTGATCGGATGTTGTTAAGCCATGTTTAGGCTATTCTGAGTTTTTGTGTAAAAAAGGCTAGGCGATGAAATGATAGTCGCCTAGACACCCATACTTGATCTAGTTTGACAATGGAGCTAGATCTGACACCCTTGCCATGCCATGTTCATGCATATCACATGTCACGTTTACTTTCTGATAAACTATATGCATTCCATAACTGTTTTTTATTATCAATGTTGCATATCACATGTCATTTCATGCATTTGATTGTCTTGTCGTGAATGTGTAGCATACGCTACAAATGAATCATGAAGCTACGGCGAGTAGGATTCTGACTCCTATAGCATATAAAGAGACCAGGTCAACCCTATGCCAAATAACACTTCCTGGCTAGTGATCCAGAAGCTGAGCGCCAGTTCAGACACACGTGGAGGGGTAAGGTTAAGCGATCACTCAGCGTAGAAGTGTGTCCGTACAGCAACTTCAGCTGAAAGGCGTAAACCCTGTGCATAACGTGACATGCATGCGTTCCGTGAACTCGTGAAATCTTGTTTAGTAGCTTTTGCTACGACATGACATGCATTGTTAACTATCATGTTCATTTTAATTGCTGCATTCATTAAATATTATGCCATGTCATCATGTTTTAAACTGCTAGTTGCATTCATTACTTCTATGTTTCTTTGCACAAAAGTCTCTTCTTTACCTTTTGGGGACTTTTTCTGACATGCACCCTTTTCTCTTTGGATGTTGCATTTTAGGTTTTGAGTCTGAGGTTGTTGCTGAGGACGACCAGTTTCCTGACGTTGAGCTTTAGGCTTCTGCTGACGTTCAGTCCGAGGATACCGGAGACCAATCCTAGTCTCACCAGAGGCTTTTTATTAGTTGAGTTCGCTTTCCTAGTTGCTGCTGTTAGGCTTTTCGGTGCGTAGCACCTTATCTATGTTTTAGTTTCAGCCATGCTTGGGGCCTTTCTTTTCAGACTCTTGTACTTATTTTATGACTTTATCTCTGGATGTTTGAAATAAGATTGGATATTGCTTTGAACGTTGGTTATTTATTGACTGCGTTCATTATTATTATTGTTGTTGTTTCATTGCAATACAAGAAACTGCGAATGGATGAACACACAGACGCTTATCAGACTGTAGCTTCACAGCTTCAAGTCTGAGCAAACCTCTTCGCGTCTCGCCTTCCATACTTGGGAAGCGGTGCATGACAGTATGCCGTCAAATCTTGCATGCATGGCATTCCTAACTTGTGCAATACTAGTCTCAAAACCATGCAAATGTTCGTGAACTCCCGCAAAACTGATATGCATATCATCTTGAAGATGATCAATTTGTTCTTGTAGGGAGAACCAAGATGAATGAGGACGAACAATTGGGGACATGGGAATCGTGCGACAACGACGGTGTGAATTGATCGGGTGCTCTTCTTCAACATGTGGAATTGGATGAAGGTCCATGCGACTTAAGATGGAGTGATTAAAGCAAAGTGGATTATAAACGGCCACTTCATCATCAAGAGGAACTTCAAAATGTTGAAGAATACGAGTGATCGTGCAAGGTAGGATGATGTAGTTTGAAACGGGTTTCACTAAGGGTAATATGAAAGAGACAGACCTATCAACTTTTATGCCATGCATGATGGCATAGAGAATGCGAAGGCGAGTTTCATCAATGTAATTGAAAGACCCAACCTTCGGAAGAAGGTTGTAAGTTATGATCTTGAGGAGAAGGCGAGGAGTTGGATGTAAGTCCATGGTGATCATGCCAGAAGGTCGAAAATATGGACTAAGTAAATCAAGAGTGGGCTGATGATCCATGGAAAATCCGAGAGTTTGATCATTTGATCGAGGAAGGCCAAGACATTCGGCAAGAGTCCAAAGGTGATATGCATATCTATACCTTGAACTTTGGTGTCGAAATAGATGTGTCCGTCATCTTGATAAACAACCATATTAGAGTAAAATTGTTTCACAAGGAGAGGATAATATGGAACGTCTTCACACCAAAGGTGGAAGAGAGAGACAGTATGTAGAAGATGAAGGAGATTGAAGTTCTAAATTTTCGGATCACTAAAATCGATTGATTGTTCGGGATAGAAAGGAGTGAATTCCATGGTGGCATATTTTGCACGGGCTTCTTTAGCCGGAGTGAATTTATGAGAAGAATGATGATTTGAAAAGGGAAACATTACAAAAGAATGAAGAGTACCTATAAGGAATTCGTAGTTTCTTCCTCTGAAATGGAGAGATTATTCAGAATATTGATATTTGGTTTTTATCATGAAGAAATGAAGATCCATGGAGTTTAAATAAGAATTTGAGGAGGGAAATTCGAAAACTTTGAATCATCAAAAGCTAAAAGAAAATTAATGGAAACTGCCCTCAACTGTTCTAGACGTTGAAGAACCGATTGGTGTAGAAAATGGTGGAAGAAAACGGTCAAAATCACTGTTCTGCGGAAAACTGTAACTTTCTGGTTGACTAGTCGAAACGTCTAGTCGACTAATCGATGCACATGAACTATTGTAAAGAGAAGACATGAAATAGTGAGGATAATTTATTAACCCGATCAACAAGAAGGACACAAGTACACGTCCTTTTATTGTGCCTAGGGAGTAGGTGTCCTTTGGATTGGACTTAGTCCATGCCCCTTTCCAAGGAACCTTGTACTTTGGTCCAAGTTTTGGAGGGAAAATAAAAGAGTAGAATCTCTTTTTATTTTGTAATGAATACAAAACAATGTTGACTGATCAGATTAACTAAAATATATTAATAAGATAACACACACATATATATGTCTCTGATAAAGGAATATCTAGCGGGTTAGTCGACCAGAACTATCTACTAGTCGACTAATAAAAATATAAAATAATTCTGAAAATTCCAGGAAAATTCTATATTGATATTAACATAATATATAACTATAATCTATAATCAAAATTCTGATTCACTAACTATACCAAGTCCTTTTCTAAGTTTTAAAAAAGTCTCTTCTTTAAGAGGCTTAGTCAGGATATCGGCAATTTGATTCTTAGTATCTACATACTTAAGAATAATATCACCTTTTTGGACATGACCATCCAAGAAATGGTGACATATATCTATGTGCTTAGTACGTGCATGATGTACCAGATTTTTGGATAAATTTATAGCACTAGTGTTGTCACACATTATTCGACATGTGTTATATTTAATGCCATAATCTAGTATAGTTTGTTTCATCCATAAAATCTGTGACATGCTAAACCAGCGGCAATGTATTCAGCTTCAGTAGTAGATAAAGAAACAGAATTTTGTTTCCTACTAAACCAAGATACTAATGCATATCCTAAAAAATGATAAGTTCCACTTGTACTTCTACGATCAGTTTTGCAACCAGCAAAATCTGCGTCACTATATGAAATTAAATCAAATAATTTGATTTTGGATAATATAAACCAAATTCAGATGTGTGTTTGATATACCTAATTATCCTTTTAATAGCAATCAAATGTGATACCTTAAGATCAGACTGATATCTAGTACATATGCAAGCAGAAAACATAATATCTGGTCTACTTGCGATAAGATAAAGTAATGATCCAATTATACATCGATATAATGTTTGATCAACTCTCTTACCATTTGGATCTTTATCAAGATTTGATGATGTACCCATGTGAGTACGTTTTTCTGCAGAATTCTCTAATCCAAACCTTTTGATGAGTTCCTTTGTATATTTACTTTTGTTGGATATGGACGACATGAATACACCTATGAGGGGATGTATGAGGGTATACGGACCTCAGATGTCGCATGCACGAAAGCGTGCACGAAGGGAACCTTTTCTCGTGTGAAAAGGACCACTCGATAAGTGGAAAAAGTCACTTTATAAGTGCATACAGGCACTCGATAAGTGAATGAAGAAGAGGATAAGTAAAAGGGCTAATATTGGCTAATAAGCTTATAATTGGTTATTTCCTACAATAACTACCCCTAAAGCCTATAAATAGGACCCAAGGGTATGCCTTTTACACCCATCTAACCATGCCATAAGTTTGCATAAGGCAACTTGTGTTCTTCTTCTCCCTTCCATTAAAATCCTCTTCTAAATAGAGATTTAGGCGGTGAAACTCTGCTTTGATCCTCCGTGACGAAGTACTGACCGTTGTGGCGAATCCGAGGGTGAAGTTCCGAGATTACGGTGCTGCATACACAAGCGTAAGTCTCTACTTTATTATTCGATCCTAACGTCCTTATTTTGATAGGATCGAACATTGGTATCAGAGCCATACAGGTTCACCCAGGTCTAACCGTCCCCCGGTCTCACCGATGAACGAGGCGTTGTCTCTTTCACGAATGAGTCTCCTTCCATTATGGATATGGTAGGAACGCATCGTGACGGAGAGAATCGCAATAGTTGTTCTTTTCACGTTAGGGTCTTCTGCCATTACGGATATGGCAGGAACTCTCCGTGACGGGACGAACTTACCGTTCATCTCACCAAACTCGCGCTCCTCATGGATGATGAGTCTCCATTCAATTGAGAATGTGAACTCTCTTCATGTAGAGAGTGAAGTTTGCGGTCTTGAAAACGCGTTCTCTTCATTTTTTGGCACACGGCCATTGAAGCAAAACCGTTTTCTCGATGAACGGGTGCTTCATCGAAGAAGACGATGGTGGTTATTTTCAACGGAGAAGATGAAATTTTTGGTGCATGATCACCATGGCCATATGGGCTATGGAGGCAATGCATCCCACCTCCCCATGCGGAGGGGGTTGGCAACGGCCAATAACAACCACGGCCACCTCTCCGGCGGGGGGTATGCGGCCAACCCCATGCAAGGGGGTGGCCGGCCATGGCCATATGTGCCATGGCCGGCCAAGGCCTAAAGGGCCATGGCCGGCAATGGCCATGGCCGGCCCCGGCCAGGGCCTGGCCAGCTCTGGCCGGCCAGGGGGCCCTGGCCGTGGCCAGGGCCAGGCCTGGCCGAGGCCAGACCAGGGCCAGGAGGCCCTGGCCGGCCTCGTCCAGAGCCAGGGGCCGGCGCCGGCCGGCCCTGGCAGGGGCCAGGGCCGGCGCCCTGGCCTTAGGCCAGGGCCTGGCCGGCCCTGGCCGGGGGCCAGGGCCAGGCCAAGGGCCAGGCCGGCCCTTGGCACTGGCCAGGGCCAGGCTAAGGCCAACCCAGGGCCACTGCCAGCCCTGGCCGAGGCCGGCGCCAGGCCACTGCCGGCCCCGGTCTCGGCCAGTACCGAGCCCCGGTTAATCCTGTATTTGGGGGGGGGCTTGCATGAATTGACATGCATGGCTAGCCCATACGAGGCCGACGGCAGTCGTCTGCGACAAAATTCTCCTATAGTGGGGAAGTGCCTGGATCCATACGGGAGCCGGGGACGATGGCTTGCAGAAAAATCCCCTCAGGGGGGATCCGGCCTTGGCACAGCTACAGTTCAATCCCGGCAATGGCCAGGGATTGCCGTATATTTCGCTAGTATCATAAGGGTACTAAGTTGAAATATCGCATTTGCTTTTGAAAAATAGGTTTTCAAAAACGTTTTCCGCTGCGAAATACTATAAGAGTACTATCGTTTGATAAGTGAGGGGGAAATATTGAAGGATTGTTCTAGATGGTGATTGGAATCGTAGAGACCTTTCTGATTCTAGAGCAACATCTTCAATATTTTTCGAAAGTAACTTATCAAATATAATGATATCATTCCAAGTGGGATATTCCAAGTGGGAGTGATATCTATGTATAAGAATTTTCTGCAATGATTTTTGATCGAACCTTCGGTTTTGTGTCTTTTGCAACATTTTAAAGTTAAAATGTCTTCCGCTTCAAAGAACATCGTCGCTGAGTTAAACAGAGGTGAAAAACTCAACGCCGATAATTACAAACTATGGTCCATCAAGATACAATACGTTCTAGAGGAGCAAGAAGTGCTCGAAACTCTGAAGAACGTAATGATTGAACCCGAGTTGGGCACTACGGCCCAACACAGACGAGACAAGGAAGCTTTTGATGCTTGGTCTCGGAAGAACAAGATAGCTCGCATTACGTTATTGTCCAGTATAGCCGATGACATAATGCACATCTTCCGAGAGCATGACCTAGCCATGGACATATGGTCCAAGCTTGAGGAGAAGTTTGGTGGCACATCGGTGTCTAAACTTCGTTCTTTAACTATAAGATTTGATTCATACAAGAAACGTCCAGATCATTCCATCGGGAAACATCTGCGACATATGGCGAATCTAATCTCAGAGTTAAAGGATGCAGGTCATGTGCTCACTGATGAGCAACAAATCCAAGCAGTCATACGTTCCCTGCCAAATGGGTGGGACGAAATGAAGATGCATCTCACTCACAATGAGAGCATCAAGACCTCCATCGATGTTTCTAAGCACCTCGAGTTAGAGGAAGAGCGGCTTGCGGCTGCCAAGCCAAGTGCAGAAGTGCACATGGTTGCTAGTTCCTCACACGGGGGAAAGAAACGGAAAGATCGTTCGAAGTTTTCTAATGAACATAATAAGCAACTTGAGTCTACCAAGAAGCCCAAACATAAGGGTGGACACAAGAAATGGCACAAGAAGAAAGACTTGAAGAGGATCAAGTGCTTCAAGTGCAACAAGTTAGGTCACTATGCCCGTTCTTGTACGGATGAAGGTGACAAGGTAACTTGTAATGATAGTTACATATGTGTTTCTAGTTCAATATTTCTTGTGGAATCTAATCCATTTTGGATAATTGATTCAGGTGCCACCGACCACATAGCAAGGGACAGACGGTCCTTCGTGGAGTATCACCGGATACCCCAAGGAACAAAGTGGATTTATGTAGGAAACAACACATGTGTTGAAGTGAAAGGCATTGGGACTTGCAAGCTAGTCTTGGACAATGCCGCACTATCTTACTACATGATATCCTCTTCGCTCCAGATATTCGAAGGAATATTATATCTGTGGTCGTGTTAATGGGTCTTGGTTATAGCTGGTATTTTCATGATTGTAAAGTGGACTTGTTTTGTAATAATTCCTTAATTGGTACTGGGTATGTATTCAAAGGATTTATTGTATTAAATACAATGTATGACTCTTCATTTTGTAATGAAAATTTCCTTGTTACAAATTCTTCGACTTATGAGTCTGATATAATTTGTTGGCACGCAAGGCTTGGTCACATTGGACCAACGCGTATGGTTTGACTTGCCAAACGTGGCCTTCTATCCAATGTTTCAAAGGTTGATATGTCGACTTGCGAACATTGCCTTGTAGGGAAATCTTGTCGCAAGCCATTTGGAACCGACACAAGGGCCGAGGTTCCATTACAGCTCATCCATTCAGACATATGTGGCCCGATGAATGTCAAGACAATACGCGGGAAGTCCTATTTCATCACTTTTATTGATGATTTCACCCGATTCGGTCATATCTATTTGATATCCCACAAAAGTGAAGCATTAACCTGCTTTAAAAACTATATGAGTTTGGTGGAAAATCAATTAGATCGCAAGATTAAGGTCTTACGAACCGATAGGGGCGGTGAATATCAATCAACATGTTTTAAAGAACTTTGTGATGAAAAAGGCATAGTTCATCAGGTAACTATGCCTTATACTCCGCAACAAAATGGTGTTGCAGAAAGGAGGAATAGGAATTTAATGGAAATGGTCCGTTCAATGATGGCGCAAGCTAACTTGCCGATCACCTTTTGGGGTGATGCATTATTGACGGCCACTTTCATTTTAAACCGCGTACCCTCGAAATCAGTTAGCTCCACTCCTTATGAGTTGTGGAACCAAAGGTCTCCTGACTTAAACATTTTAAAACCTTGGGGATGTGCATCCTACGCACATATTTCCTCACATAAGTATGGCAAACTTGGGCCACGGGGAAGGAAATGTATCTTTATACGATACGTAGAAAACTACAAAGGTTATGTTTTCATTAGTCAGAAAGACAATGGAGGTCTAATTGAATTTGAGTCGTGGGATGTCACTTTCTTGGAAAACGAGTTTCCAAGACATGGCGAGATAAGTAAGGACTTATCTCTATTTGAGGTTAATGATCAAGAAGGATTACCTCATTCGAGTGGGAGAATTCTTGGTGAAGACGAAAATACGTTTCAAACTTCACCAATGGATGATACGAATGACGCAAATCCTATTCCATACGGGAATAATGATCCAAGTGGGAGCATTTCTAACGACATTCCAAGTGGGAGTGATGTTAGAATTGATCTAAATTCGAGTCAACAAGGACTTGAAGAATCTCAAATACGACGTAGTAATCGTACAAGGTTGGCTCCTCTAAGATTTGAGGATGAATTTCCGCAAACCTTTATGACTTTATTACAGGATGATGACGAGCCTGCTACTTTCAAACAGGCCGTATCATGCCATGCAAAAGACAAATGGATGGAAGCGATGAAGGAGGAGTTGGAATCCATGAAAGTTAACCAAGTCTGAGACTTAGTTGACTTACCCAGAGGACGTAGAGCTATTGGGAACAAATGGGTTCTCAAGATCAAGCATAAGGCTGATGGTTCTATAGACAGATATAAAGCTCGCCTTGTCGCGAAAGGTTTTACGCAACATGAAGGGATAGACTACGAAGAGACCTTCTCACCTGTTGTTCGTTTTACCTCGATTCGCCTGATTTTGGCTATGGTAGCTTGCTTAGACCTCGAATTACATCAGATGGATGTAAAGACTGCCTTTCTCATTGGAGAATTGGATGAGGAGATCTATATGGAACAACCAACAGGGTTTGTAAAAGAAGGAAACGAACATAAGGTTTGCAATCTTCGTAAGTCCATATATGGTCTTAAACAATCCTCGAGGCAATGGTATATACAATTTCAAGAAGTTGTCTTATCAAATAGTTTTTCCATGCTTAATGAAGATAACTGTGTATATATCAACAGGATTAAAAGCAAGTACGTTATTATGTCTCTATATGTAGATGACATTTTAATATCTGGAAATGACAAGGGCTTTGTGATGGATATCAAGGCTTAGCTTTCATCAGTTTTTGAGATGAAAGACATGGGAGAAGCCACATATATCCTTGGAGTTAAGATTTCAAGGAATCGTTCGAAGAAACTTCTTTCTCTTTCACAAGAGACTTATATAAAGAAGGTTCTAGAACGTTTTAAAATGCAGGACTGCAAGTCCATTGATACTCCTATAAGCAAATGCGATAATTTATGTCTGAAATCGTGTCCAAAGAACCAAAAGGAAAAGGAAATTATGGAAAAAGTTCCATATTCCAGTGCAGTTGGTAGTCTTATGTACGCTACGATGTGTACAAGACCGAACATTTGTTTTGCTATTGGAATGGTAAGTCGTTACCAATCCAATCCAGGGCAAGTACACTGGAAAGCGGTTAAGAGGATAATGCGGTATCTTAAAGGAACTACAGACTATGCTTTATGCTATCAAGGAGATGCCTTGAGGCTCGAAGGCTACACTGATGCTGATTGGGCGGGTGATCTCGATGAGCGACGATCGACCTCAGGATATGTTTTTCTACTCGGATCTGGTGCAATATCCTGGAGTAGCAAGAAACAATCCTGCATCGCACTTTCAACTATGGAAGCCGAGTTTGTAGCATTTAGCATGGCAGTCCAAGAGGCTGTTTGGCTTAGGAAGTTCTTAGACATGCTAATTGATGCAAGTGACTTAGGTGTTGTACCAATACACAGTGACAGTCAAGCATCTATAGCCTATGTCAAAGATCCAAAATTCCATTGTAAGATCAAACACATAGATATCCGCTACAAATTTGCAAAAGACTATGATAAGACCAAGAAGGTAGACATAAGGTACATATCTACGCATGAGATGATAGCGGATCCGCTTACGAAGGCAATCCCCAGAGATGTGTTTTACAAACACTTATCATCCCAAGGATTGCGTAAGAGCTGAGTTGTACCAATGTAAATTGCCATGTCTGTAAAAGATCAAATTTAATAAAAGAACAAGTTCTTTTTCAAACATTGCATATGAGTTTCTTGAAAATGTTTGTGTACATTTTAAAATCTCAGCTATATTTTCTAGTATGTTGGACAGATTGAGGTTAGCTCTCTCACATGAGCAACCGCCTTTATTATATCAGACAGATAAAATAAAGATGAGACCCGTTTAAAGTCAAAATCGTCAGACGGATGATTTAGAGTCATGACTTAAACAAAATGGTCGTATGAAAGATCAGCATCATATGGATGCTTACAAATATCTAAGAGGATTTTTGAAATCTTATCTGTCTTATGCAAGATGTGGGTCCAGGAAATTAATGAGTAATAAAAAGGACCCAAAGTCAGACATTGTGGTGTCTGATCATCATCCTTACAACATCATTAAGACATACGCTCCCTGGGAAAGGAGTGATGTTGTAATACGTATTCATACTACGTATGCATTTGACCATTGGGTTAGAATAGTAAATTATGTTTACTATTATGTGAGACCCAAAGACCACATGGGTCTTAACTCGTTACCCTTATGGACTCTAATTGGTTCCTTTAGATTTGAATGGGAGATTGCTATCTTAGCATGTTACTTATGGACTATGGTCAATTCGGTCCGGCGGGGCATGTTAGAAAAGCAAGTCAAGTCAAGATCGAAAAGGATCACAAGAAGAGGAAGATTGATTTCATATTCACATCTGGACTTTAGAGATTCAAAGCTGGCCAGCCAATTGTAATCCAGATGGGATTCAATTGTTGAATATAAAGTATAAGAAATATGAAGAAATAATCTAGGGTAAAGCATGCGTTGATCTACTCAACTTTGCACCTCGAGGAGTGTTGTGTATCTCTAACAAGTGCACAACAGCGGACTCTATGCGCATGACGGTCACATGGCCTATTTCTCAATATGATAAACAGAAGAGTAAAAGGAAATATGTTTCCTTACAATCCCCTCAAGTGTGAGTGGGAGATGTTAGATATGGACGACATGAATACACCCATGAGGGGATGTATGAGGGTATACAGACCTCAGATGTCGCATGCACGAAAGCATGCACGAAGGGAACCTTTTCTCGTGTGAAAAGGACCACTCGATAAGTGGAAAAAGTCACTTTATAAGTGCATAAAGGCACTCGATAAGTGAATGAAGAAGAGGATAAGTAAAAGGGCTAATATAGGCTAATAAGCTTATAATTGGTTATTTCCTACAATAACTACCCCTAAAGCCTATAAATAGGACCCAAGGGTATGCCTTTTACACCCATCTAACCATGCCATAAGTTTGCATAAGGCAACTTGTGTTCTTCTTCTCCCTTCCATTAAAATCCTCTTCTAAATAGAGATTTAGGCGGTGAAACTCTGCTTCGATCCTCCGTGACGAAGTACTGACCGTTGTGGCGAATCCGAGGGCGAAGTTCCGAGATTACGGTGCTGCATACGCAAGCGTAAGTATCTACTTTATTATTCGATCCTAACGTCCTTGTTTTGATAGGATCCAACAACTTTGGTGTATAAATATACCTTCCTTCATTTGCTTGATTTGAAGTCCAAGGAAGTAGGTCAATTAACCCATGTGATTCATCTCAAATTCATTCTGCATTTCCTTAGAAAATTCTTGACAAAGAGAATCATTAGTAGAACCAAAAATTATATCATTAACATATATTTGTATAATGATAACATCAAATCTATATGTTTGGTAAATAAAGTAGAATCTATTTTCCAATAGAATAACCAGATTTTAACAGAAAGTTTTTCAATCTTTCATACCAAGTATGGGGTGCTTGTTTTAATCCATATAATGCTTTCTTCAACTTGAAAACATGATTATCCAAACTTTCATGTTGAAATCCTGGTGGTAGTTCTATATAGACTTCTTCCTTTATAATACCATTAAGAAATGCAAATTTAACATCCATTTGATATAACTTAAAATCTTTGTAAGCGGTAGTCTCGGAACTTTGCCTTCGGATTCGCCACGACGGATCGAGTCTTCTCACGAACGGAGTAAGGCTACTAATCCCACAATCTAAATCTCTATTTTAGATTAAGAACTTGGATGGAAGGAGAGGATATATTTCTGTAGAGCTTCGCTATGAAGAAGATGCTTGCATGAATTTCATGCAAATGGTGTAAGGAAAATGGCTACCCTTGGGTCTTATTTATAGCCCCCAAGGTAGTTATTTTAAGGGTAAGTTGTTCCTTTGGAACAACTTAATTAAGGTGTACCATGATGCATGGCACATTATAAGCTTAAGTTGTACCATGTGCATGGTACAACATAAGCTTAAGATATTCCCCCCTTTATTAGCCATATGTCGCATGCATTTATGCATATATAATGCGACTTTCCCCACTCATACAGAGATCCTCTCCGCAAGGGAACAGATTCCCTTTGACACACGACTTCGTGGGTGCGCGACGTTCGAGGTCCGTATTCCCTCGTACACCCCCCCACAAGGGTGTACAAACGTCTTCCATATCCAACATCTCCCACTCACACTTGAGGGGATTGTAAGAGAACGTCTTTCCCTTAGTTCTTTCATCTATCATACCGAGAAAATAGACCCTGTGCGACCGTCATGCGCGTAGAGTCTGTTGTTGTGCACTTGTTAGAGGATACACAACGACCTCGAAGGTGCAAAGTTGAGTAGTTCAACGCATGCTTTACCCTAGATTATTTCTTCACATTTTCTTGTACTTATATATTCAACAATTGAATCCCATCTGGATTACAATTGGCTGGCCAGCTTTGAATCACTAAAGTCCAAATGCGAATATGAAATCAATCTTCCTCTTCTTGCGAACCTTCTGATCTTGACTTGATTCGCTTTTTCTAAACATGCCCCGCCGAGACCGAATTACCATAGCCCATTAGTAACATGCTAAGATAGCGATCATCTCGTCAAATCTAAAGGAACCAATTGGAGTCCTTGAGGGTAAGAGTTAAGACCCCGTATGGCCTTTGAGTCTCACATAATAGCAAACACTATTGCTACTAACTCAGTGGTCGAAATGCATACGTGGTATGAACACGTATTACAACATCACTCCTTTCCCAGGGGAGAGTATGTCTTAATGATGTTGTACGGATGAAAAGATCAGACACCACAGTGCCTATCTTTTTTGAGTCCCCCTTACTACTCGTGAAATATTCACGGACTCTCATCCTGCATAAGACAGATAGGTTTTAAAAAAATCCAATGAGATCTTTATATCCTTGTGATACAGATCTCAGATCTTTTGTAAGCATCCGTATGATGCACAGTTCCTTTTATTTGACTATCTTGTTTAAGTCATGACTCTATATCATTTGTCTAATGATTTTGACTTTAAACTAGTCTCATCTCTATCTTATCCATCTGATAAGATAAGGCGGTTGCTCATGTGAGAGAGCCAACCTTAATCTGTCCGACATACACACAATAAAATAGCTGAGACTTAAACACAAATGTTTAAAATCATTTGTAAGAAACTTGTATGCAATATATAAAAGAACTTCTTTCTTTTATTAAACTTTGATCTTCTATAGACATGGGAAATATTACATGATACAGCTCAGCACCTACGCATTCCCATAGATGATAAGTGTTTGAAAAACACATCTCTGGGGGATCGCCTTAGTAAGGGGATCCGCTATCATCTCATGCGTGGATATGTATCCTATGTCTACTTCCTTCCGTTTGTCATAATCCTTCGTAAACTTGAATCGAATGTCAATGTGTTTGGTCTTACAATGAAATTTAGGATCTTTGACATAGGCAATCGAATCTTGACTATCATTGTATATAGGAACAGTGCTCGAGTCAAAGGCATTCGTCAGCCTGTCTAAGAATTTCCTAAGCCAAACAGCTTCTTGGATCGCCATGCTGAATGCTACGAATTCGGGCTTCCATGGGTTGATAAGGCGATGCAGGTTTGCTTCTTGCTGCTCCAGGATATTGCACCATTCCCGAGCAAGTAAACAAAGCCTGAGGTAGATCTTCGCTCGTCCGAGATCACCCGCCCCAATCAGCATCGGTATAGCCTTCGAGTCTCAAGGTATTGCCTTGATAGCATAAACGCATAGTCCGCAGTCCCTTTGAGGTATCTTAATATCCCTCTTCACCGCTTTCCAGTGTGCTTGTCCTGGGTTGGATTGGTAACCGGCTTTACCATACCAACAGCATAGCAAATGTCCGGTCTGGTACACATCATGGCGTACATCAGACTCCCGACAGCACTGGAGTATGGAACTTTTTCCATAGCTTTCTTTTCTTTTGGATCTTTGGGACACATCTCCAAACATAGACCCTCGCCTTTGCTTATTGGAGTATCAATTGGCTTGCAATCCTGCATATTAAACCGTTCTAAAACTTTCTTTATATATGTCTCTTGAGAGAGAGAAAGAAGTTTCTTCGAACGATTCCTTGAGATCTTAACCCCAAGGATATATGCAGCTTCACCCATGTCTTTCATCTCAAAGACGGATGAAAGCCAAGTTTTGATATCCAAGATAAGACGCTTATCATTTCCGGCTATAAGTATGTCATCTACATAAAGAGACATAATTACATACTTGTTTTTAATCCTCTTAATATATACGCAGTTGTCTTCGTCGAGCATGGAGAAAACCATACGACAAGACGACTTCTTGAAAGCGCATATACCACTGCCTTGAGGATTGTTTAAGACCCATATATGGATTTACGAAGTTTACAAACCTTATGTTTGTTTTCTTCTTGTACAAACCCGTTTGGTTGTTCCATGTAGATCTCCTCATCTAGTTCCTCCGTTAAGAAAAGCAGTCTTTACATCCATCTGATGTAACTCGAGGTCCAAACAAGCCACCATTGCCAGAATTAAGCGAATGGAGTAAAACGCACGACAGGAGAGAAAGTCTCTTCGTAGTATATCCTTCCTGTTGCGTGAAACCTTTCGCAACAAGGCGAGCTTTATATTTCTCGATGGAGCCATCAGCCTTATGCTTGATTTTGAGAACCCACTTGTTCCCAATGGCTCTACGTCCCTTAGGTAAATTAAACCAAGTCCCAGACTTGGTTTGTTTTCATGGATTGAAGTTCTTCTTCCATTGCCGCTATCCATTTATCTTTAGCAGGGCATGTGACGGCTTATTTGAAATTTGCAGGTTCGTCATCATCTTGTAGTAATGTCATGAATGTTTGAGGAAATTCATCCTCAAATCTCAGAGGTGTTTAGCCTCGTTCGATTACTACGTCTTGTTTGAGTTTGATCACTCCCACTTGGAATGACATCACTCCCCACTTGGAATAACAACACTCCCACCTCGGAATAGGATTGGTATCGTTCGTATCATCCATTGGTGAAGTTTGAAACGTATTTTCTTCTTCACACAAGAATTCTCCCACTCGAACGTTCCGATCCTTCTTGATCCCAAGTCTCAAACAAGGATAAGTCTTGACTTATCTCACCCTGTCTTGGAAACCTCTTTTTCCAAGAAGACAACATCCCTCGATTCGAATTCTATTAGACCCCCATTGTCCTCTTGACCGACGAAAACATATCCTTTGGAGTTTTCAGCGTATCGGATGAAGATACACTTCCTCCCACGTGGCCCAAGTTTTCCATATTTGTGAGAGGATAAATGTGCGTAAGAGGCACAACCCCAAGGTTTTAGAATGTTTAAGTCTGGAGTTCTATTGTTCCACAACTCATAAGGAGTGGAACTTACCGACTTCGAGGGTACACGGTTTAAGATAAATGTTGCCGTCAATAATGCGTCACCCCAAAAGGTGATAGGCAATTTTGCCTGAGACATCATTGATCGGAACCATTTCCATCAATGTCCTATTTCTTCTTTCCGCAACACCGTTTTGTTGCGGAGTATAAGGCATAGTTATTTGATGAACTATGCCTTTTTCATCACAAAGTTTCCTTAAAAACTTATGATTGATATTCACCGCCCCTATCGGTTCGCAAGACCTTAATCCTGCGATCTAATTGATTCTCCACTAAACTCATATAGTTTTTTAAAGCAAGCCAAAGCTTTCACTTTTGTGGGATATCAAATAGATATGTCCGAAACGGGTGAAGTCATCAATGAATGTGATGAAATAGGACTTCCCTGCGTCTTGTCTTAACATTCATTGGACCGCAAATGTCCGAATGGATAAGCTGTAATGGAACTTCGGCCCTTGTGCCAGTTCCCAAACGGCTTGCGACAAGTTTTCCCTACAAGACAATGTTCGCAAGTCGACATTTCAACTTTTGAAACGTTAGATAGCAAGCCACTTTTTGGCAAGTCTATCCATTCTAGTTGGTCCAATATGACCAAGTCTTGCATGCCCAACAAATGATCTCAGACTCAGAGTTAGAAACATTTGTTAAATGGAAACTTTCATTAATGGAAGAAGAATCATCATACATTGTATTTAAAACAATTAATCCATTACAAACATTACCAGAACCAATCAAAGAATTATTACAAACAAGGTCAACATATTGTTTATAGAACCTCCACTCGATAATCTAAAGACATTAACATGACCACCGGAAACGATATTCCCTTCTAATATCTGTGAGTAAAGAGGACGTCGTGCAATAATAATGTCCGGCTCCGTTGTCGAGAACTAGCTTACATGTTCCGACGCCTTTGACTTCAACACGAGTGTTGTTGCCGACGTATATCCACTTTGTTCCTTGAGTTATCCTTCGATACTCTACGAAGAACCTTCTGTCCTTCGCAACGTGGTCTGTGGCCCCTGAATCAATCAACCAAAAATAGTTAGATTCAGCAAAAAAACATGGAACTAGAAACACATATGTAACTAGTCCTACAAGTTACCTTATCACTTCCATCCGTACATGTACGGGCGAAGTGACCGTAACTTGTTGCACTTAAAGCACTTGATCTTCTTCAAGTTTTTCTTCTTTGAGTGCACATTCTTTTGCCACTTTTTGTTCTTTGTCTTCTTTGAGGTCTCCGGTTCTTGCTTACGTTCGTTCACCAAACCTTAAGCGTTTATTCTTCCGCTTATTTCCTCCATGTGAGGAACTAGCGGCCACGTGCACTTCTGCACTTGGTTTTGCGGCTTGAATCCGCTCTTCCTCGAGTTCGAGGTGTTTCGATACATCGCTTAAAGTTTTAATGCACTCATTATGAGTGAGATGCATTTTCATGTTATCCCAGCTATCTGGGAGTGAACGAATGACTGCTTGGATCTGCTGTTCGTCAGACAGCGTAACACCCGCATCCTTTAATTCAGATATTAGATTCGCCATGTGGCGGCGATGCTTTTTCATAGAATGATCTCGCCGCATCTTGTACGAATCAAATTGAATATTCAAGGAGCGGAGTTTGGTAACCGAAGTTCCACCAAACTTTACTTCTAGCTCAGACAATATGTCTTTGGCTAGATCGAATTCCCCGAAATAGACGCATTATGTCATTGTCCATCGCGGACAGTAACGTAATGCGTGCTATTTTGTTCTTTCGAGTCCAAGTGTCATAAGCTTCCCCGGTCCCCTCTTGTGTTGGGCCGTATTGCCCAACTCAGGTTCTACCATTATGTTTTGGAGTGTTTCGAGCACATCTTGCTCCTCCCAAAACATATTGGATTTTAATTGACCAAAGTTTATAATTGTCGCCGTTGAGCTTTTCACCTTTGTTAAGCTCTGTGACAATATTCTTAGAAGCGGTAGACATATTCGATTCAAAAAACTGCAAAGAAAATGAAAAAACACGATCAAAATTCAATGCATAAAGTTTCGATTCTTTAAACACTTGATAAGTTCCTTGGATGCGTTGAAATGTTACTCTAGAATCGAGAAGTTCACTACGTTCCCAACTACCATCTAGAAGTAACTTTCAAAGTATCCCTCTTACTTATCTTAAGTAAAAAAGAAATCAGAA
Organism: Scilla litardierei; assembly: GCA_030789695.1. Taxonomy (NCBI): domain Eukaryota; kingdom Viridiplantae; phylum Streptophyta; class Magnoliopsida; order Asparagales; family Asparagaceae; genus Scilla; species Scilla litardierei. Next base: position 152,407,789 of record CM061138.1, on the reverse strand, counting down.
ATAATACCCGTATGGTATTAGCAGCGGAAAATTACTTTGAAAAACATATCTTTCAAAATAGAATAGGTGAGAATTAGCGCAAAGAATTTTAACGCAACAATTGCCAAGCCACGAGACCTGTTCTACACACCAATGGGTTAGATAACCATGGCCGGATCGTGGTAGGGACTTGGAATTCTAAATTGCGCTGTCCCGATTTAAGGACGGGACATAACCTATTTGAAAAACATCTTTTTCCAAAAATTTGAAAGCACGTTGGCTAATCTCCGTAGAGTAGAACACACAACGTCACAAGTACATTGGCTAATCTCCGTAGAGTAGAGCACAATGACATGGCTAATCTCGCATGAAGTAGAGCACTATGGCTAATCTTCAAAGAGTAGAGCCAAAAAACTTCATTAAAACGTTAGTCCCGTATGAACTAGTCGGCACTGTGGTTAGCCCCGTATGGGCTAATCGGCACATTCGAGTTTGGCCAATGCCTTTTGTCACCCCCCCGTATGGGTCAGTAGGCAAGTTTGCAGTCGACTCAGACCTTCTGCCAGATTGGTCGACCAAAAACACAAAATTGGTCGACCAATTTTCGAAAGCAACTTCTTCCCGGCCAGGGCCTCTGCCCTGGCCGGTGGCTTGGCCAAGGGCCGGCCAGGGCCTCTGCCCTGGCCGGCCAGAGGGCCCTGGCGCCCTCGGGGCAGGGCCGGCCAGGCCCTGGCCTCTGCCAGGGGCCGGGGCCGGCCAGGCCACTGGCCGGGGCCAGGGCTCCTGCCCTGGCCTCGGCCAGGCCCTGGCCTGAGGCCAGGGCGCTGCCCTGGCCTCGGCCAGGGCGGCCAGGCCCCTGGCCTGAGGCCAGGGCGCTGCCCTGGCCCTCTGCCAGGGCGGCCTGGCCGCTGGCCGGGGCCAGGGCTCCTGCCCTGGCCTCGGGCCAGGCCCTGGCCTGAGGCCAGGGCGCCGGCCCTGGCCTCTGCCAGGGCCGGCCTGGCCATGGCAGTGGCCAGGGCGCCGGCCCCTGGCCACTGCCAGGCGGCCGGCCTGGCCGGCAGGCCTTGGCCAAGGCCGGCCACTGCCGGCCTGGCCATGGCCGGCCATGGCTTGGCCATGTCCGGTCATGGGCCAAGGCCATTCGGCGTTGGCTGGCCATGGCCCCTTTGGCCATGGCCGGCCCACCCCCTTGAATGGGGGTTGCCGCACTTATTCCTCCCCCTTGATGGGGTGGTCGCCGGTGGTTATTGGCCGTAGCCAACCCCCTCCGCTTGAGGAGGGGGGGTGCATGGCCTTCATAGCCCATTTGGCCATGGTGCACATGCACCAAATTTCCTCTTACCCGATGGAAGTAACTACCATCATCTTCCTCGATGAAGCACCCGTTCGTCGATGAAGCACCCGTTCGTCGAGAAATTAGTTATTTCCTAATGGCCGTGTGCCAAAAATTGAAAAATAACTTACTATGTGAACGGTCGGTTCTTCCCGTCACGGAGAGTTCCTACCATATCCGTAATGATAGGAGACCCTAACGTGAAAAGAACAACCGCTGCGTTCTCTCCGTCACGAAGCGTTCCTACTATATCCGTAATAGTAGGAGACCCATTCGTGAAAAAGACAACGACTCGTTCATAGTTTCGACGGGGTGGTGGTTTGACCGGGGGCGAACCCATATGGCTCTGATACCAATGTAGGATCCTGCCAAAACAGAGTTAGGATCGATAATTAAAGTGGAGACTTACGCTAGCGTATGCGGAGCGGTTAGTCTCGGAACTTTGCCTTCGGATTCGCCACGACGGATCGAGTCTTCTCACGAACGGAGTAAGGCTACTAATCCACAATCTAAATCTCTATTTTAGATTAAGGACTTGGATGGAAGGAGAGGATATATTTCTGCAGAGCTTCGCTATGAAGAAGATGCTTGCATGAATTTCATGCAAATGGTGTAAGGAAAATGGCTACCCTTGGGTCTTATTTATAGCCCCCAAGGTAGTTATTTTAGGGTAAGTTGTTCCTTTGGAACAACTTAATTAAGGTGTACCATGATGCATGGCACATTATAAGCTTAAGTTGTACCATGTGCATGGTACAACATAAGCTTAAGATATTCCCCCCTTTATTAGCCATATGTCGCATGCATTTATGCATATATAATGCGACTTTCCCACTCATACAGAGATCCTCTCCGCAAGGGAACAGATTCCCTTTGCACACGACTTCGTGTGCGCGACGTTCGAGGTCCGTATTCCCTCGTACATCCCCCACAAGGGTGTCCAAACGTCTTCCATATCCAACAGATATAACTTAAAATCTTTGTAACATGTATATGCTAAACGCATTATAATAGATTCTAATCTTGCTACAGGAGCATAGGTTTCATCATAATCTATGCCTTCTTCCTGATTATAACATTGTGCAACTAATCTAGCCTTATTTCTAACTACTTGACCAGATTCATCCAATTTATTCTTAAATAACCACTTAATACCAATAATAGGATGATCTGAAGGTCTAGGTACTAATTTCCATACATCATTCCTTTTGAATTGATTGAGTTCTTCCTGCATTGCTATAATCCATGAACTATCTTTACATGCTTCAATAATATTATTTGGTTCAATGGATGCTAAAAATGCACAATTAGTCTTTTGTTCTATTTGAGATCTAATTCTTACTCTATCGGAAATATCTCCAATAACTAGAACATGTAGATGATTAGGAATATCAACAAATGCTTTACGAAGACTTGTATTTTCAGAATTATCTCAGTAATAGGATTAGTAGAATCATCGTTATCTAACTTAGTGTTTTCTAAAGAACTAGTGATATGTATAGAATCTTCTTCATCTAATTGTGTGATAGGTGTAAAATTCTCATCAAAACTTACATGAAGAGATTCCTCAATACATAAGGTTCTTTTATTATAAACCATATATGCTTTACTACGTGTAGAATATCCTACAAAAATACCTTCGTCTAATTTAGAATCAAACTTATCTAGTGAATCCTTAGTGTTAAGGATAAAGCATTTACAACCAAATACTTTAAAATAAGTTACACGAGGTATACGATCATAAAACAATTCAAAGAAAGTTTTATTCATTTGTGGTCTTACCAAAATTCTATTCAAAACATAACATGCAGTAGCAACGACTTCTGTCCAAAAGTATTTTGGTAAAGAAATATCACATAACATGGTTCTAGCACATTCGTATAAAGTTCTATTTTTTCTTTCAACTACCCCATTTTGCTGTGCGGCTCGAGGAAAAGAGATGTTATATGCTATACCATGTTTATTACAAAATTTTGTAAATAATTCATTTTCAAATTCTCCTCCATGATCACTACAAATAGTGATAATGGATGAAGATTTTAAATTTTGAATTCTTTTACAAAATATTGTAAATTCTGCATATGCATCATTCTTATTCTTTAAAAATAATACCCTTGTATATCTTGAAAAATCATCAACAATAACAAATGCATGCTTATTACCATTCAAAGAGGCTACTCTAGAAGGACCAAATAAATCCAAATGTAAAAGTTCAAGTGGTCTTTTTGTAGAAATAGTATCTTTCAATTTAAAAGAGGATTTATGCATTTTACCTTGTTGACATGTGTCACAAAATTGTGTATGAGTAAAAGATATATTAGGCATACTAGAAACTAACTTGTGTTTTGAAATACGTGCTAAATGCTTAAAGTTAGTATATCCAAAACGTTTATGCCATAATAATGTGTTATCTGTTGATGCTAGTAAACAATGATGATTTGATGATATTTTCATGCATAGTATATATATATATATATATTATTCTTACGATTACCCTGAAATAAAATATTAGTCAAATTAAGATTATATATAATGCATGCATTCTTTTCGAAAAACTATTTTAAAATCTTTATCGCATAATTGAGAAATGGATAAGAGACTATGTTTCAAACCGTCAACGAGGAGCACGTTTTCGATGATTGGCTTGGTTGGATCACCAGCTGTTCCGATGCCAATCACGTTACCTTTGTTGTTATCACCAAAAGTAACGGTGCCACCATCTTTGAATTGAACGGTTGATAGAATATTGATGTTCCCAGTCATATGTTTAGAACATCCACTATCTAGAATCCATTTTTCTTTAATAGGTACATGAAAGATAAACATTGAATATTGGTATCCTTTTTAAATGGGTCCTTACGACTAGTCCTTAGGAAACCAAACCCAGGTGGAATTTGGTTTCTTCAAATAATTTGGTGAAGGAATAACATTTTGCATAAAATTAGACATATATAAATCCTTATCATATAAACAAATGTCTTTGGGAACCCAAATATTATGCATAATGATTTTCTTAGAATATGTAAGAAAATTGGTCTTCTTTAGCAAATGAATAGTATCCTTTTTCATATTATTAGAAGAATCAGTTTTCTTAGCCTCAATAAATACATCCATTTTCTTTTCTAAAATAACATTACCAAGAATATTGGATTTGGGAGTATTCTTATAACCCAATCCTTGTCTATGATTTGCAGGATGTTGTATTTTAAGTAAATTATCTAAATTATTCTTTCCTTTATTGAATTTGCTAACATTAGAAGACATGTTATCATATTTCAATTTTAAGGAAGAAATATCTTTATCTAAAGTAGAAATACGTGTAACCATAGTATGATTCTCAGATTTGAGAATCTCATTTTCATGTATTAACTTAATATTTTGAGAAGATACTGAATCGTTCTCAATTTTAATACTATCTAATGAAGAAGATGAAGAGGTTAGTTCTTGATGAGTAAGAACTAATGCCTTATGTCGAGAATTCAATTTCTTGAATCTCATATATAAATCATTAAAGGCTTCCAGTAATTCTTCATTATTTAAAATACTTATCTCATTATCATCTTGTGCCATAAAACACATATGAGCATTTTCTTCATTAAATTGATTGTTGACTTCTTCTTCTTCATCTGAAGATGAAGAGTCCCATGTTGCTGCTAGTGCCTTCTTTCTCTTTTCGAACTTCTTATCCTTTCTAAAGTTGTTGAATGTCCTTTCTTTAGGCTTAAGAAATGGACAATCTTTTTTCATGTGTCCAGGCCTGTTACATTGAAAACACAAAGAAGCATCAGTAGTTTTGGGCTTAAAACTTTTAAACTTACCTCTTCGTAGAAACTTCTTAAAGTTTCTAGTTATTAGTGCCATGTCTTCATCGTCCTTGTCTGAATTATCATTGTCTGATGAAGCGACGAAGACAACAGTTTTCTTCTTTGTATCTGCTTGTTTTTTGCGATCTTAGTTTTGTACTTCATAAGCCATCAGGTTACCAACCAAACTTTCAATGGTGAAAGTTGACAAGTCATTGGCTTCTTCTATGGCTGTATTCTTCTTCTCCCATTCTGACGTTAAGGCACAAAGAATCTTCCGTACTTGTTCCGTTTGAGAATAGGTTTTACCAAGAGCAATTAAGGAGTTGATAATGTCGGTGAAACGTGTAATCATTTCTCCAATTGGTTCATTCTCCTTCATTCTGAATAACTCAAACCTGTGAACAAGAACAGAGATTTTAGTTTCCTTTATGGGTAAATGACTGGAAAATACCCTAACGTATTTCCAGTTGGACAATTATACCACCATAGCTTCAAAACATATTTAAATGGGTTAATGACGGGAAAATACCTTAACGTTTCAGCGTTTCTAACAAAAACAGCCTAATGTGTCCCAAAATGAACGATAAGGTATTTTTGTGAGAAACGCTGAAACGTTAAGGTATTTTCCAGTCATTTACCCTATTAAGGTAAGTTATTTCTCTTTAACCCTTTTTTAAGTCAGGGGAAAAACAGACAGTTTGTAAAAAATTAACCCCCGTTAGCCAATTTTAGTTCTGGGTACCAATGTGTCCCAAAAATGAACGATAAGGTATTTTTGTGAGAAACGCTGAAACGTTAGGGTATTTTCCAGTCATTAACCCTAACTTTATTAGTCCCTTCATGTGTTACTTGGATTGTATGCTAGATGTCATATGCAGTTTTGGCCTGTGAGACACGGTTGAACTCATTCTTGTCCATAGCGCAAAATAGTGCATTCATTGCTTTAGAGTTATGGGTTGCAACGGATTTGTCAGTTGCATTCCATTGGGCATATGGTGTTGTAGGCTTCTCGTACTTGGTCTCAAACATGTTCCAAAGTTCGTAGTCGATACTGTGAAAATAGATCGTCATCTTTCTCTTCCAATTGGAGTAGTTGGAACCATTGAATAGTGAAGGCCTTGTAGTAGAGTGCCCTTTTGGAAATTGTGATGAAGACGTTGAAGTGTCCGTCGGATAGGTGTAGGCCATCTGAACCTTGCTCTGATACCAAATTTTGGATTTCCTGGCACACCAAATACACTAGAGGGGGGTGAATAGTGTAAATCACGACCATATTGCAAAATTAAAAGTAAATAAAAAATTGCATTAAGAGTGCAGAAAATAAAAGAGCACAATCCAGAATATTCAAACGCGAACACAGAGATTTTTATCCTGGTTCGGATCCTTGTGATCCTACGTCCAGTCCCCTACCCCGTAGAGATTTGAATCCACAAAAACACTTGCTCCCCGCAAGTAATCAATATACAAAGATGCCAGCACTCCCCGTGTTGCAAACTTGTACAATCTTTTCAACAAGATATTCACCAAATAAAATAAAGAAAGAGTATTAAACAATTTCACATATATTCTTGATAATTGATGGAATTATTGCGCAAGGTTGGTGATGGAATCTCCAAGGTTCAAGATATGAATTGTGGTAGAACACTCTTGGAAATTGAACTTCCTAAAGGGGCAGAATTTCTGCAGAGTTTTCCTTATGGAAATCTGAAAATTACACAATTTCTAGAGAGAGAAAGAAACCTTAAGAAAAGAGAAAGTGAAAGAATTTTCGTGTGTTTTAGGCAGAGATATGGGGGTCTACTTATAGTCCAAAAAGTTAGTTTTCGAAGGTTGGACAACTGCCAAAATTTTCGAAAAAATCTGAGCCGATTTTCCAAAAATTAGTCGACTAGGCAAAACTATTAGTCGACTAATAGTGCTGCCAGATCAGAAAATGGCTGTTGAAGTGTCCTTTGATAGAATAACGGAAGTAAACTTCACAAACGGACAAAACCGGCTAGGAACTGACAAAGTGACGTTGGAAGGTAGTTTCTAACTGCCATTAAATAAAAAATAGAAATCAGTTATAATAACTGACGTTATAACTTTCTGAAAACTGTCCGGCAGACTAGGAAAACTTTTTGTCGACTAGGAACAAAATTTTGAGAAATTTTTCAGAAATTGATCCTTATGCTTGAAAAATAGTTTTTGACCAAAAATAAATTTTTCATAAAAAATTTATTAGTCGACTAGGGAAAAACGCTGGTCTGCTAATTTTTCTGAAGTTTGGATTTTGAGGCTGAGTCCTAAAGAACTAAGATAGGGTATTATCAATGTTTAACAATATAAAGTTATGCAAGAATAAAAAGTAAAATTACATCATCTTTCTCAAGATATAAAAATTCATTGCTTGAGCTTCATCGTGCATTTTGATACTTTTTCTTGCAACGTGACTTTGATGATTGTCATATGTGAAAGTTTGAGCTTGATAATCTACATACAAAGAGTTAGTATACACACACATATATAAATGATTATATTATCAAGAACTTTATTGGAAGAGAAACTTTATATTTCCAACACTATCTCTAGGGTCTTGTCCGCTTGTAGTGTGTGGAACTGGAGGAGAGGACCCGACTGTAGTACGCAAGGCAGAAATAGCAAAGCTGAGGAGGATGACTACTAGAAGGTCTGTGGGTGGTTCTCGGGGTGGATTTACGCCCACCGGAGATGAACCTGGCCCAAGACTAGATGTGTAGATTGTTACTTTTCTTTTTGTTGTTTGTATGCCGATGATGGCAATTTTGTAACTTTTATCGATGAATGAAAAGAAAGACTTTTGCCCACGGTTGTCTGTTTAAACTTGCGTCATTTTTGCAATGTTCTTGTATTGCGTGTGTTGGGTTTGGGTATGGCCATGATGGGTTTAACCCAAGGATAAATTGCAGTTCGAATATTATTAAGGGGTTATATGTAAATTAAATTAGCCTTTGTGGATAACTGTAATTTACAAAAGTTTAGGGTTCCCAATACAAATGTGTTTTCTAACTACCCTACCATTGAAATAATTACGTTGTTATTTCCAACGTTAAGTTTTCAACGTTTATCAACTTCCCCCCTCCTTATGACTATTTATACTCCCTTTAATTTGTGAGAAAAATCAATGAACAGAATTTGTTTCTCATCTCTCCCAACACAAAGAAGAAGAAAGAGGTAATCTCGGTGGTGGGAATTTTTGGTTTCCGTTGGTGATTCTAAATCCGATCCAAGGCATTGTAATTCCTTTTCGATCCTATTCTACTATGAAGGTGATGTGTTTATCCACTTTGATTTTTCAACATTGGTATCAAAGTAGTCATGGAGGAATTCTTATTGACTTTTTATTTTCCGTTTGCTGTGATTTGGAGCAAACGAGATGGGGCTTGGGGTCACCTGCCTAGGGCCTTCAATCACCGTCGCCCAGGCAAGCAAATGGGTTCCTGAGGACTCGACGGCCATGGGGAACCGCACGCAGCCCATGCTCGGCACTTGCACACCGCTGTTGGTTGGGCGTGAAGGGTTCTCCCCCTTGCAAAGACATTAGTGCTTCGCCTGATTTCCATCGTTTGACGGTCGACAAGTATCCTGTAAGAGTTTCGATGGAGCTGAGGGTTACAGCAAAGATGGAGGAGGTAGCGGAGCTGAATGTTGCGGCGGAGTTGGGACCTGAAGGAAGTTCGAAGAAGAAGGTAGCCGATGGAGATGAACTGGATCCGTTGGATCTGTTGCCTAAAGATCTTGTTCGTTCATCATTGAAATAATCTGGGTCATTCAATTCTTAAGTGAATGAATCTCAAGTCTTGGATCACAGGTCATCTAGGGGCCCATGGTTAGTAGATTTCATTACCGTTTGAAATCCTCTCTTCGTCTCTGATACGCCTACTTTGGAGAGGCCCCAAAACTGGGGGCCCAAGCCCAACCCAAGGGAGGGAGGCCCATGAAGGAGGTACGGCCCGATCAATGAGACCCACGGAAAATCTTAGTCCCGAACCATCCACGGTCTGACACGCTCATAACCAGCCCACTATCACCGGGGGTAACCACTCCCCCCGAGCCTGAGGCATTAATGTCCATTAAGGAGCCCCGTAATCGGCTCCCCCATGATGCATGCAGGCACCATCGTGGGGACGGTTCTCGGGTGTGTGGGTGGGGCAGACTGCATGGGGGCGTGTATCGGGGGGCAAACGTGGAAGAATCTCAATAAAAGGACAGGAGGACGACTAAGAAAGGGATCGAATCCCAGGTACCAAAATCGGAGGTATTTCATCAACGAATTTGGTTTTCCGCCATTTCTCTCCCTCCCCCTGCTCGTGTCGAGGGTCAGTGTATCGACCTCCTCTCGAGTCATACCTACCCCGTCGAGTACGCTTCAGATCTTGATCTGACTTAGGCATCAGAGGGGATTTGACCGGAACCAAGGTCTAGCCACCCTATCGAGTTTCTCGTCTATTCAGGAAGAAGCTGACCCAGGTGACAAGGCTATCCCTCAGCACCCGACGACCTCCCTTGTTGCTAGTAGGTGTGGCTACCGGCTGGAGATCGAGCACTGAGCGAAGCGCCGAGGCTGCTCCTCGACGCCCGTCCAACCGAGGCCGAGCCCATCGGACAAAGCCGAGGCCTCCCCTCTGCTCCATTTCAGCCGAAGACCGACGTTCAACCCTGATCCATCTTCGACCCATGCTGAGTGCACGTGAGCTTGGCGTTTCCAAGAGATCTCAACCAACCCCTTGAGCACGTTGACCGTACAGTCATCGGTCAACGATTCAGTGGTGAGAAAACACCCGTAAACATCTGGCGCCGTCTGTGGGAACGAAGCTAACACTCACGTAAAGCAACCAAACCAACATTGACATGGCTCCGCCCTCCGCACCGAAGGGTGGACGCGACCCCGGCGTCGGGCATTGGTCCCCACCACGGTCGGCGAGAAGGGACCATGACCCCTCGGCGCACGCTGTAAGTTGGAGCTCCGAGGCGACCCCGGCCCGACCGTGCAGTCGACTATGATATGGAGACCGGGAGCCCACCGTCACCCCCTAGTCGACGGGACGGGTGTAGCAAGGGAGAAGCCGCGGTCAGACGAAGCACTAGTGGTGTCCGTGGTCATCGACACATCCATGGTGCGACGGCTGTTGGTCAATACTGGCAGCTCATGCGACATCCTCTTCATGTCGACTTTGGAAAGGATGGGACTACGAGACGAGGACCTGGAACCATGCTCCGGGCCCGTGGTGGGCTTCACGGGTCACTCCATGCCCATGTTGGGGCGATCCACCTCCCAATAACGCTCGGGGAGCCACCCGACTCAGTGACCCTGGTAGTGGAGTTTGTGGTGCTGAGGATCGGGTTGGCGTACAATGGGATCATTGGCCGCCCGCTCCTCAACGCTATCGGCACGGTGGTCTCGACTCTCCACCGAACGATCATGTTTTAGACCCCAAGGGGGATTGGGCCAGTCAACGGTGATGCAGGAAAGCTGAAGATCTGCTACCAGCTAGCAGAGGAGAAGCCCCTTGAATGGCCTGACGATCTGATGGCCTCACTTGACTTGAGGTGCGGGCCGAGACCCGCTCCTGGGGAGGGACAGGAGCAGATCCCAGTCATGAATGTCGAAGGAAGGTTTGTCTCCATCGGATCGGGACTGGACGCTGACATGAAAAGCAGGCTGATCGAGTGTTTGGAAGCCAATCTTGACATCTTTACATGGTCACCCGATGACATGCCCGGCATTGACCCCCGGGTAATTGTGCACCGGTTGAATACCGACCCCAATTTCAAACCAGTCAGGCAGAAGAAGCGAAATCTAGGAGGCGAGAAGATGAGAGCCGCCTCTGAGGAGGTGGAGCGTCTTCTCGACGTCGGCTTTATCCGAGAAGTCTGGTACCCGAAGTGGCTGTCCAAAGTCGTGATGGTCAAAAAGCCCAACGGGAAGTGGTGTATGTGTGTGGATTTCAGCGACCTCAACAAAGCTTGCCCCAAAGACAGCTATCCATTGCCTCACATCGATCACCTCGTGGACAACACCTCAGGTTATGAGATGCTCAGCTTCATGGACGCCTACTCCTGATACAATCAAGTCCAGATGGACCCTCGGGATGAAGAGATGACGGCCTTTACGACGGATCAGGGACCTTCTGCTACAAGAAGATGCCTTTTGGGTTGAAGAACGCGGGGGCCACCTACCAAAGAATGGTCAACAAGGTGTTTGACTCACAGATAGGGAGGAACTTGGAGGTCTACATCGACGACATGCTGGTCAAATTGAAGGAGCCAGGGGATCATATTGCCAACCTCAGGGAAACCTGTGAGCGGTTGCGAAAACACAACATCCGGCTCAATCCCACGAAATGCACATTCGGGGTGAGATCCGATAAGTTCTTGGACTTCATGATTACCAATCGCGGCATTGAGGCGAACCCCGAAAAGATCGAGACGCTGATTAACATGCGGGAGCCAACGACAATCAAAGAGCTGCAGAGGTTGAATGGACGCATCGCCGCTCTGGGGTGATTTCTATCCAAGTCGGCAGAGAAGTCCCTTCCATTCTTCAAGACCCTGAGGAAAGCCATCGCTGAGCCTGTCGACAAAAGGAAGAGGATACAGTGGGACAAGGAGTGCTCCCGAGCATTCGCCGAACTCAAGGAATGCCTTCGAAGTCCACCGCTCCTCTCTAAACCGCAAGAGGGTGAGTCGTTGAGCGTCTACCTAGCGTGCATGGGAGAAGCGGTGAGCACGGTGCTAATCAGGGAGGACAGTGGAGTACAGAGGCCGGTGTATTATACCAGTCGAGTCCTGATAGACGCAGAGGGGCGGTACACCCCTATGGAAAAGCTAGCCTATGCCCTCGTTCTCTCGGCCCGTCGACTCCGGCCCTACTTCCAGGCACACACTATATTGGTCCTTACCGACTCCCAATTGGAACAAAACCTCAAGAGATTCGATCGAATGGGGAGAATGCTGAATTGGGGAGTGGAACTGAGCGAGTTTGACCTTCGATTCAAGCTGCGCACGGCCATAAAAGGACAAGCCTTGGTAGACTTCATCGCCGAATGCACCATAGAAGGAGGGAACCCCTCTGAGGGAGGGGGCTCGGCTACGGTAACCACCCAACCCTTGTCCCTCCTTTCGGATGACATCGTACTTACTGGCCACCCAGGGGACCAGGACACATGGATAGTCCATGTAGACGGTTCAGCAACCCGGTCGGGAAGTGGGGCCGGGATTACGATTTGATCTCCCAAAGGAAGTGTCGTCGAGTATGTGCTTCGGTTCGAATTCCCAGCCACCAACAATGTGGCCAAGTACGACGCCTCGATAAACGGTTTAAGGCTAGCCGAGAACTCGGGGCCGAATCCGTGCGGCTCCTCAGCGACTCGAAGCTCGTCATTAACCAACTGTAGGGGAATTACGAGGCACACGAGGAGGCGATGCTGAGCTACCTGGCCATGGCCAAGACCGTCCTGTCCAAATTCAGGAAGGCTGAGACCCTTCACCTCCCACGGTCGGAGAACACACTTGTAGATGCCATGTCCAAACTAGCTTCCTCCTCGACCAAGGTGCTGGGTCGTACCACTATGTAAAGAACCTCCGATTCCCCAGCACGGAGGAGAAGGAGGTGATGGCGATCGACGTGGACCCCACCTGGATGGATCCAATCGTTCGGTACCTCTCCCATGGGGAAGTGCCAACGGACTTGGACGAACACCGAACCCTGGAGAGAAAGGCACTCTGGTACGTGAACCATGAAGGGGCACTTTACAAGAGATGTTGGACCAAGACAGACATCCTCCCTTACATTAAGTGCCTCGGACCTCGGGAGGCAGACTACGTCCTCCAGGAGGAGCACGAGGGGATCTGCGAAAATCACCACGGAGGCAAGACGATCGCCCAGAAGATCTTGAGGCAAGGATATTACTGGCCGACCTTGGTCCATGACGCGACAGAATACGTCCAAAGGTGCCAGGAATGCCAGAGGTTCGCCAAACTCGGCTCACCCCCCGTCGGAACTCGTTCCGATTGTCAGTCCCGTACCTTTCGCGAAATGGGGGCTCGACATCCTCGGACCGTTTACTTCAGGTCGAGGACAGAGGAAGTATCTGATCGTGGCGGTGGACTACTTCACCAAGTGGATCGAGGCCGAACCCTTTGCTTCCATCACTTGGAAGAAGGCAAAGAGTTTCGTATGGAACTCCATCATCTCCAGGTTTGGGATTCCCCGAGCCATCGTCACGGACAACGGGAAGTAATTCGACTCTGCTGGGTTCAAAGGCTTCTGTGCAGAGTGGAAGATCAAGCTCCTCTTTGCCTCAGTGGTGCACCCCCAGACCAATGGGATGGCAGAGGCCGACAATAAGTGCATCATAGAGCCCCTCCGTAAGAAAGTGGAGGACGCCGAAGGGAGTTGGCTGGAGGAACTCCCGGGGATACTCTGGTCATACCGAACGACCCACAAGCAGGTCACAGGCGAAACCCCGTTCATGCTTGCTTATGGCACCGAGGCAGTGGTGCTAGTTGAAGTAGGTGAGGAATCCCTCTGCATAAAGCATTTTGACGAGAAAAGGAACTCGGAGGGCTTGGATTTCGGCTTGGAGCTCCTGGGCGAGCGACGAGAGTAGGCCATGGCCACCATCATCCGCCAGAAGCAGAAGGTGGCTCGCTACTACAATTCCTGAGTTAGGGGGAGGAGCTTCCGCCAAGGGGATCTGGTCCTCAGAAAAGCTGCCTTCAGCCTGGAGATCACTCGTAAAGGGAAGCTAGCGGCTAAGTGGGAAAGACCCTACAAGGTCATCGAGGTCCTCGGACATACGACTTACCGACTAGCTAATTCAGAGGGGAAGATCCTCACCCATACCTGGAACCCCGAGTACCTGCACAAATATTATCAATGAGATCGCCCACACATGTATCTCTTTTCTTCCATCTTCTCGAATAAAATCGTTTGAGCCTATTCATCTTCGTATTTTACGACCGGGAGAAGCTCACTCAGGATGAGGGAGACCTCGTGGGTTGAGCACCCGAGCAGAGGCTCATAAGGCTAGGGGATAGACCCCTAGCAGGTTGACTCCCCCAACCGGCCGATAGGTTGAGGGTCCCCCCTTGGCCGGCCAGGGGGGTGGATCGATCGTAAGGCTGTGGGCAATTCTCCCAGCGGGTCGGTCCGTCGTTCCGCCGTCAGACTGGGAGTAGCCCTTCCAGCAAGCTGAACGACACCGACCAGCCGTAAGGCTGGGAAAACTCCCCCAGCAGGCCGGTTAACCGGCCGGCCATAAGGCTAGGGGCAACTCCCCTAGCAGGTCGGTCAAGAGGTCGACCTCAGCAGTCAACCTCATCGGTCAGTCGCAAGACACGGGGTCGCACCCCTAGCCGACTGACCGACCGAATTGACTGTAAGGCCGGGGCAACTCCCCGGCATGTTGGCGCGTCGATAGGATCGTGAGCCTGGGGATAGCATCCCCCATCCAGTCGACCGGCCAAACACGCTGCAAGGACGGGGGGCAACACCCCCGGCAGGATGGCCACCTCATCGCCAGCAAAACCCAAAAATGGGACACACACCAAGGGGGGAGATGAGCAGTCGCAGGCAGAAAAAGGAGACTTCATTTCTAAATAGAAGGAGGAGGGAGGGTGTGTTACACAACTGCAAAATAACCGAGTGACAAGGTTAAACCCTCATTCACTCGTCTCCGCCTGGAGCCCCCTCAGGGCCATCGGTAGGTTGCACATGAGGTCCACCCCGTGTCTCCTCCTCGTCGTCAGAGTACACCCGGAGCTCCTCAAAATTGATCCTCGAGAGTGGAAACCTCTTCTGGATCTCGGATTGGCAGCGGGCGAACCCCTTCTCGAACGCCTCGGACATAGCCGTGGCTACGAAAGAAAGGGCATACTCTTCCACATCGTCTTGGGCAATCTGAGCGGGGCTCACCGCCTCCAGCTCTCGGATCCGATCTTCGAAGATGGTGGCCCGATGCTGATGCTTCACCCGCTCCACCTCGATCTCTATGGATCTCGCATTAAGCTGGACTAGAAGAGCTTTCTCTCTCTCCTCCGCTACCTCCAGAAGGCTGGAGAGCTCCGGGATGTCGGCCGCAACGACGGGGGCATGGCCCACACCAGCTTTGGCGTCCACTTCGACGACCTCCATGAGCTCGGCAATCAGGTCCTCAGCCTTAGAATTCCCAACCAAAGCCATGTCTTTCTCCCTATCTGACTTCACCAAAGCAGAGGAGAGTTCAGCTACCCTGGTCTCCAGGGACTTGACGTATGCCTCGGCCAGCTGGCTTGCCTCCCCCTCACCCCCCTCGGCCTCGGCAGTCCGTGCCACATTAGCCTTGACCTGAGAAAGGGCCTCGAATTGGTGCCTTATCGAAAGCCCAACCGAGGACAACCACACCAAGAGACGGGGATGAAATGAAGCCCGCTACTAGGAACAAGGTATGCGAGAATGCCTCACCTGTTGACCAGCATGGACCACGAAGGCGGCTATGCGGTTGCCTTTGAACCCATCCAACGTAGCTTGGTCCGGAGGAAGGCAGTAGTTCTTAGCCAGCCGCGTCGCCACTCTACAGTCAGCAAAAACCGACTCCCTCGGCTCCACCGGGAAGCGAGGTCGTAGAAGACCCTCGCCCGGCTGAGGTAAATCGGCAGGAACCGAGTGGAACGCTCCCAGGTACCGCTCGTAAACCTCAGGGAGAGGGTTTTGCGACGGCGATGACGGCCCGGCCCATGGCCAAATGGCCTCAACCGAGGAGGACTGTGTTGGATCTGGATCGTAGCCTAGAGGGGGGGTGAATAGGCTAATAAAAATTCTCGTGCAACCCACGATAAATCACACGAAGTTATAAGCATAGACAGTGCAATAAAATAGCAATCACAGAGTACACACAGATATACCCTGGTTCGGTCGTCCCCACGACCTACTCCAGACCCCGAAAGCAAATACTAGATAGATATGTAATCCTGTACAGCTACAATGAGTCAAGATCCCAACTCTACTCTCACCTAGCTCGTACGCACACCACATGCTCTACACTCTCAATCTAGTCAGATGCTCTCCCTCCGTGACGACTCCCAAAGTCGTCAGGTCCCCAAAAAGTAACACAGAAGGTAAAGTTTCCCCTACAGAGATCGCTACACCAATACAAAGATAAATAAATAGATTTTTAGAAATGCTCAGTAATGGTGTGTCGTCTCTATCATTCAGCACGTGGTCAGATCAATCTGACAAGTAGTAGTCTCTGATGTCCCCTCAATAGTTCGGCTCCCCTCTCGATGAGACTTGCGCCCTACGTCAAAGATTGAAACTTGCGGCACCTCACCAAAGATTGAAACTTGCAGGTCTCCACCCAATTAATTTTTCTCCCAACAAATCTTGTGTGCCTGTAAACAAAAACAAAGTGGAGAATAAAGCTTAAAACAAGCAGGATCAAAAACAAGTAAGCATTTAAAAAGAAACAATGAATTGGCTGGCCCCTCTTGGCATATGCGTGAATCTTTTCTGTCGCTTGGAAAGGAGATTGAAGATCTGATGATGCAGCATGTGTGCAGTGGGTTTTGCAGCCGTGTGCCGAGGATGACGCGGCCTTTGTACTACCACTGCCTTGCAGCAGATGGGGTCTTTCCGGAGATGAAGCTGCCTCAAGATGATATCCCTTGAGGATGATTGCGTCGCCTGGCTTGAGAATAATTCACCCCAAAAAAAAACTTCGGCCCCCGTCTTTTTCTTTTGTGCAGATCTGTTAACTCTTCCTTGGCTCAAAAGATTTTGGTTATAGGGTTTTCTAAATGATTTGCAAAGTGCGGCGCCTTGCAGATTTGCTTCAGGGAATTGTTTTTGTGCGGCACCTTGATGAAGCCCCTTATAAAAAATGAGCACTTGTTTCTTTCGGCTGCTAGGGTATTTATAATATAAAAAAGAAAGGCTCTTTTAGGTTTTTTATTAAAGGGGAGATTGGCCAATAGAGGTTTTTTTTGTTAAAGCACTAGGCGGCTCAAATAATGGATTAAGGTGCTATATTGAAAAATGAATGAAGAGGAGACCTCATTGAAATTGTTTGCCAGCCCATTTGCACACACCCCGTTACCCTTAATTGTTTTGATCTCCTTTTTTTGGTTTCATTGAACTCAGATTTTGTGGCCTCCTCATTTGCTCTCTCTCTGATTTGTGTGCTTCCATGCTTAATGAAATTCCTTGCCATGCTAATGATGGTTTTATCTGATTCTTTATTTGATTTCCTTTGCACTTATGCCTCAATTAACACTAATTACCATGTTGCCATCGATGTTGCCACTTGATTTTTGCTTTGAAAAAAAATTCCAACCGGGCCACTCAAATTTTGCTCCTGTCACAAAAATAAAGTGCATTAATTTGTTTGCTTTGAAAACAAATTTTAATAGCAAACTGTATATATATAAAGTTTGCTATTAAAACAATATGTAAAGTTTACTCCTTAAGAAAAGGAATCAAGGTTGCATGTAACTCCCTTTGTAATTTTCTTGGCCAAAAGAAATCTACCAGCACACTTTATGTTGGCACAATTTAGAATATTTCCACGCCTTTCCTGAAACACATTTAGCACACACGTTACATATACCACAACGCGTGTCATCATCAAACTAGAGATCTTCGATCGTCGCTTCCAACAGACGGGGCCCAACCCTCAGACAGTGGAACGCCAACCTCCTTGACTTGGGCACGAGCCTTCTTCGAGGCGCCCGACAGGGGGGAGGATGGAGCTTGCCCCCTCACTCTCTTGGAACCTGCACTGGGAGGCCCGCCCTGCTGTTTCTTTCGGACCTCCAATACGTGATCCCTCCTTCGCGGAGCAGGCTCTGGGACCTAGACTTGGGGAGGGGTTGGAGAGGAACCTGGGGCAAATCCACTTGTACAAGGGGCAGAAGAAAGGGTTAGAACTGGCCGGGATAGCCCCAGATATCTATGATTCGGGTTGAATATTGCATATTTAACCCTCCATTTAGTCCTATTTTTGCTCATATAATGCTTAATTGTTCTCTAATACGTTCGTATTTTGTACATCATCATTCATTAGAGAAATCACCTTATTTGAGCACAAAACAGTAATTAACTGAGTATTTCTGCACTTTTTATATTTTTCATGGCTTGGTCTCGATCTCACGATTCCCACGACTATTTATTTGTATTTTTCTGAGATCTGTGCTAATTATTATGAATTTTTGAATGCAGAATACACTTTAAATGGAGAAATACGGTGGTAAATACGAAAATACGCTCGGAAATACATATCTGTATACGCCGCTGCGCACCACAGGCGGACACGTGGCACAATCTCGTGCGCTCCCGCTCCCATCCAACGGTCCTAATGCGGGCGATTCCGACTCAGGGATCTGGCGACATGGCCATCCTATGGCCATCCGATGTCAATCCAACGAAGGAGGACAAATACGAAACGAAGTCGGAATCAGCCATCAACGGGCGACATTGAGGGACACGCACGGCGATCTGTTGCTTTCCTGCTCCATCGGACGGGCGAGATCAACGGAACGAAGCGAATCAATTCGAACGCAAGAAGGCGACGTGGCATATTTCTGATCGTGGATTCTCGATCGAACGGACGCAAACGCAGCCGCTCGAAACAATTGATGCAGGCTGAGATACATAGGCTGCGGGGCGACGTGGCATCATCTGTCCCGTCCCTCTCTCAATCCAACCGCTTCAATCACTCGAGGCACACGCAAAGCAGTCGAATTCGTAGCGGATGACGTGGCTCGTGGCGAAGAGATCGATCTTGATCCTACGGTCCCATTTGAAGACGAAGACGAAGCGGAAGCGGGCGCAGCAGCGGCTCTTCAAGTGATGTGGCACGGCATCAGCCGTCCACATGCTCGATCCAACGGCGTACGAAGATCCGAGCTCGGATCGAAGGAAGCGAAAGAAGCGGGTCCATAAGCGAAGATCCGACCCGATTTGCCACGTGGCGGTTCCTCAGCGGATCGCGCAATGATCGGACGGTTTGAATCTATCAGCGGTCTGCGGGTTGATATTTTAAGCGGGTTTGGACCCGATAACGTGATTTAAACCCGCAATGCCCCTATATAACTTATTTCTAGGGTTTTTGGGTGGATTCTGGCGTATTTTGGGACTTTTGGAGCGGCTACTGTGCGTATTTCTCCAAGGGAAAATTCTGAAAAATTCCAGAGGCTATTCTTCCTATTCTAAGGGAGTTTTGGGTTCTAAAGTGGAGATTTGGTGATAAATTCTTGAACTTATACCCTGTATTTGGTGTATTTCATTGTATTTTGGCTATTAAAACGATGTATTTGGCTATGAAATCTGAACTTCTTTGCACCATGCATGGCTAATCTCCTTGTGCTATGGTTGTGAAGTAATTAGGAGTATGTAGTCGCTAAATTTCATGTCTTTAGCCCTATTATCATGTCAAAATTGCTCGTAACATTGATTTCTACAACATATTTGTTGGGTATTTGCTTATTGTCGATATTGGTTACATCCCATATGGCTAGGCCCTGACAAGGCTAGACAACTCATGTTCACTAATCTGAACTTATTGTTGCGTTTATCGTTTAATGATATCAATGTTGCTAGTGATACGTATATGGCTATTTTGACTAGTTTCTATCGATCCATCTTCCGACGTCTTCACGCCTTGACCGGGTGAAGCGTTGTGTGATATTAAAGACATGATATTTCAGCGATTATAAACTCCTAATGAAATCACAACCGTAGCACATCCATTCCTATGTGTTGGTGTTGACGTAGTTAGGGTGTCGCATTTGTTGATTTCTATATCTTTTCGCCCTATTTTAATTGTATAATTGTGTGCTTCGTCAATTTCTAGTTATATATTGTTTGAGTATGTTATACGGAGACGTGTGCATGCTTGATTCAAATATGATCTTTGCGGACTTATTCATGATGAGTGGTGATTTCCTTTATGAAGTTGACGTTGCACGTGATTAATCCTTTGGCATGTTTTTATTCGATTGATCGCCATACCTTCCGACGTTCTCGTGCCCTGACCGGACGAAACGTTGAGTTATAGAAAAGGTATTGATAATCATTGATTGCACACACCCTAACGAAATCAAACTCAACACATACTCCCCATATTTGTACCCCTACCGAAGTCACCGTAAATATTGCAGGATTTTCGTTTCTTATTCCAAACTCTTGATACTCTTGATTATACCTGATAGGTGGTTGGTTAACATCGTATTATTACTCTTTACAGATTGACGTTCATAGTTTTGCAGGTCAGTTGTCCCACGGATTCGATACCTGGACTCACCAGGATATTACTTGCACGATCTCCTGCGCTTGGGAGTAGTTCTCACATCATTTGAGATGAGGCAAGTTTTTGGCGCAGTCGCCGGGGACAACAGTACTTGCGATCTACGATTTCAGTTCGTTTGGAGGAACATTCGGTGAGATCCTTCCATCTTATAGTCTAGGATTTTATTTTTATTTTTTGTTTTCTTTTTTAAAAATGGAATATTTGGAACACATGAATTTTTATCGCACAAACAATTCGTATGATGCAGAGTACGATATTGCACACAAACATATGAAGGAGAAGCTTAAGATCGTTGGTTTTAATCAGACTGATTGTGAAACTTTCTTTCAGGCCTGGAGGAGGTTCACAGACATAATATCGAGCTATCCGCAGTATGGGTTCACAAAGAAAGAGCTTATGGAGTCCTTCCTAGGTGGACTACGACCACAGCTGCCGGAATTCTTGGGAGTCATAACGCCGACATAGCTGTGGAATTACATGGAGTCTTTATAAGAGAATGAAGAAATCATGAAAGAGACTTCAGAATGCGATTCAACGGAGCCTTCAAGCCTTGATCAAGGGGAGCAAAGCGTAGACGTACCTTTACAACACTTGAAAGAGGAAGTTCAATTGCTCATTCAGACACAGGAGGCTACTTCCCATCAATTCCAAGAGAACTTCCTTGCTCGGAGTCGGCAGATTCAGAAATCCATTGAAAATCTTACTCTGATTGCCACTTGCTTAGAAGAAACTAATGCCTTTGAAATTCAATTTCCAGAATCTAATGTGAGTTTATCTTCTATTGCAGGTATACCAAGCGAGCCATGCCACAATGAAGTCACGAATGAAAACATTGACATGGCAGGAAGTGTGTGCAAAAGAGAGGACGAGCTAGCAATTTTTGATGAACAGGAGGAGGAGATAGCGAGGGACGTGGGTTTAGAGATCATCGCTATTGAGCCCGTACCATTACCTCTGCCATTTTTTTTCCCAAAATCATTTACCCCTCTCCCCAATGGTTGAGCATCATACCGAGAGTAGTGCATATCCTTCAGGGAGTAGTCGTCAACATGATTTAATTTATTTCACCGACTTTGATGACTACATTTGGAATATTTTTATTGCGAAGTATTTTAAACTAATTTGGACTGACATAACTCATCTCTTACAGGACATTGGTATACAGCTTATAGAGATGCTTGGAGTTGTGTTGATGGGGTCCAATTTAGCTAAAGGAGGAAGATTACTCGCCGAGGAGCGCAAGGATCAAATTGAACAACTTCCTCCACCATCAAAGATTCGGGATCCGCCATTTGACCACGGTGTGTTCTTTCCAGTGGTGTAGATTTTATCTGCTTTCTAGGTTGCTTGCTTTGAATAAACTCGTACCCCTTTCGACATTGAGGACAATGTCCATCTTTAGTTGGGAGGTGTGTATGAGACCTTAGGATTTTTTTAATAAAACAAGGCAAAAGAAAAGAATGAACCACCAATCTCATCATTTATATCTCCTTCTTATACCACAAATGCGGGTGATTATGTGTTAATTGAGTTCTAAAAATTGTTTATGGCTTGAATTAATTTTGTTTTCCTTCATGGAATTGCTCGTTAATATGCTATTCATGAAAATTTTCAATTGCCATGATTAATATCTCGAAATAGCTTGAATCCATTTCATGCATGCTAATGTGATGAAAAAGCTTAAGTATACACGATTTATTAGAAAAGCCTTCAAGTTGAAGAGGAAATTTGGCCATTGTTATTGATGTTTATGTTCGATTTATGGGTGTTGAGTTGCTTACGGAAAAAATATTAACTTGGCTATAAAAAAATGAATGAATCGAACAAGTGTGCCACTAAAAAATAACTTGGTTGGCTCGAGAAGTACAGTCCGAGGGGTCCTTTTTGGCCTAATGCCCTATTATCGTCTGAATTGGGAGCCATTGACCGGAAACTCACTCATTTGATGGAGCGATCCAAGTTATACATTTTTCCGCAAATGTTGCTTTATGCGCGTTACGCGGAACTAAAAAAATGAAAATAAAAAGAAATGGTGAATAGATTAAGCAACTTCAATACCCATGTTTTGAACGATTGTTTTGATAGGCCAATTCCTTGGAAATGAGAAGACTAGAATATAACGACGTGTTATACTTTCGCGTGCGCAAAACGATGCTTGCAAGTTATTTATTCAAATTAGATTAGAGAAAATATCATGTGATTGATCTTGTGCATGGATTGTGTATATTGATAGTCTAGATCATGTTGGAAAGCGTATTATTGAGCCATGCCATAAGCGATTGATAGAATTGTTGTTTTATTAATCATCCGTATTCATCGCTCTTTTTACTAGGGACTAGCAAATCGCTAGTTGGGGGTGTGATTCGGGTTGAATATTGCATATTTAACCCTCCATTTAGTCCTATTTTGTGCTCATATAATGCTTAATTGTTCTCTAATACGTTCGTATTTTGTACATCATCATTCATTAGAGAAATCACCTTATTTGAGCACAAAACAGCAATTAACTGAGTATTTCTGCACTTTTTATATTTTTCATGGCTTGGTCTCGATCTCACGATTCCCACGACTATTTATTTGTATTTTTCTGAGATCTGTGCTAATTATTATGAATTTTTGAATACAGAATACACTTTAAATGGAGAAATACAATGGTAAATACGAAAATACGCTCGGAAATACGTATCCGTATACGCCGCTGCGCACCACAGGCGGACACGTGGCGCAATCTCGTGCGCTCCCGCTCCCATCCAACGGTCCTAATGCGGGCGATTCCGACTCAGGGATCTGGTGACGTGGCCATCCTATGGCCATCCGATGTCAATCCAACAAAGGAGGACAAATACGAAACAAAGTCAGAATCAGCCATCAGCGGGCGACATTGAGGGACACGCGGCGGTGATCTGTTGCTTTCCCGCTCCATCGGACGGGCGAGATCAACGGAACGAAGCGAATCAATTCGAACGCAAGAAGGCGACGTGGCATATTTCTGATCGTGGATTCTCGATCGAACAGACGCAAACGCAGCCGCTCGAAACAATTGATGCAGGCTGAGATACATTGTAACGACTGCTTTTCATGAATCTGGATTTTAATAGAGTATAATATATGTTTTGGTGGATTTTCTCCTCTTGTGTGGTTTTCGTCTCCGTAGCTTTCATTTTCGATCGATTCGTCGTATTTTCTCGCTTCTTCCTTAGGATTGTCGATTTCGAAGTATGTCTCTCGTGACGGACTTCATAACGGTCGTATCTAACTGTTAGATCAAGCCTAGGAGTCATAGGAATCGATCCCGGGGCCCCGTGCTCCGTATCGGTACTTTCTGTGCTCATTAGCCGGTGTAAGAAGGGCCACCGACCGACTAGATGACGATCCAGTCGGTCGGCAATCCTTCTTGGACCGACTAGTGAGCTTTCTAATTTTCTGAGGAAGCTACTGTTTATCGTTAGTCGGTCTAAGAACGTTGGTTGACCGACTAGGTTGCAAACTAGTCGGTCGTCGATGCTTCTTGAACCGACTAACTCTTAGTTCAGGTTTTCGACTGGAGTTACTGTTTACACTTAGTCGGTCTGCGTTGTTCAACCGACCGACTAGATCTCAAACTAGTCGGTCAACAGTTGTTCTTTGACCGACTAAGCAGTGCAGGAAGCCCTAGTTTTGCCCTAGCCGCCAGCTCAACCTATAAATACCCCCCCCAAACGACTTCTTCTTCTCCAACACGACCCTAAGCCCTAGTTTCTCCCCCATTGAGCCCCCATCTTCCTCCAAGCTCCATTCCTTCATTCCAAGACCTAAATCCATCATCCAATCCATCCATCTACTCTATCTACCCCTCATCTTCCCCAAATCTCCATCAAAACCCATCAAATTCCCCAAATCCCCCAAAACCCTAGTTTCCCCAAACTTCTCCAATCTTTTCCAGATCTGATCCTAGGGTTACCCGGAGTGTTCCTTCCGTCTCCTCTTGGTAAGAAATCGCTTCCTCTATGTTTTCATAGCCTATTGGTATTTTTATGAAACCCTAATAAATTTCATGTTGTTTGATGGTTGTTCCCCCTATCAGTGATTTCCCCATAGATTGGCATCCGTGTGACGAAGTAGTCGCCGTCCCCGGTGCTAGGCAAGTGAAACTTGCATCTCTTGATTTAGGCCATGTCTTAGGCCATTTACCTTGCTTTAGCGTAAAAGAGACTAGACGGTGAAAGGATAGCCGTTTAGATGCCATTGACCTAGCTTGACAACGAAGCTTGGTCCGTCACTTCCATCATGCTTGTATGTCACGTTTACTTTCCTTAACGGTACGCGAAAATAACTGTTCATGTCATCCATGCATCCTTAACTGCTATTGCATTTTAACTGCCATGTTTAATTTAATTAACGGTACGCGAATATGTTCATGTCATTGCATTTCGCCTGTCACGTTTAATTTAATTAACGGTATGCAAATTATCTGCTCATGTCATTGCATGCTTGAATACTCATCGTGATTGCGTAGCATCGCTACATACTAGTGTTACTCGCTCCGGCTAGGTGCACCCCTACGCCATACTTATCAAATACACTTTCTGGCTCGTGTTCCAGAAGACGAGCTCATCACAGCCTGCGGGCAATAGGGCACTCGTTGAGTGATCCCTTGTACTTGATACCTGAACACAGCCTGCGGGCAATAGGGCACTCGTTGAGTGATCCCTTGTACTTGTACTTGTTACTTGACATTACATGTCACAACAACCCCTTGCCACTTGTACTATACTTTACCTTACTTGTTACCACCGTACTTTACTTGCCATGCACCATGTTTTAATTGCTAGGTTGCTAGTTTACCATTATTCCCGTTTCCTTGCACAAGTCGTTCGACTTGCTGACATGTGCCCCTTTTCTCTTTTGGGTGACACATGTTAGAGCCCGAGTCTGAGTTACTTGTTGGGGAAGAGGTGTTTGCAGACGCCGAGCCCGTGCTTGTGTTTGACGGGGAGTACGTGGACACTGGGGACCAGTCCTAGTGTCTTCGTTGTGCTTTACTTTTGTTTAGGCAGTTGTTTTGTTATCGGTGCGTGGCACCTATACTATATTTTGTTATGTCGTTTCTTTTGTTGGCCTTGTTCTGGGCCTTTAGACTCTTTTCTTTTAGCCTGGTGGCTTTTCTGGATGTTGAACTCATTTGTGATGTTGGACAATATTTGTGAGATGTGAATTTTATTTCAGTCTCTCCTTGTGTTATTATTGCTATTCTGTTGTGGTTACAGGGACCTGTTTTTGTATTGTGGACGCTTATCGGGTTTGGGGCTTCACAGCTCCACTCTCGTGCGGACCTTTTCACGTACTCGCCTCCATTTTAGGGAAGCGGGTCGTGACAGGTTTTAGTGGTGGCCCATGCAGGTCCTTCTGTAACTGTGATTTTTGGAATAGTAATAATAATATTTGAATGTCCAATAAATTAAGTTCGACGTCCGAGTCATAAGCTATGAGTCTAATCTGATTTGTTTTCCTTGTCATTAGATGGCAGGAAGGCGTTTCACCCGTGGTGGTGGTAGTGGTGCGCTCCCTCATGATGAGGAGCCTGAGCGGGAACCCACCAGCGGTGAGATGATGCGGATGATGATCCAGATGATGCAAGTGCAGCAGGGCGTGCTTTTGCAAGTCCAGAATGCTCCACCTGCTCGAGCTGCCCGGGCTCTTCCCGATGCCCCTCGCTCTGAGCCAGGAGCGAAGCAATTTCGGGAGCTGGGTCCCGCATACTTTGATGGTTCTGAGGGTCCTCTGGCTGCCGACGAATGGATAAGGAACATTGAGGATAACTTGGCAATGGCAAAGATTAACCCGGCTGGATGGGTTGATCTGGCTAAGAGGCAGCTGAAGGATAACGCCAGGAATTGGTGGGATGCTGAATAGAAGTTGTTGGTGGAGCCGATCGTCTGGGCTACCTTCAAGTCCAGATTCGATGGAGAGTTCTTCCCGAAGGCTGCTCGGCAGGTGATGCTGCAGCGCTTTATAGATCTGAAGCAGGGGAGCTTGTCGGTGGATCAGTACCACCAGGAGTTCACGAGGCTCAGTCGGTTTGCACCTAAGATGGTGCAGGATGCCGATGAGAAAGCTCAGCGATTTCTCCAGGGACTTGCCTTGGAGCTTCAGAGCTTTGTGACCTCTTCTGACTTGGAGACATATCAGAAGGTTCTGATTGCTGCGAGGCGGCAGGAGTTGAATTTGAATCAGAGGAAGGGACATGTTTCCGGAGCTGGGAAGAGGCCTATGGAGCAGGCCAGGGCGGTGGTTAGGCCTGGTTTCAAGCCTAGTCATCCGGTGCAGTTCAAGAGGCCAGGAGGGCCTATCCTAAAGACTTGCCATTTCTGTGGCAAGACTGGACACCTCAGGGATCAGTGTAGGAGGTTTCTAGGACAGTGCATTGTCTGCGGAGATCCTGCCCACACCATCCGGGAGTGTCCGAAGTCGAGACAGCCTTGGCGGGCTCCTATTGCAGCACAGCCGTTGCAGCAGCGAGCTCCTGTGCCCGTTGGACGTGGAGCGCCCCTTGTTCCACAGAGACATGCCTTTCGGCAGGCTGTTCCGCCGAGAGGGCAGGCCTTTCTGATGACTGAGGAGGAGAGCATGGCCGTGGATGAAGTTATTGCAGGTAACGCTCATTCTAGCTATTTATCTTCCTTAGTTAGTTGATTCTTGATTATATTGGTTGCTTGCTCATGATTGTTTGCTAGACTAGGATTTGATTGTTAATTGATTGATTAGGTGTGATTTTGGTGTGCACATTTCCTGCACGAGTCCTCTTTGACTCTGGTGCATCGATGTGCATTATTTCTCGGAGCTTCGTGGAGAGGCATTCCTTGTCGACGTCCCCTCTTTCGAAGAGTTGGAATATCGTTACAGGGAATGGTGTGGTCTCGGTGCATCATGGGTGCAATTCTTGCCCGTTGGTGGTTTGTGGACGAGAGCTTTGTGCTGATTTCATTGTCCACGACATCATCAACTATGATGCAGTTCTTGGGATGGATTGGCTTGCGAGCTTCTATGCTACGATCGACTGTCGGAGGAAGAAGGTGGTGTTCGAGATTCCCGGACACCCAGTGTTTGAGTTCAGTCGTGGTAGCAGTTCGCTTGGTCCTGTCAGATTTCGGGCCAGGCCGGTGGAGGCTGTGGCTATGCAGATGGAGCTGGAGTGGCCAGCTGTGGTGCGAGATTTTGGCGACGTCTTCCCCGAGGAGATGTCTGGTTTGCCGCCTGATCGGGCTTTGGAATTTTCTATCGATCTTGTTCCAGGTGCGCAGCCGATTTCGAAGGCGCCGTATCGTATGGCACCTGCTGAGTTGGAAGAGTTGCGAAAGCAGTTGGATGAGCTTTTGCAGAAGGGTTATATTAATCCTAGCGTGTCTCCGCGGGGAGCACCGGTGTTGTTGGTTAAGAAGAAGGATGGTTCGCGTCGCATGTGCGTGGACTATCGGGAGTTGAATGCGGTGACCATTAAGAATAAATACCCGTTGCCTCGCATTGATGATATTTTTGATCAGCTTGGAGGTTCGAGGGTGTTTTCTAAGTTGGATTTGAGGAGTGGTTACCATCAGTTGAAGGTGAAGAAGGGAGATGTTCCGAAGACAGCGTTCAGGACGAAGTATGGACACTATGAGTTCGTGGTTATGCCTTTCGGCGTAACTAACGCGCCCGCAGTTTTCATGAATTTGATGAACCTGATTTTCTACGACTTTTTGGATAAGTTTGTCGTTATCTTTATTGACGACATTCTGATCTATTCGAAGTCGGAGGAAGAGCATGCCTCGCACTTGAGGACGGTGTTGGAAATTTTGAGGAAGCATCGTTTGTATGCTAAGTTTTCGAAGTGCGAGTTTTGGTTGGATAGAGTTGCTTTTCTCGGGCATGTGGTGACTGGAGATGGTATTTCAGTGGATCCCGAGAAGATTCGGGCCATCAGGGAGTGGCCTGTTCCGTCGTCTGCGTCTGAGATTCGGAGTTTTCTTGGACTTGCTGGTTATTATCGGCGATTCATTAAGGACTTTTCTCGTATTGCTGAGCCGATGACCAGGTTGACGCGGAAGGATGTCGCTTATGTTTGGTCGGGTGATTGTGAGAGGGCTTTTGGTATTTTGAAGGAGAGGTTGACGACTGCCCCTATTCTTGTTGTGCCTGATCGCAGCGGTGGATTTGAGATCTTTTACGATGCTTCTGGCAAGGGTCTCGGTTGTGTGTTGCATCAGCACGGGCATGTTGTGGCGTATGCGTCTCGTCAGCTTAAGGTTCATGAGAAGAATTATCCGACGCATGACTTGGAGTTGGCTGCTGTTGTGTTTGCTCTTAAGATTTGGAGGCACTTCCTGCTGAGTGAGAAAGTGAAGATTTTCACCGATCACAAAAGCTTGAAGTATATTTTCACTCAGAAGGAGCTTAACATGCGACAGCGTCGGTGGTTGGAGCTTATGGCGGATTACGAGATTGATTTGCAGTATCACCCTGGCAAGGTGAATGTGGTTCCGGATGCTTTGAGTAGGCTGCCAGCGGTGATGATTTTGACCTCGCAGTGGAGATTGCAGCAGGATTTTTGCGAGTCTGGTGTGGAGATTGTTCTTCCTGGAGAGGCTTCGTCGTTGATGTACATGCAGGTACAGTCGACGATCGTGGATCGGATTAAGGCTGGCCAGGCCGGAGATCCGAAGTTGGTAAGGATTCGGGAGATGGTGGAAGCCGGTCTGCGGACTGACTTTTTGATTCATGAGGATGGCTCGCTGAGGTTTGGAGCCAGGTTGTGTGTGCCTGCTGGGGATATCAGAGAGGAGCTGATGGTGGAGGCACACAGTTCGCTGTATTCTGTGCATCCTGGTGGCACCAAGATGTACCGGGATCTTCGTCTGAATTATTGGTGGCATGGTATGAAGAGGAGCGTGGCTCGGAGTGTAGCCAAGTGTTTGGTTTGCCAGCAAGTGAAGGCGGAGCATCAGCGTTCGGTCGGGTTGCTACAACCGCTTCCGATTCCGGAGTGGAAGTGGCAACACATCACTATGGACTTCGTGACTGGACTACCTCGGAGTCCGAAGCAGAATGACGCGATTTGGGTGATCGTAGATCGATTGACCAAATCTGCGCACTTTATTCCGTTCCGAGTGGGGCAGTCCACTGAGGCGCTAGCGAGGAGATATATGGAGGTAAATTCTTTTACTCTCCGTTTTATTTCCTCTTCCTAGTTTAGATAGCGATGTAACGTGAATCGTGCAGGGGGTTGTGCGACTTCATGGAGTCCCCGTGAGTATCGTGTCTGACAGAGACACGAGGTTCACATCTCAGTTCTGGCAGAGTTTGCAGAAGAGTTTGGGTACGCGTCTGAGTTTCAGCACGGCGTACCATCCGCAGACGGATGGCCAGTCCGAGAGGACGATTCAGATTTTGGAAGACATGCTGAGGGCGTGCATGTTGGATTTCAAGGGTTCGTGGGAGGACCATCTACATCTGGTAGAGTTTTCCTACAACAACAGCTTCCAGGCGAGTATTGGCATGGCGCCATTCGCCGCTCTTTATGGGAGGAAATGTCGATCGCCATTGAGTTGGGATGACGTTGGTGATCGGGAGTTGTTGGGACCTGAGATGATCGTGGAGGCCGTGGATATCGTCAGGAATATTCGGGAGAGGTTGAGAATTGCTCAGGACCGTTTTAAGCATTGGTCGGATGCTAAACGGCGTCCTTTGGAGTTTCAGCCAGGCGACCATGTGTTCTTGAAGATTTCCTCGAATCGTGGTGTGATTCGTTTTGGGAAGCGTGGAAAGTTGAGCCCGCGATACATTGGACCATTTGACATTTTGGAGAGGGTTGGCGAGGTAGCTTATCGCTTGGCCTTGCCGCCGTCTTTGGAAGGAGTTCACAATGTTTTCCATGTGTCGCAGCTTCGTCGATACATTAGCGATCCGTCTCATGCGGTGGATTTTTCGGAGATTACCGTTCGCCCCGATATGACGTATGACCAGCATCCAGTGCAGATTCTGGACAAGCGGCAGAAATCGCTTCGGAACAAGATTGTCAATCTTGTGAGGGTGATGTGGCGACACGGTTCACCTGGAGAGTCTACTTGGGAGAATGAGGAAGAGATGCGGGAGCGTTTCCCACTTTTGTTTCCGGACTCGTGAGTTTTTGGAAATTCCGAGGACGGAATTTTTCTTAAGTTGGGGAGGATGTAACGACTGCTTTTCATGAATCTGGATTTTAATATAGTATAATATATGTTTTGGTGGATTTTCTCCTCTTGTGTGGTTTTCATCTCCGTAGCTTTCATTTTCGATCGATTCGTCGTATTTTCTCGCTTCTTCCTTAGGATTGTCGATTTCGAAGTATGTCTCTCGTGACGGACTTCATAACGGTCGTATCTAACTGTTAGATCAAGCCTAGGAGTCATAGGAATCGATCCCGGGGCCCCGTGCTCCGTATCGGTACTTTCTGTGCTCATTAGCCGGTGTAAGAAGGGCCACCGACCGACTAGATGACGATCCAGTCGGTCGGCAATCCTTCTTGGACCGACTAGTGAGCTTTCTAATTTTCTGAGGAAGCTACTGTTTATCGTTAGTCGGTCTAAGAACGTTGGTTGACCGACTAGGTTGCAAACTAGTCGGTCGTCGATGCTTCTTGAACCGACTAACTCTTAGTTCAGGTTTTCGACTGGAGTTACTGTTTACACTTAGTCGGTCTGCGTTGTTCAACCGACCGACTAGATCTCAAACTAGTCGGTCAACAGTTGTTCTTTGACCGACTAAGCAGTGCAGGAAGCCCTAGTTTTGCCCTAGCCGCCAGCTCAACCTATAAATACCCCCCCCAAACGAATTCTTCTTCTCCAACACGACCCTAAGCCCTAGTTTCTCCCCCATTGAGCCCCCATCTTCCTCCAAGCTCCATTCCTTCATTCCAAGACCTAAATCCATCATCCAATCCATCCATCTACTCTATCTACCCCTCATCTTCCCCAAATCTCCATCAAAACCCATCAAATTCCCCAAATCCCCCAAAACCCTAGTTTCCCCAAACTTCTCCAATCTTTTCCAGATCTGATCCTAGGGTTCCCCGGAGTGTTCCTTCCGTCTCCTCTTGGTAAGAAATCGCTTCCTCTATGTTTTCATAGCCTATTGGTATTTTTATGAAACCCTAATAAATTTCATGTTGTTTGATGGTTGTTCCCCCTATCAGTGATTTCCCCATAGATTGGCATCCGTGTGACGAAGTAGTCGCCGTCCCCGGTGCTAGGCAAGTGAAACTTGCATCTCTTGATTTAGGCCATGTCTTAGGCCATTTACCTTGCTTTAGCGTAAAAGAGACTAGACGGTGAAAGGATAGCCGTTTAGACGCCATTGACCTAGCTTGACAACGAAGCTTGGTCCGTCACTTCCATCATGCTTGTATGTCACGTTTACTTTCCTTAACGGTACGCGAAAATAACTGTTCATGTCATCCATGCATCCTTAACTGCTATTGCATTTTAACTGCCATGTTTAATTTAATTAACGGTACGCGAATATGTTCATGTCATTGCATTTCGCCTGTCACGTTTAATTTAATTAACGGTATGCAAATTATCTGCTCATGTCATTGCATGCTTGAATACTCATCGTGATTGCGTAGCATCGCTACATACTAGTGTTACTCGCTCCGGCTAGGTGCACCCCTACGCCATACTTATCAAATACACTTTCTGGCTCGTGTTCCAGAAGACGAGCTCATCACAGCCTGCGGGCAATAGGGCACTCGTTGAGTGATCCCTTGTACTTGATACCTGAACACAGCCTGCGGGCAATAGGGCACTCGTTGAGTGATCCCTTGTACTTGTACTTGTTACTTGACATTACATGTCACAACAACCCCTTGCCACTTGTACTATACTTTACCTTACTTGTTACCACCGTACTTTACTTGCCATGCACCATGTTTTAATTGCTAGGTTGCTAGTTTACCATTATTCCCGTTTCCTTGCACAAGTCGTTCAACTTGCTGACATGTGCCCCTTTTCTCTTTTGGGTGACACATGTTAGAGCCAGAGTCTGAGTTACTTGTTGGGGAAGAGGTGTTTGCAGACGCCGAGCCCGTGCTTGTGTTTGACGGGGAGTACGTGGACACTGGGGACCAGTCCTAGTGTCTTCGTTGTGCTTTACTTTTGTTTAGGCAGTTGTTTTGTTATCGGTGCGTGGCACCTATACTATATTTTGTTATGTCGTTTCTTTTGTTGGCCTTGTTCTGGGCCTTTAGACTCTTTTCTTTTAGCCTGGTGGCTTTTCTGGATGTTGAACTCATTTGTGATGTTGGACAATATTTGTGAGATGTGAATTTTATTTCAGTCTCTCCTTGTGTTATTATTGCTATTCTGTTGTGGTTACAGGGACCTGTTTTTGTATTGTGGACGCTTATCGGGTTTGGGGCTTCACAGCTCCACTCTCGTGCGGACCTTTTCACGTACTCGCCTCCATTTTAGGGAAGCGGGTCGTGACATACATAGGCTGCGGGGCGACGTGGCATCATCTGTCCCGTCCCTCTCTCAATCCAACCGCTTCAATCACTCGAGGCACACGCAAAGCAGGCGAATTCGTAGCGGATGACGTGGCTCGTGGCGAAGCGATCGATCTTGATCCTACGGTCCCATTTGAAGACGAAGACGAAGCGGAAGCGGGCGCAGCAGCGACTCTTCAAGTGATGTGGCACGGCATCAGCCGTCCACATGCTCGATCCAACGGCGTACGAAGATCCGAGCTCGGATCGAAGGAAGCGAAAGAAGCGGGTCCATGAGCGAAGATCCGACCCGATTTGCCACGTGGCGGTTCCTCAGCGGATCGCGCAATGATCGGACGGTTTGAATCTATCAGCGGTCTGTGGGTTGATATTTTAAGCAGGTTTGGACCCGATAACGCGATTTAAACCCGCAATGCCCCTATATAACTTATTTCTAGGGTTTTGGGTGGATTCTGGCGTATTTTGGGACTTTTGGAGCGGCTACTGTGCGTATTTCTCCAGGGGAAAATTCTGAAAAATTCTAGAGGCTATTCTTCCTATTCTAAGGGAGTTTTGGGTTCTAAAGTGGAGATTTGGTGATAAATTCTTGAACTTATACCCCGTATTTGGTGTATTTCATTGTATTTTGGCTATTAAAACGATGTATTTGGCTATGAAATCTGAACTTCTTTGCACCATGCGTGGCTAATCTCCTTGTGCTATGGTTGTGAAGTAATTAGGAGTATGTAGTCGCTAAATTTCATGTCTTTAGCCCTATTATCGTGTCAAAATTGTTCGTAACATTGATTTCTACAACGAATTTGTTGGGTATTTGCTTATTGTCGATATTGTTTACATCCCATATGGCGAGGCCCTGACAAGGTTAGCCAACTCTTGTTCACTAATCTGAACTTATTGTTGCATTTATCGTTTAATGAAATCAATGTTGCTAGTGATACATATATGGCTATTTTGACTAGTTTCTATCGATCCATCTTCTGACGTCTTCACGCCTTGACCGGGTGAAGCGTTGTGTGATATTAAAGACATGATATTTCAGCGATTATAAACTCCTAATGAAATCACAACCGTAGCACATCCACTTCATATGTGTTGGTGTTGACGTAGTTAGGGTGTCGCATTTGTTGATTTCTATATCTTTTCGCCCTATTTTAATTGTATAATTGTGTGCTTCGTCAATTTCTAGTTATATATTGTTTGAGTATGTTATACGGAGACGTGTGCATGCTTGATTCGAATCTGATCTTTGCGGACTTATTCGTGATGAGTTGTGATTTCCTTTATGAAGTTGACGTTGCATGTGATTAATCCTTTGGCACGTTTTTATTCGCTTGATCGCCATACTTTCTGACGTTCTCGTGCCCTGACCGGACGAAACGTTGAGTTATAGAAAAGGTATTGATAATCATTGATTGCACACACCCTAACGAAATCAAACCCAACACATACTCCCCATATTTTTACCCCTACCGAAGTCACCGTAAATATTGCAGGATTTTCGTTTCTTATTCCAAACTCTTGATTCTCTTGATTATACCTGATAGGTGGTTGGTTAACATCGTATTATTACTCTTTACAGATTGACGTTCATAGTTTTGCAGGTCAGTTGTCCCACGGATTCGATACCTGGACTCACCAGGATATTACTTGCACGATCTCCTGCGCTTGGGAGTAGTTCCCACATCATTTGAGATGAGGCAATCTGCTCCTCTGAGCGGCAGACGTCAGCAGAACTCACCAATGGGCCAAGTGGACTTTTGCAAGTTAAGATCATCAAAGAGAACGTCGATTCCTCGGTCCCTCGTAGGGACCGCCAGCAGGGTCTTCACCGCCTCAAGCTCGGCGTCGGTTGGGTCGCCCAGCTCAAGAGCCAGCGTGCCGACGGTGCTCCATTGGGTCGGGAAATCTGCGTCTGACGGGAAGACGACGAAGACGTATTCACCCTTCCAGAGCTTAAAGGAGCTTGGCAGCCCCAGCACCAAGCTCATCTTTGGCCGAGCACTGATATAAATCCAGGCCCCCGACTGATGATGGCTCAGACGGTAGAATTGGGCGAAGAGTTGGAGGGAGGGGACCACCCCCTTCAGTACACAGAGAACAACGAACCCGACGATGAGCCCAATGGCGTTGGGGCAAAATTGGCATAAAACCGCTCTATGAGCTCGCAGAAATTCGGCGATGAAGGGGTGGAGAGGAAACTGAAGCCCGAACCGAAAACACTTTTCGTATACCCCAACCTCACGTGGACCGGGGAAGTAGATCTGATCGTCGGTTTCAGGAGCCTAGGCAGAGTATAGGGGAAGAAGATAGCGGGTGCCAATATCCCCAATGGAGGTGGCACAAACGGACGAGGGCCACCCCAGAACCTCGGAGGGCACTCCTGAAAGCAGCCCCCATGACAGCGAATCGCCGTGACCGACCCACAAGCCAGTCTGGGACCACCGACGTCCTCTGGCTGACCCGAACCAGTGGCGGAGGATGACGACATGAGGTGAAGCTTGAACAGGATTCAGTTCGACGAAGAGAAAAGGGAAGAGATGGGGGGCTGATGATTGGTGATGCCAGCCCGATGGACGTCGACTCCCCTTTTAACCCCTCTCTTTCCCCAAGACGACCCCTCGCACGGTGGGGATGAACGCGTGGGGGCACATGGCAGCATCTGTGAGCTGATGGCGCTTCGAAACCCACACCTAGAGGGATTTGAACGGGCCGCCTCATGATGGCCTCTATTTAATGAACCAGCCTCGACTGGCATGCCTGTCAAAATCGGTGGAAGTCACATCGACCGAGCCGAGCCGGCTGGAGCGGATCGACACGACCGATGGGGGCAATTGATATGCCTACTTTGGATAGGCCCCAAAACCGGGGGGCCCGAGCCCAACCTGAGGGCGGGAGACCCACGAAGAAGGTACGGCTCGATCAATGAGACCCACGGGAAATCTCAGACCCAAACCATCCACGGTCCGACACGCTCATAACCAGCCCACTATCACCGGGGTAACCACACCCCCCGAAGCACGAGGCCTTAATGTCTATTAAGGAGCCCCGTAATCGGCTCCCCCATGACGCAGGAAGGCGCCATCGTGGGGATGGATCTCGGAGGCGTGGGTGGGGCGGACTACGTGGGGGCGTGGATCTGGGGCAAATGTGGATGAAGCTCAATAAAAGGACAGGAGGACGACTAAGCAAGGGATCAAATCCCATGTACCAAAATCAGAGGTATTCCATCAACGACTTCGGTTTTCTGCCATTTCTCTCCCTCCCCCTGCCGTGCCGAGGGTCAGCGTATCGACCTCCTCTCGAGTCATACCTACCCCGTCGAGTACTCTTCAGACCTTGATTTGACTTAGGCATCGGAGGGGATTCGGCCGGAACCAAGGTCTGGCCACCCTGACGAGTTTCTCGTCTATTCAGGAAGAAGTTGACCCAGGCGCCGAGGCAATCCCTCAGCGCCCGACGACCACCCTCGCTGCTAGCGGGTGTGGCTACCGACCGGAGACCGAGCACTGAGCGAAGTGCCGAGGCTGCTCCTCGACGCCCGTCCAACCGAGGCCAAGCCCATCGGACAGAGTCGAGGCCTCCCCTCTGCTCCGTTTCAGCCGAAGACCGACGCTCAACCCTAATTCCATCTCCGACCCACGATGAACACACGTGAGCTTGGCGTGTCCAAGGGATCTCAACCGACCACTTAACCACGTTGACCGTACAGTCATCGATCAACGATTCAGTGGTGAGAAAACACCCGTAAACAGTCTCTAACCTCTAGCTCACTGAAGAAGCCATGTGCGATGAGGCTCGTTTGCTAAAGTTAGTTAGTTGTTGTAACTAATTCTGTTAGAGTTAGTTGAAGAGTCTGAAGTGTATAAAAGAGAAAAGGATTTCATTCTATAATCATCGATCATTTTGATGAAATAAAATCAATCTCACAAATTCCACCAATTCTCATTTTCTCTTTTAGTTTGTTCTTGATTCGCTAACCTTCTAACGGTGAACTCTTTGTGAGCCAATGGGCCGACGAGCGAAACGACAGGAGGAGGAGGATCCGGAGGAGGAGCAGGTGGAGGAACAGGCAGAGGAGCAACCTGAGTAGATGCCATCTCCACAATTGGTATCAGAGCATCCATGTTCAAGCCAAGGGGAGGATTCGAATGCCGAAGGTAACGCTATTAATGCAGACTCTTGGATGGAGAGATTTCAGAAGCTGGAAGATCAACAGAAGTCAATGCATCATCGAGTCGAGCAACGATGGGGAGTTATACAGCAGCTGTTGCAACAACAAATGGCATACAAAATTTTAGTATGGTGCAAGTAAGATCAATGAACTCTACATGAATTCTTTAGCATTTCTTTCCTATGGAGGTGGTCGACCTTTTCAAACGGAAGGTGTTCGATCATTTTCCCATGATGAGAATCGTTCTGGAAATAGACGAGGGAACATTATGGAGCGAGGGACCCTAAGGGTTTGAGGCTAGAATTTACAATATTCAAAAGAGGGATGAGGTTATTCCTTGGGTGAATCAAGTGTTACAAATCTTTGATTACTACAGAATAAATAGAAATTCTTGGGTGAACATCGGTGGTTTTTATTTGAAAGAAGAAGCTCGTCAATGATACGATTAGGCGAGAGTCAATGTTGAAGGGTTCTAATTTTAGAAAACCTTCAAGAAGGAGATCTTAGCTCATTTTGGACCATCAGAAATGGAGAAGCCATTCCAAGTATTCTCGTTTTTGAAGCAGGAGGGTTTGGTGCTTGAATATTTGAGAAAGTTGGAGAAGATGATGGGGTTCTTGGACCAATTACATCCGAAATATATCCTCGACAAGTTCGCTGGTGGCCTTAAGGATGAAATAGGGTATGAAGTAGTGGCAGCAGAACCATCGGATCTCTGGAAAGCTATCTGCCTTGATAAGAATTTTGAAGAGAAGTTTCTTAATGCTAGGAGATCCAATCGAACAACTAATGGTGTTGTAACATAGGCCAAGACAGCTGGTAGCACTCCAATATCTGTGAATGATGGCAAGACCACCTTGTAGACTCCCATTTCCAGGAAGTTGACACTGGATGAGATCCAATACATACGTAAGAATCACATATGTTTTGCTTGTGATGAGAAGTGGAGCAGGGATCATCAATGCAAGAAGCTGTTCAGTATGGAAGGAGTGAGGGAGGATGATGATCGTACTGGTGAATTCAAGGAGAAAGGTGATCTTGGAGCTAAGGAGATGTCTTGGCAGGAACCAGTTGGGGAGAAAACTAAGGATCTGGCTGCCATTTCGTTGCAAGCGATGTGTGGCATTCCAACAACCCACACACTGCGGTTTGAAGGAAGCATCAAGGGGAAAAGTGTTCAGGTCTTGGTGGACTCAGGTTCAACCCATAGTTTTATTCACCCAAAGTTAGCTAATACCTTGGGTTTGGAGATAGAAAATTCTAAAAATTTCAAGGTTATGGTGGCTAATGATGCCAAATTGGAAGGTGCAAGAGTTTGCAAAGGAGTGATGCTCATATGTCAGGGAATCTCTATTCCCCTTGACCTGCTCTTGTTGCCCATAGGGGGAAATCAGATCATTTTGGGGGCTCATTGGTGGGAACAACTCTATGATATTATTATGAACGTCAAGAAACTACAAATGAAGTTCAACTACCAGGGAAAAGAGTGCTTGTGGCAAGGAACGAGGGGAGGTTCTCAGTTGGTTAGTGAGAAACAGATGCTCAAATCTCTGAAGCAGGAGGGAAGTGGTTATTTGATCCAGATGAGGTCTTTGTTCATGTCAACTGATCACTTGGAGTATGGATCGCAAGTGTCCAAGATCCCCCTCAGAAGCTGTAGACACTGATGGAAATGTATTCTTCACTTTTTGATGAGCCTAAGGACTTGCCCCCTTGAAGATATTGTGATCACCATATACACCTGGAACAAGGAGCAAAGCCAGTGTGTATTAGGCCATATAGGCATGCTCACTTCCTAAAGGGGGAAATTGAGAAGCAAATGGCAGAGATGCTAAGCTCTGGGGTCATACTACCCAGTACCAGTCCTTATGGGTCTCCTGTTATTATGGTGAAGAAATCAGATGGATTATTGAAAATGTGTGTCGACTATAGATCCTTGAATCAGCAGACAGTGAAGGACAAATTTCCTATTCCCATAATTGATGAGCTAATGGATGACTTGCATGGTGAAACTATCTTCTCCAATTTGGATCTCGGGTCCGGCTATCATCAAATAAGGGTGAGAAAAGAGGACATTTATAAAACTGCATTCAAAACCCATGATGGCCACTATGAGTTTGTTGACATGCCGTTTGGGCTTACTAATGTGCCATCGACCTTCCAGTCTTTTATGAACCATATTTTCAGGTCAATCTTAAGTAAGTTTGTATTAGTTTTCTTTGATGACATTTTAATTTACAGCACCAATTTTCCTCCATATATGGAACATATTGAGCAAGTCTTTACGATTTTATTAGCACACCAGTTGTTCGTTAAATTGTCCAAATGTCAGTTTGGACAAAATTCTATTGATTATTTGGGCCATGTCATTACTAGGGAAGGGGTTGTTGCTGACCATAAGAAGGTGGATGTTGTAATATCTTGGAGTGAACACATATCTGTGAAGGCCTTAAGGGGGTTCTTGGGTTTGGCTAGTTGTTGCCATAAATTTATTAAGGGATTTGGGTGTATAGCTGCCCATTAACTAATATGTTGAAGAAAGGGGAGTTTTCATGGACTAAGGAGGCAAGGGTGGCTTTCCAGAGGTTGAAGGAGGCCAGAATAACTGCTCCTATTTTGGCTTTGCCAGATTTTACAAAGCAATTTGTTGTGGAGTGTGATGCTTCTGGGCAACGCATTGGAGCTATTTTGATGCAAGAGGGTAAACCCTAAGCTTATCTAGGCTCAAAGTTGAAAGGAAGAAACTTATTACTCTCTACTTATGAGAAGGAGTTGATGGCATTGATTGTAGCAGCCAAGAAGTGGAGTCATTACCTTATTGGCAAGAGGTTTGTCATACGTACAGACCATAGAAGCTTGAGTCATGTGCTGGGGCAGTGTTTGCAGCATGGAAAACCAAGCAAATGGTTAGTGAAACTACAACAGTTTGATTACAAGGTTGAATACAGACCTGGAAGGGATAATGTGGCAGCTGATGCATTATCCAGGGAACCAGAAGGAGAGGATTTTGCACATGAAGATTATTTTACCTTGTGTCCTGTATCTTGTTGAGTATTGGTGTTTCATACTAATGTTATTTTGATAATGATCACAACATTATTTGTTGCTAATGACCCTCTTGTTTAGTCTTTTAGTTACATTTCAAGAATATCTTTTTTAGAGAGTAAACACTTGGTGCAAGGATGGACATCAAGTGGAGAAGGACCAAAGCTTGAACTCAAGGGGTGCCAAAGCTTGGAGATGATGGGGAGCTTCAAGGCATCAAGATTGAAGCCATAGACTCCAAGGAAAGCATTGTAATCGATGTATAATTTCATTTATTGCTTTCTCTCTTTTTGAGTCTAGGTTTAATGTAATGCCTGATGGTCTACTCATTCATGCATATGCATTTAACCATCTTAGTGAGCCTTATGATCACTATAGAATCCAACCAAATAGGCTCATCTTGCCCAAAGACTCAATTGGAGTCTCTGGCTCTTCTGCAGTCGCCTGATGAAGGTTTTACAATCGACTGGGTGATTTCCAGTCCCATGTTGAACCTTCTACATTCGACTGTGGTGCACAGCTCAAGTCAACATTTTATTGACTCATACTTGAGCTTTTGGTTCAGTCGACTATCGGTCAATTTACAGTCACTTGTCTTCCAACAGTTGCCACTGATTTGTTCATCAGTCGACTGTGAGCATACTGGCATTGTCTGGGCTTCATCCCATTTTGCTAGCCCGTCGCCTGGTTCAGTATTTACAGTCGCATGTCCATTTGACAGTCGCCTGTATACTAGCCATCAGCTGCATGTCTGCATACAGTGCGAAAGAGTGTATCTCTCTGTTTTATTTCATCCCCAGCAACAGTCGCCTGCTGAAGGATTTACAAGTGCCTGTCCTGTTTACAGTCGACTGTATCGTCTCCATCAGTTGACGTGCGTTTATATTTCATATATTCACGCACGTTTTCTTTTGTGTTTCTCCGTGTTTCTCCGCCGTCTCTTATTCGTTTTCGTGTATTTTCCCGTTTTCTTTCACTTTTCTTTGTTTATCCATTATTACAGGGGATTGACCACGTAGGGGACGTTTAACGATGATATCCCAAGTCCCCAGAGCAGCGGGAGAAGTCACGCGTGACCTAGGGGGTCAAACGCCAAAGAATTCATCTTTCAACCCCTCACCCGGTCGGTTGGTCATCTCCAACCGATCGGGTGATGCACGCGTGCACCATCCGGTCTCTGTCGCAGCTCATAAGGAAGTCACCCGACCGGTTCACAGACCGGTTCAGCGGGGGGCTGTTCTCTGTTTTCTCGAGCAAAACGCCAACCGATCGGGTGACTCTCACCCGATCGGTTCATCTGTAGCTGAAGAAGAAGAGCTGAAGACACGGACGTCGAACCGATCGATTCACCCGACTGCTCCAAGATCCAACCGGTCACTCAAGAACTCACCCGACCGGTTCATGTGATCGGGTGAAAGCTCGCCGTTTTCTGTTATTATTTTGTAACGGATCAACCGATCGGTTGACTTGTCAACCGATCGGTTGATGCGAAAGTCTATATATAGAACCCCTAGGGTTCCAGAAACGGGGGCTGCTATTTTTTTACTGTTTTCTTTCCTTGTGACGGCTGTAATTGTTACTCTTTTATAAGTTTTCAGATCTTTCTCAAATTTTATTATTGTCTTATCTACTCTATTACTTCCGCATTGCAATTGTCCGATTATGATTCCAATGGTTAATTTTTATTTAGATCGCTTTTTCATGGATTTTTGTGAGTAGTTCCCAAATCTGGGATTTTGGTGGAAACCCCTTCGGGTGCTCTTCCCGATGCGTCCATAGGGTTAGGAAATCGATAGGGATTAGGATTCTAACAGTTACGCGGGATGTTTCATTGTCATCGGCGGGAAAAAGACCGCCTTTGACCGTTGGGCCAAGGGGAAATAAACTTGGCGGTTGACTCCCTAGCCATAGCTCACACCCATAGCGTAGACGTCGAGTCCTAGCACGCGGGAGCGGCAGGATGAGACGTTGGGAGTTATCGTTGCGGGCTTAGTGCTCCCGGGATCGATCAGTGTTAATGGACACGGGAGTGCCCACTGATCGAATCCGGGAAGTCCGGTGTATCATCCTGGGCACCGACCGGAATATCGGGCCCATGGGACGCCGGTACCACTTTCAGAGGCAGCGTCTCACCATTAGACCCTAATCCCGATCGCTATCCATACCCGTAGGCCGTATCGGCGAGAGTCTCTCGTCGGGTTGGAAACCAAAGTCCCGGGTTTTCTTTCCTGTTGTTCATACCCTTTATTTCCTTTCAGTGACAATCATTTACCGATTCGGGCTAGCTCGCCCCTCGGGGTGATTTAGGTCCTACCTGACCCAAGCACAACCTCGCCTCCCTGAGTTCGATATTCCCGCACCCTACACTAACCGTGCACTTGCGGTAAACGACACCGCGCCCGTCGCCGTTCTGAGAGCGGGGCGCCGGTCAAGTTTATGGCGCCGTTGCCGGGGAGGCAACATGCTTGTTATTTTAGGATCTCTTGAACCCTCGTGTCTAGTTCACATCCCTACCTCGCGATAATTTTCGCATTCTCCTTTTTCTTTTTTATTTTTCTTATTTTTATTTCTTATTTTATCTGTTTCTTTCCCACTTGTCGCTTCACGGGTGTTTGTTGTTTTTCATGCGCAGGAGTTCAAGGAGTCTTGACGACTTGATTCCCCTCGATCCAGAGATTAACGCCACCCTTAGGCATTTGGCCGCCGAGAAGCGAAGAAGAGAAGATCCCGAATCCATGGAGGAGAACACCCCACCTCACAAGTCTCTGCTGGAGTACTCGATGCCATCCATCGAGTCGACTTTCGCCATCCGTTCTCCAGCTATTGCGGCCCAAAGCTTTGAGCTGAAGCCGTCTCTAGTGACATGGATCCAGCAGGACCAGTTTGCGGGTGCACCCATGGAGAGCCCGATCGAGCACCTAGACTCCTTCTTAGAGAAGTGTGACACCTTCCGGATTAATGGTGTCACGACAGAGGCTATCCGTCTGAAGCTGTTCCCCTTCTCTTTGCGAGACAAAGCCAAGCAATGGCTAAGGGGGAAGGACCCCAACACTTTCAACACCTGGGAGAAGCTCTCCAACGCTTTTCTGACGAAGTTCTTTCCTCCGGGGAAGACCATGAAGTTGAGGAGTGAGATCTCCTCCTTCTCCCAGGCCAGCCACGAGTCCTTGCATGAAGCTTGGACGAGATATAAAGAAATGCAAAGAAGATGCCCTCACCATGAGCTTCCGAAGTGGCAGATTATTAATCTGTTCTACAATGGGTTGAGGGATGACATGAAATCTTCTATGAACGCCGCGGCTGGGGGTTCCTTCATGTCTAGGAGCGAGGAAGATGCCGGGCATATTCTGGAAAATATGGCATCCAACAATGAGCGGTGGTGTGACGAGAGAGCCACACCAAGATCCGGGGGTATACATAGAGTCGAGGACGTCGACAAACTTTCAAGAAAGTTCGACTTGCTTTCGACCCAGATCTCCGCCCTAATGGTAGGAGCCGGTGGGGCCGGTACACAGCAAATTTCTGCGGTAGAGTCCGAATTCTTTGGGGAATTCGACGGTGGTGACATCTCACCACCGTTGGATCAGGCGAGCACACTATTTTACAACCCCACGGGAAATGCGCCGTATCCACCAAGGACCAATTCCAACCCGGCCTACTCTCCAAACAACCGGAACCACCCCAACTTCAGTTATCGGCCACCATTTCAGCCCTCACCGCCTCAGCAGCCGCAGCAACAAACTTATCAGCCGGCTAGGCCACAGCAGAATCAGGTTCAGCAGCAACCATTTCAGCAACAACCTCAGCAACAATCTTACGCCCCCAGGAATCAGCAGCCATTCCAGCATCAGCAGCAGTATGGCCAACAGAGGGCCGTCTCTCCGGTTGAGTCTCTCTTGACTCAATATATTACCAACCAGGAGAAGATAAACCAAAAGCTGGAAATGGGTCAGCGGACCCTCACGGACCAAGTAACCCAGCTGGGGTTACAAGTGGCGAACCTTGCAAGGTCACAAAACCAATTGCCGCCACAACCAGAGGTGAACCCGAGGGGAGCAACCCAAACATCGGCACTCGTGCACGAGCACGCAAGTGTGTCCGCTATCATTCTGAGAAGCGGGACACAAATTCCTACTAGATTGCCCCCTAGCAAACCGGAAGCACCATTGGTCGTTGAGAGACCGATCGAAAAATCAAACGATGCCGGTGCTTCGTCATCAA
Source organism: Scilla litardierei (assembly GCA_030789695.1). Taxonomy (NCBI): domain Eukaryota; kingdom Viridiplantae; phylum Streptophyta; class Magnoliopsida; order Asparagales; family Asparagaceae; genus Scilla; species Scilla litardierei. The sequence continues at coordinate 152,363,433 of CM061138.1, read as the reverse complement.
ATCCTATGACTCCGGAGGGAGTGTCTGAAGAAGAGAAGAAGAAGAAGGAGGAAGGGAGCCCGAAAGTGTTCAAACCAGTTGTGCCATTTCCACAACGGTTGGCTCAGGCAAAAATTGATGAGAAATATGGCAAGTTCTTCGCCATGGTCAAGGACCTAAGCCTGCAAATCCCCTTCCTATAAGCAATCGAAACAATCCCCTCCTATGCAAAATTCCTGAAAGATTTGGTGACTAGAGGGTCTAGAAAGGAGAAAGTAGTGCTGACGGCGGAATGTAGCGCTCTTATTCAGAGGGCAAATCCGCCGAAACTCAAGGACCCGGGGAGCTTCTCTATTCCTTGCACGATCGGGGCAGTGAAGATTCATCGTGCACTCGTCGATCTAGGAGCGAGTGTTAGTTTGATGCCCTTGTCGATGTATAGGAGGATAGGAATGGGTGATTTGGAGCCCACCGGTATGACCCTACAACTAGCTGACCGGTCGGTCAAATATCCGGTGGGAATTGTGGATGACCTCCCCGTAAATGTAAGAGGGGTGCATGTGCCTGTGGACTTTGTAGTCATGGACATGCCTGAAGACGCACACACCCCCATTATCCTGGGACGGCCTTTCATGGCCACTGCTGGTGTTTTAATAGATGTGAAGAACGAAAAACTCTCTTTAAACGTCAGCGGAGAGAAAGTTGAGTTTGACCTGGGGTTGTCCATGAAGCACCCCGATCCCCCTGATGACCCTCAGTGTAATTTGCTTAAGGTAGAAGATGAAAAAGCTGCTGAGGAGAGCTCCTGGGAGATTCTCCTGAGAAACCCCCCCGATGACTTGGGGGATTCGGAAGATGGAGACGGCCCTAAGAACAAAGAAGCTGCAGGGAAGGCGAGTGCAGCGAGAACGACCCCTCCCGGGTTTCCCAAGGCTCCTCCTGCGAGGAGAACGGGGAAAGAGCCCATGGACCTCACTAAAGACGAGGTCCGGATCCTAAAGAAGATGGCGGGAAGCGCCAACACAAAAGAAAAGCCCCCGGATCCCAAGAACAAGGGGAGGGTAGTCGAGCAAGTATTTCTCCAGCCGCTGACTACTCCAAGGGCCTTCAGCTCCAATGAGGAAGAGATGCCGAAATTCGGGCATCACCCGTATCAACCACCATGATCATCTCTTGCAGGCGTCGAGCCAACGACGTTAAACAAGTGCGCTTCATGGGAGGCAACCCATGTTCTAAACTTTTCCCCATTTTTAGCATTATTTTTTTTACTTTATTTTATCTATTTTTATAAATAAAGTCAGCCGCGAGAACATCCGTTCGGGGACTTAGACAAATCTATTGGTTTTGCAGGAAACAAGCCCCAACCGATCGGTTGATAACTCACCCGATCGGTTGGGATGTATCAGATACATGCCGAGATCTGTCCCCAAATGACCCGATCGGTTGAGTAATGAAGAGACCGGGTGGCAGACCGGGTGAGCTGGGGAGAACTCTCGGAAATTTTTGGGGAATATCAACCGATCGGTTGAGTTCGAGCGCGATCGATTGACGCGACCGGGTGAGCAGCCCTAAGTTCTCGGGAAAATGTGTGGAGCGGTCAACCGATCGGTTGAAAAGTCAACCGATCGGTTCGCCTGTAGCATTTCTTCGGCAAGAATTTCGACCTAACCGTCAACCGATCGGGTGACAAGTCACCCGATCGGTTCGACTTAAAACCCTATAAATACCCCAAACCGCCCGTTCGACACGCACTCGCCATTTTCGAATCCGGATCTGCCGTTTCACATCTCCCTCGTGCGCCTGCCCTCTTTCTTCCCTTCAATCAGCCTCAATCACCTTTTCCCCCATCCCCCTACCCATCCACCATCGATTTCTCTCCATTCTCCTTGATTCCACCACCACACAAAACCCTAGCCTCCACCCGTTTTTCCCCAATTTCGATACTTGCTGAAGAGATCGCTGCGGCTTCACAGCGTGCTCCAATCGAGTAGCATCGGGGTGTCAACAAGCAACTACCTTCATCTCATTTGGGTAAACTCGCTCCTTTGCTCGATTTTTATTTTTTTTACCCCTAATATTCTATTTGCTCGTTGGTCGTGTTTCGTGTCTGTTTTGATTCATTGTACTTTTTCATACTCACCCACACGCACGACACCCGCACAATGCCTCCCCGCACTGATAAACCCACCGACGCCAGCTCTTCGAACCCTAGGCCCACCCGTCGTGCCCGTCGCACACAGCCCACCACCTCCAACCCATCTACCACACCACGCACCACTTCCCCACCTCACGTTTACGATCCCGAATATGGGATGCAATTCCAAACCGATGACCATGCCGACCGATTCGCGGCCATGGTCCTCTTAGCTGGTCAGGGTGGTCGGATAACCGAGGAGTCCGTCAACCGTGACATCCCGTTTCTTTAAAGCTTCATTCGCCACATCCGTGAAGACCCACCCGACGTCTCCGAGCTCCACGTTCCACCCCCCACGACTCCTGGTCCTCAGCGCAGGCCCCCGTCACCACCCCCAGAGGGTGGTGCCCCTGCCTGATTTTTCTCTCCCACTTTTACCCCCCCCTTTTTTGTGCCCATCTGTCTTTTCGGGGCCCTGCTTCATTTCTGTCGGGGGGAACTATTTGCGTGTTGCTTTCTAAATTCACCTCTTTTATTTTTGACTCCCCCTTGCACATCTCTACATTTTATCGATCATATCATTTCGCTAGCACTGTCTGGTCTAGCTTGGGGGACGTCTATTTTGGTGTGCTGCCGTGTTTTGTTTGTTTTTTTTCCTTTTTGTGTGTGTGCTTGTTTTTCATTTTTTGAGTGTCGTGTCGTGTCGTGTTTTTATTTTTATTTTTATTTTCGTATTGTTTGATTTTGATTTTGATCTTTCTTTCTTTTTCAGTTTCATCTATGTGTTTTCCTCGTTTTCATTTCTTTTTGTGTCAGTGCGTATTCCCCCCCCCATTTTCATTGCCCTCCCGTACTCACTCATATTGCATTGAGGGCAATGCAAACTTCAGCTTGGGGGAGTCGCACTGTGTGCGTCGTTTGAGTCCTTCTTTTTCGTTTATTTGAGTCGTTTTTCTCCGTGTTTTTCTTTTTTCTTTTTTTCTTTTCTTCTTTTTAGCCCTTTCTCCTAGAGATGAATCCTATGATGAATCGCCACAAAGTCACACACACCTAGCATTGCATCGATAATCACACTCACTAACCCTAGGATTTCGAGTCCTCTTGCATTTCACACATCGTGGGTCCACTTAGCTTTTTGTGAGTCGTGTGTCGTGACTAGCATTTGGTGTGCTTCTGCCTTGTGATTTTACTTTATATACCTGTCCAGGAATGACCCCTAGATTATCATGCTTCGATTTGAATATGCGGTATTTGTTTATACTACATGCATGCTATATTTATATCGTATATTTCAATTCGCATGTGTCGGGATTCCACAACTAAGGACTAGGATAACCCATTTAGCCTATGCTCTATTTAGCGAGAATAGTTTCCTTTGCCCGAGTGTTTAGATTTCGACTTCTTTTTTGTTTTACTTGGTGCAAATCCCCTCGTCGTGTACCGTTCTCCCACTTGGGAGAGTGCACATGTGTATAGCCAAAAACCCAAAAATTCAAAAAAAAAATAGAAAAAAGGAAAACAAAAACCCAAAAAAAAAGAGAAAAAGAAAAAATTTTGTATAGCCAAAAGGCCAAAAAAATATACAAATGCCCAAAACCCAAAAAAAATTTCCGTGTGAATATTTTTTCCTACTTGCCGAGAATAAAGGGAAGGCGAGAATTTTCACCGATTGTTCTACTCCACATCATCTCAACCCCCATCGTTATCGAAAACACTTGGCTTAGGAACTTTTTAACTAGTATCTAGGCTATAGTGGCGTGATTTCCTTAACCCTAGTTGTGGAGTCCCCGATGCATGATACGCTTCTATTCTTACTCTTCTCATGCATGCATGAACTTATATTCGCCGCTTAATTCAATTCGATTCGATATTTGGGTCATATCTTGGATTTGTGTATATCGAGCCTCATAGCACATTGTAGAAAGCGACACCATTTGCTAGCACACGACCATACTCACTCGCGCTTCACCGCGTGGGCCCACGACACTTATTTGGACTCGTTTTCCTAGGTTTAGTGGTGTGATTTGGCGTTTGCTTGCTTGGTGTGGCATTTTTGATTTTGGTGGCTCTAATGGACGAACTAGGATTTAGAGTTTTCTTTTTCTTTCTTCCTCTCTATTTTTCCCTTCCGAGCTCCTACTCTCACTCGTCTTCCTCGAGGACGAGGAAGAGTTCAGCTTGGGGGATTTTGACGTGCGTTTATATTTCATATATTCACGCACGTTTTCTTTTGTGTTTCTCCGTGTTTTTCCGCCGTCTCTTATTCGTTTTCGTGTATTTTCCCGTTTTCTTTCACTTTTCTTTGTTTATCCATGATTGCAGGGGATTGACCACGTAGGGGACGTTTAACGATGATATCCCAAGTCCCCGGAGCAATGGGAGAAGTCACGCGTGACCCAGGGGGTCAAACGCCAAAGAATTCATCTTTCAGCCCCTCACCCGGTCGGTTGGTCATCTCCAACCGATCGGGTGATGCACGCGTGCACCACCTGGTCTCTGCTGCAGCTCATAAGGAAGTCACCCTACCGGTTCACAGACCGGTTCAGCGGGGGGCTGTTCTCTGTTTTCTCGAGCAAAACGCCAACCGATCGGGTGACTCTCACCCGATCGGTTCATCTGTAGCTGAAGAAGAAGAGCTGAAGACACGGACGTCAAACCGATCGATTCACCCGACTGCTCCAAGATCCAACAGGTCACTCAAGAACTCACCCGACCGGTTCATGTGATCGGGTGAAAGCTCGCCGTTTTCTGTTATTATTTTGTAACAGATCAACCGATCGGTTGACTTGTCAACCGATCGGTTGATGCGAAAGTCTATATATAGAACCCCTAGGGTTCCAGAAACGGGGGCTGCTATTTTTTTTACTGTTTTCTTTCCTTGTGACGGCTGTAATTGTGACTCTTTTGTAAGTTTTCAGATCTTTCTCAAATTTTAGTATTGTCTTATCTACTCTATTACTTCCGCATTGCAATTGTCCGATTATGATTCCAACGGTTAATTTTTATTTAGATCGCTTTTTCATGGATTTTTGTGAGTAGTTCCCAAATCTGGGATTTTGGTGGAAACCCCTTCGGGTGCTCTTCCCGATGCGTCCATAGGGTTAGGAAATCGATAGGGATTAGGATTCTAACGGTTACACTGGATGTTTCATTGTCATCGGCGGGAAAAAGACCGCCTTTGACCGTTGGGCCAAGGGGGAATAAACTTGGCGGTTGACTCCCTAGCCATAGCTCACACCCATAGCGTAGACGTCGAGTCCTAGCACGCGGGAGCGGCAGGATGAGACGTTGGGAGTTATCATTGCGGGCTTAGTGCTCCCGGGATCGATCAGTGTTAATGGACACGGGAGTGCCCACTGATCGAATCCGGGAAGTCCTGTGTATCATCCTGGGCACCGACCGGAATATCGGGCCCATGGGACGCCGGTACCACTTTCAGAGGCAACGTCTCACCATTAGACCCTAATCCCGATCACTATCCATACCCGTAGGCCGTATCGGCGAGAGTCTCTCGTCGGGTTGGAAACCAAAGTCCCGAGTTTTCTTTCCTGTTGTTCATACCCTTTATTTCCTTTCAGTGACAATCATTTACCGATTCGGGCTAGCTCGCCCCTCGGGGTGATTTAGGTCCTACCTGACCCAAGCACAACCTCGCCTCCCTGAGTTCGATATTCCCGCACCCTTCACTAACCGTGCACTTGCGGTAAACGACACCGCGCCCGTCGCCGTTCTGAGAGCGGGGCGCCGGTCATCATCGACTGTGCCATTGGGATTTAATTAGCCGTTGGACAGTCAACTGTTATTTGTTTATCAGTCGACTGTCGGTGAAGTTTTTGCCCAAAATCTAGCCGTTGCAGCTTTTTGTTTTTGGCTGTTTTCTTGGCTTTTGAGAGTTCCTATAGGGTTACTAAATATATGAGAGGGATGAGTTCATTAGAACTTCTTGATGCTATTGAAAATCTTTAGAGATTAAATAAGCCACTCTCAAACTCTCGCATTTCCCTCTTAGAGCTCTATCTCCTTCATGTATTGAAGTCAAGCTCAAGGGAAATCATCCAAGTGCATTTCTAGCAAATCTCATCACTTGGAGATCCTCTTCTATGCCTTGCATTCATTAATGAGTAAGTTCATCTCAAGGCATAGGTAAGAGTATTTGTTTTACTTTGTTATTTCATTGAAACCTTAGCTTTCTGTATGAGGGCTAGTTACTCTCTGTATGAGAGTATAACCTTCTGTGTGAGGGTTAGTTGAGTTCTCTCTGTGTGAGAGTCTGAGTCTCTCTATGTGAGAGCATAAGTCTTTCTGTGTAAAAGTAAGGATTTCTCTGTGTGAGAATCCAAAATCTTCTGTATGAGGTATCTCTGTGTGAGATTGTATTCACTTCTCTATGTGAGAATTATAGTGGATATTGGTGTGGCTGGACGTACCCAAGTTTGGGAAACCAGGGTAATATCTTGTGTTTGTGTTTGGATTTTTGTGGTGTTTAAATTACTCTTGCATTTATAATTCCGCATTTACAAGTTTAATTATTAAATACGCAATTTGTGCCATTACACTATTCGCCCCCCCTCTAGTGTGTTGTTATTATTGCATGGGTAAGGCGATCCTTACAATTGGTATCAAAGAGAGGTTATTGCATACTGTAACGATGGCATTCAACGCTACTTCCGCGTCTCATGCAGAAGGTCACTCTACCGTACGACCCCCACTCTTCAACGGAACCAACTACCTAAGTTGGAAGATCAGGATGAAGATCTACATGGAGGGTCAAAACGTATGTGATATCACAGAGTTTCCATTTGAGAAGCCTACTACTCCTGCGGCTTCGAGGACAAAAGCAAAGAAGGACTCAATCAAAGTCAGTGCGAGGTCTGTGAATGCATTCCATTGCGTCCTCACTTTAAATGAGTTCAACCACATCTCCATGTGCAAAACGGCCAACGAAATTTGGTACACATTAGAGATTTCTCATGAAGGGACTTCGAAGGTAAGAAATCTAAACAATACGTATTTAGATCTAAATATGAGTTGTTTAAGATACAAGAAGGTGAAAACATCTCAGAGATGTTCACAATGTTCACAGGAATTGTGAACGCTTTGGAAGGACTTGGGAAGTTTATTTTCCAAGAGGAACGTATGGAGAAGATCCTTGACTCCCTCACATCTCAATGGGAGTCAAAGGCCAACGGGATTTTGGAATCAAATGACATGTCCAAATACACCATTGAGGAGTGCATTGGGAATCTCTTAGCGTATGAAGTAAAGCTTCAACACAAGAAGGAGATTCAACCAATCAAGCCCGAGAAGCAAAAGGGGGTTGCATTCCATACCGAGAAGGAGCCAATCGAGTGGAGAAAGAAATTCCATCGGGAAGCTCTGAGTGAAGATGATGGAGAAGATGATGTTAGCGATAATAATTACATCGAGCTTGCCAAGCAATTCAAGGCATTCCCAAGGGCAGTAAGGTAAATCTTTGTCAAAGTTTGCCTTCAAGTCTAACAATTCTATTTGTTTCAATTGTAGAGGAAAAGGTCATATTTCTACCGAATGCCCTTCCAAACCCGACAAAGAAAATTACAAAGGGAAAGGGAAGAAGCATTGGAAAGGCAAGTAAAAATTCAAGAACCAAAAGAAGGGACTTGTCGGCACAGTTGATGACTCTGATGAGGACACATCAAGTGATGAAGAAGATGATGAAAAGGAACAAGCTCACATCTGCTTCGTGGCTTTTGATTCTTCATCAATCTCCTCAAGATCAAGCGATGAAGAGGTGAGGCGTGGCTCAACTCCAACGAAGAAATGTGTTCATGGCTAATAGGAAAGAGTCTTCGTCAAGCTCTAGCAAGGAGGAAAGCGATGAGGAAGTTGAGGAGGAAAAGATATCCTACGAGGAGCTCGAATACCACTTCATTATGGCCTCCAACGTGGCAAGTAAGTGCATCGACGCATATGATGAATTGAAAGAAAAATTTAAGAATGCTATGAGTATGGTGCATGATTTAGAATCTTCTAGTGTAAATAATAATGAAGCTTTGCATGTTTGTGACACTAGTGAGAGAAACACACTTCTCTCTCAAGTTAAGGAATTGAGCATTTCCAATGATAAATTAATAGCTCAAACCCCTAGCTTAGAAACTTGCATTCAACAACTTACGTTGAAATGCAAAGAGGAATCACATAAGCTTATTAGTTTTGTTCATGCTAGGGATTCACTCCACAATTTTCTTGAAAAAAAACATCCGGCAAGCCATAGAGGAGGTTTAGGATACACTCCAAAGGTGGTTACCAAACCCACCTCTAATTCTTCTTTTGGTACAAATTCAAGAAATATTACAAAAGCACCTAAGAAGAATCATCATGCTTTCTTGTATAACAATAACACCAACAAGAAGCAAGTAAATCACAAGATGGTGAGGAAAATGAAAATCTTTCATTTTTTGCTATGAAGCAAGATCCTCACTCTATGCATGCCAAGAAATTCTTTTCTACACCTAGCATGCCACATCCACCCCTCTTGCTAAGGCAAAAGCTTGCCTAGGAAATCCTTGAGTTTATGGTTTCCCACTAAGTGTAGTGTGCAAGAGAGGGATAGATACATCAACTCTCTAGTTAGGGATGTGATCACCTCATATGATTACATTAGGAAATCAAACTCCTCCTGGGTTTGGTTCCCTAATGTTTAAATTCCTCACGCATATGCATATTGCATAGGTATTGTGCTTAAATGATTATTTTTAGCATACCCATTGTTTGTGTGTGTTTCATGATTTTGAAAATGTTATGAAATTTATTTTTCATGAAAATGGGGACCTTGTGGAATACATTGTCGTGCAGGCATTCATTGATCCATATGTATGACAATGGGGGAGTTAATATGTTAAGTATGTTTAAAATTATCTTTACAACATAATTTAACTCTTATTTTGGATTTTGATAAAGATCATTATTTACAATTGGTTATTATGGTCTTCATCTTAACTCATTGATATTGCTAACATGTTTCATGTTATATTTTACTTTTGACAATGTCATTGTGTATCATTGAAGCTTGATTTTTTTCATATCTATTGCTTTGATACACTTTAGGCCTATGGCTCCAATTTATGTTTAACAATTGGTAAAGAGGATTATCTTTGAAGATTTTAGAGATTGTTTATCTCCTACTTTACAATTGGTATTAATCCTATAAGTCAAAAATATTTGACCATTTCTATGATCTAGGGAGAGCATGGGATAGTGATTGATACCCACTAAATTTTTACAATTTGGTATCACACATTTCTTTACTCTTGCATATTGTCACATCTTTGATTAAGATGACACGGGGGATATTATTGATGTCCACCTTTTTGACGATGTCAGGAGGAGATATTTATGCATTATGTAAATCTTGTATTTCATACATATGCATATTGGGAGAAACATATATCTATGGGAAGAGAGATATATCTATGGGGAGAGATATGCGGGATTATATAAACCATTCATGTGTGCATGTTTTATTCTTATTGCAATTAGTTTATGAATCCATGCCTATTATATGTCACCATGGTTTCTCATTATTTGATTTGGTATAATGGGTATTCTCAATTGTATATCTCATTTTACTATTGGTGCATATAAGTAGGGGCGCTCATTAGCATTGTGCTTTATTTCTTTATGATTTACATAATGTGTGTCATCATCAAAAAGGAGAAGATTGTTGAGTATTGGTGTTTCATACCAATGTTATTTTGATTATGATCACAATATTATGTTGTTGCTAATGACCCTCTTGTTTTAGTCTCTTAGTAACATTTCAAGAATATCTTTTTTTGGAGACAAAACACTTGGTGCAAGGATGGACATCAAGTGGAGAAGGACCAAAGCTTGGACTTAGGGGGTGCCAAAGCTTGGAGATGATGGGGAGCATAAAGGCATCAAGATTGAAGCCATAGACTCTAAGGAAAGCATTGTAATCCATGTATAATTTCATTTATTGCTTTCTCTCTTTTTAAGTCGAGGTTTAATGTAATGCCTTGATAGAAGGTCTACTCATTTATGCATATGCATTTAACTATCTTAGTGAGTCTTAGGATCATCATAGAATCCAACCCAATAGGCTCATCTTGCCCAAAGACTCAGTTGGAGTCTCTGGCTCTTCAGCAGTCGCCTGATGAAGGTTTTACAACTGACTGGGTGATTTCCAGTCGCCTGTCAAACCTTCTACAGTCGACTGTGGTGCACTGCTCAAGTCAACATTTTATTGACTCATACTCGAGCTTTTGGTTCAGTCGACTGTTGGTCAATTTACAGTCACCTGTCTTCCAATAGTTGCCTGTTATTTTTTCATCAGTCGACTGTGAGCATACTCACATTGTCTGGGCTTCATCCCATTTTGCTAGCCAGTCGACCGGTTCAGTATTTACAGTCGCATGTCTATTTGACAGTCGCCTGTATACTGCCCATCAGTCGCCTGTCTGCATACAGTGCGAAAGAGGGTATCTCTCTGTTTTATTCGATCCCCTGCAACATTCACCTGCAAAAGGATTTACAGGCGCATGTCCTGCTTACAGTCGACTGTATCGTCTCCATCAGTCGATAATAGGTCCATATTTTACACCTTTTTTCTACATGTTTTTACGTCATTTCGATTGCTCATATTGCGATTTTCACAAGTATTCGACGATATTGCGTTACTTTTCACTATTTCTTGTTTTTGTCAGATTTCAGGAAATATGGAGCAATCAGGAGAAAAAATGAGCTTAAAGGATTTGCACGCATACCGGAGCATCGCCCATGGACTTATTGAGAAGCTAACGGGGCTGGACGATGAGCGGGAGAAGAAGGAGATGGATAGAATTGACGAAGAAGCAAGGAGAAGAAGAGTTAACTCCAGAAACAGCCCACTCGGCCTAGTAGACAGCTCACTCGGCCGAGTGAAGGAATGTACTCGGCCGAGTACAACGGATACAACGCCGTCAAGAACGTGCCAATCGGAGGTCGGATGAAATCTGGAGAATTTCTACAGGTTGATGCTACAGTGCTGGAATTTTCACTCGGCTGAGTCATATTCCCACTCGGCCTGAGTGACTGCGGGCCCAGATTTTAAGTTGCAGACAAGCTGACTTAGGGAACGAATTTCAGAGGGTTTTGAGGGGTTATTTGCTAGGGTTTTTGGGGGCTATATAAGGGGTTTGTAGCCGTCATTAGAGAGAAGTTCCATTATGTTTTCTTAGGGATTATTTCCGAGGTTAGGCCATGCCCTAAGCCCCCTCTTGGATCTAAAAGATTGTAATTGAATTGAAGTACTTCATCAAAGCTAAGTATCATAGTTCTTGTTGTTTGAATCTTTGATTTGATATCTTTATATATGCAAGCAATGTTTTTTATCTATTTCTCCATCGTTATTGCTATGCTTGTGTAGATTCGATGTCTAGGGCATGTGGATGAACCCTATGGATCTAATTTCAGATTTGTGATGAATGAATCTCTATGTTGCTGGAATTGCTAAAGGGGTTAGGTTGTGATTGATTTATTACGGATAGCTAGGAATTTCCATTTGATTTGGGATTTGCAAGAGATTGGATTCCGATCGATGGGAAGGCCTAGATATTCGATTTAGGTGTATAATCGAGATCCGCTAGAATTGGTTTGCAAGAGATTGGACCAAAGCTAGGATTTTTATTATAAATCTATACTCATATTCGTTTACAAGAGATTGGACGAATACGAACTATCACAACCTAGATCGTAACTCGAGTTTGCACGAGAGTGGGCTCGAGAAGCGATTGGACGATAATGTCGATCCTCATGCTAGTGGCTTAGGTTAGGGTTTGTGCGAGAGTGGGCCCTAATCTAGGTTGCTATAGACCGACAATAGTGCGAGAGTGTGAGCTTGGTTCTATATTCAGTTACGACTAGTTCACCTCAATGCAAGTCTAGTAATATTGAGATTCACGATTCACAGAGATGTATGACGATCCGTAGCGGGGATTTCCTAGCTCTAGACTCTTTCATTATATTAAATTTGAATCGATATTTTATCCCACATCTTTATCACCGACACCGACCTCCATCACCATTCCCATTACATCACATCATACCCATCTCCACCAATAATACATTCGTAGTCGAACCAACCTAGGGTAGATTGGAGCCAACACCACCTCCTCGTGTTCGATACCCGCTCGCCACTACACCGTGCGCTTGCGGTAAAACTAAAATCGTTTTCCGGGTGTATATCCGGGGCCGATCAAGTTTTTGGCGCCGTTGCCGGGGAGGTGTTTCCCGTTGGGTGCCAATTTGTCACAATTAGGTTGATTAGACTACAAAAAAAAAATTAACAAAAGGCAATTTTCACCCCAGCCACCATTATTATCATTTCTATATTTTTTTGTACCACTGATATTTTTCTCCAGGTATTTATCTTTGTTGATCAGGTGTTATGGAGTATACTATGTGGACCATAGATTTTTGATCAGAGTGCTCAGATGGAAGAATATTATTTTGATCAGAGGCTCAAATGGGAGAATATTATTTTGATCAGAGTGCTCAGATGGGAGAATGCGATTTTGATCACCGTGGTCAGATGGGAGTATACTATTTTGATCAGAATGCTCAGACTGGAGAATATTATTTTGATGAGATGCATGCACACCAGGTTGAAATGCAAGCCAGGCTTGATAAGAGCAACCTTCAATTGGAATGGGTGAAGAGGGAACTTAAAATGAATGCGCTCATGCTTAAGGTTGCAGAGATTTCCAAAGATATTAGTTCTGATTCTTCATTTTATGGGCAAGAAGCATCGCCAGTCATATTGCCAGAGCCAGAATGTGCCGTCGTCGATCCCACATCCTACGATACAACTATTGCATATAAAGAATGGATGGACGAAGAGGCCGTGGAGGAAGCAGAAATTGAGTCATATGCACAGCCAGAGGAGGATGTATTTCAGAGATTATTGGAGGGCCTCTGGGAGTCAGTGAGGTTTGTCGGTTCAGAGAGCATTACAGCAGGTGATGCATTTGAGCTACGATTTGCAGATTTTGTTATAAATCGTGATTCTGCTGCAGGAACAATTGAGGAGGACATCCATGTCAGTCTTGAGGGGGATAGACTATATTTTCAGATTGCTTGCGGGCATTCCCCTCCACTTGATACATCTTCACAAGTTGACACACATGAGCAGCCAGTATCACCATTCCACAGAGAGCCTACATTGATAGTTGATGAGAGGGCAAAAGAGCACACTGTCGAGCCAGAGCATATTTGACAAGGAGGCCTCACATGCGGAGCCATAGCACGCTTTTGAGGAGGCCTTACACACAGAGCCAAAGCTTATCACCGAGGAGGTCGTACATCGGGACGAGGACACAGCCATTCATGAGGATCCCGAGCACTATCCTCCTCTATTAGAGCTCCCCAGCCACCTCATCCTTCCATTGACGTCGAGGACTATTACACAGAGCTTACTGCTCCCACTTAGGGAGATATTTTTACCCATCCCATTTCTGAATCATGTATTCCATTCGATATTTATTTTAATTCAGATATTTTTGACATGTCATACCTTTTGCATCACACGTGCGATTATGGACCGGGGGTATGCTTGGACGTGTCACAGTTTGACGAGCCTGTCGAGGAGGTCCATACATATGATCTAGATTTACCTAAGCAGCTTAAAGAGGACATCACGAAGACATCTATCACAGCACGAGAGGATATTAGATTATTTCCAGGGAAGTATCGTCCACCATTATTTATTCCATATATTTCTATAGACGATCCTCTTTGGAATACTTTTATTATGAGGGTGAATTTTTTGTAGTGAACTGATGCATCCTATTCTCCGCAGGGTATAGGTGGAATCCTTGTGGGAATGCTGGAGGATGCATTATTGGAGTTCGTTGTGTTCGTGGACACACGCGCCTGGCGGAGCTACGAAAGGAGCAGTTGGAGCAGTTGCCTGCACCAGCAAAGATATTGGATCCGTCTTTTGCTATAGGTGATATCAATCCAGTAGTGTAGCAATAGCGTAAAATTTTATGCTTTCAATAAACACGAATCCTCTCGACATCGAGAGGACCGTATAGATTTGCTTGAATAAATATCACCTCATATAACGACAACAAAAATTTTTACACCCCAAACCCATTATATATACTAATTGCCCTCTTCATATTTTGATTCACCACATCCTTTGCTCACTACCATTGAGCATTTCTTTCAAGTGAATACTCACTTTCCTATTTGTTTGATTTGAGCTCGCTTAGCAAGGCCGTGACATTTTTGATCGAGTCATTCTAGTAGGATTGTTTGGTATAAGCTTGGGGGAAGGCGCTCTCATGCATCATTGTATGTGCATGTAGTTGCATTAGGATTTCATGTAATTCATTTCATCATTTTTCATTCACCCCCTTATTATTATAGTTGTTCCTCAGATTCTTCCATTATGATCATATTGAGGACAATGTAAAGTTTAAGCTTGGGGAAGTGCATTTTCATGCCATTTAGTTGAACTTTTACTTAATTTTTAGGATTTTTCAAAAATTTGGCATCATATTTTTGAATTTACCATTTTAGTTTTCTTTTATGTGTGTTCATGCATCATGTTATGTGCTTGATTTTCTTTTCTTTCCTCTCTTTTATTTTCTATTCCTCTTTTGCTAGATATGTTCCTTATGATGATATCTCTTATTGCTTTAGTAGCCATCATGATGCTTACTACTCTTGCCATGCTATTTAGAGTATTCCATAGTCTTGCTATCCATGTGCTTGCTTATATATTCTTTTGATGATTTCTCTATATGAATGCATGATATTAATTGAAACTGAATGTATGGATTAGTGTTTAGTATGCTTTTGTTGGAAGTGCACCAAGATTCACGCATCAATTGTATATCAGAAGCATCTGCCTTATTGTCTTGTTCACCTTCTGTTGCATGCCTGATATGATTGCACTCTTTACTGCTTGACTTCACTATTTATTGAAATGATTGAGAATATCCATACTTACATATGAGTTTAGTTGATGTATTATCTTATTGAACCATTTGTGCATATCTTAGAGTGAACCGAGTGTTACATTATTTCCTTCTCGACATATATCTTTTTATTCTCTACATGTCACTTGAGTTCACCTCCTAAAGCTACTTATATCGCATCTATTTCCCAAAAATCCCCACAAAAGAAAAAGGTTGCTCTAAAAAGTCTAAAATGCAATAAAGGAGCCAAAAACCAAAAATACAAATCAAATATCTCCTACACAAATCCAAAAAGAAAAATGAGAAACAAAAAGTTCAAAAAGAAAAAGAAAAATGTTTCTCTATCTCATTATTGGAGCCACAAAATACTTGGAAAAACCAAGGCAAAAATCCTATTTTCCACTATTATATTCTTTTGGATGCGACGCTTCAAACTAAGCTTGGGGGTGAATTCATTTGACCAAATGAGTGAGTATGACATTAAAGTGGAGACGTGTATGAATGGGAATATTCGATAATGCTTAGACTTTGCAAAATATATTAGATATGGAGATTTTTCATGATTTGAAATAAATATGTGAATGCCATGACTCTTATTCTATTCTTTATTGCATGCTTGGTGTGTATCTTATATGCCTCTTTAATAACTCTTGATTGAAAAGTGCATCGCCAACATTTGTATATTAAATTCTATGAAATGCGTGATATGGATATAAATTGATTGTATGAATTTAGAGAGTCCCTTTTTTTGTTCTTAAAAGCTTACAAGTACCATGTTTAAGTAAGATATGAAATCCTTATAGCATGCGATTCGTATTTTCCAAGTTATCGTGATGTGTAGCTTATGGCTTGAGATCTAAGAGAATAATCTAGCGACCACTTCCACCTCGTGTTCTTTCTTTTTCATTTCATTTCCTTTGTTTTCATATCCCGAGTTCATCTCTCTATTTATCTTCATCAAGGACGAGTAAGAGGTAAGCTTGGGGGATTTTGATCGGTCCAT
Source organism: Scilla litardierei (assembly GCA_030789695.1). Lineage (NCBI taxonomy): Eukaryota > Viridiplantae > Streptophyta > Magnoliopsida > Asparagales > Asparagaceae > Scilla > Scilla litardierei. The sequence goes on along the minus strand of CM061138.1, from coordinate 152,347,352 downwards.
ATTTTACACTTTTTTCTGCATGTTTTTATGTCATTTCGATTGCTCATATTGCGATTTTCAAGAGTATTTGACGATATTGCGTTACGTTTCACTATTTCTTGTTTTTGTCGGATTTCAGGAAATATGGAGCAATCAGGAGAAAAAATGAGCTTAAAGGACTTGCACCTATACGGAGCATCGCCCATGGCCTTATTGAGAAGCTAACGGCGATGGACGATGAGCGGGAGAAGGAGATGGATAGAATTGACGAAGAAGCAAGGAGAAGAAGAGTTAACTCTAGAAACAGCCCACTCGTCCGAGCAGACAGCTCACTCGGCCAAGTGAAGGAACGTACTTGGCCGAGTACAACGGATACAGGAGCACATGAGTCAAAGACCACTCGGACGAGTGAAATATCTCACTCGGCTGAGTGAAGAAGTCCACTCGACCGAGTACGACAGAGCTTTTCTTCTGAGATCTTAGCAGACTCTCTGGAATTTTGAGAGAACAGCAGAAAATCCTACTCGACCGAGTGAAGAATCCCACTCGGCCGAGTGACGCCGATGACAAAAGCACCCAGATTTTCAGACAGCCTCTCATTATTTTGAAATCTTCTATCCTTCCAATGGATAAATTATTTTTCTCATATTTTTTATGGATAGTAGACTTCATGACGGTTCCAACGTCGCCAAGAACGTGCCAATCGGAGGTCGGATGAAATCTGAAGAATTTCTGCAGGTTGATACCACAATGCTGGAATTTTTACTCGGCCGAGTCATATTCCCACTTGGCCCAAGTGACTGCAAGCCCATATTTTAAGTTGCGGCCAAGCTGACTTAGGGAACGAATTTCAGAGGGTTTTGAGGGGTTATTTGCTGGGGTTTTGGGGGCTATATAAGGGGTTTGTAGCCGTCATTAGAGAGAAGTTCCATTATGTTTTCTTAGGGATTATTTCAGAGGTTAAGCCATGCCCTAGGCCCCCTCTTGGATCTAAAAGCTTGTAATTGGATTGAAGTTCTTCATCAAAGCTAAGTATCCTTGTTCTTGTTGTTTGAATCGTTGATTTGATATCTTTATATTGCAAGCAATATTTTTTATCGATTTCTCCATCGTTATTGCTATGCTTGAGTAGATTCGATGTTCTAGGGCATGGGGATGAACCCTAAGGATCTAATTTCAGATTCGTGATGAATGAATCTCTATGTTGCTGGAATTGCTAAAGGGGTTAGGTTGTGATTAATTTATTACGGATATCTAGGAATTTCCATTGATTTGGGGTTTGCAAGAGATTGGATTCCGATCGATGGGAAGGCCTATATATTCGATTTAGGTTTATAATCGAGATCCGCTAGACTTGGTTTGCAAGAGATTGAACCAAAGCTATGATTTTTATTATAAATCTATACTCATATTCGTTTGCAAGAGATTGGACGAATACGAACTATCACAACCTAGATCGTAACTCTAGTTTGCATGAGAGTGGGCTCGAGAAGCGGTTGGACGATGATGTCGATCCTCATGCTAGTGGCTTAAGTTAGGATTTGCACGAGAGTGGGCCCTAATCTAGGTTGCTATAGACCGGCAATAGCGCGAGAGCATGAGCTTGGTTCTATAGTCAGTTACGACTAGTTCACCTTAATGCAAGTTTAGTAATATTGAGAATCACGATTCACAGAGATGTATGTCGATCCGTAGCAGGGATTCCCTAGCTCTAGACTCTTTCATTATATTAAATTTGAATCGATATTTTATCCCACATCTTATCACCGACACCGACATCCATCACCATTCCCATTACATCACATCATTCCCATCTCCACCAATAGTACATTCGTAGTCGAACCAACCTAGGATAGATTGGAGCCAACACCACCTCCTTATGTTCGATACCCGCTCACCACTACACCGTACGCTTGCAGTAAAACTACAATCTTTTTTCGGGTGTGTATCTGGGGCTGGTCAGTCGACTGTCGAGGCTCAGATTATAGCCGTTGGGATTTAATTAGCTGTTGGACAGTCGACTGTCATTTGTTCATCAGTCAACTGTCGGTGACGTTTTTGCCCAAAATCTAACCGTTGCAGTTTTTTCTTTTTGGCTATTTTCTTGGCTTTTGAGAGTTCCTATAGGGTTCCTATATATATGAGCGGGCTGAGTTCATTAGAACTTCTTGATGCTATTGAAAATCTTTAGAGATTAAATATGCCACTCTCAAACTCTCTCATTTCCCTCTTAGAGCTCTAACTCTCTTTCATGCATTGAAGTCAAGCTCAAGGGAAATGATCCAAGTGCATTTCTAGCAAATCTCATCACTTGGAGATTCTCTTCCATGCCTTGCATTCATTAATGAGTAGGTTCATCTCAATGCATAAGTAAGAATATTTGTTTTACTTTGTTATTTCTTGAAACCCTAGTTTTCTGTGTGAGGGCTAGTTACTCTCTGTATGAGAGTATAACCTTCTCTGTGAGGGTTGGTTGAGTTCTCTTTGTGTGAGAGTCTGAGTCTTTCTGTGTAAGATCATTAGTCTCTCTGTGAGAAAACAAGGATTTCTCTGTGTGAGAATCCAAAATCCTCTGTGTGAGGTATCTCTGTGTGAGATTGTATTCACTTCTCTGTGTGAGAATTATAGTGGATATTGGTGTGGCTGGACGTACCCAAGTTTGGGGATCCATGATAATATCTTGTGTTTGCGTTTGGATTTTTGTGGTGTTTAAATTCCTCTTGCATTTGTAATTCCGCATTTGCAAGTTTAATTGCTATTCACCCTCCTCTTGTGTGTTGTTGTTAGTATTGCAAGGGTAAGGTGGTCCTTACATATCTGTGGTCCAGAGTGCTTGGTTGCAAGGGGTTAAAGATTTGGTGAGCCATGATTCATTTTTCAATAAGTTGGAGCAGAAGTTACATAAATCTGGAGAAGAAGTTACTCATGTGAGGAAGGTGGATGGAATTTTCTATTACAAGAACAAAATATTGGTGAATCCCATCAACTATGAGGTGATCAAGGTCATGCTGACCGAGTATCATAGTTCTCCCTTGGGTGGACATTCAGATGCTGTTAGAACCTTGCATAGACTAAAGGCGGTCTTCTTTCGGGAAGGTATGAAGTCTGATGTAAAGAGGTTCATTAGAGAGTGTGATGCATGCCAGCGCAGTAAGTATGAAAATGTGGCATCCCTAGGGTCGTTACAACCATTGTCGACCCCTGATCAGGTTTGGGAAGACATCTCTATGGACTTCATAGTTGGATTACCTCCTTATGGAGATGTTGGAGCTATTTTGTGGTGGTGGATAGGTTAACAAAGTATGCACATTTCTTTGGGGTCAAATATCCTTTTTCAGCCAAAACAATAGCTCAGCTATTTTTCAATGGGGTCTTTAAATTACTTGGTCTTTCGAAGTCATTCGTGTGTGATAGAGATCCTAATTTTACACTACAGGGAGTTGTTCGCACTGCAGGGATCTACTCTGGCCTTTAGTTTAGCCTACCATCCACAATCAAATGGGCAGACTGAGATCACCAACAGGAACTTGGAATGTTATTTGAGGTGTTTTTGTAGTCTTGAACCCAAGGAGTGGCATAAGTGGTTAGCTTTGGCCGAATATTGGTTCAACACTACATGGAAGGCTCAAACCCAAATGGCCCCATTTGCAGCTATGTATAGGAGAAGGCCGCCGAACTCACTAAACTATGTTTCTCATACTTCTAAGGTTCACACTGTGGATGAAGAGTTATTCTCTTGTGAGGTGGTCATATGGCTTCTTAGGGACAGCCTCAAGAAGTCTAAGGATCCTATGAAGAAATATGCTGATTTAAAGAGGACAGCGTGGGAGTTTGAGGAAGGGGATTCGGTATATCTTCGGCTCCAACCTTTATAGGCAAGTTTTTGCAGCTACAAGGAAGCCTCATAAGTTATCCCCCCAAGTGGTCCTTACAAGGTGCTGAAGAGAGTGGGTAGGGTTGCGTATAAGCTGGAGATGCCCCTGGCTTCACGGATTCACCATGTTTTCCATGTTTCACAACTGAAGAATAACTTGGGGGGCATGCAGTGGTCCAAAATGATCAACCGTGCTACATTAAGGAAATTATAGATGAGCTAGAGTCGATTGTAGATCGAAGAATAGTTTGGGTGAGAAATGCCTTTGTCTCGCAAATGTTGATCAAATGGAAGCAGAGGGATATGGATGAAACAACCAGGGAAAATTATTGGGATTTCATTAAGCGATTTCCCACGTTCGACCTTGAGGCAAGGTCAAAAAATGGGGGAGGTAGTGTAAGAGTTCCAATGGTGCTGAGGGTTGAAGCGAAGCTAGAGGATGTAGCGGAGCGGAATGTTGTGGTGGAGTTGGGACCTGAAGGAAGTTTGAAGAAAAAGGTAGCCGTTGGAGGTGAACTGGAGCCGTTGGATCAGTTGCCTGAAGATCTCGTTCGTTCATCATTGAAATAATTTGGGCCATTCAATTCTTAAGTGAATGAATCTCAAGCCTTGGATCACATGTCATCGAAGGGCCCACAGTTAGTTGATTTCATTACCAATTGAAATCCTCTCTTCGTCTCTAACCTCTAGCTCACTAAAGAAGCCATGTACGATGAGGCTCGTTTGCTGAAGTTAGTTAGTTGTTGTAACTAATTCTGTTAGAGTTAGTTGAAGAGTCTGAAGTGTATAAAAGATAGAAGGATTTCATTCTGTAATCATCGATCATTTTGATGAAATAAAATCAATCTCACAAATTCCACCAATTCTCATTTTCTCTTTTAGTTTGGTCTTGATTCCATAATCTTGTAATTGCAAACTCATTGTGAGCCAATAGGCCGATTAGTGAAACGACAGAAGGAGGAGGATCTGGCGGAGGAACATGCGGAGGAGAAGCTCGAGGAGATGCCATTTCCACGGGTCCGGCCCCCGTGCACGCTTGGCTCATATGATGGAAAAACCGCGTATCTGTGCATTGATTACCACTCGGCCTGAGAAGGAACAGACCTGCTGATAGGGGTTTTCGCCCCCTCTGTTAGGATTTCGTGGGGTTTTCGATCACCTCTATTGGATGCCTATGGGGGCTTCGCCCCCTATTCCTTGGTTGTGGGACTCCTCACGTCCTGCCGTCAGCCTATAGGGCTTGGGCTGCAGAGTAATTTTTTTGTTTTTTTTGTTTTGCTTGCTGAGACCGCATGCAATCGAACGATGTTAGGATGCTTGAGCAATTTCAGCGTTCCGATCTCTCTCTTAATCTGATCGTCGATCTTGAGGGAGAGGATCCAGTTGCGGTCAATTATCTTGATGGTGTACGGATGGCCGGAGTCCACGTGGCATGCGAATTTCACCTTCCTAAAATTGCCTTCGACGGGTGTCTGCCTGATCTCTTGTACTTCCCCATTCGCATTACCTCTTGAATGGTGAAGGAGGCAGTGAACAGATCCTTTCGGCTCTGTTTCTCTCGGTTTATTTAATCTTAATTGCTTAAATATCCAAATTTTTCTTTAACTTGAAAACTACAAATGCAAACACTGTGCAACCCATTTAATTGTTTTGGGACTGCCATTATTAGTTGTAATGGGCCTGCAAAATACTATTTGAAGGCCATGGTTGATTCTCTATATACTAATTTCTTTGGGCCTTCCGTTTGCTTTTCATTTAGGCCTTACTCAATGATTTTATTTTTTGGGCTGTGTTATTCTAACTAACATAATTAAATTGATTGGGCCATAAATTTTTTTGTTGCAAATATAATTTGATTAGATTGCATTAATATTTGATTAGTCCATAATTATGTTGCTAATTGTTGCATATTATGTTAGATTGGCCTTAAATAATTATATTGATAATAGTAACATGTTAAGAGTGTTGTTATTTGATGTGTCAATATTTTCTATCTTAATATAGCATCATTCCATTGCATTTCATGCCATATCCGCATTCAAATCCTGCATTTTCTTGAGATACTGCAATTCTAACGCCATATTCAAGTTTCGTAGGGTTTTGTGGATTTTCAGGGATTTTGGAGCGATTCGGGACCACTTTTGGATATGGACACATCCAGCATTCCCGTGAGCCCGTTGGCGAAGCTTTACAGGAGTTCGCCGAGTTTTGGAACCTTAAGGGAGGAGTTGAGGAGGATCTGGCAGGAGAAAGGAGCTTTTCTGGATTTTTCCCAGGTGACTCGACCGAGCAGCGTAGGCTCCTCGGTCGAGCTGATACACAAGGCACGGCTGATACGCACCCTGCTCGACCGAGCAGTGTGGTGACTCGGTCGAGGCACTTCTACTTTCGAAGCTCCACCCATCAACACCCTGCTCGACCGAGCAGGACTTGCTCGACCGAGTCAGATGGCAACTCGACCGAGCAAGGCCTACTCGGGCCGAGTAGACAGACAGCATTTTTGAAGAAGCTCGATCCACTGACAAACTCGACCGAGCAAGTGGGTTGCTCGACTGAGCAGCTCGGATCCTTTCGACCGAGCAAGCTTCTGCTCGACCGAGTCACTGACTCGATCGACGATAATGCGGGCTAATTTCGAAATTTCTTTCGTGGGCCCCAGACGGATGCATGGAGCGAGAGTGAAGAGCGGATCTGGGAGACGAAATCTAGGAGCTCAGTTTTTGTATGTTTTTGAATTACGTTTGAAAGGGAGAGGAGATTGAAAAACATGGGTAGATCTAGATCTAGTTTTTGGATAATTGAATTATTTTTTGGGAGAAAGTTCACGTTCTATTGTTTTATGCATTTTGGAATCTGCGGAATCTCTTGGGATTGCTATTGGTTATTGTTCTTTCTCATCTTCAGTAATTAAGTTATTCATTTCTCGCTTGATCCAATTGGTACAATGTTTTCTCTAATAAAAATCGTATTTTTATTCGTCATAATCACTATGTGTGAGTAGTCTCCTCTAGGGTTAATGGGTTAGCCATAAGACACTAGGAAGGAGATGTAGATCTGGATCTCTAGGTTGTATTGGGAATAAAGGGGAGTATTTCGGTCGATCCATCTGAATCCCTAGGATAACTCGTACTTAGATCATGCCCACGGTTGGTGGAATTGATGAGCTTAAGGAGTATCCTTGGGATTTAAATAGGGAAATTTATGGATCCAACCAAGACTCGTGACCATTCCCGGCTCGTGCCTTGAGGGGATCCACCGATGAACTATATCGCTACATTGACGGCTATCGTCATTGCGTCAATGAGAGCCACCGAAATACCTCGAAATTCTAACCCATGAGAGTGGTATGAATTGGGAGATCAATCCCCTAAACCTAATACAACGTAAGGATCACATTATAACATCAACCTCCGATGGTCTTAGCGGCGATCCCTAAGACCATAGTTTCCTTTATTATCGAGCCAACAACACCATTACAACCAATCTTTCCAAACCGACTGCTATCTCACTCTGAGATCCAAAAATAATCTGAGACCTTAAATACACGGTCTTTGTCCCTGAGGGATTCAACAATCTTTTATACTACAATTTGACGTCGTCCGCTTGCGGATAAAGCCCAAAGCTAACACCGAGGAGCCATACTACGCCTAGAGACCGTGATACCGCTAGGTGGAATTTAGGTGTAAGTTCGGGATGCGTCATTATTCGCACCATAGAAATTTATGAATACACCACACTACTTGATTCACCACACCTATATTTTTAACATCAGATGTTCGGATTTGGAGATCCGAGCGGCTCTAATACTTTTATTCTTCCATTCTGAATTGCAAAGCCGAACAGTATAATAAAATAGGTATTGTGTTTGGATTTACACATGTATTGTATTAGAGGTATTTGGATCTCCAAATCCAAACTTCTGATGTTAAAAATATAGGTGTGGTGAACCAAGTAGTGTGGTGTATTCATAAATTTCTGTGGTGCGAATAACAACACTCACATGTTAATTTTGGCCATATAGCAACATATTTAGATATATGATCAAATTAATTGAATTCCTTGTATATATTTTGAGATTATTTTAAAGATTAGTTCTTGAAAAATATAAATAGATTAGGAATTAATTAATTTGATTAAGAAAATTAGTTCCTTTAGAGAGAGAGAGAGAGAGAGAGAGATATATATATATATATATATATATATATTCTATTAAGGAGGAAGAATTTGAATTTTGTCCCAGTCATAAGTCCAGTCATATTTTTTTGTCCCAGTCATCAAGAACATCCTAGATTCACTCAGGGAAAGGCCATGATGAAGCCACGTACGCGCACAGAAAAAAATTGACCCGCAGCAATTATTTTGGGGGGAACTCAAAAATGTTGGGGGGAACTCTAAAAATGATAGGGGGGAATTGACCCGCAGCAATTCTCCAACACACGTTGGAAGTAGAGAAGAAATTGGGGGGAACTCAAAAAATTTGGGGGTGAATCATTATTTGTGCCTCAACCTCGGATCATGCCCAATCCTACTGCATCTTCATCCCAGATCACGCACAAAAAAATGCATATTCATCATGAAACCTCCAGCCTCTTTATCTCCAGCGTCTTCCTTGCGTATCATCCCTCAAACCCTCAACACTCAACCCTGGATCACGCACAACCTCAATTTGGTACTGCCCTCAAACCATCAAACCCTCCTCAACCTCGGTATACGCAAATCCTCAAACCCTCAGTTGGCAGTGCATCTCATCGAACCCCTAATTTTGCCATCCGATCTACTCACCGATGCAGGTAAAATACCGGTGCTCAAGCATTTGATCTCAACTCGATCTGATCTGCTTTTTATTCTTTGTACTTTATCCACATCATACTCACGATCTGATTTGCTTTTTGTATATTCAGATCTCTTATTTTCCTGTACGTCTTTGAATTCGGTGCAAGCAAATGTGTGGTTGCAGGTGATCCTCGATTATGGAGTTGGATTGTTGGATCCAGACTGATCATACTCACGAGCTCTGCCGGCACCATATGAAGAAGGTGAGAGATATTGGATCTCAATATTGTCTTGAATATAGATTCATTTGTATGATTCTCAATTTATTTATTAGTTTTAATGATTTTGCAGGTAATTTGTTTGGTATGCGGTACTGAGCAGTCGGTAATTTTTTAATTTTGAATTTCAGTTTGTTTGCTTGATATATGTGAATTATATTAAGAGTTGGTTTGATTTGATTTTAGTCTAAGCAAGTTGGTAACAATGGTGGGGTGATTATAGGAGGGTACTTCTAAGAAGGGGCAGGATCATTATGACGGTAGCGTAATCCGTAGAGTTGGTGAGACGAATACTTTCTTCCATTGCAGAAAGTGTGGCATGTGGCATTATTGATCATTAGTACGGAAAAAAATTTCGGTCTATGTTGCTTTACTGATCTTCGTTGAAATTTATATTGTCTCTGTGGTTTTTACCTTTGAAACGTAGTTTTTTGGATGATCAACTATTTGGATTTCGGTGCGAAGATTGAATCTTTATGAACGCAATGTTCATTGTTACTATTTTTTGTTGTAGAAATAGTCGTCGTTATCTAAATTATCTACAAAAAAAAATAATCATAGGTGGTTGGATTACTATCAATTAGTATGTTTGAAGAGTTTGATTCACGAGATGCATACACAGCCATATATATGTAGTTTTTGCTTGAAATAATTTTTTGCGCACCGTTTGACACTAATATTGTAGGTTCCAGCCAAGAAGAATGCAGATGAAGAGGAAACTAAAATGGAAGATGAGATTAGTTCTTTCTAACCATGTTCGTTATTATTTTTATGATTGCTTTATGAATTGTTACATGTAATCTGTTATTTTTTTGAAAACAAAGAATTGGGATAGACAGAAGCGTAATGCTTGATGTAGTTCAATATAGTTATTTTTAATGCTTGATTTGGGAATTGTTATGGGTAATGTGTTATTCTTTGAATACAAAGAATTGTGATAGAAAGAAGCGTAATGTTTATACACATTGTGGTAATGGAATGGGGGAAAAGCGTCATCATTTCTTTTGTGTGGGTGGGGGGAGGCTGTTAATGTTTAATACCTCACATTCATTTGTTTACTTTGCTTAGATTTTTGAACGAGAGAGATCTAGGGATATAGAAGACTGGTTTGTGACATGTAGGAAAGGTAAATTTTTTTAAACGAGATGATAATCAGTAAGTAAGCCAGATGCTTTGAGTTGTGCATCCTATTCATCATCAAGGTGTTGGTCAGAATAATTTTGGTGAATGTTAGTATTATGTGTTTTGTTGTACATCATGTTCATCAGAAATTCATCATAAATTTATTGGTCAGAATCTTTTTGGTGAATGTTATTATTGTGTGCACATTTCTTCCATCAATTTTGGTGAAAGCAGCATATTTGCATATACACATTGTGGTTTCATTGAGTTTATAACAATGGTTTCATGGAGTTTATAACAGAACTCCAAATTTGGTTTCGAATTTTTGTTATAAACTCCGCATTTGTTATAAACTCCTTGATGCAAAATTCATATAGTGGTTAAAAATGCACATTGTGGTTAACAAAATTCATATACATTGCAAAATGCTTATACACATGCAAAATGCATATACACGTGCAAATTTCATATCCACATCGCAAAATTCTGTATATTATGATGAACCACAATGTGTCCATTGCAAAATTCTGTTATGAACTCCAAATTTGTTTTGTTATAAACTCCAAATTTGTTATAAACTCCAGATGCAAAATTCATAATGTGGAGAGTAAATAATAGTGATTAGAGATGCATGATTCTTAGTTTACTGATATCATGTTTTATTTTATTTTATTTTTAATCCATGATGCAGGAGGATAATAGGAGGGAACTTGATACATCAAAACAGTAACATTTTGAACGTTTCAACTTAATACCCAATATTTGGTCTACGTTTTAGTTGTTAGGTAGCATACTATTAGAATAGTACATCACATGATCTACGCATGATGTACTTTGTATTGTTTTGCCCCAACAATTCTTAACATGTGTAGACTCTACATTAAAATTAACTAATTTTCAAATATAAATAGCCTTCATTAACTAACTGCTTCTCTTTGGAACTCATCATGGCTCCAATTTTTTTGCCGCTCTCACCGTACTCTCTCATGCTCTCTCACATTTCCCCTTTTATTTTCCTTTCATTTGCAACCATAGTTTCTAAAATTTCTCCTTTTATCATTGTTAGCCGTTAGGAAAAGATGAAGCAATGGGTGACCTCCTGGGAAGTGGGAAGTCCTCGTGTTTCCATGACCCATGTGCCCTCCCTCCCGCTGAATGAGGTCAAGGGGTTTTTACTGGATGAATAGGAAAAAAGAATAGCTCTAATTGGAGGGCATATGAGACTTCAATAAGCAGAGAGAGGAAGTTTGGATGGAGACATTCAAATCTTGCCAAATTTTGTTGTTATGGCTTCAAATGCCCTGTAAGAATTGCCTGTGCAACAACCAATTTTGAGAGGTCTTTGAAAAAAGAAAGGAGAAAAATCAGATAAGTTCATTTTAAAAATGAAAATATTTTTCATATTCAAAAGAGTCGAGGCAAATAATATTGCATTTGGTAGATGAAAGGGAGAAGTTGTAGTTAGTGAAAAATGAGTATATCCATGGAAGTTCCCAATTTTTTATTTCACCTCTCTTTTTTCTTTTTATCAAAATTTTTATCTCACCAATGTGGACTAAAAAGAGAAGAGTAAAATAATGATTTTGATCAAAAGAGAACGGCTGTTAGTGCCATTAATCAGTGTAACGGTGTAACAGGTTCGCAACTTAAAAATTTCGAAAAAGTTGGATATCTTTATGAAAATAGGGATAAGCTTCATAGTATTTTAATGAAATTTCCCCCTATCAAAATATTATCTGAAATGATTTGGCCAGGTACCATAGTTTGCTCATGAACCTGTGTATTATTTTTGTGAAGAGGAGCCAAAAGGCATTTCTTTGTGAAGCCACTTAAATCTGTCTGAGAGGTACTCAGCAACGATGGATGATGACCGAAGATGCATGTCCAGAATACCATATGCGTAAACAGTTGCAAGCTTGATGTATGTTACCATGTGTACCTGGCCTAACATAGCACATACAGCTGTATTTGTCAGCAGATGCATATAAAACCCCCAGAAAGAGACCATTGTAAAACAGTAAAATGGGTTTTTTTATGTAAAATGATTTTTATGATGTCTGAAATGCACTTCAGATATGTCACTTCATTTCAAGAAATATATTGTTATCTTACAAGGATTTTCTGATGCAGCGATAATTTGGATACTTAGGAAGGGACTACTACATGTTATGTTTTTACCTTGGGCAGTACTGCTGTGAGTTGGATGTCTTGACTTACATATCATTTTCTCAACCATCGAAGTAGAATAGAATATGTGGAAGAGTTGGGGAAGAAACATGACAACTATACGTTTTGAAGTAAAAGTGAAGGTGCTATTCGCATTGCCTAGAATCCAATGCTTCATTTAATCAAAAAACATATTAGCCGCTATCATCATACGTGTGAGCTTTATAACAACTTAGGTACTTTATTTGATTCTTCTACCGTCTCCCGATTTATTTGTTGTTTTTGGCTTTAGATGATACCGCTTGATTTTTTAAATAAATTTTTTGTTCTAATTGTTATATACTATTTAATGTTTGGTAAGATTTGGTATTATTGCTCGGATATCTACGAGATTTTTAAAAAGTGTCTGGATTCTTTTATTTATTTGTTTATGGTTACTGGGTCCTAATATAGAAAGCATGCGTAAAGAGAGACTCTTAACACTGTCATACATTTCATATGTAGAAATTTTTTCTGTTATTTTTGTCTGTTCCATATTGTGGTCTGTTTTTCTTGGTTTCCATTTTTATTTTATGCTTTAATAAAAAACAAGATGATGCAATTATAATAGATTTTACCCTATGGCACATTATATGTTTGGGTTAGTTCTATTTGTTAGGCCATATGGCAGGGTGCTTATCTTCCAAATGTTTCGGCTGCAAATCCTGGTAAACCTATTGAGTTAGGCCATATCACTTTAAAAAGAACAATTTCAAGGGGGTGTTCTGAATTTTTGAAAAGGAAATCATTGATTAACTCAAAACCAAGCTCAGTGGTACATGCCATTGTTTTTATTGTGGTATCTCTCTCTCCTCCCATTGTTAATAATCATCTCCATTCTTTAGTTTTTGTTACATGAGCAATTGGTTTCAGAATCTCCAGTATGATGTCCATTGTTTTCTTTTTGTTGCAGGATCAATCCCTATCTAAACCCGAGCTCCTTCAAGCTTCCGCCTCGCATCAAAAATTCAATTAGACGAGCTCCTTCAAGCTTCCGCCTCGCAACCAAAATTGAATCGCTACCTCCTTCAAGTTGCAGCTCCTTCAATCGTCAGCTCCCCCGATTATGTCACATATCCTCCGATCGACGGAGGAAGCTTTGCCTTTCCCGTTTGATCATAGGTAAAAGAGGATTTCAGCTGGAGATGGAATTGTCTCGGAGAAGGAGCGGTCAGTGTCGAAAACAGAAATTTCGGAGCAACGATTTTGAGGTAATTTAGTAAGAAATATTGTTATGCTTATTTCTTGCCTACCTTTTCCTCTTTTGCTTGCTTTTGGTTTTCTTTGGATGTAATTAGAGGTAATTGTAAGTTTCCTTTCTCTGTTGCTACAATTTGGAGTAACCTGGGGGCTTGCTTGCTTCTCTATTTCTCTGTTGCAACGATTTGTTTCTTGCTTGCTTCCAATTTGGAGTAACATGGGGGATTGCTTGCTTCTCTATTTCTCTGTGAAATGTATGTGAAATATCACACTTATGAATATAATCATGGCTAATTGTGTTTGACTGTGTGAATGCATCTTTATCTACAAATGATAAATCCTGAACAATAATAGGATTCAAGCAACTAAGATGAAAACATTGAATCAATTCAATCGATAAAATCGAAGATAATATTAAAGCATGTACGAGTACACTATTCAAGAACAAGAATTGGCTAAGAAATTTCAGAAAATCTAGCATAAAATTTCATTGCTTAAAGCGTTCAGTTTTGCTTGAATTTCGATTTTGCAAGAATTTCGGTTTTGCAAGAATTTTGCGATCCTGGATCAAATGAAGCCTCATTGCTTAAAGAGTTATATGCCTATTCTTATATGAACTAAACAAATGTCTATGTTTATGTGCTCATGTATATGTAGATCAAAGGCACCGTTGCACTTTTATCGTTCAATATTATTTTCTGTAACAATAAGAATTTCTGCAAAGAAAATGACTAAAATTGAAATGGACTGTAGTGTTCTCTGTAAAATAAGCAATGATTATCAACCCATTTGGCTCTAATGTGTCAGTAGTATTGCAATAATTATCATTTTAGTAGGTTTTTCTGTAAAAAATTGAGTACTGCAATAGATATTGGAAGTGTAACTGAGGGCAATGGTGTTTTGATGTAAATAGGCTCATGGCCGATGCTGATCAAAATATGGTCAGGTGAAGAAGACCTTTAAGTGTGAAAAATTCGATTTTTATTATGTTTTTTTTTAAAAAATTGAGTACTGCAATATAAATTGGTGTAACCGAGGGCAATGGTTTTTTGATCAAAATAGGGTCGTAGCCCATTCTAAACAAAATAGGGGCAGTATTGGCTCTTTGAACTTTGATGGTGCAATTTAATAGAAATTTCTTTTTCTTTACTTCATGTGGTTTAAACTCAACATCCTTGGGGCTTGATTACAATTGCTGAGATGCAAGAAAGGCAGGGGGAGTAGGGTGCAATAATTGATCAGGTGTCACAAAAGACATGGCTGATTCAACTAGATTTGAGATGGACAAACTGAAAACCGAGGACACGACCTGTGATACTGTCTGATAAACACAGGCTAGAGCAGCAATTTTCATCGTCTTGCTGCTGACAGTAGAAGGAACACTTTGAGAGCTTGCAAGTAGCAGATCATGACTAGAAATCAATAGAGGCACCAACGGCAGATTAGCAAAAAGGGTTGTTGCAGGGAGAAGTCACAGGAGAAATATTTGGAGTCAAACAAAGATGTTGCTGTAGCAATAGAAGTTACAGAAGAGATATTTTGGTGTCTGACTGGATGTAACTGTTAGGTCGGTGCAACTGTCAAAGACAACATGCTAGAGACTAAATTTTGAATACTACTTGCAGGTGGAAATAAAGGTGGAGGGAACTCTGCCAAATTCGGTAATCAATTTCTTGAATTTGTTATAATCTTGGGGTTCAATTAGAGTCAAATTTTATAATGATATATAAAAGGCTGAACTATTTTATGGATTGTTTTGGTGTAAATTTAGGATTTTGGATTCATCATTTTGTTTGTCAAGTAGATTTTATTACACATTATGTAAATTTTACAATATTATTTGTTTTAGAAGTATGTTGTGATCTCATTTTGGATGATATGATTTCTCTTCGTTATTCTCAGCTATGGTATCATAACACAACATAAATGAAAAATATAGTTCTGATTGAAATAGGGTGAGGGAATATCAAAATATAGTTATATTCATTGATGTAAATAGAGTGAGCTCTATTTCAATCAAATTTAACAGTGTGGGAATATCATGTTAACAATGATAACTCAAATATATGAAAAACAAATCAATGATTTTTACATGCAGTGATAACTCGAATATACTTTACATGCAGTTGCAAAATTAAATCAGTTCTATTCCAACCATTAGTCCAATTACACATGAAAGAATCAGACAATTTACCTGTAAAATGCCAGGTTGTTCTCATTAGCCCAAGTTTTTTCAAGTGTAAAAAACAGAACCTGACATCGTTGAATCGTTTGATATTTTTTGTAATTGGTTCATGTTCCAGGATATTTTTTTATGTTTTTATGTAATTGGTTCTTGCAGGTAAAAAACACTCATGTCTGCTTTGCTACATTATTTTGTTGAATGCTCAATCAGAGCTTTTATAGTTGTATAGTTCATGGTTGTATGGTTCATGTTATCCTGTCTTCATGTTATTCTTTGTTTCCCCCTAATGTTTGTTCTTGAAAATATGCCTGTTAAAAAATCGGTGCATGTTAACTAGGTTTGTTTCTTTGTTGATTTTTTCAGCCATGAACATCAAAACTAGGTTTGTTTCTTTGTTGTTTTATGTTTCTTTGTTTCCCCATACTATATGTATTCACTTGGTGTTCTCATATAATTAACAAGTTCATTGGATGTAATTAAATTACATGTTATGATGGTCCCATACTCCCATATGTGCCTACCGAACATCAACTTCATCTGAATAAATTTACAACCCCTGAACATCAAACTCATCCGAAGAAATTACATGTTATGATGGTCCTATATGCATTATGCGAGTTAAATACATGATGTTCTTTGTTGTTTGACATGATGCTTCTTTATGTTCCTGTTCTGGGGGAATGAGAAAGAAACTGAAAAAATTTGTGAGCATGTAATTTCTAATGATTGAGAATGTACCTATGAATAAATTTTTTATGCTTCTTTGTTGTTTTCAGACCATGTTTATTTTTGTTAACTCCAAAAATTACATGCTTCGAATGTTGATGGAATCACTTGACTATTCTGAAAATTACATGCTTTGAATTATTTTGGGATGTAATGTTTTATATCATATTAACCATGTAACATTTTCATCCTGAAAATTACATGCATGTATACTGAGCATATAATTTTCAAGAGCATTCTGATATGCTAGAAATGTTACCTCCTGATAAGTGCTTGATGCATGTAATTTCTATGAGCATGTAATTCTATGAGCATGTAATTTACTGATATGAAGCATGTAACATTTCATATCATATCAAGCATGTAATTTCTATGAGCATGTAATTTACTGATATGAAGCATGTAATATCTATAAGCATGTAATGAGAAAGAAATTGAAATTTTTTATGAGCATGTAATTTCTAATGAACGAGAAATGTGCCTAAGAACAAATTTTTAATGCTTTGTTGTTTGCAGACCATGTTTATTTTTGTTAACTCTGAAAAGTACATGCTTCGAATGTTGATGGAATCACTTGACTGCTCTAAAAATTACATGCTTTGAATTATTTTGGGATGAAATGTTACATGCATACCGATATGCTACATGTATACTGATATGAAACATGTAACATTTTATATCATATCAAGCATGTACCCTTTCATCCTGAAAATAACATGCATGTATACTGCGCATGCTTCGAATCGGGGGCACTGGGTCGTTTGGAATTGTCTTTCAGGTATTGGAATTTCATCATTTATTTGGTTTGTAATGATGAAGAAAATCTGATTTTTGGCTTAATATGGTGGGTATTTTGTTGTAGGCTAAATTCTTGGAAACCTGGGAGACTGTTGCCTTAAATGTGTTGCAGGATAAGAGATACAAGAACATGGAGCTTAAATTGATGCGCAGATGGATCATCCCAATGTGGTTTGTTTAAAGCACTACTTATTTTCTACCCTGAGCGGAGATGAGCTTTTCCTCAATCTGGTTATGGAGTACGTGACGATATCTTTGTACCTGGGTCTGAAGCATTATAGTGGTATAAACCAGAGGATGCCACTTATATTTGTGAAGCTATACACTTATCATGTATCCTTTGGTTTCTTCAATGGTTTTACAGATTTTTAGAGCACTGGCTTATATTCATGCCGTTCCATGAGTTTGTCATAGGGATGTGAAGCCACAAAATGTTTTGGTATGCTCATGGAAGTTTTGTATTTCACGATCGTGTATCAAGAAATGTGTTTTGTTTCTTTTGACCTTCTGTTAATTTGCATTCTCTATGTCGATCCTCTTACTCACCAAGTCAAGCTTTGTGATTTTGGAAGTGCTAAAATTTTGGTATGCCATTCGCATTTAGACAGTACATCCCTAACAAGTTTTGTGATTTTGCTGTGATACTTCTGAACGTGCAAACAATTGTTATGTGTCGATTCTGAATGAACATGCATGAATATCTGAATAATGTAATTGTGAACATTGTGCATTATTAGCTAAATGATATACAAACTTTTCATCACCTTAATTTCCTTCTTGCTTAATGATATATTTAAATTGCATTTGAGTTAACTATGTTATTGAGATTCTGTATTTATTAGTCTTCATGGTTCATAGTCTGAATGGCTCATCATCATTATGTGTGTGGTGAAACTTGATATGGGAAAATTAGAGTCTGTACTAGACTACTTCGAATGATTCTAAATATGTGGTTGTTTACTCTTTTGTTGTAATTAATGAAACAATACGCATGGACTCTAACATGACGTAGAAACAAATTCATTGGTTATACTGGATTCTTTCACCAGCTAAAATATTGCCATGCATGTAAGAATCACTTTTGAATCAGTATCACTAGCTATCTTCGGTTACAGAATACTTCATAACATCGGAATTAAGGTTTGACAATATAGTGATTGACAATGAAGTTGGCTCAGACTAATAGAGAGAATATGAGTTTGATCGGAGATAATGCTGGAAATGGATTAGAGATAAACAACTAATTACCTATTTGGGGAGTAATTTTACATCTTTAGTCTGCTGATCATATGGAAAGGAGATTTAAGGTTACCCTTATCTAAGAAGTAAGGTGCTCCAATTTTTGTTCATGCACTTTCTGATATAACAATTGGTGAACTTACTATTTCTGATATAACAATTGATGAGTTAGAGTGGAAACCAAAACATCCCTCAACGGGTTCATTCCTGTGTTGGCTAGCTTTGCTTTTTTAATTTTTTTTACAATTTGTTGGTGAAGATAGGGGCGAAGAAGCCCGAGAAGAAATTGTGTCAAAAAGGGTCTTGGATGTTATTCATACTTATGTGACTTATGTGTTTTGGAATGGGCATGCACCACCTCCTAGCCAATAAATAAATAATTTACAAAAATTCAATTTTTTATAATATTTGTTTTATTTGCAAGTGAGCAATTTAATTTGTTGTTGTTGTTGTTTTAAGTATACTTTGATGGGAGATATGATCTGGTTTGCTCACCTCTGCATTGGTCCTATTGTTTTTGCTGAATGGAATTTTGGGTAAAAATCATTAACTTTTAGAACTTTTTTAAATTTTTATTAAGACCCATTTTATTTTTCTCTTCTGTTTGATTTGCAGAGTTTTCCCAATTTGGCTATGGGCCATTCAAGGTGGGAAGTTCATGCAACTTGAAAATCAATCAGAACTGACTATGTGCCTTTCAAGGTGATATGATCTTATCATCATCATCATTCTTTCAATTTATTTATTGTAAAATTTTGTTTATGCTTAAATTATGCAACATATGGTGATGGTCTGATATGTGTCTGATATGCTTAAATTATGCAGCTTCATGGCAAGTGTTCTTATGCCATTTAAGTTCTTATGCAAAGAATTTTTCTGACGCGTTTGATTATATAAATATTCCTATGGAAGTTCTGTATGTGACTCATAATTTTGAGTCTGCAAATTTAGATCAATTCTTTGATGTTTTTTAACCCCCTTATTTTTGTCTCTCAATTATCTACTTTAAAATAACTTTATTCAATTTTCTTCTGAATGATATGCTACCTCTTATTTTTCTGTGTGTTGTTAAGTTTTATCTTTTCAAAAATTTTTGACTGTTTCTAGGCTTTAAAAATTGGCAAATCATGATCATTTACTTGAAAAAATATGAAGTTGTTGGTAGGCAAAGATATAATTGTTTAAATTTTCATGTTTTTATTTGATACCATGCATGCAGTTATTGGTGTGTATGCCAAACCTATCTTTACAGATCGACTTGAAGCTAATTTAGTTTAATATCAATTCCTTAAACTTGATACAAATGAAAATGTCACCTACAGGTAGTTCGATAACATAAATTTCGGGAATATGCATGATTGCATTTCCAATGGAGTCCCTTCTAAGATTTTGAGCTTGGTCGTCCTCATCTTATATGTTTGGAAAAAATGTTAAAACGAATATCAACTCATATCCTAACTTGGAAGTTTATATCAAAGAAAAAAATGTCAGCGAGGTGGTGGAAATTTATTAAACTGAAAACTTGATAAAATTGAGCCCTCACTCCAAAGGTGGATGAACCCTCAGTATTACAGTATGAAGCACATATGCTTCAAAACTTTAGTTTAGAACATCATGAATGTGGCTGTAATTTAACAAGAGTTTCAGTTTTGGTTACGTCTGAAATTGTTTGTGAGATGGTTACTGGCACCCTCTCTCATTTATAACTTTTAATACATGTGAATATATGCATCGCTGGAACCAATTAACCTTAAAATTCTACTTTAAAAAACCTTTCTTGAGAACAATTTGCATGCTTTCACCAAATTGTAAGTCGATGTAACATTATCTGAACATGAGACATTCGTAATACGCTAAACTTTTTATAAACTTTTCCTTTAGGGACTGAGTTATGTCCAAAAATAATTGAATGATTTAAGTCAATTGATTTCTTCTTGAAATTTTGGTTTTTTTCATCCCTTTTTCGGTTTTTTCACTCCCTTTTCTTTGGTATTTTTAGGGCATAGTGAGCTGCTGGTCCTGCTGGATAGTGGGCTGTGTGATGTGGTGGTGGTGTCTACCCTAACCTAACCCATTTTCAGATCTAGATAGTAATCATCTCACATTGAACATCATTTTTCTTTAAAAACAGAGATCTCTATTTGTTTTTTATTGTCTGTAATTTATGATAATATACATATTCTATCCAAGGACAATTCCAAAGACTCAATGCATTGCATAAAGTTATGCATTATTATCGGTTTAAAAAACCAAATTTACCATTTGACGTGGTTTTATCAGTTCCATCTTATTTAGCAGTGTGATGGATCCTAAGCATTTCCTGAGTATTAATCCTATTTTCTTATCATTAAATCTTTTACTTTGGTGAAACTGGGATTAAATGGGTACAATGTGCCTATGTCATTAGTTGCAAATGTTGCTGCTAAATGGGCATGTATGATCATATTCATTTCAATTGGATAATTTTTGTTGTGTGTTTTTCATTTTAAATCATGATCATCGAATCTCTTCGATGGATGACGAGGCATTCAACAACCTCCTTCCCCTCTCATCTTACGACAACTATCTCTCCAGTAATGGCAAATGCGTCACTAGCAAAAGTAGGTTGAGAGAGACCTCTCTGTGTTCTTCTCACACTTTCTACGAGGAACAAAACTGGATTCTTCACATAGGGAACTGCATTCTTCTTCATCTATCAACAAGATTGGATTTTTTCCTCCCTAACTAGAGCGTATCTATTAGTTTTTTGCACTATTTTGTTCTACAATTTGACTTTTACTTGTGGAGATTTTGTTTGTTCTGTAACTAATGTTATAATTGCTAGGGATCTGCTTTATTCTCACATGTTTTGGGCAATGATTTACATGCTAAAATTTTAGGATCAGATTATTGGGAAATTTGGGTTGGCAAAAATGTTCACACGATTCGGTTTGTGCTACGCTTTTCTCACGATAAATTCTAGGATTCAAATTTATCTAGGATTCAATTAGTTTTTTGCGATAGGAGAGCTATTTTCCAAAGTGTTGAGGATATCTCTGTGATGGATTTTAAATAAATCCACCAAAAAGGTATGAAATTGTTAGAGAATTTTGAGTTATAAATTTAAATGGTATCTTGCATGTTGCAAAAGGGATGACCTCAATGTTTGTTAAAGGTAATAGTTGTTTGATTGTATTTGTTGAATTGTAAAGAGAAAATATGAGATTTTATATAAAATTTAAAGAGAAACTATGAGATTTTCATAGCATTCTTGGACTTATGACTTTGATTCCATATGGCTATTTTCCTTATAGTTGATGCATTGTGGTCAACTGGGCTTACTGAGCTTGGATATCGCTATGTAAATATTGGTAATTCCATTATCTTTTTAAGAAATTGCATTTCCGTTGCAGGCTCCAGAAGTGGAGGGTAACAGGATGAAGGATGTCCACCTAAAGAAACAAGAACTATTGATTAGTTATTGTAATGCCCTACAAGCTACTGCACAAGTACTAGAGGGGGGGTGAATAGTACTTTAAAAATAACGAGGAGTATAATTCCTAATTATCATGCAAACAACTACCAAATCAATTTGCGGAAGCTTAAATTGAAGACAACATCAAAATTAACAATGCTAACAATAGATATTACTAGGTTCGGATCCACCCAAGTCTCCCCGACTTGTTCCCGGTGATCCTACGTCCCAACCACCAGGATCCCCTCCGGATACTTGAGTTAGAAACCCTAACTCAAGATTTCCACTATGAAATACTTGTGAAAAACCTTCACAAGTCAAATCATACACAAAGTAATTTGTGACTCCCACAACCCGGGATCACAACCACACTCTCACAACCGAGAGTGAAACTTACAATATGAAATTGAAATGAAATAAGAAACTTCTTACCGACAAAATACATATGCCTTGAGTAATGCTTACGAATTAGGGCAAGGTTGATTTTGAGGAAGAAGAAGTGGCACCAAACCCTAGTTCCAAGATGAAGATCAGCAATGGAGAGCTATGGGGATGTTGGTGACCTAGAATCAAGCACTTGGCTTGGAAGGCTTCACACTCAATGAATCTCTCTTTGGAAGTAAGAGTGAGGAGAGATTATTGAGTGGAATGAAAGAGCTTTGAATGAGCTTGGAATGATTTCTCTTGATCTCTAAACTTGCAATAATATCAGCCTTGACTGCAATGAATGCAGCCAATCAAGTATTTATAGGATAGAGGAGAGAGAGAAAGAAAAATGTTTCAATTAATGCTCCAACGGCTCTTTTCTGAACCCAACTAGTCGGTCAAAGAACAACCACCGACCGACTAGTTCATCAACTAGTCGGTCGGTCAATCAACGTATACCGACTAATGAGTGAACAGAGAAAAGATCAAAGCACAGACTAAAGGAACTAGTCGGTCCAAGAAGAGTAGCTGACCAACTAGTTTCACAACTAGTCGGTCGGTTACTCAACTGAGACCGACTAACAGATAAAATTGAAGTCTGAGCACAAATAGACTTAGTCGGTCCAAGAACAAATGTTGACCGACTAATTCACCAACTAGTCGGTCGCCAAATGAGCATAGACCGACTAACGATAAACAGTAAGTTAGGTGAAAAAATGGCACGTACAGTAAAGCTAAACTAGTCGGTCCAAGAAGGAAAGTTGACCGACTAGTTCATCAACTAGTCGATCGCCAAATGAGCATAGACCGACTAATGATAAACAGTAGCTCAGGCTCAAATGTGCATGTACAGGGAAAGCTCAACTAGTCGGTCACAGAAGCATCACTGACCGACTAGTTCACAAACTAGTCGGTCGGTGAGTCAACTTAGACCGACTAACTGTAAACAGTAAAGAGCTTGGAAATGACTGACAAGAACTAGTCGGTCTAAGAAGCTTTGCCGACCGACTAGATCACCATCTAGTCGGTCAGTTCTTCTTCTTGAACCAACTAACATGCACAAGAAGTCGCGAATCGAAGCGCGAAGCTTCGTGAAAGATTGTATGGACTTCTACTAAGATCCTAGAGCTAAGATATGAGCGTTATGAAGATTTAAACCGTAAGACCTACTCAAGGCTTAACATTCTACGAAAGAAGCTTAAAGACTATAAATAAAACTTGACGATACCGTCTTCAATAGCTTCAATCGAATCTTCATGACTTCTAAAAAGGTCCATAAGCTTCAACGAAGCTTTAGGCATACGATCACATGCTTTTAGAAGTCTAGAGACGTCGTAATTGATATTCATATAAATTTGGCGACGATCTCCATAACTGCGCTCACAAAGTGTTAGTTCACGTTATATTTATGTTTGTTCATCATCCAAAACCAAATCCGGGGAGTCCAATATCCAACATTCTCCCCCTTTTTGGTGATGACAAACCAACATAAATAATAATCAAAAATAATAATTCAAATGAAATTTACTTACTCCCCCTGCAATGATGACACGTTAATTCCAATTTTAAACAATAATAATACGCATCAAGCAGACGAGTGAAGTATATAAAATGAGAATCGATTATTGAAATATCGAATACCAAATGTAGGTTATTGAAATATCGGATTTGAAAATCCTTTTATATATCTTAACTCCCCCTGATTCTAACATATCAAGTTAGATTCTTGGAAAAATGCTTTAAATTATCATTTAGCACATCGTTATTATTATATCTCTCCCCCTTTGGCATAAGCAAAAAGAGCGGGAGGAGAACAACGACAACAACAATGGCCTCAAATAAAAAGCACGGGAGTCGTAGAATACGACGACAGTTCAAGTGACACCATAAAAAATACGAATAAAATCAAGGCGTGTCAATGAAACCATAGTCGAAAATCGAAAAACGAACTCATCAAAACTCAAATCATTTTTACGGATTGAGTTATGGAAAATACTCTCCAATATCAACATTCTTGGTTAATTTAGTGCATGGAAAACAATTCTATGTTTCCATAGAAGAAATTTCTATTAAACCAAGTTAATATCGTCGAGCGACGAAATCAAACATCAGAGACATAAAAGAAATTATAAATTGTGCACAATAGTATGAAATGTCAACGTCGATGTATATATATATATAAGATATGAACCAGAGTACATCAAAAATAAACATCACTGACATACAAAACATCGATCCACTGATCGGGGCACAAAATACATCATCATATCACACAGATATCGGAGTGACACAAAACATACAACATCATCAAAATACAAAAAGATACATCATCAAAAGTATCAAAATACATCAAAATGATCCAGAACCCCACTCTATCCTAACCAAACTCTCTTACACTAGATGTATCATCCAAGGAGCATCGGAGAGTCCTCAAAGAAGCTCAAGAGGAAGCGGCAGGATCTGCAGCAGCAACAGGCTCTGCAGGAGAAGTGGTGGTCACAGGAACATCTGAAATGTCAGCAGGAGCGACGTCAGAAGTAAAAATCTCTGGAGCAGTAACAGTAGTGGCCTCGGGAGCACTAGTCGGAGTATCCACCGCAGGAGCGGTGGCAACAGGTGTGCTCTCGGGGGCACCAGCAGACGAAGCAGCAGCAGCAGCACCAGAAGTGCCCTCGGGGGCACGAGTGGAAACACAACAAAGCTCCTCAATGTCCTCCTCATCCAACTCATCCTCGTCAGAAAAAGACGGAGGGACCTCAATATCAAGGCGTCGAGCGATACAGCAGAGAATCTCCTCAGAACGAGCCTGACGAGACTCCAAACGATGGATCGAACGAACGACATCAACAAGAGTGGGAGAGGGAGCAGCTGAGGTAGAGGCAAAGGCAGACGCTGAAGGTGTCGTCCTCTGAACGTGACGGAGCACCGCAAGAGATTTCTTGACGGCCGTCGCGTTCACAGGAGGACCAAGTGGACGCTCATCGTCAGGAGGCAATGTGACACGGAAGTGGCGAAAAACAAGGGTCAACAAGCACGGAAATGGGATATGAGCCGATTTCGTGGACTTGCGAATGCACTCGAAAGAGTCCATCTTATCGAGTATAATGCGAGCCCAGTTAATCGAGCTCACCATGAAAATGGCATAAATCAGCTTCAAGAAGGGCTGGGACGGTAGAGATGAGGAGCCGTACTTGGTAAGCAAGCACGACTTCAGAATCAAATTCAGGACCCATGCATTTGGCTTGAAGGATTTGGAGGGCACGCCAATCATGGCGGGAGGAATCTGATGGAAAATCTCAGAGAGGATGGTCTGATCAAGGGAAGAAATATCATCAACAGAAATGTCTGAGGGGAGGAGGCCAGACGAGGAGATACCCAAAATCTCTCCTAAGATTTTTGCTGTGAGGACTATAGGAGTCCCCAAAACAGTCGTCTCAACAGAGTGGGTCGCATCGTACTGACCCCGGATCCTATTGGCATAGAATAGTTTTACTAAACGAGGGTAGGGGTGAGGATTCGCCTTTGGATCATATCGAAGGTAATTGATAAGACCCGAAGACGACAGAAGATCAGCTAGCCCTATGAAGTCACTAATCTGGATGAAATGCTCCAGAAGCAGTGGGCAATGTTCGATACGGTTGTAAGCCGCGAGACACAGAGGGTCGTCACGACACAACGAGATATCGACACCGCCTACCGGAATCGGAGCCTTTCCCTTAGGCTTACGGGTAGACGTACGAGGTCGGGAGCTAGACTCAGGATGGGTAGGAGGAGTGGGTTCCCTATGAGTCTCAGCCTCGGGTCTATACTCGGAATCGGAATCGGTAGGAGTATGGAAAGAGGAGGGAGATGCAAGTTGCTTAGGCTTGGGCTTAGGCTTGGGTTGGGCTCTAGGCTTGGCGGTCGTCGTCCTCTTCTTCTTGAGAGGAGGCGAAGACGAAGAAGGTTGAGTAGTCTTAGATCGGTGTTTCGGAGGGGTTCTCGTAGGTTGATCGGGATCCGTAGGGGTAGGTTCTACGGTCATCGGTGAGGGGCTAGAGGGAGTGATCGGGATACATGTATGAGCCATAATCGAGGCACGGTACGTAAGAAATCGAAAGAACCCTAAAACAATCTAGGCCGAAACCCTAGAAGCCGAAATGAAAAGAAAACCTAACCCTAGAGCTGAAAACTGAACCCTAGACAGGAGAGGGAGAGAGGGGGGTTACCCTAGGAGGAAGACGACGACGATCGGCGGCGGAGATGATCGGAAAAGGGGCCGGAGATCGTCGGGAAGACAAAAGGACTCGAGGAGGGATCGGGGGTTTTCGAGCTGGAGAACAAAAAACAACCGACTAGAATAGGAAAAAATCGATTAGAATAGGTATAAGTCGGTCGAAACACGAAAAGACGAGACTGTCCCTGAGCACTTAGTCGGTCTGAGTTCAAACGCTGACCGACTAGATGACGATCTAGTCGGTCGGTTAACGAGCTTGAACCGACTAAGTGGAAACAGAGACCAGTCGAAGATTTCCTGAATGAGAATTAGTCGGTCTGCGCTCAAATACTGACCGACTAGAACTCAGTCTAGTCGGTCGATAAGTAAACTAGAACCGACTAAAGAGTTAAGCTGGAGAGGAAACTCAAAATAGCTTGAGTTAGTCAGTCTAAGTTCTTTTACTAACCGACTAGATACGAATCTAGTCGGTTGGTGATTGAACTGATACCGACTAAAGGAGTTCAAAAGTTGAGAGATAGAGCTAGTCGGTTTGAGTTCATTAGCTGACCGACTAGATGTGAATCTAGTCGGTTGGTTGATGAACTGAGACCGACTAGATGAGTCCAAAAAATTGACAATTAAGATCTCTCCTAAATACACTTGGACGAAACATCACAATTCTCTCAAAAATCATTATACTACCCCATTAAACATCGAAATCTCAAATACGACATTCAAACATGAATTCGAGCAAAAATTCAAAATATCACATAAAATCCCGAAAAATCCAATAAGTCTAGCATGAATGAAATATTGCGTAATATAATAGCATGCAAGATTATTGAGTGAAACATGAATCCTATATCTCGGATTCGCCCATAATCCCCAATTCCCTATATCTCGGATTCGCCCATAATCCCCAATTCTCGACGCAACCGCACAAAGGAGTCCTCCTTTAGGGGGTTTGTGAAAATATCGGCGATTTGCTTTTGGGTTTCAACGTACACTAAAATGATGTCCTTTTTAGCAACATGATCATCTAAGAAATGGTGTCGGACATCTATGTGTTTCGAACGGGAATGGTGTACCGGGTTCTTGGAAAGACATATTACACTTTGGTTGTCAACCATGATAGGGCAAGTATCACAGTTTATACCAAAGTCTTTAAGTGTGTGTCTCATCCAAAGAACTTGAGCACACACGGCACCGGCGGCAATGTATTCCGCCTCGGTGGTTGAAAGTGATACGGAATTTTGCTTCTTGGAAAACCAAGAGACAAGGGAATTTCCTATAAAATGGCAAGTGCCACTAGTACTTTTCCTGTCGGATTTGCATCCCGCATAATCGGCATCACTATATGAGATTAACTCATACATGCTAGATTTTGGATAAAGTAATCCAAAATCAAGTGTATAACTTAGATAACGGAAAATACGTTTTACCGCTACTAAGTGAGACTCCTTAGGTTGAGACTGATAACGAGCACATACGCATACTGCAAACATAATATCGGGCCTACTTGCGGTAAGATAAAGTAAACTACCTATCATACCTCGATATAGACGAATGTCAACATCCTTACCGCCCGTATCCTTATCAAGATGCGTAGTCGTGCTCATTGGAGTCTTCTTTCCGGAGGCATTCTCCATTCCAAATCGCTTAAGCAACTCCACCGTATACTTCGTTTGGTGGATGAAGATTGCATCGTCCATTTGGCGAATTTGGAGACCTAAGAAATATTTGAGCTCACCCATGTGGCTCATCTCAAATTGTTCCTTCATAACATTAGAAAACTCTTAGCAAAGAGCAAAGTTAGTAGCACCGAAAATGATATCATCAACATAAATTTGAACTAAAATTATATCATTATTCGAATGCTTAACAAAAAGTGTAGAATCGGCTTCTCCCATTTTAAAATTCAAATCCAAAAGAAAATACTTTAGGCGATCATACCAAGCTCGAGGAGCTTGTCTCAAGCCGTAAAGTGCTTTCTTTAGTTTAAAAACATGATTTGGAAATTTTTCATTAATAAAACCCGAAGGTTGAGAAACGTAAACTTCCTCAACAACATCTCAATTTAAAAATGCACTTTTAACATCCATTTGAAATAATTTAAAATCCTTATGGCATGCAAAAGACAATAATAATCTAATTGATTCTAATCTAGCTATCGGAGCGAAGGATTCTTCGAAGTCAATACCTTCCTCTTGACGGTAGCCTTGAGCAACTAACCGAGCTTTGTTCCGGACGACGACTTGGTTTTCGTCGGTTTTGTTCTTGAAGATCCACTTTGTCCCTATGACGGTGTGGTTCTTCGATGGCAATGGAACAAGCTCCCAAACTTCATTCCTCTCGAATTGAATGAGTTCCTCCTCCATGGCTAAGATCCAAGCGCTATCTTCGCATGCTTCATTAACATTCTTTGGCTCTATCGAGGAGGCAAAGGCACAATGAGCGAAGTAGTTCACTTACGATCTCGTCTTGACACTATAATGGATATTGCCAATGACTTGCTCATGAGGATGGTCACGAACGGTATGAAGCCGTTTGGGAATACCTTGATCACTAGGAACATTCTCAACAACTTCATTAGACGGGTTAGTCTCAATAGAATCAATAGAATCATTAGAGTTAGAATTACCAATTGAATCACATAAGACATCCATAGAGTCATCATCATTAGTAATTCTAGTTGGAACAAATCCTTCATTAAATGACACATGAAGCGATTCCTCGATCGTTGAGGTTCGTTTGTTGAATATCCGGTAGGCTTTGCTACGCGAAGAATATCCAACAAAAATCCCCTCATCGGATCATGGATCGAATTTGTCCAAACTACCATACGTGTTCTTAATAAAACATTTCGAACCAAAAACACGAAAATGTTTAACTTGAGGCAACCTATCAAACAACAATTCATAACAAGTTTGTTTAGTGCCGGGCCTCAAAAGTATTCTATTAAACACATAGCAAGCGGTGTGTACCGCTTCCGCCCAAAATTGATGGCCAAGTTGGCTATCATCAAGCATAGTGCGAGCACACTCCACTAGCGTCCTATTCTTTCTCTCAACTACGCCATTTTGAGGAGGTGCACGAGGGAATGAAAAGGTGTGTGTAATACCAACTTCATCACAAAATGTCTCAAAAGACTCATTCTCAAATTCACCTCCATGATCACTACGAATAGTGACAATTGTGGTTCCTAAGAGATTTTGTACTTTCTTAACAAAAATTGTGAAGTTTTCAAAAGCTTAATTTTTATTACACAATGAAAATACCCAAGTAAACCTAGAAAAGTCATCAACGATGACAAGTCCATATCTAGCATTACCTAATGAAGCAACTCTAGTTGGCCCAAATAAATATAGATGTAATAGCTCTAGAGGCCGCTTAGAAGAAATGCTTTTCTTAGGTTTAAATGAAGATTTTGGAAGCTTTCTTCGTTGACACGAGTCACAAAAGCTTTTCTTTTGAAAGACAAGCTTAGGAAAGCCTCTAATAGAATTTAACTTGGAAAGCTTAAAAAGTGTTCCAAAGTTCACATGACCAAAACGTCGATGCCATAAGTGTTGTTCACTTGTGTTGGCAATAAGACATTGTTCATGTGATCTTGGAAGATCTAGGATATATATATCCTTATGGCGTGTGCCGGAAAACAATAATTCATTATTATCTTTTCTTAAAATATGGCACATTCCTTTCGCAAAGTTAACTTTGTAACCTTTGTCACAAAGTTGACTTATTGAAATAAGATTGTGGTTTAATCCTTTAACAAGGTAAACATCACATATAATGGGTTTAGAAGGATTACCCACTTTACCAACACCTATGATGGTTCCGCTCTCGTTGCCTCCAAATACGACGCGGTTTCCATTTGCAATGGGAACCACTCCGGAGAGCAATTGAGCGTCACCCGTCATGTGTTTTGAACACCCGCTATCGAGTATCCAATTCCCCTTGGAGCTAAATTTAAATTTGTTGCTCCTTTTCTTTTTCTTTTCCTTGAGTACCTAAAGATAGAAAATTTCATATCATAGTACCCAAGGTCATTGGGTCCAAAAGATTAGACCTTTAGAAGCCAAGTCCAATTGGACTTAGACTTCCCCACATAATTTCTACTATGCACAACATCCAAAAAATAAGCATTCATGTAAACTTGTTTTTCATCCATGCTTGTGTCCTTTGGGCTCCAAATAGTGAAAATCTTGGGAGCCCTCATCATATTGGGTGCATGCATGCGACGTTGATTTCTACGTGATGCATGTTGTGGATTGGCATAAGGAACATGATGGAATGGTGCATGTGGATAGTTATTCATACGATGATTTGGGTGAACATATGTATGTGAGGGAACACGTGTGTGAGGGTGTCTCACATGGTGTGCACGTGCCCGTGAATGTGTTGCATAAAAATCATCATATGTGTGAGCCGGTGGAGTAGGACGTGTGTTCCTACGTGGCATAGTATTGGTGTACATATAAGCATGCCCCTTCTTTGGAGGTCCACCCAAAGTGGGTTTCTTTCCGAAAGAGGGTGTGGACGAGGTGGAAGCACCATTGGTAGAAGAACTACCAATAGAGTGTTTGCTACCTCTCGTTGAGTCACCGGAAGTTGGCCTAACAAAAGTAGTGGCCGATTTGGATGAACTTCCCATCGTATACCCCAAGCCAATGTGGTGATTGGCCGGAAGTAAGTCACTTAGGATTTTATCCAAATGGTCCTTACCCTTACTGAATTTATTAATTCGGTCTAATGTGTTCTCATATTTCTCGGTGAGAGAACGCATAGAAGTATCCAAATTGGATACTTGCGATGTGAGCACATAAACACGAGATTTAAGATTCTCATTCTCAATACTCAAATTCGAGTTTTGAGAAGTCAAATCCGCTATCTTGTGCTCCTCCGGATCATCAATGCTAACATGTTCAAGTTGAGTCTTGAGATTAACAATCTCATTCCTCAACCCTTCAACAATGGTGTCGTTGTTGGTGATGATAGTTTTAGGCGTGGTTTGAATGCTAGCTAGGTCATCTTTTACTTTAGTATACCTATTTACTAATTTAGTATACTTAGACCATAATTGAGAATTAGCATTCCTAAGGTCATCCATAGTTACCTCATCGCCTTCGTTGTCGCTATCATCAGAAGAGGAATATCCTTGATCATTCTCCTCTCTTGCCATAAAGCACATGTGTGCTTGCTCCACTTGCTCATCGTCCGACTCTCCGCTTGAGGAATCCTCGGAGTCGGTGAATGTTTCCCCGACAAGCCCCTTTTTGTTCCCTTTCTTGTACTTCTTGGACTTATCGAATTTCGGCGCCTTCCACTTCTCCTATTGCTTATTTAGAGGACACTCCGCTTTCATGTGTCCTGGCTTATTGCACTTGAAACACAAAGGAGAGGAGGAGGCGTTAGAAGAACCAAATTTAGCTTTGTTCTTATAGTTACCTTTTCGGAAGAAACGGTTGAACTTCTTGGCCATGAGTGCCATGGACTCCAAGTCCAACTCGTTTTCCGAGTCTTCATCATCGGTTGATGTGGATGTGGATGGAGCGGCCTTGAAAGCAATAGCCTTCTTCTTTGGCTCGTCTTGCTTTAGGTAGGACTTCATCTTTTCCTGCAATTTTAACTTGCTATCCTTGCGTACCTCGTATGACATTAAAGTACCCATTAGTTGAACTACGGTGTACTTATTCATATCATTACCTTCCTCGATGGTGAAGGTACGCTTTTCCCAAGAAGAAGGAAGTCCTTCGATAAGCTTCGAACACTTCTCCTTTTGGGTGTAGGTTTTGCCGAGAGCCTCCAACTCGTTTATGATGTCGACAAAGCGAGCGTAATACTCCTTCATCTTCTCGCCCTGTTGCATATGAAACATTTTGTAATCTTTGTTAACAACTATGAGTTTAGAGTCTCTTACCCTACTCGTCCCTTCATGTAGTATGAGTAGGGATTTCCAAATTTGATATGCACTCTTACATGTGCATATCTTATTGAAGTCCTCGGGCTCCAATGCGCATTGCAAGGCGTTCATTGCCTTGGCATTGCTTACCTCCGCGGCGACCTCCGCGGTTGTCCATTTCTCAAAGTCTTCTTCGGCGGGCTCGACGTATTCCTTCATCGTGGTCCTCCATAGAGATGCACTCCAGAGGAAAGTTTCCATCCGGCATTTCCAGTACCCGTAGTTGGTACCGTTGAAGAATGGAGGCCTCGTTGAGGAATGTCCTTCCATCACCGAAGATGCTCCTTCACGGTTCCTGAAGGTGCCATGGTCGGAAGGTGGACGCATGGTCTTGTTGTCGTTGGCAGACATAGCTAAGTATCTGGCTCTGATACCAAATGTAATGCCCTACAAGCTACTGCACAAGTACTAGAGGGGGGGTGAATAGTACTTTAAAAATAACGAGGAGTATAATTCCTAATTATCGTGTAAACAACTACCAAATCAATTTACGGAAGCTTAAATTGAAGACAACAACAAAATTAACAATGCTAACAATAGATATTACTGGGTTCGGATCCACCCAAGTCTCCCCGACTTGTTCCCGGTGATCCTACGTCCCAACCACCCAGATCCCCTCCGGATACTTGAGTTAGAAACCCTAACTCAAGATTTCCACTATGAAATACTTGTGAAAAACCTTCACAAGTCAAATCATACACAAAGTAATTTGTGACTCCCACAACCCGGGATCACAACCACACTCTCACAACCGAGAGTGAAACTTACAATATGAAATTGAAATGAAATAAGAAACTTCTTACCGACAAAATACCTATGCCTTGAGTAATGCTTACGAATTAGGGCAAGGATGATTTTGAGGAAGAAGAAGTGGCACCAAACCCTAGCTCCAAGATGAAGATCAGCGATGGAGAGCTATGGGGATGTTGGTGACCTAGAATCAAGCACTTGGCTTGGAAGGCTTCACACTCAATGAATCTCTCTTTGGAAGTAAGAGTGAGGAGAGATTATTGAATGGAATGAAAGAGCTTTGAATGAGCTTGGAATGATTTCTCTTGATCTCTAAACTTGTAATAATATTAGCCTTGACTGCAATGAATGCAGCCCATCAAGTATTTATAGGATAGAGGAGAGAGAGAGAAAGAAAAACGTTTCAATTAATGCTCCAACGGCTCTTTTCTGAACCCAACTAGTCGGTCAAAGAACAACCACCGACCGACTAGTTCATCAACTAGTCGGTCGGTCAATCAACGTATACCGACTAATGAGTGAACAGAGAAAAGATCAAAGCACAGACTAAAGGAACTAGTCGGTCCAAGAAGAGTAGCTGACCGACTAGTTTCACAACTAGTCGGTCGGTTACTCAACTGAGACCGACTAACAGATAAAATTGAAGTCTGAGCACAAATAGACTTAGTTGGTCCAAGAACAAATGTTGACCGACTAATTCACCAACTAGTCGGTCGCCAAATGAGCATAGACCGACTAACGATAAACAATAAGTTAGGTGAAAAAATGGCATGTACAGTAAAGCTAAACTAGTCGGTCCAAGAAGGAAAGTTGACCGACTAGTTCATCAACTAGTCGGTCGCCAAATGAGCATAGACCGACTAATGATAAACAATAGCTCAGGCTCAAATTTGCATGTACAGGGAAAGCTCAACTAGTCGGTCACAGAAGCATCACTGACCGACTAGTTCACAATCTAGTCGGTCGGTGAGTCAACTTAGACCGACTAACTGTAAACAGTAAAGAGCTTGGAAATGATTGACAAGAACTAGTCGGTCTAAGAAGCTTTGCCGACCGACTAGATCACCATCTAGTCGGTCAGTTCTTCTTCTTGAACCAACTAACATGCACAAGAAGTCGTGAATCGAAGCGCGAAGCTTCGTGAAAGATTGTATGGACTTCTACTAAGATCCTAGAGCTAAGATATGAGCGTGAAGATTTAAACCATAAGACCTACTCAAGGCTTAACATTCTACGAAAGAAGCTTAAAGACTATAAATAAAACTTGACGATACCGTCTTCAATAGCTTCAATCGAATCTTCATGACTTCTAAAAAGGTCCATAAGCTTCAACGAAGCTTTAGGCATACGATCACGTGCTTTGATAAGTCTTGAGACGTCGTAATTGATATTCATATGAATTTGGCGACGATCTCCATAACTGTGCTCACAAAGTGTTAGTTCACATTATATTTATGTTTGTTCATCATCCAAAACCAAATCCGAGGAGTCCAATATCCAATAGTTATCGGAAGTTACATAAACTAATTTGAAAACACAAAACAGAGACATGTATTGTTATGATAGTCTTTTTTAAAAAATAAATTCATGGAGAAGGTTAATAATAATGGAGCTTTTAAATTTTTTCGTTTACTTTTACACTTTCCGCTAAGGTTAATGATAATAGAACGTTAAGTGTAAAAATGAATTATCACTAAGATGCTGCACTGCGCCATCTTGAGAAGGCTGATCGTGAAAGCTTCTGACATGGATTCCTTTTTGGGGTTGAAGCAGCTCATGAATATGATGATGTTGCTTAATGGATTTTTCCTCTCCCCCCCGTTTTGTTCATAGATGATGAAGACGGATTTCATGCCGCCTAACGTTGGCAGCATGCTTTACTATTATCAAGATTGCATATTTTTATCCCTATCTATGTCTATATCATCTTCTTTGATATACCACTCACCAGAGATCTTCAGGCTGGACGACAATTAGGTGGTTCAAAGAACTCTTTTTCGTTTAGTTCTTGAAACTAAAATGTTGGTTTAACTTTGTGATATTGGCCTTAACTATTAACAGGTTTAACTTTGCCAATACAGAATTTGACAGAGAAACGCCCATGATCATGCTCATGTAGGGATCCATCATGAACACTGGATCAGAAGCATGATGAACACCATAGTGATACCAAGGTGAACATAGACAAATTTTTGAGCAACCACAAATGAAAAAACTCTCAAACTAAATTCTCTCGAAACTAAATTTTGGGGACAATGAATCGGGATGGAATTAAATTTTGGGGAGGAATTACTATTTTTGGGATAAAATATATAACAATTATTGCGCTTTAAATATTGATGTTCGTTTAAACTTAGCAGATCCATGATTTTGAGTGGGGGAATATTTTAAATTAACTGGAACCTAAATTTTGTGGGGACTAAAATTTTTGGATGAACTAAATAACAATGATAATGTTGTAATTATTATTCGTTTAAAATTAGGGGATCAAGGATTTTGAGGAGAGTAATATTTTAAATGAACTGTGCCCTAAGGGACTATATTTTTTCGGGGTAACAAAATTTTTTGAGAGAACTAAATTCTTTGGTGGAAACTTACTTGTGAGGGAACCTAAAATTTCTGGGAAAATAAATAACAATTGTTGTGCTTTACTTATTGTTCATTTAAAATTAGGATATCTATGATTTTGTGGGGAAGTATTTTTCATGAACCGTGCTCTTAGGGCACGGGTTATGACTAGTATATATATATATATTCTTATATATAGGAAAGTTAGTGTGATTCTATATAAATAACAAGCGTACAAAAATACACAGGTATGGGTTGGAAGGGAAATATTACTAAAGAGAGGAGATGGCACATGCGCCGTCACTCTCAATTAGTAGTCTCTCCCTACCTTACACAGAGTACCCAAAATTGCAAAATTACAAAACTACCAAGATTACAAAAGAATCTCAGTCAACCATTATCTCTGAACTCCCAATTATCCATAGCCCAAGCTGCGTCTGGCTCTATGGGATCCTGGTCTCCGAGGATAATCCTGATGTCAGCTGCGATATTTTCAAAAAGTAAGGTCTTAGGCCTCATAACCCCTTCAAAAATCCTTCTGTTTCTTTCCTTCCATATATGCCAAACCATCGCAGATAGCGCTGTCTTGGCCAACAAACTCTTAGTGTTCTTCCTAGAAAAATGCAGTAGAAAATAGTCCCATATTTCCGAAAGTAGTGGCTCGATGGGGTCAGGTATACCCAGTTTTAGGAGGCTCATTTTTAATATGTATTTCTTATAGCAACATCCGAGAAATAAGTGATTAATTCTTTCATCAACATCTTCATCGCACAGGCCCAGGGGATTTATCGACCCCTATTTGGAACACCGCCTCCTTGATCTCCTCTTTAAAGATTCTTCGTTCAAGCCAACTGTCAGCATCAGGGGTTAGCTTAAGCTTAGGGCAAAGCCTTGGAAAAACACTCCAGTAGTGCTCTTGATGACAAATCTTCATAGAACTTAGGAGCACTATACCTAAGATCCTCATATGATTTATTGTGATTACCATCGGCGTCAATAAGATGACCCAAATTATTATGGCCTTGTCTGGACCTCATTGCAGTATAAAAGAATTTCGAATTCTTATCCCCTAAACTCAGCAGTTTTGCATACTCTTCTGCTGCAACATAGATTCTTCTATCTCCATTAAGATGGCTAATTTATTGGACAAATCTTGATCTTGTTTTTGCAAACTAATATCAGAATGCAGGTTACTAGAGAGCCTGACATTTTTCAAGTCCTTGCGGCATGCTAAAAGGGTATTCAACTTGTTGTGCGCGCTTGACCAATCCCGCAGTGAAGATTTCAAGTTCCTTAGCTTAATCACAACTCTATGCATAGCTGAGCCTACTACATGCTGACTCCAAACAGATTCCTCAAGGTCGTTGTATCATGGCAAATTAACCCATGCATTAAAGAATTTAAAGGGCTTTGGATAGCTATTTAGCTTAGAATGCAATTTAATGAGCATATGTGCATGATCGCTCTTAATAAGATCCAAATATTCAATAAATGTAGTAGGCAGGATCTTGAGCCAACTTGAATTGCACAGAGAACGATCCAGTCTTGCCACAATTCTTCTAGAGCCAAGTCTCTTATTGCACCAACTAAGCGGTCTCTCAACATATTTAATATCGTCCACCAAACAACTGCTAAGGCAGTCATTAAACTTATGCAGTCCCGATTCATCATATCGACAACCCCCTATTTTATCCTTAGAGTACCTTACACAGTTAAAATCGCCCCAACCAACCAAGCGTCACCCCTTACCATAGCTGCGTCATGCTACAAAGAATCCCAGAGCTGGCGACGCACAGTACTCATATGCATAGACCCCGGAAATAATAATAGAAAGCCCACCTTCATTCTTGCAAGTGCTGGTATATATGTGTGTGTGTGTGTGTGTGTGTGTGTGTGTGTGTGTGTGTGTGTGTGTGTGTGTGTGTGTGTGTGTCACACCCCGCTTCCCATTATACTTGGGGCGAGGACGTAAGCGGGTCCGCATGTGCTTAAAGCAAAGAAGAGGTACTTTTTTTTCTTTCTCCTTTGACTTAAGCACACTCAGCGTGATTTAACGAAGGCAGGTCCCTGCGCGCGAATCTTCACAAGCAGCACAATCATTCATTACATTACAATACCAGCGTCCAAAGCAAACACACAGGTAAATTAGGCCTAGCATGGCCGTACAAACTGTTGAAAGCAAACACACCTGAAAATAAAATACAAACAATACTGAAATATAAATGTCCAGCTCTAGTCTTTCGCATGGATGATCTCAGTGTCCTCGTAACTCTGGTCAGCAGGGTCCACCTCTAAGCTGGGATCCTCAAGAGTAGTGTCCTCTGGGTACTCTGTCTCTAAACCTAACATATATTTCAAAACACGTTAAAATATATTTCAGCGATAAGCTCGGCAAGATATTTAAAGTAATTAAACCATGGAACAACTATAAGGAACAAAAAGCGTTAGTACACAGTTATGAATAATAAGTGCAGAAAGTAAAGTGCAAGCATGCATGAGTTTTGCAGTTTTAAAAGTAAAGCAGTTGTAAATTGAGTATTTGTGCTCGTGATAAGTCCATGTCTGAGAAAGTAATGTTCTCGATACACCCTATCATCGGGGGCTTACCGTGACGCTTCTTGCCATTCCAACCTGGAACATGGTCAAGCTGCTTGCCTCTGTTAGTGTGGTTTTGGAGGTAGTCGTAAGGTGTTCAAGCAACAATTACAGACTCTACTACAAGAACCAACCCCACCCAAGTGTTCTGTTTAGTCATTGACCAAGTTTCACCCCATCTGTATTCGATGGCTTTACCCCCATCTGTATTCGATGGCTATCACATATGTGTTTGCAACACACTTGTTTTTCCCAATTAAATTCGTTTGTTAGCATGCAGAGAATAAAAGCAGTCCAATTAAGTCAAAGAGGCAATAAGTAAGGTGGAACATGATATTCGGTTCCAGAATTTGACAAACACAGCAAATTTAGCAATAAGTTTGAACGGCCAGGTTTGCAGTTCATTTACTCAAATACTTGCCTTGACGCGGGTGTGGGTGTCCAGGCGGTGGTGACGTGAGGCACGTTTTATCTGCATCGTGGAATTGTGGTATCAGTTTAATGGTCAACATCCAGTTGAACTAGTTCACTAACATTAACTTAAGGGACTAACATTAATTTAGTACTAACTTAACTTAGCTACCTCTATAATAATTTAACTTAGTTAACTAACCCCCTTTTTAAAAGAATCATTTACTAACTAACTTAATAATAGCTTAATAAAAACTTATAACACTTTATAAACTTAAACTTATAACAATTAATAAACTTGGATGATGTAATAATAATAATAATAATAATAATAATAATAATAATTAATATTAAAAAAACTTACTTAAATAAAATCCCTCCCCTTCCCCTCTGTCTCTCTCGTTCTCTCCCTTCTCCCTTTTTTTCCTTTTTCGTTTCTCGTTTCCGTGCGTAGGGGTGAAGGGCGGTCGGTGGGAGAGGGGACTCGGGTCCGACGCTCGGGGATCGGCAAGGGGCGATCGGGGAGAGCGGGGTGCGGTGCGGCGGGCGGATCGGCATACGGCGGGGCCCGGGGCGGCGGTTCCACAGGCGACGAGGCGGGTTTGCAGAGGAGGCCGGC
Source organism: Scilla litardierei (assembly GCA_030789695.1). Lineage (NCBI taxonomy): Eukaryota > Viridiplantae > Streptophyta > Magnoliopsida > Asparagales > Asparagaceae > Scilla > Scilla litardierei. The sequence goes on along the minus strand of CM061138.1, from coordinate 152,307,990 downwards.
GGGGGATCGGGCACGGCGGGGATCCGGTGGGGCACAACGACGATCGGGGCGGCGCTTCGAGGCGGTGGTGAGGCGATTGGGTCGGGGGCGGCGTTGATCGGAGATCCGAGCTCGGGCGGTGGGGCACGGCTTCCTCCGGGCGATCGGCGTACGACGACGAGGTGAGATCGGGGGGGGGGGGGGGGGGGGGGGGGCGACGCACGACGACGCCTGGATCTGAGGCGCTGCTGCGGTTGGAGCTCGGGTGGCCGGCGGTTGTCCAACGTGGCGGTGATCTCACGGCTACGGAGAGGCACGCTCCGGAGCTTGGGCGGCGTGGATTTGCGGCGATGTGCACGATCGGCGGTCACGGCGATGGCGGGGAAGGCGGATCGGGGGTTGAAATGGTTGGATTTGGTTTGGGATTGGGTTGATTTGGGATTGTTTGGGGTTGAATTTTTGTTGATTTTGGGTGGATTTCTGGTTGGTTTGAATGGGGGAGTTGATGGTGATGTGGTGGAGTTGGGTTGGTGTTGGTTGCTGTGGGTGTTGGTGATGGTGGAGGAGAGGGTGATGACGGTGGGATGAGCTGTTGGGGTGGCTGATGTTGGGTTAGATTGTTTTGGTTGCCTGATTGTTGGTTGATGACATGTAGGTTTCTGTATCCTTGTTTTAAGGACGATGAGAGGAGGGGGAGACAGTATGAATTGGGATGGTTGAGAGGTAGAGGGAGTTGAAGCCTATGTCGGATCTCACCTATCTACTGGTGAGAATTAATTAAGGTAGGGTTAGTGTAACATAGTAAAGTAACTTAGTGAAAGTAATTTAGTAAAAAGACTTAGTTAAAATAACAATAAGTTAATTATAAATTAACTTGTAATTAGCGATTACTAGTAATTAATTAATTAGAGATTAATTCTCAATTAAAAGTAATTAATAATTAACTTAAAAATAATTACGATTCGTAGATGAAAATTACTCTACGGTAAACTGAAAACGACGACGTACTCGCGTCGACGTGCAAACGAACATCTACTCGGACAAAAGTAACAGAATCGACAAGGTAAAATATAGGCAAACAACAATCAAAATGCGACTAGAAAACAGGCCGTTACATCCTACCCTCCTTAGAATAATTCCGTCCTCGGAATTCTCTACAGTGCAGTGAAGAGGTAGGGGTAACGTCCTCGCATCTCATCCTCTCGCTCCCAGGTGGATTCTCATGGCGAGTCGTGGCGCCACATCACTCGCACAAGTTCGACGACCTTATTCATGAGTGCCTTCTGACGTCGATCAAGAATCTGAACAGGCTGCTGCTCATAGGTAAGGTCTGGTCACACCGTGATCTCGGAATGATCGACTACATGAGTAGGATCATTGATGTAACGACGCAGCTGGGAGACATGAAAAGCATTATGTACTCCCTCCAATGATGGTGGTAGAGCTAGACGATAAGCCACTTCAACTCGCTCGAACACATCAAAGGGTCCAACGAACCTTGGACTGAGCTTGCCTCGCCTCCCAAAATGTATCACTCCTCGGTTTGGGGATATCTTTAGAAAAATATGATCTCCTGGTTGAAACTCCAAGTGGCGACGCTTGGCATCAGCCCAATGCTTGTACCGGTCTTGCGCAACACGTAACTTGTCTCTGATGTTACGCACTACACCCACTGTTTCAACAATCATCTCTGGGCCCAATAATTCTCGATCACCAATGTCATCCCAACTCAGAGGGGATCGACACTTCCTTCCGTAGAGTGCTGCGAATGGGGCCATGCCAATGCTGGCTTGGTAGCTATTGTTGTAGGAAAACTCCACCAGGTGTAGATGATCTTCCCACGAGCCTTTGAAATCCAGCATACAAGCTCGCAGCATGTCCTCTAATATCTGTATGGTACGCTCTGATTGGCCATCCGTCTACGGGTGATACGCAGTGCTGAAACTCAGACTGGTACCCAAATTGGATTGCAGACTCTTCCAAAACTGAGAAGTGAATCTAGTGTCCCGGTCAGAGACGATGCTCACCGGAACTCCATGCAATCGAACAATCTCCTGCACGATTATCGATCACATCACAACGTATACTAGAAGGAGTGTTAAAGGTAAAGGATAGATCATTACCTCCATATACTTCTTAGCAAGTATTTCCGTAGATTGTCCCACTCGGAAAGGTATGAAATGTGCTGATTTGGTTAATCGGTCAACGATTACCCAAATCACATCATTCTGCTTAGTACTCCGAGGTAGTCCAGTCACGAAATCCATAGTGATGTGCTGCCATTTCCACTCTGGAATCGGCAGGGGTTGAAGTAGTCCAGCAATGCGATGATGTTCAGCCTTCACTTGCTGACACACAAGGCACTTAGCAACACTTCGAGCCACACTTCTCTTCATTCCATGCCACCAAAAGTTCAGACGAAGATCTTTGTACATTTTGGTGCCACTAGGATGAATAGAGTAGGAAGAGCTATGAGCTTCCTTCATCAACTCCTCTCTGATATCACCTGAAGGTATGCAGATCCTATTGCCGTATCTCAGGGAACCATCCTCATGAATAAGAAAATCTGTCCGTAGTCCAGCAATGACTTGCTCCCGGATCTTCCGTAACTTCGCATCTTCTGTCTGAGCAACTTTGATTCGATCTACGATAGAAGACTGAACTTGCATATTCATCAATGATGCAGAAGTCCCGGGTAAAATAACTTCAACCTCCATCTCACGGATAGCCTGTTGAAGTCTCCATTGAGCTGAAAGAGTCATGATCGCTGGTAATCTGCTCAATGCGTCAGGTACGACATTCACCTTCCCTGGATGATACTGGAGGTCGATGTCGTAATCAGCCATAAGCTCTAACCATCTGCGTTGTCTCATATTGAGCTCCTTCTGAGAGAAAATATACTTCAGGCTCTTGTGGTCGGTGTAGATCTTGTCTTGCTCGCTCAAAAGAAAATGCCTCCAAATCTTCAGAGCAAAGATGACAGCAGCCAACTCCAGGTCGTGAGTCGGATAATTCTTCTCGTGAATCTTCAACTGTCGAGAAGCATAGGCGACCACATGACCATGCTGATGCAGGACACATCCAAGTCCCTTGCCAGATGTGTCATAAAAGACTTCAAATCCTCCAGTCCTGTCTGGTATAGCTAACACTGGTGCAGTCGTCAGTTTGGCCTTCAATATCCCAAACGCCTGCTCACATGAGTCTGACCATACATACTTGACATCCTTCCTCGTCAGGCGAGTCATAGGCTCGGTAATTTTTGAGAAGTCCTTGATGAATCGACGGTAATAACCCGCCAATCCTAAAAAACTCCTGATGTTAGTAGCTGATCGGGGAGTCGGCCAGTTCCTGACTGAAATGACCTTCTCTGGATCGACAGAGATACCGTCTCCTGATACCACATGCCCAAGAAAGGCGACTCGGTCTAGCCAGAAATCACACTTGCTGAACTTGGCGTATAACCGATGATGTCGCAATGTCTCCAGTACAATCCGCAGATGCTCGGCATGCGCTTCTTCATCCTTCGAGTAGACCAAGATGTCGTCGATGAAGATCACTACGAACTTATCCAACAACTCATAGAAGATCAAGTTCATGAGGTTCATGAATACTGCTGGGGCTTTAGTTACACCGAATGGCATAACTACAAACTCATAGTGCCCATACTTGGTCTTGAATGTCGTCTTCGGGATGTCTTCACTTCTGACCTTCACTTGATGGTAACCACTTCGGAGATCCAGCTTCGAGAATACTCGCGATCAGCCAAGTTGATCGAAGATGTCGTCAATTTGCGGCAGCGTGTACTTGTTCTTTATGGTTACCTTATTCAATTCTCTGTAGTCCATACACATCCTTCTCGAACCATCCTTCTTTTTGACCAAAAGAACTGGCGCACCCCAAGGAGATATGCTGGGATGGATCAATCCCTTTTGCAATAGGTCGTCGAGTTGTTTCCGAAGTTCCTCCAGTTCCGCAGGAGCCATGCGATAAGGAGCCTTCGAAATAGGTTGTGTGTTCGGCATCAGGTCGATAGTAAATTCCAGATCTCGATCAGGCGGTAATCCTGAAATATCTTCAGGAAATACGTCTGCAAAGTCTCGAACCACTCTAGGTCTCTCAGGCTCAACTTGCATCGATGCAATGATTAGTTCGTTCGGCTTGGCCCGAAACATAATAGGCCCAAGTGAACGGTCTCCGCTCATGAATTCAAACACAGGGTGATCAGGGAATTCAAACACTACTTTCTTGTTGTGACAATCGATAATAGCGTAGAAATTTCCTAACCAATCCATGCCGAATATCGCATCGAAGTTGGACATGTCGACTATCATAAAGTCTGCGAACAACTCGTGTCCACAAATCACAATAGGGCAAGATCGACAGCCAGAAGAAGTCCTCACTACTCCACTCGTAGTAATGATGCTCAGGTGATTTGGTAGAGGGTCGACATGAATAGAATGTCTCTCTACAAATCCTCGGGATACGAAGCAGTGAGTGGCTCCCGAATCAAAAAGGGATAGGGCTGGATGGGAGGCTATCAATACAACACCTAGTGCATAGGAAATATCTTAGCAAAAGATAAACAATTAACACATGCATATAATATAAGCATTATAAATGAAGGGTTCAAGTAATACCTGATATCACTTGCTCATTCGTCTCAGCCTGCAGGCTGTCATGGTGAAGATCTGACGTCTCGGCTGGTTCTGCCTCGCCTGTGCAAAAGCCTTCTGTTGTGGGGTCAGAGGTGGTCTGTGCTGAGTAGGTCCAGGAGCTCCATGCTGAACGGTCCCAGAAGGTCCAGCAGTCATCGGCTTGTTGGTGCGGCGAGGGCAGTCTCTGGTAGCATATGCAGATGCTCCATATATCATGCATAGATTCAGCAGCTCTCTGCAGTCTTTCTTAACGTGACCCGTGCGCTTGCAGTGGAAGCACACTAGCTGGGGTCGATGGTTGGCCGGGGCAGTAGGCCTCTTAAATTGTGCAGTTTGAGTAGGTTGGAGGTTTCCCCTGGGTGGCTCCGGTGGACGCCTACTTCCTCCAATCTGAAGTGCATTCTTACGATTCACAATAATTTCATGCTTCTTAGCAGCATCCAACACTTCCTGATGTGTAGTCGGATTCATCGAAGACATTGATCCTTGAATGTACAGGTCTAGCCCCTGGAGGAACTGATAAGCACAGTCTTCGGGATCTTCCACCAGATGTGGGGCAAATCGACTAAGCATCGAAAATTCGGCCTCGTATTCATCAACAGTCATGTTTCCTTGTTCCAGGTTGACGAAACATTGCTGCAGTTCCCTCTTGGCTGATCGAGGAAAATACTGAGCGTCAAAACGCTCTCGAAACATGGTCCAGTTGATGGGCTTAATAAGACGAGCTTCCTCATTGTCCCACAAGTTCTGGGAATTTCCAGTCAGCTGTTTCTTGGCAATCTCTACCCAGCCTGCCTGGTCAATGCGGGCAAGACTCAGGTCTTCTGCTGTGGTGCGGGCCCATTCTTCTACTGCTAACGGGCCTTCCCTCCCAGAAAAGCTCTTCGGGAACAGCTCCCGAAATTGCTTCGCTCCGGGCTCAGCTCGAGGTGGGGGTGGTGCAGGGGGTGCAGGGGGTGCAAGCTGTTGACCCTGTCGAATCAGCTGTTGTTGAGTCTCCAACATTCCTAGCATGATATTCATGAGTCCAAGGAGGTCGGGAGTATCATTCCAGCTAGTCCTCCCGTTGCGAGTGTTCGGTCTTCCTGCCATGCTGCAAGATAAACACGTTAAACATTTTTTGTACAAAGTTATTCAAACCATCTGGTCAGTAATGATGTTCACACTGCTTCTGAAGTACTTCGCAGAAAGGAGAGCAGAGACCTGCATGGGCCACCACTAAACATGTCACGCCCCGCTTCCCATTATACTTGGGGCGAGGACGTGAGCGGGTCCGCATGTGCTTAAAGCAAAGAAGAGGTACTTTTTTCTTTCTCCTTTGACTTAAGCACACTAAGCGTGATTTAGCGAAGGCAGGTCCCTGCACGCAAATCTTCACAAGCAGCACAATCATTCATTACATTACAATACCAGCGTCCAAAGCAAACACACAGGTAAATTAGGCCTAGCATGGCCGTACAAACTGCTGAAAGCAAACACACCTGAAAATAAAATACAAACAATAATGAAATATAAATGTCCTGCTCTAGTCTTCCGCAGGGATGATCTCAGTGTCCTCGTAACTCTGGTCAGCGGGGTCCACCTCTAAGATGGGATCCTCAAGAGTAGTGTCCTCTGGGTACTCTGTCTCTAAACCTAACATATATTTTAAAACACGTTGAAATATATGTCAGCGATAAGCTCGGCAAGATATTTAAAGTAATTAAACCATGGAACAACTATAAGGAACAAAAAGCGTTAGTACACAGTTATGAATAATAAGTGCAGAAAGTAAAGTGCAAGCATGCATGAGTTTTGCAGTTTTAAAAGTAAAGCAGTTGTAAATTGAGTATTTGTGCTCGTGATAAGTCCATGTCTGAGAAAGTAATGTTCTCGATACACCCTATCATCGGGGGCTTACCGTGACGCTTCTTGCCATTCCAACCTGGAACATGGTCAAGCTGCTTGCCTCCGTTAGTGTGGTTTTGGAGGTAGCCGTAAGGTGTTCAAGCAACAATTACAGACTCTACTACAAGAACCAACCCCACCCAAGTGTTCTGTTTAGTCATTGACCAAGTTTCACCCCATCTGTATTCGATGGCTTTACATCCATCTGTATTCGATGGCTATCACATATGTGATTGCAACACACTTGTTTTTCCCATTAAATTCGTTTGTTAGCATGCAGAGAATAAAAGCAGTCCAATTAAGTCAAAGAGGCAATAAGTAAGGTGGAACATGATATTCGGTTCCAGAATTTGACAAACACAACAAATTTAGTAATAAGTTTGAATGGCCAGGTTTGTAGTTCATTTACTCAAATACTTGCCTTGACGCGGGTGTGGGTGTCCAGGCGGTGGTGACGCGAGGCACGTTTTATCTGCATCGTGGAATTGTGGTATCAGTTTAATGGTCAACATCCAGTTGAACTAGTTCATTAACATTAAGTTAAGGGACTAACATTAATTTAGTACTAACTTAACTTAGCTACCTCTATAATAATTTAACTTAGTTAACTAACCCCCTTTTTAAAAGAATCATTTACTAACTAACTTAATAATAGCTTAATAAAAACTTATAACACTTTATAAACTTAAACTTATAACAATTAATAAACTTGGATGATGTAATAATAATAATAATAATAATAATTAATATTTAAAAAACTTACTTAAATAAAATCCCTCCCCTTCCCCTCTGTCTCTCTCGTTCTCTCCCTTCTCCCTTTTTTTCCTTTTTTGTTTCTCGTTTCTGTGCGTAGGGGTGAAGGGCGGTCGGTGGGAGAGGGGACTCGGGTCCGGCGCTCGGGGATCGGCAAGGGGCGATCGGGGAGAGCGGGGCGCGGCGCGGCGGGCGGCGGGCGGATCGGCATACGGCGGGGCCCGGGGCGGCGGTTCCACAGGCGGCGAGGCGGGTTTGCAGAGTAGGCCGGCGGGGGATCGGGCACGGCGGGGATCTGGTGGGGCACAGCGGCGATCGGGGCGGTGCTTCGAGGCGGTGGTGAGGCGATTGGGTCAGGGGCGACGTTGATCGAAGATCCGAGCTCGGGCGGTGGGGCGTGGCTTCCTCCGGGCGATCGGCGTACGGCGACGAGGTGAGATCGGGGGGGGGGGGGGGGGCGACGCACGACGACGCCTGGATCTGAGGCACCGCGGCGGTTGGAGCTCGGGTGGCCGGCGGTTGTCCAAGGCACGACGGCGATCTCACGGCGACGGAGAGGCACGCTCCGGAGCTTGGGCGGCGTGGATTTGCGGCGATGCGCACGATCGGCGGTCACGGCGATGACGGGGAAGGTGGATCGGGGGTTGAAATGGTTGGGTTTGGTTTGTGATTGGGTTGATTTGGGATTGTTTGGGGTTGAATTTTTGTTGATTTGTGGGTGGATTTCTGGTTGGTTTGAATGGGGGAGGTGATGGTGATGTGGTGGAGTTGGGTTGGTGTTGGTTGCTGTGGGTGTTGGTGATGGTGGAGGAGAGGGTGATGACGGTGGGATGAGCTGTTGGGGTGGCTGATGTTGGGTTAGATTGTTTTGGTTGCCTGATTGTTGGTTGATGACATGTAGGTTTCTGTATCCTTGTTTTAAGGACGATGAGAGGAGGGGGAGACAGTATGAATTGGGATGGTTGAGAGGTAGAGGGAGTTGAAGCCTATGTCGGATCTCACCTATCTACTGGTGAGAATTAATTAAGGTAGGGTTAGGGTAACATAGTAAAGTAACTTAGTGAAAGTAATTTAGTAAAAAGACTTAGTTAAAATAACAATAAGTTAATTATAAATTAACTTGTAATTAGCGATTACTAGTAATTAATTAATTAGAGATTAATTCTCAATTAAAAGTAATTAATAATTAACTTAAAAATAATTACGATTCGTAGATGAAAATTACGCTACGGTAAACTGAAAACGACGACCCGCTCGCGTCGACGTGCAAACGAACATCTACTTGGACAAAAGTAACAGAATTGACAAGGTAAAATATAGGCAAACAACAATCAAAATGCGACTAGAAAACAGGCCGTTACAATATATATATATACACATATATATATATGTATACATATATACACATATATACATATATATACATATATATACATATATATATATGTATATATATATGTATACATATATATGTATGTATATATATATACACTAGTCATAACCCGTGCCCTAAGGGCACGGTTCATTTAAAATATTTTCCCCCTCAAAATCTTAGATCCCTTAATTTTAAACAAACAAAAATAAGTAAAGCGCAATAACTGTTATTTAGTTCCTCAAAAATGTTAGTCCACTTAAAATTTAGTTCTCACCAGAGAATTTTGTTGCCCCAAAAATTTTAGTTCCCCCAAAAATTTAGTTCCCGTAAGATTTAACATGTGCCTAAGGGCACGGTCCATTTAAAATATTGCTCTGCTCAAATTATTGCTTAGTTAAAATTTTAATTCCCCAAAAATTTAATTCCATCCTGATTCAGTTCTACCAAAATTTAGTTTCCATACAAAATTTAGTTCAAGTTTAGAATTTTAGTCCTACTAAAATTTAGTTCCCCAAGAATTAGTCACCCACCCCCAAATTTAGGGGTTTCCCCTCACAATTTTCACAAACTCTCATCATACCCATTGATTTCTCAAGATTCAATTCAACCGTCTTTTTACCCACCCCTATGTTCTAGTTAGCAAACCATTCAAAAACATCTCTCATTTGCATAACCGCCAAAAGATAACCTAAAGTACATAACGTTTAAGAAAACAAATGTATTAAACTATATAGTAAAAAATATGATAAGACTATATTGTTACTGCCTTACAATTTTATACAAAGCATCGTATAAAAATACAAACACACCAAAATAACTTACAAACAACAACAGTACAACCCCCCGAGCCATAATCCTAGGTCGGGACTACATACACCCCTACTCATAGGGGTGTATGTAACTTACTTTATCAAATTTGGAAATACTATGCTCCTATTTGTCATTTCAATCCTTTATTTTTTCTATTTAAAGGAAAAATGGTCACTAAAAGCTATGTACACCCCTATTCATAGGGGTGTATTTAGCACATACCTAATCCTAACCACCCTACGCCACTGCCTTCTTGGCAGACCTGTCAGCCTTTTTCGACAGTGACTTCACCTTTCAGTCTCTTTTGCTACCGTCTTCTTCAACAACATAGGGGTAATGTTCGACATGACCCCACCAGAGCAATAAAGAGGACAGAACAAAAATTCCATGTTTTCTATCAAAAAGGCCCACAAACATTATTTGGTGGTTTCTGTGATCCGTAGAAATCAGACTGTATACTTTAAGGGCCCTCTCTCTAAACACTCTCCCAATACTCCAAAGGTATTTCTCAACATTTTTCACATCTTTTGCACATCTCATGACAGGAACAACCTCATCAACGGACTAAGCCAGGCTCACGTATAAAGGATGTACTTGATAGGAAATACAATAAATTTATCACCTCACTAAAATTTAGTAATTTACACATTTCTAATCAAGTTCATGCTCGTGTTTGCATCTTGCTACCAACATTTTTTAAAAGGATTATAAAGTGTTTCAATAAGATCAACAAAACTGATGCATATCATAAGTTGAATATCTAAAACATATATATCCCCACATTATATTATAATAACATTAGCTTAAAGTGAAACACCGTTATCAGAATCAAATATACAAAAACACCAACAAAAATAGAAGTCTCTCTCCATCTCTCTTCTCCCCCAAACCACCACCTACTTAAGCATCCATGTCAACATCGGCATCCATGTCGGCTTGTCAGGGATCTCACGCCTTTGTCATCCATCTCTCCATCTCCCTCTATATAAACTGCAAAATATTTGCCGTAAATGTTCAGCAACCATTAAAAAGATAGAAAAATATTATGGACAATCAGTTAGCAAACTACCAAACTAAATCCAGATCAACCTCTTCCAATAATAAAGGGTTATATTTCAAATGATGTAGAATGTTATTATATATCTAGCAAGACAAAAAATATGACTGAAGATCACCATTGATCATATTCTCAAAAAAATGAGAACAACAACTCATCCTTTAGCAAAAAAATTCTCGTGTAGTTCAAAAATATGACCTAATGTGCTAGATACAAAACATATATGGGAAAATCATCGATATCAACAAATCTACAATTGTTCGTAATTCATCACTTAAATATTTATACTGACAACAATTCTCGTGTAGTTCAAATTAATTTTGAACCAAAGCATTTAACTAATTGATTGAAACATACAAAATATGTTGGAACATATAGTTATTATCTTTCATCATTTCTATATTGTATTTTTCAAATCCTCTTTTAGATGGCAAAATATCCATAATGATATAATTCAACAAAATATTGGTTGCCAATGTAGTAAAGTAAACATTTTAAAAGAATGATACATGTAAACTAATGACTAACAATGGTCCCAACTGCATGCAACTGGCCCAGATCCTGCAAGTAACAAACTGCACATCAAAATGTGATAAGAAACAGTTTAGAAAAGTTGTTGATAATTTGGATGAAGGAGCTTGAAATAAGAACCTTAGGGGGCTAGCAAAAAACCGTTTTTTTGCAAAAATACTTAGATAACTAAACACAGAAAATAGTATTGATTCATAATGGTGCTGCCTATAGATCCTTCAAGACTACAGATAACTTAAAAACCCAATAAAACCCCTACAAAAAGCATCAATTGTTTAATGAGAATTTTGTTCATTGTGCTTTGACAAAAAATTACAAAAAACTAATACATTTTTGTTGTCCATTATAGTGCATAAATGAACATCACAAGTTTTTAGATGACGTCGAGGATTACATGAAAGGATTAAAACTTGAGTATCCATAATGGTGCTACCTATAGATATTTCAGGACTACATATAACTTAAAACCCCAATAAGACCCAGGCAATAAGAATCAACGGTTTAATGAGAATATAGATTTTGAAGATATTCGAGGGTTACATGAAATGATAACTTGATGGGATTCTATTAAAATGGATCAAAACTCAAGAAAGATTTAGTCTTCATTTAGTGAAATTAACTCCTTTAAAAACTCAACTCCACTCTCTCTTTATGGAAAGAAACAAACTATAGATATTGAAGATCTCTGTTGTTTCTAGCTATGATTGGATCTCTTTTTAGCAGAGTATCTAAGCTCTTATTGCTTATAATTTTTAAATCATTGTTCTCTAAGCCCGTAATCTAATTCATTTAAACATTCGAACAAAAAATTAACAAAAATTATTACAAAATTTAAGATTAGTAAGTTAAGAAAATAAAGCATTAAAATAAATAAAATTAAATGAGAAATTGGTGGGTACCTCAGCATCAGATTTCCTCTCGTAGAAATGCCTCATCTTCTCATCAAACTTTTTTGATTCATTATGCTTTGCCATTTCCTCCCTCTCTCCCTATCTCCCTCTCTCTAAAGGGACTAAAAAAATACTGTTGTTCTGCTAAGCCTAGCCGGGTGTCTCAGGGGAGGCTGACAGGGTGCGAGCTCAGAGAGGGGCTGAAAATTAATACAAAATTAAAGATTAGTAAGTTAAGCAAATAAAACAGTAAAGTAAATAAAATTAAATGAGAAATTATGGGTTACCTTTGCATCAGATTCCCTATCATAGAAAGTCTTCGGCATCTCATCAAGCTTCTTTGATTCCCCATGCTCCTCCATTTCATCAAGTACCTTATTTTTAACTAAACGATCAAAAAAGACACGATTTTTACATGAACCCAAGCTTGGCCAGCCTTTGCTGACACCACCCAAAATGCCTGCTCTCGTCATCCACAACCATTGCGAAATCACCATAGAACTTGTATCTAGCTTTATAAGCACCCAAATTGTGTACTCTGTTAGAAAGGGTGCCAGAAAAAATAACTAAAAATAAAAAAGAAAAGAAGCAGGACTTTGTTACAAAGTCACCCAAGGCTTCTCTCCAACTCTAAGCTTGATTCTTCCCCATCTGATTCCAACCTCCCTTCAGAGTCCATTAACATAATAATAATAATAATAACATCAATTTTACATATAGATTTATGAGCACCACAACAAAATCTCCTCTCTCATTTGTCCAGAGCACTGATGACCACCTTGTGAACCGAAAAAAAAATTTCAGAGCCCAAACCTAAGGACCTCAAGAGACGGACCAATCATAAACTGTTGGTTTTCGAGGCGCCATAGGGTCCGAACCCGTAACCGTCGGATTGCGACGCAGCATCCGCCAATCCCCTCGAGGCGTCGTCGCTGCAAAAACAAAGCAAACACTCGGGAAAATTCATTTTATGGATGATTCTAGAATCATCTAGGGCTGTACTCACGTGTCCAAGGGGAGTCGGTGGCGCTGGCGGGGGGACGCGGGTGCGGACGCGGAGTCAGGAGGGGAACCTCTACGGGGCATGGAGCAGGATGGTCGGAGGATGGTGATGGATCAGGTGACCTGGAGGCTGCCGCCGGCGGAGGCAGACTCGTCAATGGCGGAGAAGAAGAGACGGGGTTTGTTGAAGCCAGAGGGGGAGGGGCCAGCCACGGTGTCGTCCCACAGGTGGTCGAGGAGACTCATCCACCATTGGAGAGAGACACAGATGCTGATCAATTTTAAGGGAAGCCAGGGGAGCCCTTTTCTTGCAGGGGAGCCCTTTTCTTGCTGGTTTTAAAACAAAAGGGGGAAAGCATTACGGTTGGAAGACGCCACCATTGTTCCTCTTTGTCTCCCTCTCTTTTTCTTTCTTCATTTTCCCCCTTCTCTTGTAAAAAATGTGAACAGAGAAGAAGAGACTGAAGAGTTGAGGTGTGAAGAGTTGAGGTGCAAAATTTGAAGTGACAGATGAAGAAAGAACGAAAATTACAGTTGAATTCGTCCCCATAGTTTCCATTAGACCCGAATATACACCCATTCTTGAGTCCGTGGGGGCCCACAGAACCTATTCCCTATTTGCTACAGCAAAAATCAAAGAACCCGCATGCCACTTTGCAGAATGCAAGAATACCAAGGGTTTTCACATTAAAATTTTGAAAAAAAGGAGTGACGGTTGGGTGCCTGCGTCAGAGAACAAACACGGTTGGATCGGAGATTGGTGGATGTTTTTTGAATTTTTCCCTCCAAATGCAAAGTTTTCCTCAAGTTTTCACTCAAATTTTTCTCAAACTCTCATCTAAACCGTTTATTCCCCAAGATTAAATCCAGACTGTCTTTCTATCAACCAGTTTGTCCTAGTCAGCTTGTCCTAGTCAGCCCTAGAATTCAAATATCACTGTCAAAAGTATAATAGATATATAGATATATAGATATATATATATATATATATATATATATATATATATATATATATAGATGACATCCACTTGATGCATGGGCAAAAAAAGGAGATTGGTGCCTGACATCCACCAATCCACTTGATGACATCCGAATGGATCCTAGTCAACCTCTATATATATGTACATATATATATATATATATATATATATATATATATATATTATACATTTGACAGCGATTTTTGAATCCTAGGGCTGACTAGGACATGCTGACTAGGACAAAGGGGTTGATAGAAAGAGGGCCAGGATTTGATCTTGATAAAATCAACGGTTTGGATGAAGCTTTGAGATAAAAGTTAGCTTTGCTTGGAGATTTGTGGGTCCCATTTGAGTCCCATTTGTTCAATATTAACTCAGCCTTTATATTTGCGTGACCTAGGGAAGAGTATTTGCGTGACATGGGGAAGAGCAATAGGCTTTTTTGGGGAGGGCAAAAGGCTTTTTTGGGGGAGAGCAAAATCGCTGCCGAGAGCTTCTACTTTCTCATCATCTGGGTCTTCTCGCAAGGTGCAAGGAGCATCATTTCCCACAAGGGTCTTCTCGCAAACAAACAGGCTGAATTAAATTTTTAAGGAGATTATCTAATCCAGGTTTGAAACTATTCAAATCTTACTATTTTGTGCTATAAAGGGTACTTAATTCATTTGCGAAGCATTCAGATCACCCATATGATACTATAATTTATATGTGTGTTGCAGGCAAAGGAACATTCATCATCTCAGAAACCGCCAGTGGTTGCAAGGGTGCCGATGGTTGCCGATGGTTGCATGGGTGGTTGAAGAATTTGGATAGTGAAGAAGGGTGTCGATGGTTGCAAGGGCGGCTGCCTGAAGTTCTCGGGGGCCCAAAATGGTAAACTTGACCGAAACTGCCATTTCCTCACCTGGGTCGTTGAGAGGACGAGAAAGATCAGAAAAAACACAGCTTTGTTCGAGAAGGAGATGCGAAGATGGTATCGACGTTTGCTCGAGTAGCGGTTTCAGACCTGTTTTCAAAGACTGTCATCAACCTCAATCAGTGAGTGGCGCTTTATTTTTATTTTGGCCCTTTTTTAATCTTGGAAAGTTAAAGGTTTGATTTTGTACGAAATTTGGGATTTTAAATGGTAAAAATTGACTTTTTTGGGTTTAAACAGTATAGAATTTAGAGAAGATGGAGATGCTGCGATGTTGAAGTGCAGTTATTGGCTAGGACCCACTGCCACTGATGTGATCTTCTTTATTTTTTGCATTTAGTAGAAACGTTCTGGACCCAAAAATTCATAATTGCAAAAATTATCTAAGTTATTTTTTTGAATTTTCAAAGCACATATCTACTTTGATGAGTTATATTCAGTGATAATGTATTTAGTTGTTATTATCATCAGTTTAGTTGTTTATTTCATTATTTATTGAATTTGGAATTAAATCTGCAGCATGCATCACAATAACAAGTGGAATTGCAATTTTTTAATTTATTTGCATATATCATACATGAAGAAAAAAATCATGTGAGTAAAAGTTTTGATTGAGATCAATCAAAAACATAAGAGCTGATATCAATGATTGTGTGCAGTGGTGATCCAACCATGTTCGAGTCGTTTTGGCGCACAATTGGGTAGCAGGGGACTATCGTGATCCCAGGGTGGCAGACGATGAGCTACTTCTCGGATGTCGCCAACATTTGCTGGTTCCTTGAGCCCAATTTCGCTTATGAAATCCGTAGGCTCCATAAGTTGGTCGGCAATGCGACCATCGTTGGCACGGTGTCAACTCAGTTGTTTCAGGCCTTGCTTTATGCCCTCTCACCTTCCGATGCTAAGGAGCCCATGAGTGTTGTATCTGCAGTGCCATATTATTTGGTATAATCTCTCAAGCTTCATTCATAGAGTAAATGCATATAACTAGCAAATGACACCCTTAATAAGGGTATAAAATATGACAGTGAATATTGCATTCTACGTACAAAATGCTTATTGAGTTATTGTCTAACTTGAACGGGAGTATGGCAGTGTATTTGAAAGGTTAAGTGCGTGATTTAATAATTATATGTTTCTAAAGTTGGTTATGTGAAATTTGCTATCATATCCTACATTGTATTCTATAGATTATCTTTATTGGCCTGCTGCATTGTGTGCTTTCCTCTAATCTGTCTCCCACACTATCAAGAGGTTGATCGCCTGTCAGTGCCAATCTGTTTCCCACACTATCAAGGTTGAAGAAAGTTTGGTAAGCGCCGCGTGTCAGTGCCAACACTTTGATCTATGTCGTCGCCTGAATTTTAGCCTAAAGTTTGTTACTTTTTCGTTGCTAGACCGAGTTTAACCTCAAAGTTGGGATTTTTAATTAGGTTTTGGAGTTCACCGGAAACATCGTAAGAGACAACATGAAGAGCAAGATAATATCAAGGTGGGTGCTACTTGCTGTGAGGAATGATAAGGAGTTGGGGAAGCTATTTGATCAGAATCCCACCTGCCCTTAGGTTTGCATTCTTTCTCATATGTAACTTTATTGATTCAAAAACAATGTATTTATTTTTCGGCCCCAATCTCAATTACATTTTTTATGAAACAGTGGCACCCCCCTTCAGATTGAGCTAAATTTTTCATTTGACACCAACGGCATCCTGAACCTCAAGGCCAAAGACAATGGAACTTGCAGGTCTTAGATCACCATCACCAACGAAAATAAGAGACCGAGGAATTCGCAGAGGAGGGCATTATGGTGATGTTGAAGATCGATGCATGCAACCAGTTGGAGATGTACGTGTACAACATAATGAACACGATCAACGACAAGGACACGCTTCTCTAAAAATAATGTTAATTATTAAATTTTTGCTGTTGTAGAATATATAATGTACGAATTTTTAATTAACGCTGGTGTGGTTTGTTTATAATTATTACGCTTTAGTTAGGATGAACTATAATAGTGCTTACTTAAAGATCTTATTCTGGATTGTGACATTTTTTGAGCACTTATATTATTTTCGAGGTTTTAAAACTATTTAGAGTAACATAATAATTTTTGTAATGGTGGAATATTTGGGATGAAAGTGTAAGGTTAAAATAAGTAGTAGATAAATGATTTGGAATGAAATTTTAAGGTTAAATCGGTTGTGGATAAATGATTTTTAGAATTTGGAAGATTATGTGGTTTTTTTGGGTAAAACGATTAGGGGATCCAAGATTTTAAGGTGGGACATTTTATTGAACAGTGCCCTTAAGGCATAGGTTATGACTATCTATATATTAAAACATAATTGTTTTTTAATCCAATGGCTGACTAGGACAAACATATTGATAGAAGGATGGTTGAGATTTAATCTTGGGAAATCAACAGTTGAAAAGAGAGTTTGTGAAAATTTTGGGAGGGAAAAACATTTCTTGGGAAATGAAAGTTTATGGGAAAATGAAATTTTTTGGGGAATGAAAGTTTCTGGAGAATAGGAGAGTGCAATTAATGCATTTGGGGAACAACCTTAAATTGCACTTAATACTACAGATCGAATGATGTGCAGATCGAATGATCTCTCCCTCAACTTGCGGCCCACCGTCTCTTCGACGCATGTGGCAACAAGATACGAATAATTTCTCGCGCCGAAGGCGCCCGCTTTTACGATAATTTGTTGTTCCGCGTCGAAGGCGCCCGCGCCGAATTTGTTGTTCTATGCTAATTTGTTGTTCCGAGCTGAATTTTTTGTTCTGTGTCGAAGGCGCCTGCGTCGAATTTGTTGTTCCGCGCCCGCTTTTACGCTAATTTGTTGTTCCACGCCAAAGGCGCCTGCGTCGAATTTGTTGTTTCTCGCAGAAGGCGCCCGCTTTTACGCTAATTTGTCGTTCCGCGTCGAAGACGCCTGCGTCGAATTTGCTGTTCTACACTAATTTGTTGTTCTACACCTAATTTGTTGTTCTGCGTTGAAAGCGCCTGCTTTTACGCTAATTTGTTGTTCCGCGTCGAAGGCCCCCGTTTTTACGCTAATTTGTTGTTCCGCGCCGAATTTGTTGTTTTTTATATTTTTCTGATGGCGCCCATGCCGCTAAATATTTTTACGCTAATTTGTTCTTTTAAATTTTGGCTGTGGAAATAATTTTTTGGGGAACAAAGATTTCTCGGGGGAAAATCTTAAATGAATCGTGCCCCCTATCTTTTAAATCTTGAATTCTAGGGCTGACTAGGACAAGATAAAGAGTGACTGAGATTTGATCTTAGTAAATCAATGGTTGAGATTGGATTTCATGAAAATTTTGGTGGAAAAACTTAAATTTTAGTGTGAAAAGTGTCTTGGGAACCAAAACTTTGAAATTAGAACTGTCTTGGAAAAGAATGTGGAGATTAAATTTGGGGGGAAGTGCCTTGGAAACCTATACTTTGAAATTAGACGTGCATTGGGAAAGATTGTGGAGATTAAATTTGGGTAGAAAAATGCCTTGGGAATCTAAACTCCTTGGGAAATATTATGGAGAAGCATGATCCATTAAATTAAACAAAATAAAAAATTTAGTGTAAAATAATTTAGCGGAACACCAAATTAGCGTAAAAATACCCTGAGGTTCGCCGAAGGCGCGCCCCCCGCTAAATTTTTTTACGCTAATTTGTTGTTCCGTGTCGAAGACACGGGTGCCAAAATTGTTGTTCGACGCCGAATTTATTGTTCCGCGCCGAAGGCGCCGGCACCGAATTTGTTGTTCCGCGCTGAAGGTGCAGGTGCCGCTAAATATTTTTCCGCTAATTTGTTGTTCAGTTAAATTTTGGCCGTGGAAATAACTTTTCGGGGAACAAAGATTTCGCGGGGGAAATCTTAAATGAACCGTGCCCGCGGGCACGGTTTATGACTAGTACATATATATATGTACTAGTCATTACCCGTGCCCATAGGGCACGGTTTATTTAATGGCTGAGTTTCCCCCCCCCCCACAAAGTTCAAGTTTTCCCACAAAATTTCAAGTTTCACCCCAAATTGAAGTTTCCCCCCAAAATTGAAGTTTCCACAAAATTGTCATTGCCACCTAGGGCAAACTTGTCACGTAGGACAAAGCTTTGTCCTAGTAGGATAAGATTCAAAATCTTCAAAGTAATAGAAAAAAATGTTCGAAGGGGGGGAGAATATCTTGCCGCTTTTATATAATAGATATCAAAATTCTCTTATCCAATTTCTCATGTCCAAATTCTCTTATCCAATTTCCCTTGATAACACCCCTCTTTTATATAATAGATATCCAAATTCTCTTATCCAATTTCTCATGTCCAAATTCTCTTATCCAATTTCTCTTGATAACATCCCTCTTTTATATAATAGATATCCAAATTCTCATATCCAATTTCTCATGTCCAAATTCTCTTATCCAATTTCTCTTGATAACATCCCTCTTTTATATAAAAGATATCCAAATTCTCCTATCCAATTTCTCATGTCCCAATTCTCTTATCCAATTTCTCTTGATAACATCCCTCTTTTATAGAATAGATGTCCAAATTATCTTATCCAATTTCTCATGTCCAAATTCTTTTATCCAATTTCTCTTGATAACATCCCTCTTTTATAGAATAGACGTCCAAATTCTCTTATCCAATTTCTCATGTCCAAATTTTCTTATCCAATTTCTCTTGATAACATCCCTCTTTTATATAATAGATATCCAAATCCTCTTATCCAATTTCTCATGTCCAACTTCTCTTATCCAATTTCTCTTGATAACATCCCTCTTTTATATAATAGATATCCAAATTCTCATATCTAATTTCTCATATCCAAATTCTCTTATCCAAATTCTCTTGATAACATCCCTCTTTTATATAATATATATGTATATATTTATACATATATATATACATACATACATACTAGTCATAACCCGTGCCATAAGGGCACGATTCATTTTAAATATTCCCCCTCAAAAACATAGATCCCCTAATTTTAGACGAAAAATAATAAGTATATCACAACAATTGTTATTTAGTTCCCCAAAAACGTTAAGTCCCACAAAATTTAGTTCATAACAGAGAATTTAGTTCCCTTAAAAAATTTAGGTGTCCCCAAAATTTAGTTCCCGTAAGATTTAACATGTGTCTTACAGGCACAATTCATTTAAAATATTGCCCCTCTCAAAATCTTGGATCCCTTAATTTTAAACGAATGACAATAATTAAACCGCAGTAATTGTTATTTAGTTCTTCCAAAAAAAATTAGTACTCTCAAAATTTAGTGTTCATGATGGATCCTCTCAAAATCTTGGATCCCCTAATTTTGTCAGTATTCACATTGGATGTTTTAGTGTCAAAATGTTTTCCTATCACTGTATTGTTCATGATGGATCACTCCACCAAAATGATCGTAGAAGTCGCTCTGGCTATTTCTGTATCGGATTGGATTAGTGCGCTTGTGTTGGCATTTTATGTCAAGTTAGCATACAAATTTAAGAATGCAGGTAAAGCATATGAAGAGGACTTTGCACAACAGATTGGAACAAAAAATTCAGCCTGGATGCATATCAGAAACCATTACTGGGAGCTCAATTTGTATAGGCTAGGAGCTGATCATAAAAATTTAGCCTATACAAATGATGATTGCCGCAAATCATAATAATCACACAAATCATTAATGCGATCACAAACCAGCAGATCACAAAACATTAGTGTGATCACACAAACCATTAGTGTGATCACAAACCAGCCGATCATAAAAATTCAGCCTATACAAATGAGGATTTGACACATAATCAAAAATTCGGGTTGGAATCAAAATCTTGAATACACATAACCAAACCCAACTATACACATACCAAACCCAACTCCTTGCCTGCAAGTAAATTGAAATGTAATAGGCATCATCCACATTTTCCATGCGAACCCTCGAAATTTAGTTAACTTAAAAAAGACAGTAAGCTTGCAGCAATTGATATAATGATGTGGTCGTGGTGTGTATCATGAGAAAAGGGGCATAAAATCAACATTTACAAATTTTTGCCTTTATTTCACATCACATTTTATTTTGTATTGCATAACACTGCAATGGAAAATCGCACAAATGAGAAAATAATATAATTTTTTTACATTTCACATGAATATAACAAAATATGGATCTCAAAAATCTTCAGAATCTTAACCCACATCTTCGTATCCTCAATATCGTCCAATATACTACAAATTTCTACCAAACAATTCTGGTAGAAAGCAGCAATTGATATACATGTAGCTATATGGTATATCCATAATCATGTCTCTTACCTCATTTTCTTTGTAGTAAGCAACAATCTCCAAAAGGCTACATGTACACTAATTCAAAATATATGTTTAAATTTATGTCCACTTGTAATTGTTTTCATCAACCTAATGCACATCAACATATACTTCTAGCAATGATTTCACATTACATTTAACCATTGCTACTTATTATAACACTAAAGAAATCTGTACCATACCATGTTTAAAAAAATTGCAACTTTCTGTTCTATTCTGCATCACTCAGAATTTGATTTATGCCAGAGCAGTGTTTAACTAATAAAAAATCTATAAGATCATAATCATATGATCCCACATTAGTTACATAAAACACGCAAAAACATCTATACCCTCATACACCAAAATTGGGCATAAAATAATCAAATTCTAGTCCAATAAACCAACCTTTCAATTAAAAAACATCTGTCAACCACTTCATCGTATGCAAATTCTGAGGCACACACATCATCGTAAATCACCGCGAGATCTGTCCATCGCCATCGGAATCTCAGGAATCTCATCACTCAGAATTGCTATGGAATCACCCAGGAATCTCACTCACGCACATCATCAAATTCCGAGGGACGCACATCATCGTAAATCAAAAAGCTCATTACAGTCAAAAAGCTCAATACAGTATAAAATGGTTTAAGCTTTGATTTCCAGAAGATGTGCTAACTCCTCAGCTTCATCAACATCGGTCATCCAAAGAGGAGAAACTATATACATTAATTTATTTTGATTTCTATCTCCCTACCCCAACGACATAAAAAAGCAAAAAAAATTCACAGAAATTAGAAAGTATCTTTTCTATATTTCAACCAAAAAGCCTATGAATTTCTTAACCCCTCTACTACATGAATATGATGAGATCAGGTTGTACTTCTTCAAAAATCCCAAAAAAAAATCACAGATGTACATTCTTCAAAAGTCTAAACATAAAAAACTTAGCATACTTCCAAAACAACAAAAAGAGGAGAGACACTAACCTCCAAAGCAAGCGATCAGCTGAGAAGATTGGTTCCCTGTGATTTTATTTGGGGAAGATTGGTTCCCAAGCGATCATCCAAAGCAAACAATTGGGGGGATAGTTTTTGCAGCATTCTGCTATGCCAAAGAGCAGTCTTCTCGCCCTTGAAATTGGCTAGCAGACTATCACTTCAGCTGAGTAGCAGCGGCTGTGGGTTGATGAGCAGACTGAAGCAATGTCATAACTTCACAACCCCCATGAAGCATATCCCTTCTATCAAAAGAAAATAAAGGAAGGTGGAGCGTTTAAATTGTGCAATAATTTATGATCAATATGTATCCAATCTTTGAACAATAATAAAAATAAGTCCTCAAAAACAAACCTCTAAGCGCTGAAGCCACTTTTATCGCCTCCAGAGCTCTTCAAAATAGCAAGAGGCAGCAATCCGTCCTCAAAATTCTGACGTGTCTGTTTGCAAGTTTGAAGGAAAGTATTGGGATGTTTCCTCGTATATATGAAATACTGTTTTTCCAACATAAAATTAGGAACCGTAAGGGCTCCTTTAAATTGACTCTAAAGAAGTAGTATGAGGTTACATCATTATTAAGTCAATAGGATGTTTTTCATGAACTGTTCTATTCATTGAGCCAGACCTAAGTTCAGAGGATGCCAAACCTTGAAGTGAATGTTGGTTGGTGGACTTTCCAAATGGATGACTCTTTAACTGATCTTCCTGATTTTTTGCCGAATCATGAAAACGACACAAAGTGGAGAAACATTTTAAAATAGGGAAATTCTTTGCAGATGTTTTATTTGGAAGACATCACAATATTAACATTTTGCATATGTTTCATTTTTGCTCACTATTCTTGATAATAAAAAAGTGCAAATGATTAAGGAGTTCCTATAACGCAACATTTGCACCTTATATTGTCTTAGTTGATCTGTATTAATTGATCAATCTCTACAGCTCTTTTTTGAAGATTGAATGGATACATACATTGTGGTATCTCCTCCAATAGACCTTTCACAAATTATCAAAAAAAGTGCAGAAACTAATGAAGATGGGTCAGAAGCAATATTAGAATGAGCAAAAGATGTAAAGTCTACACATGAGTATACTAATGTAGGCAGTAAATGGAAATGCAAACAAAAATATGCATTTAACCTAATCCAAAGATATCATGTAATTAAATGCAATTCTGACACTAACTTTGCCTCTGGTTTCTTTTGCAGATAAGATATAAAACGGATAACTACACAGATATAAAATGGATAACTACACAGATTTTAGTATATACATCATAATTTAAAAATTATTAATGGTTTCCTGCATTTTACTGATGCATGCATAGAAGAATGGACGTCATGTATATGAATATGATATCCATAAAAATGTCATTTATGAGACTTGAGCTTTTCATTTGGACCATCTTTCTTGTATATAATGTGAAAATAGCTTGTAAGAAGCACCCTAGGTATTAAAACAAAGCAGTATGACTACCTTTTAGTCCATTCCATGAATAAAGCTTTCAGTTGCGCTTAGGACTCTACCAAAAGGAAGAGGGAACTCTATGTCTCCCCACCTACATGTTGCAACAGAAATATTAATCTAACTTCCACCAAACATTAAAAAGCAGCCCTAACAAAAGATTTATCAAGGCAGAAAACTACTTTTTGAAGTTCTTGAATGCAGATGTGTCATCCAGTTCTCCTCGCATATCCAATGGGTATGGCTCTCCATTTAGCAACACAAAGGGATTCATCTCAAGGAAAGTGAAATCCAGGTCTGAAACAGATGCATTACAAAGTAATAATAGTTGCAGATAAGCTATAAAATGGATAGATACAGCTGAGCTCAGGAAGCCATTATTCATTTTACATAGGTTCATTTTGCAGATAAGGTATACAATGGATAACTTCACAGATATAAAATGCAAAAAGGCTAACAGTTCCTATAGGCTAAAAACACTAAGACTATAATGAATGTTATAGGCCTATTCTGATAAGAGTCCCACTACTCAAACTATAAATTTTACACTACAACCAGACTCCCATAGACATGATGCTTCGACAAAAAAGCCATGTGCAATACATGTAAATATACCTGTAAACATCATTTTTGCTTTGAATCAAGTTGTAGTCCTAAGAATAGCCCACACATTCATTCTTTTCTTATAATTCCCAGAATACATCAATGAAGCCTGTTGCAATAGCTGCCCCAACAAAACCCAGGTTCACCAAAAAAACATAGACACTTCATGTAATCACTGTTCAATCATAATTCATATACCTTGTGATTATATGCAAAAACTGGCAAAAGCACAAAAAACTGGCAAATATGCAATCAATTTCCAACAAAACTATCAATATCTGAAAGATATAAACATTTCTATAAGCAACAACGCTAGTTAACTAACTCACCACTTTCATACTCTCTAGCCATTATATAGAGGCTGGACTTAAAATTTCAAGATACATGAATAGTGGAGAGCTGGAAATAGTCAAACTTACTTTATGTCTGACCAATCTAAATATCAAAGATTAAAATGCATCAGGCATGTAAAGGAAGACTAAAAAACCATAAAGTAAATTGAAAATTATTCAAAAAGACCAAAGATCACAAATCGAAAAGATCAAACCTTCACTGTAATGTCAAAGTTAATAACACTAAACCAATTCAATATATTAAACCTTCACAGTAATGTAACCCTACTTCCTCAATTTGGAGTTCCATTTTCACTTCAGTTTTGAAACATGCTCCTGCTACAGGGAACATGATTCTTTTGGATCAGCTTTGAAAAGCTTTGTAAAATTTTTGAAATGAGCCCAGATTTTTGCATATGCCTATTTTTGAAACATGGGGGGAAATGAGCCCAGGTTCTTCTGCAATTTTTTTTGAAAAGCTTTGTAACTTTTCAAAATACATGGCTCAATATTTGTGGAATGCTTTCAAAATACATAACTTTTCAAAAAACAATGCTTTCAAAACAAACCTCAACAGGGTACAAAATAACAGTAAAGCAAATACCATGCTTTCTAAAACAAATACCATGCTTTCAAAAACAAATACAATGCTTTCTTTTGCTAAAAATTAACAGTAAACTAACTCACCACTTTCATACTCTCTAGCCATTATATAGAGTCTGGACTTAAAATTTCAAGATACATGAATAGTGGAGAGCTGGAAATAGTCAAACTTACTTTATGTCTGACCAATCCAAATATCAAAGATTAAAATGCATCAGGCATGTAAAGAAAGACTAAAAAACCATAAATTAAATTGAAAATTATTCAAAAAGACCAAAGATCACAGGTCAAGAAGATCAAACCTTCACAGTAATGTCAAAGTTAATAACACTAAACCAATTCAATATCTTAAACCTTCACAGTAATGTAACCCTACTTCCTCAATTTGGAGTTCCATTTTCACTTCAGTTTTGAAACATGCTCCTGCTACAGGGAACATGAGCTTTTGGATCAGTTTTGAAAAGCTTTGTAACATTTTTGAAATGAGCCCAGATTTTTGCATATGCCTATTTTTGAAACATGGGGGGAAATGAGCCCAAGTTTTTGTGCAATTTTTTGAAAAGCTTTGTAACTTTTCAAAATACATAGCTCAATATTTGTGGAATGCTTTCAAATTACATAACTTTTCAAAAAACAATGCTTTCAAAACAAACCTCAACATGGAACAAACTAACAGTAAAGCAAATACCATGCTTTCTAAAACAAATACAATGCTTTCTTTTGCCAGAAATTAATAGTAAAGCAATTAACGGCCATTTCAAAATACCATGCTGTCAATTAACGGTAAGACCTCAACAGCTAAAACAAAGATTTTGAAAGTTGCAGCCTTTCCATTTTGAAAGTTGCTGGAACTGAATTTGGGCATGACCTCAACAATATCAAACGTCTGCTCTTGCTGGAACTAATAATTAACATGATGGAACCAACAACTAATAGACTAAAATTAATAGAGTAATACCGGAGATCTTGATGCTTTGAGGCGGGGAAGAAGGGCAGATCTTGTTGCTTTGAAGAAGTGCCGAGAAATTCCAGGCAGGGAAGAAGCTTTGAGGCGAGAAATTCCTGGCGAGGAAGAAGCTTTAGCGAGATCTTCTGATGCTTGCGTATTGCCAGGAAGAAGATGAAAGACTCGTATTGCATGGGAGAAGATGAAAGAACCCAGGCTCTTGCTGCTTGCATGTGGAGAGAAGAATTAGGTTCTGATGCTCTTGCGTGGGGGTAATGAGTTTGGGGAAGAGCAAGATGTTGGATCTGGATCATAGCCTAGAGGGGGGGGGGGGAATAGGCTAATAAAAATTCTCTGCAACCCACGAGAAATCCCACGCAGTTATAAGCACAGACAAGGCAACAAATTAGCAATCACAGAGTACACACAGATATACCCTGGTTCGGTCGTCCCCACGACCTACTCCAGTCCCCAAAAGCAAATACGAGATAGATATGTAATCAAGTACAGCTACAATGAGTCAAGATCCCAAATCTACTCTCACCTAGCTCGTACGCACACCACGTGCTCGATACTCTCAATCTAGTCAGATGCTCTCCCTCTGTGACGACTCCCAAAGTCGTCAGGTGCCCAAAAAGTAACACAGAAGGTAAGGTTTCCCCTACAGAGATCGCTACACCAATACAAAGATAAATAAATAGAGTTTTAGAGATGCGCAGTAATGGTGTGTCGTCTCTGTCGTTCAGCACGGCGTCAGATCAATCTGACAAGTAGTAGTCTCTGATGTCCCCTCAATAGTTCGGCTCCACTCTCAATGAAACTTGCGCCTTCCACCAAAGATTAAAACTTGCAGCATTCACCCAAAATTGAAACTTGTGGCACCTTCACCAAAAACTCCTTACGACCCGGGCTCTTGTGATATTGCGAAAAAGAAGTACGGCGTGCTCTTAGATATTTTCTCCCACGAAAAAGAGAACGGCCCCTTTGAACTTTTGATTGGCTCTTGAAAAAAATATCTTGAGGAATTTTTGGCATCACTTTTATCTGTAACTCATCTTGATCACCTGCACACACAATTAGAGGAAGTGAGATTAATTATATATATATATATAGAAACCAACCTTCTTTTTATTGCTTGGCATGCAGATGCTTGGCCTTCACATTCTCCTCTTGATTTTTTACTGAGATATTCTCAAAGTTTTGGCCAGTGCATAAGAATTCGGCCAGTGCACAAAATTCGGCCAGTGCACAAAAAATCTGCCCAAAGAGATCTCTCCAATAAGAATTCGGCCTGGGGGATTAGTTTGTGGAGTTGTGCTCTTCAAGGTTTTTGATGGTGCTCTTCAAATAATCGTGCAGCTCTCAACAATGAAGGAACTCACGGCTCTTTTGATTAATTTTTGATTGCCTCTCCTCTAAAAGTTGCAACACCTGCACAAAAAGAAATATTAAAAAGAGAAGCAAACAAAGCTTTGGCCTAAGCTCTTGGAACATTCAAAGAGGGGAAAGAAATCTGCCCCTTTTTGTGTTCTTCATGCGGCGTCTTTGAATTACTACGACCGGCTCTTCCATGGGTTGCAAAGATGCAAACATTAGGCTGCCTTAGGAAAAATGTGATTGGCTGAGGATGAAAATCTCTTGGAGATTTGCACGTGTAGAGGCCGGCCAAAACCCTGCTTTTTTGATTAATTTCCCTTGTGTTTAACAAGGTGCTCCCTTGGGATTTTTTTGCACAAAAAAAATCATGCTGCTCTTGAAGACCGTAGGCACAGGAAAAGGGATGGCCAGCTCATCTCTAGGTTTTATTAATCTGAAGAAGTTTTTGTGTGGCCCTGTCTATTTCGTTGGGCTCTTGGAGATTAAAAAGGGAAGGGATTTGCAATGGGATTTTTAGAGAAAAAAATTCCCAGGCTCCTTAGAAATTTCGGCACTTTAAATATTTGGGAATTCTTTTCCTAAAAAAACTTGTGGGCTTGGAGAGTAATGCACGCATGACAGAGCCCACAAAGATTAAACATCAACAGAAGCTCATTGGTATTTTGGTCAAAGAAAGAGGCTCCTATCTGGGTTATTTTTGGCCGGCCTTTTGAATTGGGAGAGCATGGATGAAAATTTTTGGCCGACCCCTTTTTAGCCCCTTTGGATGCGTGGACTAATGTGTGGAAGCCCCTAGGGTTCTGTGGCATCGGGGGTGGATATAGGGCTAGGATCAATTCGGCTATAGAATCTACTGGCTGGGGATGAGTGAGACATAGGGAGGTCCTATTGCAAGGAGGATTAGCAATGGGAATGAAGGTGCTTCCTCCTCTAGATCACGTCTCCCATCGTGCATCGGCAAGTTGATCATTTCTTACACACTTAACAAACACGTCAGAATGTTCACACACGTTTGTTATCATCAAACACAAAGCTCATATATCATTGCCACCAACAATCTCCCCCTTTTGATGATAACAAACTAAGTATAAGATTTGCACATTAAGTATCCAAATAGTGTGTGTGAAAGTGTGACGCTAGTAGGTGACATGCAATGAGATTAAATGATGTGTGAACAATGATGTGTAAAGTTTAACAATAACAATAAGCATGCTCCCCCTATTTTAGTGCTTCCCAGATATTCATTAATGCTCCCCCTTAATCAAGCATTCATATGTTCATGAGCATTAATATCACATAACACAATTTCACATAGTACCAAATACCAAATCTTCCCAAATTCCCAAATTTTTCTCCCCTTTTGTTATCATCAAAAGTTATAACACGAAGTCAAAAACATATACCATGCAAAAAGAGAGCATTATAAGCCAATACCAACAATTGCATGTATACAATCATAGAATAATCAACGCAAAATCCAATGAAATTAAACGACTATGACTTCAACACCAACGTGTACGTGTGATGATTAAAATTGAAGCACATGAGGGAGAATCATTTAAGAAAGTCAACCAGAACCAATCCACATTTTCCAAATAACGTTCTATCACCTAGGATTGATTTTTCCCACCTCATTAAAAATGAGTTCAAGGTACCACACCCCAAAACATAGCCTATAAGGACTCTTAGATGTGGGGGTGGCATTGCTTGACGAGTAAATACACCAACACTAAAGTTTACCCATAAAGCTTATGTTGGATACTCGTGGGTAATACTGTTGCCAAGAATTGTATCCATTTTCCATACGGAGCAATTATCTTTTGTTTTCATTTTTATACTTGTAGTATCATCATTTTTTTAATGCTCAATTTTTATCCATGGCAAGGTTATCATATCCCTTAGATTTTCAGTTAAGTTTTCCTCCTACATTCACGTTCCATACTTCATAAATGATATCTCCAAATGTGCAACAATAATAATACACGTGGAAGTGAAGTAGGCGGTGTAGAAATCAAGTTATTCATAGTCATTGTACATGCCATGAATATTTAGAGAGATGAACATGCGCATGTGCAAAAGCAATACTACACCAATTTCTACATAGATATGAAAATCATTCGTGCATACTTCAATAATGAATCAAAGAGAAAAGATACACATTTAAGCACCAATTTTTTTTTTTCACTTTTTTAGTTTTTTTAATGCATGAAGTAATAAAGCAAACATGAGATGCAATCACACAAACAAGAAAAAATCATGCACACATAACAATGCTACTACTAACACACAAGAGAAAAAATTTCAAGCACACAAAAAAAGCGAACAAAAAAATTGCTATAAAGGTATGCATTAGACCAAAAATATGAAATCATACCTTTGTGTCGCTATTTGACTAAGGAGCAAAAAAATGAGACATTCAATTTATCGCTCCTCGTCAAGTTTCCATCCACCTACAAAAGAGGTGTCGTGTGTGACCTTGGAATCCAATAAGGTCCACTCACGTTAGTCATCAAAGATTTAGGAACCCATATTTGTTTGAACTTAATGTTTTTGTTCCTATATTTGCAATGATATGAAGTATGACCAACACTATCACATGTAAAACACTTTGCATGCACATTTTTAGCAATGGAAGGCACATTGTGAAATTTTTATACTTAGGATTTTCAACATTTTTAGCACTAAATCCAAGGCCACGCCTATTATTGCCATAGAATTGATTTCCAAGAATGATATCCAAGTTTTGTTTTCCTATGGTAAATCTCTTTAATGACAATTCTAGGGTGGTGACTTTGGATTTCAAGATATCGTTTTCATTCACAAGCAAAGTGCATTTACTAATGAAAGCTCGCTTGTTTTCCTCTTCTTTCTTTTCAAAATCCCTCACTTTTTCTTTAAGTTCAAGATTTAGCATGTTAATCTTTTCAGAAAGCAATTCAGTTTCAACTTCAAGCTTTGTCTTATCTAGCTTATACATGCTAATATCCTTTAATAAAGAGGGACATGAAAGAAAATCAGTTTTTTTTAGGCAAGCTAGCTTTCTCCTTATTTAACATGTCAATTGTAGTGTTACATGCAACAATTTCAGTTTTCAGTTTTTCAATTTCCTTAGACATGTCATACTCAGATGGTTGCATATCAAAGTTATCATTCCTATAACTATCCACATCAGCTTCTAGCTCATTAATAGTATTTTGCATTCCTTTCAAGATTTCTAACAATTCAGCTTTAGTGGGAGATCCTACCTCATTGTGTTTGGCCATTAATGCCATGCAGGAGTGGGCTTCATGTTCCTCATCCTCCTCCTCAGCTTCGCTATCCATGCCCCACGTCAGCACCTTCGTTTTTCCTTTTGCAACTTGAGCTGTGTGTTGTTGTGGGCAATCTTTTATGTGGTGCCCTTTCTTCCTGCATTTCAAACATTCACTTCTATTAATAGCTTTCTGATCATAGGAATTTCTACCAAAATTAGAATTATTAGAACGAATGAATCTTTTTCCCATCTCAGATCTTCCTTGATCAGCCTGAATGTATCTTCTGAAGTTTCTGACCATTAGAGCTTGCGTCGTCGTTGGCTTGAAAAGCTAATGGTGTGGAAGCTTTGGTCTTCTCTTCAGGTTTCTCTCTGGCTTCTATACTCTGCAACTCAAGCTCGTGTGACATTAGGTTGCCTATCAAGTCCTCCACTTTCATTGTTGATAGGTCCTTAGCTTCTTGAATAGCAGTGACTTTAGGCCTGAACGAGCTTGGTAGCGCCCTTAAGATCTTTCGTACCTGTTCATGGCTAGAGTATGGCATACTCTGGAGCTTGGATTCCTTCACTTGCGATGTTCCCTCGTGTGTCACCTCCAGAGTATGCCAGATTTCCTGCACAGTTAGACAATGTGAGATACGATTAAACTCAGATTTATCAAGAGAGCATATAAGCGCATTCATAGCTTTACCATTAAGAGTATAAAGTTTCTTATCAGCTAAATCCCACTTATCTTTAGGCTTAATCAAAACAGTGTCTTCAATTTTAATAGTGGGTAGACTATAACCATTTTCAACAATATCCCACACATCATAATCTACATACACCAAATAGATTTTCATCCTAGCCATCCAATATGCAAAGTCTACACCGTTAAACTTAGGGGGACGGGCTATAGACTGACCTTCAGCAAAAGCAAAATCAGATATATTCATGGTCATCTAAAAATCTAGACTAGATCCTCTAAACTGGCTCTGATACCACTTGTTGGATCTGGATCGTAGCCTAGAGGGGGGTGAATATGCTAATAAAAATTCTCGTGCAACCCACGAGAAATCCCACGCAGTTTTATGCATAGACAAGGCAACAAACTAGGAATCACAGAGTACACACAGATATACCCTGGTTCGGTCGTCCCCACGACATACTCCAGCCCCCGAAAGCAAACACTAGATAGATATGTAATCAAGTACAGCTACAATGAGTCAAGATCCCAAATCTACTCTCACCTAGCTCGTACGCATACCACGTGCTCTACACTCTCAATCTAGTCAGATGCTCTCCCTCCGTGACGACTCCCAAAGTCGTCAGGTCCCCAAAAAGTAACACAGACTGTAAGGTTTCCCCTACAGAGATCGCTACACCAATACAAAGATAAATTAATAGAGTTTTAGAGATGCACAGTAATGGTGTGTCGTCTCTGTCGTTCAGCACGGCGTCAGATCAATCTGACAAGTAGTAGTCTCTGATGTCCCCTCAATAGTTCGGCTCCACTCTCAATGAAACTTGTGCCTTCCACCAAAGATTAAAAAAACTTGCAGCATTCACCCAAAATTGAAACTTGTGGAACCTTCACCAAAAACTCCTTTCGACCCGGGCTCTTGTGATATTACGAAAAAGAAGTACGTCGTGCTCTTAGAGATTTTCGCACACAGAAAAGAGAACGGCCCCTTTGAACTTTTGATTGGCTCTTGAAAAAAATATCTTGAGGAATTTTTGGCAGCACTTTTATCTGTAACTCATCTTGATCACCTGCACACACAATTAGAGGAAGTGAGATTAATAAAATATATATATATAGAAACCAACCTTCTTTTTATTGCTTGGCATGCAGATGCTTGGCCTTCACATTCTCCTCTTGATTTTTTACTGAGATATTCTCAAAGTTTTGGCCAGTGCATAAGAATTCGGCCAGTGCACAAAATTCGGCCAGTGCACAAAAAATCTGCCCAAAGAGATCTCTCCAATAAGAATTCGGCCTGGGGGATTAGTTTGTGGAGTTGTGCTCTTCAAGGTTTTTGATGGTGCTCTTCAACTATTCATGCAGCTCTCAACAATGAAGGAACTCACGGCTCTTTTGATTAATTTTTGATTGCCTCTCCTCTAAAAGTTGCAACACCTGCACAAAAAGAAATATTAAAAAGAGAAGCAAACAAAGCTTTGGCCTAAGCTCTTGGAACATTCAAAGAGGGGAAAGAAATCTGCCCTTTTTGTGTTCTTCATGCGGTGCCTTTGAATTACTATGGCCGGCTCCCCCTTGCTTTGCAAAGATGCAAACATTAGGCTGCCTTGCGAAAAATGTGATTGGCTGAGGATGAAAATCTCTTGGAGATTTGCACGTGTAGAGGCCGGCCAAAAACCCTGCTTTTTTGATTAATTCCCCTTGTGTTCAACGAGGTGCTACCTGGGGATTTTTTGCACACAAAAAATCACGCTACTCTTGAAAACCCTAGGCGCATGAAAAGGGATGGCCAGCTCATCTCTAAGTTTTATTAATCTGAAGAAGTTTTTGTGTGGCCCCTGTCTATTTCATTGGGCTCTTGGAGATTAAAAAGGGAAGGGATTTGCAATGGGATTTTTAGAGAAAAAAATTCCCAGGCTCCTTAGCAATTTCGGCACTTTAAATATTTGGGAATTCTTTTCCTAAAAAAAACTTGTGGGCTTGGAGAGAACGCACGCATGACAGAGCCCACAAAGATTAAACATCAACAGAAGCTCCTTGGAATTTTGGTCAAAGAAAGAGGCTCCTATCTGGGTTATTTTTGGCCGGCCTTTTGAATTGGGAGAGCATGGATGAAAATTTTTGGCCGACCCCTTTTTAGCCCCTTTGGATGCGTGGACTAATGTGTGGAAGCCCCTAGGGTTCTGCGGCAAGGGGACTGGATATAGGGCTAGGATTAATTCAGCAATAGAATCTACTGGCTAGGGATGAGTGAGACATAGGGAGGTCCTATTGTAAGGAGGATTAGCAATGGGAATGAAGTTGCTTCTCCTCTAGATCACGTCTCCCATCGTGCATCTGCAAGTTGATCATTTCTGACACACTTAACAAACACGTCAGAACGTTCACACATGTTTGTTATCATCAAACACAAAGTACATATATCATTGCTACCAACACAAGAGCCCCCAAAACACCTCTTGCTCTTCCTCAAAAAGGGGTTCTGCTTGCGTGTGGAGCTATTTACCAAGAGCCAGGGAGTGCGTCGTTCTGCTTGCATGTGGAAATGCCTCTTGATCTCCCCAATGTAACACAAAAGTAAAGTAGGACCCATAATCTAATGAGGGGGCTGTTTTCCAAGAAAATATATCTTAAAAATACAAATTTATCATCTCAAACCCTCATCCACACCGTTCATTCCCCAAGATTAAATCCGAGCCGTCTTTCTATCAACCCCTTTGTCCTAGTCAGCCCTAGGATTCAAAAATCGCTGTCAAATGTATAATAGATGGTATGTGAGTGTGTGTATATATGGTGTATATATATACACACCATATATATATAGCAAAAAATGTACCTGAGGTTGACCTCAGGTGGAAATTATTATGGCCTTGTCTGGACCTCATTGTAGTATAAAAGAATTTCGAATTCTTATCCCTTAAACTCAGCCAGTTTTGCCTACTCTTCTACTGCAACATAGATTCTTCTATCTCCATTAAGCTGGCTAATTTATTGGACAAATCTTGCTCTTGTTTTTGCAAACTAATATCAGAATGCAAGTTACTAGAGAGCCTAACATTTTCCAAGTCCTTGCGGCATGCTGAAAGGGTGTTTAGCTTGTTGTGCGCGCTTGACCAATCCCGCAGCGAAGATTTCAAGCTCCTTAGCTTAATCACAACTCTATGCATAGCTGAGCCTACTACATGCTGCCTCCAAACAGATTCATTAAGGTTGTTGTATCCTGGCAAATTAAACCATGCATTAAAGAATTTAATGGGCTTTGGATAGCTATTTAGCTTAGAATGCAATTTAATGAGCATAGGGGCATGATCGCTCTTAATAGGATCCAAATATTCAATAAATGTAGTAGGCAGTCTCTTGAGCCAACTTGAATTGCTTAGAGAATGATCTAGTCTTGCCACAATTCTTCTAGAGCCAAGTCTCTTATTGCACCAACTAAGCGGTCTCTCAACATATTTAATATCATCCAGCGAACAACTGCTAAGGCAGTTATTAAATTCATGCAGTCCCGATTCATCACATCGACAACCCCTTGATTTCTCCTTATAGTACCTTACGCAGTTAAAATCGCCCCTACCAACCAAGCGTCACCCCTTACCATAGCTGCATCATGCTACAAAGAATCTTAGAGCTGGCAACGCACAATACACATATTAGATGCATAGACCCCAGAAATATTAATAGAAAGCCCACCTTCATTCTTGCAAGTGATGGTATATATATATATACTAGTCATAACCCGTGCCCTAAGGGCACGGTTCATTTAAAATATTTCCCCCTCAAAATCTTGGATCCCATAATTTTAAATGAACATCAATAATCAAAGCACTATAATTGTTATTTAGTTTCCTCAAAAATTTTAGTTCCATCCAAAATTTTGTTCCCCTGAAAAATTTAGTGTCCTTCAAAAAATTTAGTTCCCCCCTAAAATTTAGCCACTACATATTTGACTCGTGCCTTTAGAGCAAAGTTCATTTAATATATACCCCCCCAAATATCTTAGTTTCCCTAATCATTTCTTTCTTTCTTACTTATATCCATCAAATTAAAATTTAAAACATATAAGTTAATGTTTTAGGTAATTAATTAAAGGAAATAAAATATATAATCTGTTATAAATTAATGTTGAAGATACTCGAATAATGAAGAAGGCGTCTGTCAGTTATCAATTACATGGCAAGAGCAACTACAATGGTATGTAGTTGAGTGCATTCATTATTCTTTAGCTTCTAAGAATATTCTTTAGTTGTTGAAAGCATCTAACACACATTTTTTTGGATATGTTTTCCAAACTCTTATATTATATGCATGTTTGCTTATATTTTGTGCATGTCAACTTATATTCAGTTTCAATATGTTATTCAAAAGATTATATGTTAAAGAATCTAATATACATCTAGTAGCTTATATGGTGTGCATGCTATGGAATATTATCTAGCTATTTTTTAGCTTTTAGGAATGAATCTCAACTT
This sequence comes from Scilla litardierei, assembly GCA_030789695.1. Lineage (NCBI taxonomy): Eukaryota > Viridiplantae > Streptophyta > Magnoliopsida > Asparagales > Asparagaceae > Scilla > Scilla litardierei. The sequence continues at coordinate 152,272,121 of CM061138.1, read as the reverse complement.
TTTTGTAGTCATGAACCATTTCAGGATGATACATATTTCGGGCATTCAGTAAGGCGGTGAAGAAATTTTAGGTTTTTATGAAATGAAGTTTCCAGATGATAAAAACCGCATACAGTTCAATCGAAGAGGCCAAATTGGAAAACACATATGTATTTGTTTTCAAAGAGCCAATCCTCATAGCTTGAATAATTGTATGTGTTAACATATCTGCATACAAAAGGTACAAAAAGCTAATTGTTCTAATTTGTTAAATGGAACGCATATACTGCTTCAATATTTTCTACTTGGGAAACCGAAAGGAAAAAAGAAACTTCATTAATGTTGATATCTTGTTTCAATAGTTGCTTCATTATCAACTAGAGTGGAAAGCAACTAAATATCAGAAAAAAATTACTACAAAATTTCAAGTGAATTGTTGGCAAAATTTAATTGTATTCATTCCTTTCTTCTTACAATGCAACATTCCACTTCCAGGACAAAATTTTCAAATATTATGAAGATTCTTTAACAACAAACACCGTATTTTTGTTCTACAACACCATCCAGTTTTTCCAACAAAATAACTATCCCTAAAAGTGCAAAATGACCACACAAAAAGATTAGTTACATGTCCTTCCTCAAAGTAGTAACATTGATTTAGTTGCACATACAGCCAAATGTGGAAACAAAAACCCCCCCAGTAACAACATATCTACGTCTAAACTATCTAATAAAAAAATCAGTTACATTAAATTAGGCCTAATTAATCCCAACAATAGCCCAATCAACTTAATACATAGTACTCACAATAACAAAGACATTTGACCAGCTCCTTAACTCACCTTGCTTGTTCATTCTATCCATCTCCACATGAATGGTAGACTTCTTGTTCTCAATGTCCACTTGACTTAATTTCTCCCACCTTAACGATTTTAGATACCACCATTCGATTACTCAGATGCATTGTTGCCATTGATGTGTATAGTCTGATCCATCCTTATGCAAACATGTAAATTTATAGGTTAGTAAGGTAATTTCTTCCACATGCTAAAGTTTAACTAAAGGAACAAATCAAAAATTATATGTATTCTGTTTGTGTACATTATTTGAGCTTTTCCTGTGCAAGAAGCATTTTCTGACTCAACTTGCTTGCTCTAGGATATCTAACCATTTCCTAACTCAACTTGCCGACCATCTTGAGTGATATCTACCCATGCTTGAGTATTGGATTTTTAAATACATAAATTTTATTCAATATATTTGAAAATGAATTAAGACAGTTATTCTAGCTCGTGTTTGGATAGCGAAAGTGATCACATGTTAAAATATTGTTGAATATGTTAATAGAACCCATAATTACAGAATTCACAAACACCATGCCAAAACAGAATAAATTTGCAACATACATGGTTGACGCTATGACCGAATAAATTCAAAAAAATTGTGAAGAATTACAAATAAATCGTAAAAATTCATGGATTTATTCCTTCTTTAACATTTTCCCACAAAATCTTTGGTCAAGATGCACCTACATAGACAGAATCCAGAGTATTATTGTGAGAATGAGTTATTGTCATGCTTGACCTATATATGCTCTTACATTTTTACCATACCAACCTAGTTTTATTTAAGTATAGAGTTTGATGTATATCTTTGACACCTCTTAAATATGATACTGAACTGTTACCAAACAATTTCCAAAAATTCCAGCTTTTTTCCCCAAATACTGAACTTCTGAACCTCGCCAAACTATTCATTGATCGCCATAACTTGTGATTATGATATCCTTCTTTATGATTCTAAAGGCAACTCCAGCAGAAATCTGGAGCACGTGTGGAAAAACTGACGATAGTCTAACATATGTGATTTTGGTCTGATTCAGCTACGCACACTAACCTCTGATATCTACACACCAACCTCTGATATCTCCAAACATCCTTGCCAGCAAGATGAAGCTGAACTACTATTATTCTAAATGGTATTAATAACAATAGAAATAATGGAGATACACATAGTCCAAGTCTAGTAGCATGAAAGTGCACAATAATGCAATTTAGCACATTAGCATGATGAAACCATGTTTTCATATCTACTTCTCATTAATGGTTAAAATCTAAAGCTCAAGTCATCTTCCGAAATTTAGCTGATTACATACATAGTACCCTACGATATGAAAACTCTATACAGGTATGTATACATAGGTATCAGCACTTCATAACACTGAAATTTTTTCAAAAATTTGCATACTCTAATGTTGATTAAGCAAGCAGATGAAACAATGCATTACGGTGTGATAACAGGGATACCATTTTTTACACACACCATATCCTACCTCTAAAACTGTCTAATAAAAATTTCAGTTACATTAAATTAGGCTAATTAATACCAACAATAGCCCAATCAAATTAATACATATTACACACAACAACAAAGACATTTGACCTGCTCCTTACCTCATAAGATCATAATTTACCTAAAACATATATATAGACTAAAGCATGTATATATTATGGCATATGAAGTTGCATACATATGAACATTTAAGTTTCAGAGTTGCACCATGTTTGGCCAGCATTGGCCTGAAAATAGGAATTTCTTATTTGCAAGCAGTTAGAGATCTGTATCAAACCGCTTAACATTGTAGAACATGAACTCAGATGGTCTATTCAATAGAAGAATATTTTTCTTTTACATCAGATCCAATGATCTTCATCCTAGTATTGGCAAAAGGCACATCTTGTGCTTTTTTAAAGAACAATGTTTGCACACTTTCTAAACGTTGAATCAAGGGGTCAAATCTATTAATTTTCATGTCAAATGTGGATCTCAAAGTTTTATATTCAGGTCAATTGAAACCTAGATTCTAAAGGGAAAGCACATGCCTGCCTTGATATTTGCCTTATCTTTTGGTGAACTGAGAATATAATTCGTAAGCGGGTGTATTTTGGGGTTTTAAAGCAAATTTAAGTAACCTAGGTGTATTTTGACTGGATATGGAAAACCTCCAAACCAACCAAAAATGCAGATACTAAATGTTGAGGACTATTAATTCAGATGATAAATGGATGTGAACATGTTAAAATACTTGTGAGATGTTAGGTCATGCATGCAAGTTGGAAATTGTCTGAAACTTTCTAATGCTCTTAAAATTATATGTTGGATCTAAATCATTTAGAATTATCATGGAACCTCAGTGTTAGTCCCAGTAAGCATAAATTTTTCGAAGAGGAAAATGAAGTGGACTTATTCTTAAAAGTCTAAAAGGCTTGTAATATGATTGATTATGAATTGAAATACAACATAGACACATGCATGCCCACCAAAATAAAAGAAGCACACACAACAATGTTTTTTCAGTGGAAATATGTCAATATGTTTTCCTTCATTATTTGTTTGAGTTGACTAATTCACGAAGCAATGTGAAATTGTGAGTGACCTGTGTATTTGCATGAAGTTATCTATATATCATGACATGTTACGTTGTAGAAACATCTAAACCAAGAGGGGGAATGATGTGCAGCTCACGGCATTCTTCTTGGAGCCAATGTAACTCTACTTTTCATGCGGTCATGCAGACTGCATTCATATTTATAGCATGCTTCTTTTGTTGTCATCGGATACATAATATATTATGCACTAATTATGTTCTTCTCATGTATTTTCATATTTGCTGGGAAACACAAAGTAGTTATCTCCTTCTACATGTGTTATTTATCCATCTGAACTTCTGATGGTTAATGTGTCTACATATTTTCAGGTGAACTCTGGATGTCTCTCCAGCACTATTGTTAGTATCACTGAATGATGCAGATCAGTGTTCTTGCCTTGTTGCAAGTAAGTTAGACATGTCTGTCACTTGAAATTTAAATCAGTGATGCATGAATGCTAGCCTTACTCCTCATTTTTTTGGATTTTCTTTACAAAGCTTAAATAAGGTATACTTGAATGCTGGCCTTACTCTTTATTTTTTCTAATTTTCTTTACAAAACTTAAAAGGCACTTGCTGCAATTCTGTTCAAGTATTATGTATTATTCTTGCATTAGCCTATCTTATCCTAAACTCTGACATATTATGTATTATTCTCTTTACAAAATTGGGCTTGTGGTAGTATTACACAAACCTGAGCATGTGCAATTAAGTTAGACATGTTATGTCTGTCACCTGAAATTTAAATCAGTGATACATGAATGCTAGCCTTACTCCTCATTTTTTGGATTTTCTTTACAAACCTTAAATAAGATATACTTGAATGCTGGCCCATACTCTTTATTTTTTCTAATTTTCTTTACAAACCTTAAAAGGCACTTAATGCAATTCTGTTCAAGTATTATGTATTATTCTTGCGTTAGCCGATCTTATCCTAAACTCTGACATATTATGTATTATTCTATTTACAAACCTGGGCATGTTGTAGTATAACACAAACCTGGGCATGTTGTAGTAGGTAAGCTTTGCTAGTAGGTCAAGTATGGGCCTGGACTTGCCACTGATAGCACATGCCTTCAGAAACATCTACGGCATTCAAATTTTGACAGAGAATATGATCACATAATTAAAACCTAACAAAAACCTAATTTTTCCAAGAAAATTTCTGGAAATTGCAAAAAATATAAACACACCTAATTCATTCAGTTTGCCAGAATCCATTAGTTTCCTCCAAATTAAACAAATTTGACTGGAATCCTTACCCATATGTCAGTACTTGGTTCCTAGTGAGATGGAGAACTTGGGATTTTTTTTGAATTACTGACCTGAGAGAGTTGTTGATTTTGAGATCTGAAGCATGTGATGAATCTGAGCCTGGCAACTGGCATTATAGGCAATCCCTGTGGGCCATATACGATGACGACACGTGTTCAGGCCATGGCTTCTATGCTTCTTTGTACATGAAGGAAAGCCGATGACATGAGTAATAGGAAATTCATGATGGAAACATAATGCCAATGCAAGCAGAAATGCAATATATACAGCAGACAATACTCTATTTGAATAAAGGATTAAATGATAAATTCTATTTTCTGATCCTCCCCATGATTTCAGAAAAAATGAAGGCACATCCCAATACATGTCATTTAAGCTTCTTGATTCCATGGGAGGCATGCACATCCTCAATCATGAAATGCCTGGACAATATAGCGATCTTAACTTGTTTCATCCCCTATAGATGATCTCCCCATACTAATCATGCCGCAACTCAAGGAAACAACACTAAGCCTGAATCTGCAAGCCATCTTTGGCAAAGGTTTATGAAGAAATCATTATCGACAATGATTAACTATGAAAATCCATTTTATAATTTTAGAAAAAGAAAATATGTTTAGTTAACAACCCACTTAGGCTAAGAATATATTATCCATGTGCTTGTGTTAGAAATAGAATGAAAGAAGGTTTAGGGGTCTACTACTGGAGGTTGATGGCAACATGACATGGTATCAGATACTCCTTCATGCCAAATAAATAAGGAGAACCAAACTCTTACATAGATATCTAACACATAAGATAAATAAAAGAGGAAATAAAATGGAAGAAGTAAAGCACTAAGCCAGTCAAACTTTCCTTTTAACAATTGGCGTGAGCAACCTGATGCTAGTGAAGTGTCAATATCATCGGATTAAGAATATATCTAGATAAGCAGTAAGCATTAAGAAGCCAACAATGACCACAAAGAAGCCATTACAAATATATGAATTAACTCCAGAAAAGGAAAATTATAACTAATGCAGGATTGATACTGAATTGTGCAAAAAATTGTTGTAACAACATAAAACATTAAAAACTTAAAGGCAACAAAACAAAACAGACCACTGGATGAGGAGCCCAAATCACTGCTTGATGAGCTTAAACTGCTGCATTTTCTACCTCTATGAGTTGCATCCTTCTCTATCTCCACCGGAGGGTAGCTTGATAAAGGAGGGTCATTACCACCGATATCCACATCCTCGTCCACATTTTCTTCTTTGCTAGTAGCCTTCAAAATCAGGCACCGAAGGCGTGAGACCTGAAGGCATAAAAATTGAGATCCTTCAACACGTTAGTTGGTTATTGACTTTCTTCTCACATGATGGTAACATTAGTTAGTAACGACTGTTTGGCACATGGACTAAAACCATCTGTAAATCTAGTAATATTGGTATTGGCATGAAACTGCAATGTGAGAATGACACTTGAACCCACTTTCATAGATTACTTCATGCTATAAAAGTAAGCTTTGTGGTAATGTACTCTATAGTATCTATGATTCGAAAGATGTACCATGCAGAACAAAAGCGAGGCTTCCATGTGGAGAGTACTGGAGAACTAAGTGAAGGCCTCCTTCCACACTGAATCCAAGCAGGTGTGCATTCGGATGATTAACTTGGGCGATGATTCCAAGCTCTGATAGGAAATCAAAAAACTTAATTGGATTTTTGATGAAGTAGTTGTATTCGCAGACCGCTAGAGTGGAATACTTCACAGGACTGCTCGTCAAAAATTTGAAAACTGTATATTAAGTGGTCACCATTCACCAGGATCTAGCGAACCTTGTCCATCTATTTGAGACATTGTTGTCTTTGAGAACATGAAATCATCAATCGCCCGTTAATGTACAGAAGCATCAAGAATATGTTGGTGTTTAAACTCTGCCCATTTTTTCAAGAGTTCAACTGGTGTAGGTTTGTTGATAATCTCATACACACAATAAAACCTATATGGGTAATCAATGTCAGACTTCTTAGTTAAATTAGTTACTAAACTGCTTTGCATTGTTGATGCATCATGAACCCTTGGAATCAGCAGTAAGATATGACACATCTTACAAACAATTTAAATTTTTTAGATCCAAGCACATGAATGTATGTTCTTGTTTACTCTAGAGAATATGAATCACATCAAAGGTTTGCATGCTATACCCAGACTGATCATCAAATTCTTCTTCTTGATGTCATAGTAACATATGCAGTACAGGTGCGAAACAGGTTTAATTAGTAACCCTGAGAAAATTAACGATGCATGAGGTAGATAAAGATGCTTAACTATAATATCAATTAGAATTTGACATTTAAAGTAAAGTCGCAAAAGGATGCACCAAAAATGCAATTTTTATCCATGTATCTTCCTAATAATTTCTATGAGAAGAGAAAGCAAAGGAATTAACCTGGAATTATATATTTGCAAAATTGAAGAAGCCATCGGAGGCAAGGACCATATGTCCTTATAAGATCCAGTCTTCACCAAGTAGTGAACTTCGACAACTAAGATAAATTCAAAACTTAAGATTAAAATTTTACCATATACCTCATAGAATATTTCCTAAAATCAGGTATTTGATTTCTTCTTTCGATCCTTTACCAAGCTGATGTCTGTTCTTCTTTTCTGTGCGTTATCTCAATGTAAGGGATCCTGATCGGTAATCAAAACAAACAAAAAACAAAATCAAAGCTAAAAGCACAAAAAATTGAGATCAGATTACAGATGAGATCTAAAAAGAGATGAGATCTAAAAACAAATAATAGTATCAATACTAAGGGATCCTTATCAGTAGTTAATATGCATAAAAAATCATGATCTAGCTGAGATCGCAAAAACTGAAATTGGATTAAAGATGAGATCCTACTAAAAACTAAAGAATTTCTTTTTAGCTTGTGTCTGGAAATAGTCTCTTCAATTTCTCTTAAAGGACTGAAGCTGTGTCCATCTACAAAATCAATACGGTACCCATATTTTTTATTTCATAAATCAAACACAAAAACTAAAGGTGGGTGCTAATGGTTATGATATTTTTTCGATCCACTGCTGCTAAGAAGCCCTGGAGGATGCACTGCTGCTGATTTAGCATCAGAAGAGGGTTATGAAGGATTGGTTGCGTATCTTGCAGAAAAGGGATTAACTGCACATACCTAAACAATGGAGATATTATTATGCTAAGTTTAATTTGAAATCAGTGCAAATAATAAGAAATAATAAGAAAATATGAGGGAAAATAGTAAGAAATCACTGCCAAATCAGTGCAAAATGAAAATTGTTATGCTAAGTTGAATTTGAAGAACTCAAAATGAAAAAAACAGATAACATATTTAGTACTGGAACTGATGAAAATGGTAAAAGAGAAAGAACTCATTTTGCAATACCTAAAATACAATTCCAAACAATCCATCTTGCAATATTCCTATGATTTGCTCAGCCATATAGCTGCATCATAAATAGGGGGAAACCCCAACAATTTACTCAGTGTAACTCAAAAATGGCAGCTTTGCGTAACAGTTTGGTCCAAAAACTACTCACCCTCTTCGGTTCACCATTATTGCCTCAACTACTCGTCTGCATCATAAATAGGGGGAAAACCCAATAATTTACTCAGCTTAACTCAAAAATGGCAGTTTTGCATAACAGTTTGGTCCAAAAACTACTCACCCTCTTCGGTTCACCATTATTGCCACACTGCTCGTCTGCATCATAAATAGGGGAAACCCCAACAATTTACTCAGCTTAACTCAAAAATGGCAGTTTTGCATAACAGTTTGGTCCAAAAACTACGCACCCTCTTCGGTTCACCATTATTGCCTCCAATGGTGGTGGAGATGATGTGTCCGGTGACTGGACTGTCGTTCAGCTCTGCAACTGATTGCTACCGCAACAAAAACCAAACAAACGAATTTTTTGACAAACAAAATTAGAAATGAACCAAATAGTACAAAGGTAATGTCCTGTAAAATTAGAAATGATAGACCTTTTTTGGTTGGAGAGCAGGGAGCCGAATCCATCAACAACGAAGTTGGACTTGTCATTAGGCCTCCATGATCTGCTTCACGGTTAGCGCAGCACGACATGACGCCCACGGTCATGGCATGATTTTGCTAACAGTGAAGCAAATCAGAGCAACAGAGATGCTAGAATACAGTATAGGTCATTAAAGGACGGGAATGATGCAACCGCGATAAGAAGTTGATGAAAATTGTTTACCCACACCTTGAATTTCTGCGATTTTCATCAAAACCCTCATTTTCATTCAAATAAGCAATAATCTCCAAGAGTTAACATGGACACGAATTCAAAAGAGCAATCAATGCAAAATAATGGATACTCATTATTCTAATTCATACTCAAATTCATACTCATTATCATATTTTGCCATGAACTGGAACTGATATGCAATCACCAAAAAATCTGAATTGCATTGGACACCCATTCTCCAAGTGATTGCATATACTGGAACAACCAACTGTGACTATGCAATCACAAAAATTGACAAATGTTGTTATATTAACATTGCCATGAACTCAATAAGAAATATTTTTTGTGAATTGCCACGGTTATATTAACTAATTTTGTTAAATCATTTAATAGCTGTGACTATGCAAAATAATATGATATAATTATTTGCTCAGATTTATCTGAGATTCTAATGCATATCAGTTTGAGCAAAAATTCTAATACATATGCTAATTGAGCAAAAAATTCTAATGCATATTAGTTGGTTTTTTGCTCAAAGACATGCATATCCTTTCAAAAATTGCATTATTTCTCAAAGATTGCTCAGAGATATGCATATCCTGTCAAAAATATCAGAGCAAAAAATTCTGTCAAATATCAGAGCAATCATGTTAAATATCAGAGCAAAATATTCCAATGCATATCCTGTCAAAAATTTGTGATTGCATATCCTGTAAAATGATAGTGGGAAAAAAATTCTAATATTTTTTTACACTACCTCTATAACACATGTTTCTGGTGCATCAACAAAAAATAACTAACAGAGAGGTGGAGAGAGATGCCTAACTCCTCAAATTCCATCAGCCGCCATCATCAGAATTTTTGTATTTTGCTTGCATGTAACCAAAATTAAACCCAACAACTTCAGACATTTATGGATAAACTTGAGGCTGAGAAGCAACAAAACAAAAAACATTAGGGGAAAAAAACTAACGGAGATACATTAATTTTCAAGTTTTTCTTTCATTGCTAGGATGGAAAGAATAATGTTTCTAAAAACATAAACAAAATGAAAGCTAAAATAAATACGTTTAATAAAATTCTTTCCAGTTTTGAACAATAAATACTTTTGTCCAGATTCCCCAAGAATAACCAGTTACCGAATAATAAAACCTGTGAAAGTTAACCAAGTGTCAATATAACCATTGAAGAAAAATGCTAAAAACAGATAGCACAAAAACTTTGCTCAAGTTGTTGTCGATCATTGGAATTCCCTATAAACTTAAGGTCACAGGCCACCAAGTTATCATTCAAAATTCATTCCATTCGATTATTCATCAATTCGTTGAGCCCTACTCCCTTTGGCATTATTACTTTTAACAGGCATACGATGGACCTTTAGAGCAATATCCATGATATTAACTACCTTCAACAAACTTACCTGCTCACATATAATTAAATTAATATAATAGCAGCGGTCATAACAAACTTAAAGGAGATCCCAAAGTGAAAGAGATTATATGAAAGCAATGATCATTTGGCAAAAAAGGAGTTAACTGTGGCTATGTGGCAAAAAAGGAGTCGAATTACTTTAAAATGATCATTTGGGATAATACATGCAACAAATATTATAGGCCCCATCAGTTAACTACATATTGAATGAGTATAAGAATTCTACATAATATCCAAAAAAACTAAAGAATTCTATACATAAAATATTATTACTCTTATAGCATATCATTATTAGTGAAATCTGAGAAAGGATTAGCATCGAAAAGAAAATTTTAGAATGTGATGGAATGCATTTGTTAACAGAGTACATTTTAGATAGCCCAATACCAGATAATGCTGATGAGATAGCTCATAATATGCTAAATACAGAAAACAGATTCAAGTAGGTACGAAAAAGACTTGACATCATGACAAAATTTAATTTTTATTTTAGCATGTACACTAATTAGTTTACATCAATTTGTTAATGTACTGTTTGTGTTGAGATTTGTATAATTATCAAGAAACACTTTTTTCATCTAAAGACTGGACTTTGCCTGCACAAAAATGTGTTGAAAGGGTATATATTTTATTGCGTTGTATACAAAAAAATTGAGGCATCCTTACAAATAGTTTCGTGAATTATTCCGAAATTCCTAAAGCATTCTGCCAACGAAGTCACCAAAAAGGCATAGAAAATAATTCTTATTATTATGTATACATCAATAATTATGTAAAAAATATCATGATTAGAATTCTAGATATATCATGATTAGAATTTTATATATATATATATATATATATATATATATATATATATATATATATATATATATATATATATATATATATATATATATGTAGTGAAATCCTTATCAAATGAATATTGGAGTCTAATAAAATTACCAAATAACCAAAGAATTTTATTCACAATGTTATATTACTCTTACAGAAAAATTATAATCCTGCCAATGATTTCATCATCAGAATTCTAAATATATCATTATTGAATCCTTACCGTGAAACGTTTGTCTGGGCTCAAAAGAAAGAGGCAGCGGTAGCTGGCTGGCTGAGTCATACGGCGAGAGGGAGTAGTGGATGATCGAGGCGAAGGCCTCTGAAATTGATCGCCGAGAGGGAGCGATGGATGATCGAGGCCACCAAAAATGAGAATGAAAAACAAATAACAAATTTTAATAATATTCAAACTGAATAATATTGAAACTTTAGTGCAAAAGGGGGAGCTGGGGTTTATGGAACACCTACATCTGGCAAGCAACACTCGTCACGAAGACAAATACGAAGTTATGATCATGTCCATAGTCCACTCGATGTACATTTTTCCTTCTGAATTTGGAGACTCATACTCTTTATCTTTGCCATCTGGAATGCTGATCATATCCTTGTTTGGAGATCCCTGAAAATTTATAAGCCAGTCCTATATCAGAAAACAATATATTTTCATTATAATCTGAATGATATCATATCAGACTGTTCATATTATTTTAGTTAAAAGGTGTAGTCTAAAAATTAACTTTAACCTGATCAATTCAACATTAGAAGCTTCTAGCACAACAATTTCAACAAACTGTTCAAATATCTAACCGTTCAAACACAAATATATGGTATTAATTAAATTCCCAAGAAATCTATGGAATGTTCAATTTTAATTACTATGAAATAATTCAAGAAAAACACTACTTGGATACCAAAAAGGGAAAAAAGCTGATGTTTGTTTTGTGCTGCTCTTTTAAAAGAAGGTCAAAAATAATAAAATTACTACTGAAACCCCTCAAATGGTCCATATACAATCAACTATAATACTATCATAAAAAGCTGCCAAAAGCTACCAAATACTCCAAGCTAATATTAAGTGGCCTAAATCTTCAAATTGCTTCAACATGGGGTATGGCAGCCTATTTTCTTCGTTATCTTACATAATATTTATGTATTAATACCTAAAGATTGCTGAATTCAAATAACAATTTCAACATGAAAATCTCAGAATTCAACGGGTTATGCACCTAAAAAATTAATATTGGAATTGTACTATTTTTAGCAATGGGCAATGTTGAGACTGCAATTGTGAGTTCCCCAAAAATTATATTGATGGCCAACATTGAGTAATCCCACTCTGATCAAGGTTTATAAAAGTCAAATTCAAACAAAACAATGTTGCGCATGGAATGAGTGTTGTGCAGACCTGAAACAGCCAAACAAAACAAATTCAACAATTATCATGCAATTTCAGTGAACAAATTCCTTGCATTCACTCAACTCTTCGAGACCATATGCAGATTATTCCTGATGCTAGTTTGTTTATTTTTCAATACAAAATTTCGTTATCATAAAGGATGCAAAGCAACTTCTGTTCCTATTTCAAATTTTCAATGACATTATTGAAAAATCTTAAAAACGATAAAGCCTTCGATTGAAAATTTCAAAATTGAAACCAAAACTATTTGAAGTCATCATCGTATATGAGAGGTCATCTCGCATATGTCATGTGATTCCCATTATTCTCTTCAACCAATATTATCAAAATGATAAGCTGACGTTCCAATTGGAACCAGAAAAATTTAGTGTTGTCTCCTTTGGGGAAAATCCAAAGATATAAATAAACCAAAATGGAAGTCAAATTTTTGTGAAAACTGCAGTCAAGAAATGAATGTTGAAGAACGAAAACAAAATGTGATGGTTACCTAAATGAACAGATTCCATGCCAATATGAACAGATCTCAAGCCCAAGAGAACAAATTCCAAATCCCTTACTTGCAAGTACAATCCGTAGAGCAAGATGGCTACGCCGTTCCCCATCATGGAGCAGCCCTGTGATCCGCCGAATCCAATGTCGGCCATGGCGCCCTCCACATCTAAGAGAACGAAAACCCCTATCATCCGCTTCTGAAGGACGGCAATCAGAGATCTGGGAGAGCTTTTGAAGGACGGTGAGATTTTCGACCAAAACCCCTCTCATCCTCGAGAGGAGGACGTTGGCCGAAGCTGTTGATGGCTTTTCGTAGGGGGTGGGGTTGCCAGCGTGCTAGCAGGAGAGGGGCGAGGCTGGGGCCTGTTCTTTTTGATTTCCCCAAAATGAGGGACACGTGAAACATTGTTCCCCCTATAAATTTCGAAAGATTTCAGTTTCTCTCATTGGTTTCACACTAAAATTCAAATTTTTCCCCCCAAATTTCAAAATTACAACTTAAACTCTTATCCAATTTCTCATATCCAATATCTCTTATCCAATAACTCGTATATCATCCCTCATTTATATACCCCAAATACAATTCAAACCCTTATCCAATTTCTCTTATCCAATATCTCTTATCCAAAAACTCATCATTACATCCCTCATTTATATAACCCAAATATAATTCAAACCCTTATCCAATTTCTCTTATCCAAAAACTCTTATCCAAAAACCCATGATAACATCCCTGTTTTATAATATAGATGGTGTGTGTATATATATATGGTGTATATATATACACACCATATATATAGCAAAAATGTACCTGAGGTTGACCTCAGGTAGAAATACCTGCGCATACCCCGCTGTTCGGGTGTTTTTAAGTATTTTTTGAATTTCTTTGCAGTAGGTAGATATACTTGTTATGTAGCTTCCTACAAAATTTTAGGTCAATCTAATACCGTTTGAGCCTCCGTTCATCAATTTCAAAAACGTTACGCAAAACTGTCCAGAATTCTGAACAGTTTTGTGCAACGTTTTTGAAATCGATGAACGGAGGCTCAAACGGTGTTGGATTGACCTAAAATTTTGTGGAGAGCTACATAACAAGTATATCTACCTACTGCAAAAAACAAATTCAAAAAATACATAAAACACCCGAACAGCGGGGGTGCACGCATGTATTTCTACCTGAGGTCAACCTCAGGTACATTTTTTGCATATATATATATATAATAAAACAGGGATGTTATCATGGGTTATTAGATACGAGAATTTGGATAAGAGTTGAGAAATTGGGTAATATGATTGTTGGCTAATAAGGAAAAGAGAAATTGGATAAGAGAAATTGAGATAAGAGAATTAAGACAAGAGAAATCGAGGGATTGAGGGGTTTTTTTGAATTTGAAGTTGTGTTTTAGGGGGAAATTTTAGTGGGAAATGTGTGGGGGAAACCCAATGCATTGAATTTGGATATTATTGAAAACCAAACAAATCTCTCTCTCTTCCTAAAAAACTTCACTTGCTGTGAAGCGTGGCCCTCTTCAACTCCCAACAAATCGCCATGGCATTCAAATCCCAACAAATCGCCATGGCCTTCGAAGATCTCAGCCATCGATTTTGAATTTGCCATGGCATTTGAATCTCGCCCAGCTCTCCATCTATCCCTCCATCTATCCCTCTCCCTCTCCCTCTCCCTCTCCGACAGAAAGATTCAAAATTTGCTGCCAAACTTCGAAGATCGCAGGCCCTAGGAGATGATTTTGGAATCTCGCCCCAGCTCTCCCTCTCTCCCTCTCCCTCTCCCTCTCCGACATCAAGATTCGAAATTTGCTGTCGGACTTCTAATATCTCAGGCCCTAGGAGATGATTTTGGGACCATGAGGTGAAGATTCAAAATTTATTCCTCTCAAATTACTTTATGTTAGGGCTTTATGTTTTTTATTCCAATTTGTAGTGACGATGTCGATGATTTGAGGGTGGATTCAGGAACATTCTTTTTTTGTCAACTCTTCAAAATTTCCATGGCTTTCGAATTTTCCACCAGAGTTCGAAGATCTCGATACCATTAATTTGCCACCAGGGTACTATGATCTCATTTCCTTTTTTCCAATTTTCATTAAACAACTCTGGAATTAAGAGACTCTGGTTAATGCGCAATTGTTACTGGGTTGTGTTCTTTTTTTATGTCACTATAAATACACAATTGTTAAAGGATTCAGTTGTTTTTAAAAAAATCATTTCTTTTTATTTTTTCATATCAATTACGAGAAAACTCAAAATCAAAACATACAGAATGTTTCTTCACCAAAAGTTGCCATCATTTTCTAAATTCAAAAAAAAACCCTTCATTGCTTCATATTCCATCATTTTCTTAATGAATTTTTGTGATCTTAGTCATGTATAACAGGTCAATTATGAACAGTGAACAACGTTGCATCTTCCAATTGAATGGCGAGAACTCTAATCCTTTGGTAGTATAACTAGGTATTTTCCTTTTTTTGCTATGAGTTTAAAGTCTCAGTTAAGTATTAAATTGATTTATTGGCTATTTTGTAAATAGTTACATGAAAGTTAGTAATTGATTTTATAAATTTTTAAGGTACACTTAGTAAGATAAAAGGTAAATATTGCCTCATAAGGATTTTGGGTCCCCATAGAAAGTAGAGGAAGAGATGTATGTTGTTATTTCTAATATTTGTTAATCCGACCACTACATCTTCCTAGGTCATGAATAATTTTATCATCATTAAATTTTTTTCTAAAAAATTAAAGTAATTATAAATACTGACAAAATTCTAATTGGTTGTTGACTATCTTGGAATATAAGTTTATTGCCAATTGGCTGAATGAAATTCTATATATAACATTTGCAATATTAATGGTATAATTTTTACTAATTTAGGCAAAAGAGGTGTTACTGGAAGAGTTAAGTTTAGAAGGAGAAGGAGAAAAAGTACTATTATGCAGAAATTCGGGAATTCATGGTTTTTTGTTTTCTTTTTTATTTTTGATTTTTCTTATACATTTTCTTTTATTTTAGAGCTACGAGAACCTGTCTTTGGAGTAACCATAACGTTTGATTGAGATTCTTACAATTTTAACATCCGGGTTTCCCTTTTTTTAAAGTTTAGTTGTTGTTCGATCAAGTTACGTTGACAAAATTTGAAATAATTGACAAATGCACCAAATTGAGTTTTTTTGGAACCTGGTAGATGTTGATAAAGTAGAAATTTTGATATGAATTATATGAATCTAAATCAAACTAGCTTATTGTCACCAAAGCTTGGTTATTGTATGAGTATGAATGCATGCCAAAATATTGCAATAATGATGCGATAGTTATTATGATATGTCAATTGGATAGATTGAAATTCTATATATAACATTTGCCATATTGATGGTATAATTTTTAAGTCTACTGCAATAATGATGGGATAATTATGATATTTTTTAAAAGTTTAGTTGTCGTTGGATCAAGTTACATTGACAAAATTGGAAACAATTGACAAATGCACCAAATTGAGTTTTTTGGAAACTGGGAGACAGTGACAAAGTAGAAATTTTGATATAAATTAGATGATGCTAAATCAAACTAGCTTATTGTCACCATATCTTGGTTATTGTATGAATATGAATGCGTGCCAAAATATTTACAACTTAAATTTTATCAATAAAGGGAACTCCATTATAAAAAGTTTCATGTTAGATATTTGATGTAGTGAGTCAAAGAGCAACCAATGATGTTAGGAAATTGATCATGCAATTGTCACCAATGCAAGACAATTGCATCAAAACATTAGTTATATTGCAGAGTAGCAGTTGTCAGTTTTGCAGAGAAATTCTTTTCTATAGAATCAAGTTATGAGTGAATATACAAATATCAATGTTTACACATGTGAAAGACAATAGATACTTCGAGTCTTTTTCAGTTTTCATGTGTTTATTTTTCTACTACTCTGTCCTTTTTGTGCTTGCAGGTTTTGTTGGAGGCAACTTGAAATGTGTATGTATGGGCTTTCACAACATTCTTTTTCTATTCCATGTCAATTGTAATTGCAAATCAATAAGTAGAGTTTAGAGAAAGGGTTTGAGTTGCATAGAGAAAGGGTGCACGAGGCCAACAAGAAGCTCGGCAGAGAGAACAAGAACATGTATGAACATGGCTTTTCGTTAAATTTTTCATATTAGGATTTCTGGCTTTTTGACGGGTAATTGATATTTTTTCCTTGCTATTTCATATGGATTTTGGTTTGGGGAAAAAAATTAGGAAAAAGGGAGTGGCAATGTGCCAGTTGGGAGATTTAGAGAAGTAATTCAAGCACCAAAACTCATTTTTTCTGTCAAAATGCATGTAAGCTTTGGCTATATATTTTTAACATATGTTTTGGTCTAATTGTGTGAATGATACATAATGCTAACCTTTCAGCCTTTAAGACCGGTATGGTAGAGAGATGAATGTTTAGAGATTATTTGAATTTTAAAGTGACTGTAACTCAATTGATGTTGTTTGCATCAATAACGGGACACTTATGTTCCCATTGAGATGGGTATAGTGAGCAAACAGCCAACCAACTATTTCTGTAAGACTATAACTGGCGGCTTTTCTGTCCTTCATCGTGCAGCTGAGAAAGTGTTTCCACCTTTGATTGTGGGTTGTGCTTTCATGTTTCGTATTTTTTTCGAATTCATTTTTGTTGGAATCGCCTTCGAAATCAAATGACACATCGGTTGTATCTATTTGATTTGGGATTTCTCGCAGCAACCACCTGCACAGGAACTTATTGCGTAGGATATTCATGATAAGGTTAGGCATATTTTCATATGTTGGATCTTCAATATGCATTTAAATTTTCAGATGTTAGTGTATTAGTGTATTGTTACTGAACCTCTTGCACTGCATATCCAACAATGCATATAAGCTTCACAATGTCACAATGTTCAGATCGAGCTAATTCGAGCAGTGTGCTCACTGGAGAATGCGGCACCGATCTGGATCATGGTGTGATAGCCATTGGGTATATAAGGGCAAGAGATGGGAGCAAGTACTAGGTGGTGATGACTTCGTGGGGGCCGTTATGGGGGGAGAAGGAATACATAAGGATGAAGAGGGATATTGATGCCAAGAAAGGGCTTTGCGGGATTGCCATACAACCTTCCTACCTGACAGATTAACTATATTCATTCTTTGTATTTTCTGCCACCTATGAAGTTTATCGTTGTATGTGTACTTGAACATGCACTGCCTGGATTATGTGTGACATGGTTCTTCAGGTCATGCCATCTTCTTTGTCAATTAGTGTACCTGGATTAACTTATGCAGATTAACCAAATCTGAATGCGTGTCTAACAACTATATACAAAATTGTTTAGAATTTTGTGTTATTTTTAGTGAACTCTCACCATTATCCAAATGTATGCCAGACTACTATCTATGATTTCATCAGCCATAGAAAGATATGTTGGCACCATGAAAATACTCTGCATGTAAGCTAAACGGTAACTAGCCAAAATTTCAATTAGATAATAATTTTGGTCTGTTTTATTGATTTTAGGATGTGGGTTTTCCTGAAATTTCATTGGTTTGAGGATTAGCTAGATGAAGGATGGGAATTGGGTTTATTTTGATATACCTTGAAATTTCAATGGTTTGAGGATTGGCTAGATGAAGGATGGGATTTGGGTTATTTTGATATTAATTTTGGAGGTTTTTTGTTGTATTGTAACATAGATCTCTAGAATTTTGATCTTAATTTTGGAGGTTTTCTGTTGTATTGTTGCATGGATCTCTATAATCCACTTCAAAATTTTTTAATTTTTAACTTGATTGATGTTCTCTTAATTTTGATTCTTTGTTGAATGTCTATGTTTCGAGATGTGTATCGGCTCTCAAATGGAATTTGGGGTCCAAGAGATTGAGCAAAACAATGATTTTCTCTCAACTAGCTAATAATTTTCTCTCAAAATAGTAATCCCTTCATTGTCTATTGTTGAGATATGTCGCAGGCTGTAACTGGGATACAAACTCAGCGACATTGTGAACGACAAAAAGGATGCATTTGCACTGTTTGATCTGTTCAAAGACGAAGGCTATATGCTCACAGAGAGCCAAGGAAGATTTTGTGTAAGTTGCAAAATTTGTAGCGATCACTAAGTTCTTGCATTGTATTTTCCTATTTAACAACGACCTATCGTTTTTAGCTGTATAACCTGCTTTCCAACTTTGTAGGTGCTACTACAGGAAGGCTGTTCACCTTTGGACATGCTGAAATCTATGTTTCACATCAACTATCTATACTAGCTGGAGAGAAATGTGGGAATGGATCCAATAAGCATTGATGATGAGTGCAAGCCTGGCAGAAGATTGAAGATATCCCTAGACTACATGCATTTTACCGAGGATCTGTTCATACTTCTTACGGGTAATGAAATTTAATTTATTGATTTTCTCTGGCATTTTGGGAGTGATCAATGATTTTCTGTTTAAATTGGTTAGCAACAAAATGGAGATTTTTTGTTCTCTAGATTTTTCTAGCATTTTATATAATTTTGTATTTTACAAGCTGCGATGTTGAAGCTGGTGATTCTGCCCTAGAGGAGCTAGCAACTGCTACCTAGGTTCAGGGAGACGCCTGCTTTGAGCTTTCGATGGTAACAAATGAAGGCTGAGAAGGAAGAGAAGAAATAAATTAGGTAGTGAATCTGAATCTTTATGTTTTATATGCGTTCTGTGAGTATTTTTATCTCTTCTTGCTTTCTCGATCAGATTTTGGCACCATGTCTTCTTCAAGTATTATGTTACTACAATTTAGTAATTGGAAATAACTTTTCCTACATCCCTTGCATGGTTTGTTAGGTACATTGCCAATTTGATAATTTTTGACATGTTTTGGTACAAAGTACGACTGCCAAACTTACAAGTGAATTCTTCATTGGCATGACAACAAAAATGTTGTGAGAAATTTATGACAAGCATAAAATCCTTCAGTGAATCTATTTTGAGATTTTGATTTCAAAATTCATACAGCTTTATTGCTAAACTAAATTTTTTATTTCTATTGACAGCTTGCAAAACTACGTGATAAACTTTTTTACCATCAGTATAAAGCACTTATATCAGGTAGGAATTATGTGCACGGGAAATATGCACTTGAATTCAGCTCTGTATGTCAAGTTGTTGAGTATTGGTCTTTCATACCAATCTTATTTTGATGATGATCACAACATTATGTTGTTGCTAATGACTCTCTTGTTTTAGTCTCACAGTTTCATTTCTAGAGTATCTTTCGTGGAGACTAAACACTTGGTGCAAGGATGAACATCAAGTGGAGAAGGGCCAAAGCTTGGATGCTAGTGGTGCCAAATCTGGGAGATGATGGGGAGCATCAAGGCATCAAGATGTAAGATTTAGACTCTAAGAAAGCAATATAATCCATGTAATATTTCCTTTATTGCTTTCTCTCTCACTTGAGTCTAGGTTAATGTAATGCCTTGATAGATGGTCTACTCATTCATGCATATGCATTGTGACATCTTAGTGAGCCTTAGGATTATCATAGAATCTAACCTAATAGGTTCATCTTGACCAAAGACTCATTTGGAGTCTCTGGTTCTCCATCAGTCGCCTGCTGAAGGATTCACAATCGACTGGGTGATTTCCAGTCGCCTGTAGATCCTTTTACATTCGACTGATATGCACTGCTCAAGTCAATATTTCTATTGACTCTACTTGAGCTTTTTTGCATCAGTCGACTATTGCTCAGTTTACAGTCGCATGTATATTTACAGTCGCCTGTGAATTGGTCAACAGTCGTCTAAGTAGCGTAAGTGCAATCTCTGCCTCTTTCTGTTTTTCTCCATCTCCTGCAGCAGGCGACTGATGAAGGAATTATAGTCGCCTGACTATTTTACAGTAGACTGTAGTATTGACATCAGTCGCATGTATGTTTATATGGAGAAAGAGTGCAGCTCTCTGTTTTATTCCATCCCCAGCAGCAGTCGCCTGCAGAAGGTTTTTCAGGCGCATGTCCTATTTTTAGTCGACTGTATCGACTTCATCAATCAACTGTCATGGCTCAGATTATAGCCGTTGGATATTTTCTAGCCGTTCATCAGTCGACTGTGTTTTAATCTTCAGTCGACTGTTGGTGTCGTTTTCGCCCAGTTTCTAGCCGTTGCAGCATTATGCTTTTGGCTGTTTTCTTGGGTTTTGAGGGTTGATATAGGGTGCCTATATATATGGGTGTGCTGAGTTCATTGGAACTTCTAGATGCTATTAAAAATCATAAGAGATCAATGAGCCACTCTATAACTCTCTCATTTCCCTCTTTGGGCTCTCATTCCTCTTCATGCACTGAAGTCCAGCTCAAGGGAAATCATCCAAGTGCTTTCAAGCCAATCTCAACACTTGGAGATCCTCTTCCATACCTTGCATTCATTTATGAGTAAGCATCTCAAGGCATAGGTAAGTGTATTTATTGTACTTGGTGATTCTTGTAACACTAATTCTCTTTGTGGAAATTAGTCTAACTATCTTTGTGGGAGTTTATCTCTTTGTAGATTAGGATATTCTCTTAGTGGGGAATAACTCTCTTTGTGGGAGTAACTCTCTTTGTGGGAGTTTGGTGTCCTAGTGTAAGGCTAACCCTAATTCTCTGAGTGGGAGTTAGTAATTCTCTAGGTGGGAGTTTGACCCTCGTGTAGGGTTGGTTGGGTCCTTGTGTAAGGCAAAATCCTCTTGGTGTGGTATCTCCTTGTGAGATTTGTATTCACTTCTCTTTGTGGGATTATAGTGAATATTGGTGTGGCTGGACGTACCCAAGTTTGGGGAACCAGGGTAAAATCTTGTGTTTGCGTTTGGATTGATTGTGTCAATTATTTCCTCTTGCATTTATTATTCCGCATTTGCAAATTTAATTTTAATTGGCCAATTTTATTGCCATTACACTATTCACCCCCCCCCCCCCTCTAGTGTGTGTTGTTAGTATTGCAAGGGTAAGGTGATCCTTACAATTGGTATCAGAGCGAGGTTAAAGCATACTGCAACGATTTGCATTCAACGCTACATCCACGTCTCATGAAGAAGGTCATTCAACCGTACGACCCCCGCTCTTCAACGGAACCAACTACCCTAGTTGGAAGATCAGGATGATGAACTACATGGAGGGTCAAGAACTATGGGACATCACAGAGGTGCCATTTGAGAAACCCACTACTGCTGCGGCTTCAAGGACAAAGGCAGAGAAGGACTCGATCAGATTCAATGCAAGTGCTATGAATGCATTCCATTGCGCCCTCTCAGCAAATGAGTTCAACCGCATCTCCATGTGCAAAACGGCCAAGAAAATTTGGCATACTTTGGAGATGTGGCATGAAGGGACTTCAAAGGTAAAGAAATCTAAACAAACTGTGTTTAGATCTAAATATGAAATGTTTAAGATGCAGGAAGGCGAAAGCATTTCAGAGATGTTCACAAGGTTCACAGATATCGTGTAAGCTTTGGAGGGACTTGGGAAGATGATTTCCCAAGAGGATCGTGTAGAGAAGATCCTTGATTCTCTCTCACTACAATGAGAGTCAAATGCCAACGGAATTTTGGAGTCATATGACATGTCCAAATACACCATTGAGGAGTGCATTGGAAATCTCATGGCGTATGAAGTGAAGCTTCAACACAAGAAGGAGATTCAACCATCGAAGCCCGAGAAGCCGGATAAGCACAAGGGGGTTGCATTTCATGCCAAGGAGGAACCAATCAAATGGAGGAAGAAATTCCACCGAGAAGCTCCTAGTGAAGAATATGAGCTAGAAGAAGCGAGTGGAGAAGAAATTGAGGATCTTGCCGAACAATTCAAGACATTCCTCAAGTGCAATCAAGGTAAGTTTTTGTCAAAATTTGCCTCCAATTCTAACAAGGTTCCTACTTATTACACTTGCAGTGGAAAAGGTCACTTATCCACCGAATGCCCTTCCAAACCCAACAAAGAAACTTACAAGGGTAAAGGGAAGAAGCATTGGAAAGGGAAGTACAAGTCCAAAAATCACAAGAAAGGACTTGTTGGAACATTCGATGACTCGAGTGAAGATTCATCGAGTGAAGATGAAGAGGACGACAAGGAGAAAGCTCACGCATGCTTTGCAGCTATTGATGTTTTGTCATCCATCCCCTCGAGCTCGAATAAAGAAGAGTTGGAAGCATGGCTCAACTCCTAAGAGGAATCATGCCTCATGGCAAACGGGGAAGAGTCATCATCAAGCTCTAGCAAGGATGATGATGATGATGAGATCAAGGAAGAAAAGATCTCATACGAGGAGCTCGAATATAACTTCGACATGGTCTCCCAAAAAGCTAGTAAGTGCATCAACCCTTATAATAAATTAAAAGCAAAATATAAGATTGCTAAGAGTAGATTGCATGAACTAGATATTACTAGTGTAATTCAAGATGAAATGCATGATTGTGACACTAGTGTGAGCGACACACTTCTCTCTCAAGTTAAGGAAGTGAGCTTAACCAATGATAAATTAGTAGCTCAAAACATTTGCTTAGAAACTCGCATTCAACAACTTATGTTGAAATGTGAAGAGGAATACCGTAAGCTTAAAAGATTTGTCTATTCTAGGGATTCACTCCACGATTTGCTTGAGAAACAATATCCGACAAATCATAGAGGAGGTTTGGGTTATATTCAAAATGTGGTACCCAAACCTACCTCTAATTCCTTTTATGGTACAAATACAAGAAATATTGCTAAAGCACCAAAGAAGAATCACCATGCTTTCTTATATAACAATAACACCAACAAGAAGCATGTAAATCACAAGGTGGTGAGGAAAAATGAAAATCTTTCATTTTTTGCTAAGAAGCAAAATCCTCATTCTATGCATGCCAAGAAATTTGTTTCTACACCTAAGCATGTCACATCCACCCCTCTTGCAAAGGCAAAATCCTTGCTTAGGAAATCCTTAAGTTTATGGATTCCCACTAAGTTTGTGTGCAAGAGAGAGATAGTTACATCAACTCTCTAGTTAGGGATGTGATCACCTCATGTGATTACGTTAGGAAATCAAACTCCTCTTGGGTTTGGTTCCCTAATGTTTAGGCTCCTCACACATATGCATATTGCCTGGGTATTGTGCTTAAATGTTTTTTTGCATACCCATTGTTTGTGTGTGTTTCATAATTTTGAATTTTTTTTCAGATTTATTCTTTTCATGAAAATGGGGACCTTGGGGAATACATTGACATGCATGCATTTATTGATCCATATGTATGTCAATGGGGGAGTTAATATGTGTATGTTTAAAATATTTTAAAACTTAGTTTGACTCTCATTTCGGGGTGTGTTTAAGATCATTACTTACATTGGTTATTCTTTGTCTCAAACCAAACCTCTTAGACATTGCCAACATGTTTCATGATTTTTGTGTTTTGGCAATATCATTGTGTATCTTTGAAGCTTGATTTTTCTATATCTATTGCTTTGATACACTTTAGGCCCATGGCTCCCATATTTGTATATCAATTGGTAAAGGGGATTAATTTTCAAAGATTCTTTGTCTACAATTGGTATTACCTCAATTGTTAGAGATTGTTTATCTTCTACCTCACAATTAGTATTAGATCCTAGAAGTCAATATTTGTCCTTTTTTATGATCTAGGGGGAGCATGTGATAGTGATTGATACCCACTAAATTTGTCAATTTGGTATCATACATCTCCTTATTTCTTGCATATTGTCACATCTTTGATTAAGATGACAAATGGGATATTTTTGATGTCCACCTTTTTGACGATGTCAAGGGGGAGAGATATATGCATTATGTAAATGTATATCTTGTATTTCATATATATGCATATGGGGAGAGATATATGGGATTGGATAAACCATTCATCTTTGCATGATATTGTCTATTGCAATTGGTTTATGTAATCCATGCCTATCATATGTCACCATGATCTCATTTGGTATAATGAGTATTTCCTATTGTGTATCTCATTGTATAATTGGTGCATATAAGTAGGGGGAGCTCATTAGCATTGTGCTTTAATTCTTTGTGTTTTACATAATGTGTGTCATCATCAAAAAGGGGGAGATTATTGAGTATTGGTCTTTCATACCAATCTTATTTTGATGATGATCACAACATTATGTTGTTGCTAATGACTCTCTTGTTTTAGTCTCACAGTTTCATTTCTAGATTATCTTTCGTGGAGACTAAACACTTGGTGCAAGGATGGACATCAAGTGGAGAAGGGCCAAAGCTTGGACGCTAGTGGTGCCAAATCTTGGAGATGATGGGGAGCATCAAGGCATCAAGATGGAAGACTTAGAATCTAATGAAAGCAATGTAATCCATGTAATATTTCCTTTATTGCTTTCTCTCTCACTTGAGTCTAGGTTAATGTAATGCCTTGATAGATGGTCTACTCATTCATGCATATGCATTGTGACATCTTAGTGAGCCTTAGGATTATCATAGAATCCAACCTCATAGGTTCATCTTAACCAAAGACTCATTTGGAGTCTTTGGTTCTCCATCAGTCGCCTGTTGAAGGATTCACAGTCGACTGGGTGATTTCCAGTCGCCTATAGATCCTTTTACAGTCGACTGATATGCACTGCTCAAGTCAACATTTCTATTGACTTTACTAAAGCTTTTCGCATCAGTCGACTGCTGCCCAGTTTACAGTCGCATGTATATTTACAGTCGCCTGTGAATTGGTCAACAGTCATCTGAGTAGTGTAATGCAATCTCTGCCTCTTTCTGTTTTTCTCCGTCTCCTGCAGCAGACGACTGATGAAGGAATTACAGTCGCTTGACTATTTTATAGTTGACTGTATTATTGACATCAGTCGCATGTATGTTTATCTGGAGAAAGAGTGCAGCTCTCTGTTTTATTCCATCCCCTGCAGCAGTCGATTGCTGAAGGTTTTTCAGGCGCCTGTCCTGTTTTCAGTCGACTGTATCGACTTCATCAGTCGACTGTCCTGACTTAGATTATAGCCGTTGGATATTTTCTAGCCGTTCATCAGTCGACTTTCGTTTGATCTTCAGTCGACTGTTAGTGTCATTTTTGCCCAGTTTCTAGCCGTTGCAGCATTATGCTTTTGGCTGTTTTCTTGGGTTTTGAGATTTGATATAAGGTTCCTATTTATATGGGTGTGCTGAGTTCATTGGAACTTCTGGATGCTATTGAAAATCATAAGAGATCAATAAGCCACTCTAAAACTCTCTTATTTCCCTCTTTGAGCTCTCATTCCTCTTCATGCACTGAAGTCTAGCTCAAGGGAAATCATCCAAGTGCTTTCAAGCCAATCTCAACACTTGAAGATCCTCTTCCATGCCTTGCATTCATTTATGAGTAAGCATCTCAAGGCATAGGTAAGAGTATTTATTTTACTTGGTGATTGTTGTAACACTAATTCTCTTTGTGGGAATTAGTCTAACTCTCTTTGTGGGATTAGGATATTCTCTTAGTGGGAATAACTCTCTTTGTAGGAGTTTGGTGTCCTAGTGTAGGGCTAATCCTAATTCTCTGAGTGGGAGTTAGTAATTCTCTAGGTGGGAGTTTAACCCTCGTGTAGGGTTGGTTGGGTCCTTGTGTAGGGCAAAATCCTTTTGGTGTGGTATCTCCTTGTGAGATTTGTATTCACTTCTCTTTGTGGGATTATAATGAATATTGGTGTGGCTAGACGTACCCAAGTTTGGGGAACCAGGGTAAAATCTTGTGTTTGCGTTTGGATTGATTGTGTCAATTATTTCCTCTTGCATTTATTATTCCTCATTTGCAAGTTTAATGTTAATTAGACAACTTTATTGCCATTACACTATTCACCCCATCTCTAGTGTGTGTTGTTAGTATTTTATAGGTAAGGCGATCCTTACACAAGTATGGAGCACATTTAGTTTGGTAATATCGAATTATGCACTTACGGTGGTTTTCAATATCAGTTCTGAAAAATTGCCCAATCAGATTGCTCATGCTCAATTTCTGGATGTAAGTGATGCTCAAGTATATTGCTCAAGTAGATTGCTCAAGTAGTTTGCTCAACAAGTTTGATAGTTTGGTACACTTTTTTGTAAGTTTGCTCAAAATCCAGCTTGTGATTAAAGCTGGCGATTGTCCTCAGCTTGCGAAGCTTCTTTTGTCTGTATTTATTGGTATGTTTCATTTTTTACCTTTTTAGCTTTAATCATATACAAATCGTTGTGCCATTAATGGTGCATGTAGGCATCCTTCACCATCAGTCATTATTACTGCACTTCACACTATTGGAAACATAGTCACTAGGGATAATGTATAGACGCATGTATGGGACATGCTATTAACTTTATGATATTTTGTACTTGGTTTAGTAGTTCTCTATATGTTTAAGTTGCTGATTAAAGTTTTGAGATGTGATTTTGGTGGTATATGCTAACTCTAATCTGACGTGAGACTTATCCAATTTGGCAGTTGAAATGTTAATGCAGACTCTGGAGGCCCGGTCATTTAGTGTTCGATTTCTCCTTCTAGCTGTTTTCAAATCACCCAGTCTGTTCTCTTCGGTTAAAGTTTTGGTCCATGGTGTGACATGCATACTTTCCAGGCATGATGCTGATCTATTGTTCCCTGACAAATATGCATCATGATTAGATATAATATTATTTTTACCTTTTGTATCTGGCATGATACTGCAGGTCATGTTTTGCAAAGAAAGTATGGAAACTCTGCATGTCTTTGTTTTCTCTTGGACACGTAGAGAGGCTAGATGCATACAATATGATCTCTTTGTATTTCTCCTCATTCTACAGCATGGCTCCAAATAAAAATTTACCAAGAGGTGACATTAATAAAGAATTTGACTTCAGAGCTGAAAAATAATTTGGGTAGAGATACGAAGGGGATTCTTATACCTTCTGGCCTGGCATTTCTTTTTTTCTTTTCTGATTTTTCTACATCGAGGCATTCAATTTGAATGCTTTTACTACTGCTTTCATCCTGTATTTATCCGCAGGTTGATACGGATCCATGCTTGAGGAAGAAAGCATTACATATTCTTAAATTATCATCAAGTGAGTATTTCTTTTTTTCCTTTCTGTTTTTTCTACACCGAGGCATTCAATTTGAATGCTTTTACTACTACTTTCATCCTGTATTTATTCGCAGGTTGATAAGGATCCATGCTTGAGGAAGAAAGCATTACATATTCTTAATTATCATCAAGTGAGTATTCTTCTTGCGGTAACTACAATAGCTTTTTCTCTACCAGTGACTCAGCATTTATTTCATCGGATAAGCATCGGATAAGCATGCTAATTCATGTAATGGGGCACAATCGCTTACTAATATCACAAAGAGAGATAAGTGGGCAGAGAAGGAAGCCAAATCCATGGGTGTTGGACAAGGATGACATCTGGATGATGGTCATTTAAGTAGCCAAGAAAGATGGAAGGTCTTTCTAATATTATATGATATGCTTGAAGAGTAGGTCACAGATTTAGTTGAGGCTGCTTGGAATCATCAGGGTAATTTATGAATCAGTGTGATTTGCTTGCCTTTGCTGGATATGAATGTGCTCCATGATGTTTGTTCATAAAATTAACTTGCAGTTGGAACAGCATACATAAATATATGCCAGCTCTATTTATTTACTTTTGCATAGGGGGATATATTCCCCTATTTATTAATCTTGATGTAAAACATGGTTACTTTTGCCATCCTAGGATGTCCCTACTGTTTATGTTTCAAATCATCAGAGCTTCTTAGATATATACATGTTTCTGACACTAGGGAGGGGCTTCAACTTTATCAGCAACACGGGCATTTTCGTGATTCCAATCATCGGATGGGCAATGTTTTTGGGAACTAAATAACTTTTGGGGGAACTAAATAATAATTATTGCACCATAATTAAAATTAGGCGATCTATGATTTTGAGGTAGGGAATACTTTAAATGAATCGTTCCCTTAGAACACGTGTTAAGTCGGGAGGGAATTAAATTTGTGGGAACTAAAATTTATAAGGGAATTAAATTCTTTTGGGAATAAATTTTGGAGTAACTAAATTTTTTGCAAAAATAAATAATACTTATTGTGCTTTAATTATTGCGTTTCGTTTAAAATCGGGGGATCCCAGATTTTAAGGGGGAAATATCTTAAATGAACCATGCCCTATGGGCACGGGTTATATACTAGTATATATATATGACGTGCGTTTATATTTCATATATTCACGCACGTTTTCTTTTGTGTTTCTCCGTATTTTCCACCGTCTTTTATTCGTTTTCTCGTATTTTCTCGTTTTCTTTCACTTTTCTTTGTTTCTCCATGTTTGCAGGAGATTGCCCGCGTAGGGGACGTTTAACGACAATATCTCAAGTCCCCGGAGCAACGGGAGGAGTCACGCGTGATCCAGGGGGTCAAACGACGAAGATTACATCTTTCAGCCCCTCACCGGTCGGTTGGTCATCTCCAACCGATCGGGTGATGCACGCGTGCACCACCCGGTCTCAGCCGGAGCTCAAGTGGAAGTCACCCGACCGGTTCACATGCCGGTTCAACGGGGGCCAACTCTCTATCTTTTCAAGCCAAATTCCAACCGATCGGGTGACTCTCACCCGATCGGTTCATCTGTAGCTGATGGTGAGGAGTCGAGACACGGGCACCCAACCGATCCCTTCACCCGATGGCGCCAAGATCCAACCGGTCACTCCAAGAACTCAACCGACCGGTTCATATGACCGGGTGAAAGTCCGCCGTTTTCTGTTTATTATTTGTAACGGATCACCCGATCGGTTGACTTATCAACCGATCGGGTGATACGAGATCCTATAAATAGGACCCCTAGGGTTCCAGAAACGGGAGAGCTGTTAGTTTTTACTGTTTTCTCCTATTGTGACGGCTGTAATTACTTTTCTATTGTAAGTTTTCGGATCTTTCTTAAACTTTAGTATTATCTTAATTGCTCTACTACCTTCGCATTCCAATCGTCTGATTATGATTTCAACGGTTCATTTTCGTTTAGATCGCTTTTTAATGAATATTTGTGAGTAGTTCCCAAATCTGGGATTTTGGCGGAAACCCCTTCGGGGGCTCTTCCCGATGCATCCATAGGGTTAGGAAATCGATAGGGATTAGGAATCTAACGGTTACGCGGGGTGTGTTATTGTCATAGGCGGGAAAAAGACCGCCTTTGACCGTTGGGCCAAGGGGGAATAAACTTGGCGGTTGACTCCCTAGCCATAGCTCACGCCCTTAGCGTAGACGCCGAATCCTAGCGCGCGGGAGCGGCAGGATGAGGCGTTGGGAGTTATCGTTGCGAGCTTAGTGCTCCCGGAATCGGTCAGTGTTAATGGACACGGGAGTGCCCACTGATCGAATCCGGGAAGTCCGGTGTATCATCCTGGGCACTGACCAGAATATCGGGCCCATGGGATGCCGGTACCACTTTCAGAGGCAACGTCTCACCATTAGACCCTAATTCCGATCGCCATCCTACCCGTAGGCCGTATCGGCAAGAGTCGCTCGTTGGAGTGGAAACCAAAGTCCCGGGTTTATTTTCTTATTGTTCATACCTTGCATTCCTTTCCGTGACAACCCATTAACCGATTCGGGCTAGCTCGCCCACGGGGTGATTTTGGTCCTCCTTGACACAAGCACATCCTAGCCTCCCTGTGTTCGACCCCCAAGCCACACTACAACACCGTGTGCTTGCGGTTACAAATATCTAAACCCCCACGCGGGTCCCCCGGCCATTTGCGGCTAGCAAACCGGGGGTACACATCAATATACATACATACATACACACACACACACACACACACACACACACACGTATATGTGTGGAAAAAGGGAATCTAAGGTGCCTCCTTAGATGAAAATCTAAGGAGGCGCCCCCATTTCCCCCCATCTCCTACAATTTTTTTTGGAAATTTTTTTTCATGGGGTTGTTGTTCACATCATGGATGATCAAAATACCAAATTTCAAGGGATTCCAATACTTTTTGAGCCACCATCTACCCCTTATAACTTCAACGGTCTAAAACCATGCTGAAAAACACACGAATTTGCAAGGGGTAGATTGGGGCTCAAAAAGTATTGGAATCCCTTGAAATTTGGTATGTTGATCATCCATAAGGTGAACAATAAACCCATTAAAAAAAATTCAAAAAAATTGTTTGAGATGGGGGGAAATGGGGGTGCCTCCTTAGATTGAATCTAAGGAGGCACCTTAGGATCCCTTTACCCTATATATATATGTAATTCGTATGTACGCACAATATATATGAAAGATGTCCGGAAAAGGCGGATCGAGCGATCTGGGCGATCCGGGCGGATCTCGCATCTCCGGCAATTTGGCGACCTCCGACGGAGGCCCTGGTACTATCTGTGCGGGCGGAGGCCTTGGTGATCCTCCTAGGCCCTGTGTTGCAGATTCCGCTGGACTTGGGAATAGATCTGTAGAGGGACCCATCAGATCGTCGACTGAGGGGGAAGTCAGGGCTTCGACGTCTGACCTTGATCCGTGTCTGGGATCTAAGGCGTCCGACGGCTCTGGCTGGCAAGTCTTCACCAGGCGGAAGATTGGTGATCCTCCTAGGCCCTGTGTTGCGGGTTCTGCTGGACTTGGGAATAGATCTGTTGAGGGATCCATCAGATCTTCGACTGAGGGGGAAGTCAGGGCTTCGACGTCTGACCTTGATCGGCATGGTCTGGGATCTAAGGCGACCGACGGCTCTGGCTGGCAAGTCGTCGCCAGGCGGAAGAACTATGGGAGAACTGGATGGGGTGGCATCGGGAATATTCAGGGGGTTGGGTTCCATCGGAAAGTAGATGTGCTCTCTTCGAAGACTAGTACTGCTAGAGGAAGAGGTAATCCCCCAAACTCGTTTCGTTGTTTTGAAAAATTTAATGGTGTACGCCATGTACCTGCGAGAATCCCTGTGAGACCAATAGCAGCTATCAAAATTGACACCAAGTTGGTTAAGCAATCGTGGTCGGACATCTGCGCTAATAGGCGTAAGTATGATCCGGACATGGCGATGACGTTTGTTCCTACCATTGTGAAAGATGATGGTTCGAAAACTAGATGGGTAGCTACAGAACTTATGTCGAAAGGGGCGGAACAATGGAAGAATACAATTGTGGGGTATGTGTTGGGCGACATCCCATATTACGGGCAGATTCGTGCTTGGGTGGATAGACTATGGAACATCAAACGCGGGCTTCATATTTATAGTCGCGAAAACGGTTTTTTCTACTTTAAATTTGATGATGCAGGAGAATGTCAAAGAATTCTACACAGGGGACCATGGATGTTTGATGGGAGACTTGTTGTTCTTCAGCAATGGACACCAACTCTCAAACATGAAAGGGATATTCTATCTTCCGTTCCAGTTTGGGTTCAACTTCATGGAGTCCCGCTTGGAATGTGGACACTTGATATACTGAATGTAATTGCCTCACTAATAGGAAACCCGATATGCCTTGACAGGCTCACCGCAAAGAAGGAGCGCATCTCTTATGCTAGATGTCTGGTTGATGTTAGTGCCAAGAAGCCTATCCCGCACCAAGTAGTAGTTGAACCTGAAGGGGGTGAGCCTATTTCTATTGGGGTGCATGTTGAAGGTGAACCCCCGAGATGTGGAAATTGTATTTGTTTTGGCCATACCGAAAATCAATGCCCTGATATGGCTAAGCCCCCTTCAATCCAAATTGATCGTACCGAGACCACTCTTACTCTAGAGAAGGGAAAAGGGACTGCTATTGATGCCTCGGATGGATTGAATGTAATTCCTGAGGAGGTTTGTGTAATGGAGAAGGGGTCATGCTCAGATTGTAACGCTGAAGTGACTGAGGAAGTATTACCTTCTCAAGAGGAGCAGCATTGTGTAGCACCCACACCAGGTTCTCGTAGCCTACTTCATTCTCAGATTACCAAGGAAATAAGACAGCCAACTAGCCTTGAATTACCTTCAGAGGTTCAGATTAATTCAGTGGAGAGGCCTGCTTCTACTAGCTTAATTGGTGGGACTATTACAGGGAGTACTTTAAGTATGCAGGAGGAGCTCCGGATTTATGAGGGGCCTGGAAATAAAATAGCAGGAAAAGGATTGGGTATTTCTGAAACTTTAGATAGCCAAGCAACTGAGCCGGCTAGGCATTTTACAGCGGAAGCTTCATTTGAAGTGCCTGATCCAGCCCACCAACCGAATAGTAAATTTGTGGAGTGCCCGGTTCAAGGGCCTGAGAGCATGGCTGCCCCCGATCCCCTGACTATTGTTAATCCTGAATGGGAGGCAGAGGTTGTTATTGGAGATGCTTTAGGCTCTGCATCAAAGAAGTTAGCAGGTAATACTCAAAATCAGTATGCTACGGGGGGAGGAACCAGGAGAAGCATGCGACTACGAGATGGGGCTTGTGGTAAGCCCGACCAAACTGTTAATTGATGAGTATCTTCATTTGGAATACACGGGGTCTTAACAACTCCATTCGTAGGAGAGACCTCCGTGACAGGCTCAAATTGATTCGTCCGTCAGTTGTAATTTTGCTGGAAACTAAGCTGAAGTCCAGCAGCGATAAATGGAGATCGTGTTTGCCTAAAGATTGGCTATGGTTTGATAACTTCTCTATGCTTTCGAGAGGTCGGATCTTAATGGGTTTGGACAGTGTAGTCTGGCAAGCTGGGGTCCACTCTATCTCAAGCCAACATATCACCTTAAGGTGCAGTAACAGTGGGGGCCTTACTGTGTTTATTACAGGAGTTTACGGGTCTAATTTGAGGAGCGAACGACTTCACCTTTGGGAACTCCTTAAAGCGGACGCAGGTCTTATTGCTGGGACTGGATGGCTTATTGGAGGGGATTTTAACTGCATCAGATACTCAACTGAGAAGAAAGGAGGACGGAAGTGTGATTTCAGAGTATTGGATGAGTTTAATGATTGTTTAAGCAACTGCGGGTTGATTGATATCAAATGTGTGTGACTTTCATTGAGTTGGTGCAACCGTAGAATTGGAGCTGAACGGATTGCTGCAAAGCTTGATAGATCTTTATGTAATCAAAGGTGGCTCGACGTATTTCCTGGAACTTTTGTGTAGTACTTGGATCCCCTCACCAGTGACCATTCCCCAATGCTAATCAAAATGCATTCTAAGGTATTTTCGCATCCTAAGCCCTTCAGATTTTTTAATTCTTGGGCTAAATTGCCAGACTATAATGAATTGCTGGAAGCTTCTTGGAACATTCTTGTGGAAGGGTCGGCTATGCACAGACTATATTTCAAGCTTCGAAACACTAAATCCATTCTTAAAAGCTGGGCGCATAATCTTAAGATTGACAATGCCATCGAAGTTTGCAAATTAAGTCTTCAGGAGGTGCGTAGACTCTCTAACTTGCATTCTGATGTGACTTTGCAAAACCGCGAGAGGGATCTTGCTTTGAAGCTTGCAAATTTAATTGAGCTAGAGGAGGATATGCTGAGGCAGAAGAGCAGACAGGATTGGCTTAGTCTGGGGGATAGCAACTCAAAATTTTTCTATTTAGCAATGAAGGCAAGGCAAAACCAGAACAACTTGGGGCATTTGGTTGATGCAGATGGAAATCTTTACAACTCTTATGAGGACCTTAGAAGTAAAGCCCCGGACTTCTATAGGGCCCTATATACTCAGTCAAACTACTGGAGTGTGTTTCCTAGGTTGGTCACCAAACGCATTTTGACTTCTGATGCGGCCACCTGGATTGAACGTAGAGTTTCAAATGAAGAAATCAAGGAGGCTGTTTTCCAAATATGGGTGGATAAATCCCCTGGCCCAGACGGATTCAATGGATATTTTTTTCAGCATGGATGGGGCACTATAGGTAAGGATTTAACTGATGCCATTCAATCTTTTTTTCGCTCTGGCTCACTGATGCATCCTTTAAACCACACCAACCTTACATTAGTGCCTAAAAGTACTACATCCTCTGGTTTGGGTGATTATAGACCCATTGCTTGCTGCAATGTTACTTACAAGGTGATCAGCAAGATTATTTGTAATAGATTGAAACAGGTTATCCATGAACTTATCTCCCCAAACGAATCCGCCTTTCTAAAGGGCAGGTTGCTCTCTGATAGTGCTCTTCTAGCCCATGAACAGATCCGAGATTTTAGCAACCCAATGGGGTCCCGAGCTTGTCTTAAATTGGATTTAAGAAAGGCTTTTGACAGTATCAATCGTGAATTTATTTATTACATACTGCAGCGTATGGGATTTGGCAGGAGATTCATATGCTGGATAAAGTAATGTATCTCTACCCCAACTTTTTCGGTGATGATTAATGGTTCCCCTGTTGGATATTTTGAGGGAAACAGGGGTATAAGACAAGGTGATCCCCTTTCCCCTTTTCTCTTTGTCATTACTATGGAGGCATTTTCCTTATTAGCTGAGAAGTCTATTTCACAACGCATTATTCACCCGATGAGACGGTCTGGATCCATCTCTCACCTACTCTTTGCAGATGACCTTCTCCTCGTTTACAGAGCTAATGAACACACCTTCGGTGGTGTTAAATCCTTGTTGAAAGATTTCTCTAATCTCACAGGTCTAGAAGTTAATTGGGATAAGAGTATTGTTATTTTTAGCAGGGGAACTAAGAACCCTATGCGCCTGGCGAATTTTCTAGGGATCAAATTGGGTACCTCAATTAACACTTATCTTGGTTTGCCCCTATCTCCAAATTACCCGAAGCCTTCCATGTACAGCAGGCTGATAGACAGATGCAGGAAAAGACTTATGGGTTGGTCGTCTTCCATGTTATCTATTGCAGGTCGGATTGAGCTTGTTAAATCAGTAATTTTTGGTATGCTAAATTTTTGGATGCAGGCTTACCGTATTCCAAAGACCATACTATGTGCTATTACATCTGCATGCAGGAAATTCATTTGGGGCTCTTCCCATATATGGGCATGGAAAGATACTTGCACTCCCAAGGAGGAAGGGGGAGTGGGGTTAAGATCACTATATGATCAACATATGGCTGCTGGAGTGAGGCTAACATGGCGCATGTTATCTACGAATGGGCTCTGGGCTACTTATATGAGAAACACTTACAGGGACTCTAATATTGTCTTTGCAGCCAAGGCTAGACCTACTCAATCCGGTACATGGAAATTCATGTTGCATTGTAGATGTTTCTCTAAACATTTGATAAAGAGGCATATTGGAGATGGCTCTACTACCCTCTTTTGGCATGACTATTGGCTACCGGGGGGTCCATTAAGTGAAACTTATGATGTACCGAGTGATGCATACTACAAGAGGGTGTCAGACTATTGGGATTTGGCTAATTGGCAAAATGACCCGGCCTTACAGGCATTTATGCACCTGCTCCGGAATGTTCAGCCGGCTAGTGGGCGGGATGAGTGGTGTTGGGCGCCTAGTCCTACATTCAAATTTGTGGAGGCTTTGGAGGGAACCAGGCAGCGTGGGGCTCTTTTTCCCTATGCTAAACTGATCTGGTATAGCAGTAATGTGCCTAAGTTATCTATAACCCTTCTAAGATCTTTCCTTGGTAAACTTCTTACTAAGGATAGATTAGTTCTTTGGGGGGTTAGTACGGATGTGAGATGCGTGCTTTGTGATTCGGACAATACTGAAACTATCGACCACCTCTTCTTTGATTGTGATTACACCAAGTACATTCTTTCTAGGAGTCTCCTAAAGTTGGGTGTATCAGACCCCATTGAACCAAGTCTTCCAAAGGTGGGAGATTATTTCTTGGTGAATTTTGCTAGAAAAGACACCCTAAGTTTATTGGCGAGGACTGTACTTGCAGCTATGGTTTGGCATATCTGGAAGGAAAGAAATAGTAGAATTTTTTAAGGCACTAAAATGCTGAAGGCAGTTCTTTTTGAGCAAATGGCATCCGACATCAGAATTATCCTTCGGAATCAAGACCCAGACTCTTCTGATTGCATTCTTGCAATGGAGAGATGGGATTTTAGAGTTGCTTCTTAGTTTAGATATGTATATATATATATATATGTATATATATATATATATGTACTAGTCATAACCCGTGCCCAAAGGGCACGGTTCATTTAAAGTATTCCCCCTCAAAATCTCAGATCCCTTAAATTTAAACCAATAACAATAAGTAACGCGCAATAATCTTAGATACCAAAAATTTTACGTCCCCTCAAAATTTTGTTCCCACAAAAGAATTTAGTTCTCCCAAATTTTTTTGACCCCCTCCCCCCAAAATTTAGTACCATCAAGATTTGAACTCATTTATAAAATTAAAATATTGCCCCCTTCAAAATCTTTGACCCCGCAATTTTAAACGAATAACAATAATTGTTATTTAGTTTCCCAAAATTTTAGTATTTCAAAATTTAGGTCCGCCCATTCATTTTAAATATTTGACCATCAAAAACTTGGATCCTGTTTAAAATCCAAATTTTAAACGAACAACAATAATTAAATCCCAATAATTGTTATTAAGTTTTTCACAAAATTTTAGTTCCCCCATATTTAATTCCCTACATATTTAGTTCCTCCCACAATCTAGTTTCACCAGAAAACTTAGTTTAAGTTTAAAATTTTAGTCTCTCCTAAAATTTAGTTTTCACAAATTTAGTTCCTCCCTCCCCCCAATTTTAAAGTTTCCTCCTAAAATTTAATTTCCCAATTCTTTCTTTGGTACAGGTTCTATGCATCCTTCATTGATGTTTAAAAATTTAATAAGGGTGCCAAGGAATGAGAATAGCTCAAGCTATTCTTGTGTTATCGAGGGTTGAGATTCTAATAATATTATGTTGAGCTACACCATGTCTCAAAGCAAAACCCAGGAACTGAACAAAATTATCAAAATAAATTAGCATAAACCCACTCCTTGCCAAGCTGCACCATGTTATCAACCAATCGGAACATTTCCTTTGCTTGAATACGATTTAAAAATGGAAAAACATTCAAGAAAAGTGAATGAATTTGGACAACCACCAAGTGTTTGATAAAATGTCTGAAGAACATGGCAAAATAAAACAAAATAGAAATAGAAGATAAACGTTAGACTCACTTAGTTACGGTGGTGTCGACACGATCGTGTTTCACCATTTAAGATACCATAGTTTGGCGAATTCCATATGTTGTAAGTCATAAGTTGTATGTCACTCTTTTTTCTTATGAACGACTTGCATATTTCTGTTTCTTCTGGAGGCATTTGTGTCAATATCAAAGTATCATATTGTTATATAAACGTTTTCATATTAAGGTATCATTTTTAAAATAGATGTTCTTATTCAAAAGGCAATACACTGGTGAATGTGCACAGGGTTTACATTTGATTATAGTTGAGAGGCCGCTATTTACTAATTAAATTGCATTTTGCAGCCTCCTTTAACTATTTACAATTATCATGCATTCTCTTCCTTTTGTGAAATAGAAATACATGCTGCAAAGGAGAGAATGAGGAAAAAGATAAGGAAAAACAAAAAAATGAAAGAAAAAAGCACTAATAGCTATAATTAGTTTGTCAATTCTCTGCCGGTTCGATTTCTGATCATTGCAGCTGATTCGATGCAGTCACTGAGGAGATGAACAATGTATATTGGCTAGAGCCAGCGAGATGACTGGCTGCATCGTTTCTTGCATTTTGGAGTGTTATTGGCCTTGTCAACATTTGTTCCCCCAGGATGAGGCACCACCTTCAGTTGGCAAAACAATGATAGCAGATGATCAAACAACAGTCAACAGGCGAAAATATGAACACACATGAGGAGAAACAAATACATGAACCTACAACAAATTAACGAACATGTACAAAGAGGTAAAATGTTTTCGGCGCCATGATCATGTAAAATGCAAGATGCCTTATATTGTTAAAATCGGTGTACACATCTATATGCCACAAAAACATGATATAAGACTGATGCAAAAGATGTAGGATTTGTTGTATTCAACAGATCACTTGACATGTATGAAATACATACTTCTCAACAAATATATACAACAAAGAGGTAACATGACATTTAAAAAAAATCCAGGTGATGACCTTGTAAAATAAAATGTTATATCATTTGCTACAGGGGAAATATCTGCCAACCAAGTTAAAAGCAAAGAACTAACTTAATGGCTGTGATTTGAGAGCACATACATGATCGTTACACTGTGATGCATACATGAGTAGTGAACTTGGTGTATAAATTAGCTACTGAACCTCCAGAAATGAAGACAGTAGTTATTTAAGAGCACATACAGTAGCGTTACACTGCGATGCATATATGATTTAGGGATAAAATTACACTGTGATGCATACATGCCTCGATATATTAAGTTCACCAATATTTCACCAATAATACATGGATAAAATCCTTCCACTTTCTGATTCATGCATAGCACACGTGCAAACCATATCATTTCACTATCTTAATAAGTGTCAATGTAAGCTATTTAACTATCTTAATGCTAAAAACAATTGAAATTATGAAAGTTAGTTGACAATCTATCAAAATAAAGGAGAATAAAATATTCAATTGCGAGCTTTTTGGTTGAATTAGCATAATAACACAATAGCAAACAAAATTTTAGAGAGAGAGAGAGAGAGAGAGAGAGAGAGAGAAATTTGATTTTGCATCTGGGCTTTCCTTTTTTAAGCAGAAAAAAGTGATATGATAATTTATCTCATCAGTCAAGCATTACAAATTGATGCAAACGTTAAGAACTATACTTTTACTTAAAGTCCCCGCAAAAATAAATTGAAAAAAATTACATCTGATTTAAGTATGGTTCAGGGAGACTCAACAAACAAAAAAAGCACAAAAGATTTGTTAATTGTTACCTTGAGATAGAAATTGAGGGCGACGGAGGGATGATATCGTATGTCGTGTTCCCGCTCCCCCTCCAGAGAGATATGACCCCATCCTCCCTCATCGTCCTTGCGATGCAGCCATATAGGAATTTTAACAAACAGTTTGTGGCCTATATCAAATTATTACCAATTTCAAAAATTAAAAATCTTCGACCTTCTTTCTGGATGCCCAGCAAATCCATCGACGTCCCTAGCGTAGGGTTCTCTTGATTCTTGACAAATTCATGGGAATTTTTCCGATCAAGAAGCAAATCCTTAACCATTGAAAACAGCAAAGGAAGATCATCATGATGCTAGGCGGAATAAATCTAAATAATTTCTCCAAAAAACACAGTTAAAGTATACTCACCATGATGCCAGGTGGCCTGTACCAAATCATCAGCCTTCTGTTTGGACACCCCAGCACATCTTCAGTGCCTTCCTCAAAGATACAGTAAACAAAATCTGTTTGAACCAATCATTTACCCCTTGAATCCTGAATCAAAAGAACCAAAAGAATCAAAAGTATGAATTTGCATATTTAGCAACTAAAAATGAACCAACACCATGACACACAATATAAGCTATCAAAAACATATCTTAAGAGTCGGACCTTTACTTTATCAAAATATTATAATCAAAGCATATAACTGCAAAAAACAACTTCAGGCAAAAATACTGAATTTTGCATCAAAACAGAACAAAAGCTTCCTCAATTCGTTATTTATTCTATTTATGATTTTTAGAGGGTAGAAAACAAACTGCAATCACAATCTAATGAGGGAAATACCAAAGTTCTGTAGGTTCACAAATTCATTTATCCTTGATCAATATTCTGGACGGATGATGAATATTGAAAAATTGGCCATGTTTTGAGCAAGTACCTTGTTCCTTCCCTTTCTCAAATTGATGTAATCGTTTGAAGAAGCCGGTCTTGCTTCATTTTGAATGGAGATTATCGATTCCCAGGAGCTCGCATCGCCAAGTTCATGCCCTTCAGCATTGCTAGGTTGAGTCCAGAATGACCCAACATGAAGAGTTTGTTCATTGGAACAAATTTGCTTTTGTGGATCATAGAGTCTGAAACTCGCTGCATTAATCAAACAAAGATATATTTAGCACTTGTGAGTTATGGACTTCTACAATATTTCATTTCACACCTATTTTTTGAAAGAAAAGTTGTGTAATCAAAATGTGTGAATATTTTCAAAGAAGAAGAAGAGAGAATCAATTCCATTACCTAAATCAGTGTGCATTGCATCCGTTGTTGTATTATAATCCACAACATGTGCATTCATGTGTGCATCATGCACATGTTCATCAGAACACATTTGCATATGTGAATTATTCATTTAGGGCCATGCTGTAATCAAACAAAAATTTACCTTAGTTCTACGTGACATAATTAACTTATTTCAATGTTTATAGTCGGTCTCTACTACAACAATTGAATGGGGGATTTTTACTCATCTGACATGCTACATTTGCTATTTAGCCATACTTTAATTGTCATGAGATAATTCTGATTTCTTGGTGTTTACATATGATTTTTCGTTGAATTTCTTGGCAGCAATTAGGATTTTTCGTTAAATTTCTTGGCATCAATTAATGAGTCTTCTTGACAACTATATGGCAATAATAAGGTTCTGCAGTTTTCCTAATATGTCATATTACTCTGCTGCAAAATCTTTACATGGCTGAAAACTTTTGTACTGCCCAATGCTCTTGCAGTGCAAGAAGAATCCTGGAATGCATATCCAATACACAAAACAGGATTATGCAACAAATCTGTTGATTATAGAGTTTATATGATACAACTATTTAATCCGCAAGTCATACCAGCAAGTACTGAGTAGGAGATAAATGCGGGGAAAATTCAGTATAATGAGAGATTTATGACTAAAAGGGTAGTATTTGAAGAAGAAAGTGTAAAACAATGTATTCTTGATGTTATTATGATATCAATAATGCAAAAGCAAAATGGCTAGGCTCCATCCGTGCTCTTCTCTGTTTGCTTTATGTCAATTTCAACTTCGTTACCAATCCACCCCTGGTCAGTTGCCATCTCGAATGAACTCATTGTGAGTATTCAAGAGCGTTACGGTTAGGTTCTAATTTTGCTGTTGTTCATAAGCAATTGGTCTTATATCAGTCTTGGTTCTGGTTTGGACCCATAAGAGTTACATGGATAGTTTGGTAATCATAAGTTTGTGTACGGATTGGGGGTCCCAATACACAGTCACTAAATGTATGAATATAAAGAATATCTTGGATCGTATAGCTAAGGAGGATAAGAGGCATACATGCTAAACTCTGCCATCTCCAAGCTGTAAATAACCATACAGTACATCTTTCTTTTAAAAAAGAACAAAAATAATGCACAATATACCCTTAATCACCACCCCACCAAATGTAGCAAACCCAAATTGCAAACACCTTAGATAATCCAAATCCATTTTACTCAAATTTTAAAAAATATGAACTTCAAATTTCAAAATAGTCCATAATTTGATCCTACCACAAAAGTAACTTGCTAAGCGTTGTATAAGCCAAAACATTGGAAAAGGATAGTTCAGAAGGATCTAGTTGGTTTTGAAGTTTATTTTTCTTTACTGCAGTTTTAGTTATATGATTTAAGTACAAAATATAATATGGATGCTTATTTGGTTGTTTCCATGGTTTAGTCAACTTCAGTATCGACAAAGGCCGCTTGCAGTATGTAAAATCCTCATATTGAATTTTTCTTAACTCTAAATGATGCAAGCAAACCAGAAACACTCCTCATTTCTCCTCATCTCCCTTCCTCTTCCCCTTCTCCTCATAACCTACCACTAACTCTTTTGTTTTTCATGATCGGCATTTATTAGGAAGTAACTCCATATTGTATTCAAACATGTCATAAATTTAATAAAATAGATTTTAGTTCTTAGAAATAGCTTTCTGCACTTAAGTCGCTTGAATTCAAACAGGAAAAAGGGGTTAATTGGCTATAGATTGAAATTTAGAAAAATACGGTTATCTAACCTTAAAAGTTTGGTCATCATACCTCCAAATTTTTGAGGTAACTCACTTCAAATTAGATTTTTAGAGGAAACATTATTTGGAAAATATGTTGGAGCTTCAATACCTCCAAAATTTTGGAATAAAAGTGGTTTTGATGAAAATCCAACTAACCAGAGGTTTTCTCTACCTCCATTTTTTTGATGTAAGGGGTTGCAAAAGGAAGATAGCAACTCCCTTGCCTCCACTTAAAGGATACCTCCAGGTATCTAACCTAAGTTCCCAAGCATGGACTTACTTCTTAGCTTCTCTTGGCCTTTTCAATAGAACCAGGCAGTTCTTCTTCCTCTTCTTCTTCTCATCTTAATCCACATTGAAGTAACTCTCCTTTTTATCCATAGGAAGCTAAATTTAGTTACTGTTACATGTTTGCAAACTACAATTTTAAACCTATAGCTACAAATCCCATCTTCAGAGACCATAAGAATTCATTCATTCATGACACATCGACCAAAATCCAGCGTCCATTACATTAGAATCTAAAAAATTATAAAAAATTCTCCCATGAAATCTATTGTTGTTTATATGATTTATGTTCAATGGTGCTGACATTTTTGGGTACCCAAAAACTTCTACAGGGGATCGATTATGGATTGATTCAAAAAGGTAAAAGAGTAATGTTACTTAACTGGAAAGACCATGTTACGGTCTGAACCATAGAAATGATACTCAGCTCCCAAGTCAAATAAAGCCATGTCTCCGTCTATTTGCATCTGCAAAGATATGTAACCGTAAGTTACAAACCTAAGGAGCTCAACGTCCAGAACTAAATAGTAATATAGTTATCTAACTGATTGTTATGGTTAAACCTAAATGGCTGAATTTCCATGTTTCATCCTTCCAAAGGAAAAAAGGGGAAGGTATATAAGTTAAAATTTGGTACAGAACAATAACCAAAATAGTCTGTACGGTATTCTTTTAGTGAGTTTTTCTTCATAAACTTGCACCAAATGTAAATGATTCTTTTTAGACCTCCGTTTTAACATTTTCCAATACCAAATTCTGATAATAAATATAAATTCATCAAGCACTATCCACATGAGAATTGATGTTCTCAACAAAGTTAAACAAAAAGAACTATGGTGGAGTTAGGGGGTATGCACTGCAACATGAAATAAAAGCAGAAGATAGTTGTAATAATGATAACAATGATAATAAAGAACTACTGGGGCGTTAGGGGAGAAATACACTGCAACAGGGTGATGCAAGATGTCATTTTGCGTTTGAATAGAACCAATTTTAATATCAAGTGTTGCATTAGATGTTTTAGTTCATTACCATTGTCAGTATCCCATGTTGCATTTTAGCATCGTCGTCTTTACGTAAATGGGATGGACAGGAAGAGCAGCCCCTTCATTGAGCTCGATCCATCTTCTAGAAAGCTTTGATCGCATCCCTAAACCTGAGAACAATCTGATATCATTCTTAGATGAAACATGAATAAACAAATTATGTCAAAGGATAAAATTTCTAACTAATTTTAATAAATAACCAATAAAAATTAAGCATGTTAAGGAAAATGGGCCAAACTTCAAACTAAAAGAGGAAATTTTCAGATAAAAAACAATCCCAAATTCAGATTACCTTACACCCATCAATCCCAAACTGAAAAAACTTGATCCCATTAGCCCTCAAGAACTCAAGATTAGCTTCCGAGTATGGCTCTGGACAAAGACACCTAATATATATAAATAACCAAATCCAATCAAAAATATCCAAAAATTCAACACATAATCAAACTAAAAAACAAAACCAATATTTAAAAAAATAAATAAAATGGTTACAAAATGGAACGAATCTTGAAGCTCTGCATGAAGTTAAATTTGGCAGTATCAGAGAACCCCGAGCAAAATATACCATTTCCAACCATGGAGAAATTGAGCAGAGGACCGAACATCCCTCATAATAGATACTTACATTATATATTAAATGATTTCATATACCGCGAGAATTCTTAAGTTCAAATCACAA
The DNA here is from genome assembly GCA_030789695.1 of Scilla litardierei. NCBI lineage: Eukaryota > Viridiplantae > Streptophyta > Magnoliopsida > Asparagales > Asparagaceae > Scilla > Scilla litardierei. The sequence goes on along the minus strand of CM061138.1, from coordinate 152,227,203 downwards.
CAATAACAATGTGTGTTAAAAGAAAATAGCTATGGATTAAATGTGAAAAGGTGCATCTTTTTGTAATAATGCAGTGGTGAGGTGCGCTTTTATTTCTTTACCAAACTATATGCCCGCCATCTCAAAATCACCCAAAGTTGAGAAGTTGTCAGTTGCATTCATTATAATGATCTCAACGATCTCCTATTTCTGGTTATTTTTGTTTCGCAATGTTATGGTACCATAGCCGAGAATAACATAGAGAAATCACAGTAAAAACTTTATACAAAATGAGATCACAACGTACTTCTGAAACAAATAATATTATAAAGCCATATAGTTCTTGATAGCAGACCAAGGAAAACTTCTACTTTTCCTTTCCATTTTTTTCTTGAATTTCTTGCTTTCATTCTAACAATTGATACCCAGAAACAGAACATTAATATATGTGTGCAACTTTTGCTAGTGTTTACTTCCAGAATCGTCGATATCATTATGTTTTATGGAACTTCCTATAATATTGTAGTAACCAATATCAGATTGTAGGTAGCGAATAATATTAAGACGACACATGACTAATTTTAAACCATGAAATATTATAAATATCCTCTTCATATGTAATTTCTCATTGAGGAGCCTCTATTTAGAGTGTGTTTTCCATTCCAACAAAGTGAAACTTACTGGACATATTTTTCCATAAATATAGCACCAATGCATGCATTAAAGCAGTAACTTTATTTGTATTCAGAGGCATTTACTCAAAAAAGCTTACTACTTGCAATTATGGAAGTGTTAAGAAGGTTCTGTTGGTTCTTCTTTCTTTTCATATTGCAGTTAAACATGATTCATATGAATTACCTCAAGGATGTATCTGGAACATCATATATGATCCCCCGGGTCAATACCTACACTCGGACCAACTTGATACTCCCACTGCAAAAACACGAAGATTAAATTGTCGACACAAATACAATGAAAAGGAGGTACAAAAGGAATGCAAAAAATAAGTTTGTATTGATTACGATACTTTTTGAAGATGACAATTATTCGACCAGGCATAGCCTCCCCATTGGTACCACTGATAATGATTCTGACGTACATACATGCCTTATAATGAGCATCCGATATATCACGGCAAAATGACTTGTCATCCTCTACTGCACAATAGTAGGGTCCCTGAAAGTTTCAGATAACTCAAACACATAAATGCCAAAGTGGTTGTCACTCTTTGAGGCAGAACTAAATATTCAATCATGATTTAGAAGTAGAATTTCAATGAAATTATCCATTACTTTATGGCTAGCAAGTGCTTATTTTAAATTATCTAATATGAGAATAATCAGTTGACTAAATGATAGCAACGCCAACAGCAAAAACACAGCTCTTTAGCTCCAGCATCTTACAATTTACATCAAACCTAAATTCTCAACTTTCTGACATAAATTAGATGACATTCTTCTTTCCAAATTCTAAATTCATGATAGATGATCTGTTTGTAACAAAGAAGTAAAATAAGACTTTAATTACCTGTAGACCAGGGTATCCTCCAACAGGCCTCCCTAAAAGAGGCCACTTCACATCTTTCTGGAGTGGGGTATATTTCTGCTCAATTTCAAACCGATAAAGACTGGTTAATGTTTGGAAGTAAGCATTATTGGTTGTTCCAGTGTTGTGCAATATTTTATCAAAATGTTCCATTCATCACTGTCTAAAATGCAAGTAATAGAGAATTCATAGAATAATGAATCATGATCAATTAAAGTGATATTCACACAAATCATAAGTTCCACCATGTTTATACTTCTGTAAGTTGACAGCAAAGGAAATTTTACAACTGTACAGTATAACTTTATTGATATTGAACGCAAGGAAACATTGTTGATTTCAAATTCATGAAAACCCTTTTAAAATTTTTTTATATGATATGGATCCTAATCAATTAAATAGGTAGTGAAATACAACTGAAGAAGTTACATCAGTCTTGCATTCATAAGTCTAAATTTTTTTCGTAAAATGAATTAAAGAAGCAATCACAGTGTATAACATAAAAGATCAGCAAGCCTTGAAATCCTGGAGTATGCAATATGTCATTGAGCTCTAAACAAACCTCGATGGAGAAAGTTAGCAAAGATATAATGGTGGTTTATTTAACTGAGGACACAACACTAACAGAGCTAAACAAAAGAAACGATTCATGCGCCAACCACAAGAATTTGGAATAAACCCTTTGTTATTGTTGCTATTACATTCTTTCTTCGGATAAGGAAAACTGCAGCAATTTTCCATGCATTTTATGGACAATGAGACATATAGAGTATTTCAGGCGTCTCTCTTGCATGAATTGAAGCAATAAAATGAGAAATCTATCACGTGCTAATATAATAAAAGTGACCATTAGCAAAACTGGATGGAGAAAAAATAGTCCTATAGTCAACCCAAATATCATGACAGAGATTTATTTAGCTTCATTTAGAAATCAGTCCTACTAATCTTGAACAACACAATTCCAGGTAGACAACCAAATGAAGCATGGCAAACCACACGTCAAATAAAACAGTCAAAATTAAAGAAATACATAATGAAATATATATGATCTGAACCTTAGGATAATGTTGATGATCCGAACAATAATAATACATCCATCCATGTTTGAACAACCAATTTATACTGACCTTGCTTCGGATTATTGCTACTGCTTCTTTCATTGTGTATATCCTAAAGCAGATGGATCCCCCTTAGTTCGAAGGAAATCACGTTCAACGACATTCTCTACGTTATACTGATTGGAATCAAGCTTGGTGCATACATAATTGAAGGGCAAAACTAACATCAAACTATATTATAGAACTTTGCCAAATAAGTATACATTTAAAACAGAACAAATAGATCAGCATAGCATGAAAAAGAAGCACCAGCCCAAAAAAGAATAATTCTGGTTTTGAAAAGTTGTGCTGGAATCACCACCTAATTTCAATTCTAACAATATTGAAATGAACTGAGTGATGAACCAAAACAACCAAGTAACCGACTGCTATGTTATGCTAATATGACATATATGAATATATTAACAACGCTGCTCGTAAATCAGGAATCATGTTATATATGTTATACTGCATAACAACCCAAAATTTAAACCAAATTCTAAACAAATTTGCAAACTCACCTTTCAAAACAGCTGTTTCGCACTCCAGATAGCCCCCATATCTTCAATTCACTGCACAAATTCCCGGAATCAAAAAGGCCCGAGCTTTCATGCCCTAAAGACAGAGATAAAGGTAAATTGAGCTCGCAAGGTCAAATTGGGCGATGGCAAGAGTAAACGGGACAGAATATGTATGGCTTGCATCTATGTCTTAAAATGAAAATGAAACGGAGAATCCAAGCAGCACCATTCACTGAACTAACTCCTGGGCAATATAAATGCTGAATAGAGTTGAATGTAATTTCCTACAAAATTTATCATCATTCATGTTCTTTTAAATCTCTTTTGTTAGTCAATGAGATTTTTGAAATTTATCATCATCCATGTAATTAACAGATTTTGCCCGTGAACCTGAAAAGTCTGAGACAATTTTGAGAAATTTCAAACTATTTCCCTGTAGCAAGTTTCAACATGGGAGTTCTTTGTCTAATAGAAACTACTTAACATTAGAACATTACAACAATCACACCTTCTAAGTTTGCAAAGGCACCTTAAATCATTTACATAATTACAATTACTTTTCACCAATTCCAGCACTACAAATTCAAACAAAGCAAACAATTTACACCAATTACAGCACTTGCATTACTTACATAATTCTACACTTTACATGTCACAACTGCAACAATACATGAATCTTAATATTTAAATTTTTTTCACATTTTAAAAACGTATACATGTTACGCCATTATCCTTCTTTCTCATGGATTCATCACCATTTCATCCGTGATGGTGACGAAATGCATAGCTGAATTTAAAAATGTTAAAAATGCTAAAAATGCATAGATGAATTTGGGGTTGGGGGGGGGGGGGGCTATGTACTTTGAACCTCAAAACATTAGGAAATATTTTCATCATTTTATCTAAGCAAACCCCTATAAATGAGAAGGTAGCAGTTTTAAAATTAGAGTTTTGACCAAACCAAATACTCATTGCGAATCCCAAATTCATCTCCAGTAAAAAAAACAAAAACATCCAATGATAAAGTTACTTACAAAGAGAAGAAACCCTAAGATTTCAATTCGGGTAGAATAAACCCTAGGATGAAGAGGGTGTGGGCTCGAGATGAAATCGCCTTCAACAAAGAGCGGAGAGAAGAACTTAGATTCCTGAGCTCGAACAAAGAGGGTGTGAGCTCGAGAAGAACTGAGATTCCTGAGCGGAGAGGAAAAAATTTTTCCCCAAAATTTTGAGGTTGCCCCCCAACGTGATCTGAGCTTCCCCCCCAAAATATCTACTCCCAACGTGCCTGGGAAACCGTGATGTAGAAAGTGATTTCAAATTTTTTTAGAACGTGACCTGCGGGACCTTTCAAATTTTTAAGGTGACCTTTCAAATTCAAATTTCTCTCAAGCACATGCCTGCGGGGACCACTCGCATACGTGGCTAAATCCTAGCCCTTCCCAAAGTAAATCTAGGCCGTTCTTAATGACTGGGACAAACAAACTTATGACTGGACTTATGACTGGGACAAAATTCAAAAAAGGTCCTCTTTTATAGAATAGATGTATGTATGTATGTATGTATGTATGTATGTATGTATGTATGTATACATACATACATACACACCCTTGTATATCAGCTCTTGTACATTTGGATTGTTTTAGAAGGTTAGATCTACAGTAGAGGGTGACGGCGCATGTGCCCTATCCCCTCTCTGTATTCTCCAACCTTTTACAAACAATCTCAATCTTTGTATTTTTTAGACTCTTTAATAAAGATACACACTAACCTTTCAAAAAAAAATATATATACATATATATATACATCTATTATACATTTGACAGTGTTTTTTGAATCCTAGGGCAGACTAGGACAAGATAAAAGACAGTTGAGATTTGGTGTTGGTGAATGGTAGGTTGAGATGATGTTTTGAAAAAAATTTGAAGGAAAAATTTTTAACTTTGGGGGAAAACCAAGTGACATCAGCCCGTGCCTTATCTCGCATCCCAAAAAACTCAGCCAGCCTGATCTCTTCCCGAAAAAAGCTCAACTCACGCCTCTTCAGCTCCCTCTTTCTCTCTCCCTCTCCCCCGGCAAAAAACCTCAACCCACAACTGAGATTTAGGCATTTTCAAATCGCACTAAGGAGAAATCTGGAGATTTAGGCATTTTCTAATGGCGATGGCCCATGGTGCTTCTCTCCTCGCCATGTTCTTTCTCTAGCTCGACCACGACTACTCATGGGAACCCGATTCTACAGGTAATCGAGAAACCCTAACATTTCCTCCCAATTTAGTCTTGCTGTTTCCTCCCAATTTTGTGGATTTTGGTCCTGTTAGTTGGGTCCGTGTCAATTTTCATGGGCAATGCAGTTTAGGGTTTCTCGAAAGGGGGATGGATTAGGGAACTGGGAGGGATTTGGATTTCTCCAGGTCCGGGTAAGTTTGGTGGTAGATTATATTTTCCTTTGTTATCAATTGGCATATTAATTATCCATTAACAGATACCCTTTGCAGGCACGCCTAAAGACTCAGGAATTTCCTTACAAACTGTGATAGAACTTGGGCCTTCTATACCTTTATTTGGAGTTTTAGGAAAGTGGAAAATAAGGTGACCATCATGCCAGCCTTGCCTGGAACATTGTTTGGAGGTGCTATATTTCCCCTACGGTTTCAGGACGGCACAATCTCTCTGTTCTAAATGAGTGCTATTTTTCGAATTTGTTCTGTTTCAGGTCGGCACAAGAACATTGTTTAGAGGGGTTATCATTGACATTCGGCAAGTCCCTGATCATCATGTGTGTAATGTCAGTGCATTTTGTTTTGTTTGACCAATACATTTTATGTTTGATGAAGTCGCTTCTTTCTAGACTAATTGATGTCATTTTTACATACTCATGGGAGGTGTTTGGAGATCCCAATAGTGACGAGAACCTTATTTTCGAGCTGTTAGATTTTAAACATGATGTTGTGGATAGCGGGAGTGTTGTTTGGTTCATGCGAGACCTTGCCATTGAACAGGATGCAGATGAAAGCATGGTAAATTGTTTATTGAATATATGTTGTCTTGATACTGCCTGCAGTTATGTACTAGAGCATGTATGTAAAAGATAGTAGTATCATTCATGCATTTGGTGTTGCTATTTGGTATTTGCTACTTCGCCAATTTTTATCCATATTTGACCACTATGTTATTTGAAGTTCATTGCTTACTAAGCCTGTATATTAATTTTATTTGGCTAATTGTATCAAATTTTCAGTTCGGTTGCACAATTCATATGTTAATTTTTGTAGACGAATTAATATAAGATTACACAGTTTTTTCAATTGGTTCATTTCGGTTGCCTGTGTAATCATATACTCCTACTATGTATTTAAAAACGACTCATTACGCAGTTCGGTTGCAGGATTCATTACGCAGTTTTTTGAATTCATATAAAATTGATGTGGTCTGTGTAATTTGATCATGTGTATTTTTTACATTGTTAATTTTATTGTATTGTTAATTTTTTCTGTTTTTTTATTGTTTATTTTTATATAGTAGAAATGAAGGGACAAGTGAAGTTGAACAAAGGATCCCAAGAGATTTGGTTCCAAATAGAAAACATGACTTAAATGGATGAATAATAGTGTAATGAACATATGTCCATATTATTTGTTCTAGCACGTACCCATTCAAATTTAAGTTCATTTTTTGTCTCTGAAATTCTTCATTTCCATTACACATTTAATTCTTAGTGCATAAATTAATTGTATCGTTTAATATATAGCAAGCTACCAGGACATTGTTATTCAAAGAAGTTAGAATTTCAGTTTCAGTTTAAGGACATTGTTATTCTTACAATAAAGAATATATTTTATAAGATGGAGTGTAAGAGGTAATTTTTCAGGTAATTTACGTTTCAGTGTAAGAAGTTGGAGTTTATATTCTGTATAAGAATTTCAGTTTCAGTTTGTTGCATTACCAATGTCCTTACACATCCATTTTCAAAGAATTTCACTGAGAATCTGTAAGGACATTAGTATTCAAGAATGAGGTAATTTCTCTGGTAATATATTCTCAGTTTATAAAGAACTTCTTTGGCAACCATATCCTGATAAAACTTAGAACTCTTCCATTTCAGGTTAGTAGGTGATTCAAAGAATTATATTCTCAGTTTAATATACACGGCTAAGGTGAATTTTCTTTGAATTTACTCTTTAATATATTCTCAGTTTATAAAGAACTTAGAATGATGTAATTTCTCAGGTAAGGACATTGTTATTCAAAGAAGTTAGAATTTCAGTTCCAGTGTAATGACATTGTTATTCAAAGAAGTTAAAATTTCAGTTTCAGTGTAAGGCCATTGTTATTCTTGCAATAAAGAATATATTTTATAAGCTGGAGTGTAAGAGGTAATTTCTCAGGTAATTTCAGTTTCAGTTTAAGAAGTTAGAAATTCAAAGGAAAATGGAGTTTAATATATTTTGTATAAGAATTTCAGTTTCAGTTTCTTGCAATACCAATGTCCTTACACCTCCATTTTCAATGAATTTCACTGAGAATATGTAAGGACATTGTTATTCAAGAATGAGGTAATTTCTCAGGTAATATATTCTCAGTTTTTAAAGAACTTCTTTGGCAAACCGTATCCTGATAAAACTTAGAATGAGGTGTAAGGACATTGTTATTGCAAGAACAGAAAATGGATTAAACTGAGATGAGAATGTTAACAAAAAATAAAATGTGGTTTGCAATAACAATGGATTAAACTGAGAATGTGGTTTACAATAATAATGGATTTAACTCAAATGAGGTGTAAGGAGGTGTAGTAAAATGTGGTGAATGTAAGGAAGAAATAATTCTCTGCCTGGCTGGAAAATGGGAAATGGGAAACAAATTTGGGTCATCATCCTGTTGTTTCAAATTTGGGTCACCCATGGAGCTCTGCTTTTGTAGCCGTGTAAAAGACACATGATAAGGGACATTGAGCCATCTCAGTGCACATATGCGAGCTCTTTCTATGTTGTCTAAAGGATTGTTTGGTTTGTTGAAATGCATGGAACTCACCAACTCTGGAGTTCAAGCTTGCTGGTAGGAAGTTGTAAAATTTCTTGGGCTTAGCTGTTGTTTCATTGCATGTTCAAAGTGGTAATCTGTTATTTTACGGCAGGGTTATCAATTCTTTTACGTCAAGGTGGTAGTTTCTAAAGTCAAATATTTTACTGGTAACAGTGAGCAGCTGAGCAAAGTCATGGGTGGATGCACATGTTGATTGTAAGTCCGTCTGCATCTACTCGAATAGCAATAAGATAGGATTAGAGGTGTCTGTATGCATCAGTTCTAGCATTACATAATTCTTCTTGCGTGATTCAGTCTCTGGCAATAATCAGTGTTAGTATCACTTCATGTTTCAAATAATCTTTTTGGTCAATTTTCAGTAAGACCTCTCAATTATGTACTTGCTCAAACTCTTTATCTTGGACACGTCTAACTAGATATCATTACTTTTATGAATTTAGGCTGAAACTGTGTAGAGAATGTTGCCGCTTGAAACTGTTTACCTGGATGTTTTAAAAGTTCGATGATGGATGGTAAGTTATAAACAAAATTCGCTTTAAATTCTCATTCGAGTATGTAACTGAATTTTTCAATCTCTTGATGTTCTTTTTTATTCAGTTTTCATATTTCTCTGGATGTTCTTTTTTTATGTCTGTCATGACGATACATTGATCACTGTCAACATATTGCCCAGCTTTGAAACCGTCGCAGAGCTGGTTCAGGTGAACTGGCTGGAAGTGACCGGCACGATGGATATAGCCAAGTTCCATCTCTCTCCATCCACGATGTCTGAAGTGCTCTACGTTGTCAAGTTCAAGGTCGGTGCCATGGGGTGGCATTCTTTGCATGTAACATTTCAGCTGGTCACTCACTCTACATGGGCATATTCAGAAGAAATCTGAGATATTGGAGCCGAAGGAGGCCAAATGCGGCGAATGGCATCACGTTCACGGCGATGAATTCGCCTTGACCGATACGGACATGCACAGAAGCCAGAAGTTTGGTATGTCTGAAGTCCAAAGCAACTGGTGGAAGGGTGGCATGATCTTCAATTGGGTGATTATAAGGCCAAAGTCGGTCTAATATAAGTGTTTGCTACTTTTTGATCTTGAGTTTTTCTAGGCTTAAGGGCAACAGCTACAGGTCGTGTAATATGTAGGCTGAAATCTTTTAAAGATGAATGAGTGAATGAATAAAAAATGAACAATTCATGTCGTGTTAATTTTCTCTATTTTAGTTCTTTGGATATTTGTCTTTGGCATACCTAAGTTATGTTATCTTTCAAAGGTTATATATTCAATTATTTTATATAGTCGGAATTGGATGATTCGTTGCATCTTAGATTAAACACTAAAATATTTGATAGTATTCTGGATATATCCATTAAAACGTTCTTTTAGTTCAAAAGCACAAATATGAAGGACAGCATATATCTCAAGGATTTCTATTTTAAAAAAATAAAAAAGATGATACTTTCAAACCTTCTGCAAAAGGACAAGTAAATAAATTGTCGAATTTAGCTCCATTTCCTGTTAACTCCTAATTACAGAGTTGATGCATAACCTGCATGTGGAATGTAAAACCTTTGTTTCCATTAGGTTACTAAAATTAATTTTGTCTGTTTACTGAAAAATAATGCATTCGTAGGTAACATCACGTTTCTTCTCAAATTTCCAACAAAAACGGTAATTTGTTGATTGTAGAATTTGACCGGCTCGGTTTTTAGGATGCCATTAGCCTCATCTATTAGTGATATTACATATGAGAGATGTTTTTGAATTAGTTTGCTGACTAGGACAAAAGGGTGGGTAAAAGACGGCTATGATTGAACCTTGATGAATTAATGATTAGGATGTGAATTTGTGAAAATTTTGGTGAGAAACTCTAAACTTTTGGAGAGATCTAAATTTGGAGGAAACTATATTTTAAGGGTGGAATTAAAATTTTAAAACTCGAAATAAATTCCGGGGGAACTGAATCTGTAGCAAATTAATTTTTTAGGGGGGAGCTAAAAGTTTAGGATTAATTAAATAATAATCATTACATTTTAATTATTGAAATTCACGTAAAATTAGGTGATCCATAATTTAATCTTAGGGCTGACTAGGACAATCTGACTAGGACAAATGGGTTGATAGAAAGGCGGCTGAAATTTAATCTTACGGAGCTGACTAGGACAAACCGAAGGCGTCCGTTAAATTTTTTTACGCTAATTTGTTGTTCTGCGCCTCGGTTCGGCGCCATATTTGTTGTTCGTCTCTGAAATTGTTGTTTCACACCGAAGGCGCCCGCTAATTTTTTTTAACGCTAATTTGTTGTTCCGTGCCTCGGCAAAGGGGCCAAATTTGTCGTTCGACGCTAAATTTTTTGTTCTGCGCCGAAGACACCCGCTAAATTTTTTAATGTTAATTTGTTGTTCCACGCCGAAGGCACGGGTGCCAAATTTGTTGTTCGACGCTGAATTTGTTGTTCCGCGTCGAAGGGCGCCAAATTTGTTTTTCGACGCTGAATTTGTTGTTTCACGTCGAAGGCGCCCGCTAAATTTTTTAATACTAATTTGTTGTTACACGCCAAATGTGCGGGTGCCAAATTTGTTGTTCCACGCAATTTTGGCTGTAAAATTAATTTTTAGGGAACAAAGATTTTGCAGTGGAAAATCTTAAATGAACCGTGCCCGCGGGCACGGGTAATGACTAGTATATATATATGTTTATCACAAATTGTTAAGGGCAATCCATGGGAAGCTACCTACAGGTGATGTTCTTCATAAGTGTGGTATTATTTCGGCTATGAATTGCACATTGTGTTCTGGAAATGTTACTGAGACTATTGGCCACATTTACTTTGAATGTGACTATTCAAGATACATCCTATCTAGGAGTCTACTAAAAATGGGATACAATGGTTTGGTTCCAACGTCTATTACTGGAGTCTGTCAACTGATTCTTGCGCAGTATAATAAGCGTGACCTGGTGGGTGCTTTGGCCAAATGTGTTTTGTCAACTATGGTATGGCATATTTGGAAGCAGCGGAATATGCGTATCTTTGAAAGGAAATGTACTATGAAGACGGAGTTATTTGAGGAAATTGCTACTGATATTGGAATGATTCTTCGTGATTTGGATATTGAAGATGCATCTGACACCACACCCTTTGCCAATTGGGGTATCATGGGATCTGGACATTTTTGATATAGTTCATTTTTTCTTGGCTCTAATTTTTTGCTTTTTGTACATTTTTGCTTGGGTTAGTTTAGTGGATAGTAGACTGTAGATGGTGACGACGCTTGTGTCTGCTCCCTTCTCTTTCTATTACTGCTATAACTGACCAGCATATCTTACTGTACACCTATTAGTTGTTCAATAAAGCTAACACTTACTTGTCAATATATATATATATATATATATATGAGGAAACGGGAAATAGGGTGTCACAGGAGAGAATCCTCTCCTGTGTCGGTCAAAAACTCCAAACTCTACAAGTTTTTTGTAAGATCCGATCCGTTCATCTCGATCTCCACCCTCTAAAACCCCTATCCACCAATTTTCAGCCCGATCCGAGGTGTTTTGCCCCTTCATCCATCCGACCCAAATTTATTGGTTTCACATGAATAGAACTTTTGTGAATGGTGGATGAAGGGCCAAAACACTTCGGATCGGGCTGAAAATTGGTGGATAGGGGTTTTAGAGGGTGGAGATCGAGATGAACGGATCGGATCTTACAAAAAACTTGTAGAGTTTGGAGTTTTTGACCAACACAGGAGAGGATTCTCTCCTGTGACACCCTATTTCCCGTTTCATATATATATATATATATATATATATATATATATATATATATATATATATATATATATATATATATATATATGAAACGGGAAATAGGGTGTCACAGGAGAGAATCTCTCCTGGGTCGATTAAAAAAACTCCAATCCCCACATGTTTTTTGGAAGATCCGAGCCATTCATCTCGATCTCCACCCTCCAAAACACCTACCCACCAATTTTCAGCCCGATCCGAGGTGTTTTGCCCGTTCATCCACCCGACCCATAAGTTAAGTTCATGCGAAACCATTAAATTTGGGTCGGGTGGATGAACGGGCAAAACACCTCGGATCGGGCTGAAAATTGGTGGGTAGGTGTTTTGGAGGGTGGAGATCGCGATGAATGGCTCAGATCTTCCAAAAAACATGTGGAAATTGGAGGTTTTTTGATCGACCCATGGGAGATTCTCTCCTGTGACACCCTATTTCCCGTTTCATATATATATATATATATATATATATATATATATATATATATATATATATATATATATATATATATATATATATGGCAGTATTCGGCTGCGAAGGGCTTTCGCACGAAGCCCGTGCGAATTGGTTCCGCTGCTGTCTGATGCGATCAGATGTTGCTCTTTGTAAATCAAAACGCGGGGCCATTTCCCTCCATTCGATCAGATCCCATGGCCCTCGTGCCCCCATGGGCCCCCCCGTGCCCCCACACCCTCTCTCTCTCAACGAGGCCCACGAGACTCTCTCTCAGGATTCTCTCTCTCTCTCTCTCTCTCTCTCTCTCTCTCTCTCTCTCTCTCTCTCGAGCTCCCTTGCAATTCCGGTCCATCTCCTTCCCTCCATCCTCCAACTGATCTTTGTTCTCTCCTTCTCCTCTGATTCCTCTCTCGCAGCCCCTCCATCCCACCACGAGGAGTTGGATTTGGGGCTTTAAGGTTTCGACTGTTGCTTTCCTCCAACTGATCGTGATCCCGAGCTATCTTCCGCAGGTAATCTCCTCTCTCTAGCTTCAATTTTACAACGTTCATTTCAGAAATTTTTAGTGCTTACATTCTATTTTGATCATTATCAGCTCTGATTTTCATTCAATCATTCATTCTATTTTGATAATAATAATATTTTGAAGCTAAAAAATCATGCCTTTTAGAAGATTCTAGCATGAAAGAAAGAGTGGTTTTATTAATTTTAAAATCCTTCGCATATCACCAGATTACGTGTGTTTATGAAAATAGTAGGATAAGAGTAATCTAATGTGTTGATGCTGGATGTGTTGCTTTTTAGGATGGGTATCACTGTAGTCTAAGAAACAGAGGCCTTTGCCTCATGCCGATAGCATCCACGCTGAAAATTTCCCGAAGCAACGATGCTGATCTTTGGGCTCCGACCAACGCTGGCAGCAAGGGACAGTGATAGTCAGTCTATAACTGACTTATAGGTTGGCATAATCTGAAATAAAACTGCTCAAGGCATCGGAGCTGGTGAAATTTACTGGTGCAACGGGGATTATCTTATAATCAAGGGTTTTTTAGATATCGGTCACCCAAAAAATCGGTTATTTTAAAAGAGTCCCCAAACAATAGCTTTTACCATTTGGTCCCCTAATTTAACTAACTCACTCCAAAAGAGTCCCTAATTTTAAAAAACTCCCATTTTGTCCCTTCACCTCTCATTCCTCCTCCGATGGGCTGCACGCGCGACATGCTTCGCCGGAGAAGAGGGGGGCTTTGTCGGAGAAGAGGGGGGCAGCCGCACCATTCGCCAGAGAAGAGGGGACTGCCCCCTCTTCTCCGGCAAAGGGGGGCCCTAAAAACAAAGGTGAGAGTTTAGAACATGGGTTGCCTCCCATGAAGCACTTTTGTTTAACGTCGTTTGCTCGACGCCTCTTTTGATGGTCAATTAGGATCCGGAGGGTTTGAAGACGAGTCGTCAGTCGTTGAGACTCCGACCAGAGAGAATACTGGTTCTCCTACCACATAGTGTTTTAGGCGCTGCCCGTTGACTTTGAATGGCTCATCTCTTCCCATTATCTCGATATCTCCGTGCGGGAAGACCTTGGTGACGCGGAAGGGTCCCGACCATCTCGACTTGAGCTTTCCAGGAAAAAGCTTCAGCCTCGAGTTGAATAGGAGAAGTAAGTCCCCTTCCTTGAATTCCCTCTTCAAGATGCGCTTATCGTGCCACCGCTTCAACTTCTCCTTGTAGATCTGGGCATTTTCATAAGCATTGAGCCGGATCTCGTCGGGCTCGTTAAATTGCAGCTGTCTGTGGCCTCCAACCTCTTTGGCGTCAAAATTTAGCTTCTTGATTGCCCAAAACGCCTTGTGTTCCAATTCCACGGTTAAATGGCATGCCTTCTCGTAGACAAACCGGTAGTGTGTTGTGCCGATCAGAGTCTTAAACGCCGTCCTGTAAGCCCAGAGCGCGTCAGAAAGTTTTGACGACCAATCCTTCCTGGAGTTGGCCACCGTCTTTTCCAGTATGCTCTTGATCTCCCTGTTAGAAACCTCCACTTGGCCGCAAGTCTACGGGTGATAGGCATGCCCTATTCGGTGTTGCACCTCGTACTTCTTCAAGAGAGCCTCGAATTTCTTCTCTATAAAGTAGCTCCCTCCGTCACTGATCAAAACTCGAGGCACACCGAACCACGGGAAGATGTTGTTTTTGAAAAACTTGGCGACCACCCGGGAATCATTAGTAGGACTGGTTATGGCCTCTACCCACTTCGATACGTAGTCCACGGCTACCAAGATATACTGATTTCCAGAGGACGAGGGGAACAGTCCCATGAAGTCGACTCCCCACACATCGAAGATCTATACCTCTAAGATGTAGTGCTGAGGCATCTCGTTCCTCTTGGACATGTTCCCCGTCCTTTGGCACTTGTCGCAAGCCTCGACATAAGTGTGGGTGTCCTTAAAGAGGGTCGGCCAATAGAACCCACTCTGGAGGATTTTCACCGTCGTCTTATAGGCGCTCGCATGTCCTCCGCACTGCTGATCATGGCAATGGGAGATTATGGAGGTCGTCTCAGTTTCAGGAATGCACCTTCGTATCACCCCATTATTACAGGTCTTGTACAAATGGGGGTCATCCCAATAAAATTTACGGACCTCATGAAAGAATTTCTTCTTCTGCTGATAGCTCACGTTGTGGGGGACGATGGCATAAGTCAGATAATTTGCAATGTCGGCGTACCAAGGAGTCCAAGCGGAAGAGAAGGAGAAGAGATGCTCGTCAGGGAGCGAGTCGTCAACTGGAGTAGTATTCAAATCGAGAGTAGGCAATCTGGAAAAGTGATCGGCAACAACATCCTATGCCCCCTTCTTGTCCTTGATCTCCAGGTCAAATTCCTGGAGGAGGAGAATCCACCTAATGATTTGCGGCTTAGCCTCATTCTTGCTTAATAGGTATTTGAGAGCCGCATGATCCGTGTGCATGATCACGTGTGCACGATCACCTTGTCACCAACGAGATACTGCCAGAACTTGTCCATGGCATAGATGACCGCTAGCAATTCTTTCTCCGCGGTAGTATAATTTCTTTGGGCGATGTCAAGGGTCTTGCTTGTATAGTATATAACATGTAGATTTTTATCTTTCCTCTGCCCCAAGACGGCCCCAACTGCATAATCAATAGCATCACACATTAATTCGAATGGTAGACTCCAGTCCGGTGGCTGAATCACAGGTGCGGAAATCAAGGCTTGCTTCAGCAGGCGGAACGCGTCCATGCACTCGTCGTTGAAGATGAAAGGTGCGTCCTTCACAAGGAGTTGAGTCAACGGCCTGGAAATCTTGGAGAAGTCCTTTATGAAGCGGTGGTAGAATCCCGCATGCCCTAAAAAACCACGGTCCCCTCAAATATTGAGTGGAGGCAGAAGCTTTTCAATCACTTCTACTTTTGCCTTGTCAACTTCGATCCCCCTCGAAGATATGACGTGTCCCAGTACAACTCCTTCTTGGATCATGAAATGACATTTTTCCCAGTTCAGAACCAGGCCCTTATCTTGACACCTCTCCAGGACCTTAGTTAGATTGCAGAGGCATGAGTCAAACTCCGTTCCGTAGACGGAGAAATCGTCCATGAAAACCTCCATGATATCCTGGGAGTAGTCGAAGAAGATTACAGACATTAACCTTTGGAATGTAGCCGGGGCGTTGCAGAACCCAAACGGCATTCTCCTGTAAGCATATGTCCCAAATGGACAAGTGAAAGTCGTCTTCTCCTGGTCGTCATTATGGATGGGGATTTGAAGAAAACCGGAGTACCCGTCCATGAAGCAGAAGTAATTATGCTTTGCTAGCCTCTCGAGCATCTGATCAATGAAAGGAAGAGGATAATGATCCTTCCTTGTCGCCTTGTTCAGTTTCCGGTAGTCGATGCACATCCGGTACCCCGTGACGGTCCTCGTGGTGTGAATCACAGTCATTCCTCCTTTCTTGGGTACAACGTACACCGGGCTAACCCATCGACTGTCGGAGATAGGGTATATAATACTGACATGTAGAAGCCTAACAATCTCCTTCTTGACCACCTCCATCATGATGGGATTCAGTCTTTGTTGCGGCTCAATTGAGGAGGCTTGCTCATCTTCAAGCAGAATTCGATGTGAGCAAAGCCCCAAGCTCACTCCTTTCAAGTCTTCAATTGCATACCCGAAAACACTCTTAAACCTTTTTAAAACACCAAGAAGTTTGGTCATCTGGTCTTCTGGCAGCGAGGAGTTCACTATGACCGGCAGTGTCGAATCCTTCCCCAAATATTCATATTTCAGTCCTGGGGGTAACCCTTTCATCTCAACTTCATGGGGTCCCGACGCATACTTCTCAAGCTGAGCATCCTCTAGTGAAAGTACTTCCTCGTGGATCTCTCGAAATCTAGCATCCGGAACTCCACTCCCCACCTTGGTTTCGCATGGTAAAGCCTCACAAGTTAACGAGGGGGCAACGGGGTAAGGCTCTGAGTCTTTCTCAAGCTCATAATAATTATCCGAGAAGAAGTCTTCAATGTGAAAACAGGTTTCAACAGTCGATGGTTCCCCACCACTGCTTCCACCTTCCTCATTGCCCCAAGATCCGGGATGCTCTATAGAAGTCTACAAGGAATGGATCGATTCCTGTTCAACGTATTCGACAGACTCTGCCTGGTAGTTCTCCTGACAAACTCCTCATAGGTGAACAATTCTCCCCTACTGAATTCGGAACTGGGCGCGTCAATATACGCCACCTCAATGGAGGAAGGAGAGTCGTCGTGACTGGATGCTGCTGCATGGCATGATACCTTCTATGATTTTCCACAGTAGCGGACAGAAGGGATAGAATGTTCGAAGCATATAAGGATTCTGTCAAACTCTGTGCCAAGCAGCAGATGTGGTGTGAATGATCCCAGATATCACCCGAAACGGCACACAACATCCTTGTCTAGGAGCAGAAAACCTGTGAGAAAAGGAAGGAGGGAGAACTGCACGGATAGAAAACACGTCAAAAGCACTGGTTGCATGAATGGGAGGTGAGGAGTAGCGATGGCAATATGGCAACTCAGTCAGCCAATTCTATACAACTAATATTTACAATATGTCCAAGTAAAATCAAAAAGTGTAGAACACGATAATTATCGCAAGATAGAGATGTGAGCTAGACTCAAGGGTTCAAAGGATCCAAAAATAAAAAACAAGCACGTTGCCTCCCCGACAACGGTGCCATAAAACTTGACGTCCCCCCCCCCCATTTTTTGTGGTGCATGTGCTGCAAAGTGTGCAATAGGATAGGGGGCGCGAGATTTAAATATTTATAACCGCAAGCACACTGTGTTGTAGTGTGGCTTGGGGGTCGAACACAGGGAGGCGTGGGTGTGCTTGTGTCAGAAGGGACCTGTTATGACCTAAAGATCGTAGGAGCCCGACTCCCGCCCGGATCCGTTAACATACCCCATTAACTCACCTTTACACAAAAGGGCCGCCGCCCCGAAAATCCGGGGCATCATGGAGACAGGCGCGCCTTACAGCGCTCCCCGAACCGGCCGGGGCGGACCCCCGCAGCCGACCGAGGCGGACCACCGCAGCCGGCCGACTCTTAGTCCGACGCTAACGACAAACAACCTAAGGATAAGGACACCTGACACATACGTCACCCGACCATCCGACAAAGCACCCCCTGACGGAAGAGCCGCCTGACATAGCGCTTTCGCTTTCGGCTCTGACATCCCGACAAAAGCACCTCTTGGCCGTTGCGCCGCCTGACAGAGGCAGGTCAGAAACTCCTGTTCCCGATGTCCTTGTCCGAAGCTTCCGCTGACAACCGAGCCAGCTCAGCGTGCCAAGTCATCATCCGTCAGGTATAAATACCCCCCCTCCTCTTACGAAGGGGGGGTTGCTGCAGAATTCTCTCTCATTCAACTATTCACACACAAGTGCAAAGGTCTTCCATATCTTTGTTCTCCCACCTATAGCTCGCCACGCGCGGTCGACACACCGTTAGTCCGACCGGCGTGACCAACCCCCCATTTTAAGCCCTATCACTGACTTAGGCATCGGAGGGGCTAAGGGTTGAACCCCCAACCCAGCCCTTCTGACGAGTTGTTCGTGTTGCAGGAGAGCTCGCCTATCAACACCAGTCGGCGTCACCCCCCTGCCGTTCAACCTTGTCCAGCCGCATCCGGCGAGATTCAGCCCCGCGACCGTCACTGGCGTCGAGATCGACTTCTTCACCCCACTAATCGCTTGTCAAATAGCCTACCTAAACCCCCTTCTCCACATAACCACCGTGCCCTTGGTTCCCATTAATACAAATTCATTGTACGCGAGTTCCACCTCGTAACAATTGGCGCCGTCTGTGGGAACGAAGGGTCACACCCATGTTAGATTCCATACCGATCTCGCGGAACCCGGACCACGGCAAAGATCCCGTGGGACAAGAACCGCTCTCCCTACAAATCACCCCGGCGTCCGACCCCCTTCTGGGGATGGGATCCGAGATCGAACACACTTCAGTCCCTGCCGTCCTGAAGAGCTTCGAGGCCGTTGCTCAGGCCAGGGGAGGCTGTCAGACGGCTGGAACGGAACCTCCGCCCGGCCCCTCAGAGCCCCTGAACGTGAGGCGAAACCTCCACCCTCAGTTCGAGGAGGAGGGGGAGCATAGGGGGCTCGCTGAGGAGATCGCGGCCCAGCAAAGGCTCCTGGAAGAGGAGGTAGAAGTCGCGCAGCGGTGGAGGCGCCTGGGGGAGGCGGCCGCCGCGCAGAGGCGTCTGGACGAGGCGGCCGAGACCACCCGGGAGGCTTACCAGGAAGAGGAGGCCGCCCGCCGCCAGCTTCGCTTCATCATCGCGGAGCGCGAGAGGCTGAGGATGGAGAACAGGAGCAACCGAGAACTCCTAGACGAGGCAACGACGGCCCGGCGGCCTGGGAACGGGCGGGACCCGTTGCTGAACAGGTCCCCGCCTGGAGGGGGCGGCCCCCATCACCAACACCACCCCTCTGATACCCTGCGCGAGGAAGCCGTTTGTCGGTAACTACGCTTCCTCACCACCGAGCGTGAAAGACTCCTTCGGGAGAATCAAGAACGGATGGAGGCCCGAGGAGAGCTGGCCAGGAGGCGTGGGCGCTGGGAGGACCGTAGCCCGCAACCCGTCGAATCCTCGGCCCAAGGAAGGAGCCCCGCCTGGAGACCGTCGGGCTACTCCCCAGGGACGGAGGACCGTCGGCGGCCGAGGCGCGACCGAAGCCCGACCCCCGAGTGGCGGAGGGGGGATGCGCCAGATCGCCCGACCTACCCGGAGGAGGCCACGCCACTCGCCCGGTGGATCACTTCCGCCCCCAGGCCCGTAAGGTTCAAACCCCCTCACTTGGCCACATACAATGGGAGGGGCGACCCCCTCACGCACGTGCAACAATACCGGGGGGTGATGGAAGCCCAGGACGTGGATGAGGCGTTCCTTTACCGACATTTCTCCCAAAGCCTGAGGGACACCGCGCTGGACTGGTACTTTGCCTTGCCCGCGAGGTCCGTAGGGAGCTTTGGCGAACTATCCCATAAGTTCTGCCAAGAGTTCCGGGCCGGGCGAACAAAAAAGAAGCCCTTAGACTATCTCAGCACGATAGTCCAAAGGGAGGGGGAGGGAACGGGAAGATACCTCCGCCGCTTTCAGGAGGAGAGACGGGCGGTGGTGACATGCGGCGACGAGGTGCTTATGCTGGCCTTCAAGACGGGGCTGCGGACTCGGAGCCTCCACAAATCCCTGCTCCGGGATCCACCGACCGACTATGAAGCGTTGGTAGCAATGGCGGAGAGGCACGCGTTGGCGGAGGAGACTTTGGGTGCAAAGGTTGTATTCCCCCAGGCGAAACCACCCGCAGATGGGCCCCGGCCGCACCCTCGGCCGAGGCAGGAGGAAAGGGGGCGAGGCCGCGATCAAATGGCCCTACCGCGGCGGGAGCCGCCCGAGCCCCGCCCGCTAGATCGCCTTGGCCCGGCTCGCGAGTTCGCTCCGGCACGGAGGCCCCCCGGAGTCATCCCAAGACCAGAAGACCCCCCGCCGGTGCATTACACGCGACTCAATGCCCCCATGATGGAGGTGCTGGCCGCGGCGACGAGGGCCGGGTTACTGCCGGAGCCTCCCCGAGAGATGAGGACGGACCCGGCGAGGCGGGACCCCCGGAGATACTGCCGATATCACCGGGACCACGGTCACGACACCGACCGTTGTTACTCCCTTAAGAGAGAAATCGAGCGGCTGATCCAAGCGGGTCACCTGGGGAACTTTGTCGCGGGAAGGCGGGTGGCGGCAGAAGAGAGAGCCCCCCCGGAGGAAGGGGGACGGGAACCCCCGGCGAACCGCGATAAGGAGGAGCCATGCCCCCCAAGGGCGGTCATGCGTATTGAGATGATAACTGGAGGCCCTTCCTCGGCGGGGCGGGCGCCCGCCATCCTGGAGGCCGGGGCCCGACAGGTGATGACGGCAGCCGCCGGCCACCGACCGAAGCGAAGAAGGACACACCGACCCCCCATCACCTTTACCGAGGAAGACTGGCAGGAGACGCGGAGCCAGAACAACGACGCTCTCGTCATCGAGGCTCGGGTCGGGGCGGTTGACGTCGGCCGGCTCCTGATTGACACCGGAAGCTCCTGCGACATCCTGTTCCTGTCAACGGTCGAAAGGATGGGGTGGGGGCACGCAGACCTAGAGCCCTGCGTGGGCCCTGTGGCCAGCTTCACCGGCCATGAGATCCCTATCGAAGGAACGATCACCTTGCCCATGACACTGGGGGAGGAGCCGAGGATCGTCACCAAGGAAACGCTTTTCGTCATCGTCGACATCGCGTCGGTGTATAACGGAATCATTGGACGCCCATATATGACGGCCATCGAGGCGCTCCCCAGCCTGCAACATCAGACGATGAAGTTCCGGACCCCGCGGGGGGTGGGACAGGTGCGGGGAGGTCGAGGGGTGCCCCAAGACCACAACCGTGTGCCGTCCCCGCCTGGGGGCCCCAGGCGGACACTGACGCCACTCGTCCCCGACGAAAGGGAGGACTTCTGCGACCAGCGGCCGACCCCGGCCGAGGAAGTAGAGGAGGTCCCAATAACCTCGGACGAGGGGAGAGCCGTCTCCATCGGGACGAAACTCCCCTCCGCCTTGAGGGCGGCCCTCGTCACCCTGCTCCGGGAGAACGCGGACATATTCGCATGGTCACCAGCCGACATGCCCGGGGTGGACCCGGCGGTAATCTCCCACAGGTTGAATGCGGACCCAGAGGCCCGGCCTGTTCGACAGAAGAAGAGGAGTGCGGGGGGCGAAAAGAAGAGGGCAGCCGAGGAAGAAGTAGAGCGGCTCCTCGAAGCCAAGTTTGTTCGGCCGGTGGACTACCCCGACTGGCTCGCCAACGTCGTTCTAGTGAAGAAGCCCAGCGGGAAGTGGCACATGTGCGTTGACTTCACTGACCTCAACAAGGCTTGCCCGAAGGACAGCTTCCCTCTGCCCAGGATCGACCACTTGGTGGACCAGGCGTCCGGTTATGAGTTGTTGAGCTTTATGGACGCCTTCTCGGGGTACAACCAAATACCGATGGCGGAGGAGGATGAGGAGAAGACGTCCTTCGTCACCGATAAAGGCACCTTCTGTTACACCAAGATGCCCTTTGGGCTGAAGAACGCCGGGGCGACTTATCAACGGA
This sequence comes from Scilla litardierei, assembly GCA_030789695.1. Lineage (NCBI taxonomy): Eukaryota > Viridiplantae > Streptophyta > Magnoliopsida > Asparagales > Asparagaceae > Scilla > Scilla litardierei. The sequence continues at coordinate 152,205,079 of CM061138.1, read as the reverse complement.
TGGTTGACCGGATTTTCGGCCCTCAGGTAGGGCGAAATTTGGAGGTCTACATCGACGACATGCTGGTGAAGAGTGGAAGGGCCCTCGACCACCTCAACGACTTGCAGGAGACCTTCCAGAGGGTCCGCCGATACAACCTGAGACTAAACCCCGCGAAATGCATCTTTGGCGTGCAATCGGGAAAATTCCTGGGCTTCATGATAACGAAGCAGGGGATCGAGGCGAACCCCGACAAGGTGACGGCCCTCACCGGTATGACGGAGCCCCGGACGATCCGGGACTTGCAGCGACTGAACGGCCGGATTGCGGCTCTGGGACGATTCCTGTCGAAATCGGCGGAGAAGTCGCTCCCCTTCTTCAGGGTCTTACGCACGGCCTTTGGCGAAGCTAAAGAAAAGAGGAAGGTGATCCCGTGGGACGACGACTGCACGCGGGCGTTCGCGGAGCTGAAAGCATACCTACAAGGCCCACCGCTCCTCGCACGACCGGAGGAAGGTGAACCCCTGGGGTTGTACCTGGCGACCACCGAGGAGGCTGTTAGCTCCGTCCTAATCAAGGAGGAAGGAGGGGTGCAACGCCCTGTTTACTATGCCAGTCGGATCCTCCGGGATGCGGAGACTCGTTACAGCCCCATCGAAAAAGCCGCCTACTACCTAATCACCACCGCTCGAAAGCTCCGACCCTATTTCCAGGCCCACCCCATAACCGTCCACACCAGCATGCCCCTCGAAAAGAACCTGAAAAGACTGGAACGGTCAGGGAGGATGCTCAACTGGAGCGTCGAGCTCAGCGAGTTCGACATAACGTACAAAGCCCGGACGGTGATCAAGGGTCAGGCGCTGGCCGACTTCGTGGTGGAATGCACCACGGAAATCCCGCCGGGAGACCAGATAGAGCAACCGTCGGTGCCCACGTCCCCCCAGAGGATCGAGGCGGGCGAACCCTCAGCGCCCTCCCCGACGACGGCAGGCGAATTATGGACCATCCACGTCGACGGCTCCGCGACGGGCTCCGGAACAGGAGCGGGAATCGTCATTCAGACTCCAGACGGATGTTCGTTGGAATACGCCCTACGCTTCGACTTCCCGGCCACCAACAATGTCGCGGAGTATGAAGCCGCGGTTAATGGGTTAAAGCTCGCCAGGGCGGTCGGGGCGACGAACGTGTTGCTCCTGAGTGACTCCCGTCTCGTCATCCAACAGATCCTGGGGGGCTTCGAGGCCCGAGAGGAAACCATGAAGCGGTACCTGAATCGCATCCAGATCGAACTCCGCAAGTTCAAGAAAGCAGACATGCAACACCTGCCTCGCTCCAACAACCTCCGGGCAGATGCCCTGTCTAAGCTGGCTTCCTCCTCAGCGGCCAAGATCGGGAAGGCAATCTACGTCGAAAGCCTGTCGACACCCTCCATCAATGAAGGGGAACTGATGTGCACGGGCACGATGACGTCCTGGATGACCCCCATTGTGAAGTATTTAGAGACAGGTGAGCTACCCGAGGAGCGGTTGCTGGCTAAGCAGGTGGAGAGACGGGCTCTGACATTCGTGCTCCTCGACGGAGTGCTGTACCGCCGCCGCCGCGCCAATTTCGACGTCCTGCCCTACCTGAAGTGCTTGGGACCGGAACAGGCCGAGCAGGTCATCCGCGAGGTGCACGAAGGCTTCTGCGGAAACCACCACGGCGGGCGCACCATCGCCCACAAGATAATGCGCCAAGGGTACTACTGGCCGACGATGATCCGGGATGCGGTACTATACGTCAAAAGGTGCGAGGCGTGCCAGAAATTCTGCCGACGGACGACTGCACCTCCGGCCAACCTGATGCCCATCTTGAGCCCGGTCCCCTTCGCCAAGTGGGGACTCGACATCCTGGGGCCCTTCCCAAAGGCCTCCGGGGGAAGGAAGTATCTAGTCGTCGCCGTGGACTATTTCACAAAATGGGTCGAAGCAGAGCCGCTGGCGCGGATCACGTGGACGGACATGAAGGGCTTCATCTGGCAATCTGTCATATGCTGCTTCGGGATTCCCCGTTCCATAGTCACGGATAACGGAAAGCAGTTCGACTGCGAGGGCTTCCGCGACTTCTGCTCGGGTTGGGGGATTAAACTCCAATTCGCATCAGTCGCCCACCCACAGTGCAACGGAATGGCGGAGGCCGCGAATAAATGTATCTTGAACCCGATGAAGAAGAAGGTGGACGCCGCCCTGGGAGCATGGGTCGATGAGCTACCAGGGATCCTATGGTCCTATCGCACCACCCACAAGGCCTCGACCGGAGAAAGTCCCTTCATGCTAGCGTACGGATCGGAGGCGGTTGTACCTGTGGAAATCGGCGAAGAGACTCTCCGGCTAAAACTCTTCGACGAAGAAATCAACGGAGAAGGGCTCGGCCTCAGTCTTGAGCTGATAGACGAGGTCCGGGACAGGGCCCTAACCAGCCTCGTCAAACACAGCCAGAGGATGGCCTGATACTACGACTCCCGGGTGAAACCGCGGACTTTCAGGATCGGCGATTTGGTCCTCCGCGACGCCACCTTCCGCCCCGAGACTGCGCAGCGGGGAAAGCTGGCCGCAAAATGGGAAGGGCCCTACACGGTCATTGACATTGTCGGACCGGCCACCTACATCCTTACCACCCCCGAAGGGAGCGAGCTGGCCCACCCTTGGAACGCGAAACATCTGCTGAAATTCTACCAATAGTTGTGAGTTTCTCTTTTTTCGCGCAATATACACATCTACACGTTTTTCCCAACCTGGTTGTTCCTACACAAATTTTGCAGTTCGCTAAAACTCCGAACCTCTGGGGCAGGGCCAACCCTAGCCACCCAAACCAGAGAAGGGCACGGGTCGGGCTACGCGCCCGCTCCCCCCTCCAGACCTCTGGGGCAGGGCCAACCCTAGCCACCCAAACCAGAGCAGGGCACGGGCCGGGCTACGCGCCCGCTCCCCCCCTCAAGACCTCTGGGGCAGGGCCAACCCTAGCCACCCAAACCAGAGGTAGGCACGGGCTGGGCTACGCGCCCGCTCCCCCCCTCCAGACCTCTGGGGCAGGGCCAACCCTAGCCACCCAAACCAGAGAAGGGCACGGGCCGGGCTACGCGCCCGCTCCCCCCCTCCAGACCTCTGGGGCAGGGCCAACCCTAGCCACCCAAACCAGAGAAGGGCACGGGCCGGGCTACGCGCCCGCTCCCCCCCTCCAGACCTCTGGGGCAGGGCCAACCCTAGCCACCCAAACCAGAGAAGGGCACGGGCCGGGCTACGCGCCCGCTCCCCCCCTCCAGACCTCTGGGGCAGGGCCAACCCTAGCCACCCAAACCAGAGCAGGGCACGGGCCAGGCTACGCGCCCGCTCCCCCCCTCAAGACCTCTGGGGCAGGGCCAACCCTAGCCACCCAAACCAGAGGTGGGCACGGGCCGGGCTACGTGCCCGCTCCCCCCCACCAGACCTCTGGGGCAGGGCCAACCCTAGCCACCCAAACCACAGAAGGGCACGGGCCGGGCTACGCGCCCGCTCCCCCCCTCCAGACCTCTGGGGCAGGGCCAACCCTAGCCACCCAAACCAGAGAAGGGCACGGGCCGGGCTACGCGCCCGCTCCCCCCCTCCAGACCTCTGGGGCAGGGCCAACCCTAGCCACCCAAACCAGAGAAGGGCACGGGCTGGGCTACGCGCCCGCTCCCCCCCTCCAGACCTCTGGGGCAGGGCCAACCCTAGCCACCCAAACCAGAGAAGGGCACGGGCCGGGCTACGCGCCCGCTCCCCCCCCTCCAGACCTCTGGGGCAGGGCCAACCCTAGCCACCCAAACCAGAGAAGGGCACGGGCCGGGCTACGCGCCCGCTCCCCCACTCCAGACCTCTGGGGCAGGGCCAACCCTAGCCACCCAAACCAGAGAAGGGCACGGGCCGGGCTACGCGCCCGCTCCCCCCCTCCAGACCTCTGGGGCAGGGCCAACCCTAGCCACCCAAACCAGAGAAGGGCACGGGCCGGGCTACGCGCCCGCTCCCCCCCCCTCCAGACCTCTGGGGCAGGGCCAACCCTAGCCACCCAAACCAGAGCAGGGCACGGGCCGGGCTACGCGCCCGCTCCCCCCCTCAAGACCTCTGGGGCAGGGCCAACCCTAGCCACCCAAACCAGAGGTGGGCACGGGCCGGGCTACGCGCCCACTCCCCCCCCTCCAGACCTCTGGGGCAGGGCCAACCCTAGCCACCCAAACCAGAGAAGGGCACGGGCCGGGCTACGCGCCCGCTCCCCCCTCCAGACCTCTGGGGCAGGGCCAACCCTAGCCACCCAAACCAGAGCAGGGCACGGGCCGGGCTACGCGCCCGCTCCCCCCCTCAAGACCTCTGGGGCAGGGCCAACCCTAGCCACCCAAACCAGAGGTAGGCACGGGCTGGGCTACGCGCCCGCTCCCCCCCTCCAGACCTCTGGGGCAGGGCCAACCCTAGCCACCCAAACCAGAGAAGGGCACGGGCCGGGCTACGCGCCCGCTCCCCCCCTCCAGACCTCTGGGGCAGGGCCAACCCTAGCCACCCAAACCAGAGAAGGGCACGGGCCGGGCTACGCGCCCGCTCCCCCCCTCCAGACCTCTGGGGCAGGGCCAACCCTAGCCACCCAAACCAGAGAAGGGCACGGGCCGGGCTACGCGCCCGCTCCCCCCCTCCAGACCTCTGGGGCAGGGCCAACCCTAGCCACCCAAACCAGAGCAGGGCACGGGCCAGGCTACGCGCCCGCTCCCCCCCCTCAAGACCTCTGGGGCAGGGCCAACCCTAGCCACCCAAACCAGAGGTGGGCACGGGCCGGGCTACGTGCCCGCTCCCCCCCACCAGACCTCTGGGGCAGGGCCAACCCTAGCCACCCAAACCAAAGAAGGGCACGGGCCGGGCTACGCGCCCGCTCCCCCCCTCCAGACCTCTGGGGCAGGGCCAACCCTAGCCACCCAAACCAGAGAAGGGCACGGGCCGGGCTACGCGCCCGCTCCCCCCCTCCAGACCTCTGGGGCAGGGCCAACCCTAGCCACCCAAACCAGAGAAGGGCACGGGCCGGGCTACGCGCCCGCTCCCCCCCTCCAGACCTCTGGGGCAGGGCCAACCCTAGCCACCCAAACCAGAGAAGGGCACGGGCCGGGCTACGCGCCCGCTCCCCCCCTCCAGACCTCTGGGGCAGGGCCAACCCTAGCCACCCAAACCAGAGAAGGGCACGGGCCGGGCTACGCGCCCGCTCCCCCACTCCAGACCTCTGGGGCAGGGCCAACCCTAGCCACCCAAACCAGAGAAGGGCACGGGCCGGGCTACGCACCCGCTCCCCCCCTCCAGACCTCTGGGGCAGGGCCAACCCTAGCCACCCAAACCAGAGAAGGGCACGGGCCGGGCTACGCGCCCGCTCCCCCCCTCCAGACCTCTGGGGCAGGGCCAACCCTAGCCACCCAAACCAGAGCAGGGCACGGGCCGGGCTACGCGCCCGCTCCCCCCCTCAAGACCTCTGGGGCAGGGCCAACCCTAGCCACCCAAACCAGAGGTGGGCACGGGCCGGGCTACGCGCCCACTCCCCCCCTCCAGACCTCTGGGGCAGGGCCAACCCTAGCCACCCAAACCAGAGAAGGGCACGGGCCGGGCTACGCGCCCGCTCCCCCCCTCCAGACCTCTAGGGCAGGGCCAACCCTAGCCACCCAAACCAGAGAAGGGCACGGGCCGGGCTACGCGCCCGCGGCCCCCTCCAGACCTCTGGGGCAGGGCCAACCCTCGCCACCCAAACCAGAGCAGGGCACGGGCCGGGCTACGCGCCCGATCCCCCCCTCAAGACCTCTGGGGCAGGGCCAACCCTAGCCACCCAAACCAGAGGTGGGCACGGGCCGGGCTACGCGCCCGCTCCCCCCCTCCAGACCTCTGGGGCAGGGCCAACCCTAGCCACCCAAACCAGAGAAGGGCACGGGCCGGGCTACGCGCCCACTCCCCCCCTCTAGACCTCTGGGGCAGGGCCAACCCTAGCCACCCAAACCAGAGCAGGGCACGGGCCGGGCTACGCGCCCGCTCCCCCCCCAGACCTCAAGACCTCTGGGGCACGGCCAACCCTAGCCACCCAAACCAGAGGTGGGCACAGGCCGGGGTACGCGCCCGCTCCCCCCCTCCAGACCTCTGGGGCAGGGCCAACCCTAGCCACCCAAACCAGAGAAGGGCACGGGCCGGGCTACGCGCCCGCTCCCCCCCTCCAGACCTCTGGGGCAGGGCCAACCCTAGCCACCCAAACCAGAGAAGGGCACGGGCCGGGCTACGCGCCCGCTCCCCCCCTTCAGACCTCTGGGGCAGGGCCAACCCGAGGGGGGCCACGTACCCCTGACTCGGAAAAACAAAAGAAAACGGGGGCACACGAACCGGGACAAAATGACATCAGTTCCCGAGTCGACGGCCCCGATGGGACTCGGCGAAACGAAAGGACGCTCGCGAAACACGCCACCATTAATGATGCGCTCCAAAAGAGGACACGCAAGAGCCACCTGGCCAAGGCGGTTTCCCACAGGCGCGAATTCGAGGAGCCCATTAATAATGCCAGCTCAGCGCAATAAATAAGGGAGAAACCGTCAACAAGATCTACCTATAAAGAGACCATCCCCCCCCCGAAGAGAAAAAATCAACGGACATGAAAAACCGCCACTTGATCCCCCCACCCTCCGGGAAAAGGGCTGAGATACACCGCCCTAACAAAAGAGAGGTCACCGGCCATCAATGGTTCCCGCCGCCCAGAACGGCGGTGCCCAGATCCCCAGCACCACTAACTGGATATTCCGCTTACAAACGGATCGCTATCCGGATATTCCGCTTACACACGGGAAATCCACCTTTCACGCCTCCGTCCCATAAACGGGGACGAGGCGGAGAAAGAATGGCATCCGTTCAAAGTAATCTGGGCAGGCGAGAGCCCCCAGCGCTGGCCGGCCAGTACCTCCTCGCCCTCGACCTCCATCCGAGGACCTCGGCAAGGCTGCATCCCCGACAAGCCCAAACGGCGAATCCTGTCATGTGAGCTCGCCGAGGCGCCATCGGGCTCGGGACCCCACCCTCAAACCGAAACAGCGAGGCGTGGGGCAGCGGGGAACGGCCCGATGCTCAAGAACCTCCCCAGGGGGCAAGGCGGGGCAAGCCGGCTTCCCTTCTCAGCGCCTATACCGGACCGAGGAAACCCCTGTCCGCGAAAAAAGACAAGGCAGCGGAGGGAAGGCGGCCCGGTCGGCAAGGTACCCCCCACCTATCCTGAGCCAAAGAGACCTCGCAACACTTCAGCCCAGACGGCGGCCCCTCACCTCCGCGCCAAGATCGGCTCAAGACAACTTTCCCACACGGCCCGCGGAAGCCCCAGGACCCGGCGGTCATTAGGCTCGTGCGACCAGACAAGGACAGCTCTAAAGCCCCTCCCCGACTCGGTTCTGACCCGACAACGGGCGACGAACTAAAAACTAATGTACAAGCTGTGGCCCAGCACTCATAAATTTAAACGAAAACATTGTTCTTTAAATATCATAGCATGTGTCTATCCCCCCACGCCAAGCACCGGGCGAGCAACGCGCCGCCCCGCCTAACTGACCTAGGACACCTACGAAATCTGGGACGCACAGTCCCGCTCCCCCTGCTCCCCGAAACCCACCAACAACTTTCCCCATGGCGAAAGGGGTGCACTGGGGCTCGCCTCGCGTAACCGATTCGGCCAGACACCAAATCAGGATAGACCAGTGCGTCCCATCCCGAACCCGTTCCAGGCCGCCCCAAATGCAACACGGGAAGACAACATCCCCCTCCCCCAGACAGGACATGGGGATGTTGGGGGCATAATGGGATAATGGGTAAATTGCGTAGCTCCCGCAAGAAGCCAAGACACGTGACCCAGATCGGACCGGTCGCAAGACAGAAACCCCGAAATATACGCCCTGTCCTGAAATGACAGCGGCCTTGTCCCATCACAACAGCGCCCCGATGCGACTCAACATAACGAAAGGACGCTGGTTCAACACGCCATCAACAGCAACACGCCCCCCAAGGGGCCAGAGGGCCGGATACCGCCAGGAAAAAGTGATTCCCGAAGCGCGTGATTCCGCAGAGCCCATGAGCGACGCTAATCCACGGCGTTACCTAAGAGAAACCCGTCTGCAACACCTCGCTATAAATACCCCCCTCCAGAGGTCAGGGTAAAGGAGGAAGAAAGACGGGATTCCTCTCCCCTCACTCCGGGCATAAAGCGGCCCTAAACGCCCCACCGAGCTACGAAAAAAGCCGATAGCCACCGACGAACTTCACTTCCCCCGACGATGGGCGCCACGGCCCCGCCACCTCCGTCCGGATATTCCCCTTACACGCGGAAGGCCCCGCCCGCCAGCTTGCCTCCTGCTTGTTACTGTATCAAAAGGCAGGTTCAGACGGCCGCCCACGTGCCGCAACACCCCAGTTAACGCCTTCACCTTCGGCGATCCCGACAGGGTGTTGGGGGGGAAACCCCCCAACTGCTCCCCCAGCGGCACCGCCACCGCCACCTCGTCCTCGACCTCCCCGGGGTTCCCCCCTCGGTGCACGGGGCCCCCAGCAAAGCCGAACGACCCTCCAGCACGACAGCGAGGCAGGATGCGAGGAAGCGAGGAAAGGGAAAGGAAGAGGGCCCCCTCCTACGACCGAGGGTCGGCCCCCTAAGCCGAACCGCCACGGAAAGGCACCGCCCTGACGCGGGGATCTGCTCCTCCGACGAAGCGAACAACAAATGTGGACAACCCTCCGTCCCGACCGCCGCTCGGGCCGCACCTTCTCCTGGTGTTGTAAATATCACCTAGATTTTCGATTAAGACTGACTTATAATGTTCCCCCTTCCGAACTCCTCCCCCTAAGCCCCAACGCGCATCCGCTGGAAGGTCTACCGGGCACGGCCCGGCCGAAGTTCCGCAAAAACTGCAAACGCGTCCGATGAACGCCTCTCAACAAGAGCCCTAATATTCTCAAAAAGTCGAGCTCCCCCGAAATCCGACTCAATAATCGCCAACAACGACACCCCGCTAGGGACAGCGCCCCGCTTGGCTCACACTCCGGAAGAAACCACGCGAGCCCACTATAGCGGGACACATCCCGTAGGACCAGCATCCCCCCTAAGCTCTGATCCAAGCCCGGGCCACGTTAAAAGATAGTGTCGCGGTAGCGTTACGCCATCCGAGACGAACCGGGCTTCCGCCTCGCACTCGAATGCCGGGGGCAATTGTTACGACCTAAAGATAGTAGGAGCCCGACTCCCGCCCGGATCCGTTAACATACCCCATTAACTCACCTTTACACAAAAGGGCCGCCGCCCCGAAAATCCGGGGCATCATGGAGACAGGCGCGCCTTGCAGCGCTCCCCGAACCGGCCGGGGCGGACCCCCGCAGCCGGCCGAGGCGGACCACCGCAGCCGGCCGACTCTTAGTCCGACGCTAACGACAAACAACCTAAGGATAAGGACACCTGACACATACGTCACCCGACCATCCGACAAAGCACCCCCTGACGGAAGAGCCGCCTGACATAGCGCTTTCGCTTTCGGCTCTGACATCCCGACAAAAGCACCTCTTGGCCGTTGCGCCGCCTGACAGAGGCAGGTCAGAAACTCCTGTTCCCGATGTCCTTGTCCGAAGCTTCCGCTGACAACCGAGCCAGCTCAGCGTGCCAAGTCATCATCCGTCAGGTATAAATACCCCCCCTCCTCTTACGAAGGGGGGGTTGCTGCAGAATTCTCTCTCATTCAACTATTCACACACAAGTGCAAAGGTCTTCCATATCTTTGTTCTCCCACCTATAGCTCGCCACGCGCGGTCGACACACCGTTAGTCCGACCGGTGTGACCAGCCCCCCATTTTAAGCCCTATCACTGACTTAGGCATCGGAGGGGCTAAGGGTTGAACCCCCAACCCAGCCCTTCTGACGAGTTGTTCGTGTTGCAGGAGAGCTCGCCTATCAACACCAGTCGGCGTCACCCCCCTGCCGTTCAACCTTGTCCAGCCGCATCCGGCGAGATTCAGCCCCGCGACCGTCACTGGCGTCGAGATCGACTTCTTCACCCCACTAATCGCTTGTCAAATAGCCTACCTAAACCCCCTTCTCCACATAACCACCGTGCCCTTGGTTGCCATTAATACAAATTCATTGTACGCGAGTTCCACCTCGTAACAGGACCGAATTCACCCTGGGGTGAGCTAGCCCGAATCGATGGATGGGTTGTCATGGAATGTAAATACAGGGTTAAACAATATAAAGGGAAACTTGGGACTTCGGTTTCCACCCTATCATGTGTTCTCGCTATCACGACCGGTGGAAAGGATAACGATCGGAATTCGGGTTTAGTGGTGAGACGTTGCCTCTAAGAGTGATACCAGCGTCCCATGTGCCCGATATTCCGGTCGGTGCCCAGGATGATACGCCGGACTACCCGGATTCGGTCAGTGGGTATTCCCATGTCCATTAACACTGACCGACTCCGGGAGCACAAAGCTCGCAACGATAACTCCCAACATCTCATCCTACCGCTCCCGCACGCTAGGATTTGATGTCTACGCTAGGGGGCGTGAGCTATGGCTAGGGAGTCAACCGCCAAGTTTATTCCCTCTTGGCCCAACGGTCAAAGGCGGTAATTTTCCCATCGATGACAATAAAACACCCTGCGTAACCAATAGATTCCTATTCTCTATCGATATCCTAGTCCTATGGATGCATTAGGGAAAATCCACGATGGGGTTTCCACCAAAATCCCAGATTTGGGAACTACTCACACATTATAGCCAAAAAGCAATCTAAATGAAAATTGACCGTTAAAAACATAATCAGGCAATTGAAATGTGGTAGTAGTATTGCAATTAAGATAATATCAAAGTTTTACAAAGATCTGAACACTTTACAAATAACCAAAAAATTCCAGCCGTCACAATAGGAAAAAAGACAGAAAAAACAATCAGCTCTCATTCCTAAAAACCTAGGGCCTATATATAGAAAACGACGTCACCCAATCGGTTGAAGTATCAACCGATCAGGTGACCTGCTTCATTCTTCGGCCGCGCTCATCAGAAACTTCACCCGGTCACTCGACACGGTCGGTTGGTGGAAGCGCCTAGTCGTTTGGATCTTGCGGTCACCGGGTGAACCAATCGGTTGAGAAATCAACCGATCGGTTGGAAAACATCGCCCAAAAGACAGAATCTTGCGACGTTTTGGCACGGTCAGCTGGCCGTCGGGTGAGCTCTCCGGGTCGTGTCTTGGGGGAAACGGCTACATATGAATAGATCGGGTGAAGGTCACCCGATCGGTTGGAGTTTAGCTTCGATTTCCCGAGAAGACAGTTGGGCTGAACTGGTCGCCAAACTAGTCGGTTTACGCTCACGTTGCTTCAGCTGCTGTCCGGGTCGTGCACGCGTGCATCACCTGATCGGTTGGTTGTATCCAACCGATCGGGTGGGAGCTGAAAGATAGAAATCTTGGTCGTTTGACCCCCTGGATCACGCGTGACTCCTCCCGTTGCTTCGGGGACTTATGATATCTTCGGTATGTGTCCCCTATGCTGGTAAACTCCTGCAAACACGCAAAAACACGGAGAAGTGAAAGAAAACTAGAAAATACGAGAAAACGGATACGAGACGACGGAAAATAACGGAAAAACACAAAAGAAGATGTGCGTGAATATATGAAATATAAACGCACGTCATGTTACTACATGCCCTTTCCTATAATCAGATTCAACTACTTACGAGTTATAATACACAATATAAGAAGTAGGCAGTGACAGCACAGTATCTGAAATCACCGCTGCCAGAAAAATTACAAATTGATGTGTGTCATATAGCAATAGTAGATGGTATAGACTGCTAATACCTTGCATGATATAGACTGGAAAATCAAGTGTTAGTACCAAGAAATAAGAAATGCAGAGCCTAGCTAGCATGTAGAAATCAAAAGGTCAATTTCATCCAAATGAAGTTATAAGAAGACTTAGCATGATATAGACTGGAAAATCATCTCCGTAAGTAACTATTCCTGATGGAATAGTTCTAATTCGAACTTTGTGCAGATTACTAACAGTTCAGGAATATACCTTGATTTCATCCCAAAATTGGTCTTCAGGGCTATTAAATCTTTATTACGCCAATCTGTAATCGTGATTGAAAAAGTTCTTCTACTACAAGAGCCAATGAAGTGTGCTAGGGTCATCGACTCTTTGCCAATTGGTTGACCCATTTCATTCCATTTCACCTTTATTACATCTCCTTTGGCCCTTTTTTTCTTAACATTCATCATAGTAACTATTCCTCGAGACTGAATCTGAGACATGCCACTAGTACCATCGGAACCCCCTGTCTCACCTCTTCTAGAACCACTGATTCAGGGTAAAAATTGTACATTTATCCCCCTATTTCGGTGCTTTTTTTGCATGTATTAATCATATCTTAGCTTTGTTTCATACATATTTTTGATATCTCTTAAATTTGGAGCTTATCATTTACATATGCATAAAACACAATTTTTACAACTTATTATCATCTTCATCTTAGTCTCTTATTATTTTTCAGTCAAATTTCATGAAGTCCCGATTCCAACGCATATTTTTCCAGAATTTTTGGAGGTCGGAGCAATTTACTGCATTTTTTGGAAGACATGGTGATGGTGTTGAAAATTTCAGGTCTGGAAATTCAGCTTTTCCCCTCTTGTGAAGAATTCTGCTATCATTCTAGCATATATTCCGGCCTAATGATATTTTTCTGTGATTGTACACTTTGTTACGGTTCCATCGCCGCCTGGAACACGTCATTCCGAGGTCGGATGATTTTTCTAGAATTTTCGCAAGACAGGGTGACGGTGCTGAAAATTTCTGCAACTTTGCCTCTCTTGTGAAGAATTCTGCTATCATTGCAGTGTATATCCTGGCCTAATGATATTTTTCTGTGATTGTACACTTTGTTACGGTTCCATCGCCGCCTGGAACACGTCATTCCGAGGTCGGATGATTTTTCTAGAATTTTCGCAAGACAGGGTGACGGTGCTGAAATTTTCTGCAGATTTTGGCATTGCTTGCGGGTTTGGGCCAGAATCCGACACTTAAAAACAGACCCGATAAGCTGTGCTTGGGTTATATTGTGAATTTGGGGGTTTTTTCAGCCCTAGTTCTTATTTTTGCTAAATTTTGGAGGGGGAAGAAGAGCTTGGAGGCCATGGGAGGAGCTTGAGGAAGCTTGAAGCTTGGAGGAGCACTTGGGAGAGGGGGATTTTCATCTTGGAGTGACACTTGGGTGAAATTTCTCCAACCTATTGTGTATTTGATTTAGATTTTGTATTGTAATTGGATGATAGAATTTGAGTAAAATCTTCTCCTTTTCATTATGAATTTCTGAAATCTATCTTGTGTGATTGTGTTGTGCTTGTTGTTGTTGGGTTGTGGTTTTCATCTCTAGCACAATTTCATTGTCTAATTTGTGTATGAAACCCTAGAACTTTGTTTATTGGAACCCTAAGGGGGAATTCAAGAAGAGGATAATCCTAGCAGACCCTCTCTAATGTGCTTAATTGATTATTACTCATGTGAGTTTCATTCATTACTTATTGCACCCCACACATTCGATGAAATGCCGTATTTTTCCGATTGAGCTCCCTTAGTCGGGAGATCAATTGAGTTATATTTGGGATGAATTTCCACGCCCACGGCCTCATTCACACACACACCACATGAGTCCTCCTTGTTACTTGCCGATTCGGCTCTCCACCATTAGCCACTTAGGTTAGATTTTTAATTTTCACCACACTTTTTCTCACACTCATCCACCGTTAGTTGAGGTAGTTGTAACACACTTTATTTTTCGTTATCGATCAATTTTGTGAACGTAGAAAGACTTGTCCCTGTGATCCGACCCGGTACTCACCGGTTATTTTTATATTGCATTGACACTCCTACGCTTGGGAGTGGAAGGCGTGCACTTGCGCGTTTTCCGAGTCAACCAATTGGCGCCGTTGCCGGGGACAACGATTTCTATTATTAGCATTTTTTGATCGATGTTGAAAGTTTTAGTGTGATACTACTATCTTTTAGTGTGAGTCTTTTTCGATTCTTCATCTTTCACTTATTGTTCATCCTTATTTATTTTACGCTTTTTTGAGTCTTTTTGATTGTTTGTTTTTGCTTTTTTTCAAAAATGGCAAGTACTTCAAACTCTCTTGGGTTTGACATGCGGGTGACCAAATCCCTACCGAGATTCCTCGGTAAGGATGCGGAGAGCCCTTACCTACATATTAAGAAGTTTGAGAGTGCTTGCAAGCTTCATTTTGATGGGCACACATGTGCAGATAAGTTTTATCTTAAATTCTTTCCCTATTCTTTGGATGGTAGTGCATTAAATTGGTTTAAATTTTATATCTCTCATATTATTCCATCTTGGCCTGTACTAAAGCAAAAAATTTGTATGAAGTTTTTTCCATCTTACAGGACCAAAACATGGCAAGGAAGAATTGTGAACTTTGGTCAGCGCATCGGTGAGACATTTTTTCAGGCTTGGACGTGATTTTCAGAGTTGGTGTACGGTTGTCCACATCATGGATTTGACAGGGTGCGTCTTCTTGGGTTCTTCTTGGAGGGTCTATTTCCGGAGACGCATGATTTTGTGGATTTGTTGGACAACCGTCACTTTTTGGACATGGATGAGAATGCGGCTTGGCGTTATTTGGAGTCCTATAAGGAGGAAGATCACATATTGGTTGTGACTCCAAATGAGCCAAGACATGAAGTTTTGGTCCACCAAGCCCCGAATGAAGAAGATCTTTTGGATCTAACCCCACCGGTAATTGAAGAATTGAGTGTCCCATGCCAAGTAGTAGTTGAGAAACCAAGTGTTGGCATGGAGGAGTTGGTTGAGCGGGTGGAGGAAATTGTCTTGTTGGCACCTACTATTTCTGCTGGGCCGTGTCAAATAGTTGTTGAAGAATTGGTTGTTGACATGGTGGAGATAGAGGAGCCGATCGCGCGCACACTTGGGAGTGAAGTGGGCGAGGAGGATTGTTCTTGTATTGATGAGGCCGAAGAAAAGGCAAGCGAGGATGAGTTTATACCACATGCTATTATGGATCCCAAGCTTCCTTCTCCTTCAGTAGTTTCTATGGAGATAGCACTTCCTCCCCCGATTGATATTGAATACTGTGAGGATGAGCTTCAAACCACATCATATTTAACCATCCAGGGAGTTTTCTCACACATTCATCATACTTTTCATTCCGTTATCTATATTGATGATTATGTGTGGATGTCTTTTTTTGGGAATGTGTCCCCATCTCTTTCTTACACAACCCGTCTCCTTTCTTATATAGGTACGCACTTTGAGGAGATGCTTGGGGTTGTGTACGTGGCCGCCATTGCCACGTTTGGCCAAGGAGCATTGGCGGAGGAAATGAAAGGAGCGTTGGAACAATTGCCACCGCCGATGGAAATTTTGGATCCGCCATTTGCTAAGGTGTATTCTTTCCTTTAAGTAGTGTAAATAAATAAAAAATTAGTTAGTTTGCTTTTGCATGTTTGCTTTCGTATTTTTTTCTCTTTCCTAGGATCTTTTGCTAAGATCTAGTACTCTCACAACATTGCGGACAATGTTTATTTTAAGTTGGGGGGAGAGTGTTAGAATCTTTAGATTTGTTAGGATTTTGGTGTTAAATTTTTTTTTTTTGAGATTCCTCCATGTTTCGCCTCATTCCATGAATTTCATTGCATATCATATTTTGGCCTCCTTGCCCATACGCCATTTGCTTTGTGCTTAGTCCCTACATGCTTTCATGTCATGCAATTTTTTCGGATTATCATTTTGGTATCAACTTCTCGATGTTTGATTGGCACGTTTTTATTTCTTTTCCAATTTGGATTCAAATGTTAATATACCTTGTATGAAGCTATTTTATATGTTGTGATACTCTCTTTGAGATAATTCGGGAAAAGTTTGGTGTAAGTAATTGCATGAGTTGGGATGAATGGTGTAGTTTTTAATTGGATTGGATTTGGCCAATTGTGCATGCTTTGTTTTCCTCTTAGGAGTGGGTGGATGAGTTGCTAATTCATGTTGGAATGAGAAAAAAAAAGTTAGTATAAGTGAATGTTTTTTTTCTAATCAAATTGAGTAGCCGGTGCCCCACGAAACATTGGGGAGGATGCCAAAAATGAGATTTAGGAAATCATTCCATCCATTTGCATATATAGCGTCATCGCGTGTATGCAAATGTGGGCGTGTTTGCATTTATGGCGTTATCGCGTGAATGCAAAACATAAACATCAAAAAAATAAAAGAAAGAAAGAAAAATGAATGAAAATATGAAAGAATAAGCTTCATGAATGATGCAATCTCATCTCCCACCACTTAGAAGGAATTTCTTTTGGTTTTGGCCATTTCCATGAAAATTTGAAAATTTGACATTGTGATATTTCCCGATACGTGTGATACAGTGCTTATTACCTTACTTTTCGTTGAATTTGATTGGAGAGAGTGTCATTTGTTATCTACTTTCATACATTGGGTATATTAGCTTTGAAATCATTTGGAAATCCCATTTTGTGTATGCCATGATGACATCGTGAAGTTGGTGCATGCTTTCAATTTTGTCCGAATATATCGCATATTTTGCTAGGGACTAGCAAAAAGCTAGTTGGTGGTGTAATTCAGGGTAAAAATTGTACATTTATCCCCCTATTTCGGTGCTTTTTGTGCATGTATTAATCATATCTTAGCTTTGTTTCATACATATTTTTGATATCTCTTAAATTTGGAGCTTATCATTTACATATGCATAAAACACAATTTTTACAACTTATTATCATCTTCATCTTAGTCTCTTATTATTTTTCAGTCAAATTTCATGAAGTCCCGATTCCAACGCATATTTTTCCAGAATTTTTGGAGGTCGGAGCAATTTACTGCATTTTTTGGAAGACATGGTGATGGTGTTGAAAATTTCAGGTCTGGAAATTCAGCTTTTCCCCTCTTGTGAAGAATTCTGCTATCATTCTAGCATATATTCCGGCCTAATGATATTTTTCTGTGATTGTACACTTTGTTACGGTTCCATCGCCGCCTGGAACACGTCATTCCGAGGTCGGATGATTTTTCTAGAATTTTCGCAAGACAGGGTGACGGTGCTGAAAATTTCTGCAACTTTGCCTCTCTTGTGAAGAATTCTGCTATCATTGCAGTGTATATCCTGGCCTAATGATATTTTTCTGTGATTGTACACTTTGTTACGGTTCCATCGCCGCCTGGAACACGTCATTCCGAGGTCGGATGATTTTTCTAGAATTTTCGCAAGACAGGGTGACGGTGCTGAAATTTTCTGCAGATTTTGGCATTGCTTGCGGGTTTGGGCCAGAATCCGACACTTAAAAACAGACCCGATAAGCTGTGCTTGGGTTATATTGCGAATTTGGGGGTTTTTTCAGCCCTAGTTCTTATTTTTGCTAAATTTTGGAGGGGGAAGAAGAGCTTGGAGGCCATGGGAGGAGCTTGAGGAAGCTTGAAGCTTGGAGGAGCACTTGGGAGAGGGGGATTTTCATCTTGGTGTGACACTTGGGTGAAATTTCTCCAACCTATTGTGTATTTGATTTAGATTTTGTATTGTAATTGGATGATAGAATTTGAGTAAAATCTTCTCCTTTTCATTATGAATTTCTGAAATCTATCTTGTGTGATTGTGTTGTGCTTGTTGTTGTTGGGTTGTGGTTTTCATCTCTAGCACAATTTCATTGTCTAATTTGTGTATGAAACCCTAGAACTTTGTTTATTGGAACCCTAAGGGGGAATCCAAGAAGAGGATAATCCTAGCGGACCCTCTCTAATGTGCTTAATTGATTATTACTCATGTGAGTTTCATTCATTACTTATTGCACCCCACACATTCGATGAAATGCCGTATTTTCCGATTGAGCTCCCTTAGTCGGGAGATCAATTGAGTTATATTTGGGATGAATTTCCACGCCCACGGCCTCATTCACACACACACCACATGAGTCCTCCTTGTTACTTGCCGATTCGGCTCTCCACCATTAGCCACTTAGGTTAGATTTTTAATTTTCACCACACTTTTTCTCACACTCATCCACCGTTAGTTGAGGTAGTTGTAACACACTTTATTTTTCGTTATCGATCAATTTTGTGAACGTAGAACGACTTGTCCCTGTGATCCGACCCGGTACTCACCGGTTATTTTTATATTGCATTGACACTCCTACGCTTGGGAGTGGAAGGCGTGCACTTGCGCGTTTTCCGAGTCAACCAACCACCCTGACCATCCCCACTAGCACGCTCTTTGCACTGAGATCCAGTAACCATGATCCTACAAATAAGAGAAGAACAAGATCATAAGATGACACAATTCATAGATGAGAGTGAATGTAAATTACAACAATTTCTACATATCTTATTCATTCCAATTAAGTGAAGTAAGCACAATCTAATTCATGTCTAAAGCAGATTTGTATTTGTAGCTGAAATGACTATATATAAATAACAAATATATAATAGGAACAAATCATACATTTCTTCTTCGCTTTAGCTATCTTCTTTCTTTTTGTAGTTGGCTTAGCTCGTTCATGACCATGTATATTAACTAAATCTGGATTTACATATTCACCCTCATCATGATCATATCTTGCATATAAGCATTGACAATTATCATAAGTGCTCGGGCTCACATACAGGTTCTCAAAAGAAGGATCATTAATTGTGTCAACGTCCTCATGAACATGGTCACTAACTTGGTAACTGTTATCGAACTTGTTTGACAATATAACAATGGACCACTTCTTATCAACTGGGTCACTGACATAAAACACCTGCTTAGCTTGCGTTGCCATAATGAACGAATCGTCTTTGTACACAACCTTTTTCAAATCGACCCGTATGAATCCAGAACTTTCAACATGTACCCCATGAGGAATGCTACCCCAACTGCAGTCAAACAACGGAACTCGAAATCCAACATAGTCAATTTCCCACATATTCATGATTTGTCCAAAGTATGTCGTATCTATCTGTTTTAGTGCGGTGGCATTAATAGAAACCCCGATATTCTGCATAGTACTCCTCTCATCGTGTTCTCTAGTGTAGAATGTGTATCCATTGATGAGATAACATTTGTAAGAGTACACATGCATATCAGGTCTTCTTGACAAAAACTTAACCCCTTCCAATACTGAATCACTTTTCTCTAATATCTTATCACCAATATGACGCTTAAACCAATCAAAGAAGGTAAAATTGTGTTCCACTTCAATCCAATAGAGCCTTTTTTCTGGATATTTTCTTGAGATAACCTGCTTGTGCAACTCAACATAAGGAACAACATCAATTGTGTTATGTAGAACACATAAGTGTACTCGTCGCCAATGTTCGAGGTTGATCAACATTGGTTGACCACCTGTTA
Organism: Scilla litardierei; assembly: GCA_030789695.1. Lineage (NCBI taxonomy): Eukaryota > Viridiplantae > Streptophyta > Magnoliopsida > Asparagales > Asparagaceae > Scilla > Scilla litardierei. Next base: position 152,185,660 of record CM061138.1, on the reverse strand, counting down.
CACCCTCACCGTCAATCCTATCAGTGTGACGAGTACTTGGAAGTCCAATTGCTTCGACATTTGGGATATATTCAGACCAATATTCTATTGCTTCTTCAATTAGATAGGTTTCAGCGATGCAAGCTTCTGGTGGGTACCTGTTCCTAACATAACCTTTCAACACTTTCATATACCGCTCTTTGTCTTACATCCATCTCATACGTGCAGGACCACACATCCTCGTCTCGTAAACTAAGTGTACAGTCAAATGAATCATGATATCAAACAAAGAAGGTTGGAAATACATCTCAAGCTCACAAAGTGTTTCTATAATCACTTTTTGTAGACTTGACAGACTTCTTGGGTCTATGACCTTGCTGCTTATGGCTTTGAAAAACCAACATAAATTTATGATAGTTTTACGTACACTTTCTGGCAAAATAGCACGAATTGCAATTAGCAGCAAATTCTCACTGATGACACGATAATCATGTGATTTTAAAGTCATCAATTTCAACCCAGGTAAAGATACAAGACTTTGTATGTTGGACGAGTACCCATCATGTACCTTCACGGAGTGGAGTGTCTCAAGTAACATAGTCTTTTCTTTCTTAGACAAAGTATGAGCAGCGGGAGGCAAGTATGGTGCTTTCCCCTCCTTTGGTACAGGTGCAAGTTCTTATCTGATTCCTATATCAACCATGTCCATTCGTGCATTGAGTCCAGCTTTAGATTTCAAATTGTCACCTAACAAAGTATTTAGCAAACTAGCACCAACATTTTTCTCATTATGCATGAGATCAATAAAATGCCTAACAAACAAATCCTTCCAATAGACTAACTGAAAAAGATTGATTCTTTCTTAAAACCTTTAGTGGGAACAAACTTTGCAAACTTCTTACCAAACTGTGTCTTAATGTTTTCCACCTCCTTCAGCACATCAACACCTGACAATGTAGGAGGTGGACACCGATCTTCAACTTCGCCATTGAATGCCTCGGACATCGTTCTGTAGGGATGACTTCAATCCAACCAACGTCTATGCCCCATGTAAACAGACTTCTAACAATGACTCAATCGAAGATGATCTGTGTCATTTATACAACATGGGCAAGCACAATGGCCCTTCACACTATATCCAGAAAGGTTGCCATAAGCTGGGAAATCATTGATTGTTCCAAATAACATAGCCTTCAATCTGAAATCAGCCTTTTTATATCCATCATATACATCAACACCCTCTTCCCACAACACCTTTAAGTCCTCGATTAAAGGAGCAAAATATATGCCAATGTCGTTACCAGGTTGCTTAGGTCCTGATATCAAAATAGACAACATCATATACTTCCGCTTCATGCATAACCAAGGAGCCAGGTTATAAATAATCAAAATCACGGGCCATGTACTAAGGAAAGTACTCTGAAGACCATGAGGGTTCATTCCATCTGTTGAAAGTACTAAGCGCATGTTCCTTGGATCTTTGCCAAATTCCAGATATTTATTATCAAATGTCTTCCACTGAGGTGAATCGGCTAGGTGTCTCAATATTCCATCATTAATTCTTTCGTCATGATGCCATGTCAAGTATTTAGCATCTTCTGCAGTACTGTACAACCTCCTAAATCTAGGAATTATAGGAAAGTACCACATAACTTTGGCCGGGGAGGTGTTTTTCTTATATCGCTTCTTGCCACACTTGGGACATTCGTTCAATTCTGCATACTCTTTTCTAAATAAAATACAATCATCCGGATAAGCATGGATCTTCTTATGTGTTAACCCGATAGATTTGAGCATTTGTTTAGCATCATACGCTCTACGAGGGAGCACATTCCCATCTGGCAATAGCCCACTTACAGCTTCTAACATCTCTGTGAAGAACACATCAGAAACTTGGTGACTAGCTTTTAAGTTGTACAAAATCAACACAGCTGACAATTTTGAAGTCTTTGTACAACCCGGCCACAATGGTATCCTAGCATCCTCTCTTAAGTCATCACACATATCAGGATGATCCCACAACTCTTCATTGACAACACTTGGAAAATTCTTAACATGACTAGATTTATTATTACCATCTCCCATACTACTTGTGTTCATTATATTTTCAAACTCAACTTGGGAGCCTAATTGACTTGATGAACTATATTTACGTTTGTGACTTGAGCTACATTTACCTTTGCTCTCACCATGATATGTTCAAACCTTATATGTTCTGTCAATACTGTGACACATTAAATGCTCATGCAACTTCATTTCACTACTAACCACTTTTACATTTAGACAGTTTCGACAAGGACATTTAATGAACATCGGATTTTTAGCATTCTTGATTGCATGAGCACAAAACTCTTCCACCCCTTTCTTATACGTTTCAGATAATCGATCTGCATTTATCCAATCTCGATCCATCAAGAACAATACTACAAAAATTAATATAAAGTTAATTTTACACATTTATACTAAGTCCTAATCCAAAATTCTAATGAAATAATTAGAGATGTAGAGACTATGGATTCACCTGAATGCCGTGCTCGAGGCAGTAGAGCTCACAGCAGGCGTTTCTGACCTGAATGCTGGCCTGGCCGATGTGAATGGAGATGTGAAATTTATGATAATGATGGTCCCTCTGAACTGGTTTCCACGGAGGTCAACGAGGAACAGGTCCTTGATGGATGAGAAACCCTCGGGGTCCTGCTGTAGAGACCGTTGAAGGAAAGATCGAGCTGCTGGAGAGCGGTGAGGTTGAAGAAGAGGTTGGAGGGGATGGTGCACTCGATGTCGGTGTGGCTGATGGTGAGGAACTTGAGGTTGTACAGCTGGCTGAGCTAATGGTGGAGTCGACACCGAAGCCGGCGATGGCGATGGCAGAGTAGACACCGAAGCCGGCGATGGCGATGGCAGAGTAGACACCGAAGCCGACGATGGCGCTGGCGATGGTGATGCTGGAATCGACACCATATCCTGCGAAGGAGACGGTGGGTAGGATGCAGAGGGTGGGGACGAGGTAGGAGGCTAAGGCAGTGGAGGATGAGGGGGAGGGAGGGGCTTCTTCTTTTTGCAATCGGCCAGCACGACGATGACAAGCTTCTCCCCTTTCTGGGGATCACTAGCGCAATCGACTTCTCCCAGTTAAATGCCCGATGCCATTCACCACCCCCAAAATCGTGGGTCCGTAATCGTTCGCTCAGCAGTGCTCTAGGGTTTTTATTTTCTTGTCGATCGGCCTATGAGGAGGGGGAGGTCGAAGATGGCTGTGAGGAGGGGGAGGCTTGAGATGAGGGTTGGGAGGAGGGGGAGGCTTGAGACGAGGGATGAGAAATTTGGGGCGTGGGGGAGGCCTGAGACGAGGGATGAGAAATTTTGGGCGTGGAAAATTTAGGGCTCGGTTGGATACGACAGGGTTCATGCGGGAATCGGGAAATTTTCCTGCCTAAGGCTGTGATATTTTTGTTTAAGCGCTATATAATGGATTATATATATGTATATTTTTTAATAAAAGTGCTTACGTAACGATTAGTACCATAGCGCTAAAATAAAGCGCTATTTAAGGTATTACTTAGATAGCGCTTTAACAAAAAGCGCTATCTAAGTGATTTTTAGCTTAATTTTGATTTATTTTATTTTCTATAAGTGCAGAAGCGCTATACAAGAGCTCACTTAGATATCGCTTTTTAGAAGCGCTATCTAAGTGGCGTTACCCAAGCCCAAATATGTAGTAGTGTATGTACATTCGATATCAAGCAATTTGTTTTCATCTTTTATTCATTATTCTTACTAACCAATTCTAAGTTCTCTTCTTTTAAATTTAGGTTTTCTTCTTTTAGTTTTTCAATTTCTAACTTGTTTAATGAATTATCACAATTAACATTACACTTCTTATGAATTCTTTGTAATTTTAAACGTTCATATTTATCATACAATCTCCTAAAAGTATCATCTTCATCTTCAGATCCAAATTCAGAGTTTACCTCATCATTTGTGATGCACATGAAGTATATGTATGCTCCTTTGCTTTCTTCTTCTTCTTCACATGAGTATTCATCGGATGTTTCGTTTGGATCTTGATCCCAAGCTGCTAAAGCCTTCTTCTTGGGCTTCTTCCACTTTGGCTTTTCTTTTGGTTTTCACTTGCTCTTAGTTAAAGGGCAACCCTTTAAGTAGTATCATGGCTTGATTTCAAGCAAATAATAGAATCGTTAGATAATCTTTCTTATTAGATTTATTTTTACCTTTTAGGATTTTCTTGAATTCCCTTGTCATCAATGCAATGTGCTCCTCATCTTCATTTTCCAAATCTTCTTTCTCTGCTATGGCTTCGAAAACATTTGATTTCTTCTTTGGTTGCTCTTTTTCTCTTCTCTCCTTGACTTGTAGCTCATATGCCATAAGGTTATATATGAGATCCTGCATTGTAAGCTTTGAAAGATCATTAAATTCTTCAATTGTCGTAGTCTTCTTCTCAAACTCGTGTATGAGTGATCGAAGAATCTTACCAACTTGTTTTTCTTTGGAAACAAGTCTTACCTAACCCAGTAAGAGTGTTGATAATCTCCGTGAAACATATGCATCTTGAAAATGGTTTTCCCTTCAGTCATTATAAAAAGCTCATATTTATGTGAATAAAATGAAATTTTAGTATCATTAACATGATTGTTACATTCTAGAGTTACCTTAAGAGTGTGCCATATTTGATGAGCCATATATTATGTACATACACGGTTGTACTCCGTGCTATCTAGTGCACAAAATAATGAAGTCATGGCTTTGACATTCAAGGTCCATTGGGCTTTTTCTTCATTGGTCCACTTGGAAATTGCTTTTGTTGGCTTCTTAAAAGGAGTCTCCACCACACTCCATAGATCCATGCTTATATATTGTAGTAAGAGTATCATCTTGTCTTTCATGCACTATAGTTTGAACTAGTAAGCATTAGAGGTCGGGTGATTGATTGTCCCTCTGAAAATTGAGATGTTACCGCCATCTTTCAATAACTTGCTCTGATACCAAATGCTGGATCCTGTGAGGATGTCAAATAGAGCACTAGAGTGGAAGTGAATAGTGTTTTACAAATTTAACACAATTCCTATAAGTTCTAATTAAGAATTCAATTAGAATTACCTAATTGGATCTTAATCAACAAATATATAACTTGCAAGAGATAAAGATAATATGAATTGTGGAAGTTAAGTAATTGCAAGTATATAAATCTATTACAGAGAGAGACAATTACAAACACTATCAATTACACTGATTCAGGCACACCTGCACATCCAAACTTAGACAAATTCACTAACATGTTCCAAACGGAACCAAGATTACAACATCTCCTTAATCACCACACCTTGGTGCTAATAGAAAATCACCTTAAACAAACTTAAGAACACTCACCACTCCTAAGGATAGAGAACACCTCACACAAGTCTGATACTTACAAAGCTTTTTTACATATAGCCAAATATTGTAGCTATTTGTGAAGATTAAATGTGAATATAGTGGTTGATCTCCAAATGATATAGAAAATGAAAGCTTTTTGAGATCAAAAAGTTGGCCAAAAATGTTTTTAGAAAACTTTTAAAGCAAGGCCAAAGAGATTGTTTTCTTTTGAAAGAATTAAGCACAAATATATCTTTCACTTGAAAATTTCTTTCTTAATTGATGGTAGTAAATGCTTGAACAATCCTCTATTTACAAGGCTCAAAACGAGTGAAAACAGTTAACCAAAATACCATCACAACGGTAAAAAATGGCTAGTTAAAAATCTTCTCGCTATAGGCCCAACTACTGGTTCTAATTGACTATAGTATACATTCTAATCAACTAGGCAACATCTATTCGACTAGTCAATGTACTCTACTCGACTATACCAGTCAAGTCCAGAAGCTGTCTGTGCTGTCTTTTCTAGTCGGCTAGTTCATACGCTCTAGTCGACTAGTTTGACCTGATGCTAGCCTATGAATATCATATTAACATTCTGATCTACTCGAAGTCGGAAGAGGAGCATGCGTCGCACTTGAGGACAGTATTGGAGATCTTGAGGAAGCATCGGTTGTATGCTAAGTATTCCAAGTGCGAGTTTTGGCTGGATATGGTTGCTTTTCTCGGGCATGTGGTGACTGGAGATGGTATTTCGGTGGACCCCGAGAAGATTAAGGCTATCAGAGGGTGGCCTGTTCCGCAGTCAGCGTCTGAGATCCGGAGTTTTCTTGGGCTTGCAGGTTATTATCAGCGTTTCATTAAGGACTTTTCTCGGATTGATGAGCCGATGACCAGACTGACGAGAAAGGATGTATCTTTCGTCTGGTCCGATGATTGTGAGAAGGCCTTTTCTATTCTGAAGGAGAGGTTGACGACTGCCCCTGTTCTTGCTGTGCCCGATCGGAGTGGAGGGTTTGAGATCTTTTACGATGCTTCTGGCAAGGGTCTCAGTTGCGTATTGCATCAGCATGGGCACGTGGTTGCGTATGCTTCTCGTCAGCTTAAGGCTCATGAGAAGAACTACCCGACACACAATTTGGAGTTGGCCGCTGTCATGTTTACGTTGAAGATTTGGAGGCATTTCCTGCTGAGTGAGAAGGTGAAGATCTTCACCGATCACAAGAGCTTGAAGTACATTTTTACTCAGAAGGAGCTCAACATGCGACAACGTCGGTGGTTGGAGCTCATGGTGGACTATGAGATCGATTTGCAGTATCACCCTGGCAAGGTGAATGTGGTTCCAGATGCGTTGAGTAGGCTTCCAGTGGTGATGTTGTTGACTTCGCAGTGGAGATTGCAGCAGGATTTTTGCGAGTTCGGTATTGAGATTGTTCTGCCTGGAGAGACCTCTTCGTTGATGTGTATGCAAATACAGTCGACGATCGTGGATAGGATCAAGGCTGGACAGGCTGGAGACCCGAAGTTGGTGAGGATTCGGGGGTTGGTGGAAGCCGGTCTGCGGACTGATTTCTTGATTCATGAGGATGGCTCGTTGAGGTTTGGAGCCAGGCTGTGTGTGCTGGCTGGGGATATCAGAGAGGAATTGTTGGTGGAGGCACACAGTTCGCCGTATTCTGTACATCCTGGTGGGACCAAGATGTACAAGGATCTTCGCCTGAATTTTTGGTGGCATGGTATGAAGAGGAGTGTGGCTCAGAGTGTAGCCAAGTGCTTGGTTTGCCAGCAGGTGAAGGCGGAGCATCAGCGTACGGCAGGGTTGCTACAACCGCTCCCGATTCCGGAGTGGAAGTGGTAGCACATCACTATGGACTTCGTGACTGGACTGCCTCGGAGTCCGAAGCAGAATGACGCGATTTGGGTGATCGTAGACCGATTGACCAAATCCGCGCATTTTATCCCCTTCCGAGTGGGACAGTCCACTGAGGCACTAGCAAGTAGATATATGGAGGTAAATCTTTTACTCTCCGTTTTAATTTCCTTTTCCTAGTTTAGATAGTGATGTAACATGAATCGTGTAGGAGATCGTATGACTTCACGGAGTCCCCATGAGTATCGTGTCGGACAGAGACACGAGATTCACATCTCAGTTCTGGCAGAGTCTGCAGAAGAGTTTGGGTACGAGTCTGAGTTTCTGCACGGCGTACCACCCGCAGACGGATGGCCAGTCCGAGAGGACGATCCAGATCTTGGAGGACATGTTGAGGGCGTGTATGTTGGACTTCAAGGGTTCTTGGGAGGATCATCTCCACCTCGTGGAGTTTGCCTACAATAAAAGCTTAGTCGGTCTAATTTCACTCTTAGTCGGTCTATGAACGATCAACGACCGACTAGATCCTAAACTAGTCGGTCGACGGGCCTTCGCAGACCGACTAAATCTGTCTACCTGTACCAACCCTGTTCACGGTTTGGCCTTTAGTCGGTCTAAGTTAGACGACCGACCGACTGGATCCTAAACTAGTCGGTCGACCACCCTTCTCTGACCGACTAAACTGCCCAGTAAACCTAGGTTAAGTCGCAGCCGCCATTTCATTTTCTATTTAATCCCTTCGATTCTTTCATTCTTTCTTCATTCTTTCTGAGCCAATTTCTTCCCCAAATCATCCCCAACATTCCTCAAGCCATTTCCTTCCTCCTCGTAGCTTCCCTCTCGCCATTTCTTGCGCCGGCCACCTTCTCTAGGCCGCCGGGATCTCGTTTTCAGCCGTAGCTTTCCAGGATCGTTCTTCCGTCGTCGGAGCTAGATCTGTTTTGGCGTCATTCGTTTGCTACTCTTACGGTTAGTGAATCTATCCCTTAATCTCTTTTAACCCACACCGTAATTAGAAACCCTAATTAAAAATGGATTATTAGACGACGTAGGATTCCAATGCAAACTGGTTTTGAACTCTAAATCTAAATATTCTATTTTGCCATAACAGCGAACCCAATTACCGTAGGATACCGATCTCGTGACTCTCGTCGAACAACAACTTCGGTACCAGGCAAGTGAAACTTGCCAACCTTGCTTTAGGCCATGTCTTTAGGCCAATACTTGTTTAGCGTGAAAGAGACTAGACCGTGAAATGATAGCGGTCTAGGCGCAAATTCGAATTCTATCTTGACAACGAAGCTAGAATTTCCATTGTCATGCCATGTCATAAAATTGCCTGTTATGTTTAATTTTCTTTAACGGTACGCAATTTCATTTCAATGATTGTCATGTGCATCCATTTTTACATATCATGTTGCATGTTGCATCGTATCACACGCTACAAATCCTTGTACAAATCCGTGTTTTCGTGTTACCGGCTAGGCACCCGTTATGCGGGCATAACCCTACGTCATACGTGTTAAAAACACTTCCGTGCTCGTGATCCAGAAGCGAGCATTATGTGTTCGGAGGTAATGCCCTAGCTCGACACACGTGGAGGGGTAGGGATAAACGGTCACTTGAGCGTAAGTGTAACGGCTGGTTTTTGTATGATGAATATTATTTATATATATATGCAATTGTTCGTCTTCTTTCTTTACTTCTCCATGCTCACATCTTAGTATATGATCACTCTTGGAACTCATTAGAATCATCCCGAAGCTTCCCGCTTCATTTTGCGACTTCCTGTGCAAGTTAGCCGGTTCACGTTGAGGAACCGACCGACTAGATGTCCATCTAGTCGGTCAACAACTCCTCATGGACCGACTAGTTTTTGTCAGGCTTTTTCCCATGAGTTACTGTTTACACTTAGTCGGTCTAAGTTCAACCACCGACCGACTAGTTATCGAACTAGTCGGTCAACACTTCTTCGCAGACCGACTAAGTACAGAGATCATTTTTCGCATCAGGTTACTGTTTACCGTTAGTCGGTCAAAGAACGAAAACCGACTGACTAGTTGATGAACTAGTCGGTTAAGTATCCTTCTCTGACCGACTAATCTTCAAAATATCTTTTCAACCATTTTCACCCTTTAGTCGGTCTATGAACACTGGCCGACCGACTAGGTTGCAAACTAGTCGGTCGACGAGCCTTCACAGACCGACTAACTCTATAAATTTTACAGCAACCCTGTTCTCGGTTTGGGTTTTAGTCGGTCACAGTTATAAGACCGACCGACTAGTTCCCAAACTAGTAGGTCGACCGCCCTTCTCTGACCGACTAGTTGACCCCGAAACCCTAATTTTTGTGCTAGCCGCCGTTTCTTTTCTTATTTAAACGGGGCTTCGTTCTTCATTTCTCTTGATAGATTTCAGTCTCCGTCTTCCCCAAATCCTACTCCCCTACCTCCCACGTCCTTCCCTTGCTCGTTCCTCCATCCTTGCGCCTCCATCTTCCCTAAAGCTTTCCCCCCTCTTCTCTCATTTCTCTTTCTTTTGCCCTAGCACGGTGTTCCCATCTCAGATCCAACAGCAACGACGCCGGGAGACGCTGAAATCTTCACCACCACCGACGATCAACATTCCTCGCTACGCTACCCGCGGCTTGGGAATTTCCGGACGACGCAAAGCTTCCACCCTTTTAAGATTTGACGCCGGATCTTCGTGCAATCGTAAATTTCAAGTTGGTGCCCTAAATTCGTAGCAACCCACACAATAAATGATCGAACCCTAATTAAAATCAGCAACCTAATCAAACTAAATTTACTTTCAGTGGATTTTTAAAACGTTGTACAAACCGTAGAAATCGACGAATGGACATTATGCATGCACACATAGGATAGATCGTCGATTAGGTCTATTCATTAAAAATGTGATTTTTAACTGGATAGGATAGTCCCGATAACCTAGACACAACCCTAATAGGGATTAATGAATCGTGATCTGACACCGTCGCCGTGTCACGATTTTCAGACACTTTTCCGCCAACGAGACGATTGGACGAGGCGTACCAGGGAGACGACGCGCTCGCCACCACAGGCAAGTGTATCACTTGCGTTCTTGGCCATGTTTTGGGCCTTCATCTTGTTAGGATTGTTAATTTAGAAACTTGAGGACCTGACGTGAAATGATAGCGTCCGGGACGCCTTTGATGGCTCATATTTGACAACGAAATCTGAGTCCAACAACAACAATTTCTGACATCATAGGATTGACATGCGTGTGCATGAGTTGTGGACACCCTAGTACAGTCTTGTTCCTTTCCATCTGCACAGCCCGCTAGGCAATAGGGCACTCGCCAAGCCAGAGCGAGTGATCCCTTGTACTAGTTCACAGCCCGATGGGCATTTGGGCACCTGTCAAGCTAGAGCAGGTGATCCCCATGTACAGATACACAGCTCAGAGAGCAATTGGGCACTTGTCAAGCTAGAGCAAGTGATCCCATGTCTTGTCACGATTCTTGGGGTTATGTGGTAGGGTTGAGCGTGCAAGCGGCAAGAGGGATTGATCCCCCTCGAACCGAACAGGCGTGAACCCTTTCGTGTCTTGTCGTGTCTTGTCGTGTCTGGCTTCCCGTGTTTCGTCTTGTCTTGACACCTGTAGGCTAGTCCCATAGTCCATAGCACTCGCTGTGACTACTACTTGTCTTGTTTACTTGTCCGTTATGTTTCTTTCTGTTGTTAAAAACCTCAGCATGTTAATCAACCAGTAAAATGTTGTAAGTAAATGGTACACTTGTAGCCTAGTCTAATCTTTTCTTGTAGACCTTGCCTGACGTACAGTTCCTTCTTTTGGTGCTGTACGTCAGGGATTGAGCCAGAGTACGTGGAGGAGACTGACTTGCCAGCCGACGTGGATCCAGAGAGGGTTGATCCCGAGTACGACCCTGAGGAGGATCAGAGCTAGAGACTTTTAGTAGCAGTTTCCAGAGACGTCATTTATTTTGTTGGGTGCGTAGCACCTTTTGTTTCCTGGTCTAGGTTGGGTGCTTGCAGCATTAGATTTACTTTTCTGCTGTTGTAGCCCTTCGGGCGTTGAGACTTGGTACTTTGAATATGTTGGAATAAAAAAATGAATTGTTCTTTCTTTTCTTGTACTCTTATTGTTCTGTATTAACATGCAGGGACCTGTACCTTCGTCTTGGTACCACACAGACGCTTATTGGGTCAGGGCTCCTTAGCTCTGGCCTAAGCGGGCCTCGTCACGCTTCGCCTCCGCTGTTTTGGGAAGCGGGGCGTAACAGGTTTTAGTGGTGGCCCATGCATGTCCACGTCCCATCTTTCTGCAAGTACAAAACAGTAAGAGTAAGGACATTCACTTTTGATATTCAAACATTATACGAGTCTAACCTTCGTCTTTCTGTCAATAGGATGGCCGGACGACGCGTTACCCGATCGGGAAACTTAGGCGATGGAGTTCCGGAGGACCAGGGCGGAGTGTTCCGTCAGTTTCTAGGCGTGATGAGGGAGATGCTGGATGTTCAGCATCAGCTGGTTCAGCAGTCTCAGCGTGCTGCCCAGGCTCCACCTGCTGCACCACCGCCACCCCCGCCTACCCCACGAGCTGCTCCAGGAGTGAAGCAGTTCAACGAGCTGCAGCCGAAGACTTTCTCTGGGAAGGAAGGACCTCTGGGTGTCGATGAGTGGATCCAGAGCACGGAGGAGAAATTAGTTGCTGTGAAGATTCCTGACGACACCCGAGTGGAGATAACGAAGATGCAGGTGACGGAGAATGCGAGGAACTGGTGGCGTCTTGAGGAGTGGCGTCTGGAGAAACCAGTGGAGTGGAGGACCTTCAGATCGATGTTTAAGGATAAATATTTCACCAAGTCTTCTAGGAGGGAGCTGCTGAGCAAGTTTATTGATCTGAAGTAGGGGGATATGACCGTCGAGGAGTATGAAGCCGAGTTTGAGATGCTGAGCCGTTTTGCCCCGCACATGGTGAAGAAGGAGGAGAAGCGAGCTGATTGTTTTGCGTCCGAAGATTCAGGCTTCGATGTCTTCGGTGAGTTTCTCGACTATGAGGGAGGTGCTTGATGCTGCGAAGAATCATGAGCTCATAGCTCTTCTGCCTGACCCTCCAGCTGATAAGGGGAAGCGTCCCATGGAGCAGTACTGGCCACCTGCTAGGTCGGCGATGAGGCCAGTCCAGACCGTGCCATTTAAGAGGCCTGGAGCACCATTGCAGCAGCAGAGCAAGGGTCCGTGCCATTTCTGCGGCAAGCCCGGACATGTTCAGACCAACTGTCGGAGGAAGCTGGGACTGTGCCTACTTTGTGGAGATGCTTCGCATGCTGCGAAGGACTGTCTTAGAGCCCGCACTGCTGTTGTTGGAGCGCCAGCACCGTTACAGATGAGGGCACCTGCTCCGGTTCAGAGAGGACCTGCCGTTCGTGGACCACCCTTGGTGCCACAAAGGCAGTTATACCAGCGAGCAGTGCAGCCTCTGAGGCCGGCCTATACTATGACTGCTGCAGAGACCGAGGAGCTGGATGGAGTGATTGCAGGTAACATCTTGACCTAGTCATTTCATTTCATAACTATATTGTATTGCTAGTCTTGTTAGTGTTGTTTGTTTGTTTGATTGTTAGAGTAGTGTTTGACTTTAGACCCCTTGTTTTCCTAGGCACTATTCTTGTGTCCTCTCACCCTGATTTGGCTTTGTTTGACTCCGGTGCATCCATGTGCATCTTATCCCGGAGGTTTATAACAAGGAACTCCATTCCTACCCATACACTTCCTAAGTGTTGGGACATCACTACTGGGAACAGAGTAGTGACGGTGAATCTGGGATGCCGGTCGATTCCCTTAGTGGTTACTGGACATGAGCTATATGCAGATTTCATCGTCCACGACCTGCCGCATTTCGATGTCGTCCTGGGCATCGATTGGCTGGGAGATTTCCACGCTTCGATCGATTGTCACGGCAAGAGAGTGGTATTTCAGATTCCAGGCCATCCGGAGTTCGAGTTCCGCAGCAGAGATGAGTTGCTTGGGCCCATCAGATTTCGGGCCAAGCTGGAGGTGCCGGTGATGGCAGTGTTACAGATGGAGATGGAGATCGACCGACCAGCGGTTGTCAGAGAATTTGACGACGTCTTTCCGGAGGATATCTCGGGTCTGCCACCCGACAGAGCTTTGGAGTTCGGTATCGATCTGATGCCAGGTGCGCAGCCGATATCGAAGGCACCGTATCGGATGGCTCCCGCGGAGCTTGAGGAGCTGCGGAAGTAATTGGATGAGTTGTTGCAGAAGGGTTTCATCCACCCTAGTGTGTCACCGTGGGGTGCACCTGTGTTGCTTGTGAAGAAGAAGGATGGGTCCCGCAGGATGTGCGTGGACTATCGAGGATTGAATGCTGTCACTGTGAAGAATAAGTATCCGCTGCCGCGCATCGACGACATATTTGATCAGCTGGGAGGTTCGAGAGTCTTCTCGAAGTTGGATTTGAGGAGCGGATATCATCAGTTGAAGGTGAAGAAGGATGACATTCCGAAGACAGCCTTCCGAACGAAGTACGGACACTATGAGTTTGTGGTGATGCCATTCGGCGTGACCAACGCTCCAGCTGTGTTCATGAATCTTATGAACTTGATTTTCTACGATTTCCTGGATAAGTTTGTCGTTATTTTCATTGACGACATTCTTATTTACTCGAAGTCTGAGGAAGAGCACAGCTGTCATCTGAGGACAGTGCTGGAGACGCTGAGGAGACACAAATTGTATGCCAAGTATAGCAAGTGCGAGTTCTGGCTGGACAGAGTCACGTTCCTGGGACACGTGGTGTCTGGTGATGGCATATCTGTGGATCCGGAGAAGGTCAGAGCAGTCAGAGATTGGCCGACTCCACAGTCAGCATCCGACATCAGGAGTTTTCTTGGTCTAGCAGGCTATTATCGGCGGTTCATCAAAGATTTCTCGAGGATTGCGGAGCCGATGACGAAGCTGACAAGGAAGGATGAGGAGTTTCTGTGGTCTGATGCTTGTGCGGAGGCTTTCAGTATCTTGAAGGTAAGTTTGACCACGACACCAGTTTTGACGGTACCGGATCGGAGCGGAGGCTTTGAAGTTTATTGTGATGCATCAGGGAAGGGCCTGGGATGCGTTCTGCATCAGCATGGCCACGTGGTCACGTATGCTTCTCGTCAATTGAGGATTCACGAGAAGAATTACCCGATGCACGATCTGGAGTTGGCAGCAGTGATCTTTGCGCTGAAGATTTGGAGGCATTTCTTGCTGGGTGAGTGTGTGAAGATTTTTACAGATCATAAGAGCTTGAAGTACATATTCACCCAGAAGGAGCTCAACATGCGTCAGAGACGATGGTTGGAGCTCATGGCTGACTACGAGATAGATTTACAATTTCATCCGGGGAAGGTGAACGTTGTGCCCGACGCTTTGAGTAGACTCCCCACTGCTATGATGCATACTGCTGACTGGAGGATTCAGCAGGAGCTGAAGGAGATGGATTTGGAGGTTGTCCTACCTGGTGTGGTTCATACTTTCATGAATTTGCAGATTCAGTCCACGATTGTGGATCGGATCAAGGCAGCACAGGAAGGAGATCCGAAGTTGCATAGGATCAGGAGGCAGGTTGAAGCTGGACTGCGAGCAGAGTTCGTGATTCATGAGGATGGTTCGCTGCGGTACGGCAGCAGACTCTGCGTACCTGCGGGAGATGTTCGTGAGGAGCTATTGAGTGAGGCTCATAGCTCGCCTTATTATATACATCCTGGTGGCACCAAGATGTATAAGGATCTCCGACAGAATTACTGGTGGATTGGCATGAAGAGGAGTGTGGCACGGAGCGTTGCCAAGTGTTTGGTATGCCAACAGGTGAAGGCCGAGCATCATCGTACTGCTGGGTTGCTGCAACCGCTTCCTATTCCGGAGTGGAAGTGGCAACACATTACGATGGATTTCGTGACTGGTTTACCTCGGACCCCGAGGTAAAACGACGCAGTCTGGGTGATCGTAGATCGGTTGACCAAGTCTGCGCATTTTATTCCTTTTCGAGTAGGCCAGTCTACGGAAGCCTTGGCGAGGAAATATCTTGAGGTAAAATTTTGTTTCTACTTATCTTTAATTTTCCTTCTTGATTAGTTGTGACGTAGGCCGTGTACGTGCAGGAGATTGTACGCTTACACGGGGTCCCCGTGAGCATCGTGTCTGACAGAGATACGAGATTCACATCTCAGTTCTGGAGAAGTCTGCAGGAGCATTTGGGTACGAGTCTGAGTTTCAGCACGGCGTACCATCTGCAGGCCGACAGCCAGTCCGAGAGGACTATACAGATTCTGGAGTATATGCTGCGAGCTTGCACGCTCGACTGGAAGGGATCTTGGGAGGACCATCTCCATTTGGTGGAGTTTTCTTATAACAACAGCTACCAGGCGAGCATTGGCATGGCGTCGTTTGCTGCCTTATATGGGAGAAAATGTCGATCGCCACTGAGCTAGGATGACGTTGGAGATCGGGAGCTGTTGGGTCCAGAGATGATTGTTGAAGCTGTGGATGTCGTGAGAGACATCAGGGAGAAGCTCAGAGTTGCGCAGGATCGCTTTAAGCATTGGGCTGATGCCAAGAGGAGACCGTTGGAGTTTCAGCCTGGAGATCACGTTTTCTTGAAGATTTCTCCGAACCGCGGAGTTATTCGTTTCGGGAAGAAAGGGAAGCTGAGCCCGAGGTTTATTGGACCTTTTGATGTGCTGAAACGTGTGGGAGCAGTGGCCTACCGCCTTACTCTGCCACCATCTTTGGTGGGGGTTCACGACGTATTTCACGTATCACAGTTACGTCGGTACGTCAGTGATCCATCACACACGGTGGATTTCTCGGAGATCACGGTCAGTCCGGACCTAACCTACAACCAGCAACCAGTGCAAATTTTGGACCGTCGACAGAAGCAGCTGAGGAATAAGGTAGTCGACCTGGTGAGAGTAATGTGGCGTCACGGATCGCCTGGAGAGTCCACGTGGGAGAGAGAGGATGAGATGAGAGAGCGTTACCCTCACCTATTCTGAAAGAAATTCCGAGGGCGGAATTTTCTTAAGGTGGGTAGGATGTAACGGCTGGTTTTTGTATGATGAATATTATTTATATATATATATGCAATTGTTCGTCTTCTTTCTTTACTTCTCCGCGCTCACATCTTAGTATAGGATCACTCTTGGAACTCATTAGAATCATCCCGAAGCTTCCCGCTTCATTTTGCGACTTCCTGTGCAAGTTAGCCGGTTCACGTTGAGGAACCGACCGACTAGATGTCCATCTAGTCGGTCAACAACTCCGCATGTAC
Organism: Scilla litardierei; assembly: GCA_030789695.1. Taxonomy (NCBI): domain Eukaryota; kingdom Viridiplantae; phylum Streptophyta; class Magnoliopsida; order Asparagales; family Asparagaceae; genus Scilla; species Scilla litardierei. The sequence continues at coordinate 152,169,096 of CM061138.1, read as the reverse complement.
CGACTAGGCTTTGTCAGGCTTTTTCCCTTGAGTTAATGTTTACACTTAGTCGGTCTAAGTTCAACCACCGACCGACTAGTTATCGAACTAGTCGGTCAACACTTCTTCGCAGACCGACTAAGTACAGAGATCATTTTTCACATCAGGTTACTGTTTACCATTAGTCGGTCAAAGAACGAAAACTGACCGACTAGTTGACGAACTAGTCGGTTAAGTATCCTTCTCTGACCGACTAATCTTCAAAATATCTTATCGACCATTTTCACCCTTTAGTCGGTCTATGAACACTGGCCGACCGACTAGGTTGTAAACTAGTCGGTCGACAAGCCTTCACAGACCGACTAACTCTATAAATTTTACAGCAACCATGTTCTCGGTTTGGGTTTTAGTCGGTCACAGTTATACGACCGACCAACTTGTTCCCAAACTAGTTGACCCCGAAACCCTAATTTTTGTGCTAGCCGCCGTTTCTTTTCTTATTTAAACGGGGCTTCTTTCTTCATTTCTCTTGATAGATTTCAGTCTCCATCTTCCCCAAATCCTACTCCCCTACCTCCCACGTCCTTCCCTTGCTTGTTCCTCCATACTTGCACCTCCATCTTCCCCAAAGCTTTACCCCCTCTTCTCTCATTTCTCTTTCTTTTGCCCTAGCACGGTGTTCCCATCTCAGATCCAGCAGCAACGACACCGGGAGACGCTGAAATCTTCACCACCACCGGCAATCTACATTCCTCTCTGCGCTACCCGCGGCTTGGGAATTTCCGGACGATGCAAAGCTTCCACCCTTTTCAGATTTGACGCCGGATCTTCGTGCAATCGTAAATTTCAAGTTTGTGCCCTAAATTCGTAGCAACCCACATAATAAATGATCGAACCCTAATTAAAATCAGCAACCTAATCAAACTATATTTACTTTTTGCGGATTTTTAAAACGTTGTACAAACCGTAGAAATCGACGATTGGATATTATGCATGCACACATAGGATAGATCGTCGATTAGGTCTATTCATTAAAAATGTGATTTTTAACTGGATAGGATAGTCCTGATAACCTAGACACAACCCTAATAGGGATTAATGAATCGTGATCTGACACCGTCGCCGTGTCACGATTTTCAGACACTTTTCCGTCGACGAGACGATTGGACGAGGCGTACCAGGGAGACGACGCGCTCGCCACCACAGGCAAGTGTATCACTTGCGTTCTTGGCCATGTTTTGGGCCTTCATCTTGTTAGGATTGTTAATTTAGAAACTTGAGGACCTGACGTGAAATGATAGCGTCCGGGACGCCTTTGATGGCTCAGATTTGACAACGAAATCTGAGTCCAACAACAACAATTTCTGACATCATAGGATTGACATGCGTGTGCGTGAGTTGTGGACACCCTAGCACAACCCCTTTCTAGTTTGTCGTGTCTTGTTCCTTTCCGTCTGCACAGCCGCTGGGCAATAAGGCACTCGTCAAGCCAGAGCGAATGATCCATTGTACTAGTTCACAGCCCGATGGGCATTTGGGCACCTGTCAAGCTAGAGCAGGTGATCCCATGTACAGATACACAGCTCAGAGAGCAATTGGGCACTTGTCAAGCTAGAGCAAGTGATCCCATGTCTTGTCACGATTCTTGGAGTTATGGGGTAGGGTTGAGCGTGCAAGCGGCAAGAGGGATTGATCCCCCTCGAACCGAACAGGCGTGAACCCTTTCGTGCCTTGTCTTGTCTTGTCGTGTCTGGCTTCCCGTGTTCTGTCTTGTCTTGACACCTGTAGGCTAGTCCCGTAGTCCATAGAACTCGCTGTGACTACTACTTGTCTTGTTTACTTGTCCGTTATGTTTCTTTCTGTTGTTAAAAACCTCAGCATGTTAATCAACCAGTAAAACATTGTAAGTAAATGGTACACTTGTAGCCTGGTCTAATCTTTTCTTGTAGACCTTGCCTGACGTACAGTTCCTTCTTTTGGTGCTGTACGTCAGGGATTGAGCCAGAGTACATGGAGGAGACTGACTTGCCAGCCGACGTGGAGCCAGAGAGCGTTGATCCTGAGTACGACCCTGAGGAGGATCAGAGCTAGAGACTTTTAGTAGCAGTTTCCAGAGACGTCATTTATTTTGTTGGGTGCGTAGCACCTTTTGTTTCCTGGTCTAGGTTGGGTGCTTGCACCATTAGATTTACTTTTCTGCTGTTGTAGCCCTTCGGGCGTTGAGACTTGGTACTTTGAATAAGTTGGAATAAAAAAATGAATTGTTCTTTCTTTTCTTGTACTCTTATTGCTCTGTACTAACATGCAGGGACATGTACCTTCGTCTTGGTACCACACAGACGCTTATTGGGTCAGGGCTCCTTAGCTCTGGCCTAAGCGGGCCTCGTCACGCTTCGCCTCCGCTGTTTTGGGAAGCGGGGCGTGACAGTAAGAGTTGGCTCGTACAGCCACTCTAGCCAAAGGGCGGAATCTCTGTGCACGACATGCTTACAATTCTTGTACTTGTCATGTAATTGTTACTTGCCATGCCATGTTACTTGCCATGCTATAATCATGCCATAACATAAACTGCTGTTGTTCTATTTGCAAAATATGTCAAGTTATACTTTACTCTAGAACTATTAGGTTGTTACCACTTTCCTTTTGTTTCCTTGCACAAGTCTTGTAGACTTGCTGACATGTGCCCCTTCTCTTTGGGTGACGCATGTTAGGTGCTGAGCCAGAGAGTGCAGTTGAGGGCGATGAGTTCGTGGAGTTCGTGCCCGACCCCGTTGCTGACGTCGAGTACGAGAACACCGGTGACCAGTCCTAGTGCTCCTTCGTTCTTCCTTTGTTAGTTGTGTTATTGTCGGTGAGTAGCACCGTTGTTGTTAGTTTCCTTTGTTGGCCATGCTAGGCCTTTTCTTTGGACTCTTTTGTTTGCCTGGTGGCATTTCTGGTTGTTGAACTTATATCTGGACTCTGAGTTGAATAATTTTTAATTATTTCTCTCTTTCTCTATTATTGTTATTGTTGTTTCTAGTCACATTACAGGGACCTGCTACTTCGTAATATTTGACGCTTATCGGACATGCGGCTTTGTAGCTTCAATTCTGAGCAGACCTTCTCACGCTTCGCCTCCACATTTTTGGGAAGCGGGGCGTGCCAGTCTCACATGGGGTGAATACTTCAGGATCCTGAGTTGGTGAGATTTGTCTCATTAAAACCTTTAGCTATGGAAAACCAAGTGGGAAAAATCATAGTTAAGGAAAAAGAGTACAAATGCTTGTTAACTCCCCCTGATTTGTACAAGTGACTCTGCTCATGAATACTTCTGGATTCTGAGCGTCACAGAGAGGTGGATACTTCAGGATCCAGAGTTGCTGTGATTTGCCTCGTTAAAACCTTTGGCTATGGAAAACCCAGTGGGAAAAACCATAGCTAAGGGAAAAGAGTACAAATTCTGTCAACTCCCCCTGATCTGTAAAAGCTCTTAGGCTTTCAGATCTCGTAGGCTTATCTCATCACTCCTATTTACAATATTTCGAAAATGTACACAGATTACAAATTTTATCACCATCAAGCTGCTGCTGAATCCAGAAACTCTGGAGAGGTGTGCTAAGTTTCGTCGCCTCTGATGTGGTCTTCAGACTATATGGTCAGCTCCACAGAACCAGCCTCTATCCCAGTCGTCACCGGGATGTGATGTACTACCAGGCGCCCTCAAATACACCATTGGTGTGATTCTGGAATGGTGAGGATCTCAGAATTGATAGGATGACGTTGCCTTCATAAGTTGCTTTGCATATTTGCAGTAGATGGCCATCCCACTGTGGGTACCCGTTCTGTGATTTATCAGTATAGGGACCGGACCTGTAACCTGCATTTGCATAAACATTGGAGGATGCTACTATAATTTGTAAGTCCAAATCTTTCGACCCTTGGAGGAAGTGCAGAAGGCTTGACTCCGGTCTAATGGCCCTTGTTAGGTGCCAAATATCTCTGGCTAATGAGTTTACTGCAATTACTATACCAGGACACATGCAGTTAGCCAGGAGTGCATGATTGCACTTAGATAAGGGACTTTAGGACCAGTTATATCCTCCCCCTCTTCCAGCGATCGGAAGGGTTCTTTTTGTTCATCCATTAAGTATACTCCAATAGGTGTACTTTTGATGACAATGGTCCTTGTAATTTCTTCAACGCACTTCTTGGCGTTTGTAACAGGATTCTATGAGCCATGACTTTATTTTTGCCTAGGTCTTTTTATTTCATGTTTAAAAGTCAGGCTTGTACATGTAGTTCGGTTTTCTCTTCAGGAGATCCGATGAGATTTTAGTTGTCTCCAACTATGATCTCTAATCCTGTACTTTGCACAGATGTAAAGACAACCTTCAGTAGGAATCATTGACTTGTCAAGTGATTCTCTTGGTTGTACATTTATTTGTTATACTTATTGTTTTTCTTCATTTTGAATAGACGTCCCGAAGTCTATTCAGGCATTTAAGGAAATGTGGAAATTATCTTTACAAGATATCCACGAAGGTATGCCGTCACAACATCCAATAACAGCATATCCATAATTTTCCTTCGCCAAATCGTAAGGTATTCGCTTTTGATAACTTAGGGAGACTGATGCATCATTTATGAGACATGCTCATTTGAATTTGTTCGATCCCTAGTTTCAGCGAAATTTTCCTTGGGCTATAGGTTGTACCTTATAGCATGCGCTTTTGTATTTATTTTTCTTATGTGTGCAATACTTTGTTTTATCCACAGGTTTGACACCTTTTTGGTGTCAGGACTTCAGGTCCGAACATTTCACGTTTCATAAGTGAGTCCAGCTCATCTTTTATTGCCACGTTCCACATTTTGGCCAATCTCTACGTTTGCCTTCTAGCAACGGAGTGTGGAACGATAATTTACAAACATCATCTCTTTTACGATGTATATGGCAATATGATACGTGAATACATTTGTCGACAATCTATGTTCTATCTGTCCAACACCTCCCCAGTACGTACAACATTTACTTAATTTCACTTTTTCCCGGCAATTCCTCTGCAGTGGATTCCGGGAAGGGTGAGGGTGTGGACATGAGCTCATTGTCCTGTGGTAGTATTGTCTTAAGATCTCCAGGAGTTTTTGTCCTTGGAGCCTGGTGGTCTGCCTCTTTTCTGTTAAAGATCAGCCACTTCTGCTGCTGGTGGATTGCATCCATTCTCGGGGATGTCAATCCTAGATGGAGTTTTTGCAGCAGGGATGTGTGATCTGACAATTTTCCGGTTGTCAATAAATGATTCTGGTAATTGGTGAACAGTGTTCTGTATGTGGAGGATCTTCGGGATCTCTTCTACACATTGTATTGTTACCGGATCATAGTGGGTTAAACTTTTTGTATCCCACGTTATAATTTGCTTCGCGCCAGATTTTCCAGTATCTGGGCCTATTATTGGGAAACTCGTCTCATCGAGATCACAGTCTTCAAGATGTGCCTTAAATACATCCCCCGTTTGGGGTTCTAGGTGTCTTTTCATTGAGGGTGAGTCAAACCCTTCATAGATACCTAGGTGACGTTGAGGACCCATATTTGTCCTCTGTGTTGGTGCGATGGGGATTTAAACTGCAGACCGAAGATTCTCCGAACAGAAATGTTCGGTGGCATTCCAAATGCAAGTTGCATTAGAGACTCTGACCTCCAGAGGGTCTTATTTTCATTTACGATGCAGCATGCAGAATTTGCATGTCCACATGCATCCATATGCAATCGGGATTTAATGGACGTTCAATCCATTGGAGTCTACTTTTCAGTAACTCTGCCGACCCATTTTGGGTATGAACATGCGGCACTTGTATGTTCATTTTCTATTCCCGTTGCTTGGCAGTACTCTTGAAATGACTGGGAGGTATATTTCCCAACATTAACCAGACTTATTTTCTATATTTTATTGTCTGGGAAATGTGCCCGCAAGATTTTTATTTTTGTGCCAATAGCTTTGGAAAAGCTAAGTTGCGGGTCTGTAGTAGGCACACGTACGAATATACTGAGGATGCATTTATCAGTACAATAAAGTACCGAAATAGCCCACTAGGGGTGGTGGATTTTATCCACATCTATCTCCTTGTATTCTTTTTGAGGAAGCGTGGAGATTCTTTTTCAACTTTTTGTGGAGATGGCCTTGCAATTAATTTTTCCCTTATAGCAAGGGATGTGAGGGAATTCTCCCTTCTGAAGAATCTTCTGGTTCTTCAAGTCATACCCATGGGATGAGATGCAGTGCATCATCACAAATCCAGGGTGGCCAAGTCCATCATGCCAGAGTAAAAACTAGGCTGATGTCGGGCACTTCAGGTGATCCGTTTAATTCCGCTTCCTTTCTCCGAATCTTCGTATGGTAGAGGCCTCTAAGGCTCTCAAAACGTTCAAGTATGGATTTTTACTCCTTTATCTTGAGACGTTGCATACGGTAATTTTTTTTCATTTACATTTGCTGTTTCCAAATGGAATCCGTTGAAACGGATGTCCTTGAAACTTAGAAAGTTTCTTTTGGAATTCGGAGGGGTTAGTGCATCCTCTATTTTTGTGAAGTTTGGGGGCAACAGTGTTGCATTCCCTGGATCTTCAATATGGCCCTGATATTGGGCTTTGTATTGAAAAAATCTTACGTGTTTATTGTCTACTAATCATTTATGAGAGCAGTTTCAAAAAATGAAACGTATAGGCACATGTATATTCAGATAGACATATTCATTTATTGTCTAAAAAATTTCATTCTAAACAGATTGCGTAATATAAAAGCTCTCATAACATGAAATGTTCTAAACAATTTGCTAAGATAAAAGTAAAGGCTAATCAAGCATGTCATCATTTTCGAAGTTGTCAGCTGAAGACTTGACCGGAGCATCAGAGGTTATCATGTTTGTTTCAGCTTTATTTTTCTTGTTCTCTTTATACAATCCTGGTGATGCTGCGGAGTTCGGCACACTCTGGACCAGTGGCCTTTTATGCCACAATTATGGCACTGGTCTTCCCATTCCCTCTTGGGTGGGGGTGCATAATTTTTGTCATTTCTGTGCCACGTGAACTTCCGCGTACTTTCATTATTTCGCTGCTGCTGTACATGGCCCTTGGCATTTTTCTGTTGACCCCCCTTCTGTGGTCTTTCTTTTCTTTTATTATCTCTCTTCTTTTTGAAGGAAGAGGAATAGTGAGCTTCTGGTAGGGGCAGTGCCGGGAGGGCGCATATTGTGAGTGGCGAGAAGAAGCTCTCTGTTTTGCTCGGCCATGAGTAAACATGACATCAGCTCAGAATACTTGGTGAACTTGCGTTCACGGTATTGCTGCATGAGTGTCGCATCTTTTTCATGGAAGGACGTATACGTCTTTTCTAGCATGCGATTTTCTGAGACTTTCTCACCACACAACTTCAGGCGTGAAGTGATGCTAAAAAGTGATGAGTTGTACTCAGCAATGGACTTAAAGTCCTGCAGTCTCAGGTTCTCCCACTCGTATCGTGCCCTTGGGAGTATAACATCTTTCTGATGTTTATACATGTCCTCAAGGGTAGTCCATAGCTCAAGTGGATCTTCGACCGTAAGGTATTCAGCCTTTAAGGTCTTGTCCACATGGCGGCGAATATAGATGGCTTGCGCCTTCTCTATATCGCTAACATTTTCTTTATAAGTCACATCAGCGATGAGGGACTTTGCCCGCAGGTGAAACTTTACATCTAGCTGCCAGCTTAGATAGTTTCTACCTGATGCTTCCAGTACTTCGAAATCAACGCTTGTAATTTTAGCCATTTATCTAGCAGAGCACAAACATGCATGAATTAATAATTAATCAAAGAACATTTTCATGCGGAGGCAATATTTAACGAAATGCTAAATGTGTGGATCGGCCAGTCCTACAAGAAAGAGTCCAAAAGTCCACAGTCCAAATTATACAAATTTGCAGCTTTAAAAATGAAAATACAACTTTGGAAACCCCGTGAGTCCCATATGATATCTCCATCTTCAAGCGTGGCCTCCGTCTTCATGGAAGTTGGTCTTCTTTCTTTGACATTTACATAAATTCCTCACTACAATTTCTCTCAAAAATAAAAGAAAAGTGCGGGAAATAAACTGTGAGACTAAACGGCCGATCCAAAAAACCACATTTAGCAATTCATGCAGAAATATTGTGCTCATCAAAATTTTCATCAGACATTTTCATCACAGGCATCACATGCATTTTAATATTCGCAGAGATGGATAAATAATTTAATCACTTAATAATTATTGGACCACTGGGCAACGTCATACACCGTTAGGTTAGGTTACTAACGGCAGAGCGGTCGTAGGATCTTCCTAATTATTAAGTTTTAAATATAATGCAACAAGCACGCATATAATATCCAACAAAATATACCAGAGATGCAAAGCATGTAAATATGATTTTTGCAGGAAAAAATCATTACAATGCAAGGGTTGTATATTGAATGGGTTTAATCAATTAAATTGATTAGGAGCCCCAAAATAAACATTTTCTTTGTCTGAGGAAAAGAGGTTCCCTCATCATCCCAAAAGCCCCCCAAAAATCCCCAAAAAGTCCTCGCCTGCCCGATATTTGTCCCGTAATTTACCGTGATTTTTCACGAATATTTTGTCCTTAAATCCCCTTTTTAAATTATTTTATAGGCTAGCAAGTTGCCTTTTGAGGCTTGTTAATATCATTTGCCTCCCCCATTTTTTTTCCAGATAAAACAGCCTGCGGGCCTGAAGCCCGCAGTCGGCCTATGGGCTTCAGGCACATAGACTTTTTTTTCATTTTTGTTGAAGAAATCTGACTGTGGGCCTGAAGCCCGCAGCAGGTCTGTGGGCTTCAGGCCCACAGCCTTTTGTGTTTTTTTAAATTAGGGTTTCGGGGGGGGGCGCCGCCGTCGCCCACTGCAGGGGGCGCGGCTGCCGGGGCCGCCGCCCCTTGCAGGGGGAGCGGCCGCGGGGGCCGCCCCCTGCAGGGGGGAGCGGTCGCGGGGGCCGCCGCCCCCTGCAGGGGGGCGCGGCGGGGGCCGCCCCCCTGCAGGGGGGAGCGGCCTCGGGGGCCGCCTCCTGCAGGGGGGACGGCCGCGCGGGCCGCCGCCCCCCCTGCAGGGGGGAGCGCCCCCCCCCCCCCCCCCCCCCCCGTGGGGGGGGGAGGTTCCGGCGAGGTTGGGGGGGTTTCCGGCGACGGCTAGCCGCCGGAGGGTTCAAAATTAGGGTTTTTAACCTAAAAATTGAGTTTTTGGGATGAACGGTCCGTCGTTTTCAAGGCGACAAATAATCCCCATATCGATCTTGCGAGATCTAGGGGAGGTGCAATCATACGTATGATTAAAGACATCGTTTTTACTGTTTTACCTCTATATCCGTCCTCCGGATATAGCGACGGTTGCTCGAAGCCCTACGCGGATGACGACGCTCGATTGAGGAAGCCTTGCACCGCGCTTGTGGATCTCCCGTCTCGCCTTCGCATTCGCATTCGCAACGAAAGAGAAAAAAAATTTGTGGAAAAGAAAAATTTAGAGGCTCGTGCTGATAATGTGGTATGAATCAACTACTGGGGGAGGAGCCCCCAGCTTTTTATTTATAGGCAATTGGGGGAATACAAATATGTGCTTACAATGATATGGGCATATCTCTAGGATAGCCCGGAATCTCACCCAACTACGGTTAAATAACCGTTCACAACAAAAATCAGTTTTTTTAATTTTAAAGTACTTGTGTTTGACATGCTTTTGATTTGGACGTAAAACAAAATATTAATGTTTTGTGTATAGATTGCTTTAGACGTTAGGCTTTAGTTATTTTATGTATTGATCGTCTTGATGGTGCTGATGGTTTAGTATGAATTAATCTATATTTTTAAAAGTTGATATGATTTTTCTTGTGTTTCTATATTTTAAGATTTTTTAATTTAATACACACACATAAACTTATTGTATATTTATTTACTAAAATATTCATTTTTGCATAATCTGCATATCCGCTTATACGCACTTAAACCGCGCGCATAATGAAACAGTCTTTTATAACACTGTCTTTATAACAATAATATCATGTATGTCATAGAATTCAACTCAATAAATAGGACTATATGACATGGGTTTACTAAGTGCATCTTTAGTTTCAGCTTGTTTCTCAACAAGTACATCAAATTGATGTGCAAACTTCTTAAATCCACTAGGTGCATGATTACAGTGACTACATATTCGGCAAAATGTGCAAAAAATTTGTCAGGTTTTAAAAATCAATAGAAAAGTACTTGGGTTTGTGATTCATGAACGCCACCAATCTCCACTCCATCCTTCTCTTCATTACAACTTCAAATCAAATTCCTTTACAAGGAAGCTAAAGATATCATACCTCCAGCTTGGCTTTGGCCTCATTATCAAAAGTCCTGCACAGAATCTCATAGCTTTTCTCAACTCCAATCTAGAAAAAGGATATCAGTTCTTTGCAAATTCCAGACAAATGCAATGGTTAGAGAGACGAATATATACCAGTGGGTCCACTCTTGTTGGTGATATGGTGGAAATTATGTATCTGTAGTGTATTATATTAAAGGATTAGACCTAGATAAACTAAAACAGCTTTTTTGTAACTAGTTACCAATATCATTCAGCAGTCAAATACCTCAGTTTTCTTGTGTAGAAATTCATGGCTGACACATTAGCTTTTTGTACTGTTAGCATCACAGCTCCCATACGATTCTGCAGAACAAAATGAAATGCAATTTTACAGCTTCATATAATGCAAGAATAGCAAGTGCCGAATGCAGAGACTGAGATATTGTAACAACAGAATGATTATGTCGATAATTAGAAGGATGGCAAGAAGACCATATCAACTAGATAGTGAACCTGAACAGTCAATTATACAAGATCCAGATGCCAAAATATCTGTCTCCGTGTAAAGGTCTTCATTTACCTTAAATGCGATGAGCTCAATTAGTTGCATCAGAAACTTCCCTAGTCCCTTCCCTTGAGCACGGGCGTCTAGCTGTAATTGATACACATAAATGACAGGTATGTCTTCTTCAACTATAAAACGATAATGAACAAAACCAACAAAAGGGTCCCCATCACCCATCCATTGAGTACAATGCTCCTCATCATTTGTCCCCACTAATTTCTCATTAAGGGACAAATTCCTAGATTCACGTACAAATATGTATTGTGCTTTTGGAGCTACCATTTCCCTGCGCTTCACCTTCTCTTCAATATGCCACTCTGAAACATATGGACCTTCCATATTGGCCTACACATTTTGATTTAATTTTGTATTAAAATGGCAATATTTAGAAAGCTATAATATGCTTACATCTATTGATGAAACCAACTTCAACATCAAAAATGACAAACACTTACCTTAAGAAGGTTCTGTATGTATTTCTTCATAGGGGAGGAAAGATGTTCACCAGATCCTGTCTCCAAGTGGACTAATAAACCTGGTCATCCAATGGACATGCAAACATTCAGCTACTTGTGGAGTGAATGTCATGAATTCTGACGTAGGATGGAAAGGGAAAGGGATGTGATGGAGATCTGGAGAAGAAGAGAATTGAGGAATTGATAACTTTTCAAGCCTTGCATCTTGCAGATATAATGATCATCGACTCACATAACTTGCAAATGAAGATTTTTCTACCCTTTCGGCCAGGCAACCAAGCCTACTGATGCACTCCAATGTAAAAAAATTGATTTTGAAAAATAAAGAGTTTACATCAAAATTTCAATTTATATTCTCTTTAATGAAAAAATAAACAACTTTGTCCCCTTTGTATAGGCTTACAACTTGACTTCAAAAATTGCATCCAATATGATATTACAATTAAAAAATAACTAAAATACCTAAAATAACTAAAAGACTCAAAAGAACTCAAACTATATCTCAAATAAGATAACTAAAAGACCCAAATAGCTAAAAAAAACTCAAACTCTATCTCAAATATAAAATCTAAAAAATCTTAAAAATGACTATCTCTATTTCAAATTAGATGAATCATCGTCATTCTTTCCGGTTTGAGAATTTCATCACATGATAAATGACGATATGAATAGCACATTTGGATAAAACAATCACCTATATGGTGGCACAAATGAATGGTGAATAATGAAATTTATGATCATCGTTTGTCCTCAAGCTCATGTGAAATACTTGACTCAATCGCATTAGGATCATCACTCAAGAATATGTATGTGATGGATCGCGGGTCTACACCCGCAGGCGAGCCCGTGCCCCTATTGCCGCACCTCAGCCGTGTGCGCCCCCACCTCGAGCCCAATTGACCCGGTTTCTTATTAGTTGAGGGTATTTCGGTAATTGGGTTTAAATGGGGGATTATTCTTAAGCGAGGGCTAGCCGTCGCTAATGTTTTTATGCTATTATTGATATTTGAGTGATTCCATAGATTAGACGAGTGCGAACGTCCTCATATTGGCGTCTTCGAAGGAGGATACACCCATTTTGTATTCAATTATCTAGATTTGTTCTACTTTTCTCTATAAAGATTGCAACTTGTTTCTGGATCTATCATTTTGGTATCAGAGTAACAACGATCCATGACAGCGACAATGAGAAATAAGGATCGAAGCAAAGCGGGAGATGAGAAAAACAATGGAGAGATTGAAGAGATTAAGAAGTCGATGGCGGCAAATAGCGAGGCTATCGCTAATCTAACGAAGTTCATGGGGGAGATCGCGGCGAGGCAAGGCAAAACAGAGGAAGCCGTGACTCATATGGCTTTCCAATTCACGGTCTTTAATAAGAAGACGGGATCGGGTGACGCAAACCCAAGTTCTTCCAAAAAGGTCAACCTTTGGTGAAAGGAAAGGAAAAGGTGGAAGCTTTCGAAGAGGGAATGGATGGAGTCTTCTACAAGACGAGGTACATCACGAATGAAGACGATGAGGATGAGATGGAAGGCCCATGGGGGCACGAGAAGCTCGGGGAAGGCAACCGAACACAAGAGGGGGGAGGCCAAAACCCCAGTTCCAGTGGGGGGCTCGGCCGCCTCCCGATCTGGGCGGGGGGACCCTCCCCCGCCCTCGACGACAGCCGACAGGGCCGGTGGTACCCTGCCAACTTTCGGCAGGGCCCGTCGACCCTGCCAGGGCAGCAGGAAGGCCTGCTGCCCCTCCAGCAGCCCCGACAAGGACTACCATAGGCGCAGCGGGGTCGGGCGACCCCCTGGCTGTCGCCAAGAGGGGAGGCGAGCACGGCCTAGAGCCCAGGGGCTTTTTTGACTTTTCGGGACAGTGACGAGGGGCTGAGGCATATTTTTAGGGCAGGGGGGTGGGCCCAGGTAGGGAACAGGACAGTATTACGGAGTTGGAGGAAGGGTTAGAGACCATTATTACGACGGTGGGGGAGCTATGAGGCTGAGTTTTGCGATGATGCCTGATGGAATGACTTCGAGGGCAGGCATGGGGGTCTCCGAGGGGACTATGGAGGCCGCAGAGGAGGACCACCTAGACAGTATGAGACCCAGGACGAAAGACGACAGCACTATCGCCAACCTCGCCATACAGAGGGTAGGCCCGACCAGGGACACTTTGGAGGGGACTGCAGGGTACGGAAGCTGGAGATGCCACTGTTCAGAGGGGAGGATCTGCATGAATGGATGTTCACGACAGAGAGAAACTTTACAGCACATCACATGACAGATGCTCAGAAGTTGGAGGCAGCAGCCATTTGCAAGGAGGGGAGAGCTCTAGGGTGGTACCAGTGGAAGGAGAGGAGGCAACAGATTCGTTGCTGGGAGGAGTTGAAGGACCTCATTCGGGAGAAGTTCAGGGATCCCCGCCTGAAAAACCTTCACGAGCAGCTATATGCTCTTAAGCAGGACAGACCGGTACTGGAGTACATTGAGAGGTTTGAGACCTTGTCGGAGAGATTACACGGCATCACAGATGAGTCACTAGAGGGCACCTTCATGGAGGGCTTGAAGCCCAGTCTTCGATCCACAGTACGACCATACAAGCCCAGGGGGCTGTCCGAGGTTAAAGAGATTGTGCATATGGTAGAGGATGCCCAGACAGAGGAGAGGAGAGTCAGGAGCAGGTACAGTGGCAAGATACAGCGGTATACCTTGTCTGAAGCAGGAGGAGTGGGGGTCACCACTGGGGCAGGTCAGGATAGCAAGGAGAAAACAGGGGAGAGGAGTAGTGATCCCCAAGCAGGAGGACAGTTCAGGAGGATGTCTGATGCAGAGATGAGGGAGAAGCGTCAGAAGGGTCTAGCGGTTAACTTCAGGCCACAGGTGCGCGAGGCGCAAGTTACAGGTGTTGCTACTGGAGGATGGCGTCGGTTATGAGGGCGTCGAGGACAAGAGCGCTGAGCTAGAGGAGGAGCCCGAGGGCCATCAGCTAGACATGGCAGAGGTGTCCCTTAACTCCTTGGTATGGTTCACACCGAACCACACCATAAAGTTGAATGGGGGATAAGCGAGCAGGAGGTGACAGTGTTGATTGACAGTGAGACGACCCACAATTTCATCTCCAGGAGAGTGGTGGACCAGCAGGCGCTTCAGCTGATCGATTGCGGTAGTTTCAGTGTGATGATGGGAACGGGGAAGAAGGAGAGCAGTCGAGGAGTCTGCAAGGGGGTGGTACTGACCCTACAGAGATGCAGATAATGGCGGACTTCCTGCCTTTAGACCTGGGGTGCACAGATGTCATCTGGGGCATGACAAGGCTATAGACACTGGGGAGATGACAGTGAACTGGAAACTTCTACGGATGGAGTTCCAGGATGAGTAGAGCAGTTACACTACATGGAGATCCCAGCCTATGCAGAGTGGTAATCATTGAAGACCATGCTGAGGACCCTACAGACTGAGGGAGGAGGACACTTGGTGGAGCTGTACACTTTGACAGAGGAGGGGGTGCAGAGGCCAATGAGGAGCAGATCGTACCGGGAGAGGTGCAGCAGCTGTTGGCATAGTTTGAGGAGATTTTCGGGGTCTGCCACCGCCGAGGGACCACGAGCATGCCATAGTACCGCGAGAGTGTGCTTCACACATCAGTGTTAGACCCTACCAGTACCCCTAGCACCAGAAGGATAAGATAGAAAGGATGGTAGCAGAGATGATACAGGTGGGAGTGATTCAGCCTAGTGTTGAGCCCTTTCTCCAGTCCGGTGCTATTAGTTAAGAAGAAGGATGGGAGCTGACGTTTCTATGTAGACTACCAGGCATTAAACAAGGAGATGGTGTCAGACAAGTTCCCGATTCCGATGATAGACAAGCTTCTGGATGAGTTACATGGGGCAGTCGAGTTCAGCAAGATAGATCTCAAATCAGGCTACCACCAGATCAGGATGCAATGAGAGGATATGCCCAAGACGACGTTTAGGACACATGAGGGCCACTACGAGTTCCTCGTCATGCCGTTTAGCTTGAAAAATGCACCAGCGACCTTTCAGCCACTTATGAACAAGGTATTTCATCTGTACATGAGGCGATTTGTACTTGTTTTCTTTGACGATATACTAGTGTACAGTCGCACCTTGGAGGAGCACTTGGACCATCTGCAGGTTGTGTTTATGGAGTTACAGTACCATCAGCTGGTGGCAAACCAGAAGAAGTGCTTATTTGGACAGCCATAGGTGGAGTACCTAAGACATGTGGTGTCAGCAGATGGGGTTGTAGCAGACAGGAGGAAGATCGCGGTGATGTTGGACTGGCGGCGCCCCGCCACTCTCAAGAGGTTACGAGGGTTTCTGAGCCTGACAGGTTACTACCGCCGGTTTGTGGAGGGATATAAGGCGATCCCCTGGCCATTGACCGAGCTACTGAAGAAGGATCAGTTCCACTGGGGGAGGAGGCGACGACAGCTTTTGATGCTCTGAAGAAGGCCATGATTACCGTACCGGTCTTGGCGCTACCAGACTTTTCCATGCCCTTTGTGGTCGAGGCAGACACGTCAGGACATGGGCTAGGAGCGGTGTTGATGCAGGAGCACCGATCCATTGCGTACTTTAGCCAGGTGTTGACCGATAGAGCCCGACTGTGGTCAGTCTACGAGAGAGAGCTGATGGCCATAGTCTTGGCAATTCAGAAGTGGAGGCCATACTTGGTGCGGAGTTTTCTTGTACGCACAGATCGGTGGAGTCTGAAGTATTTACTGGAGCAATGGATGGTAGCAGAGGAGCATCAGAAGTGGATGCGAAAGATGATGGGATACATGTTTGAGATCGAGCATCGACTAGGGCTGGAGAACAAGGCGGTCGATGCCTTGTTACGGCGAGAGGAGGAGGCAGAGTTGGCCGCAATAGTAGTGTCCGTACTCCAGGAATGGGACCACTACAGCTGGAGATAGAGCAGGATCGGGAGCTAGCAGGCACACGAGAGGCTCTTTTGCAGGGATCGACTGAGTTTTCGGGGTATTCTCTTCAGGATGGATGGCTGCTATGTTGGGGGAGAATGGTTCTACCGAGGAATTCGACATATCTACCGGCCATACTCTGTGAGTTTCACAATAGAACCGTAGGAGGACATTCTGGGGTCCTCAAGACGACTGGCGAGTGAGGTCTACTGGAAGGGGATGAAGAAGGCGATGGCAAAGATGGTGGCAAAGTGTGACGTGTCCAGCATCACAAGTACCAGGCGATGTCCCTAGGAGGACTACTAAAGCCGTTGTCATTGCCAGATCGAGTATGTGAGTACCTCCATGGACTTCATAGATAGATTGCCGAAGTCGGGTGGTTATACCGTCATATTTATTGTGGTCGACTGCCTCATCAAGTATGCGCACTTTGTCCCACTTCGGCATTCTTACAGCGATGTGTCAGTGGCAGAGATATTATTAAGGGAGGTAATCAAATTACATGGGCCCCCGAAGTCCATCATCTCAGACAGAGACAATGTGTTCTTGAGTGGGTTCTGGCAGGAGCTGTTCAGGCTGTAGTGGACAGTGTTGAGACGGAGTACAGCCTACCACCCTCAGACCAATGGACAGATGGAGGTGGTGAACATGAGAGTGGAGACCTACCCGTGGTGTTTAATTTCAAAAAATCCTAAGGAGTGGGCTCGTTGGTTAGCATGGCAGGAGTACTGTTACAATACATCATATCACACTGCAGCACAGACGACACCATACAAGATTCTTTATGGCAGGTACCCCCCATTTACTGCATTATGGGCATGAGTTGATACCAGTCTCAGATGTGGAGCAGTATTTGGCAGAGAGGGATCGAATTTTGGAGCTGAAGCTCCATCTGGCAAGGGCTCAACAGGTCATGAAGGCGAGGGCAGACCTATATCATAGAGATGTGCAGTTCGCAGTGGGCGATATGGTGTATCTGAAGCTGAGGCCCTATAGGCAGAGATCCTTAGCTCACAGGAGGAATGCGAAGCTGGCACCGCATTATTATGGACCGTTTGAGGTTGAGGCGAGAGTGGGATCGGTGGCTTACAGGCTGAGACTGCCCCCAGGATCGGTTATTCACCTGGTATTCCATGTTTCACAGCTTCATTAGGCTGTCGGATGCCACACTCATTCCCCCCACCCGACCAGAGACATTGACTGCTGATATGGAGGTGATGCTGGAGCCTGAGGCACTGAAGGGGGGACGCCAAGGGAGCGCGGGAGAGCACCAAGTATTGCTACAGTGGAAGGGATTGCCAGAGCACGTGGGAGGCTATGGACGTGATGATGCAGCAGTTTCCAGACTTCCACCTTAAGGTCAAGGTGGCCATTTGGGGGGAGTATTGATGGGACCCGGGTCTACACCTACAGGCGAGCCCGCGCCCCTATTGCTGCACCTTAGCCGCGCAAACCCCCACCTCGTGGCCAATTGACCCAGTTTCTTATTAGTTGAGGGTATTTCGATAATTGGGTTTAGATGGGGGATTATTCTTAAGCGAGGGCTAGCCGTCGCTAATGTTTTTATGCTATTATTGATATTTGAGTGATTCCATAGATTAGACGAGTGCGAATGTCCTTATATTGGCGTCTTAGAAGGAGAATACACCCATTTTGTATTCAATTATCTAGATTTGTTCTACCTTTCTCTATAAAGATTGCAACTTGTTTCCGGATCTATCAGTATGATGCATGTAAAGTCTTATCATTGGTTCTATGACGAACTCTCCGGTCAATTTTTAATCATCATGTCATCTATAACTGCAAATTCCTATAAATTTTTGTTTGATTCTGTAATAGACTTATGAGTATCATTGTTGATTGCAAGGATTTCAAAAATCGCAAGATACAAAGCACTCAAATAGCTCAAGAATACACTAGAGATAGGATCAAAGCCTAACTCTAAGTAATTCAGATTCATATGACTAGAATATTGAGTTAGTATCTTACTACAGCTGAACCCATTCTTTTGATTTTCAACTATACTCTTAGACCTACAAATGGTCAACTCAGTTTTCTTTCCTCCAGTAAATGCCTGAATTTTATTGGGTGTTTTCCTGCAAATTATATAAATATTTTCTTTTATTCTTCCTTCCTTCTTTACTTCTTTCTCTCTCTTTTTTGTCTCTCTTTTTGTTTTTGTTTTCCCCCGCAGCCTACTCCATCGGCCCAACCCCTCACTTCCCCCTTCTTTTGATTTCTCTTTCTTTTCATTTTCCCCTAGCCCAAACCCCGGCCCAAACAACCGCGGCCCACCGACAACTTAAATCCCCTGCCACCTCTCTCACGGACTCTTTCCCTCTTCCCTCAGGCAAACCCTCGACCCTCTCTCTCTTCTTTCTTCAGCAGAAAGAAAACCCCGCCAACAGCAAACCCGAGCCCCCTCCACTCTCTCCACCTCACTTAACCATCAAACCCTAAAATAAGGAGATTCCTCCATGTAGCTCATCGCCAACGTCAAATCCATCTCCCACTAAATTATTTCGGTGTCGTCTCCCCTCCTCTTGCACGACATCTCAATCTCGAGAATTTCTCACCCATGGTAATTCTACATCCCCCATAATCCCCTTGTGAGCACAAAGGCTCTTTCTCTCCCTCTATAAATCACCATGGTTTTCTAGGTTTTTTGGATTTTCAAATAAATAATTTCTCAAAATAATTTTCGGTTTTTCCTCTTACTCTGTTTTCAGATTTAATCTTAGGGTTTGATTTCATCTCCTGAACCATCGCACGATGCATAGCTCGGGTTCGTCTGACGATCATCGACATATAATAAATCACTTTAGGTTTTAAATTTGGTTTTAAATTTCTTACTTTTTCTTGTGATGATGTTTTGGAGCAAGGCTCGGGTACTCTCGGGGCTTGTAATTCAATTCTGCATAAAATTTCGGTAAGCTCTTTCTTTTGCATTCTTTTAATTCTTCTAATTTTCTTTGTTAATTTTTTGCACTTTTTAATTGTTTTCATTTTTTGCATTTTTCCATAACAAAATGGAGTTATGATCCATTGTCAAGCTAACAATACGAAGTTATAATTCAATTCTACTCTAAATTTCTGTAAGCTCTTTCATTTTCCTTCTTTTAATTGGAATCTATTATTTCATTTACGCGTTAATTCTAGCAATATTTGAGTTAAAAATGGTTCGTAATTGGACCAAGAGATGAGTTACTTTGTAAATCATCAAATGCTTTAAGAAGTTTCTAATGAAATACGAATACTAAAAGCAAAATGATTTGTTATTGAGATCTGGTTAAATTTGAAAACCATTAAATGACTTAAAAAGTTTTATATGAAGTATAAAAGTTAAAAGCTTGTTATCAATCAAAATCTATAAATAGTGGTGATGATTCAAAGTTTACTAGAAATACTATACACTAAGTTCATTTTTTATACCTCTTAATGATGGTTGAGATCATTATTTTACTTTTTTAAAGTTTAACAATTTTTTAGGTAATCTGAGACATGTATCATACATTGACATTTTAATTTCTAAATCTTATTTATATTGATAATAATCAATATAGTGTTTCATACCTTATTGATACATGCACATGTTTAATTGATAGTTTTCCTTTTTCATTTTATCAGTAAAATTTGTCAATTTCGATTTTCATTTAATTTAAGGTATAAGATTTGTAGTCATGTGAAAATGTCATCCACAGCTTCTAGTAAAAATAATCCAAAAGGCAACCATTGCTGGGCATATGTAAAGCAAATGGATAGTAATAGCTCTGCTAAAATTCAATGCAATTATTGTGACCAAATAGTTAATGAAAAAAAACCAATTTTCAAGGCACATCTTGCGGGTAAAATAGGAAATGTTCGACCATGCAATAGTGTTTCGAAAGATGTGAATAATAAGGTGAAAGAAATTATTACGAAATTTGAGAAGGAAAACGAGCGCAAGGCTACCGGCGTTCAGGCTTTAATGGATGATATTAATATTAGCGAGGAAGATGCCTAAGAGTCAGGGTGGTAAAATGGCCCGGGGCCCGCCGGCTCGGCCCGGCCCCAGGGCCAGGCTGGGGAGACCCCCCCGGCCCGGCCCGGCCCGGGCCGGGCCGGCAGAAATTTGCCAACGGGCATATTTCTGCCCATTGCCAAACGGGCAGAAATTTGCCCATTTGGCAACAAATTAGTTTTTTTAATTTTTTTAAACATCCCACACTCTATAAAAACCCCCCTCCCCCCTTATTTCTATACCCACAAAATTTCTACACTCCAATTCTTTAAACTCTAATTCTCTAAACTCCATTTCTCTACCCGGTGCTCCACAACTCTCGCTACTACTGTCTACCGTCTCTACAATCATCAATCTCGCTACTACCGTCTACTGTATCACTACTCCAATTTGCTACATCCGGTCTCTCGCTAATACCATGCAAGCTTCCCTCGACGGTCTCTAGCTACTACCGGGCTCTACAACTCCGGTCATACTCAAACAGGTTTCTGTAGTATAAACTTTAGATTTGCATAATGGCAGGACCGTCTCGATCTAGGAACATCAATATGAATTTTAAAATAGATGATGATACTAATACTGCCGATTATGAATATTATGCTGATTTACTACGTGGTAACTATATGGCTGGTAATAATCCTGATATAGCAGATATTGAAACACAAGAACCTGATAACTATGTGGCTAGTAATAATCCTAGCCCCGTCATGCCACCACCTGCATATTCACATTTCTCGAATGCTACTCACACGTACACAAGTTCACCGGTACAAACATCAACACCTGCTTCACATATGTCTGCACCTACTACACAAACCCAAAAGAAAGGACCAAAGTCCGGTGTTTGGGATCAATTTTCACGTGAAATGTTAAAAGATAGTAATGGCATCGAACAAATTAGTGCCTTTTGTAAGATATGTGAACTAGTTTTGCTGTCGCACATACCGCCGGCACTTCACATCTGCTAAGACACATGAAATCCCATGTTAAAAAAGATGCTAGACAAACAACATTAAATTTATCTTCCTCATCTTCCTCTCTTACTCCTTTCTCATATTCTGTTGAAAATATGAGAAAAGAGATGGCTAGATTTGTGTTAAGCAAAGAACTACCTCTAAATTATGCTGAAAGCCCAGAATTAGAGCGATTACAGAAAAATGCTTTTAACCCTGCATTTAGAAAATTATCTAGGAACACTCTTAGAAAAGATTGTATGACTATTTTTCATGAAGGATAGGCAAATTTGCATCAGCTTTTTATTAATTTAGAATCTAGGATTTCATTAAGTTCTTACATATGGACTACAAAATGGGGTGCATCATACATGTGTCTTACGGCTCATTTTGCAGATCATGATTATATCATTCAGAAAAGAATTATTGGTTTAAAGGTGTTAGAGCATGCACACAAGGGTGTGGTTATTGGTAGGACTTTGCAAAATATTTGTCGTGATTATGATATTGAGCAAAAAATTTTACAATTACTTTTGATAATGCTTCGAATAATACTTTAGCCATTAATTTTTTGCAACGTCAATGGAACCCAGATCTAGATGGGTTAATTTTTCATCAACATTGTGCATGCCATGTGTTAAACTTAGTAGTTCAGAATGGTCTTAAACTTGCTTCTGTTTATCTGGAAAAGGCTAGAAACCTTATGCTTTAATTATAACTAATTCACAAAAAAGAGGGAATATATGCAGTTTTGTCGTAGTAACCAACTGCCTTATAGAGCATTTAAATTTAGTGTCCCCTATAGGTGGAATTCAACGTATCTAATGATACGTTGTATGAGACAGAATAAAACCCAACTTAGTGAGTTTGCAAGTACATACCTTGCAAATGATAGTGATTATGAAATTAGTGATTATGAGTGACTAATTATAGATGAACTTTATGATTTTTTTGAAATTTTCTACTTGACAACAAACAAGTTTTCTGGTGTGTACTACTCCACTTCAGTTCTAGGCTTAGACTAATTAGCGGTGATCTCTGAAGTTATACAAAAACATAGAGATAATGACACGATTAGGACTCCAGACCTTAAAACAATGATAGAACAGATGGAGATTAAACTCCGTAAGTATTGGAATCTTATTCCTTTGCTATACTCTATAGCGAAGGTTTTATATCCCCGGTTTAAGGAGGATGTAGTACTTGACTTCTTAGATACCAACTTGAACCTTCAAGCTGAAGCAGAACAACACAAAGCTAGTTTTAAGAATAGCTTAAGATCACTTTTTGCTGTATATGAGACACGATATGGTAGTTCTGCATACACATCTAATGTTCAAGCATCTTCAAGTGCTCCAAGCAGAGTCCGCCTGCTTATGGGCAAGAAGAAGCAAAGAACATCTGACACAGCTAATGAACTGTCTAGGTATTTGTCAAGTTCCTGTCCATTTTCCGAAGAAGACTTGAATAATGAGAGTTTTGATGTTCTGTCATGGTGGAAACAATATAAGAATAGTTATCCAATTCTTTCCATGATGGCTTGTGATTTTTTAGCCGTACCCATATCCACTATTGCTTCGGAGTCTGCTTGTAGTGCAGGTTGTCGTGTTCTTAGCAACAAGAGGTCACGGCTGAAGCCAGATATAGTAGAAGCGTCGGTTTGTGTGAAGGATTGGTTCAGGGCTGAATCGAGAACCCAATATCAGACCGACCTTTCTGAAGACTCTGAAGAAGAAGAGGAAGAAGAAGAAGCATAGACTTGATATATTTACTTGTATTAGCAGTTTATAACATGTATTAGTTTCTTTTTTTGGCCAATGTATGAGGGGTAAGACTGGCCAACGTATGTCCCCTCCTCAAAAAAAGTTCAATTAATAAAATTTAAAGGTTCAACCTGGGACCTTCGAGAATTTCGGGATAAAACTTTTTGTTATATATTAATTTTTTTCTTGTATTGTTGGTAACATTAACATATACAATTAAATATATATTTTTAACTTACCCGAAAAAATTAGTAGGTAATTAAAACTTTAATTTGAACTATTTTTATTTTTTAATATTTTTGTACAAGTTTAAACATTTTTTTATTTTTACATGTTTATTTAAGATTTTTTAGAATTTTTACATGTTTAAATCTATATTTTAGATTTTTATAAATTAGAATATAAATTTTTTGATTTTTTTGATTTTAGATTATTAAGTTTTTTAAAAAATTTTAATTTTTTTATTTAAACAGCCGACCGGGCCGGGCCCGGCCTAGTTTTGGCCCATCCGGGCCAGGCCGGCCCATGTCTCTTTTGAGCCCGGCCGGGCCGGCCCGGGCGGGCCAAATTGACACCCTGACCTAAGAGGAACATGAAAGCGTGACTGGTAGTGATTGTTCATCACATTCAAATTTTTTTTCTTCATTTAAGAAGATAATGCCAACTGATAAGTTTACAACTAAAACTCTAGAAGAATTGGACGTGGTTCTAAAAAAACAAAGCAAACCACTATCGATTCAAAGCAAAAAAGAAGAGAATGGAGAATACAATTAGATATATACCGAAGTGATTATTTGAAGCAGAAATTTTTTCACTGACGCACCCCTTGGATCACTTCAACAAATTTTGCATGTCATCGGTCAATTTGGACCATTCTTGGAAGCTACAACTCTGTATGAGCTAGGAGGGACATGTCTTAAAAAGGAGATGAAGGAGACACATGAAAGATTAGATCATCTAAATAGAATTGTGTAGGATCCATGTGGGATATACCCTGCACTACTAGGAAACACACACTAGAGGGGGTGAATAGTGTAATGTCACAATTAAGGTAATAATAAAATTCTTACAGATGCAGAATTAAACAGGCAAGACAATTAGCAAACCACAAAAGACAACAAACATAAACACGACAATATATCCTAGTTTGGCTAAGCCTACTCCAGCCACACACTCTTTCCAGAATATCGTGGTTTTGCATTATAAGTCTTTTCCAAGTCAACCCAATACAACACACGCTTTTCCAAGTGCCATTTTTTTCCAAGAGCCACTATTTTTCAATAGCATATCTTTTTCAATATAGCACACAATCTTTTCCAAGATTACCAACCATATTCCAAGGGAATCACCTCTCTTTCCAAAGAAAACACTTCCACAACCCGGAAACTAGGTTTCAACAAATGAAATTAAATAAAATACAATCTTCATATTGCCTTGATTAAATGTACTTACTAGACAAGAAGTGTAGAAACAAAAAAATATTGTTGCCCAAGTGCTTGATATGAATTTTGATGCACTAGTGGACTACCCTTGAGCTTCGGAGATCAAATCAACATGAAAGAAACTTTAAGGGTTTGAGAGAGATGAAGAGATGAAAACTTAGCACTTAGTTTTTAGCTCACAAATGGTCTCTTTGTTGTGTGTATTGGTACCAATAACTCCCTCACAGTGGGGTATAAAAACTATCTCAAACAGGCACAAAAACCAAGAAAACGGAAATAAAAAAAGCTAATGGTTATAAACAGACAGACTTCTAAGCGACCAAACATCTAGAGAATGGTGATCAGACGCCTGAAAAAATATGCAGACATTTGGTCCTCCTTCATCAGACGGCTATCAAGAGATTTCATAAGAAAGAATTGAAAGCCAATCTCCAGTAACATACGTCTGAAGAACACTTGTCTGACGTCTGATGCACTGTTCAGTCGGCTGACAAGTCTTCCGATAGATTCCAAACAAATCTGAAATTGTATTGAAGGAAATAGCAATAAAAAGATAGATTTGGCTACAATTAATAGTGGCAACCACCCTCCCAAGACGCCAAAAGAGAGGACACATGCACTCTTAATAAGAATTATTTCTCACAATTCATTAATCAAGCATAAAGGAAGATGGCCGCTAACCCTAGCTTAAGAATAAAACACGTCTCTAATCTAATTACAAGTTTACCATTAAAAATATAAAATAGTTAGAAAGAGTTGAAAACGCCCCTTTTGCCTCAAATCAGGTTCGGCCGGCCTTGCACGTGCGGCTGTCTAGTCCGCCTCCTCTGGTACACGCAAAGCCCACCACTGCTCCCTCGCCAAAGAGACACATTGTCCTCAAGGTGGAAGTCTAGAAATTGATGTGCCCAAATGTCCAGGGACTCCCACATGCTCTCGTGTTCTGGTAAGCCCTTCCAATGCAATAAAACTTCTTGCTCTCCAGTACTTCCTCTATAAACTCCCTTCAACTCCTTAAGTTTCAATCTCACCTTCATATCATCTATCAATGTCTCCAGAAGCGTGGGCGACGGGGTGTGGTTTCCAATAGCCTGGTGAAGCTGAGATACATGGAATACTAGATGAATCACCGATCCTGGGGGAGCCTCTTCCTGTAAGAAACTGGTCCCACACTGACCTCGACCTCGAAAGGTCCAAAATATCTCGGTGCCAACTTCTCTTTTGTTCTGTGGGCCAAGGATCTGTGCCTGTAAGGTCTCAGCTTAAGGTACACCTTGTCCCCAATTACAAAATGCACATCCATGTAGTAAAGGTCTGCCCTCGTCTTCATAATATGCTGGGCTCTAGTCAAATAGAGCTTCAGCTCCTCCAGAATCCGATCTCTCTCGGCCAGATACTGCTCCACCTCTGATACCGGGGTCGTCTCCTGACCATAGTGTAATAAGTGTGGAGGATCTCGGTCATAGAAAACCCTGAATGGTGTCGTCTGAGTTGCAGTGTGATAAAATGTATTGTACCAATACTCTGCCGATGCAAGCCAACGGGCCCACTCTTTGGGATTCTCTGATATAAAGCACTGCAGATATTTCTCAACGCTCCTGTTGACGACCTCAGTTTGGCCATCTGTTTGCGGGTGATAGGCTGTGCTCCGTCTCAAAACTGTACCCTGCAGCCTAAAAAGCTCCTGCCAGAATCTGCTCAAGAACACCTTGTTCCTATCTGAGACAATGGACTTTGGGGGCCTATGCAGGCGAATGATCTCCCTTATAAATACCTCTGCCGTCGACACTGTGATGTAAGGATGCTAAGTGTGCATACTTGCTGAGCCAGTCCACCACAACAAATATATATGTGTATCCCCCCCCCCCCCCCCCCCCCCGACTTCGGCAATCCATCAATAAAATCCATGGAAAGGTCCTCCCACACACATTCAGGCAAGGACATCGGCTGTAGTAACCCCTTGGAGCCATCACCTGGTACTTATGACGTTGGCAAACGTCACACTCTGCAACCATCCTCGAGACATCCTTTTTCATCCCCTTCTAGTATACCTCTCTCGCCAATCGTTGGTAGGTCTTAAGGACCCCCGAATGTTCTCTTACGGCACTACTGTGAAACTCCTGGAGTATGGTCGGAATACATGTAGAAGTCCTCGGAAGCCTTGTTAGTAAAAAAACAAGAATTTTTATGTTTTTACGTTTAAACCCCGTCTAAAATGGTTCCCGTCCATTTGAATTATTCGGAAAAATACGCGATTTTTTAGGGGTTGACGAACAAACGGGTTTTATTCCCGTATTGCGCATTTTATGCGTTTTAAACGCGTTTTAGGGGCACTTTTAAATCATTTTGAACTATGATTTAATGATCATACTTTGGTTTAGTGCATCTACACTGAATATAATAGTATGATCATGTCATTTTGGTTAAAACTATGAATACAATTTAAATCATGAATATAGAACTTATTTTACTCTTATTTCATATTGATATTGTTGATTTTTAAGTTATTTGGATGAATGATATCTTGACAGTATTCGTATTTTTAGTTGCGTTTTTTATCTAGGTTAACGAATTAAACACAATTTAACCCGTTTATGTATTATTCCCGTATTGCACATATTTGACCGAATTTTTGACCAAATGTCTTTTGAAATTGATTGAATTAAACACGTTTTATTCACGTCCCGAATATTTCCCTTATTACGTATTGCTAACAAGGCTCGAAGTACCAAGCGCCCCAAATGTAGTAGCCGTCCATCCTGAATAGTATAAACCGGAAGTTATATAGATCCCTGCAATAATGTCGCTCGTATGCCAGCCAACTCCTGATCCTGCTCAACCTCCTGCTGCAGTGGCTCCCAATCTTGTAGTATAGAAACTGCCAAGGCTACCAACTCTATGTCTTCCTTCACAGTGAAAGGGCGTTAGCTGCCTTGTTCTCTAATCCTGGGCGATACTCAATCTCAAACGTGTAACTCATTAGCTTTCGCAGCCAATTCTGATGCTCCTCTGCTACCATACGTTGCTCTAATAGATATTTGAGACTCCCCTGATCCGTGCGCATCAGTAAACTCTTTCCCAACAAATATGGTCTACACGTCTGTTTGGATGGTACGATGGAAATTAGCTCCCTCTCGTAGACCGACCACAGTCTGGCTTTAGTTGTCAACACATGACCGAAATACATTATAGGCCACTAATCCTGCATCAACACTGCTCGTAATCCATGCTCCAAAGCATCCGCTTCCATCACAAAAGTTCTAGACCCTGTAGTACTCGACCAAGTACTTATGAGCTCGGGCCGAGTCTATTTCAGCTCGGGCCGAGCACAAATTTACTCGGACCGAGCTAACATTGCAGTTCTCCTTACGATCTTTCGTATCTGTATCGATCAACCGAGAGATGACTGCTCGGTCGAGTTGCCTGTGCCTCTTCCACCAGTCTTCATGGGCTGTCTCCTGCTGCACTCCACCTTCCTCCTACTGACTTGCCTTTGTATCTAACCTGCACAAACTGGGAATTTATCAATTCTAGGACGGGTTTCCCTGGCAACGACACCAAAAACTTGACGCACCTGCAGTCTACACCTAGGATCCACCTGGCGGTGTCACGATCCCCAGGCGTAATGTGGCTCCTAGGATAAGACTTCGGGCTCAATCCGCAAGCGAACGGTGTCAAGTTGTAGCATAAAAGATAGTCGAATCCCACAGGGACGGTGATAGTGTCTATGATAATCTCAGTCTATTTCTAAATCTAGAAGTAGTGTAGCGGTCGGAGTGAAAGCTTTGGGTTGAATGTTGTTGTTGTGTAATATAATAAAAAGGACTAGGGCTTTAGGGATCACCGCTAGGATCGTTGGGGGTGGATGTTGGATAGGTTTCTCACGTTGCATTAGGGCTAGGGAATTAATCCCCCAATTCGTACCACTCTCGTGGGTTAGAATTGGGGGGTAGTTCGATGGCTCTCGTTGACGCAATGGCGGTAGCCGTCAACGTAGCGGTATAGTTCGTCGATGGATCCCCTCAAGGCGCGAGCCGGGCATGGTCACGTGCCTTAGTTGGATCCACCGATTTCCCTATTCGAATCCCTAGATACCCCTTAAGCACATCAATTCGAGAGACCGTGGGCATGATCTCAGTACGGGTTATCTACGGATTCGGTAGGATCTACCGAAATACAACCCTAAACCCATAATTCAACGTTGGGATCCGGATCTACATTTTCCCCCTAAAATCCTAGGGTTAACCCATCAGCCCTAGAATGGATCTACTCACTCATGATGATAGGAACGCACAAAAACATCAATTTCGCAGAGGAAAACATTTTAGCAATAAAGAAATTAGGGCTAAAATAACTTACAACGAGAGCGAACGAAGAACAGATCCAGAAAAGAGTAATAAACACCAATCTTCAATTATCGATCCAGAAATTAGCTACAAGAATTAATCCAAAAATATTCTTCCAAGAAAGCGCTCCAACTCCTCTCAAAAATTCCAAAAAACAAAACTCAAAATGAACTCCTGCAGCCTAGCCCGCAATCGCGAGCTTCAGCTGCCTAAATCGCGTGCATCGCGCGTTTCAAAATCTTTCCAAAAAATGCCCTGGGAAGTGCCGATCGAATAGGCTACTCGGCCCAAGCATCTGTTGCTCGGTCAATAATCTGGCACGTGTAGCTTGCTGCTCGGCTGCTGGAGAAGTTGATACGGACCGAGTAGGACCTACTCGGTCAACTGCTCGGGTGCTGCTCGGGGGCCCACTCGGGGCGTGAAATCTGCGACCGCTCGGTCGAGCAGATGGGCTGCTCGGGCCGAGTCAGCCTGTATCCGCTGCATCTCCAAAGATGACATGGCTCGGTCCGAGCAGCAGGCTGCTTAGGCCGAGAATTTTCTGGGAAACTAATCTGCAGCAACAGGGGCTTCTCTCTCTCTGTTATCTCTCTTTCTTCTCTTCCTTCTCTCTTCCAACAGCTCCGAGAACACGGCGAACTCCTCCAGAGCCCTGCCAACAAGCTCTTGAGCGCGTCGGATGTGTCTATACCCAGGCGGGGTCCAAATCGCTCCAAAATCCCTGAAAACTCAAAATATACTACGAAACTCGAAAGATCGTCAGAAATACCGAAATCGCAGTAAAAAGTGGGATTTGGACGCGAAAATTATATGCAATGCAATGGGAATATGATATGAAAATGATGTAAAATATGGACACATCACCCCCGCATCCTGATCTGGTGGTAGCTTGATTTGAGATCTATCTTCGTGAATACGCCCCCCCGTGCAACTCATCCAATAGCTCATCAATCACTAGTATGGGGAATTATCTGGCACTGTCTCCATGTTCAGTGCCCTGTAGTCTATGCAGAAGTGCCAGCTCCCATCCTTCTTCTTCACCAACAGCACCAGACTGGAAAAGGGCCTCACATTGGGCTGTATCACACCCGCCTATACCATCTCTACCACATCCCTCTCGATCTTGTCCTTCTGTGCCTGTGGATAATGATATGGCCTCACACTGATAGGAGACACACCCTCCCGTAGGAATATGGCATGCTTGTGATCCCTCGGCGGTGGTAGTCCACGTGGCTCCTGAAAAACCTCCTCGAACTGCTCCATCTGTTGATGTACCTCCCCTGGAATGCGTTGCTCCCTGCTGTCCTTAGCGCCCCCTCTCCTGTCAGCGAATATAACTCCACCAAGTATCCACTGCCTTCCGTCTGGATGGTCCTCACCATGGTCTTCAGTGAGACCAGTACTCTGCATAGGCTGGGATCTCCCTGTAGTACTACTGCTCTCCCATCCTCCTGGAACTCCATCCTGAGAAGTTTCCAGTTCATTGTCCTCTTCCTAGCATCTGTAACCAAGCCATGCCCAGAATGCCATCGTTACTCCCCAAGTCTAGAGGCAGAAAGTCAGCTATCACCTGCACCCCCTGTAGTGTTAGCACCAACCCTCTACAAATCCCACGGCTGCTCTCCTACTTCCCCATCACCATCACGACACTGAAGCAGCCACAATCTGTTACCTAGAGCTCATGCTGGACCACCACTCATCTGAAAATGAAATTGTGGGTCGACCCACTGTTGATAAGTACTGTCACCTACTGGTCGCCGATATGCCCCCTCAACTTCATGGCATGGTTTAGTGTGAACCCCACCATAGAGTTAAAGGAAACCTTCGCCACGTTTAATTGATGGTCCTTAGACTCATCCACCTCAGTGGTCTCTCCTCTGCATCAGCCTCGTCGTCCTCATCTTCCAATAGCAGTACCTGGAGCTTGCGCCCCGTGCACCTGTGGCTTGGTATGAAACGCTCGTCGCATCAAAAGCATAGGCCCTTCTGGCGCTTCTCTCTCATCTCTGCGTCAGTCATTGGCCTGAACTACCCCCAACCTGCGGTGTACTACTATTCTCCCCACTCTTCTCCTTGGTGGCAGGATCCGCTCCCATAGTGACTCTCTGCTGCCCACCTGTCGATGTCTGACTACGAAAAACTAGGCCGCTCCAACCACCCCTAGCCTTCCTCTCCTCCATCTGACAGTCCTCAGCCATCTGAGCATACTCCATGGCCTCCATCAGACTCTGAGGCTTATGCATGTGCACTGCTGCTTGTATAATGGCATTCAGCTCTTTCATGAAGGTGTTCTCTATTGTCTCGTCAGTCACTCCGTGCACCTGTCTTGTTAGGGCCTCGAACCTCTCAAGAGAATCCCGCATTGTACCCTCCTGCCTAAGTGAAAGCAGCAGCTTCCTCACATTCACCAAATGGTGATCTCTATATAGCATTGGCAGTAAATCTGTTAGCCAGTTATAGTGTAGCACCTGTAGCACGTCACTAGACCAGAGCTACGTATCTTCTGCGCTGCCTCAAATGGTCAATATTATAAAGGATTATCCTCCATGTTAAATGTATTTATAGATGCAGGTTACAGATTATCGTGATGTCAACAGACTTTGGGTACAGGTTTTACCCACGAAGGAAATGCTATCTCCTGGAGATCTGCAAAGCATGCGACTAAGGCAACATCATCCTACCATTCCGAGAAGCTCATCATCCAAGAAGCAAATCAAGAGTATGCATAGCTATGCCCTGAAGTACCTTACAGACACAGTGACGACTGGGTCAGAGACTAGAGACATGGAGCTATCTACCAAGAATGCAGACCATGCTACTTTCCTAGCCCATCCTTAAGGAAGCTACATCAAGAGCGATGAGACAGAGCACACCTTTTCAGAGGAGCTCCCATAGATTCAGTAGCTGCCATATATGAGCGATACTTGTATAGATGAGCAGTGCTTGTATTTTGTATTTATTCTCGAAATGTTGTAGATGAGACTGATGTATGGCTACCTAGGGGATCTACAAGCCTGAAGCTTGTACAAATCAGGGGGAGTTAAATGTAGAGTTGTACTCTTTTTCCTTAACTATGGTTTTCTCACTGGGTTTTCCATAGCCAAAGGTTTTAATAAGACAACCACATTAACTCTGGATCCAGAAGTATCCACCTCTAGTGCTATCCATAGAACATGGGAAGTTAAAGAGACTTGTAGTCTCTAAACCAGGATCCAGAAGTATCCACCACTTGTGATACTCATAAGCAATATGAATCCTGAAGTATTCTTTGCAGGGATGACACTGAATCTCATTTGTTTGATGACTTCATATGTCATCATCCTTCGACCTAAACCGCACACCACATCATATAGTTGATAAGAGGATGTTGGGATGGTTCTCGATCTAAAACCCCCGACGCTCAAGTCAGGTCTGAGCTACTAATAATTGAAGTAGAAATAGTACTTGTATAATTTTAACAACATATACCTAACCATATAAAATACCATGTATAGAACCAAACTATAAGGAAACAATGCTAGGATCTCTAATTTTATTAGAAATTAAAGTGAGGTGGTAGGTAAGAAAGGGGAGATAGATCGAGACCTCTTTCCTTTTTTTCTTCTTCTCTTTGTTGCTGCTCTGAAGTCTCTTGCTGTTGGTCTCCATTTGTCGATTCATCGCACTCCCAATGAGTCTCAGCAGCTCTCAGACTTTCACTTAATATTAGAATTGAAAAACAAAGATGAGAAGCCAAAAAGAAAGAAACCAGAAAGCCCCCACCATTGGTGATTTTTTTGAAGGTTCTTTCTGTGATTCCTCGCAGGCGAGCGAATAGGATGGGGAGAGAGGGGGCGAGAGAGAGGGGGGTTTGAACTACAAGAAGTTTGTGTTGGGAAATATATGCCCTCGAGGTCAATTGTTTATAATTGGGACATCTTGTTCAAAATGATAGTATGCTATTTGGTAATGTTTATCTGGGTATGATTATAAATGTTTGTCTGTATTTTTTTCGTAGATAAAGTACTAAGACTTAATACGAGCTTGAACATGTATCGAGACGAGGATCACAATCATGGAAAAGTGTCTCGACCGCTTGTAGCATAAATCTAAAATTGTTCGTAGTTGTAAATGTAACGAGAAAGGACATCGATGCATCAGATAGACTATTGTGTGCTATGTCTGCACTAAGTGTTGGTGCTCATGATCTCATGATCGTTCGATTTAGGAAAATCAGAGACGAGACACATGTACTCATAATAGATTGAATTCACTGAACGACCCAATGAGAGCTGTTACATGGATAGCACATACAAAATTGTCAATGGTAGCTCTCAAGTGATTATAGACAAGCTGGTCCTTTGACATGAGATCATTGTACGAACATGTGCGTGAATTGTGTCACTTAGATCTCTGACTTAGTTTTGAGGTAAGGCCTATCGAACGATCTTAGGTTGGGTGGCACTTGAAGTGTACGATGGGAATATTGGCTAAGAGGGGATTCATCACTCCCATATATGGGGAGTTAGTGTCACTGAATCAGTACAGTCCTTAGCGAAAATCATTGGCCGAGGTGTGTTGGATATGATCCAACAAAGACAAGCTAAGATCGAACGATGCTTATCGATCACGAAGTTATTATGTGTTGATAGTCAACCATACCCTAGGCTTTGCAACGACATAGTGTTGACAAAGGGATTAAAACTACAGAATTCATATTTAATATATCCAAAGGTAGTCCTGACAATGTTTATGTCAAGGGACAGACCACGTAATGATGATACCGAAACAGGGACATCAACTGTTGCTTGCGATTCATGTCATCTGTGGCTAAGAGTCCCACCTATAGTAGGGTCAGGCTATAGGGTCTCACATAGGCTTAGATCCTCGTCTAAGTAATAAGAGGAACATGCATATGATGCAAGTGAATTAAGATGGTTGCAATTAGTTACGAAGAGGATTCCAGTCACATATGATATGACGCGAAAATCAGGCCATTCAAAAGTATAGAAAAGTCAAAACAGGGTCCCAGACACCATTGCCTGAGCCCAAGCACAGACTCAAGCTAGCCCAAACCATTGTCTTGGGCTAGCCCAAGTTTAACTCGAGCTAAGCCCGTAAAAATGGACTCAGGTGCACCCAGGCTTCAGCCTGGGTGTGCCTTGGGGCCATCCCAAGCGAGCATGGGCTTAACCCAGGCACTGGGCTGCTAGGCTGCTAGCCCAGGCTAGTGCCCGAATTAGGCATGTGCCAGACCCGTATAGGTTCCCAACTCAGCAGGTTCACCCGAACCAAGCTGGCGACTGATCCGGGTGTACTAGTCTGGGTGCGGCTCGTAGTGGGGCCCACATCCGTGCGGATTGTTTTCGGGGTAGTTTTTTGCAAACTTTTAGGCCTTGTTTGAAGGTCAAACGACCTTAGATATGAGCATCGTTTGTTTCTATGGGATCTTTGGTTGACGCACTTCAAAATTATATATCATTTTGCTTCTTAGGCTTAACAGATAGGGTGAATTAATTACTCAAAGATTAGTCCCTAAATGGGAAAATCTTGAGTCAATTTGAATTCTAATTTTTTAGTACCAAACCAGTTGTGTTACTAATCTGAAGGCTTAGCTCATCCTATAAATATGCTGCTCATCTTCCTCCTAAACTTACACCAAGCCTTAATCAAAGGAGCTCTTCCTAAATTATTTGAGCGAACTCTGATTAAAAGGCGATCAAATATTTTTCCTCTTTATTCCCTCTTTTAGGTTCTAACAAAACTTGAAGAAAGTTCGGATGTGATCCGAAGCTTGAGGCGGGGATTCAGCTAAGGTTAAACTTTTTGGGTGCAAATGGTCAACTCTAAGACGAGGTGCTGCAATCACTTCGGGAAATCACCCTAAGGAAATTGTTTTTATGACGGCAAAAATCATAAAGTATGTTCTTTGTTTTATCAGTAAATATTTTAGATCTATATTTGCGAGATCGGTTCGCTCTTCTCCTTAGATAGTAAAGATCATGCAATGATTTAATTCATTTTCATAGGTTTTTTATAAAATGTGCTTTTATGGTTTTTCTTCTTTTGCTATTTCCCATGTCTGTTAAGCCTATTGCTAGATGATGGGGAAATGCATATTGAAGCCTGCTCAAAACCCCTTCAGTGGTATTAGAGCGCCATGTTTCATCTAATTTTTTGCTATTTAATACAAGCGTGTGGATGATGTGTTGTATTTCAGTTGTGACATGTAAAGCTCTCTAGTTTAATTTTATGTAATTTATAGTGCCTGCGAGCACTCATTTTTATGTAATTAATTTTAAGACTTTTGCCTCACTTTGTAATTTATTATCTTTCAAAAGGAATGTCCTTTTGCAAACGTATAGTAAATTTAGGAAGCGAAGCAACCGAAGTTGCTAAGGACGGAATTTGAGATGGGCCAAAGAGGTGCTTTGCAAGGGGTTGCTAGGTGGTGGTCGTCCTACTTGGACTATGTAGTTGCCTTAATTAATTAGGGTGTACTAGATAGCTTACATGCATTCTGTGATGATTGTAATTTATTTTTACGCGATGGATAAATTGCAATATTTTTCGGATTTCATGGCATGACATATAATTTTATATTGCAAAGGTCCTACCGATGCTCTGACATAGTTAGTTAACATATGGTGATAATGTGGTCCCATTGCCTTGTGCAATAATTATATGTGATTTTGATTTTTTTTGAAAACCGTTTTCGAAAATTAGACTTCTTTTCTGATATAGGATAATTGTGTGGGATGTCTGTGCTGTGATGTGATAAATTCTTAAACTATTAGTCTTAGGAATTGCCTAGAATTAGGATTTACTATTCAATGAACCCATAAACATATCAATGAAGCATAATTTTGATACTCGCTGTTCTTAAGGAATCCGCAAACCGGTGTCTAGAATCGTTTGGTGTCTAGGCTGGATCACCCTAATAGGGCTTGCCCTAGCTAGGGGTAAGTGATCATATCTGGTCAAACCTACCTGGCTGTGTTCAACTGGATCAATCTTGAACTCCAATTGTCAATAATGCAGACATTGATTATATTATAGTCAATTATTTTAATAATCCTTTTCAGGGTTACCCATAACCATCTTGCTTTTGGAATTATGTAACTGGGGATTCCTGTTATAGTTGTTGGGCTACATCTAAGCTATATTATGGCTATCTTTTGGAAACCATTTCCATTATACGTATAATGTAGTTCAGCTTAACCCAAACTGTCGCGTCATGAACATACCCGAGCACCGGTGTAAGTTAGGACTGAAGAAGAAAGCAATATTCCGACTAGACTAGGCATTATAATTTGTTGGCATACACTCAAGATCATAAGTGACTAGGGGTAAAAACATATTAAGGGAATAACATATGATGTGATTGATGAAGAGTCACCTACCGATCACAGGGCCGAGCAACTTGTTGGCCTACACTTAATGTTGTGAAACTCAAGGTGGTTGGGTCCCTTTCCCACTAAATGTCAATATTCGTTCAATCTCTATGGGTTGAGATGATCGCTAAAATAGTGGTTATAGTTAGATAAAAACATATCTATCTATATTTAAAATTGATGAAGACATGCTAAAATTAGGTTCTTTGTAGCAATGTCATCCAGACTTAAGCTTATTTTAAACAAGAATATGCTCA
Organism: Scilla litardierei; assembly: GCA_030789695.1. Lineage (NCBI taxonomy): Eukaryota > Viridiplantae > Streptophyta > Magnoliopsida > Asparagales > Asparagaceae > Scilla > Scilla litardierei. The sequence goes on along the minus strand of CM061138.1, from coordinate 152,132,658 downwards.
CTTGTAATAATTATGAATACTGACTCAGAAATATCAAACTTGCACTTTCTTTTGAAAAAATAAATTATGTCCTCAAAGACCCCATGTCTAAAGAACCATCTAATGGGGCTAAAGCTAAGATTGTGGAATCTTATAAGTAATGGCTCCTAGATGACGAAAAAGCTCACTGTCTTACTCTAGAGTCTATGGATAGTGAGCTCTAAAGGCGACATGAACATATGGATGTTCGTACTATTTTCTCAATACAACACAGTTGTATGGGAAATAATCTCGGGCTGCAAAGTTCGAGGCTTTATGTAAACTCTTTAACATAAAGATGAGTGGGGGCACGATGCAAGACCATGTACTCAATATGATTGTGGGCATAGAGGATTTTTGCAGAGCTTAGTTTCGAATTGGATCATGAGTTGTCTATGGACTTGGTCTTGAATTCTCTTACCACAAAATTTTCCCAGTTTATAAGTAGTTTTATTATGAAGAAGATCGAGGTTGAACTTTCTAAACTCCTCAATATGCTTCGATAGTTTGAGGATGGCTTGAAGGACAAGTCTCATGCACCGGTTATCGATTCTTCATCTTCCTCCAAGCCTGAGGGCAAAGGAAATAAGAAGAATAAGGCAGGTGGCATCGGTCGAAGCAGAGTGTTATTTTTAAATGCATTGGAGGAGGAACTGCAAGACGTTCCTGGATCAAAAGAATGGTCATACCGATGCCTCAACTTCAGGTATAATTGTTATACAAAGTATAATCCTTTCAGTGACTTCTAAATGCATGGTATTTGATACCATTATGGTTTCCTCACATTTGTAATTGGTTTCAGGGGCTGAGAAGGAATATAAGACTTAAAAGGAAGAGGTCGTTCTCAAGGTCGGCAATGGAGCAAACTTTGTTGTTGGGGCCATAGAAGACATCTGACACACCTTAGCAAACGTCGCCAGCTTGCTTCTAAAGCAATACTATGTTCCTAATTTTTCTATGCAATGTAATCTCCGTCTCGGCTTTGGCTAGAGATAGAGATATATATATTTACAATCAATGAAAAGTTATGAACTTATTTCTTTGATGGTAAAATTGTTTGAATTTTGCATTATAGTCTATATACTTTGTATGATGATGATGTATTAAGTGTTAATACATGAAAATACAATGAAACAAATGAAACATATTCTGACAAAGTAGACTAGGTCATATCAAAGAGAAGAGACTTAGCAAGTTACATAAAGAGGGATTTTTAGGCCTCTCGAATTATGAGTCATACGTCACTTGAAAATCTTACCTCTAAGATATAATAACCAAAACTCCTTTTATAGGACAAAGGGAGAGAGTTAGTGAACTCTGGGGTCTCCTATATTCAGATGTATATGGATCTATGTCTATCTTAGCCAAAAAGGGTCGTTCATACTTTGTTATGTTTACTGAAGATCGCTTTAGGTATGGACACATGTTCTTGATGAAACACAAGTCTAATATTTTAGAATGATTTAAAGAGTATCGTAACGAAGAAGAAAAACAGATTGGTAAATAGTATTAAACCTTTCGATTTGATCGAAAAGGAGAATACTTAAGCCATATGTTTCATGCGTACCTAAAAGAGAATGCGATTATCTCTTAAGTCACGCCTACCTACACACATCAACATAACGGTGTGTCGAAGAGAAGGAATCACACTTTGTTATACATGGTGCAATCCATGATGTATGATGCCGAGTTGCCAACCTCCTTCTGGGGCTATGCCATAGAAATTACTGCATATACTCTCAATAAGGTTCCCTTCAAATCGGATGATAAGTTTGTCTTGTGTAAATTCATTGGGTACTCAAAACATTCTATGTAGTACATCTTCTACCACCCTGAACAACAAAGACTTGTTGTCTCCAAACATGCCACCTGTCTAGAAAATGAGTTCCTTATGAAGGAAGATGTAGGTAAGGCAGTAGATCTAGACAAATGTCCAGAAGGAAAATTAACACATGAACATGTGTCAGAATCAATGGGAGAGGCATAACATGATATTCTCCAACCAGTCGATGGGAAGTCTTACAGGATTCCTCGAGCCCATAAGAATGCTACAGTTTTCTTGTAGATGGAGGAGTCGAGGATAACATCATAGTTGATGATGACCATGCCAGCTTTCAAGAAGCCATTCAGAGTAGAGACTCTGAGAAGTTGCTTGATGCAATATATCCGAAATGTACTCCATGTGCATTAATAAGGTATGGACCTTAGAAAACCTGCCCAATGGAAAAGTTCACATTGGCTGCAATAGATCTTCAAGGAGAAAGATCGATGTAGATGAAAAATTAGGAACGTGTAATCCTGGGCTGGTTGCAAATGTTCTCGCTAGTAGCCATGCACAAGTCTCTTTGAATTACACTTGCTATCGCTTATGACCATGAAAACTGGCAGAATGATGTAAATGTTACATGACTCAGCCTGTAGGTCTCGAGGTCAGTGGGAGTGAAGAGAAAGCGTGTAGACTGCATATGACCAGTGTCAATTCTTTAATTCTTCCTCTTATTGTACATGGATGACATTCTGTTTGATAATGAATAACATAAAGCTGTTGAACTCTATCAAAAGGATGGCTGTCAAACAAATTCTCCATAAAGGACTTGGGAGAAGCATCATTTGCACTCGGTGTAAAACTCTATAGAGATAGATTTAAAAGGATGCTGAGTCTCTACCAGTCCAAGTACATTAACACCATGCTAAAATGGTTTAGCCTGGTAAGTGCTGTTAGGTCATGGATTTTTAGACAAATATAGTTCTGATGATGATCACAATATTATGTTGTCGCTAATGACTTTTAATGTTTTAGTCTCATGTTTAACAATTGAAGAATATCATTTTGTAGACTAAAAGCTTGGTGAAAGGATGGTCATCAAGAGGAGCATTGGCATAGCTTAGAGCTTAATGAAAGGAAGCTCATCAAGAGGTGCCAAAGATTGGAAGATGATGGGGAGAATCAAGTCTACTCAAGCTTGAAGAGTAGTGCACTTAGAAGTAAATGAATGTAATCCATGTAATATTTACATTTATGTCTTTTACTTCTTTGTGTGAGTTAGGTTGCCTTGATTAGATGGTCATACTCATTCATGCATATTCATCTTAGTGAACCTTAGGATCATTATAGAAACCAATCCAATAGGTTCTCCATGCCAAAAACTCAGTTGGAGTTTTTGGAATTCCAACAGGAGCCTGTTGAAGGCATGCCCGGTGAATGGTGGTTTACTAGGTGCCTGGCCATCCTTCGCAGGTGGCTGCTATGCACTAGCTCAAGTCAATTTTCTTGACTTCATACTTGATCATTTGGTACTGACGACTGAAGTACAATTGACATGCGCTTCTTAACTAACAGGCGGCTGAACTTTGTTCTATAGTCGCCTGGTTCACATAAGTGCGTAAGTTGTCATTTTCTGCTCTAATCCTCCTTTGCTCCAGTCGTCTGTTGAAGCCTTTACAAGTGCCTGCACAGTGATACGGGCGCTTGTGTAGTCTTCTACAGCTGCATGTCCTGGGTCAGAACCGTTGGATAAAACTAGCTGTTACAATAGGCGCCTGACTCTTTGCCTACAGGCGCATGTCCTAGCCGTTTCAACCAAAAACTAGTCGTTGCTTATTGGGGTTTTCAGGCATTTTGCTTGGGTTTAATGGGTTATTTTTGAAGGGTTTTGGCGAACCCTCAGAGCTCAGATCTGTGCACGTCCTAAGTCGGACGGGCCACAGAGGCATAAAGTGCAGCAGAAAAATAAAACATGCTAGCTAAACATTTTAGCTAGGCCCTGAGAGAGCTAGAACTTAGCCCGATCTATGCCAACTTGGGGTGGATCTAACCACCCCAAGAGGGACCTATCTTACTGCGACGAAATTAAATTACACTGAAAAGCTTTAAAGAACATACCCGGAATCTCAACCCTGGGCCGGGCAAAATGTACCGCACCGGCTTCTTACACTCCTCATAGCCGAACCGCCTTGACTCGATCCACCCGAGCCACCTCGCACCTTCGAACTGATCCTCCCGAGGCGACACCTGCCTCCGAGCCAATCACTTGCGGTAGAAGGTTTCACTTAAGCAGACCTGCGTCTTAGACATCTGGATCCGAATCCAAACCCCCTCGTAGTACTTGCTAGGACCTGACAGGATATTAGGAAGAAGAGAGGAAGAATAGTTTAAGTCGTAGATCGAGCTCGCTCAAAATTCAAAGCTACTCAATCGAAGACTTGGTGTGTTGTTCAATGAAGAGAGTGCACCCCTATTTATATAGGGAGTCGGCACCTCTCTTTTTTTTGCGAGCAATGTGGGACAAAGATTAAAGTAGAGGGATTTAATTTGGCTAATTGAAGTTTAGTAAGCCTTTCATAAAGGCTAACTTCAACGAATTAAATATCTTTATCCATTCAACTTTAGACACCAAACAAGCTACATTTCGAAGGGCTTCGAATGGTGAACACGTAGGAACGAACGGCGATGAATTCTGACTTCGTTTGACCCCTCAAACAATTGCCCAAAGATGGTACAAAGTCAATTTTCGTCGCTGTTAAAAGGGTTTCAAAAAACCCCAATTAACTTAAGTTGCGGGCTCGCCCATTAAGCTTAGCGTGTGGACCCGTTTGACCAAGTGGGTCTAACCCACTTTTGCCTTTGACTGTTTTTGCGTTTCCGAGCTCGTTTGAGCTCCATTTTGGACGCGGTTTGAACCTGTCTAGACCGGGACGATCCCGTCAACCTGGTAACCCTTTCCAATGCTTTTGTTCCTACAAATATTTTCGTTACCAATTTACGACACGTTTAATCTTGTTTGCATCGAATGCAACATTGTCCCCATCTACGACTTAGTCTCACAACTAGCTTGTGAACTATTCCATTTCATCGAATGAATTCCTCCTATATATCTTCCTATTACTAAGACACGAATACTACTTGGTGTGAGACCTTACAGCCTGACCCTACTACAGGTTGGGGCTCGAAACCCCTAGATGACGGTCACCATGAGCATCAATTGTCGCCCCTGTTTCAGAATCATCATAACGTGATCGACCCATTGACAAAAGTATTGTTGGGTTCACTTTGGCTGTGCCAGTGATGAATACTGTTAGCTATAGTCCCTTCGTCAAGACTATGTCTCTGTTGGCCTAGGGTACGGTTTACTGTCAACCCCATTAGACAACATTGGTCAGTGTACGCCGGTCTTTGTTGTATTCACGTTGTACACTTACAACGTACCCTGGTCGAGGATTAACACAAAGACCGTGCTGAGCCTGTGACACTAACTCCTCTTTAACGGAAGAGACGAATCCCATCTTAGTCATCTACTCGCCTCGAGAGCTTCAGGTGTAACCCAACCTAATATCTTTCAGCAGGCCTGGCCTCGAAGCTAGATCATAGGTCTAAGCGGCACTTTTCACTCACAGGTTCGTACAAATGATTTCAGGTCTTAAGGACCATCTTACCTATCATCACCCTATAGTTATTATAGACAGTTTAGTTAAAGTTAACCATTTAATAACTCTAAGTTGGTTGTTCACTGAACTCATTCTCCAATGAGCACATGTGTCTCGTCTCCGACTTCTCCAAGTCGAATGACTATGAGATCATCATTACTGTAAGGTAAGACAAAGACACAGTGGTCTGTCCGATGTGCCGATATCCAGTTCTCGACACATTTATGACCACGAACCATTTAAGACTTAAGTTTCTATTCAGTCACTTACTACTCATAATCAAGATCTTATCTGGATACGTAAGGACCTAACTATAAGTCTATAGACATTATCTAAGTATATAATTCATCCGAATATATACTTAGGATAATGGAAACCATATTATATCTTAACAAGACGTATACTTAGGATAAATCGCCTTATGTGCATATATCCTCCTACATCTGCCACTTGCACTTAGGCTATTTATCTCGGTATCTCATACCGTTATAGCATATCAGTCACATTGGACATTCATATGTCAAACCTAAGAGTGAATTTACTAACAAGTATCTATAATGCAGCTTAATGGATTTTTATTTATACATCTCTTGATCATACAAGGTTGATCTTTGAAAAATGTTTTAGATCAATTTTCTTTTCTTTGTATAGCTAACAATTAGCTCATACAATCTTGATGTACGGTCTAACATTTCTATAAGTCAGTCTTGGCTCATTCCAATTATTTTGTGTCAATATGTCAAGTACATAACTGACACCTTAAGTCTCTATATATTCGATTAAATCAAAACTATTTTGATTCAATGTCTTATATAGATGATTCGAATAAGTTGGAAATCTTTTTACTTAGTCCGAGAAATCTGAGCTAAGTATATGAGGTAGCTCCCACTGACTTTAAGAATTAACTGATTAAATGCTTCTACTATATATTTAAATCATATTTAGAAAATATATGATAAGCATAACCAATTGAGAAGTGTTTAGATGGAACATACCAGTGTCAGGTTGGGTTTGACGAATGCGTCATATCAAGATCGGTATAAGGAATCTTGATATTGGCTTACTCAGTCAAACGTCCTACTTAGTACTTTTCCCTTAAATACATTTAATAATAACTCTTAAGAATCAAATTTAGTTTGAATTAAGAATAAATCTTAATATGCGTGTAATTGTGATCATATACAATTATACGCTCCTGTAACTTATATTTAACTATTGACTGGCTATAAAATTATGTCAGCTCCAAAAAATCAAATTATTCAGTTGTTCTACTTGTCAGCTCGAGAATTAATGCAACTAGCTCAGCCAGCCACATTCACAAAAATTTAAGCCATTCGCAACAAATCACAATTTCAAAAGAAGCACATTTCCCGAGACATTTATTAAAGCAATGGATTCATAAAATGAATCATAATGTGTTTATTAGAATAAACCTTGAGCGTTAAACACTCAATCATTGGTTTAACTTAAGGAACGATACATTTCATTCATAAAAAGAAATAAGTATCAGTTCCTTCTTCTTCACGTCTCTTGAAGTCCTCGCACGGACCCAGCAGCAACGATTGCTTAGATGCTGACCGTCCTCGGAACTTCTTCCATCCTCTGTTTCATATCAGCCACCTGTATACATTACACAGATGTCTTAGTATGTCATACTATGTGATAAAGCATTTATGGAAATAATTATGCTTTATTAAATTGAATTTGTTGTACCTGAGGTAGAGGCATCAGTATGCCCTTTCTCCTTTTATGCAAGGTAAACCTTGCAGTTCCTCTTCCAATGGCCTATCTTATGGCAGTGAAAGCATTCGGATTTGGACGGAGCCTCATTTGCCTTCTTTTTCCCTTCTTCACCTTGGCTGGTTGTGGGATCTGCCTCTTCTTACCCTTGCCTTTCGGTTGGTCTGAAGAAGCAGAGCCAACAACCAACACAGTCGATTTCTTCTCGATTTCCTCAAACTGCCTAAGCATGTTGAGGAGACCAGGAAAATCCGTTTCAATATTGTTCATAAAGAAACCAGTAATGAATTGCTTGAAGGCTGGGGTTAAAGACTTAATGATGATGTCCACGGACATCTCATTGTCCAGGACAAAACCCAACTGGGCGGCGTCTTCCCCATAGCCGATCATCTTAATCACATGATCTTGTACGAGCCCTGTCTCCATCTTAGTGCCCCAGAGGTTGCTCGTGGCTTCAAACTTGGTAGCTCTAGACCGCTTGCCGCCGTATAACTCATCTGCATTCAGAAGCATGCTTTGAACATCCAAATGTTCGTGCTTCCTTTGCAGGTCGTTATTCATTGAAGCCAGAGTAAGTCAACTGGCCTTCTCATCATCTCTCTGGTACTCCTTGTAGGCTTTCTTCTTCTCAGGCGTTGTATCTTCGTCCATCTTTTCTAGAGGTTCCTCGAACAGCACGTATCCAATCCCGGCTAGAGAAAGGACTAACTTAATATTTCTAAGCCAATCCTTATAGTTGGTTCCATCAAGCACATTCTTCTCTATCATATACTTTAGACCTGAATCCTTTCTGCAATTTAGTAGATACTTAGTCAGTGTATGTTTGTTGTATAGTTTCAATGGTTTTTAATAAAACTATATTCTTCCACTAAATTTAATAAACAGTTTATTATACAATAACATTTGTGGGAGAGGGATCCGACTACCCTGAGTCCAACAACCTTGAGTGTGTCTCAACAAGTTGTCCGACTCTGCAGTCGGTAGATGAACTTATTGTCAATCATATTAAATATGATTCCCTTTCGATTTTTACCCCTAGTCATTTGTGATCATGAGTGTGCTCATCCAAATCATAATGGATAGCCTAGTCGGACCCTTGTTTTCACATCTAGACTGACTTGCCTCGGCGCTCGATGTATGAACGACACGACGGGTTGGGTCAGGTCCTAGAGTACATCTTTGGTTAGACTAAATTTCGAGTTGAAGACTGGATTGGTAGTTCTGATGCAGCAAGACCCTTTTCATGGGAATTCCCATGAGAACCCTCATTACCACATCCAGTTCTTTTTATCAAAATGTGTCACCTTCCAAATGCCGGGCGTCTCCATAGATGCTATCAGACTGCTCCTCTTCCCCTTCACACTCAAGGACAAAGCCTTATATTGGTTGAGGACGCAAGCTGAAGGAATCTTCACCACTTGGGATGAATTGGCGAGTGCCTTCGTCGACAAATTTTACCTGCCCTCCAAGACGGTGAATATAAGAAGTGCTCTCATGTCCTTCAAGCAAGTACCTCAGGAGACTCTCTATGAGGCGTGGGAGTGCTTCAAAGACTTGCAGCATCAATGCCCCCATCACAGCATAGAGGATTGGGAGCTTGTTCACAGTTTCTACAATGGACTCCAACCGGGCACAAAACAGATTATTGATGCTACCGCCAACGGAGCCATTTTGTCAAAGACCCCCGATGAAGCTACGGCCTTGCTAGAGGAGATGGCCTCCAACAACCAACAGTGGGGCGACGAGCGAGGACATTCGTCATCCTCCTTGAAGCCCACGAGTATTTATGAGGCCAAGGCCATGGCGGAGCTTGCTAGCAAATTTGACTCTCTCCACAAGGTAGTGGAGAGGTTGGAGAAATACATTACCGAGCCGCAAGGAGCCCCTACTACATCCGCACTGACAAATCGTATGAGTGATTGGCAAGACCAATCCCAAGCCATGTATGTAGGAGGAGAGCATGGAGAAGGAGCTTTGGAGCAAATTCAGTATGTTGCGGGAAATTCCGGATATTGGGCCAACCCGGCCGCTAGAAACCATCCGGGTTTTTCCTATGCTAATAATGATGGTGCCTTGAACCCCCCGCCTCAACAACCTCCTCAAGCCCGGGCTCCACCACCACAACCAAATTATCAACTAAGGGGGCCACCGCAACAAAACTTCCCACCTAGGCAACAAGTGGGACCCTATAGGCCACCCGGGTATAATCAAGGTTGGAGAAATCCCAACCCTCCACAAGCTCAACCACGTTCGGATTTTGAAGCTAAGGTGGAGGAGTTTATGGCGGAGCAGAGAAAGATTAACGCCACGTTGAAGGCGGGACAAGATTCTCTCACCACCGTCGTCGCTCAAATTGGGGAGCAACTTGTGTTGCTCAATATAAACAACCAACAATTACCGGCTCAACCCGAGCCAAATCCACGGGGCAACACCGGCCATATCAACGCGGTTGTTGCGGTTACGACAAGGGGTGGGAAGGATACAACTCCCCCCATGACTCAAGTCAAGGAGCCCGTGGTGGAGATTCTAGAAGAGAGCGAGCCGGTAATTGAGGTGGAAAAAGAGAAGGAGCCGTAAGAAGGAGCAAAATCTAGAGTGGAGGAACCTATTGATGAGCGCCGATTCATGCCATCGGTGCCTTTCCCTCAACGGCTAGCTAGAGCCAAGATCGAGAAGAGGCTAGCCAAGTTCCTCGAATACTTAAGAGGGGTGAGCCTCAATATCCCTTTCCTTGATGCCATAGTGGAAATCCCATCCTACGCAAAGTTCTTAAAGGACTTGATTACGGGAAGAAAAAGGAAAGAGAAGATCATGCTCGCGGAACAAGGAACTTGGTTTACTAGGAATGAAAAGGAGCCCGCCAAATTTAAAGATCCCGGGAGTTCCGGATTCCTTGCACACTAGGAGGCGTCCCCTTACAAAAAGCATTGGTTGATTTGGGTGCTAGTGTGAGCCTCATGCCTCTTACCATGTTCCGGAAGTTGAACACTGGCACGGATTTAAAGCCAACCGACATGAGGATTCAACTCGCAGACGGTCGGATTACAAGGCCAGTTGGAATCGCGGAGAACATCCCACTCCAAGTTCTGGGAGGCATATGCTTAACTTGTGATTTTGTGATCATGGATATCAAGGAGGAGGGTCACACATCGCTCATACTTGGATGCCCATTCCTTGCCACTGCCGGTGTAATCGTCGATGTGCGAGAAGGGACTCTTACCTTGAATGTCGGCAACATTGAAGTCGAGCTCCACATACCAAAGGCTATGAAGCACATGCCGTATCATGAGGAGCTAGATTATTTGGACCTCCTTGAAGAGGTCATTGAAGAGGCTATCCCCTACTCCATCAGTGCACTCCATGATGATGGCTTTGAAGAAAGCCAAGATTTGAGCGAAGAAGAGACATTGGAGGACTCTCCCAATAGCTCCACGGTGAATGATGATGGCGGCACTGATGTCACGAGAATACGAGAGCTTTGCAAGCTCTCGACATTGAAGAATCTGAAGAAAGCTCCACCGATTCCAAGATCGGTGTCACCGGCGAAGCCAAGGACCGGAACAAGCTCAAGCTTGGGGGAGCCATCTCCCAACATTGCTCATGATGAAGGGGCACTGAGGAAGGCCACGCACCACCATGATCCAAATCCGAGCGGTCTTCCCGGCAAATTCGACGGGTGCATCTCATATGCACCCAACATCCCGCGCTAAATTGAAAATCCAAAGGGGTCGAGCTCAAGACCTTAAACGAGCGCTTATCGGGAGGCAACCCTATGCTTTTTTGCATTCTTTTTATTTTGGTCTTCATTTTTGTTTTAGACTTTTATTAGTGTTTTGAGTCAATTGCCCATAAAAATCATGACAACGGGTCTTAATTCTTATGACAGGAGAGGAGAAAATGATAACTCTCACATGGAGGATGATCGAGGCAAAGAAGAGCACTCCAGGAATGCGCTCGAGGCTTAGGAAGAGGAAGAAACCAACCGGAGGAAGAAAAACAGAGAGTAGAGCGAAAACAGAGCCCCGAAGCAGAAAATAGCACGTCACTCGGCCGAGTATCATATGTGACTCGGCCGAGCAAAGGACCCCACTCGGCCCAGTGGGGCACCAACCAGGGAAGTCTGCACAACCAACTCTCTGTCTTTTCTGTGCATTTCAGTATTAACTGTCACTCGGCCGAGTACGTTTAGTCCCTCGACCGACGGAAACGGATACCCTCCTAGGTCGAAAATTGCCGAGTGGCAGAGCCACTCGGCCGAATGAGTTTTCTCCCTTCGGCCGAGTGAACAAATGCCGCTCGGCCAAGTCGTAAGTGGGAACGAGATTTTTTCGAAATTTATTTTCGTTTACGCACTCGGTCGAGTGACATTGTCACTCGACCGAGTCGTAACAATTTATATATATACTGCGAGGCGGGCACGATTTTCTAAAACCCCAAATTCCCCAAAATTTCGCCCGAGCCCGCGTCTCTTCGTCTCCCCTCGCCCGCTGACGTCGCACCCTCGCCCGATTGAAGTCCGCCGCCGGTCAACCCAAGCCCACATCGCCGGCGACGACTACCGCCGCTGTTGCCGACCTCTGGCGACCGCTTCTGCCACCGGCCGCCACCGTTCAACCCCCATTTTGCCCCCTAAGCTCCATTTTCTCCTATTTTACTTGATCCGTACGCCCGTTGAGCCCAAAAATCGAATTAATTTGTTAATCTATCTATTATACCCATCTCCCCCATGTATTTTGAATATTATCTGCTGATATCATTGTTTGATTTGCATGCTATCTTGGGAGAGCTTTGGGGAGCTTCTGGACGTGCTTTTGGCTTCACAGAGGCGGCGTTCTTTGCACGCACTCGCTGATTTGCTCTCATGGCATGTTCAGGTACATTCGTTCCATTTTTTTTCTAGTATGCCACATACTATTTTTGTTAGGTGAGGACTCGCGGCACACATGCCGCCCCGCACTAGGCCACGCACGCGGGGAGCCTCTTCCAAGCGGAAGAGGACCGATGATGTCGGTCTCTCTCACGCTAGGGAGGACTCCCCTCCACCTAGTCCACCTCCACCCACACAGCCGCTTCCCACCGATCCCATCCACGCACAGCCTATCCCAGCCGATCCTGTCCCTCCACCAGCTCCCGCCGTCGGGCCGCTGGGGATCACGTTTAGAAACGACGCACAGTACGTCCGATTTGAGCGTATCGCCCAGCGCTCGATAATGCCCTCTAGGTTCGCACACTTAGCAGACCTTGATCGCCTAGGGGTATTAGAGGGGCTACTCACGTTGTACGACAACGTGGGATGGCATGATTTTCTTGCTGTGTCGGCGGATACCTATATCCGTCTGACACTAGAGGTCCTGAGCTCGATTGATCGGACCGCTGGGGGATGCACATTCTGCCTGATGGATCGAGAGTGCGAGGTCATTCTCGACATGCTTCGTGCGTTCTTCCTGTGGCCTGATGTCCCTGTCCCCAACCGTGCCTACGCGCCCACGCACATCCCACCACCGTCATTCGACACTTCCACATTCTGGACACAGATCACGGGATCCCACCTTGGCTTTGACCCTAGTAGGGCCAAGGCCTCAGCCATCCTGCACCCCAGCCTCCGCATTGCACAGCGCCTCATGGCGACCACTTTCCTAGCGAGCTACGAGCCTGGGATGATGTCTACGCCTGAGCTCTACATGCTCTACGCGATGACTCGCCCTAGAGCTCTGGATAGGGGTAGCGACGACCTAGTCCCCGCCGTTGAGATTGATATTGCTAGCTGGTTTTTAGACCGCATCATCATTTCGGTGGGCACTCCCTCACCTATTTTCTACGTCGGTCTGATTACTCTGCTAGCCTTGATGACTGGCGTGGACCTACCTGCTGACCTTCGACGAGCCCCGGGCCCCACTGCACTTTCGATAGAAGTTATGGCCTGGATGAAGATGCTTCGTCCCCATGGCCAGTGGCACTGGGTGTGGTTGCACGGTCCCTTTAGTGCCGATTACATGATCCTCCCGAGCCTAGCTCGGACACATATTGGACCGGCCCACGAGGATTGGATCCCAGCGATGGATCTCCTCATCCTAGCTGCCTACATACTTGAGGCTGAGGGCGCTGAGCAGGCACCCCCTGCACCCCCTGCACCTCCAGCTGACCCCGTGATCCCTCGGCCCGCGCCTGCACTGACTGCACCTCCCGACACTTCTGTCCCCACTTCTGTCAGTGTCGGGAGTACCCTTGCTGAGACGTCCACCACCACCCCCACCACTACTGTGCCTATCTCGGTTGAGCCTATTTCCTCACTTCTTCCCGAGCGTCCACCCACTATACTTGAGAGCGGCGAGTCTTCCTTCCCTGCTGTTGTGTGGTCCCTATCCAGCTTACTGACCGCTGGGGGTGTCACCTTTTGGTCCATACACTTCCTCCCCAGTGGTCGACCCTTCTGTCTCCACCGTAGTTGTCCTTTCCGAGAGTGTCGTGACGTCTGTCCCTGTTTCTGTGTCGCTGACCTCTCCTGCTTCCTCGTCGCCGATTTTGCCTTCCACTGCCACCGCTGCTGCTGCTCCGTCCCAGCCTGCGTCCCAGCCTGCGTCCCAGCCCTACACTGAGGCTGGGCATCCACTACCGAGCACATTACCCTTTCCATGCTACCCTGCTGACCCCATCCTATACGCTTCCCGTGTCAGACAGCTGCGTCCTTCACAGCCTAGACCTGTTCGTCCCCCCGCTCCACCACCCCCTGACACTCTACTTCAGAGCATTCGTGCTCTTGAGGGGGCAGTGAGTGGACTCAGAGGCGACTTTAGGGCTCTCTCTGCCACGGTCAGTATCGTACAGTCCCGTGTCGCTATGCTTCCCGATATTCAGGCTTGCCTGAATCAGATCCTGGCGCGACGGCCTCCACTACACCCACCCACCCAGCAGGCACCTCGACCACCACCCCCACCACCACCTCCACCTCCGCCACAGGACGGAGATGGTGCAGCACCACCAGCTTAGGCACACTCTTGATGCCATTGATCTTTTTTGTCATTTTGTTGCCCATTCTCTACTGATCCTGGGTATATTTTTTGTTTTTGCCCCCACCCCCCTCCTCCCCTCACTATTTTTGTCCATGTTCCGATCACATCATTTTATATCTTTTTGGGAGAGAGGGAGTGTATTTTTGGTGACACATTATCTGCATCACTCTGATCTTTGCATGCATCACATCCGCATCATATTTTCTTTTTATTTTTCCTTTTTTATCATGCATGCATCCTCATCCTCCCCACCCATTACACGTCTCTCGGTGTGCCACACTTTAGCTTGGGGGAGTGAGTTCTCACACTTTTTGCTTTCATCACCTTTATTTTTAGTTTTTTCACGCTTTTTTCCGCTTTTGCACCCATTTTTCATCACTTTTTCTTTTTTACCATGCATCACGTTTTTCTTATTTTCTTTGTGTGCTGCATTGTAAATAGTTCTGTTTTCCTTTATCTTTATTTCTATCATCTTTTGCTAGAGATGACTTTTCTGTGATGACGATGACGTGGTGTTAGCTTTTCTCTATCTGCATGCTAATTTTGTCATGTCATAGCTTTTGTTTCTGATATCATATGCTATGTTCTGCTTTGCATTTAGAAATAGTAACCCACTTCTTTTTCCGTATGAAAATGGATGAAATTCTACTATTAGCTGATGTCTGATGATTCATATGTATGCTATCGTAGAAAACACACCAAGATTCACGCATTGACTACTTATATCTGGAGTACTGCTTTCTTTTCTCATATCACTTCTTATTGCATGATTTGTACACTTCACTTCAGGTTGATTGAACGTTTGCTAGCATTGATATATCTGGACTAGTTTGCTTTTTGGGATTAAACTGAGTAGATTAAATTACCCTGCTGAAGTTGTCATGCACGTCCTATAGAGTGAACCGAGAGATACATTTATTTCTTTCTCCACGTATCTTGAACATTATTTCTCTATTTTAAATTCATTGGTGAATCCCCCCTTAGCCATTCTATTATTGGCATCCCCCCGTTATTATATCCCATGCTCCAAATTCCCCAAAACAAAAAAGAAAAAAATACTTGTATATCCTCCTCTTTTGATTTGGGATCATTCGTGTATATATGTTATTTGAAAAAAAAATAGAGAGAAAAAGATTTGAGAAAAAGAAAAGAAAAGAGAAAAGAAGTTCGAAAACGATCCCATCTCATACCCTTTCTCTCTTTCTTACCTCTTTTGCCTTTTTTTTATTTCTTTGACTTTTGGAGCTTCAAAAGAAACAGGGAATGTAAATATTGTTTTGTTTATGTCACCACGCTTATGGATAAGCTTGGGGGAGAGGATCCAATGATGTGTGAGAGAGTGACTACTTGACGGTGCATGACAACCTAGGCTAAGTAATATTTTATACTCGGTGAGATTGCTTAAAGTTTCACAAAATCCAGAAATCTACGCTTAGCATTCATTTCATGAAAACCACGCTTTTCTATTCTTACTACTCTATTGTGTGATATCTCTTATACTCCTTATAGAAAGCACTCAATTGAAAAGTGTGTGATCTACGATTTTGTATACCACTTTAGATGCTTCAGACGATGTTAATTCTAGAATTATTCCATTTTTCATGCTATATTGATATTCTTGGGTTTTCTATTTCAAATGCACCATTATACTATGATATCGAGAATAAAAGTCTTTGACATGTGTTTTATATTCGATGCATGCTGTATGAGTAAGCAAAACCCACGTCCTGAGAAAAATGATCTAGCAGCTTCCTTCTTCGTTTTCTATTTTGTTTTTCATTTTTCATTTTCCACTTTTTCCATCATTTCTATTATCTTTTTCCACCGGGTTCGCTTTTTACTCATCTTCCTCGAGGACGAGTAAGAGGTAAGCTTGGGGGAATTTGATCACTCCATATTTTACACCTTTTTTCTGCATGATTGCATGCCATTTTGATCGCTCGTATCGCGTTTTTCACGATTATTCGACAATATTGCGATGCTTTTCACGATTTCTTGTTTTTGTCGAATTTCAGGAGATTTGGAGCGATTTGTAGTGATTCTGAGATGCACCCACTCCGGAGTGTCACCCGTGACTCTTTTGAGGGGAATTTTGCTATTGGAGAGGAGTGGAAGAAGAAAGAACGTCGTAAGAGCGACGAGGAAGCAAAAATACGAAGATTGGGCATTTTCAGCATGTCACTCGGCCGAGTGAAGGAGTCACTCGGCCGACCAGATCGGAAACGCAGCAGATTGAATATCAGCGTGCACTCGGCCAAGCATCGCCAGACCACTCAGCCGAGCACGGAGACACCACTCGCCCGAGTGGCATCACGACGACGGCAAGCAAAAATCCCAAACTTACTGTAATCCGTCAGTCAGCTCCCGAGTTTCGACTCGGCCGAACGAAGAAATCACATCGGCCGAGTGGATAAAGTCACTCGGCCGAGTGACTCCCGAGGAGACGACCCCAAAAAGTCTGAAGTTACTGGAATCCGTCAGGGTCTCTCACTCGGCTGAGCGACATTTGTCCCTCGGCCGAGTGAGCCGCACTGCCTGTAGCGTAAATTGCGATTTTCAGGCTGCGCGGGGGTAATTTTGTCACAGTTTTTTGGGCGATTTTGGGGGGTATTTAACCCCAGTTTTTAACCTAGTTTAGAGAGCTTTTTCAGAAATTTTTGTAGCCTTTTTAATATACTTTTTAGGAGATTAGATTGAGATTTTTGGAGAGAGATAAAAGTGCTATTTTGTTGGATGCTATTGAAACTTCATTGGTTTGTCTCTCTTTCTATTAAAAATCTCATTTTTGTTGATATATTGTATATTGCAATGAATTCTATTGTTTTTATTATTGAATTTCAAATGATTTGCATTATGAATTGTGAGTAGTTTTATCGTCTTAGGGCGTAGAGATGAACCCTACGAACCCTATTTCTAATTTATGATGAATTGGTGAAATTCTTGCAAGAATTGATTAGGGTTAGTTTGGGATTGATTTAATACGAATAGCTAGGGATTCATACCGATTGGGATTTGCAAGAGATTGGATCCCAACTCGATAGGAAGCCCTAGAAATTCGAATTGGGTTACGATTGGATTTCTTTGGAATCGGTTTGCAAGAGATTAGACCGAAACTTAGGTTTTCGATTGCAATTCTATACCAATATCCATTTCTAAGAGATTGGATGGGTAGGAACTATCCCAACCTAGGTCATTGCTCGAGTTTGCATGAGAGTGGGCTCGAGATACGATTGGACGATGATGTTGTTCTTCACGCTAGCTTGCCTAGGTTAGGGTTTGCAAGAGATTAGACCCTACCCTATGTTTGCTATAGACCGGCAATAGCGCGAGAGCATGAGCTTGGTTCTACATTTAGTTGCAACTAGTTCACCCGAATTTCTAGTCTAGCCAATGTGAAACCTATGAATCACAATGACGAGATACGGTTTGTAGCGTGGACTCCCTATCCCTAGGCGTTTTTATTAATTTGATATTTCCTTTATACAATTGAACGACTGTGACCACTTTATTGCAAATATTTCTCGACTGTTCTTATAGCTAGTTGAATTGAAGAAGACACCGTCATTTGCCCTCCTCGTGTTCGATACCCGCTCGTCGCTACACCGTGCGCTTGCGGTAAGACTAGCGATCCCCCGCACCGGGTGTGTGTTCGGGGCGGTCGACCACAGTACCAGAGGAGAGGATAATTGAGCAGCCAGTTACTGCTAATGATGGTGATGATAAGGTTGAGGAGCAGCCTGTATATGTTGGAAAGAGTAGTCCTCCAGCTGAGAAGGAGTCAGCAAAGGAGAATACGAAGCCAGTTGAGAAGGAGAAGGCTCATCCTGCTACAGTTCCCTTTCAATGTAGATTGGCAAAGGCTAAGATGGCAGAGAAGTATGCCAAGTACATCGAGTTACTGAATGGAGTGGAGCTCAACATCCCCTTCATGGATGCCTTGACCGAGATACCTACTTATACCAAGTTCCTAAAGGAACTAATATCATGGAAGAAGGCTGAGCAAGTGATGTTAGTAAAAGAGCTGTCGTCATTCTTGAGGAGCAACACACTTTCGAAGAATCTCCCGGACCTGGGTAGTTTTACTATTCTTTGCTCCATTGACGGTGTCACCATTAAAAGAGCATTGATAGACCTGGGAGCCAGCATCAGCCTGATGCCATTGTACATGTTCGAGCACCTCAACACTAGCATAGTGCTGGAGCCGATGGCAATGACAATCTAGCTAGCTGATAAATCGGTGACACGACCAGTCGGAGTGGCTAAGGAGTCATACTATAGATTCTTAGCGGGGTAAGCGTGCCAGTAGATTTTATCGTAATGGACATGTCAAAAGATGGCAGATCTCAGATTATACTTCGTCACCCATTCATAGCGATAGCTGGAGTGCTGATAGATGTTCGAGAGGGCACTTTTTCCATCAATGTGGGAAACATTGAAATTTTGGCTTCCTAAGCCATTGAGGGAGAGAGCACCCACAGAAGACATCATCTATCTAGAACTTGTGGAAGACGAGCTCGTTGAGGAATTCGCAGCTGAGGAGATTTTTTCTGACCCTGCAGCAGAGCAACGATGGTGGTATAGACTTGCTACATGACAGAGCAGTGGCGGCCTATTTACAGGTGCCTGGACCAGGCCCCAGCTGATAGTTTGATCATGCACAAGCATGCCATGCTCGCTTAGGAGAATCACGACCCGAATGTCGTGAAGATTAATGAAATTGTTGCTGCGACGTCTTCAAAGCGCCACAAAGAGAGGAGAAGATATGAGAGGATAAGAGGCGAGAGGACCATTGATGGTCTGACAGAGGCGATCGACCAACCAGCTCTACAAGGGTTGGTCGGTAAAAACTATGGGTGTATCTCTTGTGTGCCCAATATCCAGCAACATTGAGTATCAGGGGCCGATCTTACAACCGTAAACAAGCACTTAGCGGGAGGAAACCCGACATGTTTTCATGTTCTTTTGTTTCTAGTTGAATTTTTATTATCTTTTTAGAAAAAAATTATAACTTAAAAATTTTTGACGAGCTTAAATCCTTGCAGGTACTCGACTATTAGGACGTCTCGAAAGAGCTGGAGGAGGTGCATGAATGTTGAGCGAGAGCTCGAAGAACAAAGTGAAGAACAAAAGAATCAGAAGGCTGCCAGCAGCTGCAGCTCGACCGAGCTTCTATCTCGTTGGGCTGAGCACAACACCGGCAGGGGCCATTATGAACTCAAGAAGAGGGGACACTTTCGAGCCGCTCGCCTGAGCGCCTAGTACGCTCAACCGAGCAAAACGTCCAACTGAGCCAATTTTAGACTCAAAAGAATAGGGGGTCACTTTCTTTTATGAACCGCTTGCACGAGCACCTAGCGCGCTCGGCCGAGTGCCCAACCGCTACAGCCCTTATATAAAGATTTTGGGGGTGCTCGATCGAGCTCCTTTCAAAACCCAAATCGAGCACCTCCCTCATTCTCAAAACCCCCGACCGAGTAACCCCCCCAAAAAAACCTCGCGGCTCCTCCTAATTTTTTTCCATCCACTCCCCCACCCCCCCCACCCTGACCTCCACTCCTCCTCCCCATCAACCCCACTACCCCACGCATCCCTCTCATCAAACCCTAGAACCTAACTTCCACCAATTTTGAGGAGACTCGACCCTAATCCTAAATTTCGAATCCTATTCTTGATTAGGGTTTGCTCGAGTAGCTTGGAGGGGATCAAGGAGCTCTCTTTGGCCAACTTGGAGGATTTCACACACTTTGGGCACGTGGAGCTCATCGTTTTCAGATTCAGCTCACTTGCTTCCTTTGGTATACTCTTTCCCTGCTTTGCACTTTCATTTTATATCAGTATTACTTATGTAGTTGTGTTATTTGATCGCTTGAGCACCTTACACCATGCCACCCTGCAAGGGCACGAGGGCACGCATCCGTACACCCTCGTCATCCCCTCATCCTCCACCATCTTCATGACCACCTCCTAAAAAGAAGCAAAAAGCTTCTGCTTCCTCATCTAGGACATGTGTCCCCATACAAGAGCCCACACCTCCACCTCCTTCACCACTAACCCAACCACCACAGCCCGAGGGCGCTCCTATTAAGACGTTTGGTATAGTATTTCTCGACGATGCATATTGTCACAAATTCACTGAACTCTTTAAGCACTCAATCATAGCCACAAAGTTTATAGAATTAGGAGCCCTAGAGCAGCTAAGATTATTACCATGTGTTCGGTAGCTTTATCGCAACATAGGCTGGGAGTACTTATTAGGCTTGACGGCGAAGACCTACACTCGCCTCACCTTGGAAGCACTCAGTTCTATCCGAAGGACCGATAGAGGGATAGCGTTCAATCTATTGAACGAAGAATTAGAGTTCACTTACAGAGCAATCCATAAAGGTTTTCATTGGCCCGATGTCTGCCATGTCGAGTCTGACTATTCCCCTGGCAAGGATACTCCCCGCCATTTATTCCACTTTCTTTTGGGATAGTAACTCTAGCCTTCCTGTCTTTAGCACCAGCCGCTCCAATTCATCCTCCATTATCTATCCTTGTCTACGCTTTGCTCAGTGCCATCTCGCCACCACCATCATATGCTTGCCTGAGCCCGGGACCATGTCTACCATCCAGCTTATCCTCTTGTGGGCTCTTACTCTCCATCTTGAGGAGTAGCTAGATGGAACCACCCTTCATGCATTTTCCATGGACCACGCTCAGATTATCTGCGACCGTTTGATCTTTGCTGCTTCCTCACAGAAGGGACCTATCTGTTGCGGTGGCTTCTTCCCCCTCATCGCCCAGTATGCCAAACCAGTTATTCCTGATGATTTGGCAGAGGCAATGGGCCCTACCATCCTATCACTTAATGTGCTTTCTTACATGCACATTATCAAGGCCTACAGTCGTCATTACTGGGTATACCTCCATGGGCGATATGATGCTGATTTCATGGTGCTTTCGAACCCCATTCGGACTCTCATTGGACCACATCACGCTAAATGGACACTCTCCATGGAGTTACACATTCCACCCGTTTACCAGCTGGAGCCCTATGATGAGCAGCCTACCCAGCAACCTGTTCAGTAGCCGAGCGTCACTCCACCACCCATTATTAAGGAGCCACACCCATCTGAGCCCTTATCGAGCCTCCTTTGACCTCTTCTGTCCCTACTTCCATCGAGAGCGATGCTCTATCCACTGCTATTTCTGCTTCCGATGTGAGCGTTGACACTTCTGTCCCCATATCACCACCTACGGAGATTGCATCTGTTTCTATCCCATTGTCCACATCTGTTTCTGTTGTTGTATCTGTTATCCTTATAGAAAGCATGGTGGTTTCTGTCCACATATCTGCTACCACCACCTCTGTCATGTCTGCACAAGCCTCCATATCGCCTGCCTCTGCCCAGCCTACACTCCCTCTGTACCATTTTTTTCCAACACATGGGCCTCCTTCAAGAGGCGAGCCCAGCGGTGCTCACGCTCCTGATTTTGCTGCTCGTTTATATGGAGTGGAGCATGATGTTACTGAGCTGCATCGGGATATTGAGGCACTTCAGCAGCTTGAGCAGTGGAACAACAAGAAGCTTGATCCATTTTGCAGCATCTTCAGATATCACCACCCCCTCCACTGGGTGGTGGTGCTGCCTGATCTCTCGAATCACTGTATTTGATCTCGCCCTATTATATTGGGTGCCCATCTGTCCTCATGGGGCCCAGTTTCATATAGCTTAGGGGAGACCCATTTTGATGTGTCTGATCATCATCATCATAATATTTTGCATGTTTGCATTTAGATGCATTAGGATCATACATTCGCATTCACTTTTCTTATTTCTAGGATTTTCTTTTATTTTACTTTATCCCACCCCACCCGTCATTAGCATCGTTCTCTTACTCTACGCGCGTGTTCTCAGTAGTGAGGACACTGCTGTGTTTAGCATGGGGGATGAGCACTATCGCTTTAGATTTTACTTTATTTCACTTTTTATTTCTATTTCGTTCCATTTTTCACCCCATTTTTTAGAATCATCACGTTTTTTCTTACTTCTGTGCTTGCATGTTGTTTTTGTTTTTGTTTTTTTTTTTGTTTTTGTTTTTGTTTTTGTTTTTCTATTTTCTTTTCTTTCTTTTGCTTGGTGAATACTTTATGATGATATATCTAGTTCTTTCACCGTTGTCACAACACTTTCTCCATGCCACACTATTATAGAAATCTCATATTCTTAATATATTATAAGTGCTTAAGTAACATTCTTTTGATATCTCTATAGTGTGAATGCTTGAAACTTATTGCACATGACTATATAGATTAGCACGTAGTATGCTTTCAATGGAAACACACTAAGATTCACGCATCATTAGCATAACTGAAGCCATGCTTTGACATCTTATTCATGTTTCTTATTGCATGCTTGTTAAGATACTCGATAGCTTCACTACATAACTTATTGATATGATTAGGAATAATCTGCCTCATGATAGAGTATAGTTGAAGAATTATCTCTCTGAACCATTCGTGCACATTTATGAAAAATTGAGTGCACCGAGTGATATTCAAACATTCTTCACAAAACCTTTTATTCTCTACCATGTCTTTAGATTTTCCCCTGATATATTTTTTTGCTATATCCTATTTGCAAAATTCCTTACACCTTACAATTTGCTCCAAAATTAAAAGAAAATCATATTTGAAAGTCAATGACTTAAAAGGAAGGTGCCAAGGAGCCAAAAATCCAAAGAATTGCAAAGTGTAAAAATAAAAGCTCCTACAAAAACAAAGTCATATTTCAATTCCAAAGTGTCACGCCCCATTCTCACAAAAACCTAATAGTATAATTCTTACTACGGAAATAGAGGATAGAGCATGACAAACCGCGGCATTACACCAAGCATGAATAGACATCATACAGAAAGCAGGCCACGTCGAATGTTGGGATCATACATCACAAAATATAAAAGAGAAAAACTACGTAATGCCATCACAGAAGTACGTAACCACATATTTACATAACCAAAGAGTGTAACTACACACCAGCATCAAGTACAAAGTGAAACTAACTCAAGTATACATGCGTAGTACTACAAGCTACCAACACATTCCACAACTACAGAGACAACCCACCCCCTATTCTACCCAACCCACATAACAAGGTACTTCCCAAAAAGAGTAGTGTCCCCAAGTCACGACTCATGTCTAAGTAATCTCCTGAGGGAGATTCTGCTCAGGTGTCGCCTGCTCAAGACCTGAAAAGTAAAATGAACACATCAAAATGTGCCCAGTAGGAAACTAACTAGGGTAGGGGAATCATTTAGGGGTTATGAGTATGGATATAATAGGAGTACAAGTAACCAATGTGAATAGTACATCACACAATTTTGTAACAACAACACATATGAAGTTCTTTAATTAACAGATATTAGTGACTCTTTGGAAGCCTGGTTATCACTTAAATATAAGGGCCCGGTCCTCGCCCCGAATTTGGGGGGAATATAGCACACAACGCAGTGGACACGGGCACTGTACACCGGGCCTCTAAGCTCCCCCGTCCCTGGCAGGAATGAGGCTTCCCATAGTAATACAAGCACCAAGTCCCATCCACTCCCGGTAAAGGCGAGTGGGAACAAATATCACACATCATATCTCTTTTCCCCCATCTTCTCAGTCCAGTCCATTATGGTTAAGTAATACCCAATCTTCCCACATCCCCATACTAGGATGTTCACCCGCCTTAGGGCAGATCGAGACATCCCAGTTGACATATTATGTGTCATAATCTTCAATAGACATGACACAAGTATTTCCATGGATATTTCTGAAGTTTCTTTAACTTCACATTCATTGGAACATTTCAACAAACACGTGGCAGGCGCCATAGAATTGCATATTGTCACAACATCAAATTTAGTAACAAATAGCATAACTAATCATTCTATTAAGTAGCATGACATCCATGCATAATGGAATGAAAAATTGACATCCTCACAAGATTCAATATCCAACCAAACACTCCAACTTGCTGGAATTTCCAGGACAACCATAAAGATCAACACATTCCATCCTGTTTTCTTGTGAATTTGACACAACTCTCTAAATGAAAGTTGAAGATATGGTAGTCCTGGATGTACCTATAAAATTTCATGCACAAATGTGGACAAGATGATTTATGGTGAATTATTTGGTGAACCTGTTCAGACTATTTTTCAGACAGATTTTAAGGTCTGTAATAACTGCTTCGAAAAATATGCACTGAGATGAAGTTGTAGAAAACATGTTAACTTTACAACGAGACTAAGAACCGAAAATTCCATCGAGTATGCAGAGACTGAGCTCCATATTTCTAAACTGTGTCCAGTCTGAATGACAGTCAGACATGTTGTGTAGATTGAATTTTTACTTCTACTTATTGAACTCAACATATATCAAATTTTATATGAATCTGGGGTGGAATTTCAAGAGCTACAATTATATAATTTTTTTTAGAAATTAATTCGACCCACAGATACCAGAATTCAAGTTGAAACATGCAGTGGGATTTCAGAATTTCAGAGGGGGTGCTTTGCTAAGAAAACTAAGGGAAAACTTGATCTTTTTGATTTATTGCACACATATCACATGAATTCCAGAGCATCGGCAATCTAAATAACATCTTAATAATATCATAATCCCAAAATAAAATCCCTAACCAAGTTGGAATCCTACCTCAAGAAGCCATTTATTTCTTCTCTTATCTTTCTCTTCCTTCCACCTTCTTTCTCCTTGAAGCAACCTAGGGTTTTCTAGGGTTTTTGAGTTAAAATTAGGGTTTTTGAGCTTTGATGAAGAGGAAAGGGGGAGGGTAATTTCGGCCAGGTTCTAGAGGGGGAGAGATAGAGGAGTAATTAAATAAAAATCTTAGTTTTTGGCTTAAACTAGAAGCCTAATTGGTTATGGCTTAAGGAGGAAGCTTTTCTTTACACACACACCCTATTACTATACACACCCCCCTCTCAAAAGACCATTATACACATATACTTTTTAAGTATTTACAAAAGTGCCACTAACCTATCCACTTTCACACTAAGCCCATTGCACATACCCTCTTTTCCATGAAATACCTTATCGCCTCTCTCTCTATACACATCCTCCAATTACAGGTCCTCAAAGGTTAGGTATCCGCTAGTGCTAGTACCGTACATCGCAGATAGAGGGGTTACACATCCTACCCTCCTTATACCCTCTTTTCCATGAAATACCTTATCGCCTCTCTCTCTCTCTCTCTCTCTCTCTCTCTCTCTCTCTCTCTCTCTCTCTCTCTCTCTCTCTCTCTCTCTCTCTCTCTCTCTCTACACATACTCCAACTACGCGTCCTCAGAGGTTAGGTATCTGCCAATGCTACTACCGTACATCGCAGATAGAGGGGTTACACATCCTACCCTCCTTAAACGAAATTCCGTCCCCGAAATTATCAAAAGAGACATTGATATAGAGATAAGATGTTTACATAAACAGGTGAGGGTACTTGTCTCTTATCTCGTCCTCACACTCCCAGATGGATTCACCAGGAGATTCTTAATGGCATTCTTCTTTAGTACCTTCTGTCTCCGATCCAGGATGGCCACTGGTTGCTGTTCATAAGTCAGGTCGGGACGCAATTCAATCTCTGAGAAGTCCACGAGGTGACTAGGGTCTCTTATATATTTCTGAAGCTGGGATACGTGGAACACATCATGGATGCCTTCAAGGGAGGGTGGCAAGGCAAGACGATAGGCAATCTCACCAACACGAGCCAAGATCTCAAATAGTCCAATGAATCTCGGGCTCAACTTCCCTCGTATACCAAATCAAATCATGCCACGTGTCGGGGAGATCTTCAAGAACAAGTAATCACCTGGTTGAAACTCCAACGGACGCCTCTTTGTATCTGCCCAGTGCTTATAGCTATCCTGAGCGATACGAAGATTCTCCTTGACTGTCTGAACCACATCGATCGCTTCCACCACCAAGTCAGGTCACGATCCCTAACATCATCCCAGCTTAGAGGCGACCGGCACTTTCTTCCATACAGGGTAGCAAACGGTGCCATCCCAATGCTTGCTTGATTAATATTATTGTAAGCAAACTCCACCGGGTGAAAAAAGTCCAGCATACAAGTCCTCAACATGTCCTCGAGGATCTGAATAACTCGCTCGGACTGCCCATCTATCTGAGGATGATATGTAGTACTAAACTTGAGATGAGTTTCCAAACTAGACTGCAAACTTCTCCAAAAATGTGAGGTGAATCTGGTGTCCCGATCAGAGATTATACAAACAGGAACTCTGTGAAGCCTCACGATCTCCTACAAGGAAAGGTTATGTCAAACACCTCACATTACCAAATATAGAAGAGGCAAGGGTGACGAAGGAGTTCTACCTCTATATATCTTCGAGCCAAATGCTCGGTAGATTGTCCAACCCGAAAGGGAATGAAATGTGCAGATTTGGTCAAGCGGTCAACAACTACCCAAATTGCGTCATTTCCCTTGGGTGTGGGGGGTAGCCCAGTCACAAAATCCATTTTCACGTGTTTCTATTTCCATTCAGTAATGGGAAGAGGCTGCAACAGACCTACAACTCTTTGGTGTTCGGCCTTCACCTGTTGACATACCAAGCACGAGGCCACACTTCTGGCTATACTGCGCTTCATCCCATGCCACCAGTAATGTTGTTGCCAGTCACGGTAAATTTTTGTCCCTCCTGGATGAATTGAATAGGGGGAGATATGGACCTCTTTAAGCAATTCCTCTCGAATAGCACCAGCCAGCACACATAGTCGAGTTCCGAACCTAAGAGAGCCATCTTCGTGAATATGAAAGTCGATCCGAAGTCTGGCCTCTACCTGTTCTCAGATTCTGAAACGACTGCTTTTCGTGTATCTGGATTTAATATAATATAATATATGTTTTGATGGATTTTCTCCTCTTGTGTGGTTCTCGTCTCCGTAGATTTCATTTTCGATCGATTCGTCGTATTTTCTCGTTTCTTCCTTAGGATTGTCGATTTCGAAGTATGTCATTTGTGACGGACTTCATAACGGTCGTATCTTACTATTAGATCAAGCCTAGGAGTCTTAGGAATCGATCCCGGGGCCCCGCGCTCCGTATCGGAACTTTTTGTGCTCATTAGCCGGTATAAGAAGGGGCACCGACCGACTAGATGACGATCCAGTCGGTCGACAATCCTTCTCGGACCGACTAGTTGGCTTTCTAAAATTATTCAGGAGTTACTGTTTATCGTTAGTCGGTCTAAGAACGTTGGTTGACCGACTAGGTTGCAAACTAGTCGGTCAGTGGTTGCTCTTTAACCGACTAACACATCATCTTAATTTTAGTTGAGTTAATGTTTACTCTTAGTCGGTCTAAGAACGTTCATCGACCGACTAGATGCTAAACTAGTCGGTCAGTATTTGTTCATGGACCGACTAACTCTAAAATCCTATTTTCGTTCAGAAGTTACTGTTTGCACTTAGTCGGTCTGCGTTGGTCGACCGACCGACTAGTTGCCAAACTAGTCGGTCAGTGGTTGCTCTTTGACCGACTAACCAGTGTTGAAACCCTAATTTCTGGGCAGCCGCCAGCCCATCCTATTTAAACCCAACCCAAACGTTTTCTTCTTCCTCAACACGACCCAAAACCCTAAAATCTTTCCCTTTGAGCCCCCATCTTCCTCCAAGCTTCAATCCTTCATTCCAAGCCCTAAATCCATCATCCAAACCATCCATCCACTCTATCTACCTCTCATCTTCCCCAAAATCTCACCAAATCCATCAAACTCCCCAAATCCCCCAAAACCCTAGTTTCCCCAAACTTCTCCATTTGCTTCCAGATCTGGTCCTAGGGTTCCCCGGAGTGTTTCTTCCGCCTCCTCTCGGTAAGAAATCGATCTACCGTTGTTTTCATAACCTATTTATATTTTTATGAAACCCTAATAAAATTTCATGTTGTTTGTTGTTTGTTTCCCCATAACAGCGATTTTTCCCCGTAGATTAGCATCCGTGAGACGAAGTGGTCGTCATCCCCGGTGCTAGGCAAGTGAAACTTGCCACTTAGGGTTTAGGCCATGTTTTAGGCCATTTGCTCGTTGTAGGCGTAAAAGAGACTAGGCGACGAAATGATACTCGCCTAGGCGCAAATTGGGGAACTAGCTTGACAACGAAGCTAGTCCCGACATTTAGCATGTTGCACAATTACCATGTCATGTTTACTTTCCATTAACGGTACGTAAATTAAATGTCATGTCATTGCATTCTTTAAGTGATCCCGTGATTGCGTAGCATCGCTACAATACTTGTGTTCCTGGCTCGTGACCAGAAGCGAGCATAATGAGTTGCTAACCCCAACGCTCGATATATTAAATTCTGAACTAGGAAAACAAGCTCCTGTGCGGGGCAACCCTGGCTCACTTGCTGGGCTCATGTGCAGGGACCCTGGCTTGTTTACGTGTGGGATGGGGTAAGGGTTAAGCGGCCAGGCAACTGGGGGTCTGTTTGATCAACAACTGCAGTTGTAAGGTGTAAACTCTGGGGTGGGGGTAGTGTTTAGTGTCGATCGGCGTGAATGATGAACCATTCAGCTGAAGGGCGTAAACATCTACAAACAACCGTGAAACGTGAATTGGGTTTAGTGCCGATCGGTGTGAATGATGTACCATTCAGCTGAAGGGCGTAAACACCTACAAAACAATGTGAATTGATTGAGAATGTTAGTAGCTTGGCTACTCTTGTCTTGTCCCGATAATTGTTCTCTTGTACAAAATGTCTTGCCATGTTTTAATTGTGCACTCATGTTATAACTGCCATGTCATGCATACTAAACTGCTAGGTTGCTAGTTGCCTTACTTTCAGTTTCCTTGCCCAAGTCTTTTAGACTTGCTGACATGTGCCCCTTTACTCTTTTGGGTGACACATGTTAGATCCTGAGCCTGAGTACCTTGTTGAGGACGAGGTGTTTGCCGACGCCGAGCCCAAGCCTGTGTTTGACGGGGAGTACGTGGACCCTGGGCACCAGTCCTAGTGTCTTCGTTGTGTTTTACTTTTTTTAGACAGTTGTTTTGTTATCGGTGTGTAGCACCTATACCTTGTTTTGTCGTTGTTGCTTTTGTTGGCCTTGTTCTGGGCCTTAGACTCTTTTCCTTTAGCCTGGTGGCTTTTCTGGATGTTGGACTTATTTTCTTGTTGGACAATTTATGAGATGTGAGATTTTATTTCAGTCTCTCCTTGTGTTATTATTGTTATTCCGTTGTGGTTACAGGGACCTGCTTATGTATTATTGACGCTTATCAGGTTTGGGGCTTCACAGCTCCACTCTCGTGCGGACCTTTTCACGTCTCGCCTCCATTTTAGGGAAGCGGCTCGTGACAGGTTTTGTTGGTGGCCCATGCAGGTCCTTCTGTAACTGCGATTTTTGGAATAGCGATAATAATATTAGAATGTCCAATAAACTAAGTTCGACGTCCGATGTCATAAGCTATGAGTCTAATCTGATTCGTTTTCTGTGTCACTAGATGGCAGGAAGACGTTTCACCCGTGGTGGGGGTAGTGGTGCGATCCCTCATGATGAGGAGCCTGAGCGGGAACCCACCAGCGGTGAGATGATGCGGATGATGCTGCAGATGATGCAAGTGCAGCAGGGCGTGCTTCTGCAAGTCCAGAATGCTCCACTTGCTCGAGCTGCCCGGGCTCTTCCGGATGTTCCTCGCTCTGAGCCAGGAGCGAAGCAATTTTGGGAGCTGGGTCCCGCATATTTTGATGGGTCTGAGGGTCCTCTGGCTGCCGATGAGTGGATTCGGAACATCGAGGACAATCTGAAGATGGCCAAGATCACCCCAGCTGGATGGGTTGATTTGGCGAAGAGGCAACTCAAGGATAATGCTCGGAATTGGTGGGATGCGGAAGAGAAGATGTTGGTGGAGCCGATAGCTTGGGCTACCTTCAAGACCAGATTTGATGGTGAGTTCTTCCCGAAAGCTGCCAGGGAGGAGATGCTGCAGCGTTTTATCGATTTGAAGCAAGGGAACTCGTCGGTGGACCTATATCACCAAGAGTTCATGAGGCTGAGTCGGTTTGCACCGAAGATGGTGCAGGACGCTGAGGAGAAGGCTCAGAGGTTCCTGCAGGGGCTTGCTTCGGAGCTCCAGAGTTTTGTGACCTCTTCTGATCGGGAGTCTTATCAAAAGGTTCTGGTAGCAGCTAAGAGGCAGGAGCTGCTCGTGAACCAGAGGAGGGGGTCTATTGTAGGTGCTGGGAAGAGGCCTGTGGAACAGGCGAGAGCTGTGGTTAGACCTGGATTCAGGCCTAATCAGTCTGCTCAGTTTAAGAGGCCAGGAGGGCCTATCCTGAAGTTTTGCCATTTTTGCGACAAGCCTGGCCATGTCAAGGATCAGTGTCGGAACTTTTTGGGCCAGTGTCTGGTTTGTGGTGATGCTTCCCATGTCGCGAAGGATTGTCGGCATGCGGGTCCGCTGCGGAGGGCACCTGTTGCAGCTCAGCCGTTGCAGCAGCGAGCGTCTGTTCCTGCTGGACGTGGAGCAGTTCTTGTTCCGCAGAGGTAGGCTTTTCAGCAGGCTGTTCCGCTGAGGAGGCAGGCTTTTCTGATGACCGCTGCGGAGAGCGAGGCTGTGGACGAGGTTATCGCAGGTAATCCTCAATCTAGCTGTTACTTTCCTAGCTGGTTTTGATTGTTAGATTATGTTGTTTGCTTGAACATGGTTGTTTGCTAGACTAGGGTTTGATTGTTAATTGATTGTTAGGTGTGGTTTTGGTTTGCACATTTCATGCACGAGTCCTCTTTGACTCCGGTGCATCGATGTGCATTATTTCTCGGAGCTTCGTGGAGAGGCATTCCTTGTCGATGTCCCCTCTCCCCAAGAGTTGGAATATCGTTACAGGGAATGGTGTGGTCTCGGTGCATCGTGGTTGCAATTCTTTCCTGTTGGTGGTCTGTGGACATGAGCTTCTCGCTGATTTCATTGTCCACGACATCATCAACTATGATGCAGTTCTTGGGATGGACTGGCTTGCGAGCTTCTATGCTACGATCGACTGTCGGAGAAAGAAGGTGGTGTTCGAGATTCCCGGACATCCAGTATTTGAGTTCAGTCGTGGTAGCAGTTCGCTTGGTCCTGTCAGATTTCGGGCCAGGCCGGTGGAGGCTGTGGCTATTTAGATGGAGCTGGAGTGGCCAGCTGTGGTGCGAGATTTTGGCGACGTCTTCCCCGAGGAGATGTCTGGTTTTCCGCCCGATCGGGCCTTGGAATTTTCTATCGATCTTGTTCCAGGTGCGCAGCCGATTTCGAAGGCGCCGTATCGTATGGCACCTGCAGAATTGGAAGAGTTGCGGAAGCAGTTGGATGAGCTTTTGCAGAAGAGTTATATTAATCCTAGCGTGTCTCCATGGGGAGCACCGGTGTTGCTGGTGAAGAAGAAGGATGGTTCGCGTCGCATGTGCGTGGACTATCGGGAGTTGAATGCGGTGACCATTAAGAATAAATACCTGCTGCCTCGCATCGATGATATTTTTGATCAGCTTGGAGGTTCGAGGGTGTTTTCTAAGTTGGATTTGAGGAGTGGTTACCATCAGTTGAAGGTGAAGAAGGGAGATGTTCCGAAGACAGCGTTCAGGACGAAGTATGGACACTATGAGTTTGTGGTTATGCCTTTCGGCGTAACTAACGCGCCCGCAGTTTTCATGAATCTGATGAACCTGATTTTCTACGACTTTTTGGATAAGTTTTTCGTTATCTTTATTGACGACATTCTGATCTATTCGAAGTCGGAGGAAGAGCATGCCTCGCACTTAAGGACGGTGTTGGAGATTTTGAGGAAGCATCGTTTGTATGCTAAGTTTTCGAAGTGCGAGTTTTGGCTGGATAGAGTTTCTTTTCTCGGGCATGTGGTGACTGGAGATGGTATTTCAGTGGATCCCGAGAAGATTCGGGCCATCAGGGAGTGGCCTGTTCCGTCGTCTGCGTCTGAGATTCGGAGTTTCCTTGGACTTGTTGGTTATTATCGGCGATTCATTAAGGACTTTTCTCGTATTGCTGAGCCGATGACCAGGTTGACGTGGAAGGATGTTGCTTTTGTTTGGTCGGGTGATTGTGAGAGTGCTTTTGGTGTTCTGAAGGAGAGGTTGACGATTGCCCCTATTCTTGTCGTGCCTGATCGCAGCGGTGGATTTGAGATCTTTTGCGATGCTTCTGGCAAGGGTCTCGGTTGTGTGTTGCATCAGCATGGGCACGTTGTGGTGTATGCGTCTCGTCAGCTTAAGGTTCATGAGAAGAATTACCCGACGCATGATTTGGAGTTGGCTGCCGTTGTGTTTGCTCTTAAGATTTGGAGGCACTTCCTGCTGAGTGAGAAAGTGAAGATTTTCACCGATCACAAAAGCTTGAAGTATATTTTCACTCAGAAGGAGCTCAACATGCGACAGCGTCGATGGTTGGAGCTTATGGCGGATTATGAGATTGATTTGCAGTTTCACCCTGGCAAGGTGAATGTGGTTCCGGATGCTTTGAGTAGGCTTCCAGCGGTGATGATTTTGACCTCGCAGTGGAGATTGCAGCAGGATTTTTGCGAGTCTGGCCTGGAGATTGTTCTTCCTGGAGATGCTTCGTCGTTGATGTACATGCAGGTACAGTCGATGATCGTGGATCAGATTAAGGCTGGTCAGGCCGAGGATCCGAGGCTGGTGAAGATTCGGGAGCAGGTGGAAGCCGGTCTGCGGACTGACTTTTTGATTCATGAGGATGGCTCGCTGAGATTTGGAGCCAGGTTGTGTGTGCCAGCTGGGGATATTAGAGAGGAATTGATGGTGGAGGCACACAGTTCGCCGTATTCTGTGCATCCTGGGGGCAGCAAGATGTACCAGGATCTTCGTCTGATTTATTGGTGGCATGGTATGAAGAGGAGTGTGGCTCGGAGTGTAGCCAAGTGCTTGGTTTGCCAGTAAGTGAAGGCGGAGCATCAGCGTACGGCCGGGTTGCTGCAACCGCTTCCGATTCCGGAGTGGAAATGGCAACACATCACTATGGATTTCGTGACTGGACTACCTCGGAGTCCAAAGCAGAATGACGCGATTTGGGTGATCGTAGATCGATTGACCAAATCTGCGCACTTTATTCCATTTCGAGTGGGACAGTTCACTGAGGCGCTAGCGAGGAGATATATGGAGGTAACATTCTTTTACTCTCCGTTTTATTTCCTTTTCCTAGTTTGGATAGTGATGTAACGTGAATCGTGCAGGAGGTTGTGCGACTTCATGGAGTCCCTGTGAGTATCGTGTCTGACAGAGACACGAGGTTCACATCTCAGTTCTGGCAGAGTTTGCAGAAGAGCTTGGGTACGCGTCTGAGTTTCAGCACGGCGTACCATCCGCAGACGGATGGCCAGTCCGAGAGGACGATTCAGATTTTGGAAGACATGCTGAGGGCGTGGATGTTGGATTTCAAGGGTTCGTGGGAGGACCATCTACATCTGGTAGAGTTTTCCTACAACAACAGCTTCCAGGCGAGTATTGGCATGGCGCCTTTCGCCGCTCTTTATGGGAGGAAATGTCGATCGCCATTGAGTTGGGATGACGTTGGTGATCGGGAGTTGTTGGGACATGAGATGATCGTGGAGGCTGTGGATATCGTCAGGAATATTCGGGAGAGGTTGAGAATTGCTCAGGACCGTTTTAAGCATTGGGCGGATGCTAAACGTCGTCCTTTGGAGTTTCAGCCGGGCGACCATGTGTTCTTGAAGATTTCCCCGAATCGTGGTGTGATTCGTTTTGGGAAGCGTGGGAAGTTGAGACCGCGATACATTGGACTGTTTGACATTTTGGAGAGGGTTGGCGAGGTAGCTTATCGCTTGGCCTTCCCGCCATCTTTGGAAGGAGTTCACAATGTTTTCCATGTGTCGCAGCTTCGTCAATACATTAGCGATCCGTCTCATGCGGTAGATTTTTCGGAGATTACCGTTCGCCCCGATATGACGTATGACCAGCATCCAGTGCAGATTCTGGACAGGAGTTAAAAATCGCTTCGGAACAAGATTGTCAATCTTGTGAGGGTGATGTGGCGACACGGCTCACCTGGAGAGTCTACTTGGGAGAATGAGGATGAGATGCGAGAGCGTTTCCCACTTTTGTTTCCGGACTCGTGAGTATTTGGGAATTCCGAGGACAGAATTTTTCTTAAGTTGGGGAGGATGTAACGACTGCTTTTCGTGTATCTGGATTTAATATAATATAATATATGTTTTGGTGGATTTTCTCCTCTTGTGTGGTTCTCGTCTCCGTAGATTTCATTTTCGATCGATTCGTCGTATTTTCTCGTTTCTTCCTTAGGATTGTCGATTTCGAAGTATGTCATTCGTGACGGACTTCATAACGGTCGTATCTTACTATTAGATCAAGCCTAGGAGTCTTATGAATCTATCCCGGGGCCCCGCGCTCCGTATCGGAACTTTTTGTGCTCATTAGCCGGTATAAGAAGGGGCACCGACCGACTAGATGACGATCCAGTCGGTCGGCAATCCTTCTCGGACCGACTAGTTGGCTTTCTAAAATTATTCAGGAGTTACTGTTTATCGTTAGTCGGTCTAAGAACGTTGGTTGACCGACTAGGTTGCAAACTAGTCGGTCAGTGGTTGCTCTTTAACCGACTAACACATCATCTTAATTTTAGTTGAGTTAATGTTTACTCTTAGTCGGTCTAAGAACGTTCATCGACCGACTAGATGCTAAACTAGTCGGTCAGTATTTGTTCATGGACCGACTAACTCTAAAATCCTATTTTCGTTCAGAAGTTACTGTTTGCACTTAGTCGGTCTGCGTTGGTCGATCGACCGACTAGTTGCCAAACTAGTCGGTCAGTGGTTGCTCTTTGACCGACTAACCAGTGTTGAAACCCTAATTTCTGGGCAGCCGCCAGCCCATCCTATTTAAACCCAACCCAAACGTTTTCTTCTTCCTCAACACGACCCAAAACCCTAAAATCTTTCCCTTTGAGCCCCCATCTTCCTCCAAGCTTCAATCCTTCATTCCAAGCCCTAAATCCATCATCCAAACCATCCATCCACTCTATCTACCTCTCATCTTCCCCAAAATCTCACCAAATCCATCAAACTCCCCAAATCCCCCAAAACCCTAGTTTCCCCAAACTTCTCCATTTGCTTCCAGATCTGGTCCTAGGGTTCCCCGGAGTGTTTCTTCCGCCTCCTCTCGGTAAGAAATCGATCTACCGTTGTTTTCATAACCTATTTATATTTTTATGAAACCCTAATAAAATTTCATGTTGTTTGTTGTTTGTTTCCCCATAACAGCAATTTTTCCCCGTAGATTAGCATCTGTGAGACGAAGTGGTCGTCATCCCCGGTGCTAGGCAAGTGAAACTTGCCACTTAGGGTTTAGGCCATGTTTTAGGCCATTTGCTCGTTGTAGGCGTAAAAGAGACTAGGCGACGAAAT
Organism: Scilla litardierei; assembly: GCA_030789695.1. NCBI lineage: Eukaryota > Viridiplantae > Streptophyta > Magnoliopsida > Asparagales > Asparagaceae > Scilla > Scilla litardierei. Next base: position 152,097,015 of record CM061138.1, on the reverse strand, counting down.
GATACTCGCCTAGGCGCAAATTGGGGAACTAGCTTGACAACGAAGCTAGTCCCGACATTTAGCATGTTGCACAATTACCATGTCATGTTTACTTTCCATTAACGGTACGCAAATTAAATGTCATGTCATTGCATTCTTTAAGTGATCCCGTGATTGCGTAGCATCGCTACAATACTTGTGTTCCTGGCTCGTGACCAGAAGCAAGCATAATGAGTTGCTAACCCCAACGCTCGATATATTGAATTGTGAACTAGGAAAACAAGCTCCCGTGCGGGGCAACCCTGGCTCACTTGCTGGGCTCATGTGCAGGGACCCTGGCTTGTTTACGTGTGGGATGGGGTAAGGGTTAAGCGGCCAGGCAACTGGGGGTCTGTTTGATCAACAACTACAGTTGTAAGGCGTAAACTCTGGGGTGGGGTAGTGTTTAGTGCCGATCGACGTGAATGATGAACCATTCAGCTGAAGGGCGTAAACATCTACAAACAACCGTGAAACGTGAATTGGGTTTAGTGCCGATCGGTGTGAATGATGTACCATTCAGCTGAAGGGCGTAAACACCTACAAAACAATGTGAATTGATTGAGAATGTTAGTAGCTTGGCTACTCTTGTCTTGTCCCGATAATTGTTCTCTTGTACAAAATGTCTTGCCATGTTTTAATTGTGCACTCATGTTATAACTGCCATGTCATGCATACTAAACTGCTAGGTTGCTAGTTGCCTTACTTTCAGTTTCCTTGCCCAAGTCTTTTAGACTTGCTGACATGTGCCCCTTTACTCTTTTGGGTGACACATGTTAGATCCTGAGCCTGAGTACCTTGTTGAGGACGAGGTGTTTGCCGACGCCGAGCCCGAGCCTGTGTTTGACGGGGAGTACGTGGACCCTGGGGACCAGTCCTAGTGTCTTCGTTGTGTTTTACTTTTTTTAGACAGTTGTTTTGTTATCGGTGCGTAGCACCTATACCTTGTTTTGTCGTTGTTGCTTTTGTTGGCCTTGTTCTGGGCCTTAGACTCTTTTCCTTTAGCCTGGTGGCTTTTCTGGATGTTGGACTTATTTTCTTGTTGGACAATTTATGAGATGTGAGATTTTATTTCAGTCTCTCCTTGTGTTATTATTGTTATTCCGTTGTGGTTACAGGGACCTGCTTATGTATTATTGACGCTTATCGGGTTTGGGGCTTCACAGCTCCACTCTCGTGCGGACCTTTTCACGTCTCGCCTCCATTTTAGGGAAGCGGCTCGTGACAGATTCTCCTTAACTTTTCATCTCCTGACTGTGCGACTTTGATACGGTCCACTAAATCGCACTGGACCTGCAAGTTCAACATGACTGCTTTGACGCCCAGAAGAACGACCTCTATCTCCATTTGTCGTAATGCCCACTGGAGCTGAGGCTGAGAGGTCAACATCATAACAACAGGATATCTACTGAGTGCATTAGTGACCACGTTCACCTTTACAGGGTGATACTGGATGTCAATATCATATTTTGCCATTAACTCAAGCCGCCGACGTTGTCTCATGTTGAGCTCCTTTTGGGTGAACACATACTTCAAACTCTTGTGGTCGGTGTACACCTTGATTTGCTCCCCTAACAAAAAGTGTCCCACAGCTTTAGTGCAAAAATTACGGCTGCTAACTCCAAGTCATGTGCAGGGTAGTTTGGCTCATGCACCTTCAGAACTCTAGAGGCATAAGCTACAACACGTCCGTGTTGATGTAGGACACATCCCATCCCTTTGCCAGAGGCATCACAGAAGATCTCGAATCCTCCAAAACGGTCTGGAATCATCAGGACTAGCGCAGTTATCAACCTTCTCTTCAACTCCTTAAATGCATGCTGACACTCCTTAGACCAGACATAAGCAACATCCTTCTTAGTCAGGTGAGTCAGAGGTGCCGTGATCTTGGAGAAATTCTTCATGAACTTCCTGTAATATCCAGCCAACCCTAAGAAACTCCGAATCTCAGAAACCGACTGGAAACAGGCCATTTCTCCACTACCGCCACCTTTTCTGGATCAACTGATATGCCTTCTCTTGAAATTATGTACCCTAGAAATGCAACTTTAGACAGCCAGAACTGGCACTTACTATCTTGGCATATAACCGATGTTGCCTCAAGGTCTCTAGAACAATCCTCAGATGCTCTGCTGCTCTTCCTCATCCTTAGAATATATCAAAATATCGTCAATAAAGACTACCATGAACTTGTCCAAATAGTCAAATAATACCGATTCATTAATCACATGAAGGTAGCTGGGGCATTAGTCATATCGAAGGGCATTACCAAGAACTCATAATGTCCATAACGGGTTCGAAAAGCTGTCTTCGAAACTTCAGACCCCCCGAACCTTTATCTGATGATAACCACTCTGTATGTCCAACTTTGAGTAGACTCGAGATCCACCAAGCTGATCAAAGAGGTCATCGATGCGAGGAAGTGGGTACTTGTCTTTTATTGTCACCTTGTTCAATTTCCTATAGTCAATACACATCCTCCGGGATCCATCTTTCTTATTCACCAAAAGCATGGGTGCTCCCCAAGGTGACATGCTTGGCTGTATCAGCCCTCGCTCCGATAGGTCCATTAACTGATTACAAAGCTCAGCCAACTCAGGTGGTGCCATTCGATAAGGAGCCTTCGCAATGGGTTGTGTGCCTGGTATCAAATCAATGGTGAAATCCAATGATCGATCAAGAGGAAGTCCATAAATGTCATCAGGAAAGACATCAGGAAAGTCTCGCACAACCCTGGGTAAGACTGGCTCCACCTCCATAGCCATCGCTAACACTTCTGCTACCACTGGTATCGATCTGAATCTTACAGGTTCCAATGTGCAACTACCACTCCTGAACTCAAATTCTGGGTGATTGGGAATGTGGAAGACTAGCCTCCTTAATTCAATAGTGGCACAAAACATTCCTAACCAGTCCATCCCAAACACAGCTTCAAAGATGGGCATCTCAATCACAAGGAAGTCAGCATATAACTCCCGACCGCAAATTTCCGTTGGAAACCCACAAAGTCCCGAAGTACTCATAATCACACCACTCCCTGTGTGAATATTCCAACTAGTAGTGAAGGAGTCTACTGATATAGCATTTTTGGCCACAAATTGTCGGGACAGAAAACAGTGTGAAGCCCTAGAATCAAAAAGTGCTAAAGCAGGAAAGGATGCTACTATAACAGTACCTAGAAGTCAACAGAGAAATCAAGCCAATGTCCAACATAACTTAGCAACAAGTGAGATAATGTAAAAGTAAGGGAGAGGCTAGAACTATACCTGTGATAACATGGCCTGAGTTTTTTACCTCTATCGCAGTCATCGTAAAAGCTTGAGGCTTTGGAGCAGAGTTTGCCTTCTTATAGGTCTGCCGCTGAGGAGGCAAGGAAGGTCCTCTAGAGGCTGGTAAGCTTGGTCCAGCTAGTGCAGGAAGTGCAGGCTGCTGTGGACCATGTGGAAGAGCTCGATGCTTCATCGGCCTAACAGTCACAGGTGCTACTGGGGCCGAGTAGGCACCCTGCTGCAGGCAGAACCTGTTAATGTGTCCTTCGCCCACACAAGCGAAGCATTGCTTAACCCAAGTCATACACCCCTTCTGCTCATGGCCAGTTTTACCATAATATTGGCATGACAGCTGCCTCTGTGTCACTACAGTGGCTCCGGGCCTCTTGAACTGGGCCATCTGTACTGGTCGAGATAGTGCCTTTTGTGGCCTTGATGACCATCTATCACCGGTCGGCATCTTCCCTATGCTCCACAAATGAATCTTATATAATCTTTCCGCCTCAAGTACATCCTCCTGTGTGGCCAATTTCTGTGTAGACATCGCCCCTCTATACTTTGGATCAAGTCACATACGAAAGTCGAGCTCGGGTGGCATCAGTCGCAACAAGCTCTGGGGCAAACTTGCTCAGCAAGGAAAACTCGGCGTCGTATTTATCCACGCTCCGTCAACCCTGAGTCAACTACTCAAAACGCTGCATGAGCTCATCCTTCGTGGTCTCTGGAAGGAACTTGGAATTAAAACGCTCCTTGAAGGTCTTCAAAGAGATAGGACCTGTTAGATGTCGCTCCTGGGCATCCCACCAATCTCGGGCCTGATGTGTCAACTGCCTTTTTCTGCATCAACCCAACTCTCCAATGGAAATCCAATAGCTGTGAGGTCATCCTCCATGCGCCATAACCACTCATCAACCTCCAAATCAATCTCCTTGCCAAAAACGATCCTCGGCTTCATTGCCCTAAATTGCTTGAAGCCTGGGGTCTTCTGACCCTGCATCTTGGCGAGCATCTCAGCCTGCTGACTCAGGCTCGGCTGAAAACCCATCAAAATCTTATCCATCAAAGAGGGCTCAGCATGCTCCATCTCTGACGAAGATATCATGTTTTCACTATCCATTCTGTAGAGAGAGAGGATAACAGAGAGGAATTAGTACCATATGTGATGGCATCAGAGTGTTTGATGTATCATCCTTTCGCATATCGCAGTGAGAGCTGACCAACATGGGGCCACCATAAAACCTGTCATGCCCCATTCTCACAAATAGCCAATAATACAATTATTACTACTGAAATAAAGGATGGAGCATGGAAAGCCACGGTATTATACCAAGCGTGAATAGACATCATACAGAAAGCAAGCCACTGCTAATGCTGGGATCATACAACACAGAAATATTAAAGAGAACAACTACGTAAAGCCATCACAGAAGTACGTAACCACAGATTTACATAACCAAAGAGTGTAACTACACACCAGCATCAAGTACAAAGTGAAACTAACTCAAGTATACATGCGTAGTACTACAAGCTACTGATCACTCCGTATTTTACACCTTTTTTCTGCACGTTTGCATGCCATTTAGATCGCTCAATTGTGTTTTTCACGTTTATTCGACAATATTGCGATGCTTTTCACGATTTGTTGTTTTTGTCGTATTTCAGGAGATTTGGAGCGATTCGGAGTGATTTTGAGATGCACCCACTCCGGAGTGTCACCGACGACTCTCTTAAGGGGTATTTCACGATTGGAGAGGAGTGGAAGAAGAAAGAACGTCATAGGAGCGACGAGGAGGCAAAAACATGAAGAATGGGAATTTTTAGCATGCCACTCAACTGAGTGAAGGAGTCACTCGGCCGAGCATAGACAGCCCGCTCGGCCGGCCAGATCGGACACGCAACAGAGCCAATATCAGCGAGCACTCGGCCGAGCATCGCCATACCACTCGGCCGAGCACCGAGTCATCCCTCGCCCGAGTGGAGCCAAGACGACGGCATTAAAAATGTTGAACTCTCTGGAATCCGTCAGTCAGCCCCAAAGACCGACTCGGCCGAGTGCCAAACGACCGTCTGCCCGAGTGAAGAACACCCATCGGCCGAGTGAAGAAAAGTCACTCGGCCGAGTGACTCCCGAGGAGACGACCCCCAAGACCCCCAACTCTCTGGAATCTGTCAAGGTCTCTCACTCGACCGAGTGATATTTGTCACTCGGTCGAGTGAGCCGCACTGCCTGTAGCGTAAACTGCGATTTTGAGGCTGCGCAGGGGCATTTTCGTCAGGATTTTTTGGGCGATTTTGGGGGGTATTTAACCCCAGTTTTTAACCTAGTTTAGAGAGCTTTTTCAGAACTTTTGCAGCCCCTTTTTGATTTACTTTTTAGGAATTAGATTTAGCTTTTAGGGAGGAGAGAAAAGTGATATTTTGTTGGATGCTAACTTGTTCTTCATTGGTTTGTCTCTCTCCCTCAAAAACTCCATTTTTATTGATTTATTGAATATAGCTATGAATTCCATTCATTTTACTTGTGAATTTCTATTGGATTTGATTATGAATTGTGAGTAGTTTCATCGTCTTAGGGCGTAGGGATGAACCCTACGAGCCCAATTTCAAATTTGTGATGAATTGGTGAAATAATTGCTAGGATTGATTAGGGTTAGTTTGTGATTGATTTAATACGAATAGCTAGGGATTCATACCGATTGGGATTTGCAAGAGATTGGATCCCAACCCGATAGGAAGCCCTAGAAATTCGAATTGGGTTGCAATTGGATTTCTCCGGAATCGGTTTGAAGAGATTGGACCGAAACTAGGGTTTTCGATTGTAATTCTATACCAATACCCGTTTGCAAGAGATTGGACGGGTAGGAACTATCCCAACCTAGGTCGTAGCTCGAGTTTGCACGAGAGTGGGCTCGAGATACGATTGAACGATGATGTTGTTCTTCACGCTAGTTAGCATAGGTTAGGGTTTGCAAGAGATTGGACCTTACCCTAGGTTCGCTATAGACCGGCAATAGCGCGAGAGCGTGAGCTTGGTTCTACATTTAGTTGCAACTAGTTCACCTGAATTTCAAGTCTAGCAATTGTGAAACCTACGAATCACGATGATGAGATACGGCAAGTAGCGGGGATTCCCTATCCCTGGGCGTCTTTATTAATTTGTTATTCCTTTTATACATTTGAACGATTGTGACCGTGTTTCTACGAACATTCCTCGACTTTTCCTATAGACAAGTGATTGAAGAAGACACTGTCATTAGGCCTCCATGTGTTCGATACCCGCTCGCCGCTACACCGTGCGCTTGCGATAAGACTACAGTGTCGCCGCTCCGGGACGTGTATCCGGGGCGTGATCAAGTTTTTGGCGCCGTTGCCAGGGAGGCTATCTTGACGGAGTTCGATTTGGATCACCCGATTATTTTTCTTCAATTTCTTTATTTATTTCTTCATTCTTTTCTAACTCTGTTTACAGCCCTATTTTGCAAGCTCTCCCGAAATTTTCCACAAGATCTTAACAGGTAAAATGGGGGATGCAATTCTAATGACCGAGTCTGACCAGGGAGATGATGAATCTTTTGCTGAGCTTCTTAAGGAACTAATTGATGAGGTCCACGCTACCGGAGCTTTTGCTATTAATATCGAGGACCCCGTCGAATAATTGTTTGCTAGCTTTGTGATGGATCAAATCTCCCCGGACGGGACAATTGGGGGCGATATCAGAGTTGATGTGAGGGACGATAAGCTATATTTCGAAGGCGATAGAACATGCGTCGAAGAGTACTACACTCCCGAGGAATACTTTGAGCAAACCGACATTCAGGGAGTTACACTCTACAACCCCCACTCTTGCAATTATGAATCTGCTGACCTATTTCTTGATCTCAGGAATGAACCAGAGCAAGGTGGTGGTCCTATCGATGCTAGTGTAGAATCAGAGAGTGTCTATTTCGATGCACCGTCCTCACTAGGAAGTGAATCTGAGCCTTCACTCGAGAGTGAGCTAAACTCAGAAGTTGAAGAAGAAGCCAAACTCACACAAGATGACGAGGGTACGACACCCTTTGAGGTAGAGCTTAAACAATTACCGTCGAATCTGAGGTATGCTTTCTTGGGTAGTAAATTGACCTTCCTGGTGATTGTTAATGCCCACCTTGGCCAAGATCAACTTGAAAAACTATTAGAAGTCCTTAGGGATCACAAGGATGTCCTTGGCTACACTACTCTGATCTTAAGGGAATAAGACCTAGGCTATGCACGCATAGGATCCACTTGGAAAACACCGAAGCCACTTCTATTGAGCCTCAAAGGCGGTTGAACCCGAATATGAAAGAGGTAGTCAAAAAGGAAATCCTAAAATTGCTTGAGGCCGGAATTATATACCCTATCTCTGACAGTAGATGGGTTAGCCCCGTTCACGTCGTCCCCAAGAAAGGGGGAATGACCGTTATAAAAAATGAAAAAGTGGAGCCCATTTCTACACGCACTGTCACGGGATCGCGGATGTGCATTGATTATCGAAAACTAAATAAAGCCACCCGAAAAGACCATTACCCACTACCCTTCATAGATCAAATGCTTGAACGGCTTGCTAAACATAAATACTTTTGTTACTTGGATGGGTATACGGGGTTTTTCCAAATCCCTTTACATGAAGACGACCAAGAAAAGACCACATTTACTTGTCCTTATGGCACTTACGCCTACCGTAGAATGCCCTTTGGTCTTTGTAATGCACCCGCCACCTTTCAGAGGTGCATGACCTCCATCTTTTCCGACTATATTGAAAATATTATGGAAGCTTTCATGGATGATTTCTCAGTTTATGGAAGTGAGTTTGATTCTTGTTTGGCTAATCTTACCAAAGTTCTTAAAAGATGTCAACAAAATAATCTTACTCTTAATTGGGAGAAGTGTCACTTCATGGTCACGGAAGGGATAGTGCTTGGGCACCTTGTCTCCTCGAGAGGGATTGAGGTTGATAAGGCAAAGATTGAGGTAATCGAGAAACTCCCTCATCCTATTAATGTTAAGGGCATTAGGGGTTTTCTTGGTCATGCGGGGTTTTACCGCCGCTTCATCAAGGATTTCGCCTTGATTGCCCGGCCCCTTACCTCCTTGCTAGCTAAAGATGCTCCGTTTGTTTTTTCAGGAGAATGTTTGCGGGCGTTCAACACATTGAAGGAAGCACTAATTTCTGTGTCCATCATACAACCACCGGATTGGAGCCTTCCCTTTGAGCTCATATGTGATGCAAGTGACCAAGCCATTGGTGCGGTATTGGGGCAAAGGAAAGATAGAAAGCTTCATGCAATATTCTATGCAAGCAAAACGTTGGATGACGCGCAGAAAAATTACACAACTACGGAGAAAGAGCTTCTAGCGGTCGTGTATTCCATTGAAAAGTTCCGCTCATATCTCCTTGGATCCAAGGTGATTGTCCACACCGACCATGCGGCATTGAAGTATCTCCTGAACAAGAAAGAGGCCAAACCTAGGTTGATATGGTGGATACTTCTATTGCAAGAGTTTGACTTGGAAATTAGAGATAAGAAGGGTACGGACAATGTTGTGGCGGATCATTTATCTAGGCTTATTCGCGACAAGGAGGACGAAAGCTTGCCCATCGATGACTCCTTTATTGATGAGAGGCTATACGCCATAAGGCCCGGGGAAGTTCCTTGGTATGCGGACTATGTCAATTACTTGGCTTGTGGGATTAAACCATGCGGGATGCCCACACAGCAAAAGAGGAGATTTATGCATGAGGTCCGTAGCAATTTCTGGGAAGATCTGTATCTCTTTAAGATATGCAAGGATGGGGTAATCTGGAGATGTATTTATAAGGAGGAGGCCACCTCCATCATCATGCATTGCCATGGTATGCCATGCGGGGACATCACGCCACTTCTAAGACTACCGCTAAGATATTGCAGAGTGGATTCTTTTGGCCAACCATGTTCAGAGACACGCACGACTTCGTCAAGGCGTGCGATAGATGCCAACGGACCGGGAATATTTCCAGACGAAATAAGATGCCAATGAAGCCCATTCTAGAGATCGAGCTCTTTGATTGTTGGGGAGTGGACTTCATGGGACCATTTCCGTCAAGCAAGGGAAACAAGTATATCTTATTGGCCGTGGACTACGTCTCCAAATGGGTAGAAGCCATCGCCACCCCCACCAATGATGCGAGGGTTGTCTCCAAGTTTTTCAAGCAGAATATTTTCCCACGCTTTGGGGTGCCCCGTACTTTGATAAGCGACGGTGGAAGTCACTTTATAGAAAACAAATTTGAAGCCATGTTGAAGAAGTACGGGGTAAACCATAGGATTGGCATGGCCTACCACCCTCAAACGAGCGGACAAGTGGAGGTTTCAAATAGATAAATCAAGCAAATTCTTGAAAAAACCGTAGATCGATCTAGAAAAGATTGGTCCAAGAAGTTAAACGATGCTCTATGGGCATATCGCACGGCCTTTCGCACTCCGATTGGCACCACACCGTTCCGACTTGTTTATGGGAAAGCTTGTCACCTACCGGTAGAGTTGGATCACCGCGCGTATTGGGCCATCAAGACCCTCAATTATGATTATAAGAGTGCGGCGGTGAGGCGACTCTTGGACATCAACGAGCTTGACGAAATTAGAAGAGATGCCTATGAGAGCTCAAGAATTTACAAAGAAAGGACCAAGATTCTCCACGACGCACGCATAACTGTCACGGACTTCAAGGTCGGAGACAAAGTCTTGCTATATAATTCCCGACTCCGACTATTCCCCGGGAAGCTGAGGTCACGGTGGTCCGGGCCTTTCACCATCAAGCGAATACAACCGGGAGGAGCATTTGAATTGGAAGGAAAAGACGGAGCCGCTTTTAAGGTGAATGGGCAACGGCTAAAGCATTATTCTGAAGGAGTCCCTATGGGTGAGGTAAATAGAATATATCTACTCAAAGGACGGCCGGATGACCTTTCATACCTCCTCGATGAGGTCATTGAAGAGGTGATCCCCCACTCCATCGGCGCACCCCACGAAGATAGCTTCGAAGAAGGCCTAGATTTGGCTGAGGAAGAGAAGATGGAGCACTCCCCTGATATCTCCATGGCAATTGATGATGGCGACACTGATGTCGCAAGAATACGGGAGCTCTGCAAGCTCTCGAAGTTGAGGACTCCGAAGAAAGCTCCGCCGATACGACGATCGGTGTCACCGGCAAAGTCGAAGACCGGAACAAGCTCTAGCTTGGGGGAGCCACCCCCCAACATTGCCCATGACGAAGGGGCGTTGAGGAAGAGCACACACCACCATGATCCAAATCCGAGCGGTCTTCCCGGAAAATTCGACGGGTGCATCTCATATGCACCCAACATCCCGCGCTAAATTGAAAATTTAAAGGGGTCGAGCTCAAGACCTTAAACGAGCGCTTGTCGGGAGGCAACCCGATGGTTATCGCATTAATTCTATTTTAGTTTTTATTTTTGTTTTAGACTTTATTAGTGTTTTTGAGTCGTTTGCCCAAAAATATGTGACAACGGGTCCTATTTTCTTTGACAGGAGGAGGAGAAAAGGATATCTACTATATGGAGGATTACCGAGCCAAAGAAGAGCGCTCCAGGAATGCGCTCGAGGCTTAGGAGGAGGAAGAAACCACCCGGAGGAAGAAAAACAGAGAGTAGAGCCAAAACGGAGCACTAAAGCAGAAAACAGAGCCTCACTCGGCCGAGTATCATAGTCACTCGGCCGAGCAAAGAAAGACGTCCGCCTGAGTGGCGCACCAACGAGGGAAGTCTGATGCACCCAATTCTCTGTCTTTTTTGTGATTTCAGTATAAAATGCCACTCGGCCGAGTAAATTTCTTCATTCGGCCGAGTGAAACTGATACCCCCTAGGGCAAGTGTCTACCGAGTAGCTTGTGCCACTCGGCCGAATGGACTTTTTCCACTCGGCCGAGGGTGGCAAAGCCACTCGGCCGAGGGTGGAAAAGACACTCGATCGAGTCATAAGCGGAGGGAGAAAATTTAAAAAACTTTTTCGTTACGATCACTCGGCCGAGTGACATAGTCACTCGGCCGAGTCGTAACTTCAACTATATAATGCGAATGGGCTCGACACGAGATTCGAAGCGACATAAACCCCCAAATCGCCTGAACCAGCGTTTGTCGCTCTCCCGCCCGCTGCGATCACCATCCCCTCGCCTGATTCACCTCGCCGTCGCCCTCGACCGCCCGACCGCCGGCGACTGAGCGCCGACCACCAACCGTCGACCCCCCCCCCCTCCACCGCCGGCGACCCTCCTCGCCGCCGGCCAAGCCCCGGTAACCCCTATTTCGCGTAAAATCCTATTTTCTCCCCATTTTTGACGATCCGAGTACCCATTGAGCCCCTAACTCAAATCGATTTCTTTATTTATCTATTATACCCCCATCTCCCCCATGTATTTCGAATTTTATACACTGATATCATTGTTTGATGCGCAGGCGATCTTGGGGGAGCTTAGGGGAGCTCTCGGACGCGCTATTGGCTTTGTGGAGGCGTCTTCGCACCTACCCGCTGTTTTGCTCTCGCGACGTGTTCAGGTAACTTCGTTCCATCTTTTAGCATGCCGCACTTTATATTAGTTGGGTGAGCACTCGGGGCACACATGCCGCCCCGTACACAGCCACACACTCGGGGAGCTTCCGCCAAGCGGAAGCGGACGGATGAGCCCGGCCCCTCCCACGCTAGGGAGGACTCCCCTCCACCTTCACCACCTCACCCCACACAGCCATTACCAGCCGACCCCATCCACCCACAGCCACTTCCAGCCGATCTCGTTCATGCACAGCCACCACCGGCTCCCGTTGTCGAGCCGCTGGGGATTACGTTCAGAGACGACGCACATCGTGTCTGATTTGAGCGTATCGCCCAGCGCCCGATAGTACCCTCCAGGTTCACCCATTTAGCTGACCTAGACCGCCTGGGGGTACTTGAGGGGATGCTCACGTTGTACGACAACGTGGGTTGGCGAGATTTTCTGTCTGTGTCGGCGGACACCTACGTCCGTCCGACACTCGAGGTACTTAGCTCGATCGCCCGGACCGATGAGGGATGATCCTTTAAACTCATGGATCGAGAGTGTCGGATCACTCTCGATATGCTTAGAGCATTTTGTCAGTGGCCCGCAGTCCCCATGACCAACCGAGCCTACGCCCCCACACACATCCCTCCCCCATCTTTCGATTCCCATGCCTTTTGGGCCAGGATCACGGGTTTACCCCAGGCCTTTGACCCTAGTAGGGCCAAGGCCTCGGCCATAGTCCACCCCTGCCTCCGCATAGCACAGCGCCTTATGGCGACCACCTTTCTAGCGAGGTACGAGCCTGGGACGATGTCGATGCCTGAGCTCTATATGCTCTAAGCGATGACTCGCCCCAGAGTTCTGGATAAGGATGGTGTTACGATGGTCCCCACCGTTGAGATTGACGTCGCTAGCTGGTTTTTGGACCGCATCATCGTATCGGTGGGCACTCGCTCCCCGATATGTTGCGGCGGCCTGATCACCCTGCTAGCCCTGATGACCGTCGAGGACCTTCCGGCCGACCTGCATCGACATTCGGGCCCCACTTCACTTTCGATAGATGTCATGGCCCGGATGAAGATGCTTCGTCCCCACGGCCAGCGGCACTGGGTATGGTTGCACAGTCCCTTCGGTGCTGACTACATGATCCTCCCGAGCCCCGCTCGGACACACATAGGACCAGCACACGAGGACTGGCTTCCAGTGATGGATCTCCTGATCCCCACCGCCTACGTGCTTGAGGCCGAGGAGGCTGAGCAAGCACACCATGCACCTGTTGACCCTTTGATCCCTCAGCCTGAGCATGCACTTTCTGCCGCTCCCGACACCTCTGTCCACACTTCTGCCGGTGTCGGGAGTACACTTGCTGAGCCGTCCTCCATGCCCACCACATCTACCACCACCCCCACCACTGCTGTTCCCCTGTCGGTTGAGCCCCTCACCTCTCTGCTACCCGAGCGTCTACCCACCATACTTGAGAGCGGCGAGTCTTCCTTTGCTTCCGTCGTGGAGACCCTATCCACTTTGATCTCCACTGGGGTTTCACCTTTTGGACCCCACACTTCCTCCCCAGCGGTCGACCCTTCTGTCTCCACCGTAGTTGTCCTATCTGAGAGTGTCGTGACGTCTGTCCCTTCTTTTGTGTCACTGACCTCTCTAGCTGCCTCGTCACCGATTTTGTCTTCCACTTCCACTGCTGCTGCTTCCACCTCACACCAGCGTGCGTCCCAGCCTTGCACTGAGGCTGGGCATCCACTAGTGAGCACAGCCCCCGTTCCACCCATGCCTGCTGTCCCGATCACCTACACTGCCCGTATCAGACAGCCCCGACCTGCTCAGCCTAGACCTGTCCATCCCTCTGTACCACCACCCCCTGACGCCTTAGTTCAGAGCGTTCGTGCTCTTGAGGGGGCGATGAGCGGACTCAGGGGCGATTTTAGGGCTCTGTCTTCCACAGTCACCGCCATGCAGTACCGCCTCGAGCTACAACCCGGCATTCACTTTTGCCTGACCCAGATTCTCGAGCGGCTGCCACCACCACCACCCACCCAGCAGACTGTGACCCAGCCACCACCACCTCCACCTCCGCCTCAGGACGGAGATGGCGTAGCACCACCAGCTTAGGCACACCCTTGATGCCATTGATATTTTTTGACGTCATGCTGCCCATTCTCTGCTTGGTCCTGATGATTTTTGCCCACCCCCTCCTCCCCTCACTATTTTTGTCCACATTTTGATCATATCATTCTATATCCTTTTTCGGGAGCGAGGGAGAGTATTTTTGGTGACACACACATATCTGCATCACTCTTATCCTTGCATGCATCACATTCGCATTATATTTTTCATTTGTTATTTTTATTTCTTTTTATCATGCATGCATCACCACCCCCCCCCCCCACCCATTACACGTCTCTTGGTGTGCCACACTTCGCACATTGAGGACACTGTGCACTTTAGCTTGGGGGAGTGAGTTCTCACACTTTTTGCGTTTATCACTTTTATTTTTAGGTTTTTTTCACGTTTTTCCACTTTTGCACCCATTTTTCATCACGTTTTTTCTTTTTTACCATGCATCACGATTTTTCTTATTTTCTTTGTGTGCTGCATTGTAAATAGTTTTTATTTTTCTTTTGTCTTTATTTCTTTCATCTCCTGCTAGAGATGACTTTTCTGTGATGATGATGACGTGGTGTTAGCTTTTCTCTTTATGCATGTTATATTTGTCATGTCATAGCTTTTTATTTCTGATATCATATGCTATGTTCTGCTTTGCATTTAGAAATAGTAACCCACTCTCTTTTGCTGTATGAAAATGGATGAAATTCTATTATTAGCTGATGTCTGATGATTCATATGTATGCTATCGTAGAAAACACACCAAGATTCACGCATTTATGCTTATATCTGGAGTACTGATTTCTTTTCTCATATCACTTCTTATTGCATGATTTGTACGCTTCACTTCAGGTTGATTGAATGTTTGCTAGCTTTGATAAATCTGGATTAGTTTACTTTTTGAGGTTAAACTGAGTTGATTATATTACCCTGTTGAAGTTGTCATGCACGTCCTATAGAGTGAACTGAGAGATACATTTATTTCTTTCTCCACATATTTTGAACATTATTTCTCTATTTTATATTCATTGGTGAATCTCCCCTTAGCAATTCTATTATTGGCATCCCCCGTTATTAAATCACATTGCTCCAAATTCCCCAAAACCCAAAGAAAAAAATACTTGTATATCCTTCTCTTTGATTTGGGATCATTTGTGTAAATATTCTATTAAAAAAGGGAGAAAAAGAAAAGAAAAAAAAGAGAGAAAAAGAGAAAAAAGAAAAAGAAAAAGATTTGAGAATAAGTGAAGAAAAGAGAAAAGAAGTTCGAAAACGATCCCATCTCATATCCTTTCTCTCTTTCTTCCTTCTTTTGCTTCTATTTTTGTTTTCTTTGATTTTTGGAGCTTCATAAGAAACGGGGATGTAAATATTATTTGTGTATGCCACCACGCTTATAGATAAGCTTGGGGGAGAGAATCCAATGATGTGTGAGAGAGTGACTACCTGACGGTGCATGACAACCTAGGCTAAGTAATATTTTATACTCGGTGAGATTGCTAAAGTTTTACGAAATCCAGAAATCTACGCCTAGCATTCATTTCTTGAAAACCACACTTTTTCTATTCTTACTACTCTATCGTGTGATATCTCTTATACTCCTTATCGAAAGTATTCAATTGAAAAGTGTGTGATCTACGATACTGTATACCGCTTTAGATGCTTCAGACGATGTTAATCTTAGAATTATTCCATTTTTCATGCTATACTGATATTCTTGGGTTTTCTATTTCAAATGCACCATTATACTATGATATCAAAATAAAAGTCTTTAACATGTGGTTTATATTCGATGCATGCTAAATGAGAAAGCAAAACCCACGTCCTGAGAAAAATGATCTAGCAACTTCACTCTTTGTTTTCTATTTTGTTTTTCATTTTTCGTTTTCCGCCTTTCCGCCGTTTTCTTTATCTTTATCCGACGGGTTCGCTTTTTACTCATCTTCCTCGAGGACGAGTAAGAGGTAAGCTTGGGGGATTTTGATCACTCCGTATTTTACACCTTTTTCTGCATGTTTGCATGCCATTTAGATCGCTCAAATCGTGTTTTTCACGTTTATTCGACAATATTGCGATGCTTTTCACGATTTGTTGTTTTTGTCGTATTTCAGGGGATTTGGAGCGATTCGGAGTAATTTTGAGATGCACCCACTCCGGAGTGTCACCGACGACTCTCTTAAGGGGTATTTTGTGATTGGAGAGGAGTGGAAGAAGAAAGAACGACGTAGGAGCGACGAGGAGGTAAAAACATGAAGAATGGGCATTTTCAGCATGCCACTCGGTCGAGTGAAGGAGTCACTCGGCCGAGCATAGACAGCCCGCTCGGCCGGCCAGATCGGACACGCAACAGAGCCAATATCAGCGTGCACTCGGCCGAGCATCGCCATACCACTCGACCAAGCACCGAGTCATCCCTCGCCCGAGTGGAGCCAAGACGACGGCATCAAAAATGTTGAACTCTCTGGAATCCGTCAGTCAGCCCCAAAGACCGACTCGGCCGAGTGCCGAACGACCGTCCGCCCGAGTGAAGAACGCCCATTGGCCGAGTGAAGAAAAGTCACTCGGCCGAGTGACTCCCGAGGAGACGACCCCCAAGACCCCCAACTCTCTGGAATCTGTCAGGGTCTCTCACTCGACCGAGTGACATTTGTCACTCGGCCGAGTGAGCCGCGCTGCCTGTAGCGTAAACTGCGATTTTGAGGCTGCGCAGGGGCATTTTCGTCAGGATTTTTTGGGCGATTTTGGGGGGTATTTAACCCCAGTTTTTAACCTAGTTTAGAGATCTTTTTTAGAACTTTTGCAGCCCCTTTTTGATTTACTTTTTAGGAATTAGATTTAGCTTTTAGGGAGGAGAGAAAAGTGATATTTTGTTGGATGCTAACTTGTTCTTCATTGGTTTGTCTCTCTCTCCCTCAAAAACTCCATTTTTATTGATTTATTGAATATAGCTAGGAATTCCATTCATTTTACTTGTGAATTTCTATTGGATTTGATTATGAATTGTGAGTAGTTTCATCGTCTTAGGGCGTAGGGATGAACCATACGAGCCCAATTTCAAATTTGTGATGAATTGGTGAAATAATTGCTAGGATTGATTAGGGTTAGTTTGTGATTGATTTAATACAAATAGCTAGGGATTCATACCGATTGGGATTTGCAAGAGATTGGATCCCAACCCGATAGGAAGCCCTAGAAATTCGAATTGGGTTGCAATTGGATTTCTCCGGAATCGGTTTGCAAGAGATTGGACCGAAACTAGGGTTTTCGATTGTAATTCTATACCAATACCCGTTTGCAAGAGATTGGACGGGTAGTAACTATCCCAACCTAGGTCGTGGCTCGAGTTTGTACGAGAGTGGGCTCGAGATACGATTGAACGATGATGTTGTTCTTCACTCTAGTTAGCCTAGGTTAGGGTTTGCAAGAGATTGGACCCTACCCTAGGTTCGCTATAGACCGGCAATAGCACGAGAGCGTGAGCTTGGTTCTACATTTAGTTGCAACTACTTCACCCGAATTTCAAGTCTAGCAATTGTGAAACCTACGAATCACGATGATGAGATACGGCAAGTAGCGGGGATTCCCTATCCCTATGTGTCTTTATTAATTTGTTATTCCTTTTATACATTTTAACGATTGTGACCGCGTTTCTGCGAACATTCCTCGACTTTTCCTATAGACAGGTGATTGAAGAAGACACTGTTATTAGGCCTCCATGTGTTCGATACCCGCTCGTCGCTACACCATGCGCTTGCGGTAAGACTACAGTGTCGCCGCTCCAGGACGTGTATCCGGGGCGCGATCAGCGACCAACACATTCCACAACTACCGAGACAAATCACCCCATACTCTACCCAACCCACACTACAAGGTACAGCCCAAAAAGAGTAGTGTCCCCAAGTCACGTCTCACATCTGAGTAATATTCTGAGGGAGATTCTGCTCTGGTGTCGCCTGCTCAAGACCTAAAAAGTAAAATGAGCACGTCACAACGTGTCCAGTAGGAAACTAACTAGGGTAGGGTAATCATTTAGGGGTTATGAGTATGGATACAATAGGAGTACAAGTAACCAAAGTGAAGAGTATATCACACAATTTTGTAACAACAACACATATGAAGTTCTTTAATTAACAGATATTAGGGACTCTTTGGAAGCCTGGTTATACTTAACGATAAGGGCCTGGACCCCACCCCAAATTTGGGGTGAATATAGCACACGACGCAGTGGACACGAGCACTGTATGCCGGGCCTCTCAGCTCCTCCGTCCCTGGCGGGAGTGATGCTTCTCAAAGTAACACAAGCACCAAGTTCTCTCCACTCCCGGTAAAGGCGATTGGGAATAAATATCGCACATCATATCTCTTTTCCCCCATCTTCTCAGTCCAGTCCCCTGTGGTTAAGTAATACCCAATCTTCTCCCATCCCCTTACTAGGATGTTCACCCGTCTTAGGGCAGATCGAGACATCTCAGTTGACATATCATGTGTCATAATCTTCAATGGACATGGCACAAGTATTTCCATGGCTATTTTCCAAGTTTCTTTAACTTCACATTCATTGGAACATTTCAACAAACACGTGGCAGGCGCCATAAAATTGCATATTTTCACTAAATCAAATTTAGTAACAAATAGCATAACTAAGCATTCTTTCAAGTAGCACAACATCCATGCATAATGGAATGAAAAATTGACATCACCACAAGATTCAATATCCAACCAAACACTCCAACTTGCTGGAATTGCCAGGACTGCCATAAAGATCAACACATTCCATCCCTTTTTCTTGTGCATTTGACACAACTCTCTAAATGAAAGTTGAAGATATAGTAGTCCTGGATGTACCAATAAAATTTCATGCACCAATGGGAACTAGATGATTTATGGTGAATTATTTGGTACAACCTGTTCAGACTGTTTTCAGATAGATTTTAAAGTCTGTAATAACTGCTAATTTTGGGCATGTTGCAGTCAGAATTTCGAAAAATATGCACTGAGATGAAGTTGTATAAAACTTGTTAACTTTACAACGAGACTAAGAACAGAAAATTCCATCGAGTATGCAGAGACTGAGCTCCATGTTTCTAAACATTGTCCAGCATGAATGACATTCAAACATGTTGTGTAGATTGAATTTTTACTTCTACTTATTGAACTCAACATATATCAAATTTTATATGAACCTGGGGTGGAATTTCAAGAGCTACAATTATATAACTTTTTTAGAAATTAATTTGACCCACAGAGACCAGAATTCAAGTTGAAACATGCAGTGGGATTTCAGAATTTCAGAGGGGTGATTTGCTAAGAAAACTAAAGGAAAACTTGATCTTTTAGATTTATTGCTCACATATCACATGAATTCCAGAGCATCAGCAATCTAAATAACATCTTAATAATATCATAATCCCAAAATAAAATCCCTAACCAAGTTGGAATCCTACCTCAAGAAGCCCTTTGTTTCTTCTCTTCTCTTTCTCTTCCTTCAACCTTCTTTCTCCTTGAAGCAACCTAGGGTTTTCTAGGGTTTTTGAGTTAAAATTAGGGTTTTTGAGCTTTGATGAAGAGGAAAGGGGGAGGGTAATTTCGGCCAGGTTCTAGGGGGAGAGATAGAGGAGTAATTAAATAAAAATCTAAGTTTTTGGCTTAAACTAGAAGCCTAATGTGTTTTGGCTTAAGGAGGAAGCTTTTCTTTACACACACACCTTATTGCTATACACACACACCTCTCAAAAGACCATTATACACATCTACTTTTTAAGTATTTACAAAAATGCCACTAACCTATCCGCTTTCACACTAAGCCCATTGCACATGCCCTCTTTTCCATGAAATACCTTATCGCCACTCTCTCTCTCTCTACACATCCTCCAACTACGCATCCTCAGAGGTTAGGTATCCGCTAAAGCTTGTACCGTACATCGCAGATAGAGGGGTTACACAAAGCTTTCAAAGTTCAACTTCTTGGAACATATAAATTCTTTTGGGAAAACAAAGCAAAACTCCTACACCAAAAATGTCTACCGAAGATGTAGCTACACCGAGCTAAACAAGCTTGGGGGGAAATCCATTGACCTTAAGAGTGAGTTTAACGTGTTAGAGTGGATATTGTGCATGAACGGGTAAGTTTGATAATCTTGAAAATTAACGATAAATTGGGATACGAGGACTTCATATGACTTGATATGAGCTTATGCATGTCTAGGCACCATTCCATTCTATACTGATTGCCTTGCATGAGAATCTCTATGCTTCATTTATAAGCTCTTGATTGAAAAGTGTGTGTCCCTTGTCTTGTATATTATGACACTATGAAGTATAGGAAGGGGATATAGATGGATCGTATGAACTCTAGACAGATCTCTATTATTCATCTCTAAATATTAAGTACTTCATTTCTACATAAGAATATGAAACTTCTGTGATTACGTGTAATTAATTTTCTAAGTTGTTGTGACACGTGGTGAGTGATATGAGATCTGAGAGCATACCTAGCATCCCCTCTACTTCGCTTCCTATTTCGTTTTATTATTTTTACTCCCCGGTGAACTTCCTATTCGTCTTCCTCGAGGACGAGTAAGAGGAAAGCTTGCGGGATTTTTATGTGTCCATATTTCCAAGTTTTTACTGCTTGTTTTCATATCAATTTGATCACCCAAAGTTCACTTTTCTATATTTTACGTGTATTTCACGATATATTTGATTCTTGTAGTGTTTTGTGGATTTTCAGGAACTTTGGTGAGATTTGGAGCAAAATTGGATGATAAACACGAACATAGAAGCCGGAGCATCAAGGGCATCATATTTGACATATTGAAGCTTGATGTGTCCATATTTTCCATGTTTTTATCGCATGTTTTCATAGAATTTTCATCGTTCAAAGTTCACTTTTCTATATATTATCATGCTTTTCAAGATATATTTGATTTTCGTAGAGAATTATGGATATTCATGAACTTTGGAGCGATTCGGAGCAATTATGAGACATGGACATATCCGACCTATCCGAAGCGTCTATGACGAGGTCCAATAGGTGTTCAACGAGTTGGAGAAGAAGACTAGAGGAGGAGGAGAGCGAAGGAGGAGGAGGAGAAGAGAAGAGCTCAAGAGTAAAGCTTACTGATTTTCACATACCACTCGACCGAGCTGCTAAGCACTCGGTCGAGCTGACATTCAGAAGAACACCAAGAGCTCCAAAGGCTAGTGCATGTTCCACTCAGTCAAGTAGGATCATTACTCGGTCAGTACAAATTAGCCAGCTACCACTTATTCACATTCCTAGCCAAAGTAGGAGAGCACATAGGCGACTCGACTGAGCACTACAGTTGCTCGTTCGAGCTGAAGCCCAAACAAAACGAAGATTTAAAGGCATCTCCGACTTACTGTAGCTCGACTGAGTAGACTAGCTACTCAGTTGAGTGGAATCCATTACAGAACAATACTTTGAGCCTAAATAACAGCTCATTAGCTCGACCGAGCACGAAGGCCACTGGAACGAGTGCAACCGCGCTCGGTCGAGTGCGGTGAAACCGCCCAGATTTCAGACAGCCTCTCCCCTTTGGGGCCCAGAAATCAGCACTTGATCGAGTATTGTTTCAATTCGGTCCAAGTCAACTGGGGCCCAGAACTTAAGTTGCAGCCAGAAATAGATTTGGGACGAATTTCAGATGGTTTTCTTGGGTTATTTACTAGGGTTTGAGGGGACTATATATATGTATTGTAGCCATCATTGAGAAAGGGGACCAACCCCCCTTTGGGGAGGGATCCATCATATTTTCTTTGGAGCTTTATGGAGACTCTTTTAGGAGTTAGGCAATGCCATAGCCCCCCCCCCCCCCCCCCCCCCCCCAAAAAAAAGTATCAAGCTAAGTAATTCTATTCCTTTGAATTCTATTTTAGTTCTTATTGAATATCTCTTTGATGCATGCAATGAAGTTTTCTATCGTTCTCATATCTATTGCGATCATAAATTATATAGCTTTTATTGAATCTTTTGTTGGTCTTTCCATGAATCATGAGTAGCATTTTCTAGGGCTAATGGATTATCCCTAGGATCTTAGGATTTAGATGTAAAGTTAGGATTTTTTTTAATGTTGTTTTGGTATAAAAGGGACGTGTTTGGTTGATCTAGTCAGGTTTGTAGGAGATTCCAAATATGGTTTGTGACCACGACAGTGGCATACATCTTAGATGGATAACATATGGACTTAATTAGGCACATTAGTAAATTCAATTAGAGTTCGTGTCCACGACATTGGCACGCACTTTGATGGTTTCAATCGGCATCCTATATTACTAATTGATGACTACAAAAATAGCATCAATGAGAGCCACCAAATCACTAATCGAAACTCTAATCCACGACAGTGGCGTGAGTAGAGATTGAGAACAGTTATCGATTGTAATACACGGATAGCGTATGAGGCTGTCCACGACGGTGGGGCTAAACACAGGATACGTTAGACGAGTGGCACAACGAAAATTGGCCATGAGTTCTACATATTTTGATGCGACAATCTCTCCCTAATAAAGCCAATTCAACATAGGAATCCTAACCTAGCATTGACATCCGATGATCCTAGTGGTGACTCCTATTGCCCTAGTCTTTTCTTTATTTTATTTGTTTCTTTGTGGAGTTATTTGTTTGCGATGTTAAGTGACACGACCTTCGTGTCCATCACCATCACGACACTCCATAATCCATACCACTAATAAAACTCGCAGTCTAACCAACCTTGGAGTAGATAGGTAGTATAGCACCGACTCCCCGTGTTCGATACCCGCTCGCTGCTATACCATGTGCTTGCGGAAAAACGACATCGTTTCTGGATTTTAATTGCGGGCCGATCAAGTTTTTAGCAACGTTGACGGTGAGGCGTTCCTCCATATTATCTATTAATCATAATTAGGTTGGTTTGACTCCGTAAAAGAGAGAGATAGAGATAGATAGATAAAAAAATTTCTCTGCCACCTACTTTATCATTATTTCTATCTTCTTATGCCACTGATATCTTTTCCTGGTTGTTTGTTTTTGACTACCCAGGTATAATGGATCACTTTTGGCATATTTTACGTAATGATTATTCGGCACAGTATGAGGTTCTAATGGAAGAATGCGGATTCACAGGACCCATAATATCAGTTGGAAGGATGTGACTATTCAGAGTGATATGCCTACTGTGAGTATTGTGACAAGGAGGGACACATGCCCTACGAAGGTCGCGTCAGTCTCTTGAGTCTTGACCATCCTCTAAATTTGATAATCACACAGGCAGAGGAGAGCACAGCTTCCAGTGTTAACTGAGGGAGTCACTTAATCACTTGCAACAAGTGGTTGATGAATTTTACAAAACTCTTCCATCTCATGAGCCCAAGGGAGAGACCGAGGACATTGATGTTTCCACCTCTGAGGAGACAATGGTACCAGGCACTGATGATAGAACTGCGATGAGACTCTCGAGAGGTGTTACTGCAGAGCTAAGTTGCACCATTGTCGCTCTCCCTCCCACCGATACCGCCAGTTCATTTGATGAATGGATGGACGGAGAGGATTCAGACGGAGAAGACATTGAAGTTATTTACCTCTCGTCAGATGACAGATACGATGCATCCAAGGGCGACACATTCACTTCCATACCTGGAGAGCCTAATGATACTTTAGCATCCTGCTTGTCCCCCTACCAGATACCTAAGCCCACAGTGCCACCTGCACCTACTATTGAGAAGGCCAAGCCACGCTATCGGGTGCCTCAAGTTCTAGGACGGAAATGAAGGAGGCATAAAAAGGAGAAGATGAAATTTACATTGCCTTCTATACCTGAGGAGCCTGAGGAGGATATCCACATTCAGCTTGGGGGGTATTATGCACTTTGATATTGCCACCTCTGACAAGACAACGGCACATGGCACTGATGAGCCAGCTTGTGCCATCGTCGCTCCCCCTGCCACCCACATGAGTCAGAGCGGCCTATACCATCAAAGGATATTATTGAGGAGGTCATGCCTACATTGTCGGAGCATGCTTTTGAGGAGGCCTTACACACGGAGACAGAGCTTGTCACTGAGGAGGTCGTGCATTGGGACGAGTACATATCTATTCATGAGGATCCTGAGCATTACCCTCCACCATTAGAGCTTCTGCAGCCACCTCACCCTTCCACTGACGCCGAGGACTATCCCATAGAGATTATGGCTCCTATTCAGGGAGATCTCTTTACCCCCTCGTTTCTTACATTTAATTCCCCTCCCATGTATGATGTTTATTGTGATTCATATTCTGATAACTCATTTTGCCTTTTGCGGGATACACATACATATGATCAAGAGACATGATGGGACGTATACAAGGAGGAGAGCAAGGGGTTAGCACCCATGGACGCAAATGAATATGATCAGGAGGTGCACTGGATAAGTCTGACGATGACGAGGAATTTTCTGTGAGACCCACGCTTATATGCTAGAGTTACCTGAAGAACCTGAGGCAAACAATGAGGAGTTGGTAAATGTAGTGCATGAGAGTAGAGATTTATTTCCAGGGAAGTGTTTTCAACCATCCTTAATTTTAAATATTTCTTTTGATGACCTTCTTTGGAATACATTTATTTTAGGGAAGAATTTCCACATCAGATTGATGCGGCTTATCTCTTGAAGGGTACAGGTGGAGTCCTTGGAGAGATGCTAGGAGCCGCATTGCGGGAATCTGATGAAGTCTGTAAAGACATGCACCTGGCGAAGCCACGAAAGGAGCAGTTAGATGACGTCCCCGCAGTTTGTTGCGTGCAAGTGACTGTGCAATATATGATTGGGGCGTGAGAATTCAATATTTATAACCGCAAGCGCATGGTGTTGTAGTCAGTGTGGCTTGGGGGTCGAACACAGGGAGGTGTGGTTGTGCTTGTGTCAGATAGAAACCGATTCACCCTAGGGGTGAGCTAGCCTGAATCGAATGATGGTTTGTCACAAATTGTAGATACGATATTAAACAATAATAAAGGAAACCTGGGACTTCGGTTTCCACCCTATCATGTGATTCTCGCTAACACGGCCGACTGATAGGATAACGATCGGAATTAGGGTCTAGTGGTGAGACGTTGCCTCTAAGAGTGATACCAGCGTCTCATGGGCCCGATATTCCGGTCGGTGCCCGGGATGATACGCCGGACTACCCGGGTTCGGCCAGTGGGCATTCACATGTCTATTAACACTGACCGACTCCGGGAGCACTAAGCTCGCAATGATAACTCCCAACATCTCATCCTGTTGTTCTCACACGCTAGGATTATATGTCTATGCTAAGGGCGTTAGCAATGGCTAGGGAGTCAACCGCCAAGTTTATTTCCCCTTGGCCCAACGGTCAAAGGCGGTCTTTTTCCCGTCGATGACAATGAAACACCCCGCGTAACCAATATTTCCTATTCCCTATCGATTTCCTAGTCCTATGGACGCATCAGGGAGAACCCACGAAGGGGTTTCCACCAAAATCCCAGATTGGGAAACTACTCACACATATTAGCTAAAAAGCAATCTAAATGAAAATCGACCGTTAAAAACATAATCCGACGATAGAAAAGTAGTAAAAGCAATGCAAATAACAATGTATTAAAGTTTGGTAAAGATCATACAACTTACAAATATCAAATAAATTCCAGCCGTCACAAAATGGAGAGAAAACAGAAAAAATACAACAGCCGCATTTCTGGAAAACTAGGGTTTATATTTATAGAAAACGACGTCACCCGACGGGTGAAGAATCAACCGATCGGGTGACCTGCTTCGTTCTTCGGCAGCGCACTTCAAAATTTCACCCGGTCAGGCGACACGATCGGTTGGCAGAAGCTGCTCGTCGTTTGGATCTTGAGCTCATCAGTGAACCGATCGGTTGGAATTGTCGCCCAAAAAGACAGAAACTTCAGACGTTTTAGCATGGTCAGCTGGCGGCCGGGTGAGCTCTCCGTGTCGTGTCTTCCGGGAATCGGCTACAGATGAACCGATCAGGTGAAGATCACCCGATCGGTTGGAATTCGGCTTCAATTTCCCGAGAGGATTTTTGGGCTGAATCGGTCATCGAACCGGTCGGTTGATGCTCTTGTAGCTTCAGCTGCTGTCCGGGTGGTGCACGCATGCATCACCCGATCGGTTGACTATGTCCAACCGATCGGGTGGGGGCTGAAAGATGGTGATCTTCATCGTTTGACCCCCTGGATCACGCGTGACTCCTCCCGTTGCTCCGAGGATTTACGATATCTTCGTTATGTGTCCCCTATGCTGGCGAACTCCTGCAAACACACAAAAACACGGAAAAGTGAAAGAAAACAAGAAAACACGAGAAAATGGATATGAGACGGTGGAAAATAACGGAAAAACACAAAGAAGACGTGCGTGAATATATAAAATATACACACACGTCAAAATCCCCCAAGCTGAACCCTTCCTCGTCCTCGAGGAAGATGAGTGAGAGTAAGAGCTCGAAGGGAGAAAATAGAGAGAAAAAGAGAAAAAGGGAACTCTAAATCCTAGATCGCCCATCAGGGCCAACAAAATCAAAAACGACACACCAAGCGAGCAAACGACAAATCACCACACTAAACCAAAGAAAACGAGTCCCGACAAGTGCCGTGGGCCAACGCAGTGAAGCGCGAGTGAGCGTGGTCGTGTGCTAGCAGTCGATGTCACTATCTTCATCGTGCAATAAGCTCCATATACACAAATCCAAAAATGACCCAAATATCGATTCGATTTAGAATAAGCGGCGAATATATAGCTCAAGCATGCATGAGAAGAGTAAGAATCGAAACGAATCATGTACCAGGGACTCCACAGCTAGGAACTAGGAAATCACCTCACTATCACCTAGGTAATAGCTAGAAAGTCTCTATTCCAAGTGTTTTCGAAAATGATAGGGGTTGAGATGATGTGGAGAAGAACACTCGGTGCAAACTCTCGCCTTCCCTTTATTCTCGATAGGTAGGAAAATATTCACACGTATTTTTTTGGGTTTTGGATATATGTATATATTTTTTGGGTTTTTTTGGCTATACATATATTTTTTTTCTTTCTTTTCTATTTTCTCCCTTTTTTGGATTTTTCTTTTCTCCTTTTTATTGGATTTTTGGATTTTGGGGTATATACAAGTGTGTACTCTCCCAAGTGGGAGAACGGTACACGACGAGAGGATTTGCACCAAGTAAAATAAAAAAGAAATTGGATTCTAAACACTTGGTCAAAGGAGATTTTTCGCTAATCAGAGCATAGGCTAAATGGGCTATCCTAGTCCTAATTGTGGAATCCCGACACATGCGACATGAAGCATACGATATATATATATATATATATATATATATATATATATATATATATATATATATATATATATATATATATATATATATATATATATATATATATATATATAGGGTAAAGGGATCCTAAGGTGCCTCCTTAGATCGAATCTAAGGAGGCGCCACCATTTCCCCCCATCTCACACATTTTTTTTGAAATTTTTTTTCATGGGTTTATTGTTCACCTTATGGATGATCAACATGCCAAATTTCAAGGGATTCCAATACTTCTTGAGCCCCCATCTACCCCTTGCAACTTCGTGGGGTTTTAGCATGTTTTTAGACCGTTGAAATTGTAAAGGGTAGATGGTGGCTCAAAAAGTATTGGAATCCCTTGAAATTTGGTATGTTGATCATCCATGATGTGAACAACAACCCCATGAAAAAAAATTCACAAAAAAATTGTAAGAGATGGGGGGAAATGGGGGCGCCGCCTTAGATTTTCATCTAAGGAGGCACCTTAGATCCCATTTTTCCATATATATATATATATATATATATATATATATATATATATATATATATATATATATATATATTCATGCATATAAAAGCAGATAAGAGAGGCAAATACCGCATATTCAAATCGAAGCATGATAATCTAAGGGTTATTTCTAGGACAGGCATATAAATCACATTCACAAAGTAGAAGCACACCAAACAGCTAAGCACGACACACGACTCACATAAAAGCAAGTGGACCCACGATGCATGAAATGCAAGAGGACTCGGCTTCCTATGGTTAGTGAAAGTGAAAATCGAAGCCGTGCTAGGTGTGTGTGTGATTTTAGTGGCAATTCATCATATGGGTCATCTCTAGGAAAAAGAGATCAAAAGAAGTAAAGAAAAAAAATAAAAACACGATGAAAATGACTCAAAAACGAAGAAAAAGTCGCAAATGACGCATGAAGTGCGACTCCCCCAAGCTGAAACTTGCATTGCCCTCAATGCAATAAAAGTGAATACTGGAGGGCAATGAAAATGGGGGGGAATATGCACCGACTCAAAAAGAAATGAAAAACAAGAGAAACACACATACAAAAATGGAAAAGAAAGAAAATCACACCACACGACATACAAACAGAAAATAACAAAAGAAAATCACACAACACGACAAATAAACAAACACACATAGACAACATGACACGACAGCACACGGAAAAATTGACTTCCCCCAGGCTAGATGTGACAATGCTAGCGAAATGATATGATCATGAAAATGCAGAGATATGAAGGGGGAGGTCAATCAGAGTCGCTTTCGGTAGAATGGTAAGGAGATGGCGAGGAGGGTGGTGAATAATGGTAGAAGGAATCCTCCGAGGACGAAGGGGAGGGTGTGCGAATAGGAGAGGGAGGGGCAACAGGCTGGACCACTGGAGGATCGAGATTTATTGGTGGATCGTGGTGGATAATGTTGGCACTGGGTGAACCGACACACGGGTGCCAGTCGGGAGGATCCAAGGGTGGAAAGTGAACGAGTGTGGCGTACCAAGGATCAGGGTAGAACTCCCAGGGTAGATGTGTAAGGCATAAGGGGAAGCGCTCCGGAGATGAGGGTGGGAGGATGGCAAAAGGAGTGTAGGCAGGACTATAGAGGTAGGCTGCACGATCCTCACCAAAAGGAGTAAGCATACCGATAGCGATCAAGTAGTCACGATAGATACGGCTACGTCCCGGTATAATAGGGAGGTCAGGCGGCATCCTCAAGACACAACTGACAATAAGAGTAATCATCCCCCCACAGCAGATAGAGCCAGAAGCTGCGCGGCTAACGGATAAGACCTCGTGGATGATCTAATGAGCGGTGTTTATGGGTAAAGGGATATTGCCATGAATCCGGTCATGGGACATGGCATAAAGAAAGAGGAGCTCATCCCTAGTCACCGTAGATACATCAACGCGAGCGAAAATGGTGTTGGCAAGGAAGCAATGGGCGAAACGGTAGCAAGGGTGTATGATGTAGGAGGCGAGGGCTACCGCTGGAAAGGTGGTATATCGGGTGAACCGTTGCCAAACGCCATCAGCTCGAAAGTAAGAAAAGCTGTCAGATCGATCATGAGTAGAGCATTCAACATGACGATCGGGGTTAGGGAAGTTCAGAATATTGTTGAGCTCGTTGAAACTCATGGTAAAATCGCCATTGAAGGCGCGGAAGGTGAAACCAAATTCTGACACCTCGAGAGAGCTGAGGAACTCAAGTGTGAGATTTCTGTGTGTATGTGCATGGGTACGTAGAAGGTAATCGCAATCTATGAAGCGAAAAAGTGCACAGACACCCCTAAAGAGTCCAAGAGATTGTAGGGTGGGGAAGTCGACGAAAAGAGTAGTCGCATTGGGCGATGAAGAAGGGCTTGTAAACGATCGGATTGCTCTTCAGAAGAAGGGTTGATGCCAAGGAAGGAAGGGGAAAAGGGGCCGTATAGGGGATGTCTACATGACGATGAGGCTATCTCCTTTCCCTTCCTGGACATGGCGACGGTGAGGGAAAGAATGATAAAGTGGGATATGGTGTCTATGAAGATGGTGAAGCAGATGAAGTGTGCAAACACAAATTCAAGACATTGCATATAATGAAAGAAATGTGAAGAGTGGAAAGAGGTTACCCATCAACGTTGTAAGATCAAGCACCTGAAATACACCACGTAGTATATGGAAGCGATTTGGGAAGCCGCCGCTCGCTGATCCGACAAGAATTGAAATTTTCGAAAATTTGGGGGCTAGGGTTAGTGTTTGGACGTTTGGTGAGTGAATGTTGTTGATGGGAAGGGTGTTGATGGTGGGGGAGTATGGGAATGAGTGAGGATGAGGACTTAGGGGTAGTGGGGTAGGTGGAGGAGATCGATTCGGCAGATGGAGGAGGAGAGAATGCACGAACATGGGTTTGGGGGTCGGGTGGACGAAGTCATGCGAACTGGAATTTATATAGGGGAGAAAACGAACCGATCGGGTGAGGGTTCACCCGATCGGTTGGGTAAGTTTAGAAAATTTTTCGTCGGCCAACAGCTACAGGTGAACCGATCGGGTGAGTTTTCACCCGATCGGTTGACCGCTTCCCAAATCTTCCCGAAAGTACTGTGACTTTTCACCCGGTCAATCACACGACCACAGCTTAGCTCAAACGATCGGTTGATGTAATCCCCAAATTTCCCGAGAATTCAGTCCTTCTCACACGGTCAGACACCCGATCTCAGCTTATGTCACGCCCCGCTTCCCAAAAATATGGAGGCGAAGCGTGAGAAGGTCCGCTCAGACTTGAAGCTGCAAAGCTTTAAGTCTGATAAGCGTCAATCAACTTTTAAAACTGCAGGTCCTTGCAACGCGAACGAAAAAAGATAATAATAATGAAATGAGACAAAGAATAATCTCAGAATATCCATAAATATAAATTCCAACATCGCAGAAAAAGCCACCAGGCTGAAATAAAAGGGAGTTTAAAGGCCCAACATGGCCAACAAAAGTACAACGTACAAAACAACGGTGCTACGCACCGACAACTAACAACAAACCGAAAACAAAAGAAAGCTCAGCAAAAGTCACCAAGAAAGATCACTGACATCCACAAGACTCCTCCTAGGCAGACATGGACTCAGGCTCAGCGTCAGCAACTCATCACGTACACAGCAACGGTCTCTGGCTCAGGTCTAACATGTGACACCCAAAAGAGCAAGGGGCACATGTCAGCAAGTCTACAAGAGACTTGTGCAAGGAAACTGGAAGTATGCAAAAGTAAAGCAACCTAGCAGTTCTAGCATGAATGCAATGACATGGCAGTTAAAGTATGAGTGCAACCGGTAAATTAAGTAAAGTAAAGTAAAGTAAAGTACGAGCATGGCATGGCATGAATCATTCACAAAACAAGTACAAGACAAGTAAAGTAAGCACCTCGTGCACAGAGATTCCGTCTTTTGGCTAGAGTGGCTGATCGGGCCAACTCCTAAGCTCAAGTGACCGTTTATCCCTACCCCTCCACGTGTATCGGGCATTGGTTTTTAGCCAACACATGAGGCCCGCTTCTGGACCACGAGCCAGGAAGTGTTTTAAACAAGTATGGCGTAGGGGTGCACCTAGCCGGAAACACGGAAACACGGATTGTACAAGTATTGTGTAGCGTGTGCTACGATGCAACAATCAATTTGAATGACATGTAAGATGCAATGCATGGCAGTTAAAAGTGCGTACAGGTAAGGAAAGTAAACGTGACAGTTTAGTATGCATGAACAACAAGTTTAAGGGGTTGGATCTAGCTTCGTTATCAAGCTAGATTAATTAGGTGACGGATCTAGTTTCGTTGTCAAACTAGATCAAGTAGGCGTCTAGCCAGCTATCATTTCACTGACTAGTCTCTTTTACGCTAGGAACAAGGAAGTGGCCTAAAAACATGGCCCTACACAAGAGTTGGCAAGTTTCACTTGCCTGCAAGTACGACGTCTGAGCACACTGTCCAATGAGTCCGAAAATCACAATTATCCTACGTGCACAAGTCCACCGGCCTAAAGTCCATATTATTAATCTTTAATTAGTGAGTTAACCAACACAACAAAATTACAATTTTTATCTTGTTAGCATGCGGTGTGGGTTCCTACAGTGAGAGACTTACCTCAACACGACGCGAGAGCTACTCTGACGTCGGGTAGCTACGTCAGGGGTTGGATCCCTGTAGCGCGAATGGTACGGAACGATGAGTTCTCTGCCAATAAAAATACGTGCACGAATGAGTTCATACAGCGGATTAGAATTTATTAGACCAAACCTAAACGTCTAATGATCCAATTTTAATTAAATTCGCAGCCCTACGATGGGTTTATAATGATATTGAAGAACGTTAAATAAACTACCATTTTCTCCTCTTCACGTTGCTAATACAAAAACATCCAACGATTAAAACTAGCCACCTAGGCTAACACATTATCCAGAAATCGTGCAAACAAGTTATCGGTCCTACCAACCAACTTGTCAACATCAAAATATTACGACCACTAGCGGGTCATCACTCATTAAGGCTACTAACATGCGTACACCCAATCATTAAGTTATTAACTCGCTAGTTAGATTGAGTCGTCAACAATATCCTCAACAAAGCGACCTAGACTAATTTTTGCTAAGGGTGGAACACAAAATATATATATCCTAAAGATTAAGCGTGTCAACATCAGTTTATAGGGTCCACGATTATTCGTTATCGCTGTCCTACCATCAATAGCAATCTGGAATTAAGATTTCAGCGGAGGATACTAACCGTGGTGAAGCGATGATCCCAAGAAGCTACCGGGAGATCGTGGCGAGTTGTCTACGGCTAGAGGGAGTCGCCACACGCGAACAGAGCCTAGGGAACGTCACCACGGTGAGAGGGAGGGCTGTCGACAGCGGCACGGGCTGTCGAGCGGCATCGCGGGGGAAGAAACGTCGCTGCAACGCCATGAGAGTAGCTGCCGCATAAACAGCGTCACGGAGGCTGTCGCAGGTCGTCTCTGGCGGTGCGATCACCAAGGGAAAGCGGAGATGGTCATGGGGAGGGTCCTTCGCGTGAGGCGGCGCCGTCGCCGTCCTGGGCGACGCTGTGGACGCCGCAGCATGCTGCTGCGCTGTTGCAGCGCCGCGGCGATGGGGTTTCCGACGAGGAGATTGACGGGTAGGGCCGCCGGCGTTGGGGAAGATCGGAGGTGGCACGAGCAGCGACGCCTAGACTTGGTCGGTGATGGTTTGAAGTCGGAGCGGGGTTCTGCGTTGCCGCAACGTGCAAAAAGTGAGGCGGCGCGATCAGCGTTTTTTTGTGCTGCGAAACGTTAGTCTATGGTTAAATAAAGATGACCTAGGGCTTGCATCATTGTTTATAGGGAAATAGGGTTGCTCACGTGATTGGGCCTGGGCTTAGTTACAAGAGGAAAGTAGCTAAGGGCTCACGTGATTGCTTGGGGAAAAGAAAGATAGCCTAGGTTGCTGTACCGAGAGATGTGGGGCTGTTACTCATGGGTTAGGGCTTAGGGTAAATTGTTAGGGTTATTTGAATTGAAAACAATTTGTTATTATTAACAGAAAATCAAGTAATCCCTCATACACTCTCTCTCCTACCTGTTGTGCATGCGGCCAAGGCTGAGAAGGTGTGTAGGGCTAAGTCCACATGGCTAATATAAGTTTAGTAATTATTGGGGATATGTGACACATGATTACTTAGGGTTAAACAACTAATTGGTTGGGCAAAAGTGAAAGTGGGTCAAACGAAGCCCAAAAATTATGAGATAAATACTGGGGCGACCGGGACAACGAGAGAAAGAAGACAGAGAAGACGGATCGCAATTTCGGCGTCGAGAAGCAAAATTAAAAATAAAAAGGTCTAGCGACAAAAGTGAAAATCGTGACGTCTCTTCAAATAAGATCAAATCGTGGGAGAACGACCCGTGAAATGACGTTCCCAGTTAACACCACAATTTTAATACTCTCAGAGAGGGTCACAACGACATACCACACCATAGGGTTCGGTTGTGGACAGGTCTAAAGTAAATACGTGCATGAACAAGACTACGTGCACAGAGCGTATAAAGGGTACGGGGTCCAAAGGCGACGGTAAATTCAAATTGGGCTTACGTCGGGGATGGCTTGCTAATGACGCAACCAAGTGCTACGGCCCTAACGATTCAACGACACGGCTCCCACGCAAAGCAACAAAACCAATCAGGTACCCGAAATTTCTATACGCACCGCCGTATAATGATTAGTGGGTACCGGCCGTTACATCCTACCCACCTTAGAACGAAGTCCGTCCTCGGACTTTCTAACATATCTAGTCGCTCAAGTAACTACCCCAATCATGTCACATTATATTTCAAACCAAGTTTAGTCATTACAAGTGCTTATATACGCACTAGGTAGTCAAACATTAACACTACCAACACGTATATATATACATTCACGTACGTTATACATTTATACTCATTATAGTCAGTCAATTTCATACATGTATTTCAATCATATATATGAGCATACATCCCTTATATATCTATTACTTACCTAACACAAAACAATATTTCAGATACTCATATAAGGATAGTCTCAGACTTAGCAAATACAATCGTTGCTCTTCGTATAGATAGCTACCTATGCACAAACAACATGGGTATACGACTCCCTAATATTCATCCAATACCAACATCTCAACACATGTAGTCACATTTTAAATCAAGCTTCGCTATATTTAATACACATTCACCACTACTATATTTTCACAATATATAGTCATTCAAATGTAAGCAAATAGTTCTCCATATATTCACATCACATACGGTCCTATAACTTTATTTACGACACGCCACATATACCATAGTCATCAATACCTATAACTAAGTACATACTTACCCGTGCATGGTGCACACCCATACACGCTAACATTTCATTCATATATATACCAATCACTCCACCATATATCCAGTTCATCTACACACCTAGTTTAGCTAGCACACATACGTTCACACGAGCAAGCACTTAGTAATTAACTATACCACAAGACCAACACATATAACTATATACTGGTATAGCGACCCACATGCATGTGCGTAGCACAACCAGGCACAACCAATACTATCACTATACATACATCAAACATTGCTATATTCAAA
The DNA here is from genome assembly GCA_030789695.1 of Scilla litardierei. Lineage (NCBI taxonomy): Eukaryota > Viridiplantae > Streptophyta > Magnoliopsida > Asparagales > Asparagaceae > Scilla > Scilla litardierei. Next base: position 152,062,110 of record CM061138.1, on the reverse strand, counting down.
CCTTAGACATACATATCAATATACTTAGAGTATACCCACTCAAGCTTGAGTGGGACTCAATACACATATCAGAATATTCTATATACGTAACACGGCATTCATACCTATACCAATACCACTCCCATATTCATACCGTAAGTCAATCACACTTAATATTTATTCAGGTAATACTCACATAGTTCAATCACCCTATATACCATAATAATAATAATAATACAGGCATCAGCACACGTATAATTATAATACACTCCCTAATACATGCATACGCATTCATCGTATAGTCACACCCATGTAACATATATATTCACAACATAGCCTACTACCTATAATTAGTATACCAACACCTATGCATACACATAGCTTTACCAATCATTTTATTTCAACCATTACACGTATCTCTAACTACATACACTCCATTAGACATTCCAACACTAACTCTTTTATACACAGGCATCCCTAGTATGGTATAGCTAACCACTCACGAATCTATAAATTCTAACACACAAACAACTTCATAGTATCACGTATAACTCCGAGTGTATATATATATATATATATATATCACACAATAGGCATGCATCAATATACTATGAGGGGTTATACTCATTCAAGCCTATGTACGCAACTCAGGTACATGCACCACGACACCTCACAAAGGTCCAAGGGTCTACTAACAACTAAGAGTTGACACAGACATCGACGAGCACTAAAGCCTAAGCAATATATAGAGAGATCGAGGTCAAAGGCGTGACGAGGGAAGGATCGACAAGCACGAGTTCAGATAGAACGATTACAAGGAGACAGATTGGTTAGACGAAACATTGACTCAATGGTGATGTTTAGGTTGAGAGAAAAGGAGATGTAGTGATACTTACATAGGATGGAGAAAAGAAAATAGGGTAAATAGCATTAGCTAAAATACGCAAGATTGAAAACTGTTGTACTTCAAAAGTTGGAACTCCTCATCTGTTTAAAATATTTGAAGATCGATAAAGCGAGTTGAAATAAGTTTGAGTCGAGTATTCATAATAAGAGAAAATATTTTATTGACTTATCGGAAATCATTAAGAAAAGGAAGTAAATCATTCACACGACATTAAGGACGTAGTTTTTTTTAGGAAAATATTATACAACGGTAATTTAATATAATTTTGGCAAAAGAATGAAATTAAAGTAACTGAAGAATTGAAGCTCGTCTTAAGCGCTTTCAAAGTCTTTAAACCAGGGAAAGAAAATTTAAAATGATCAATATTGAAACTACTTTTAGAGAACCAGGGTTTGCCAAAAATGAGAAACTGATTTAAATAAGGTTCTTAATATACGAGCACAACAAGTCTGGTACGGATATAAAAATAATTGAAAGTATGTATGGTGCACGGAAAAATAATAATAATGACTTAGTATAAGAATTATCAAGATCGAATAGCAAGTCTTTAAAATCAAATCACGGGGGTCTAAATCAGGAAGTGGTTATGAAAATAGTAATTTTGCAAAAAATCTGAAGTAGCGAAAACGACGAGCAAAGCCAACTTGCTGAAAGCTGAAATTCCATGTGTCTTGAAGGTATATTAAAGTAAACACGACGTATCATTCGTATAACACAAATAAGGAGGAAAATTATAAATCGAATTGGGCAAAGCAAAAGTACGGTCCAGAATAAAATTAATATATGAAGGGGCAACGCATTTACATAAGTACGAAAAATATAAGCTGGAAAAATATTATAAGCTAGAGTTCAAAATTTCCGACAAAAGTTATTAAAATTTTAAATCAACGAAGGAGGATGACGTATAAGTATATATGCGTTAAAATTTCGAACAAATTTAAACTTAGGGAAAGAGGAAATCAAAAAAAATACCTTCAGAAGATTCAAGATTTGTAATGGAGAGGTTCGAAGATTGACGACGATCGTCATGAGGCGATTTCGTGAATCGAGGCAAGGAAATTGGTCGGTTGATCAAAACATACATACGCCTAGGATATGAATCAGGGGAATCTACGGGGAAACTCCTTCGGTCGACCAACTAAACGTTAAGAACTAGGCGCTAAGACTTTCTAAGGAGCTAGACGGTAAAGAAATACGTTCAGCTTGGTCCGAAATCGACGAACCCAAACGAACGACTGAAAGAACTTCTAGAAGTCTAATATGGTCAGAGTTAGACAAGAACCACTAAGGTAACTCCTACGACGATTAAATCAACTGCTGACGGTGAGTCTAACTAACAATCAGAGGCCTCTAACTAATAAGCACAGACGTCTAACTAAGTCTTCTCATCACCTAGTGTCCTGAAAACGATTAAACTCAGGGCTTATGACTCGGATGTTGCAATTTATTTAATGGACATTCCGTTATTATCGTTGTTTTGTTAATTCGCAATTGCAAAACTGGACCTGCATGGGCCACCAACAAAACCTGTCACGCCCCGCTTCCCAAAAATATGGAGGCGAAGCGTGAGAAGGTCCGCTCAGACTTGAAGCTGCAAAGCTTTAAGTCCGATAAGCGTCAATCAACTTTTAAAACTGCAGGTCCTTGCAACGCGAACGAAACAAAGATAATAATAATGAAATGAGACAAAGAATAATCTCAGAATATCCATAAATATAAATTCCAACATCGCAGAAAAAGCCACCAGGCTGAAATAAAAGGGAGTTTAAAGGCCCAACATGGCCAACAAAAGTACAACGTACAAAACAACGGTGCTACGCACCGACAACTAACAACAAACCTAAAACAAAAGAAAGCTCAGCAAAAGTCACCAAGAAAGATCACTGACATCCACAAGACTCCTCCTAGGCAGACATGGACTCAGGCTCAGCGTCAGCAACTCATCACGTACACAACAACGGTCTCTGGCTCAGGTCTAACATGTGACACCCAAAAGAGCAAGGGGCACATGTCAGCAAGTCTACAAGAGACTTGTGCAAGGAAACTGGAAGTATGCAAAAGTAAAGCAACCTAGCAGTTCTAGCATGAATGCAATGACATGGCAGTTAAAGTATGAGTGCAACCGGTAAAGTAAAGTAAAGTAAAGTAAAGTAAAGTACGAGCATGACATGGCATGAATCATTCACAAAACAAGTACAAGACAAGTAAAGTAAGCACCTCGTGCACAGAGATTCCGTCTTTTGGCTAGAGTGGCTGATCGGGCCAACTCCTAAGCTCAAGTGACCGTTTATCCCTACCCCTCCACGTGTATCGGGCATTGGTTTTTAGCCAACACATGAGGCCCGCTTCTGGACCACGAGCCAGGAAGTGTTTTAAACAAGTATGGCGTAGGGGTGCACCTAGCCGGAAACACGGAAACACGGATTGTACAAGTATTGTGTAGCGTGTGCTACGATGCAACAATCAATTTGAATGACATGTAAGATGCAATGCATGGCAGTTAAAAGTGCGTACAGGTAAGGAAAGTAAACGTGACAGTTTAGTATGCGTGAACAACAAGTTTAAGGGGTTGGATCTAGCTTCGTTGTCAAGCTAGATCAATTAGGTGACGGATCTAGTTTCGTTGTCAAACTAGATCAAGTAGGCGTCTAGCCAGCTATCATTTCACTGACTAGTCTCTTTTACGCTAGGAACAAGGAAGTGGCCTAAAAACATGGCCCTACACAAGAGTTGGCAAGTTTCACTTGCCTGCAAGTACGACGTCTGAGCACACCGTCCAATGAGTCCGAAAATCACAATTATCCTACGTGCACAAGTCCACCGGCCTAAAGTCCATATTATTAATCTTTAATTAGTGAGTTAACCAACACAACAAAATTACAATTTTTATCTTGTTAGCATGCGGTGTGGGTTCCTACAGTGAGAGACTTACCTCAACACGACGCGAGAGCTACTCTGACGTCGGGTAGCTACGTCAGGGGTTGGATCCCTGTAGCGCGAATGGTACGGAACGGTGAGTTCTCTGCCAATAAAAATACGTGCACGAATGAGTTCATACAGCGGATTAGAATTTATTAGACCAAACCTAAACGTCTAATGATCCAATTTTAATTAAATTCGCAGCCCTACGATGGGTTTATAATGATATTGAAGAACGTTAAATAAACTACCATTTTCTCCCCATCACGTTGCTAATACAAAAACATCCAACGATTAAAACTAGCCACCTAGGCTAACACATTATCCAGAAATCGTGCAAACAAGTTATCGGTCCTACCAACCAACTTGTCAACATCAAAATATTACGACCACTAGCGGGTCATCACTCATTAAGGCTACTAACATGCGTACACCCAATCATTAAGTTATTAACTCGCTAGTTAGATTGAGTCGTCAACAATATCCTCAACAAAGCGACCTAGACTAATTTTTGCTAAGGGTGGAACACAAAATATATATATCCTAAAGATTAAGCGTGTCAACATCAGTTTATAGGGTCCACGATTATTCGTTATCGCTGTCCTACCATCAATAGCAATCTGGAATTAAGATTTCAGCGGAGGATACTAACCGTGGTGAAGCGATGATCCCAAGAAGCTACCGGGAGATCGTGGCGAGTTGTCTACGGCTAGAGGGAGTCGCCACACGCGAACAGAGCCTAGGGAACGTCACCACGGTGAGAGGGAGGGCTGTTGACAGCGGCACGGGCTGTCGAGCGGCATCGCGGGGGAAGAAACGTCGCTGCGACGCCATGAGAGTAGCTGCCGCATAAACAGCGTCACGGAGGCTGTCGCAGGTCGTCTCTGGCGGTGCGATCACCAGGGGAAAGCGGAGATGGTCATGGGGAGGGTCCTTCGCGTGAGGCGGCGCCGTCGCCGTCCTGGGCGACGCTGTGGACGCCGCAGCGTGCTGCTGCGCTGTTGCAGCGCCGCGGCGATGGGGTTTCCGACGAGGAGATTGACGGGTAGGGCCGCCGGCGTCGGGGAAGATCGGAGGCGGCACGAGCGGCGACGCCTAGACTTGGTCGGTGATGGTTTGAAGTCGAAGCGGGGTTCTGCGTTGCCGCAACGTGCAAAAAGTGAGGCGGCGCGATCAGCGTTTTTTTTTTGCTGCGAAACGTTAGTCTATGGTTAAATAAAGATGACCTAGGGCTTGCATCATTGTTTATAGGGAAATAGGGTTGCTCACGTGATTGGGCCTGGGCTTAGTTACAAGAGGAAAGTAGCTAAGGGCTCACGTGATTGCTTGGGGAAAAGAAAGATAGCCTAGGTTGCTGTACCGAGAGATGTGGGGCTGTTACTCGTGGGTTAGGGCTTAGGGTAAATTGTTAGGGTTATTTGAATTGAAAACAATTTGTTATTATTAACAGAAAATCAAGTAATCCCTCATACACTCTCTCTCCTACCTGTTGTGCATGCGGCCAAGGCTGAGAAGGTGTGTAGGGCTAAGTCCACATGGCTAATATAAGTTTAGTAATTATTGGGGATATGTGACACATGATTACTTAGGGTTAAACAACTAATTGGTTGGGTAAAAGTGAAAGTGGGTCAAACGAAGCCCAAAAATTGTGAGATAAATACTGGGGCGACCGGGACAACGAGAGAAAGAAGACAGAGAAGACGGATCGCAATTTCGGCGTCGAGAAGCAAAATTAAAAATAAAAAGGTCTAGCAACAAAAGTGAAAATCGTGACGTCTCTTCAAATAAGATCAAATCGTGGGAGAACGACCCGTGAAATGATGTTCCCAGTTAACACCACAATTTTAATACTCTCAGAGAGGGTCACAACGACATACCACACCATAGGGTTCGGTTGCGGACAGGTCTAAAGTAAATATGTGCATGAACAAGACTACGTGCACAGAGCGTATAAAGGGTACGGGGTCCAATGGCGACGGTAAATTCAAATTGGGCTTACGTCGGGGATGGCTTGCTAATGACGCAACCAAGTGCTACGGCCCTAACGATTCAACGACACGGCTCCCACGCAAAGCAACAAAACCAATCAGGTACCCGAAATTTCTATACGCACCGCCGTATAATGATTAGTGGGTACCGACCGTTACATCTTGCTTCACCCGATTGGTGTGCTGGAGAACAGATACTGGCCATTGTCTAATACGTCTCACCCGATCGGTTGAATAGTCACCCGATCGGGTGAGGGCTTGTTTCCTGCAAAAATTCACAAATGGCCTAAGTCTCTCGACTGAAGTTCCCGCGGATGGATTTATTTATTAAAATAAGGAAAATAAAGCAAAAAATAATCCTAAAAACAAAGGTGAGAGTTTAGAACATTGGTTGCCTCCCATGAAGCGCTTTTGTTTAACGTCGTTAGCTCAACGCCTCTTTTGGTGGTCAATTAGGATCTGGAGGGTTTGAGGAAGAGTCGTCGGTCGTTGAGAATCCGACCAGAGATAATGCTGGTTCTCCTACCGCATAGTGTTTAAGACGCTGCCCGTTGACTTTGAATGGCTCATCTCTTCCCATTATCTCGATAGCCCAATGCGGGAAGACCTTGTTGACGCGGAAAGGTCCCGACCACCTTCACTTGAGCTTTCCAGGAAAAAGCTTCAGCCTCGAGTTGAATAAGAGAACTAAGTCTCCTTCCTTGAACTCCCTCTTCAGGATGCGCTTATCGTGCCACCGCTTCAGCTTCTCCTTGTAGATCCGGGCATTTTCATAAGCATTGTGCCGGATCTCGTCGAGCTCGTTAAGCTGTAACTGTCGGTGGCCTCCAACCTCCTTGGCATCAAAGTTTAGGTTCTTGATTGCCCAAAATGCCTTGTGTTCCAATTCCACTGGTAAATGGCATGCCTTCCCATAGACAAGCCGGTAGGGGGTCGTGTCGATCAAAGTTTTAAATGTCGTCCTGTAAGCCCATAGCGCGTCAGAAAGTTTCGACGACCAATCCTTCCTAGAGTTAGCCACCGTATTTTCCAGTATGCTCTTGATCTCCAGGTTAGAAACTTCCACTTGGTCGCTAGTCTGTGGGTGGTAGGCATGTCCAATTCGGTGTTGCACCACGTACTTCTTCATGAGAGCTTCGAATTTCTTCTCTATGAAGTGGCTTCCTCTGTCACTGATCAAAACTCGAGGCACACTGAACCGCGGGAAGATATTTTTTTAAAGAACTTGGCGACCACTCGGGAATCATTAGTAGGACTGGCTATCGCTTCAACCCATTTCGATACGTAGTCCACGGCTACTAAGATATACTGGTTCCCAGAGGACGAGGGGAACGGGCCCATGAAGTCGACTCCCCACACATCGAAGATCTCTACCTCTAAGATGTAGTGCTGAGGCATCTCGTTCCTCTTGGAGATGTTTCCCGTCCTTTTGCATTTGTCGTAAGCCTGGATATAAGCGTGGGTGTCCTTAAAGAGGGTCGGCCAGTAGAATCCACTCTGGAGGATTTTTACCGTCGTCTTATAGGCGCTCGCATGTCCTCCACACTGCTGATCATGGCAATGGGAGATTATGGAGGTCGCCTCGGTTTCAGGAATGCACCTTCGTATTACCCCATCATTGTAGGTCTTGTACAAATGGGGGTCATCCCAATAGAATTTACGGACCTAATGAAAGAATTTCTTCTTCTATTGATAGCTCACGTTGTGGGGGACAATGGCATAAGTCAAATAATTTGCAATGTCGGCATACCAAGGAGTCCAAGCAGAAGAGATGGAGAAGAGATGCTCGTCAGGGAGCGAGTCGTCAACCAGAGTGGCGTTCAAATCGAGAGTAGGCATTCTAGACAAGTGATCGGCAACGACATTCTCCGCCCCCTTCTTGTCTTTAATCTCCAGGTCGAATTCCTAGAGGAGGAGAATCCACCTTATAAGCCACAGCTTAGCCTCCTTCTTGTTCAATAGGTACTTGAGAGACGCGTGATCTGTGTGCACGATCACCTACGCACCAACGAGATATTACCGGAACTTGTCCATGGCATAGATGACTGCTAGCAATTCTTTTTCCGTGGTCGTATAATTTCTTTGGGCAACGTCAAGGGTCTTGCTCGTGTAATAAATAACATGCAGATTTTTATCCTTCCTCTGTCCTAAGACGGCTCCAACGGCGTAATCGCTAGCATCGCACATTAACTCGAAGGGCATGTTCCAGTCCGACGGCTGAATCACGGGTGCGGAAATCAAGGCTTGCTTCAGAAGGCGGAAGGCTTGCATACACTCTTCGTTGAAGACGAAAGGTGCATCCTTCACAAGGAGTTGATTCAACGGCCGGGGAATCTTGGAGAAGTGTTTTATGAAGCGACGGTAGAATCCCGCATGTCCTAGAAATCCACGGACCCCTCGAAGATTGATCGGTGGCGGAAGCTTTTCAATCACCTCTACTTTTGTCTTATCTACCTCGATTCCTCTCGAAGAAATGACGTGTCCCAGCATAACTCCTTCTTGGACCATGAAATGGCATTTCTCCCCGTTCAGGACCAGTCCCTTGTCTTGACACCTCTCCAGGACTTTAGTTAGATTACCGAGGCATGAGTCAAACTCAGTTCCATAGACGAAAAAATCGTCCATGAAAACATCCATGATATCTTGGGAGTAGTCGGAGAAGATTGCGGACATTAGTCTTTGGAATGTAGCCGGGGCGTTACAAAGCCCAAACAGCATTCTTGTATAAGCATATGTCCCAAATGGACCTGTAAAAGTCACCTTCTCCTGGTCATCATTATAGATGAAGATTTGAAGAAAACCGGAGTATCTGTCCATGAAGTAGAAGTAGTTGTGCTTTGCCAGCCTCTCGAGCATCTGATCAATGAAAGGGAGAGGGTAGTGATCCTTCCTTGTGGCCTTGTTCAGCGTCCTGTAGTCAATGCACATCCGGTACCCTGTGACGGTCCTCGTAGGTATGAGCTCGTTTTTCTCGTTGCGGATCACCGTCATTCCGCCCTTATTGGGTACAACGTGCACCGGGCTAACCCAGCGACTGTCGGAGATAGGGTATATGATACCGGTACGTAGAAGCCTGACAATCTCCTTTTTGACCACCTCCATCATGATGAGATTTAGTCTCCGTTATGGCTCAATAGAGGAGGCTTGCTCGTCTTCAAGCAGAATTCGATGTGAGTAAAGCCCCAAGCTCACTCCTTTCAAGTCTTCAATTGCATACCCGAAAACACTCTTAAACCTTTTTAAAACACCAACAAGTTTGGTCATCTGGCCTTCAGGCAGCGAGGAGTTCACTATGACCGGCTGTGTCGAGTCCTCCCCAAGATATTCATATTTCAGTCCCAGAGGCAACTCCTTCATCTTAACTTCATGGGGTCCCGACGCATATCTCTCAAGCTGAGCATCCTCCAATGAGAGGACTTCTTCGTGGATCTCTTGAAAGCTAGCATCCGAAACTTCACTCCCAGCCGTGGTTCCTCATGGAAAAGCCTCGCAAGGTATCGTGGGGATAACCGAGGAAGGCACTGGGTCTTTCTCAAGCTCATAATAATTGTCCGGGAAGAAGGCTTCGACGTGAAAACAGGTTTCAACAGTCGATGGTTCCCCACCACTGCTTCCAGCTTCCTCATTATCCAAAGATCTGGGATGCTTAATAGAAGTCTGCAAGGAATAGATCGGCTCATGTTCAACGTGACCGACAGACTCTGCCTAATGGTTCTTCTGACAAAACTCCTCATAGGTGAACAGTTCTTCCCCACCAAACTCGGAACTGGGCATGTCAATATACGCCACCTCATCAGGAGGAAGGAGAGTTATCGTGACTGGATGCTGCTGCATATCATGATACCTCCTCTGATTTTCCACAGCGGTAGACAGAAGGGATAGAATATTCGAAGCATTTAGGGATTCTGTCAAACTTTGTGCCAAACAGCGGATGTGGTGTGAATGATCCCATATATCGCCCGAAACGGCACACAACATCCTCGTCGTGGAGCAGAAAACCTATAAGAAAAGGAGAGAAAGAGAACTGCACAGATAGCAAACACGTCAAAAGCGCGGGCTGCATAAACGGGGGGGTGAGGAGTAGCGATGGTAGCATGGCGACTCAGTCTACCGATTCTATACAACTAATATTAACAATATGTACAAGTAAAATCAAAAAGTGTAGAATGCGAAAATTATCGCGAGATAGGGATATGAGCTAGACTCAAGGGTTCATGAGATACTAAGATAACAAGCATGTTGCCTCCCGGCAACGACGCCATAAAGCTTGACGTCCCCGCAGTTTGTTGCGTGCAAGTGAGTGTGCAATATATGATTGGGGGCGTGAGAATTAAATATTTATAACCGCAAGTGCACGGTGTTGTAGTGTGGCTTGGGGGTCGAACACAAGGAGGCGTGGTTGTGCTTGTGTCAGATAGGAACCGATTCACCCTAGGGGTGAGCTAGCCCGAATCGAATGATGGTTTGTCACGAATTATAGATACGATATTAAACAATAATAAAGGAAACCTGGGACTTCGGTTTCCACCATATCATATGATTCTCGCTAACATGGCTGACTGATAGGATAACGATCGGAATTAGGGTCTAGTGGTGAGACGTTGCCTCTAAGAGTGATACCAGCATCCCATGGGCCCGATATTTCGGTCGGTGCCCAGGATGATACGCCGGACTACCCGGGTTCGGTCAGTGGACATTCACATGTCCATTAACATTGACCGACTCCAGGAGCACTAAGCTCGTAATGATAACTCCCAGCATCTCATCCTACCGTTCCCATGCACTAGGATTCGATGTCTACGCTACAGGCGAGAGCTATGGCTAGGGAGTCAACCGCCAAGTTTATTCCCCTTGGCCCAACGGTCAAAGGCGGTCTTTTTCCCGCAGATGACAATGAAACACCCCGCGTAACCAATAGATTCCTATTCCCTATCGATTTCCTATTCCTATGGACGCATCAGGGAGAACCCACGAAGGGGTTTCCACCAAAATTCCAGATTGGGAAACTACTCACACATATTAGCTAAAAAGCAATCTACATGAAAATCGACCATTAAAAACATAATTCGGCGATAGAAAAGTAGTAAAATCAATGCAAATAACACTATATTAAAGTTTGGTAAAGATCAGACAACTTACAAATATCAAATAAATTCCAGCCGTCACAAAATGGAGAGAAAACAAAAAAAATACAACAGCCTCGTTTCTGGAAACCTAGGGTTTATATTTATAGAAAACGACGTCACCCGATTGGGTGAAGAATCAACCGATCGGGTGACCTGCTTCGTTCTTCGGCAGCGCACTTCAGAATTTCACCCGGTCAGGCGACACGATCGGTTGGCGGAAGCTGCTCGTCGTTTGGGTCTTGAGCTCATCAGGTGAACCGATCGGTTGATAAATCAACCAATCGGTTGGAATTGTCGCCCAAAAAGACAGAAACTTCAGACGTTTTGGCACGGTCAGCTGGCGGTCGGGTGAGCTCTCTGTGTCGTATCTTCGGGGAATAAGCTACAGATGAACCGATCGGGTGAAGATCACCCGATCGGTTGGAATTCGGCTTCAATTTCCCGAGAGGATTGTTGGGCTGAACCGGTCATCGAACCGATCGGGTGATGCTCTCGTAGCTTCAGCTGCTGTCCAGGTGGTGCACGCGTGCATCACCCGATCGGTTGACTGCGTCCAACCGATCAGGTGGGGGCTGAAAAATGGCGATCTTTGTCGTTTGACCCTCTGGATCACGCGTGACTCCTCCTGTTACTTCGGGGACTTACGATATATTCGTTATGTGTCCCCTATGCTGGCGATCTCCTGCAAACACACAAAAACACGGAAAAGTGAAAGAAAACGAGAAAACACGAGAAAATGGATACGAGACGGCGGAAAATAACGGAAAAACACAAAGAAGACGTGCGTGAATATATAAAATATACACACACATCATTAGAGCAGTTGTATGCACCGGCAAACATACTGGATCTCCCTTTTTTCTATAGGTGATATCAATCCAGTAGTGTAGCCGTAGTGTAGTGTTTTATGCTTTAAATAAACACAAATCCTCTCGACGGCGAGAGGACCATATAAATTTGCTTGATTAGTCAGTTTAGAATACAATCACATCATATGACCCCAAACCCATTATATGATTTGACTGCCATCTTCACATTTTGATATGTCCCACCATTTTGCTTACCACCATCGAGCATTTCTTTCATGTGAAATCTTCCTTTCTTATTTGTTTGACTTGATCTTGCTTAGCAAAGCCATGACATTTTTGATTGGGTCATTTGAATAGGATTGTTTGGTATAAGCTTGGGGGAAGGCGCTCTCATGAATCATTGCAAGTGCATGTAGTTGCATTAGGATTTCATGCCATTCATAGCACCATTTTTTTCATTCACCCCCCTATATTTATTGTTGTTCCTTATAATTACCTTTTATGCTCACATTGAGGACAATGTGAAGCTTAAGCTTGGGGGAGTGCATTTCCATGACATCTAGTTGCATTAGTTGCATTTGTACTTTCTTTTTAGGATTTTTAGAATTTTTCAAAAATTTTGCATCATATTTTTGAATTTTCCATTTTATTTTTCCTTTTATGTGTGTTAATGCATCATATTATGTGCTTGTTTTTCTTTTCCTTATTTTCTTTTATTTTTATTTCTCTATTCTCTTTTGTTTCTTTTGCTAGTTGAATTCTTTATGATGTTATATCTTATGCTTTCATCTCTCTCACAATGCTTATTTTTCATGCTATGATACTTTAAGAATTTAATAATCTTAATCCTTATAAGTACTTGCAATAAATATTCTTTTGATGATCTCTCTAGATGCATGAAACTTATTGAAACTGAATGTGTGGAGTAGTGTTTGGTATGCTCTCATTGGAAATGCACCTAGATTCACGCATCATTAGCATATTTAAAGCATCGCTATTATATTCTTATTCCTATTCTTATTGCATGCCTGATATGATTGAAAACTTTACTGCTTGGCTTCACTACTCGTTGAAATGATTAAGAATATCCATGCTTATACATGATTCTAGTTGATGTATTATCTTATTAAACCGTTTGTGCACACTTTTGAGTGAACCTGGTGTTATATTAATTCTTTCTCTACATATATCTTTCATTCTCTACATGTCACTTGAGTTCACCTCTCAAAGCTACTTATATCGCATCCATACACAAATCCCATACAAAAGAAAAGCTAGCTCCAAAAAGTACAAAAAGCCAAAAAGGAGCCAAAAATCAAAAATATACAAATCCTATTGCTCCTACAAAAGTCCAAAAAAATGAGAAACAAAGTTTCAAAAGAAAAAAGGAGAAAAAATCTCAGCTTCATTATTTGGAGCCACAAATATACTTGGGAAGCCCAAAACAAATTCCACAATTATTTCCTTCAGATGTGAAGCCTCAAGTTAAGCTTGGGGGTTTTTCTTTTGACCAAATGAGTGAGCATGGCATTAGAGTGGAGATGTACACGAATGGGAAAGTTTGATAAAGCTGAAACTTGGCGAAACAATTTAGTTATTGAAATTTCCTATGATTTGATATGAGTATGTGTATGTCTTGATTTCTATTCTATTTTTTATTGCATGCCTTTGTGTGAATTTCCATGCATCAGTTATAGCTTTTGATTGAAAAGTGTGTAGCCAATGTTGTGTATATTTGATGCTTTGAAACGTATGATGTGGATATAGGCTAATTGTATGAACTCTAGAGGGATCCCTTTTATTCATCCTTAAACTCTCATGTACTTCATTTATATAAGATATGAAATCTCTCTGGTAGTGTGTGATTTACTTTCTAAGTCATTGTGATATATGGTGAATGATACGAGATCTGAGAGAATAATCTGGCGACACTCTCCTCATTGCGTTCTTTTCCATTTTCTTATTTTGTAATGGCCCATGGTGCCATATACGATGGGGTATGAATTTTAGTTTGCTATGCAGTGCATACTTATGTAGTGTCTCTAATAATATGTAGTGTGTATATCATGGTAGTGCCTATTGGTTGTCATATCGGTATGTATTGTATCATATTAATTTGTTTTCTTGATATTATAACGTATTGATAATGGATGACTAATGGAGTGCACATGATTGCTTGACGTATATTTGTAGTAGTGTGTATACACTTGTATGCTTATATGGGGTGTGTAGTGTGTGTATTGATGTATTACTATGGGTGCCTTGTATAGTAGTGATAATTTGTGTTTTGTAATGAAGATGTGCTATTAGTAATAGTGTAGGGTTACTTATTATTATTAGTTTTATTGGATTTTTTTGATATATAATGTAGTGTGTTAATAGTATTGTAGTATGGTAATAGTATTATGGATGGCATTATTGTAATTATTTGCTTGTGTGTTAGGGAGTGGGTAAAGAAAGGGTAGTTAGTAATTAGAAGTATGGTGTGTGTGTGTGTGTGTGTGTGTGTGTGTGTGTGTGTGTGTGTGTGTGTGTGTGTAGTAAGTGAGTGTGTGTATGGTAATGGGTTTTTAGTAATTTAGGGAAGGTATGTGGATAAAGGAAAGGCAAACTTGTAAATATCCAAGAAGTTGGAGGGGTAAGTGATGAGGGTGTTTTAGTCATTCAATAGGTCTCATGGTAATCTTAGAGAGAAATGTAGAAGAAAAGAGAAGAGAAAAGAAAAGAAAAGAAGATGAAAGAAAAGAAAAATCTAGAAAGAAACCTTTTCCTTTATCTTTCTTTTCTTCCTTTTTCCTTTATGTTTTCTTCTCTTTTTCTTGTCATTTTCGTTCTCCCCCTCTCCCCTCTTCTTTTGCTCCATTTTTTCAAGAAAAATCCCATGTTTTCCCTCCCTTTAGACCTATTATGGTGGTAGAAGTTGTGGGTTCTTTTGGAGCTTAAAGAGAAGTTGTCATGAATGAAGTTGGGAGCTTTTTGGTGGGAGATTTGAGGGGAGTCTTGGATGATAGAAAGATTGGATTTTGAGGTGTAAAGTGAAGCTACTTGAGTTAGGAATATCTCTCCATTCTCAATTGTTGCTTGCATGTAGTGTAGTATAATGTAGAGGTTTTGCAATTCTGTTTTCTGATTTCCTGCAAACTGACCTCTTGTTAAACAGTGAATAACTCTAAATATAGATAAAAGAAAAATCTGTAAAAAATATATTCATGTAGCTCACTAAATTCTACCCTAGAATCATATATAATTTGACATATGTTCAGTTTAGTAATTAGGGGTAAAAATTCTGTCTTTGCAATATGTCTGATTTTTATCCAGTATGGACACAGTTTGGAAAAACAGAGATCAGTCCCTGCACACTTCATAAAAATTGGTGTTCTTGGTCTCGTTGGAAAGATAACAACCTGTTCTACAATTTTTCCTGGTCCATGTTTTCGAGATTCTAACTGAAGCATGGCTTAAAATAGCAATTGTTACGGCTCTTAGAATCTGAGAGGATTTTGATGTGTCCATATTTTCCATGTTTTTATCGCATGTTTTCATAGCATTTTCATAGTCCAAAGTTCAATTTTCTATATATTATCGCGCTTTTCATGATATTTTTGATCTTAGTATAGAATTGTAGATTTTCAGGAACTTTGGAGTAATTCGGAGCAATTATGAGACATGGACACATCCGAATTATCCGGAGCATCTATGGCGAGGTCCAATAGGTGTTAGACGAGATGGAGAAGAAGACTATAGGAGGAGAAGAGAGGAGGTGAAGAAGAGAAGAGCTGAAGAGTAAATCTTACTGATTCCCAGACCACTCGACCGAGCTGCTCAGCTCTCGGTCGAGCTGACATTCAGAACAACACCAAGAGCTCCAAAGGTTAGTGCATGTTCCACTCGACCGAGTAGGATCGTTACTCAGTCGATACAACTCGGCCAGCTACCACTTATTCCCATTCCTAGCCAAAGTATGAGAGCACATAGGTGACTCGACCGAGCACTGCAGTCACTCAGTCGAGCTGAAGCCCAAGCAGAACGAAGATTTCAAAGGCATCTCGGACTTACTATAGCTCGACTGAGTAGACTAGCTACTCGGTCGAGTGGAATCCATTACAGAACAATACTTTGAGCCTAAATAACTGACCTTTGTGTATATTTTATATATCCACGCACGTCTTCTTTGTGTTTTTCTGTTGTTTTCCGTCGTCTCGTGCCCATTTTCTTGGGATTTTTAGTTTTCTTTCACTTTTTGGTGTTTTTGTGTATTTACAGGAGATCGCCAGTGTAGGGGACATATAACAAAGATATCATGAGTCCCGGAGCAGCGGGAGGAGTCACGCGTGATCCAGCAGGGGCCAAATGACGAAGATCGCCATTTTTCAGCCCCCACCCGATCGGTTGGACACAGCCAACCGATCGGGTGATGCACGCGTGTCCAACCCGGACGTAAGCTGAAGCAAAGTGCAGCATCAACCGACTGGTTCGCCGACGGTTGAACACATCAGAGTTCTCGGGAATTTGGAGCTGAATTCCAACCGATCGGGTGATATCTCACCCGATCGGTTCATCTGGAGCTGATTCTCCCAAACGACGAACCGAAGAGCTCACTCGACGGCTTACTGACCGTGCCAAATCGACAGTACTCTCTGTTCTTTTGGGTGATAATTCCAACCGATCGATTGATTACTCAACCGATCGGTTCACCTGATGACCGCATCTCCTCAAACGACGACCCTCTTGCTTCACCCGATTGTTCCAAGCGTTCGGTTGAAGTTTCTGAAGACCGCAGCCGAAGAATAAAGCAGCTCACCTGATCGGTTGATACTTCAACCGATCGGGTGAAGTCGTTTTCTATATATAGCTGCCTAGGTTTTTGGAAAACGCAGCTTTGTATTTTTCTGTCTTTTTCTCTATTTGTGACGGCTGGAATTTTATTGTTATCTGTAAGTTCTCTGATCTTTGTCAAACTTTAATATATTCTTAATTGCATTGCTAACACCGTGTTTCAATTGCCTGATCATGATTTTTACGGTTGATTTTCATTTAGATTGCTTTTTAGCTATAATGTGTGAGTAGTTCCCGTATCTGGGATTTTGGTGGAAACCCCATCATGGGTTCTCCCTGATGCGTCCATAGGACTAGGATTTCGATATGGATTAGGAATTTAGCTGGTTACACGGGGTGTTTCATCGTCATCAGCGGGAAAAAGATCGCCTTTGACCGTAGGGCCAAGGGGGAATAAACTTGGCGGTTGACTCCCTAGCCACAGCTCACGCCCTTAGCGTAGACATCGAACCCTAGCACGCGGGAGCGGCAGGATGAGATGTTGGGAGTTATCGTTGCGAGCTTAGTGCTCCCGGAGTCGGTCGATGTTAATGGACATGGGAATGCCCATCGACCGAACCCGGGTAGTCCGACGTATCATCCTGGACACCGAACGGAATATAGGGCCCATGGGGCACTGGTATCACTCTTAGAGGCAACGTCTCACCACTAAACCCTAATTCCGATCGTTTTCCTATCTGTAGGTCGTAATAGCGAGAACACATGATAGGGTGGAAATCGGAGTCCTGGGTTTCCCTTTATATTGTTTATCCTCCATATTTACATTCCGTGACAAACCAACGATCGATCGGGCTAGCTCATCCGTAGGGTGAATTGGTTCCTCTTAGAAACAAGCACAACCACGCCTCCCTGTGTTTGACCCACAAGCCACACTACAACACCGTGCGCTTGCGGTACAAATATTTTAAATCTGGTATCCCCCAATCCGACTGCACTCTGTATGAGATCTAAAAAGAAGGGGGGACGTCAAGCTTTATGGCGCCGTTACCGGGGAGGCAACGTGCTTGTTAATTTTAGGACCTTCGAACCCTTGAGTCTAGCTCATATCCCTACCTCGTGATAATTTGCACATTCTACACCTTTTTGATTTTACTTCGATATATTGTATATATTATTTGTATGAGATTGGTACCATCACTGCTCCTCGCCTTCCCATTCATACAACCCATGCTATTGACGTGCTTTCTATCTGAGCAGTTCTCCCTCTTTCCTTTTCCTACAGGTTTTTCGCTCCACGACAAGGATATTGTGTGCTGTTTCGGGCGATATCTGCGATCATTCGCACCACGTCAGCTGTTTGGCACGGAATTTGACAGAATCTCTGAGCACCTCGAACATCCTATCCCTTCTGGCAGCCACTGTAGAAAATCAGAGGAGGTATCATGATGTGCAACAGCATTCAGTCGCGACAACCCTCTTTCCTCCAGATGAAGCGATGTATATTGAAGTCCCCAGTTCTGAAATCGGTGGGGAAGAATTATGCACCCACGAGGAGTTTTACCCAGAGGACTATCAGACTCATGCATGTCGGGATTATTAGACTCATGCATGTCGGGATCATATATCCTATCTCTGACAGTCATTGGGTGAGCCCGGTGCACGTTGTACCCAAGAAAGGAGGAATGACGGTAATTCGCAATGAGAAAAACGAGCTCATACCCACCTGGACCGTCACGGGGTACCGGATGTGCATCGACTACCGTAAACTGAACAAGGCCACAAGGAAGGATCACTATCCTCTTCCTTTCATTGATCAGATGCTAGAGAGGCTGGCGAAGCACAACTACTCTGCTTCATGGATGGATATTCCGGCTTTCTCCAAATCCCCATCCATAATGACGACCAGGAGAAGACGACTTTTACTTGTTCTTTTGGGACGTATGCCTACAGGAGAATGTCGTTTGGGCTTTGCAACGCCCCGGTTACATTTCAAAGATTAATGTCCGCAATCTTCTCCGACTACTCCCAGGATATAATGGAGGTCTTCATGGACGACTTCTCCGTCTACGGAACAGAGTTCGACTCATGCCTTTGTAATCTAACTAAAGTCCTGGAGAGGTGTCAAGATAAGGGTCTAGTTCTGAACTGGGAGAAATGCCACTTCATGGTCCAAGAAGGAGTTGTACTGGGACACGTCATTTCTTCAAGGGGGATCGAGGTAGACAAGGCAAAAGTAGAGGTGATCGAAAAGCTTCCGCCTTCACTTAATCTACGAGGGGTCCGGGGTTTTTTAGGGCGTGCGGGATTCTACCGTCGCTTCATAAAGGACGTCTCCAAGATCTCCAGGACGTTGACTCAACTCCTTGTGAAGGACGCACCTTTCGTCTTCAACACCGAGTGTATGAAGCCTTTCGCCTTCTGAAGCAAGCCTTGATTTCCGCACCCGTGATTCAGCCACCGGACTGGAGTCTGCCATTCGAATTAATGTGCGATGCTAGTGATTATGCAGTTGGGGCCATCTTGGGGCAGAGGAAGGATAAAAATCTACATGTTATATACTATACGAGCAAGACCCTTGACGTTACCCAAAGAAATTATGCGACCACGGAGAAAGAATTGCTAGCAGTCATCTATGCCATGGACAAGTTCCGGTAGTATCTCGTTGGTGCCAAGGTAATCGTGCACACGGATCATGCAGCTCTCAAATACTTATTGAGCAAGAAGGAGGCTAAGCTGCTGCTCATTAGGTGGATTCTCCTCCTCCAGGAATTCGACCTGGAGATCAAAGACAAGAAGGGGCGGAGAATGTCGTTGTCGATCACTTGTCCAGAATGCCTACTCTCGATTTGAATGCTACTCCGGTTGACGACTCGCTCCCCGACAAGCATCTCTTCTCCATATCTTTCGCTTGGACTCCTTGGTATGCCGACATCGCAAATTATCTGACATGTGCCATCGTCCCCCATAACGTGAGCTATCAGCAGAAGAAGAAATTCTTTCACGAGGTCCGTAAATTTTATTGGGACGACCCTCATTTGTATAAGACCTGTAATGATGGTGTGATACGGAGGTGCATTCCTGAAACCGAGGCGACCTCCATAATCTCCCATTGTCATGATCAGCAGTGTGGAGGACATGCGAGCGCCTATAAGACGACGGCGAAAATCCTCTAGAGTGGATTCTACTGGCTGACCCTCTTTAAGAACACCCTTGCTTATGTCCAGGCTTGCGACAAATGCCAAAGGACGGGAAACATATCCAAGAGGAACGAGATGCCTCAGCACTACATCTTAGAGGTAGAGATCTTCGATGTGTGGGGAGTCAACTTCATGGGACCGTTCCCCTCGTCCTCTGGGAACCAGTATATCTTAGTAGTCGTGGACTACGTGTCGAAGTGGGTAGAAGCGATAGCCAGTCCTACTAATGATTCCCGGGTGGTCGCCATGTTCTTTAAAAACAACATCTTCCCGCGGTTCGGCGCGCCTCGAGTTTTGATCAGTGACGGAGGGAGCCACTTTATAGAGAAGAAATTCGAAGCTCTCTTGAAGAAGTACGGGGTACAACACCAATCGGACGTGCCTATCACCCGTAGACTAGCGGCCAAATGGAAGTTTCTAACAGGGAGATCAAGAGCATACTGGAGAAGACGGTGGCCAACTCTAGGAAGGATTGGTCATCAAAACTTTTTGACGTGCTCTGGGCTTACAGGACGGCTTTCAAGACTCCAATCGGCACAACTCACTACCGGCTTGTCTACGGGAAGGCATGCCATCTACCTATGGAATTGGAACACAAGGCATTTTGGGCAACCAAGATCCTAAATTTTGACGCCAAGGAAGTTGGAGGCCACCTACAGTTACAACTTAACGAGCTCAACGAGATCCGGCTCAATGCTTATGAAAATGCCCGAATCTACAAGGAGAAGTTGAAGCGGTGGCACGATAAGCGCATCCTTAAGAGGGAATTCAAGGAAGGAGACTTAGTTCTCTTAATCAACTCGAGGCTAAAGCTTTTTCCTGGAAAGCTCAAGTCGAGGTGGTCGGGACCCTTCCGCGTAACCAAGGTCTTCCTGCACGGTGCTATTGAGATAATAGGAAGAGATTAGCCGTTCAAAGTCAACGGGCAGCGCCTTAAACATTATATGGTAGGAGAACCAGCATTCTCTCCTATCAGAATCTCAACGACCGATGACTCGTCTTCAAACCCTCCGGATCCGAATTGACCACTAAATGAGGCGTCAAGCAAACGACGTTAAACAAAAGCGCTTCATGGTAGGCAACCCATGTTCTAAACCCTCACCTTTGTTTTTAGGATTATTTTTAGGTTTATTTCTCTTATTTTTGTTGAATAAATTCAGCAACAGGAACTTTCATCGAGAGACTTAGGCTATTTGTGGACTTTTGCAGCAAACAAGCCCCCAACCGATCGGTTGAGCTCTCAACCGATTGGGTGGGACGTATCAGAAAAAGCCATATATCTGTTCTTCAGCGAACCGGTCAGGTGGAGCAAACCGAGACCGGGTGGCAGATCGTGTGAGAAGATCTGAACTCTCGGGTTTTTTGGGATTTAAATCAACCGATCGGTTGATAGAAGCGGTGGTCGTGCGGCCGTCCGGGTGAAAAGCACAGTGATCTCGGGAAAATTTGGGATGCAGTCAACCGATCAGGTGAAAACTCACCCTATCTGTTCACCTGTAGCTGTTGACCGACAGAAGATTTTCGAAACTTACCCAACCGATCGGGTGAACTCTCGCCCAATCGGATCGTTTTTGCCCCTATACATAATCACCCTCACCCGGCCTTATTCACCCGACCCCCCCCCAACATTTTCGTTCGCACGTCTCCCCTCTCTCTCCATCTTCCAAATTGATCTCTTCCAGCAACCCCTCCACCCCTAAATCCACACCCTCACTCATTCACATACTCCCCCACCATCAACACCCTTTCCATCAACAACATTCACTCGCCAAACGTCCAAACCCTAACCCTAGCCCCCAAATTTTCGAAAATTTCAATTCTTGTCGGATCAGCGAGCGACGGCTTCCCAAATCGCTTCCTCATACCGCAAGGGGTATTTCGGGTGCTTGATCTTACAACATTAATGGGTAACCTCTTTCCACTCTTCACCTTTCTTTCAATTATATGCAAAGTCTTAAATTTGTGTCTACACATTTCATCTGCTTCATCATCTTCATAGACACCATATCCCACTTTATCCTTCTTCCCCCATGCCGTCACGATGTCTAGGAAGGGAAAGGAGATTGCCTCATTGTCACGCAGATATCCCCTATACGGCCCTTTTTCCCCTTCTTTCCTTAGCATCAACCCTTCTTCTGAAGAGCAATCTGATCGTTTGCAAGCTCTTCTTCATCGCCCAATGCGACCTACTCTTTTTGCCGATTCCCCCACTCTTGAATCTCTTGGACTCTTTAGGGGCATCTGTGCACTTTATTGCTTCATAGGTTACAATTACCTTCTACATACCCATGCGCATACATACAGGAATCTCACACTCGAGTTCCTCAGTTCTCTGGAAGTGTTCGAATATGGTTTCACCTTCCGCGCCTTCAATGGTGATTTTTCCATGAGTTTTCACGAGCTTAACAATATTCTGAATTTCCCTCACCCCGATCGTTATGTTGAATGTTCAACTCACGATCGGTCTGATATTTTGTCTTACTTTCGTGACAATGGTGTCTGGCAACGGTTCATCCGGTATATCACTTTTCCCTCGGTAGCTCTCTCCTCCTACATCATACATCAGTGCTATCGCTTCGCCCATTGCTTCCTTGCCAACACCATTTTCTCCCGCGTGGATGTTTCCACGGTGTCCCGAGATGAGCTCCTCTTTCTTTACACCATGTCCCACGATAAGATTCATGGGCATATCCCATTACCCATAAACACCGCTCATTGGATCATCCACGAGATCTTATCTGTTAGCCACGCAACCTCTGGATCTATCTGCTACGGTGGGATGATTACTCTTATTGTCAGCTGTGTTTTGAGGCTGCCACCCCACCTCCCTATTCTACCGGGACGTAGCTGTATCGATCGCGATTACTTGATCGAAATCGGTATGCTAATTCCCTTTGGTGAAGAGCGTGCAGTCTACCTCTACAGTCCTGCCAACACTCCTTTTACCATCCTCCCACCCTCATCTCCGGAGCGCCTCCCTATACGCATTTCACATCAACCATGGGAGTTCTACCCAGATCCTTGGTACGCCACACTCGTACACTTTCCACCGTTGGATCCTCCCGATTGGCACCCGTGTGTCGGTTCACCCGGTGCCATCATTATCCACCACGATCCACCGATAAATTTTGATCCTTCGGTGGTCCAGCATGTTGCTCCTTCTCTCCTATTCGCACACCCTCTCCTTCGTCCTCAGAAGATTCCTTCTTCCATTATTCACCACCCTCCTCGCCATCTCCTTACCATTCTACCGAAAGCGACTCCGATTGACTTCCCCCTAGTATATTTCTGCATCTTCATGATCATATCTTATTGCTAGCACTATCATGTCCAGCTTGGGGGAAATCGACTTTTGTGTGTTTTGTCGTGTTTTGTCGTGTTTTTCTGTATGGTGTGTTTGTCTATATATGTCGTGTGGTGTGATTTTCTATCGTTTATTTTCTGTATTTCTTTTTCCTCCTCCTTTATTTTTCAGTTTCATATGTGTGCTTTTCTCGCTTTTCATTTCTCTTTGTGTCGGTGTGTATCTCCCTCCCATTTTCCTTGCCCTCCCGTATTTACTTTTATTACATTGAGGGCAATGCAAGTTTCAGCTTGGGGGAGTCGCACTTCGTGTGTCGTTTTGTGTCTTTTTCTTTATTTTTGAGTCGTTTTCACCGTGGTTTTCTTTTTCTTTCTTTCCTTTTTCTGCTCCCTCTCCTAGAGATGACCCCAAATGATGAATTGCCACAGAATCTCACACACACACCTAGCATGGCTTTGATAATACCAATTCACTAACCCTAGGAAGCTGAGTCCTCTTGCATTTCATGCATCGTGGGTCCATTTTTCTTTTATGTGAGTCGTGTTTCGTGTCTAGCTTACGGTGTGCTTCTACTTTGTGATTTTGATTTATATAACTGTCCTGGGATGACCCCTAGATTATCATGTTTCAATTTGAATATGCGGTATTTGCTTCTCATGTCTGCCTCTATATGCATGCTATATTTATATCGTTTACTTCATTTCGCATGTATCGGGATTCCACAGTTAGGACTAGGCTAACCCATTTAGCCTATGCTCTGCTTAGCGAACAAAATCTCCATTGCCCAAGTGTTTAGAATCCGATTTCTTTTTTTATTTTACTTGGTGCAAATCCCCTCGTCATGTATCGTTCTCCCACTTGGGAAAGTACACACATGTATATACCCAAGTCCAAAAATCAAAAAAATGAGAGAAGAAAAACCCAAAAAGAGAAGAAAAGAGAAAATAAAAGAAAAAAATATATATGTAGCCAATAACCCAAAAATATATATATATCCAAAACCCAAAAAAATTCATGTGTGAATATTTTCCTACCTACCGAGAATAAAGGGAAGACGAGAATTTGCACCGAGTGTTCTACTCCACATCTCCTCAACCTCCATCGTTTTCGAAAACACTTGGAATAGGAACTTCTTAGCTCTAATCTAGGCGATAGTGTGGTGATTTCCTAGTCCCTAGTTGTGGAGTCCCTGATGCATGATACGATTCGATTCTTACTCTGTTCTCATGCATGCTTGAGCTATAAATTCACCGCTTATTTCAAATCGAATCGATATTTGGGTCTCTTCTTGGACATGTGTATATGGAGCTTTATTGCCCATTGTAGATAGTAACACCGTCTGCTAGCGTACGACCACACCCACTCACGCTTCACCGTGTGGGCCCACGACACTCGTTTGGCCTCGTTTTCTTTGGTTTAATGTTGTGATTTGTTTGCTTACTAGGTGTGGCATTTTCGATTTTGTTGGCCCTGACAGGCGATTTGGGATTTTGACTTCTCTTTTTCTCTCTTTCTCTCTATTTTCTCCCTCCGAGCTCCTACTCTCACTCGTCTCCCTCGAGGACGAGGAAGGGTTCAGCTTGGGGGGTTTTGATGTGTGTGTATATTTTATATATTTACGCACGTTTTCTTTGTGTTTTTCTGTTGTTTTCCGTCGTCTCGTGCCCATTTTCTTGGGATTTTTAGTTTTCTTTCACTTTTTGGTGTTTTTGTGTATTTGTAGGAGATCGCCAGTGTAGGGGACATATAACAAAGATATCATGAGTCCCCGGAGCAACGGAAGGAGTCACGCGTGATCCAGGGGGCCAAACGACGAAGATCGCCATTTTTCAGCCCCCATCTGATCGGTTGGACACAGCCAACCGATCGGGTGATGCACGCATGTCCGACCCGGACGCAAGCTGAAGCGAAGTGCAGCATCAACCGACCGGTTCATCGACCGGTTGAACACATCAGATTTCTTGGAAATTTGGAGCTGAATTCCAATCGATTGGGTGATATCTCACCCGATCGGTTCATCTGCAGCTGATTCTCCCAAACGATGAACCGGAGAGCTCACCCGACGGCTCGCTGATCATGCCAAATCGACAGCAGTCTCTGTTCTTTTTGGGCGATAATTCCAACCGATCGGTTGATTACTCAACCGATCGGTTCACCTGATGACCGCATCTCCTCAAACGACGACCCTCTTGCTTCACCCGATCGTTCCAAGCATCCGGTTGAAGTTTCTGAAGACCGCAGCTGAAGAATCAAGCAGCGCACCCGATCGGTTGATACTTCAACCGATGGGGTGAAGTCGTTTTCTATATATAGCTGCCTAGGTTTTCAGAAAACGCAGCTTTGTATTTTTCTGTCTTTTCTCTATTTGTGACGGCTGGAATATTATTGTTATCTGTAAGTTCTCTGATCTTTGTCAAACTTTAATATAGTCTTAATTGCATTGCTACTACCGTGTTTCAATTGCCTGATCATGATTTTTACGGTTGATTTTCATTTAGATTGCTTTTTAGCTATAATGTGCGAGTAGTTCCCTAATCTAGGATTTTGGTAGAAACCCCATCATGGGTTCTCATTGATGCATCCATAGGACTAGGATTTCGATATGGATTAGGAATTTAGATGGTTACGCAGGGTGTTTCATCGTCATCGGCGGGAAAAAGACCGCCTTTGACCGTAGGGCCAAGGGGGAATAAACTTGGAGGTTGACTCCCTAGCCACAGCTTACGCCCTTAGCGTAGACATCGAACCCTAGCACGCAGGAGCGGCAGGATGAGATGTTGGGAGTTATCATTGCGAGCTTAGTGCTCCCGGAATCAGTCGGTGTTAATGGACATGGGAATGCCCATCGACCGAACCCGGGTAGTCCGGCGTATCATCCTGGGCACCAACCGAAATATCGGGCCCATGGGATGCTGGTATCACTCTTAGAGGCAACATCTCACCACTAAACCCTAATTCCGATCGTTTTCCTATCCGTAGGTCGTAATAGCGAGAACACATGATAGGGTGGAAACCAGAGTCCTGGATTTCCCTTTATATTGTTTATCCTCCGTATTTACATTCTGTGAGAAACCAACGATCGATCGTGCTAGCTCACCTGTATGGTGAATTGGTTCCTCTTAGAAACAAGCACAACCATGCCTCCCTGTGTTTGACCCCCAAGCCACACTACAACACCGTGCGCTTGCGGTACAAATATTTTAAATCTGGTATCCCCCAATCCGACTGCACTCTGTATGAGATCTATAACAGCTCATACAGATCTATAAAAAGACGGGGGGACATCAATAACAGCTCACAGTAGCTCGACCGAGCACGAAGGCCACTTGTACGAGTGCAACCGTGCTCGGTTGAGTGTGGTGAAACCGCCCAGATTTTAGACAGCCTCTCACTCTTTTGAGATATTCTATCATTCTAGTTAGAAAAGTATTTTTCTCATATTTTTCATGGATAGTATACTTCATGATGGTTCCAATGCCTCCAAGAAGGCATCAATCGAAGGTCAGATGAATTCTACAGAAATTCTACAAGATGGCTCTGCAGTGCTGAAATCAGCACTCGGCTGAGTACTGTTTCTATTCGGTCCAAGTCATCTGGGTCCCAGAACTTAAGTTGCGGCTAGAAATAGATTTGGGACGAATTTCAGAGGTTTTTCTTGGGTTATTTTCTAGGGTTTGAGGGGATTATATATATGTATTGTAACTGTCACTGAGAAAGGGGACCAACCCCCCTTGGGGTGGGATCCATCTTATTTTCTTTGGAGCTTTGTGGAGACTCTTTTAGGAGTTAGGTCATGCCATAGGCCCCCCTATTATATAAAGCTAAGTAATTCTATTCCTTGAATTCTATTTTAGTTCTTATTTAATATCTCTTTGATGCATTAAATGAAGTTTTCTATCGTTCTCTTATCTATTGCGATCATGAATTCTATTGCTTTTATTGAATCTTTTGTTGGTCTTTGCATGAATCGTGAGTAGACTTTTCTAGTGCAAATAGATTAGCCCTAGGATCTTAGGATTTATATGTAAAGTTAGGAATTTTATGTTGTTTCAGTATAAAGAGATGTGTTTTGGTTGATCCAGCCAAGTTTGTAGGAGATTCC
Organism: Scilla litardierei; assembly: GCA_030789695.1. Lineage (NCBI taxonomy): Eukaryota > Viridiplantae > Streptophyta > Magnoliopsida > Asparagales > Asparagaceae > Scilla > Scilla litardierei. The sequence goes on along the minus strand of CM061138.1, from coordinate 152,035,003 downwards.
AAATAGGGTTTGTGACCACGACAGTGGCATACATTTTGGACGGATAACATATGGACTTAATTAGGCACGTAAGTGAATTCAATTAGAGTTCGTGACCTCGACAGTGGCACACTATTTGATGGTTTCTACCGGCGTCCTATATTACTAATTGATGACTACGACAGTAGCATCAATGAGAGCCACCAAATCACAAATCGAAACTCTAATCCACGACAGTGGCGTGAGTAGAGATTGAGAACAATTTTCGATCGTAATGCATGGATAGCGGGTGAGGCTATCCACGACGGTGGGGCTAAACACGGGATATGTTAGACGAGTGGCACAACGACAGTTGGCCATTAGTTCTACATGTTTTGATGCGACAATCTCTTCCTAATAAAGCCAATTCAACGTAGGAATTCTAACCTAGCATTGACATCCGACGATCCTAGTGGTGACTCCTATTGCCCTACTCTTTTATTTATTTTATTTGTTTCTTTGTGGAGTTCTTTGTTTGCGACATTGAGTGACACGACCTTCGCATCCATCACCATCACGACACTCCATAATCCATATCCACCAATAAAACTCGTAGTCTAACCAACCTAGGAGTAGATAGGTTGTATAGCACCGCCTCCCCGTGTTCGATACCCGCTCGCCGTTATACCGTGCGCTTGCGGTAAAACGACATCATTTTCAGGGTTTAATTCCAGGCCGATCATTGCTGCTGGAGAGGAGCAAAAGGAAGGAAGGTAGAAAGAAAGAAGATTAAGAAAAGAAAGAAGAAAATGCCATGGAGTTGGCCTGGCTGATTTCCAAGTTGCTCAGCCTAGCTCATGACATGCTCAGCCTAGCTCATGACACGCTCGGTCGAGCAAATGCCACAAGGAGGAGGAAAAGCTTAGGCCAAAAGGAGCTTACAGACAGGAGGTCGCTCAGCCAAGCGACCCATCTTGCTCGACCGAGCGACCCATCTTGCTCGACTGAGCGACCCCCAAGAATTGGCCTAGAATATCTCTATTGAATTAGCTTGTTCGAGCAGTCCAAACGCTCGACCGAGCGACCCTGCATAGACGAATTTGAGTTGCCTGGAATTCTCTGTTGAATTAGCTCGGTCGAGCGGCCCAAGCGCTCGACCGAGTGATCTTTCCTCCTGATAAGCTGAAAAAGAGCCAAATTCTCAGTTGAATTAGCTCGGTCGAGTGGCCCAAGTGCTTGGCTGAGCTATCCCTTTTTCTAGAATAGAAGATTGGAGCTTTGATATGGTACTCGGCCGAGCACTAGGGCACGCTCGACCGAGCGTCAGGTCGCCAAACTATGGTATTTGGTTTTTATTAGGTTTTAAGGTTGAATTTCTGGATATCCGCAAACTTTAGTGGATTTGTATATAAATGAACAAAAATTAAGTTTTAATCATGCTTTGTTTTGTTGGAGTTTTGTGAGCCGTCACTTGGGAGAACGAAGCTTTTGCACTCTTTTTCCATGATTCGATCATTGGTGGATGATCAGAACTCAGTTATTTTAATATATTCTCGTGTTATTTTTGATTCTCTATCATTTGATATTGCTTTTGCTATGCTTGTGATGTCTGGAATTGCTTTTTATATCGTTTTTATTGTTGTTGCTATCGCCATGTCTGGGTAGTGCCTTTCTAAGGTTTAGGGATGAACCCTAGGATCCTAGGGATCGGATATTAGGTTACCCTTAGTTGAATGAACCTAGGGTTGCACTATGGTAGTTTAAATCCGTATTTTAGGGGATTAGCTCTAGAATTCGAGGACCGTGAGAACAACTCCATATTCTACAAAAAATCCCCATGAATTTGATTAGGGTTTAGCGGTGGCTTTCTAGGGCTTGTGATCATGAGAGTGACTCGTGCACTAGGGGTGATTACTAATCCCAAATCCTCTAGTCGGTGACTACGAGAGTAGCCCGACTGTTAGAACCGATTATAGTGTAGTATCCCAACCGTAGATCATGAGAATAGATACAGACTGTAATACAGGAATCATGTCAAGTGCAATGTACATATCCCTATGTGAGGCCTATTGCGAGAGTGGGGTTGAGCATGAAGATACGTTAGACGAGTAGAACAATGAGAGTTGACTACTCATTCTCATTCTCGAATGTGACACTCTTACCCTCATTTATAATTCAACAAAAGGACCCTTAACCTAATATCGAAACCTGAAAGACCTAGCAAGGATTCCTGATTGCCATATATTTATTAAAATCTTGCTAAAACATTCTCTCGTGACAACTATTCAATCGTGACAACCCCTTGACCATGTATTCTCCATCTACCAACAAACTAAACATTAAACCACTACCTCCCTAGAGTTCGATATTCTATCTATACTACACAACCGTACACTTGTAGGGATTCGGGCCTTTGGGTGTAAATCCGGATCCGAACAACACCCTAAATACCTTGCACCCTAAACGGGGGAGGTGTTAATAGCATGTCGTGAAGACTGTGCATAGATAAGTCCACATTCCTAGTGCTAGGCTCAACTCATTTGATGCATAAAACCATACTAACCATTCAAAATAAATGAATAAAAATCTATGATCTGAAAAATATATAATGTGATAATGTGATCCTAAAGATCCATCACATTCAAGAAAACTATTCAAATAGTTACCAGACATAGTTACTGACAACAACAAAATTTGTCAGATCACGCATCCCTGCTGTTATAACTCCAGCTAGGATTGACATCCCAGAGAATGGATGCAATCAACCAGCAGTAGAAGTGGTTGTTCCTCAAAGAGGCAGACCATCAGGCTCCAAGGTTAATATTCCCAGAAAGAGGAAAACACAATGAGGCCATGAGACAATACTACCACAGGACAATGAGCTCATGTCCATATTGTTAGGTATTGGTGTCTTAGACCAATATTGTTTTGATGATAATAACAACATTATGTCGTTACTAATGACTCTCAATGTTTTAGTGTCATGTTTAACAATTGAAGAATAGCATTTTTTTGAGACTAAAAACTTGGTGCAAGGATGGACATCAAGATGAGCATTGCCAAAGCTTGAAATTTGATGAAAGGAAGCTCATCAAGTGGTACCAAAACTTAGAAGATGATAGGGAGATCAAGTCTACTCATGCTTGTGGACTTGACTCGAGGAGAAGCAAATTGTAATCCATGTAATTCATATTACTTGCATTTCTCTTTTTGAGTCTAGGAATTTGTAATGCCATGATTAGATGGTCTCATTCATTCATTCATATGCATCAACCATCTTAGAGAACCTTAGGATCATCATAGAATCCAGCCCAATAGGTTTCCATGCCATGAACTCTTATTGGAGTCTCTGACCTTCCTTCAGGCACCTGCTGAAGGCAGGACAGGCGAGTGGTGGTTCACCGACGCCTGGCCAGCCTTCTACAGGCAGCTGATCTCACAGCTCTAGTCAAAATTCTCTTGACCTTAATTGAGCTTTTGGTGCAGGCGACTGAAGTATAAAATACAGTTTCCTGCCAACCATCAGGTGCCTGGACATTGTTCATCAATCGCCTATGTGCCAAAATGCGTAACTTGTCAATTTTGTGCATCACTCCATCTTGTGTGTCATTCGACTGATGTAAAGTTTACAGTTGCATGTCAATCCTCAGGAGGCTGGACTTTGTTCATCAATTCCCTAAATGCACAAGTGCGTAACTTGTCATTTCTCATCTCCATTCCATCCAATGTGACAGTCGCCTGACGAAGTCTTTACAGGCACCTGCACAGTTGTACATGCACCTGTATAGTCTTCTACAGTCGCATGTCTTAGCTCAGATTATAGCCGTTGGTGAAAATCTAGACGTTGATCAATCGCCTGACCTTTGTTCTACAGGTGCCTATCCAAGCCGATTTCTACTAAAATCTAGCCATTGCAAAATTCTTTCTTTTGTCTTTTTACTATGGTTTGAGTGGTTTTTTTGGCTTCCTATATATATGAGATACCTTAGATCTATTAGAACTCTTGATCAACATTGAATATTATATAGAATAAATTAGCCACTCCTAATTCTCTTATTTTCCTCTTTTGAGCAAATTCCTCTTCATGCATTGAAGCTAGCTCATAGGGAAATCCTCCAAGTGCAATCAAAGCTCTTCTCAATACTTGGAGATCTTCTTCCATGCCTTGCATTCAACATTGAGTAAGTTCATCTCATCAAGGCATAGGTAATAGTCTATTTATTTCATATTTGTGATTGAAACCCTAACTCTCTTTGTGGGAGTTTATTACTCTCTTTGTGGGAGTTCAATTCCCTTGTATATGGTATCCCTTGTGTAGGGGTTGTATTCACTATCTTGTGTAGGATCATAGTGAATATTGGTGTGGCTGGATGTACCCAAGTTGGAGAGTCAGTATAAATCTCTTGTGTTTGTGATTGCTTGATTGTGTGTATTAATTTCCTCTTGCACTTATTATTCTGCATTTGCAAGTTTAATTTTTAATTACACAATTATTGCCATTACACTATTCCCCCTAATGTGTGTGTGGTTAACTCCATCTTGTGTGTCGGGGCCAACTGATGTAGATTTTACATTTTCCTATCAATCCTCATGTGCCTAGACTTTGTTCATCAGTCACATAAATTCACAAGTGTGTAAGTTGTCATTTCTCAGCTCCATTCTGTCCCATGTGACAATCGCCTGACGAAGTCTTTACAGGCGCCTGCACAGTTGTACATGCGCCTGTGTAGTCTTCTATAGTCGCCGATCATGGCTCAGATTATAGCCGTTGGTGAAAATTTATCCGTTGATCAGTCACCTGACCTTTGTTCTACAGTCGCATATTGTTGTATGCTTTAAAATTACCGCAAGCAAACGGGCCGTGTAGCCTACAGGTGTCGAACACAGGGAGGCAAGGGGTTTAAAGCTTTGATTTTTATCGTGTTTCGTGTAGCTATGAAGATGAATATGGCGAGTGTAGAGAGAAAATAGCTAGGGGGAATTTGATATGGGAAAGATCTAGGGCTAGCGTATCACCGCTATAGCAAATATTTAGGCAATAGACCTAACTTCTCGACACAGAGATTGCAGTTTGTTGGTGAGGGCTAGGCCCCCAAATCCTCATCCTCTCAATGTTTAACCACGAGAAAAGGGATTCTGATGATAAGTTGGATCCTATCATAGCCCCGATGGTTAATCGTAAGCAACGATATCGGTACTTCTAGTGAGTGTGCCCGATTGGTCGTCGGCGCTGGGCATTAGATAGTTGATCCTCCATTGAGAGCGTCAAATCCGAATCTCAGGGATTTGTTGACGATTCGGATTATATAGCACCCAAATGGAGTAGACCGAATGAGGTTCGCTATCCAACCTATGACGAAACTAAAATTTACACGTGGGTCGATATTTGGGCGGATCCATTGCGATCAATCCTTGCAATAAGGATCTACACTGCCCTAGCTGAATGGACTACTCACTAATCATAATGGAGCTGGGTGAAATCATACTAGGGTTACACATTAAGAAATTTATGGAAATAGCACAAAACAAAGCAAAAATATGGAACTTTCACTAATAAAAGAGTTTAATAGCACAAAATATGAAGATTAATGTTTTCAATCTTATAAAACTTGAAGGAAAGAGAAAATAAAAGCCCCCAGAAATTCTGCTTCCCAAGAACTATCTGAAAATCCTCAAATTCCACCCAGAATTCGCGTGTGTCCTCAATGAGAGAGGTTTTTTCTTTTAAGCATAGTCGGGCGCACGGCCATGAAAAATTGCTACACGACCATGCAAAGCTCAAATTTTTTCCTAATGCCAAGCGTGTGCACGGTGGCCATGTGTGCTACTCCTAGTAACCTTGACTTCTTCCAGGATCGCCTAAGATGCACAGTCGTGCGGCACGGTCGTGCTTTATTGTGACACGGGTTGCTAATAATCCGTGCAATTCAATTCCTGGGCGCTCTGCGATCCTGTAGGGAATTATGCACAGCCGTGCAGCACGGTCGTGCTCATTGTGACAGGCCATGCCAACGATCTGTGCAATTCCTGGGCGCTTTGTCATCCTACAAAGAATTATGCACGCATGGCCGTGCCGTTATGGCACTACGCGCAGACTCCCTTCTGATACGATATCACTACCATTCGTATATCAGCATGGCCGTGCTGATAGTAGGCATGCGCTTTTTAGCTCTTAATTTTCTCCCCACCTTCGGTTCTTCAGCTTTTCCTCTCCTTTGCTTCTTCCATCATCCTTTTTCGTCGCTCCACACATTTTTCTCCTGAAATATGTAGAACATTCCAAAATAGTTAAGACGGATAAAAACGGATGGGAGCAAAATGGAAAATGCAGGTATATGCGTAAAAATGCTTGGAAAAGGGGGGGAAGAAAAAGTGTAAAAGCTTCACTCAACAAATTCCCCCAAGCTAAACTCTTGGTCATCCCTTAGCAAGATAAGACATGAGGGTTTGGAGGAATTTATCAGGGTGGATTCAAAGACCACCTCTCAAGTAACTTGCAAGAAATTCAAAATTACAGTAAAGTTAGAAATCACCCCCTCAAGACACGTAAAGCTCGAAGATAATTCACGGCATGAAGCTCAAATATTGCAGTCTCTGACACAGTTTTGAACATTAACACTCTCGCCCATGAAAGATGCAAGGTCCGTGGAATGTCACCAAATAGGTCTATATTGGATGAATTCAACCAATGTCCTACATTTGCAATGGCAGGAACCAAAGGGTGTGTCGTAGCCTCTAAATTCTTTGGGGTTGATCATGATAAGCCGATGCATCCCGAGGCATAATGATAGGCATGCATGATGTAATATAGACACATATAAATTTTTGTCTTTTTGGGACTTAGTTGATTCATGTAATCAGATTTCAGCCAATTGCTCCCGTCACTGACGAATCTAAGGCATTAGGTCAAGATGGACCCCTCGGGCCTAATCTCTCGAATCACCTAAGGCCAATTATTTGTGTGATTTCCCCCAAACATCATCTTTAATCACGAATCTCAGAGGTTCCCGAGCCCCTGAGACCTGGCTACTTGACAAAGTAGGGAGAACGGTGCATTTATTCTCAAGATTTTTCTCTATTTTTTAAGCATGCCGACCACGTATGTCTTAGGGGGAGCTAGACTGTATCCATAACCAATTCCTATCAAACCAAGGGCCACTCAACACTATTGGCAAAACCTAAGCGCATGCATTGCAAGGGTTGAATAAAACGGCCAATCTGACCTACCAGAGGTACAGACGGCATTAGCATTCGTTCATGGAAAAGGGTTAAGAACAAATTCGTGAAGAGAAAATTAAAAGGTCAAGCCGCAAAAATATCATGAGGATAAACAGAGCGCACCTGAGAGGGGGGGCCTAACTACGTGTAAAAATGAAATTTCATACAAGAGAAAGGGTAATGATGGGAGTTGACTCCTCCCCTAAGCTAAGAGTGAAAAATCTCTCCCCAAGCTAAAACAAAGCATGGTCTGTAATGCTTGAGGACTATGATATATGGGGGAGGAATGAGTTTACCCGAGTCGATGCCATATGAGCGTGGGGTTCCACTGTGTCGAGGGCATGCATACCTAGAAGAAAAGGGGTGTGTCAGAAATAGTGGGGCTACAGGAAAAAGTAAAGGGAAAATAAAGAAGGTGCTTGGATTGCCTCCCAAGAAGCGCTTGTTTAATGTCATTAGCTCGACGACCCGTGTGGGCTAGTTATTTTGCATGATATGCTCTTGCGAATTTTGCGATGTGTGTCTTTGACGACGAAATGGTGGGACGTAGATGTCTTTGGATGTAGGAGAGATGATGAGTACATAGGCAGTAGCTAGCCCATGGGATCACCAGCGGTATAGTGTTTTAGGCGGTGCCCGTTTACCTTGAAGTTCACTTGCTCTCCTAGCAGCTCGATGGCTCTGTAAGGGAAAACATGTGTCACCGTGTATGGTCTCGTCCATCTAGAGCGCAATTTTCTCGAGAAAAGCCTTAGTATCGAGTTGAAGAGTAGAACCAGATCTCCTTCATGAAATTCTCTTCTTGAAATTTTCTTATCGTGCCACCTCTTCGTCTTCTCCTTGTAAATGCGAGCATTGTCATAGGCGTTCAATTGGAACTACTCTAATTCGTTCAGCTGGAGACGTCTGTGTTTTCTTGATCTAGTGTACTCAAAGTTCAGTTCCTTGATGGCCTAATATGCTCTATGCTCCAGCTCTACCGGCAGGTGGCAGGCCTCACCATACACTACCTGAAAAGGTGATGTACCGATGGGTGTCTTGTAAGCGGTTTGATAGGCCCATAGGGCATCCTTAAGCTTTAGAGACCAGTCCTTGCGTGATTTCATCGTCATTTTCTCCAATATGGATTTGATCTCCCGATTTGACATCTTCACTTGCCCGCTTGTTTGGGGGTGGTAGGCCAATAAGACATGGTGTTGTACCGCGTACTTTTTCAGGAGGGCCTCAAATTTGTTTTCTACGAAGTGCCATCCTCCATCGCTTATTATAACCTTAGGGACTCTGAATCGTGTAAAGATGATCCTTTTGAAAAAAATTGAGATGGTCCGGGCATCATTTGTTGGCGTGGCCATAGCCTCTACCCATTTCGACACATAATCCACTGCCACCAAAATGTACATGTTGTTGTAGCTAGATGGGAAAGTGTCGATAAAGTCGATCCCCCAGAACCGAATATCTCAACCTCTAAGATGGGGTTGAGAGGCATTTCATTTCTTCTGGAGATGTTGCCAATCCTATGACAACGGTTACAACTCTTCAAAAACGTGTTTACATCTCTAAACATGGTGAGACAGTAGAAACCACACTGGAGGATTTTAATTGTGGTCTTTGACGTGCTCGCATGGCCACCGCATGGTAAATCGTGGCAGTGGGATATTATTGACGCAGTTTCTTCGTTTGGGATGCACCGTCAAATGATCCAGTCTAAGCAAGACTTGTAGAGGTAACGATCGTCCCAGAAGAACATTTTCACGTCATGGAAGAATATCTTTCGCTGATGAGATGTGAGCCCATAGGGTAGGATCCCACAAGCGAGAAAGTTGACCAAGTCTACCAACCAAGGAGTAGCTGTTGAGGCAATGGTGTATAGATGTTCATGCGAAAAAGAATCATTGATTGGAAGGGGTTCACCTGGATTTTCGAGAGCGAGGCGTGATAGGTGGTCGGCCACAACATTTTCTGCTCCCTTCTTATCTTTAATTTCCGTGTCGAACTCCTTAAGAAGAAGGATCCAATGAATAAACGTGGCTTCGCATCCTTTTTGCTCAATAAGTACTTAAGGACTACATGGTCCATGTGCATGATCACTTTTGACCCCACCAAGTATGACCTAAATCTTTCCATTGCAAACACCACCGCTAAGAGTTCTTTTTCTGGGGTCGTATAGTTCATTTGTGCTTTGTCGAGGGTCTTGTTGGCGTAGTAGATGGCGTGAAGTTTTCTTTCCTTTCTTTGCCATAGGATGTGTAACGGCCGCTTTCCGGACGTTCATATTTTCTACGTGCATGTACTTTTTCGTGCACGTATTTTATTTGGCTCTTTCTTGGTTTCGGTATATACGATGTGATATGCCGTTGTAACCGTATGGAAGAGTAGAATTTTATAATAATTTTTGGGAACGTCATTTCACGGCTCGTTTTCTCGCAAAACAGCTTTGAATGGAAGGGTGTTTTGGTCTTTTGACACCAATACTCAGTTCCCGATTTTACAATAATTTTTGGTAGGTGTAGCACGCAGCCAGACCCCGTAGCCCCGTACTTCTCGTCTCCACGATCGTTCCGATATTTTCAGATTATTTTTCTGATGCCGTAGTGGAAGATATCCCCTAATCAATTTTCAACCATTGATTAGCCTCTAATCCATTTAAATTTCAAATTAAAACAAATCTTAACCAATCCCTCATTTCACTCCCATATATCATGGGAATAAATCGCAGCCTCTATTCACACCTACCCTTTCACCTATCTCTACTCCACTTATCCCTATCTCTCTCTCCCATTTAACCAAAAACCCAAAGCTAATTATCAAAACCCTTCTTCTTCAAATGGCAACACACACCAGCCGCAAGACATCTCCACGTAAACCCATCTTGCTCGATTTTCATCTTCTTCTCCGGCCACCCAAGCTCACCCCCGACCTCCCCTGGCCGACAGCCACCTCTCCCCTCCGGCCCCCTTCTCTTCCCTCCGTTTTCTCTCTCTAAAGGTGCCCCCAAGCCACAAAACCACAAATCTGGCCGCCGGCTCTCCAACTCACGGCTAGCCGCTGGCCACCGTCGCCGCTGGCGACCACCACCCCCACTTTGTTCCCCTTTGACCCCTCTACACTCTGCAACTTCCCTCACGCTCATACTCCACCTGTAGCTCCGTGAAACCTCGTCGAAACACGTCGTATCGGCTGTTTTTGACAGATCTGGAAGCTGAACTTCAATGACGGCTCACGATCACCTCCGACCACCTCTGGCGACAAATCTACCACCGTTGGATTTGTCTTGAAGTGCTTTCGCTTCTGCAATTTCTCGTTGTTGTTGTTCATTGCTGGATTTCCGCTAAGATGTGCAACAACGAACGTTACGCGAATCTGTCCTCTCCGGCTTCTCACAGCCACCCACCGTCGTACGCCCACGTCGTCGGCCACCCACTAGGACGAACATCTTCCACAGATCCTAATTCATCTACTGACAGCTCCTTGGACTCTCAGAGTTCACGTGCATCGCCGCACACACGTGTTTTTAGCCGACGTCGCCGTTGTCGTGAAGATCCGTTGCGCTACACGCAACGGGAGGAGGATCGCTGTTAGCTCGCTGATTTCATGCCACTACCTTGCTGTTCAAAGGTGCCTTGCTACACTACCTATGGCCGAGGAGTTCCAGACGACACAGAAGCTTCGTCGTTCAGACCCGACTTTCGCTTGTTGAACGACGTCACGAGGTTGGCTCCCCTAACAAGTAGTAAAAACCCACACTGTAACTCATCAAAACCTAAATCTAAAATTGGTCAACGTGAACTAAAGTTAATTTCAGCATTTGTAAAATGTTGCCCACCATAGGAAAGATCGACGAACGGACAATTTTTTTGTGCACATAGGGTAGACATCGATCTAGACTGAACAAACATCAAAAAACGTGACTGTTTGACTGTTAGGTTAGTCCCGCCAAATTTAGAAACAAACCGTAATAGGACTGACCAAAAAGCGCGATCTGACATCGCCGTGATCCTGTTTCAGACGGACCATCGCAGACGCGACGTTTCGACGAGACGCACCGGAGAGACGCCCTCGCCACCGCAGGCAAATGTGTTCACTTGCACAGTTTCGGCCATGTTTAGGCCATTGTTTCCCTTAAACTATAAAAAGTAATAACAAGAGAACCAGGCTTGAAATGATAGTGTCTGGGACACCCCACGACAGCCTGGACTTGACGATAAAGTCCGGGCACAGTAACAACAACTGACACCATAGGTTTTATCTGTGTGTGCGTGTGTGTGGACCCCCTAGAATCAACAACAACTGCTACCATAGGTTTTATCTGTGTGTGCGTGCGTGTGGACCCCCTAGAATGAACAACTCTCATCCATACTCATCTTGTCATGTCATATCATGTATTGCATAAGCCTGCGGGCGAATAGGGCACTCTCCAACATGAAGAGAGTGATCCCTTGTCGTGATTGGTAATACATAAGCCTGAGGGCAAATAGGGTACTCTCCAAGCTAGGAGAGTGAACCCTTGTGACGATACATAAGCCTGCGGGTGAATAGGGCACTCTCCAACTTGGAGAGAGTGATCCCTTGTCACGATTGTAATACATAAGCATGCGGGCGAATATGGCACTCTCCAAGATAGGAGAGTGAACCCTTTTCATGATACATAAGCCTGCGGGCGAATAGGGCACTCACCAAGTAAGTGAGTGATCACTTGTCATGTCTTGTCTTGTGCACTTGGGCCAGGGTAGGGTTGATCATGCACACGGAGAGAGGGTCTGATCCCCCTCGAATCGTAAGGCATGAACCCTTTGTAACACACACTTTTCTTGTCGTGTCTTGTCTTGTCCCGTCTAGTCTAGTCTTGTAGCCAGTAGCACACGTTATGGCTATTGCCTGTCACGTTTACTTTTCAGTGTTGTCTTTACCTTCTTGCACATACATATCTTCCATGCTGTTGCATCATCATCATGTAAACAACTTTCAAAATGTCAACCTTAAAATGTTATACACCTTGCAGTGGAGTCTTCTCATGTTTACTTGCAGACTTCGCCTGACGTACAACCACTCTCTTGGTGTTTGTACGTCAGGTACCGAGACAGGGTTAGTAGATCTGGAGCCAGTACCAGAGGACTTGGAGCAGGAGCACGTTGCTGATCAGGAGTACGACCCGAGTGAGGACCAGTCTTAGAGGTTCCTCTGTTGCTGACTTTGGAGGTTCAATCACTTTCTAGTTTGGGTGCGTAGCACCATTTTGCTTTCTGTGTTAGGTTGGGTGCATGACACCATTAGTTTCCTTTTTATGTGTTGTAGCCATGCTGGGCTCCTTTTTAGACTTTTTGTACTCTCTGGATATTATCTCTTATTATTAATGAATGCAACCTCCTTTCTCTACTTTCTGTTGTTCCGAATTTTATAAATGCAAGGACCTGAAAATTTTGAAATGGTACCCCTACAGACGCTTATTGGGTCCGAGCTTCACAGCTCCGGTCCAAGAGGGTCTTAGTCACATTTCGCTTCCGTCATTTTGGGAAGCGGGGCGTGACAGGACTGCTCCTACGGTGTGGTCACTTGCATCGCACATAAACTCAAAAGGAAGAAGCCAGTCCGGTGGTTGAATTATCGGTGCCAAGATAAGAGCTTCCTTTAACCTGTCAAAGGACTTGAGACAAGCATCAGTAAAAAGAATATGGGTATCTTTGGTTATGAGTTCGGTTAAGGGTCAAGAGATTTCGAGAAGTCCTTGATGAAATGACAGTAAAACCTTTTGTGACCAAGGAAGCTTTGCACTCCCCTAACATTAGTGGGAGGTGGCAATCCCTCGATAACCTCAACCTTAGCCTTGTCTACCTCAATACCACTGTCGGAGATCACATGTCCTAAAACCACCCCTTCTTGAACCATGAAGTGGCACGTCTCCCAATTAAGCACCAAGTTGACTTCTTGGCACTTACGCAACACATTCGCTAAGTTTTGCAAACAATCATCAAATTGTGTCCCGTAGACCAAGAAGTCATCCATGAATACTTCCATGATTCGTTCTACTAAGTTGAAAAATATAGGCATCATGCACCATTGGAATGTGGCCGGTGCATTGCACAACCCGAATGGCATCCTTCAATATGTGAAGGTGCCATAAGGGCATGTGAATGTGGTCTTCTCCTGATCACTTGGATGGATAGGGATTTGAAACAACCCTGAGTATCCATCCAAAAAACAGAAGAAAGAGTGTTTAGCCAATCTTTCGAGCATTTGGTCTATGAAAGGATGAGGGAAATGGTCCTTTCAGGTGGCTTTGTTCAACCTCCTGTAGTCGATACACATACACCGCCTGGTAATCGTTCTGGTTGAAATTAGCTCGTCCTTGTCGTTCTTAACGATGGTTATCCCCCCTTTCTTCGGGACCACTTGAACCAGGCTAACCCACAAGCTATCAGAGATATGGTAGATTATCCATGCTTCAAGTAGTTTCAAGACCTCCTTTTTAACTACATCTTGCATGTTTTGATTGAGGTGCCTCTAGGGTTCAATGGATGGGGAATGACCGTCCTCAAGTAGGATTCTGTGCTTGCAAAAGGATGGGCTAATACTGTTGGAAGCAACGATATAGGATGTCTAGTTTGATGATAACAAATGTGTACGAACTATATAACGTGTGTGCTAAGTGTGTTTCAGGAGTGGCAAAGCGGTGAATCCTTAAAGGGTGACTAAGTCTATTTGATGGAGATGTATTTCTACACATTGTCCATTTTGGACCAAGTTAAATGGTAAAGAGACGGGGACAAATCAATTAATGGGATGAGACCAAATCCTACTCTACTCACATCATCCTAGCCATCCTTCCTAGCCATTGCTTGTCTCACCCCTAGCTCCATGCCGACATATCCTTTTCCTATTGAATTCCATATTCAAATTTCATATACTAATACATATTCAATTGGAATTGAATTAAATCCCTTTAATCATGGGATTCTAAATAAGCCGACCAAATCTCCTTGCTCCTCCATAGAAGCTCGCATCTAAAGAAAGGAAATGTGATGGCGGCCATAATATAATTTTCTAAGGCAAAGACCCTTCCTCTCCTTGCCGCACCATAGATAAAACCCTAGGCTTCCAATACTTAAGCCATCATCTTCTAGGGTTGAAGCAAGTCGGCCAATACATCAAACTTCCAAGTCTAAAACCTTGTCCCTAGCTGAAATATCATCTAGGGTTTGATCTCCTTGCTGCAAGATTACCAAGGCCAAAACTTCCCTTCTCCATCATCCAAGCTGTGAGCCCATCAACCCTCATGCCAAGCTCCATTGAGATCTCACCATTGCCGCAAGTCTAAGGGTGATTCATCACGTCATGCATCTTGGAGAAGAAGATCAAGTCATGCACCAAGGCTTGCCGACCCATTGCAAGTGCCGCTTATCCAAGGTGCCGACCCATGTTGGGTCCAAGGGGATTAGCCTTTTGGAAACCAAGTCCAATTGGACTTTGGCTTCCCAACATAGTTCACATTATCTATAACATCCCTAAAATATGATTGCGTATACATTTCTTTGTCATACATGCTAGTATTTTTAGAAACCCAAATCAAATGACTCTTAGAAGTCCTATGCCTAATTGGTGCATGCATAGAAGATGGGTTTCTAATGGGAGCATGCGGCATGCGAGCATGTGAATGTATATATGCATTAGTGTGAACATACGCATGAGGGTGTGGATCTGCAAGGGAGGGGTCGACGGCTGCCTTCCTAGTGCTTCAACGGCTTCCAACGATCATCCACCCTCGACTTCTTCAACAGGACGCAACACCCTCAGATCAAAGCAAGGGAGCGTCATGCCGTCCTTCACATTGCTGATCAAGTTGTGCTGTTGTTCATCCACGTGACTACAACCTCACCGTGAAGAACGCTAGGGTCGTCGGAGAACTCGAGTTACTACTGAGAGCCCACCGTCGGAGACGAGCGCTCCACGTCATTCTCTTCATCATGCCGGATTGGAGTCGCCACCGTCGAGTCGTCGTTGCCGAAGTCGAGTCGCCATTAACGTCGAAGTCGAGTCGCCGATGATCTTCCACCGTTGAAGATGGGCTGTTGTCGAAGAGGAGCAATCGGAGAAGTCGAAGCCCTTGCAAGTACGCTCTCTGAGGCGTGAACGAAATAAATTGGAACGTGCTGACATTGACAGGATTCCATGCAAAAGAAAGAAAGGATAGAAGCAAGCTGACGTGGAAAATAATAGGAGTTGATGTGTACACAGACCGCAGTTTATTTGTTTTGAACTGGATTTTCTAAACACACCGACCAGATTGCTATTCGACTTCTAGGAGTTGCAGATTGAGATCCAGGAGTCAGATCAAGACACCGTTTACGTCAAACTAAAGCTGACAACGTGCTGATTGACAGAGACGACTACACAAACATGAACTGAGCATTTTTAAACTCTTTACTCTTTATATTCGTGTATTAGTGTGTCGATCTTTGTAGGGAAAACTTTACCACTTTTGTGTTCTTTTGGGACTTGTTTAGTGTGGTACTAGACAAGAGGGTCTTGACACGTAGGACTTGTCAAGATAGAGCATTTACTAGGTTGATAGTGTTCTGTACTCGGGGAGTGTGGTACGTTCTAGGTGGGGGCAGGGAGCTCAAAACGCATTGTAGTTGTACAAAAGAAACATATTAATGTTAGTATTTGCTTGGGGGCTGGAGTAGGTCGTGAGACGACCGAACCAGGGTATATCTGCACGTATTCTATGATTGCTTTGTATTTACCCTGCTTATGATTATTAACTGTGTGTGATTTCTCGTGGGTTGCACGAGAATTTTTTATAAGCCTATTCTCCCCCAGGCTTAGATCCAGATCGAACAAGCGATATCATAGCCAGATTATTAGGATCTAGCCTAGGATTGACCATGAACCACATTGATAATACTTTTGATGAGGGTCAGTCCATATCTCGTCCCCCTAAATTTAATTGTGTAGATTATGCATATTGGAAAAATAGAATGAGAATCTACCTTATATATGTTGACTATAAAGCTTGGCAAATTGTTGAAAAAGGCTATAAGCCACCTGTCATTAAAGTTGGAGATGTTGATATGCTTAAACCTGATGATAAATGGGATGACAATGATTGGAGACTTTATGCTCTTAATGCTAAAGCAATGAATGCGCTTATTTGTTCATTAGATAAATCTGAATTCAATCGCATCTCATATTTTTTAACTACGCAGAAAATATGGCATACATTGGAGGTGACGCACGAGGGAACGTCACAGGTGAAGGAGTCTAGAGTTGCACTTCTGAGCACAGAGTATGAGAGCTTTTGCATGCTACCATCAGAGTCCCTATCAGAGATGTTTGCTAGGTTCACCGACATCGTCTACAAGTCTAGATCACTCGGTAAGCCATATTCTAGTATTGAACATGTGAGAAAAATATTAAGCGTGATGCCAAGCTCTTTCAGGCCTAAAGTCACCGCCATCTAAGAAGCGAAAGATCTATCACAGATGAGGGTGGAGGACTTGATAGGCAACCTAATGTCTCATGAGCTTGAGTTGCTGAACATTGAAGAAAGAGAGAAACCCGAACCAAAGGAAAAAGCTCCAAAACCACTAGCTCTTCAAGCTAGCGAGGATGACAGCGATGATGAGGAATATGCTCTTATAGTAAGAGGATTCAGCAGATACATCAAGACAAAGCAAGAAAGAGCTGAGATGGCACAAAGGTTTAATCGCTCCAATAAGTATAATCCTGCTAGAAATACTTCTAAACAGAATACGACTAATGATAAAGTTGAATATTTTAAATGCAGGAGGAAGGGACATTATGCGAGGAATTGCCCACAAGAGACGGCTCAGGTTGCAAAAGAGAAAGGAAAAGCCAAAGTACTAACGTGGGACATGGACAGCGAAGCTGAGGATGAGGATGAGGAGATTGTAGCCCACTCCTCTCTCTACTTAATGACAAAGAACGATGAGGTAAAATCTTATACTAAAGCATAGCTCTTTAAAAAATGCAAGAAGACATTAATGAGCTAGATAATACTGTTGAATGATATAGAAATTTCTGCTTTGAATTGCAAAAAGAAAATTGCGACATGTTTGAAGAATCTAAAAACTTAAAAGAGGAACTTGTTGCATGCAAATCAACCATTGACTTGTTAAAAAGGGAAAAATCTAGCTCATCTGAAAAGGCTGCTTGTCTTTCTTGTCCTTCCTTATTGAATAATATTAGCATGCTTAAACAAGATTTAATTAAGCTTGAAACTGAAAAGGATTATATGATTAGAGAGCTTAATGATAAATTGTGCATGCTATATAACGAGCATAAAAGAAAAATGGTTGAATTTGAAAAGAAGGAAGAGGAAAACAAGAAAGCTGTTATAAGTAAATGTACTTTGCTTGTGAATGAGAATGCATTGTTGAAATCCAAAGTCTCAAGTCTTGAATTGTCCATTAAGAAATTTTCTATATGAAAACAATCTTTAGATATCATTCTGGAAATCAATTATATGGCAATAATAGACGTGGACTTGGATTTGGTTTGAAAAATATTAAAAAGCCTAAATTTAAGAAATTCACAATGTGCCTTCTATTGTTAAAAATATGCATGCAAAGTGCTTTACCTATGATAATGTTGGTCATACATCATATTATTGTAAGTTTAGGAACACAAACATAAAATTCAAACAAGTGTGGGTTCCTAAAACTTTGATGACTAACACTAGTGGACCTTGTTGGATTCCAAGGTCACACATGACACCTTTCATATAGGTGAGATAGAGATTTGGCGAGGAGCAATGAATTGAAAGTCTCATTTTTAGCTCCTTAGTCAAATGGAGACCGAAGGTATATTTATTTCCCTCTTTGCATTCATTACATACCTTCATAGATTTTTGTGTGTGTGCTTGATTTATTTCTTGTTTGTGTGCTTGTTTGTTTGCATCTTAGTTTATTTTAGTTCATTATAAAAGAAAAATCAAGAAAAATAAAAAATGTGCCTAATGAATACCTCTTTATGAATCATTATAAGTTGTATTATTATATAACCATTCATATCCTTGTAGAAATCATTGTATTATTGTTATAGCTACAAGCGCATGTTAAACTTTATTTAATAACCATGACATGTTTCATGAAATGAATAATTTGATTTCTACACCTACATGATCATTTCCACGAATATTAAACTTGTTGTACTTTTGGAGATTCTTTTTATGAATGTTGGAAAGTGAATGTAGGATGATAATAACTGAATAATCTAAGGGATATGATGTGTATTGCCATGAATAAAAATTGAGCAAAAAAAGGGAATTGGTGTTATTCTACAAAAAATGAAAAAATAATATGATATTGCTCCGTATGTAAAATGGATACAATTCATGGCAAGTATACTACCCACAAGTATCCAACATAAGCTTTATAGGTAATCTTTAGCGTCGGTGTTCTTTACTCGTCAAGCAATGCCACCCCCACATCTAAGAGTCCTTATAGGCTATATTTTGGGGTTTGGTACCTTGAACTCATTTTTAATGAGGTGGGAAAAATCAATCCTAGGTGATATTCATGTTAAATGGAAAATGTGAAATTGTTTTGGTTGATATTCTTGATTGAATCTCCTTTTGTACTTAAATGTTCAATTATCACACTTACACAATGGTGGTGAAGTCTAAATTATAATTTTCTTTGAACTTGAATTGCCTACTCTATGAAAAATACATGCAAGTGATAGTTATAATCTATAATACTTTATTTTTGCATGTGATAGTTGATTGACTTTATTAATACGCTTTTGATGATAACAAAGGGAGAGAAAAGTTGAAAAAAGATTTGGTATTATTTGTTGAAGGGTGAGTACTAGAAATATATGTTCAACGGGGAGCTTGAAAATAGGGAGAGCATGCATATCACTAGTGCTATATTGTTGTGCATGCTAGTAATGCTTAGTAATGCTTGAACGTCTCATTGTATACATCATATGCATTACATCCTTCATCACACTTCACACACACTTCTCATTGCTCAAATCTTTTATTGGTTTGTCATCGTCAAAAGGGGGAGATTGTTAGAAGCAATGATATAGGATCTCTAGTTTGATGATAACAAACGTGTACGAACTATTTAACGGGTGTGCTAAGAGTGTTTCAGGAGTGGCAAAGTGGTGAATCCTTAAAGGATGACTAAGTCTATTTGATGGAGATGTATTGCTACACATTGTCCATTTTGGACCAGTCAAATGGTAAAGAGATGGGGACAAATCAATAAATGGGATGAGACCAAATCCTACTCTACTCACATCATCCTAGCCATCCATCCTAGCCATTACTTGCCGCACCACTAGCTCCATGCCGACCAATCCTATTCCTATTGAATTCCATATTCAAATTTCATATACTAAAACATATTCAATTGGAATTGAATTAAATCCAGTTAATCATGGGATTCTAAATAAGCCGACCAAATATCATTGCTCCTCCATATAAGCTCACATCTAAAGAAAGGAAACGTGATGGCGGCCATAATATAATTTTCTAAGGCAAAAACCCGTCCTCTAATTGCTGCACCATAGATAAAACCCTAGGCTTCCAATACTTAAGCCATCATCTTCTAGGGTTGAAGCAAGTCGGCCAATACATCAAGCTTCCAAGTCTAAAACCCTTGACCCTAGCCGAAATATCATCTAGGGTTTGATCTTCTTACTGCAGATTACCAAGGTTAAAACTTCCCTTCTCCATCATCCAAGCTATGAGCCCATCAACCCTCTTGCCAAGCTCCATTGAGATCTCACCATTGCTGCAAGTTTAAGGGTGCTTCATCACCTCACGCATCTTGGAGAAGAAGATCAAGTCACGCACCAAGGCTTGCCGACCCATTGCAAGTGCCGCTCATCCAAGGTGCCGACCCACATTCAGATCTGCAAGGGAGAGGTGCCGATCACTACCTTCCTAGTGCTTCAACAGCTTCCAACAATCATCCACCCTCGACTTCTTCAACCGGCCACAACACCCTCAGATTAAAGCAAGGCTGCCCAACCACCGTGAGCATCATGTCGTCCTCCACATTGCCGATCGAGTTGTGCTGTCGTTCATCCACATGCCTGAAACCTTTCCGTGAAGAATGCTAGGGTTGTCAGAGAACTCGAGTTGCTGCTAAGAGCTCACGCCGTTCTCTTCATCACACCGGACTGGATTCGCCACTGCCGAGTCGTCCTTGCCGAAGTCGAGTCTCCATTGACGTCGAATTCGAGTCGCCGACGAGCTTCCACCGTTAAAGAGGGGCCACCATCGAAGAGGAGCAGTCAGAGAAGTCAAAGCCCTCGCAAGTACACTCTCCGAGGCGTGAACGATAAATAATCCTCGAATAAACATATGAGTAAGGATTATGAATACACAATACACATAAATCAAGAATTTGACACACGTGAAATACAAAGACTAAGACACACAATATACAAACATAAGATATGCATGAGATAGTCTCAAACACAAAGTGGCATCTACATGCATCCAACACACATGAAAACCAAATGTAAGAATATACTTACAACATTAAGCTCCCCCTACTTTGGTGCATCACTTAATCACCATCAACTCCATTTGAATGAAAGTCTTTGCAAATCAAGGAGTTGGTAGGGTTGGTATCCCAATGTGGATTGAACCTAGAAAACATAATTTTGGTATCCAAAAACCCTTTTGGATCCTATGGGTTAGGCAAAAAATTTAACAAACTAAATTCAAATTATTTGTAACCCATATCCTAATGTAATCATACACAATATTAATGAAACATGTAATCATGTTACTAGATAAATATATAGCCATATACATACATGCACCAAATGTACCAAAAGTAAGTATATATATTATAATCCAAACGCATGACATGAATCACATGCAACAAAACATGAATATAAGCCAACGCATGTGTTGCATAAAAATATTAAATATTCTAGACATGAAAATCATAAACACAATGATTTACAAATAATCATGAAATGGAAATCAAATTCAATATGAATTTGCGTTTCTAATCACACATGAGCATCCAAGACCAAAATGCAAACAAAAGAGTAAATCAAATCTTAACACAAATGCATTGGTACCCATAAAATGACTATAAACATATGGTACCAAGCAAAGAAGGGTCAACGGAAACTAACCCTTCGGAAACCAAGTCCAAGAGGACCGTGATTTCCCAACATAATCATCATTCATAATAATATCATTAATATAAGATTGCACATACACATACTTGGCATGATTACTAGTGTTCTTAAAACCCAAATAGTGTACGATTTGGGAATCCTCTTCCTAGTGGTTGCATGCACAAAAGGTTGATCTCTACGTGGTGCATGTGGCCTAGGAGCATGAGATCTAGCAAGAGCATGAGGAACATTGTGTTGTGCTAAAGCATGATGATGGGCATATGATCCATGGTGTGGTGTTGCATACATACGTGGATGAATATGAGGTGTGTATGCATGAGGATGATCATGAGAATAAGCATGCACATGTGAATGTGATGTGTGATCATAAGCATGTGAAGGTGCATGAGCATGAGTACGTGCATGAGAGTGTCTCAAATGAGTGTTTGCACGTGCTCGTGAGTGTGGAGCATAAAAACCATCATTCATGTGAACATGTGGAGTAGGAGGTGTGTTCCTACGTGGCAAGGTATTGGTGTACATGAATGCATGACCCTTCTTTGGAGGTCCACCCAAAGTGGGTTTCTTTCCAAAGGAGGGAGGAATAGGAGTGGTGGTTTCCTTAGTAGTAGAACTACCCAAATTGTTATAAACACCACTCGTGGATGCACCGGAGGATGGCCTCACAAAATCTATAGTTACTTCACTATAGGAGGTGCGTGCATTGGATGCACTTGCCTTAGAATAACCAAGGCCAACACGATGGTTTGCCGGTAGTTGATTCTTTAGCAAATCATCCAAATTGTCCTTTCCCTTGTTGAATCTCTCAACAATGGAGGACATGAGCTCATATTTCTTCGAAATTGAAGAAAGAGAAGAATCCAAGGTGAATGCATGTGTGGTGAGCTCGTGCACTTGAGATTTGAGATCCTCATTCTCAATTTCCAAACAAGTGTTTTGAGATTGAAGATTTTCAATCTCAAGATCGTTACTATCCACAATGGAAACACGATCAAGTTGAGATTTGAGGGACTCCATCTCATTTCTCAACATGCCATTTTGAGTAAGCAAACTTGATTTCTCAATAACGAGTGTCTCAACAATGGTGTCATTGTTAGAGGTGCTACATCTAGATGTGTTAGTGAGACTAGTAATCTTATTCTTAGCATCACAATATTTATGCATAAGCTTTTGATATTTATCAAATAATTGCTTAAGTTCAATTCTAAGCTCATCCATTGTTACCTCTTCATTGTCGCTATCGCTTTTACTTGAATCGCTTGATTCGTCACTAGAGTCGTCCTCTCGTGCCATCAAACCCATGAATGAATCTCTTTCATCATTGGAGGAATAACACTCCGAGGTGGACTCTTCTGCTCTGCTAGCATGTGCCATATTTGATATGTCGTTGTTGCCTTGGACACATTCATAAGAATGTCATAAGTTAAATAATCAAGCAAGATATCCATTACCTCTTGATGTTTCCCCACCAATTCTTTTTGCTCATTTGTCCATTCATGTACGGAAGTGGTAGGTGCACGAAAGGGCTTCTCCACAAGCTTCCAATAATTCTCATCGATGGATTGAATATAGGCCTTCATCTTCACACACCAAATTTGATAATTGGGCCCAAGAAGATATGGTGGAAAAGGGCTTTGTGTGATGTTGTTGTTGGTTGCCATAGCTATAACCTCGCTCTGATACCAATTGTAGTGACCCTGTGCTATGAGGAATAAACACTAGAGGGGGTGAATAGTGTTTTATAGAATTATAAGGAATTTATGCCAAATAAATTCCTACTTAACCAACAAATGCGGAATATAATAAATGATCAACAAAACAAGCAATAATGCAATGCTAACATGCCATCTACCCTGGTTCGGTGCCACCCAAGTCTTCCCGACTTGTTATTGGTGCCCTAATCCAACAACACCCGGATCCCCTCTGAATACTCTAGTAAAACCACTAGAGCTTCATTTAGCCCACTTGCAGAAACCCCACAAGTGCAATCGACCTACAATCGATGTCCGTGTATCCCACAACCCGGGAACACGCAAAATCCTTAATCCCACAACTTGGGACTAAGCACACTCTCACAAACCGAGAGCAAAACGAAATCTTGACTCCCACAACTTGGGATCAATCCAATCATCTCACCATCGTGAGTATACAACAATTATGAAGTATAAAGAATGAAATATAAAACTTCTCACCACAAAATCCTATGCCTTGAGAAATACTTACCAATTTGGGGCAAGAATGGATTTTGAGGAAGATGAGATCACCAAACCCTAGCTCCACCAAGATGAGCAGTAATAGATGGCTAGGGTGAAGATGGTGACTTGGATTCAAGCTCTTAGCTTGAGAAGCTCACAAGGAATGAGAATCTCTCTTGAGGAATTAGGCTCAAAGAGTGAGGGAGAGAGATTCTTGTGAGATGAGAGAGCTTAGAATTGGAGTTGAATGGCTCTTCTCAAAGGTGTGAAAATGTCTCTAATTTCAGCCTTGGATCCCTGGTTAGAAGCACTCAAACTTAAATATGGAAGAGAGAAAACGGTCACAAAAATTGTGGCATTAAATGCTCCAACAGCTCTATTCTGAAGCTGCTTAATCGGTCTAAGAAGGATCACTGACCGATTAGTTTTGCAACTAGTCGGTCGGTGATTCTTCTTGGACCGACTAGAAGGAAGACAATGAAGATCAAGATATGAATAACTAGTCGGTCTAAGAAGAAACGCCAACCGACTAGATCGTCATTTAGTCGGTCGGTGATTCTTCTTGGACCGACTAGAAGGTTGACAGCAAAGATAATGAATTCAAGATATATAGAACTAGTCGGTCTAAGAAGAAACATCAACCGACTAGTTTGACAACTAGTTAGTCGGTGAACCTTCTTGGACCGACTAATCAGTCAACAGTAAAGAAGTCGAAATTCACTAGGGGAACTAGTCGGTCTGAGAAGAGACACCAACCGACTAGATCGTCATTAAGTCGGTCGGTGAACCTTCTTGGACCGACTAATAGGTCAACAAATAGGCTTGAATTGAATTAGGATAACTAGTCGGTCTGAGAAGGATTTCCAACCGACTAGATCATCATCTAGTCGGTCGGTGATCCTTCTTGGAATGACTAATTGATGAACAGTGAATGGGCTGAGACAAGCAAGGATATCTAGTCAGTTCAAGAAGGATTACCAACCGATTAGATCATCATCTAGTCGGTTGGTTCTTATACTTGAACCAACTAAGATGCATATGAAGCCGAGAAATGAAGCGATAAGCTATGAGAAAGTTTCTAATGGCTTCTAAGGCAATCCTAGGGATACGATATGATAGTTACAAAGATTTCTAGGCAAGTACTACTCAAAGCTTAACATTCTACTAAACCAAAGCTAGAAGACAATAAAAGTAAACACGACAAACCGTCTTCAAAGCTTCAACATGGAGAATCCGAATCCCTTGACTTTATGAGTACTCCTTGAGCTTCAACAAAGCTCCAAGTACAACGATCACGCATTCTGAGTAAGCCTTGGGACGTCGCTTGAGATGAACAAAGTACTTTGGCGACGATCTCCATAATTCTTCAAGGTCTTGAGTCTTTTAGTTGAATGACTTGAATATCTCCAACGTCATAGTCTTCGAAGCTTTTGACTCATCCATTCCTTTATTCTCTTTGGATTGAATCTCCATTTATTTGTTGATGTCATTGGCTTGAGGTTTGAGGTAGCCTTTGAGTTCTTCAAGCCAATGCTTCACTTTTGTTGATCTACCAAGTTCTCCACTTGAATCAACACGTGTAGTCACTTTTGATCTTCTTGAATCTAATTGGTGACTTTTTAGCTAACTGCAATCACAAGAGTTGGTCATAATGATTTGTGTTTGATCATCATCAAAATCAAGGTGGAGAGTCCAGTACTCAACATCTTGATCTATGGGAAGTCCTAGATATTTGATTTAGATCTATAATCAAGATTCCCTAGAGTTGGTAAACGAGAGCGGCCAAAGCTAGCATCTTTATAATATTTCTATAATTATATTCGTTTGGACGATGGTAAAACGAATACGAAGTATCATGATCTAGATTCGAACTCATGTTGCGCGAGAGCGAGCTTGAGTTAGAATTGAATAATATTGTCGATCTTAATGCTAGTGGTTTGAACTAGGCTTACGCGAGAGCGAGGCTCTAGTTTGGATTCCTATAGACTTACGTAGCGCGAGAGCATGTGTTGATTCACAACCTAGTTGCGACAAGTTCACCTTAAACCGAGAGTAGTGATATGGAGATTCATATTTCACATTGATGCTTGAGATCTATAGTGGGGACTCCCAAGCACTATGCACTTTTATTAATTGAATTTATAAACAATACTTTGCACAGCTATGACACCAACATTTCTTGATTTTCATTTCACCTCCACCTAGTAATCAATATAGATACCAATAGTTCCTCCCCGTGATTCGATACCTGCTCACCACCTAACCGTGCGCTTGCGGTAAAACTACATCATTTCTGGGAGCATATCCGGAGTCGATCATGGGTCTTTGCCATTATAGCTCCGACAACTGCGGCGTCAATGACGATCCTTCAATCACGCCATAGCCCATTATAGAAGGTTTGAATGAGTAGCCATTTTGAAATTTCGTGATGAGGACATCTGCGTTGGGCCCCTTGTACCTTTCCCATGATTCATAAAGCGACTCTCGATCACATTGTTTGAAAGATGTAATTTCGTTTCGTCGCTTCATCGTCTTCCCGGGAGGAAAGAACTAGTTCAGAAAGGCCCTTGCTAATGCATCCCATGTCAAGAAAGTGTTGGGGTTGTTTCTCCTGAGCCACTCTTTTGCCTTGCTACTTAGAGAGAATTGGAAGAGGCGAAGCTTGATGGCGTCCTCCGTGATGTCTTCCATCTTAATTGTGTTGCACTTTCCCAAGAAGATGTTCACATGTTCGAATGGGTCCTCTAGGTGCGATCCATTAAATTGGTCTTGCTGTATAAGGAGGACCAGCTCGGTTTTTAATTTAAAGTTAGCAGCTCGGACCGAAGGGCATGATATACATGACGGAGGGCTACCACATGGTGATACAAAATCCATAATGGATCTTGTAAGTTTTGTTTCTTCCATGTTTGGCCTTCATGTTTCGCTGTGGATGTAAAGGAAAACTTAGAAGAAAAGTTAGTAGCACGGTTAGTATCAAAATGAAACAAAAATAAGAAAAGAAAAAGCACGGTCTACTAAACATGAAGTGAATGCAAAGTCAGGCCGATTGCCTCCCGGCAACGACGCCAAAAGCTTGTTGTATGCTTTAAAATTACCGCAAGTACACGGGTCATGTAGCCTACAGGTGTCAAACACAGGGATGCAAGGGGTTGAAACCTTTGATTTATATCGTGTTTCGTGTAGCTGTGAAGATGAGTATGGAGAATGTAGAGAGAAAATAGCTAAGGGGAATTCGATAGGGTAAAGAGCTAGGGCTAGCGTATCACCGCTATAGTAAAGATTTAGGAAATTGACCTAACTTCTCGACACATGGATTGTAGTTTGCCGGTGAGGGCTAGGCCCCCATATCTGCATCCTCTCAACGTCTAACCATGAGAAAAGGGATTCGGATGATAGGTTAGATCCCTATCGTAGCCCCAATGGTTAGCCGCGAGCTACGATATCGGTAGTTCTAATGAGTGTGCTCGATTGGTCGTCGGTATCGGACACTAGATAGCCAATCTTCCATTGAGAGCGTCAAATATGAATCTCAAGGATTAGTTGACGATTCGGATTATGTAGCACACCTATGGAGTAGACCGAATGAGGTTCGCTATCCAACCTATAACGAAACTACAATTTACCCGTGGGTCGATATTTGGGGCGATCCATTGCGATCAATCCCTGTAATATGGATCTACACTACCCTAGCTGAATGGACTACTTTCTAATCATAATGGAGCTGGGTGAAATCATAATAGGGTTACACATTAAGAAATTTATGGAAATAGCACAAAACAAAGCAACAATATGGAACTTCCACTAATAATAGAGTTTAAAAGCACAAAATATGAAGATTGAGGTTTTCAATCTTACAATACTTTAAGGAAAGAGAAATTAAATGACCCCGGAAAATCTGTTCCCCAAGAACTATCTGAAAATCCCCAAATTCCATCCAAAATTTGTGTGTCCTCAATGAGGTTTTTTCCTTTAAGTATCGGTGGGTGTACGGCCATGCAAAATTGCGGCATGGCTGTGCGAAGCTCAAATTTTGGCGTGCCACCTTTCAGCACGGCCATGTGCGCTGCTCCCAGCGACCTTGACTTATTCCAGGATAGCTCTAGATGCACTACCATGCGGCACGGTCGTGCTTTGTTGTGACACGTGCATACTAATAATCCGTGCAATTCTTGGGCGCTCTGCCATCCTGCAGGGTATGCACGGCCGTGTTCGTTTTCACACGGTCGTGCCAACAATCTGTGCAATTCCTGGGTGCTCTTTCATCCTTCATAGAATTATGCATGACTATGCGGTTTTCTGCACTATCGTGCTGTTGGGGCACTACGCTCAGACTCCCTTGTGATACGATAGCACGACCGTGTGTATCTTAGCATGGTCGTGCTGTCTGTAGACATGCACTTTTTAGCTCTTAATTTTCTCCCCGCCTTCAGTTCTTCAGCTTTTCCTCTCCTTTGCTTCTTCCATCATCATTTTTCGTCGTTCCACGCATTTTTCTCCTAAAATATGTAGAACATTCCAAAATAGTGAAGACGGATAAAAACGGATGGAACCAGAATGGTAAATGCAGGTATATGCGTAAAAATGCGTGGAAAAGAGGGGAACAAAAAGTGTAAAAGCTTCACTCAACACTTGTCCAAGCCGATTTCTGCCAAAATCTAGCCGTTGCAGAATTCTTTCTTTTGGCTTTTTGCTTTGGTTTGAGTGGTTTTCTTGGCTTCTTATATATAGGAGATACCTTAGTTAGATTAGAACTCTTCATCAACGTTGACTATCATAGAGAATCAATAAGCCACTTTTAATTCTCGTATTTCCCTCTCTTGAGTACATTCCTCTTCAAGCATTAAAGCTAGCTCATAGGGAAATTCTTCAAGTGCAATCAAAGGTCATCTCAACACTTGGAGATCCTCTTCCATGCCTTGCATTCAACATTGAGTAAATTCATCTCATCAAGGCATAGGTAAGAGTATTTATTTCATCTTTGTGATTGAACCCCTAACTCTCGTTGTGGAAGTTAGTTACTCTTTGTGGGAGTTTGTTACTCTCTTTGTGGGAGTTTGTTACTCTCTTTGTGGGAGTTAGTTTCTCTCTTTATGGGAGTTAGTTTCTCTCTTTGTGGGAGTTCAATGCCTTTGTGTAGGGTATACCTTGTGTAGGGATTGTATTCACTACCTTGTGTAGGAATCATAGTGAATATTGGTGTGGCTGGATGTACCCAAGTTGGGGAACCAAGGTAAAATCTCTTGTGTTTGTGTTTGCTTCATTATATGTTTTAATTTGCAAGTTTAGTTTTTAATTACACAATTATTGCCATTATACTATCCTCACACCTCTATTGTGTGTTGTTAGTATTACAAGGTAGACGGTCCATATACGTATCCTCACCCATCCCAGAACCCCCTAAGAGGAAAATCTGGGAGAAACTGAAATGAAATTAAATGTTGTACGTATTGGGGAGGTGTTGGACAGATAGAACACAATTGTCGACAATATATTCACGTATCATATTGCCACATACATCACAAAAGTGATGATAATTATATAATATCGTTCCATACTCCGTTGCTAAAATGCAAACGTAGAGATTGGCCAAATATGGAACGAGGCAATAAAAGATGAGCATGACTCGCTTATGAAACGTGATGTGTTCAACCTGAAGTCCAGACACCAAAAGGTGTCAACCCTGTGGGCATAATAAGTATTGCACAAATAAAAATATATATGTACAAAATCATATGCTATAAAGTACAACCTGTAGCTCAAGGATTTTTTCGCTGAAACTGGGGAATAAACAAATTAAAATGAGCATGACTCATATATAAATGTTGCATCAGATTCCCTAGTTATACACTGCGAATAACTTACGATTTGGCAAAGGAAATTTTGGATATGCTGCTATTGGATATTGTGATGGCATACCTCTATGGATATCTTTTTAAAGATAAATTCCACATTTCCTTAAATGCATGAATAGACTTCGGGACGTATATTCTATTGAAGATATAATAAAATAAAATATTGTACAACCAAGTGAATCTCTTGACAAAGCAAGGATTCCTACTACATGTTGTCTTTGCATCTTCATAAAGAGCAAAGGAAATGATTTGATATCATAGTTGTAAACAACTTATATCTCATCGGATTTCCAGAAGAGAAAACCGAAATATTTGTTCAAGCCTGACTATCAAACATGATATGAAAGATCTAGTCAAAATAAAATAAGTCATGGCTCACAGATTTATTTAGATAGATAAAATCATGTTAGAGAAAACTTCATACACACAGAGTGTTTTGAACAAATTACAACAAGAACCAATATCATCCATTAAGTACACTTATGATAGTCGTTTTTTGGCTGTACATAAAAACTCATTCCGTCAGCTGAAAGAGGGTGAAGATATACTTGGTCCTGAAGTCCCTTATCTAAGTACAATCAGAGCACTTCTGGCTAACTGCACGCGTCCCGATATAACAATTGCAGTAAATTCACTAGCCAGATACAGTGATGCACCTAAAAAGTGCCACTAGACCGGAGTTACGCATCTTCTATGCTTCCTCCAAGTGTCAATAGATTTGGGCTTACATTATAAAGAATTGTCCTCCATGCATATGCAGATGCAGGTTACAAGTCCGACCACCATAATGAGAAATCATAGACTGTGTACCTACAGTGGGACGGCCATCTACTGCAGATCTGCAAAAGCAAACTTTGAAGGCAACATCATCCTATCATTCCGAGATCTTCACCATTCCAGAAACAAAGCAATTGTGTATTTGAGTGCGATTGGCGGCACATCACATCCCATTGAGGACTGGGTTAGAGGCTGGTGTTTTGGAGCTGAGCACATAGTCTAAAGACTATGCCACATGCTTACCCCACTTTTGTGAAAACCATATCAAAGGCGACGAAACAAAGCACACCTCTCCAGAGTCTTTGGATTCAAGCAGCTGCTTTATAATAGTGATATTTGTACTTTGTGTATACTTTTGGAATGTTGTAAATTGGAGTGATGAAAAATACCTAAAAATTTTAAGGGCTGGTACGGATCAGCGGGAGTTAGAGGGAATTTGTACTCTTTTTCCTTAGCTATACTTTTTCCCACATGGTTTTTCATAGCCAAAAGTTTTAAGAGGTAAATCACATCAACTCGGGATCTTGAAGTATCCACCCCTCGTGATACTCGCTTGCCGCTCAGAATCCCAAAGTAGTCAAGAGCGGAGTTCACACTTATGGCTGGATATGGAGGAGTGATGTAAATAGATAAAGATGTGTAAGTGGATACGACTGTATCTACTTGAGAGATTGTATCACATCCATGTATGAACTCTCCCCTCTCCTATAAATACTCCTTTCCCATAAATAAAGACCTAGGGTCGCCCCAAAAGGACACGCTTCATAACACACATATTTAATTCAATTTCCACATTCCCCTGTTCGTTTGACTTGATTCTCTTTAATCTTTGCACCTACAAAGAATCTTACCACTACAAAGTTTTCGGAACAAGTTGCACAGGGCTTTTTTTTTTTTTTGACCGAATGAATATGAACTTTCATGGATAGAAAATCTCTCTGCCCCTCCCCTATGCTACATGCTTATCGCTCTCAATCAACCGTTTCCCAAAGATGCATACCTTCATCTATGAATAGTAGTACATACATGTTTGTTACATAGTTCATCAGTGCCTACAAAAATTATGAAAATTAATTAACTTGGCCGAGATTGTGAACCTCGAACGAACAAATTTTTTACGTAATCCATCCAACAAGTTTTGCAACGGATAGAGTGAATATCATGCACAGCGGCACAAACAACCTCAATGTATACACCACAGGATCAACCACTCCCAAAGAAATGCTTAGCGCATTTCCCTTCGGCGTGCACAATACAGGCACAAACTAAAACGTCTGCTTTTCCTTCGAAAGCAATCGGTAAGAGAATAATACATACCGAATTTAACCATTAGAGGATGGATACATTAATTCCTATAACTGGGCATATAAATATTTTACATCACAAACGCCAGACAGATGAAGCAACTCAGAACTTCAGCTTAAAAAGAATAGAATCAAACTAGCAAAACGGATGGCGTTCAAAGAGCACCCATATCTTGTTATTCATACCCGCTCAAGGGAAACTTCTCAAAATGATTCCATGTATTCCGCGGTTTAGTGGGCCGCTTCTCGGCTGTAGAATTGATCCAAGGTCTTTGCAGGGATACGATGGAGAAGCTCACGGGGAAAGATACGGAGGAGGGTCCATGCAAGATCAAGCGACTGGAAGATGTTACGGGTATCGTATGCTCCCTGCATGACAAACTTCCTCTCAAACTTGTCCAAGAACTCAAGGTAGAGCTGCATTCACAAGGGGGGGAAACCCGGGATAAGCAAACCAAATGGGTGAAGAAAATCATATTTCTTAAGCTGGTGGGAGGGAGAGAGAAAAACAGACCAAATCCTCAGAGGATAAAGCCTCCTCTCCAACAACTGCTTTCATTGCCTGAACATCCTTTCCAATTGCATAATTGGCATACAACTAGAAAATAAAAATAAAAAAAGTCATGTAAGGAAAATATGAACAGAACGCCAGGTCTGCATATCATTCCCATGTGACAACTTACCTGGTTTGACACATCTGAATGATCACGACGGGTCATCCCCTCGCCAATAGCACTCTGAAAATTAAACAAAGGAAAAAAGAAAACAGAATGAACACTATGATACACTAGCCACCTCCATATTTGAGCAAAGGCATTCGATAAAAAGAATGCACGAATTACAAAAGCTCACCTTCATCAATCGAGAAAGGGATGGAAGGACATTGATAGGTGGATATATCTGTTGACATTAAAAAAGGCTGGGTTTAAAATCTATTGTCAAATCCACCACACAAGAACAATTAAACAATGTTACCAAAAAAACCGCATGTATGGGTGGCAAATATGAGTGAGGTCAGATTTAATCTGATCCAATTTTGCCATATGCAAAGCCTACTCACGCACACCCACTTGACCAGATACTCCTTTTTAAAACCAATTAGATTTTGGGTTATCTTCAAAAAAAAAGCTAATTAATCAAAAGGTTATATGCATGTAATTTTTTCCAATAATAGAAATGGTTGAGCCCCCTAATGACTATACCATCTGTTTTGTACTCTGAGTGCAGCTTATATTGTAGACAAGTGAGTTTTCAGTTTTAGCACACACAAAAACATTGTATAGTTCACAAGAATCAATCACAATGCAGAATTAACAACAGATCCAACCTTTTTTCAAAATAAGAAAAAAAAGGTTTAAAGAAATTAAAAATAACAATACAACAGAACCAACTGACCAAATAGACCACTGGACCAGTTGGATACAGAAGAGTATCACAACTGAAATACATGGTAACATATGTTCGAAAAAGGAAAAATCAGAAAGTCCAGGATCCAATTCCCCCACCCAAAAACCACCACAAAAGAAAAAGGAAAAACAAAATGAAATTGGAAAAAGGAACATGGCATACAGAGAAAACGCCCTTAATAATAATGCAGCATGACCGGATTAGCAAAGGTATCAACGGTAATGAATAGAATCAGGTTCGCATGACATAGGTGGAAAAGAATTAGTGTAAATTTATCAGGTGTATCTTAGTAAGGGTAAAAAGGGAACAGTACCTGCCGATTGTGGAGTTGTCTGTCAATGTATATCTGGCCTTCAGTGATGTAACCAGTGAGATCAGGAGTTGGATGTGTGATATCTGTTGAGAATAATGAAAAATCGGTAAAAGACAATGAGCAATGTATGTCACGGTTTGAATTCGTGCATATAACAGAAGAAAAACAGATGACTCAAAAATAACATTCACAAGAGCTCCTCCAACAATGCCGAGACTGTGCACTGGATACTTTTGCAGCACAAAATGACAATAATACCATTGAAGAATACCATATGTGAA
Organism: Scilla litardierei; assembly: GCA_030789695.1. Taxonomy (NCBI): domain Eukaryota; kingdom Viridiplantae; phylum Streptophyta; class Magnoliopsida; order Asparagales; family Asparagaceae; genus Scilla; species Scilla litardierei. Next base: position 152,001,559 of record CM061138.1, on the reverse strand, counting down.
ATTTTATTTCAAGTAAATCAAGTTTACATGAAGTCTTCACTATAAATTACCATCATTAGGCATGGTTAGGATAGGTATTTGAGTAATGGATCCTTTTCTTCCTTCTATACGCCCAGCACGTTCATATATTGTTGCCAGATCAGTATACATGTACCCTGGATAACCACGTCTACCCGGCACCTCCTCTCGGGCAGCAGACACCTGAATCAATGGAATGCATAAAGCAAGGTCATCAACGTAAAACATAGTGTCACTAAGAAAGACATACATATGATGCACACAGACCAGAAATAGTACAATGAGTTCAAACTGAACTTTGGTGAAAAGATGATAATAATATCTAACATGGACAATATTTTAGAGATCCAGCGGCATCTAAGGTTCATCTTCTTCTAAGCTTTCCAGAAAGTGAATGATGCATGAGCAGCAGATCCAGCACGGGTAAAAGAGATGCGTAGAGATTTCTACAAATGATACATTATTATACCTTCTTCTAGGAAAGGACAGCTCAATCCCAAATACTCTTATTTTGCACTCTAGATTGCGGAAAAAGATATACTCTGGATCTTACGAGTCAACTACCATGATGCTCTAGCTTAATTTAGAAACTAATCAAGATAAAGGTAACAAGATAAAGGTAGCAATGTTCAAACTTTCAAGGGTCATATCAAATTCTGAGATTAACAGAGGGTTCAGTACCTCACGAAGAGCATCAGCATACGAGCTCATGTCCGTAAGAATGACAAGGACATGCTTGCCACACTCATAGGCTAAATATTCTGCTGTAGTAAGAGCAATTCGAGGAGTGATAATCCGTTCAATAGTAGGGTCATTTGCCTGCAACATCAGACATATTAGAAAGAAGAATGTATGAACTTCTGAACTGCCAAGAAAATTTTAATGATAACAAGATTGAACTCATATATGCAGTTTCACAGGGTAAACTCAATAAGCTCTTTACAATTAGGAGAAGAAGATAAGAGTATGACAAGTCCTAGCCAACATACCAGGTTTAGAAAAAGAGTCACCCTCTCCATGGAACCATTTTCTTCAAAATCACGTTTGAAAAACTGTGCTGTTTCCATGTTTACTCCCATAGCTGCAAAGACGATTGCAAAATTGTCATCTTCTCCACCCTGTCCATACATATAACAAGTATAAAGAAATCAGTAGGCATTCTAATATTCTAGAATTGCTAAACTGGATTTCGGTAGAAAAACTATACAATGCAGCACATAATATGATATAAATATCTGAAATACTTAAATAATGTTAAAGTGTGTGACCCGAATCCGGTTTATTGACCCGACCCGAAGAGCTCGTGGTGTGACATTTATTGGATGTTTCCACCTTTCTGTTTTTCCCCATATAAATATGATGTAATCTAGAGTTTCGGCTTTAACCTATTTTTAGCCGCCGCACTTCTCCCCCTTTTGTACCAGATCTTCGATATAGTAAATTTCTCTCCTCTGCCCGTGGTTTTTCCCCGTCTTGGGGTTTCCACGTATATCTGTGTGTTTTGTTTGTGTTTTTCATTGTCTGTTCTTGATCAAACTCGTAACAAATAAATATACTGAATGCGAAGATCTAGAGGAGAAACTATATGTTCTTGGAGACAGACTACAATTGCTGTCCAGGATCATTCTTTTAAGAAATGTGGTACCATGTGGATAGCTTTCTCTAACAATAAAGTCAGTCTGACAAATGTGACTATCCAATAGTTATCTATGCAATATTAGCAACCATTACTACGATTCGAGATAAATAGAATACTAGAAATTACATGTGCACATAATGCATGTGGATCAAAGTAAACCCACACGCAGGAGGCGGAAACCACGGGCAGCAGAAAATGAGAGAGAAGTGTGTGTGTGGCAATCGTCAGGGGGGCTAAGGGCAAAAAAAAATTTGGGGGGAGGAGTGAAAAAGGCCGATGGCGAATCCATAAATAGGTGGAAGAGGGATGTGTTTTTTAGGATGAAAAGGCAGTGGCAAACCTTGTAATTCATGGGAAGATGGAGGCTTATATTTGGGTGCACCACAAAAACACCATTGTCTCGCAACGGAACGATCCACTATCATCGTCGGCCGTAAGTCGAAGGGGTAATGCCCCTCGCAACCAATCGACCATGGTCGTCAGCCATAAGTCGAAGGGCCATCCCCTCGCCACTGAACGACTATCGTCGCCAGCCGTAAGTTGAAGGAACCACCCCTCGCAACGAAACGACACACCATCGTCGTTGACCGTAAGTCGAAGAGGACATGCCCCTCGCAACTGAACGAACGTGATCATCAGCCATAAGTCGAGGGGGCATCCCCTCGCCACTAAACGACTATCGTCGTCAACCGTAATTCGAAGGGGTTACCCCCTCGCAACTGAACGACTCACCATCGTCGTCGGCCATAAGTCGAAGGGGATATGTCCCTCGCAATCGTGGTCGCAGCTATAGTCGAGGGGCCATACCCTCGCCATTGAACAACTATCATCGCCAGTCGTAAGTCGAATAGGCCACCCCTCGCAACCGAACGACTGTGGCCGTCAGCCATAAGTCGATGGGCCACTGAACGACTTTCATCGTTAACCATAGGTCGAAGGGGTCACCCCCTCACAACTGAACGATGTGATACGTCTGTTTTACCGAAAGCCCAAAAACAACAGCCCACCGAACGAAGCCCGAAAGATACGAGCATGGATGCCCGACCGCCGACCGGAAGCCCATCTACGTGATCGGGCCCGTCTGGCAAAGCCCCATAGAGGGCCCCAAATATCGATCCGACCCGGCCCCGATATCGCACGAGTCACTCACCCACTCCAGCGATAACCGTTCCCCCGATCCCGTTACCACTCAATGGCTGTTATGGGGAGGTGCTGGCATGGCGCAGGGAGCGGCGGCGGGGGGGGCGGATTGAGGGGGCACGATTGAGAGCGGACGAGCGACATGGGTCGGGGGCAATCATGGCGGGAGGTCTATAAAAGGGCTAGGAGGACGACAAGACAGAGGACCACATCTCAGGTATCTAAAACCTAAGGTACTCCATCAACGACCTAGTTCCCCCATTTCACCTCCTTCCTCCCCCGCTCGCGCCGTGAGACGCCGTACCGATCTCCTCTCGAGTCGTACCGTCTCCGCCGGGCCTCCTCTCTCAGATCATTGTCTGACTTAGGCATCGGAGGGGTTTTGGCCGGAACCAAGGTCCGGCCCCCTGACGAGTGTTCTCGTCTACGCAGGAGGACATCAGATCCACGGGCCGAGGCTTCCCCTCCGCCCCTCGCCGACCACGCAACCAGCTGGACGATCGAGGCTACCCCTCGTCGTCCGACCGCCGAGGCCGAGCACATCCGACCGAGGCCGAGCGTATCAACCCGGGCCGAGGCTTCCCCTCGCCCTACCAACGACCGAGGACCCCGATTCGGCCCAGCCGACGCGCTCCACGTCGTCTGCAGTTCCGACTCGCGCCTCGTCTGCACCGACTCGACACACCCTAGGGACCCAAGCGGGCCCCTTGACCACGTTGACCGGGTTGTCCACGGTCAACGCTCTTGTAGTGAGAAAACACTCTGAAACATCTGGCGCCGTCTGTGGGAACCGCAAACTGTCCCACGAAGAAGCAAACCACACCTGCAATGGCACGAGCCAGCAACGGAAGGAAACGCATGCCCCCCATCCCGGAGGAGGGGAATGGCGCATCCAACGGCAACCTCGAAGACACGCCCGTCAACAATCACCCCGTCCCCACAACTGAAGAGATTGGCGGGACGGAACTGGCCACACAGGGACAACTCCGTGCCCTGGCTCAGGAGACCAACGCGAACATCCAGACGCTGGTCGCGGCAGTACAGCACCTCGTCAGCACTGCGCCAGCTAACGGAGGCGCGTTGGGCGACAACCATCGTTGGACGGGGGAACCCCCGCTCTTACGATCCGCTGTGGTCGATGACCGCGGGAACCAAAGACCGAACACGGAGCGTCGGTTCACGTTGTCCGGCTCCCGTCAGGCGAGATCGCCCGCCTCCTCCCCTCATCGTGAAAGGAGCTGAAGAGAAACCGAAGGCACGGGGGACGAATTGGTGACTGCGTCGTCTCGTCGACCACGATCACCCCACCGCAGGAGAAGCAATCGACACCACTCGAGAGACCGATCGCGGCGGAGCGGGAGCTCCCGCCGGAGGAGCCGGGAACGACGGGTCAGCCCGACTCCCAGTGTGGCGAGGGCCGTGGAGCCGACCCCGCCGGCGCCTGTGCCCCCTCCGCCACCGAACGAACCAGAGGCGGGCGGGTGTCGAACCCCCGGGGCATCCACGGAGACCGTTGTCCCCTATCACGGAGAATAACCGACGCGCGGGTCCCCTCTCGATTCAAGATCCCGACGCTGGGGAAGTATGACGGGATAGGAGACCCGGGAAACCACGTGATGGACTACGAGGGGGACATGTCCTTCCAAGGAGCCGACGATGACCTGCTCTGCCGGGGCTTCTATTCAACTCTCAGGGGAGCGACGAGGACCTGGTACCGCAGCCTACCCAGCCGCTCCATCGACAGCTTCGAGGAACTCACCCAGCTGTTCTGCAAACAGTTCATGGAAGGGAGACAGGTAAAGCCTGATGCTGAACATCTGTTTAACATAGTGCAGGGCCCAGCCGAGCCGCTCCGACAGTTCATGCGCCGCTTCAACGCAGAAAGGCTGAACGTGAACAGCCCCCCGACCTTGTTGTCCAGACGGCCCTTAAGAAAGGGTTGCGTCATAGAGGCCTTAAGAAATCTCTGCACAACGATCCCCCGAAGAACCTCCCAGGGATCATGGCAAGGGCCGAGCGCTTCATGTTGACCGAGGAGACCTTGGCCATTGAGGCAGGGAAGGCCACTCGAGGGACCAAGCGCGGCGACAGCGGACGAGGCAGCCCCGAAGGGTACCGGACCGAGAAGAGGCCAAGAAACAGGCAGCGGGGAGAGGGTACGAGGGACGCCACCCCAGACGCCGTCCTCGCTCAAGTACAGAAGGAAGAGCGCGCCGATCGCCCCCCGCCGAAGGCAAAAAGAGGTGGGAAGAACGGGGAGAAGTACTGCAAGTACCACAAGGACAATGGCCACGACACTGAAGACTGCTGGCACTTGAAGAAGGACATAGAGAAGCTGATGAGCCGGGGGCACGCCAGGAACTTAGCCGACGAGCCGGCTCACGGGGAAGGGACCTCTATGCAGCCGGACAAGGGGAAGAAGATCAACACCGTCCAAGGACCCCTCCGCATCATAGAGTGAGCGGGCGAGGTCCCTCCCCCCAGTCGTAGCCTAGTCCGAGGGGATTATCTAGGTTTACATCCCTCTGTCTAGCTTTATTTCCTTTTCCTTTCCTCCAAATGTACTGGTCCGACAGGACCCTTAAAAGTACAATTGCATTCCCTTTTGGCTTTTCTTGATCTTCAACGGAATCAACATTTCACTAAGGATGCAAAAGAACGAAGACCGCCGCCTCACTGGAGGAGGAGGAGCTTTGCCCTCGCCGACCGACTCCTGCGCTCGTAAGTATGGGGGCAATTCCCCCAGCCAGCGCGGGCGCCGACCGGTCCTAAGCCGAGGAGCTTCGCCCTCGCCGACCGACTCCTACGCTCATAAGTCTGGGGGCAATTCCCCCAGCCAGCGCGGACGCCGACCGGTCCTAAGCCGAGGAGCTTCGCCCTCGCCGACCGACTCCGGCGCTCATAAGTCTGGGGGCAATTCCCCCAGCCAGCGCGGACGCCGACCGGTAAGCCGAGGAGCTTTGCCCTCGCCGACCGACTCCTGCGCTCATAAGTCTGGGGGCAATTCCCCCAGCCAGCGCGGACGCCGACTGGTCCTAAGCCGATGAACTTCACCATCGCCGACCGACTCCATCGCTCGTGAATCTGGAGGCAATTCCCTCAGCCAGCTCGGGCGTCAACCAGTCCTAGGCCGAGGCAGCAAAACAAAATACGCGAGAAGTCCGAGTAAGTCAATTTCGTTTATAACAGTTAACCAAGATACAAAAGTGTCTTATTTACAGGGAATCGAAGCGAAGAAACCTCTCTACAAATAATCCGCTCTCGATGGACAACAAAGTTCGTCACCTACAGAAACTAGGGCGACACCGACAGAGCGAAATTTGTTGGCTGAGGACCCAAAGTTGCCGGCATAAGCGAACATCCATGCAACCAGCAATTATTGGCTCTGAAGCAGGGAGCCGGTAGCGAAGCCGAAGGAGATAGCAGAGGCAGGGATCCATTTCAAGTAGACTGGCCCAAAGCGAAGCGGATGCTAAAAAATTTGAGGATAAAAACAAGGGTGGCAGGCCGGGAAAGGAGGACTCAATGAGCCCGAGATCGGGAGGCCGCGTCCTCAGGCGCCTCCCCCTGCTCGGAGCGAGAGGGATCGACCGGAGAAGCGACTTGCCGAACGCGCTCCGCACAATCCCGGAAGGAAGACTGGACGACGTCGACAATCCGAGGGGCGATGAGGTCTTCATACGTACCGAAGGCCTCCTTGAGAACCTCGAAGATTTTCTCCCCCAGGGTCCCGACGACACCCCTCTCCACCTCCTCCGCAAGCCGCGCCACCTGAAGCCGATCCGACAGCTCCCTCTGAAGCTCCTCCTTCTCCAGGCGGAACGACTCAGCCGCTTCCTCAGCCGACTGCCGAGCGTCCTCCAACTTTCCCTGGAGGTCACCCACTCGCCCCTCCAGCTCGGCCACACGGAGCTTAAGATGCCGAGACTCCATCTGAGCCTCCGTCATAGCTACCTCCGCCGCCCCGGCCCGCTCGTGGGCCTTCATGGAGGACTCCTCCAGCTCCCTCAAGTGGACGGCTCGGCACTGCAACTCCACGGCGAGCGCTGAACCCTGGAAGACGAGACATGGGCTAAGAAGAGAATAAAGGGAAGGAAAGGACAGCAAGATAGCCGAACCTGTTGAAGGATCCAGACCAAGGAATCCGACACCTTGTCGGCAGGGATCTTCTCGAGGAGACTGCGGTCCCGGGGAAGGACGGAGACCTCAGCAACCTGCTGGGCCAGGGCTCGGTCGACAAACACCGAACTCCCAGGGGCGACATCGAGGGAAGCCAAATTGCTCGCCAACAGGGCTCCGATCCCCGGTGATATGGGCGGGGACGCTGCGAGGGGGGTGGTTGTCAAGGCCACCGGGAGATCCCCGGTGGTCGCCGCAGGGGGCACGGAACCCGCCGGACTGGAGGGATCCACATCCTCCTTCCTCTTCTTTCCTCCGTGAGGCTCCGAGGGCACCGGAGGGGAGCGCTTCCGCCTCGCACCATCCCCACCCTCGGGAACCAGAGGGGGCGCGCCAAGGGCAGGAGGGACGGCACCGGACCCGTCGTTACCCCCCGCCTCTTGGGCTGGCGGGGCGAGTCCGGCCCTTGCGACCCCCCTGGAAAGGAGATCGCCAGAAGAAGAGGCGGGAGGCGCGGCCACCACCTTACCCACAGAAGGCTCGGCTCGGCGCCCCTCCTCCTCAACGGTCCGCCGAGGCGCCCTTCCAGAGGTGCTACCCCGGCTCCGAGCGGCTCCACGACGGATCAGCTCGTCAACATCGCGGGTGAACTCGCGACCAGCCGTTCCTGCAAGAGAAACCGAAATCAGGGTAAGCTACGGGGCAACCCAAGACTGAAAAAGCGACCTACCCGGAGACCACAAGACGACCTTCAAGAGTAGGTCGTCCAACAAGGACCAGATGGATTTCGCTTCCAAGGGGAGGGTCGACAGCAGCGCGGCGGCCGCCAGATCCGCCTCGGAGAGGGCTGGCGTTGAGTCGGGCCGGACCGACCCGCCCCAGCCTGTCAGAATTTGGGCGCCTTCCAGGAAGACCACGAAGACATAATCCGAACTCCAATCCCCCGACCAGCGGGGTAGCCCGATCAGGCATTCCCTCCTCGAGCGGGCTCGGAGTTGCAACCATGACCCGGGGCCAACCGACTGGGTCCGATAAAAGTAAAAGAGAAGGGGGAGAGACGGCTCCAGACCGCGGGTACAGCAGAGCATCACGAAGCCTGTCAGTACCGCAATTGAACAGGGGGTGAACTGACAAAGGGGCACCATGAGATACTCCATGACCTGGATGAGGAAGGGATTGAGCGGGAAACGAAGACCCAGGCAGAACATCTCGACGTAGACGCCGACCTCATTGTTTCTCGGAAGGCAGACCCGCTCGTCGATAAACGGAACTCGAACATCGTACGGGTAGCAGAGATACCTCTCCCGGATCTCCGGGACCACTGAAGGAGGAGTCCCCGACGGCGTTCGGAGGATAATCGAGGGTACATTAAGCCGCACGGCGGCCGATGCCACATCATCATCGGCATAGTCCGGGAAGAGCTTCCCCTTCCCCTTATCTCGAAAGGAACGACTCCCAGAGGAGGGACCTGATCCCACAAGCCGGGGCCCGCCCCGCCTCGGCTCAGAAGGATCCCTCGCCCCGTGGACGGAACCGCCTATCCTAAGAGCAGCCATAATATGAAAGTAAGAAAGGAGTTACCTTTTTGTTAATTTGGAGGAGACAAGGAAACGATGACGATGGGAGACTCCAAGCTGCGGGGAGCAAAAACAGGGGGAAGAGCAAAGGAGAAGTTGGGATCCACACAGCCGGGGATCTTATATACCAGACTCAGGGGCGAATTCGAAGCGCCTGAGAGGAACGTGTGGCAGGCCTCGGAGAACCGGCGGCGTTTCGAAATCGGCGCCAAAGGAAGTCCAATCGATCCGCCTCATCATTACCTTCATTTATAACCACGCCTCGACTGACGCGTCACTCGGAACCCCAGGAGTCACATCGGTCGAACCGAACCGACCAAGGCCGATCGGCCTCACCGATGGGGGCAATTGATACGTCTGTTTTACCGAAAGCCCAAAAACAACAGCCCACCGAACGAAGCCCGAAAGATACGAGCCTGGATGCCCGACCGCCGACCGGAAGCCCATCTACGTGATCGGGCCCGTCTGGAAAAGCCCCATAGAGGGCCCCCAAATATCGATCCGACCCGGCCCCGATATCGCACGAGTCACTCACCCACTCCAGCGATAACCGTTCCCCCGATCCTATTACCACTCAATGGCTGTTATGGGGAGGTGCTGGCATGGCGCAGGGAGCGGCGGCGGGGGGGGCGGATTGAGGGGGCACGATTGAGAGCGGACGAGCGACATGGGTCGGGGGCAATCATGGCGGGAGGTCTATAAAAGGGCTAGGAGGACGACAAGACAGAGGACCGCATCTCAGGTATCTAAAACCTAAGTTACTCCATCAACGACCTAGTTCCCCCATTTCACCTCCTTCCTCCCCCGCTCGCGTCGTGAGATGCCGTACCGATCTCCTCTCGAGTCGTACCGTCTCCGCCGGGCCTCCTCTCTCAGATCATTGTCTGACTTAGGCATCGGAGGGGTTTTGGCCGGAACCAAGGTCCGGCCCCCTGACGAGTGTTCTCGTCTACGCAGGAGGACATCAGATCCACGGGCCGAGGCTTCCCCTCCGCCCCTCGCCGACCACGCAACCAGCTGGACGATCGAGGCTACCCCTCGTCGTCCGACCGCCGAGGCCGAGCACATCCGACCGAGGCCGAGCGTATCAACCCGGGCCGAGGCTTCCCCTCGCCCTACCAACGACCGAGGACCCCGATTCGGCCCAGCCGACGCGCTCCACGTCGTCTGCAGTTCCGACTCGCGCCTCGTCTGCACCGACTCGACACACCCGAGGGACCCAAGCGGGCCTCTTGACCACGTTGACCGGGTTGTCCACGGTCAACGCTCTTGTAGTGAGAAAACACTCTGAAACACGATGCATCTTAGTCATCGGCTGTAAGTCGAAGAGGCTACCCCTTCGCGACCGAACAATCCATCTTAGTCGTCGAACATAAGTCGAAGGGGACATGCCCCTCGTTACCGAATTACCATCATCGTTGAGCGTAAATGGAGAGGTCATTCCTCTCGCTGCTTAAAGAGCCATGCTTTGCTCCAACGATTTAAGACATAATGATTCAACAACTCAATCACTACCCTCACAGGCGGAATCTTGACCTGTTGAAATGGTCCAACCGGCGACACGGACGCTCATGCTCATTAAAACAAAGATGTACAAGACAATTTTGAAAATATCATACATTTTTGTCATATTTTGTCATACTATAACAAAATTTACACCCCCAATACAAAAAGAACGGTTCAAAAAGCCTCGGGAGTGAGATTTCTAAGGCCCCTCGACCGAAGCATGATGCCCCTGGTCCCTTGAGTCGGCTTTGTCAGCAGCTTCACTTGTCTCGACGAGGGCCTCGTCGATTGGAAAGGCAGCTTGCATGGTCGTAACTTGACCAACTTCATCTAATGGGCTATCTGGTTCATCGTCATTCATAATAACTGGAACTTGGTCGATCTCATCTGCAAAATCGGAAAATCGATCCTTCATCTCCTGACGACACCGTTCATAGCCTCTTACATACATCACAGCTAGGTTGGACAATTTGTCCTTATATTCTTAGACAGCCTTCTCTATGATCTCTTTCGCCTTAAATTCTTGGGAGCCAACAAAAGGTCGAGTCCGAAGGTCCTTTTCTCTAGCCTCCCACCTTTTCCTTTCCCCGAGCATCATCTTCTCTGCTTGCTCCCTCAAAGCAATTTGCTTATCGATTCAATTGAAAGGGCAGCATCCCTCGTATGAGATTCGCCCAATTCTTGCTTGAGTCGATTCACCTAAGACTTAAGCATTTTCTTGTGAAGCTTCCATCTCTCCAAGTTCGCTTCCGCCTAACCGGCAATCCTCTTGGCCGAGTCCGCACACTTCATCTCCTTGGTCATGGTGGCTTCATAATTAGCCATTGCCAACGAGTAGCGGCGTAGCTCAGCATTCGCTAAAAGGCCTGTAGACATGCAAAGGCGTCAACTCAAATACTTGGATTCGAACAAAAATTAGATGCAGATAATTTTTACCTGGATGTTTCGGTGGATTGCGATTGTGGTTAACCTCTCATAATCGACCCTCGCCAGGACAGCCCTGTCTCGAGGAAGGGTCGAATTCTAGGCCAGTCGAGAGGCAGTTTCACAATCCAAAAGAGCTTGTTCATTTCTTCCTACTGGATAACCCGGCCGAAAAAGCTCTTCTTCGGAACATTCGACGGGGGCTTTAGGCGATCTATCTTCCAATAAGATCGACCTAAACTCAGGAGGATGTCATCGGACAGTGACTCCTGAGGAAATAGACCTCCACAAGACCAGGAATCTTGACGGAACGGTGGCCGTTGAGAGGAAGATGACTCTCCCGAAGTTTTCTCTGGAAGGGAATCCTGACCTCGCTCGGAAGATTGACTTTGTTCAGGAACCTGGTCTTGTCCTGGGGCCGCGGTCGGGATAATGGCGTCATTCGACTCAGACGAGTCTAAGTTGGCAATGACAAGCCTTCGCCTTAGCTTCTTCTTCTCGGCCTCGACCTCCTCAACTTCGGCCAAAAGGTTCCTCTTCAACGGTTGAGTCGACTGTGGAGGCCTCATGAGCCACCAGGTATAGACCCTCGGTGGCGTCAATTGCCCCTCTCCAGAAGACCCGTCTGAAGGGAAGGCACATCCTTTTTAGTTTCTCTAATAGAAGCTTCAACGCATCCCGTACACCTGGTTCGATCTGGTATTCCAGTCCGACCATACCTGCAAAGACGAGTTAAAGTTTAAAAAGAAGAAAACCAGGCTAAAGGCCAGCGAGAGATTCAACCTTTCATCCACACAGTCTTGACCAGCATCTGGTCGGACAACAGCCATTTTGTTGATTTGCGCCCCTCAGGCAACTTCAACAGAAAAGCAGCAACATTTTCTTCCTCCTCAGAAAAGGGTTTGTCTTCATTCATGGCGAGCTCGAGTTTCCCACATCGGATGACGAAACTTGCCTCGCCAGGAAATACCATAAACACAAATTGATCTTTTTATTTTAGATTGGAGGTAGAAAGATCATTAAACAATCTCCTGCTGCGACGAGCAGTGATCAGGTACCAACCCGGAGAGTGAGGAGTGGGTACTCTGAAAAAAAGAAGTTGAACAATCCCACGAATGGTTCAACTCCGTTCAGCATGGAAAGCGCTATGAAGCTAACCAGGATGCCCACCGCATTCGGCATCAATTGACAAAGGGAAAGACCAAGTGTCTTCAATACGTACAGCATGAAGGGATGCATGAGAAATCGAAGTCTATGGTGAAAAGCTTTGACATAAACCCTAACTTCGCAATCACCAGGAGAATGAACCCTCTCCTCCGCACGAGACAACCTAATCTGGTAATCGCACGAGAAAGTCATGGATCTGGTCAGCTACCACTCGAGAGGCTTGGCCAAAAACTACGTCGGGTGCAATGGCTTCCCTATTGTCTTTTCGAGGGACGGGAGCCGAGGTTTCAGCAAAGGAGCGAGAGGAGGAAGACATGGTCAAATGTTGAAATGTTGAAGTTCGATTCAAGAATGCCTGAGACGATGCAGTTTTTTCTCTCTCCAAACCTACCTTATCAAGGTAAAGGTATGACTACCAATGAACTAAGCTAATATCATCATCCAGGAACACGTGTCGACGATCCGAGCGTGCCAGTATCTCGGATTTTGAACCGATGCAGCGTCCAATCTGAAGAGTGGAATTTTTGACGCTTAAACTGCTGTACCCTATTAATAAGATATCACGTCACTTAACCCCCAACAGGCAAATCGTCTGAGCCCAACGGGGGGGCATTGTTAAATCATCGGACAGGCACTCGATAAAGCGAAAATATAGACACCAAGAAGCCTACAAAGATAGCGCCTGGGCCCACTAAACCCACAAGGTCCACGAAGGATGCTAGCCGTTAACATGGTCAAAGCCCGCATACCATTTGCCCGTTGAGTTTCCGTTGCTTAAGGAGGCGGTTGATAATGGGTTCATAAATGGCAGGCGAGGTGGACAACGATCATACCTAATTATGATGAATAATCGTGCCATCATAATTGGTGACCGTTATTCCCCAACGTCACGGAACAGACGCTTCAGTTTATAAATAAAGAGGAGACAAAGAGAAGAGGGGACAGATTTCAGAGATACGAAATACTAAATACTCTGACATATTATTCTTCTTCCACTCTTATAATTCTTCCTCTAAAAAGCTTGAGGTGACTGACTCGAGACGAACTTTCGTGGGTCAATCTTGATAGCCTCAAGCCTTTCTTAAGTCTCGTTCTAACTTAAACATCCTCAAGCCTTTCTTAAGTCTCGTTCTAACTTAAGAATCGGATGAGATTTGGGTCGAAACCCAGATCCGACCCCCTCACGACTGTCTGTGGTGCAGGTTGTTCGGGGCACAACCCAGCGCTAAGGTTGAACGATCATCGTATTCGACCGAGTGATCCATCGAGCTCCAGCCTAACGCTCTTGGTTCAACCTTCATCGACCCATGTTCTTCCAACCGAGGGTCCCACTTCACCAGCTGACGAGGCTCCAGCTCGACAAAGAAGTCCATGTCAGCGCCATCTACAGTTGACCAGAACCCATCCGTCAACACACACATATGAAACTGGATATATGCCATCATCGTATGAAATTTCCCACGTTGACATCACCAAATACCACCTTTCATGTATTTTTGAAATTTTTTCTAGGTTGTACACATTTTAAACCCCCAAAATCCTAAATATGGTTGAACTGTAAGGAGATTTAAATCTTGATCCACTCGTTACAAAAATTTCTATTGTTCATAAACCATTAAATTTGCAACCATCTGATTGAGGGACAAATAGTGTTAAATTCCCTTGATTTTTGTATGATGATCATCCATGATGTATAGAACACACTTGAAAAAATTTAAATAAATAAAAATAAATGATATATATATATGGCAACGCCAAAATATTTCCCAGTTGAGAGCACAAATACATAATTATATATATATGAGTTTAATGAGTATGTGCTACCATGAAATTTCTTGTGCCGATAGTACCAAAACACATTAACCCTTGAAATTTTTGGTTTAAGGTTGTACAATTCTAAAATCCAAAACCTCCAAATATGAGTGAAAGCTAAGGAGATTTGATTTTTGATCAGCTCGTTACAAAAACTATATTAATCTGAAACCAATCAATTTATAACAATCCAATCAAGAGTCAAATAGCGTTAGATTCATTTAGATTTCTATTATGTTAGTCATACATGATGTGTAAAACACATCCAAAAAATAAAAAAACTAATGTAAGTGTAATAACATTACATTAATCTGAAACCAATGAATTTATAACAATCCGATCGAGGATCAAATAGCATTAGATTCACTTAGATTTCTAGTATGTTAGTCTTATACATATGCGATGAACCCTTGACATGTACAAAATATATAAGCGCACACACAATAGTCATATTGTCATGTACCCATATACAACATGTCAAGGTTTCATCCATGCTTCCTACGAAAAGATCAAGATAATTTCCAAGCAACCAAGGTCAAATAACACCAATTAACTTTAAAATATTCAATCATGAACCTTCATGTCTTCACAATATCAAATTGTTAAAAAAACCAGGGAATGAAGTTTCGACCGAAACCTCTTGGTTTCGACTGTTTTGTTTCGATTTCAAAGGGAAACACATTGAAACTCCTGTGGAAACTCGGTGTTGAAACTCAGTTTTGGTCTGTTTCAGTTAATTTCAACCCATCATTTTTGGCGAAAACCAAATGGTTTCGACTGAAACCTCACTCCTTACAATAAAATATGGGACTAAATTTACTTCCACAAATAAATATGGGATTAAATTTACTTCCAGAAATCTATTTGAACTATATACATTAAATTATTTTTTTATAATTCTAAAATTCTAAAATTCTAAAATTTTATTAGAATTCTGAAAATTATAAAAATTATAAAAATTTATTAAAATTCTAAAAAATATATTATAAAAATTATAAAAATCATTAAAATTCTAAAAATTATATTATAACAATTCTAAAAATCATTAAAATTCTAAACATTTTACTATAAATGCATCGTTATATATATACATATAAATATTTATAAATATGAAAACGAAACTCAAAACGAAACTTACGAAATGGGTGAAACTTTTCAAAATCTTAAAATTTTCCAACGGCCAAAATTGAGTTCTCAAACTTTAAAAACCAATTAAATTAAACGGAGAACAATATTTATCAAGCTAGTTTTTATCATAACAAGTAAGATTTTATGCTGCTTCTGGTTGTTCAACAAACAACGTAGGTTATGGTCTGTTTTCAGAACGGTCTGTTTTCAGAACGAAGTTAACTATGCAGCACAAAAGGATCCGAAACAACCAGATTGTGGCAAAGAGTACAGGCGAAAGAAAAAAAAACAAAGCTTGGAAAGGATTAGATAGTTGCTAATCTAATAGAGCAGATAATCATCCACACAATCAGCTGACGAAATGATTCACATACCCATGCAAAATTAGTGATAAAAGCTATATATGATTGTTCTTACAGTAATTGTTGAGTTTTCTCATGGTATATTAGCTCAAAAACAGTAAATAATCAATAGACAATACGAAAGTAACAGTCAACATATCATTGCAGCATGTAAAATGCCTCAAAACCTTCTACAAAGACTTGTTATAAAAATTGTTAATGCTGACTATAGCCAAGACTAAATACATGTATAAATGAATTAACAAGGCTAGGTTCAAGATTAGAAATTTCAGTATTGGCCATGACATTTGTGACCGGTTTATAGTATCTAATTCTAGAGGATAATTAATGTTGGTTGTTTCGGATCACTAGTATTGGTTGGTGCTATAACAAATTAAAGTTAAATGAACTTATTAAGAGAATTTTTAAGGAAAGTAGCAACGTTTTGACCCGTTTGTTGTATGTTAAGAGATTAGGTGAAATAAGGTAGTTTATTAACAAGCATTATTATAACAACAGTTGACATGTTATTGGGTTATTAAGAATATCTATGAACAAGTAAAAATCATAGTTAATGAAAATAATCAAACAAAAACATTAATTTAATAGACTAAGTAGTGTTTTAACAAGAAATATTTTTTTTGATAATCAATCACTTGTTAATTTTCAAAATGATTGCATACATTTTTTTTGTAACTTTTTAGCAAGGTCTGAAATCCGGAATTAGTACCGGTATTGGCAGAAGGTGTATGGTATCAATATCGGCAACATCTCCCATTTCAGATTGGCTATATAGGCAACTTCTTAGTTCCTTTAAGAAATGAAACATATTGAAATTTTTGGGACAACTAATAAAAGTGTAATCATATTTCCACAAATATTATCCTACAATGTAGTTGATGAAATATATTAATCTCTATGTAAACAGGGTATTCCAGTTTCAAGGCTGAGTTATAGTTATAGCCAGAAATCTTAGGGTTCCCTATGAGTTTGCTGCAATTTCACTGTTGATGGGAGACAAAAATTAATGGGTAATCTTTTAGCACAGAACGAGATATATATTTCCAACATTCAAAGGTTGTCAGGGTCGTCTAGTGTGAGACAGGGAATCTGCTACAGTTCTAACCCCTTCAGTTTTGATTTTTCACAAAAATGTGGGAAAGACAATCAAGACTTGGAAACAAGAGCTAGGTTAGAATGTTCTTATACACAGTATCACTGGATCGAAGCGGGTTTGTAACAGCTGATATAGACATAACCCATACAAACTTGAACTTAATGTGATGCTGTACTTTAAAAATTATCGGCGATGTTCACGTCATATAAGACATCTCGGGTGTCTTAAAATCTGATATGACATCCCCAATATATGCCGGGAATTTGTTCTAAATTAAATACATTGCCTCAATTAAGCTTTTGGTTCATAGGTATAACTTCATTATTGTTAACTTGTAGACATGGATCCTAACTTCTTTTGTAAGTTTTACTTTCATTAGTGAAGTTTGCTGTTTACATTTGTACATTATTTGCAAACAAAAAAAACATACGATAATAGATCTATTAGAGACCTTTAAATTAAGAGAAAAGCCATATAACTAAAAAAATTCTTGACGTGTGTAGGCCTCATTTGACTATGATAGATCTCTCATATACGATGACGTGATGTGTTCTCCTCCATGTAATACAAGAGATCATATTGGGTATACATTGTCCCTTATGCCCCTCATGGTGAAGAATGTGACATGCCATTGTATATATAAGAGAGATCTCATATATATATATATATATATATATATATATATATATATATATAGGGTAAAGTGTTCCTAGGGTGACTCCTTAGATTTCATCTAAGGAGTCGCCCCCATTTTCTCCCATCTCCCACAATTTTTTTTGAAATTTTTTTTCTTGTGCTTGTTGTTCACCTCATGGATGATCAACATACCAAAAATCAAGTCATTCCAATACTTTTAGAGCACACATCTACCCGTTGCAACTTTATGTGTTTTTCAGCACGTTTTCAGACCGTTGAAGTTGCAAGGGATAGATGGGGGCTTTTAAAGTATTGGAATGACTTGGTTTTTGGTATGTTGATCATCCATGATGTGACCAACAACCCCATGAAAAATAATTTCAAAAAAAATTGTGGGAGATGGGAGAAAATGGGGGCGACTCCTTAGATGAAATCTAAGGAGTCACCCTAGGAACACTTTACCCATATATATATATATATATATGGGTAAAGTGTTCCTAGGGTGACTCCTTAGATTAAATCTAAGGAGTCGCCCCCATTTTCTCCCATCTCCCACAATTTTTTTTTGAAATTTTTTTTCTTGGGTTTGTTGTTCACATCATGGATGATCAACATACCAAAAACCAAGTCATTCCAATACTTTTAGAACCCCCATCAACCCCTTGCAACTTTATGGAACACTTTACCCTCTATATATATATATATATATCATGTGTTGTGAGTATATCTCGCATCTAGGTATCGCATTTAAGGGATCTTGAGTGTTAGTATCAAGGTTAAGTGTTAACAATTATGATACAAACACACGAGTCTGAATCCGCATCAGATTCAAGAGTTAGTTAATTCTTTTGGTAAGGAATTGGATTCAGAGTAGTTCTATTGAACTTAAGATTGGTTATTTAGTTGTGGTACAACTAAATAAGAGTTGTACTTGGATAGGATTCATTGTATAAAAGTGATAATAGGATAGACATTCATTATGCCATTATATATATACACACACACTAGAAATAACTCGTGCACATAGTGCATGGTGACCAAAGAAAAAACCCACACACAGGATGCGATGTACGCACGCAACCGACAAAAGAGCAAGAAGAGTGGTGTGTGTGTCGTTGGGGGTAAAAGGGGTTAGATTGCAAAAAAAACTTTGGGGGCAAAGTGCATAAATACTAACCCAAACAAATGGGGTAAACGTGAGAAAAGCAGGCGTTAAAGTGCAAAAACGCAGGAGACCAAGTAAAAAAAGACCGATGGCAACCCCGTAAGTATGTGGAAAAGGGAGGGTCATTTGGCTTTTATAAAAAACAATGGCAAGCTTGCAATTAATGAGGGTGCCATTGTTTGGATTCTCCACCACCTTATTACCCCAAAACCAAAACCCAATCCCCCGCCTCCACCAAGTGGGTCCCACCTTGCCCAGGTGGCACAAACAAGGCCAATCCTTTATCCTAGTGGGACAAAGGTGGGCCCCACATTTTGTCCTAGTGGATTTGTCTCCATCCCCTTATGTAAGACTAGAAAAACACGTGCACATAGTGCACGGTGACCCAAGAAAAAACTCACACAGGATGAGGTGCACGCATGCAACCGATAAAAGAACGAGAAGAGTGGGTGGGTGTATCGTCGGAAGGAGACGGGACCCTCGCGCAATCAAAAAAAGAGAGATGTGTGGGGGAATCGTCCGGGGGGTAAAAGGAGTTAAATTGCAAAAAGAACTTGAGGGGAAAAGTGCATAAATCTAATCCCAAACCACAGGGGGTAAAAGGGGGAAAAGCAAGTGTTAAAGTGCAAAAAACACAGGAGCCAAAGTGAAAATAAATAGATGGCAACCCCGTAAATAAGTGGAACAGTGTGGCTTTCATTAAAAAGTAATGACAAGCTTGCAAATAATGGGAATGAGTGGGCTTTTGTTTGGCTTCTCCACAACCTCACCCAAGCCCTCACCCTCACCAAGCGGGACCCACAATGCACATGTGACACAACCTAGGCCACCCCTTTGTCCAAGTGGGACAAAGGTGGGACCACTTTTTGTCCCATGGGGGCATGGAGTTTGTCGCCCTCCCTCATTTGTGTGTGTGTGTATCTCTCTCACATTGTTAGATGAGAAATGCCTTGCTTTAACTTTGCCAGCTTTTGAGTCATGAGATATAGATCATGTTGTATGCGGAAAAAGTGAAAGATTATCGATGAGATGAGCATACATCTTGTAATATTGTATTCCCTTCATATAATGGAGTTTTTTATCAGTGCCCTATGGATGTAGGTTGAAATTGATCGGTCGAACCATGTATTTTGATATTTATCTTCTTGATCTTGTATGATAGTCAATTCTATTGCGTGCTTAGTTTTCCATGAGACCTAAAAACCCTAACAATTAGCATCAGAGTTCCACAGTTTTCGATCCATCTTTGAGCACACAAGATGGATGAAGATTGTAGAAAGGTCATGTACTGCATCAAGAGATCATCGACGAAGATTGTAGAAAGGTCATGTACTGCATCAAGAGATCATCGACGAAGATTGTAGAAATGTCATATTGCATCAAGAGATCATCGACGATGAAGAAAAACAGCAACGATGGAGGGAGCACATGATGGAGACACATGGCAAAGGCTCACAACAAGGACGAACGATGGCGGTGCGCAAGGTGATAGCAAGTGGCATGCATGCATAGTCGACGATCATGGATATTTTGTTCAATAATTAGTAGAGCACTTGGTGTGTGTAGCGGGTGGTGACAGAGCAACAAGTACAAGTGCACACAAGAGCTACGAGAGGCCAGGCCTATAAAGAGTTCATCGGTCGTCATGTTTGAGGCAACAAAGAGAGCAGCAAAGCTCAAGTTATTCTTGGAGTAACCCCTACAGTTGCTTATGGCGAGCATGAATTGAGGGTGCAAGGCCATCAAAAATCCAAATGGGCATGAAGAGAGCAATGGTGAACTGATGGGTTTTTTAATTTTATATTTGATTGAGCTCGGTTCAAAGCAAAAAAAGAAAATTTTGATGTGGTTATTTTTTGAAAAAGAGTCGGACCTCAAGTTGAGATGTGAATGAGAACGTGATTAGGTGTTGGGATTCGGTGTGAAAGCGTAACACCAAACACTCAAAAAAGGTCAACGTTCCCTTTCTTTTTACGTGAGGTTTACATCATGTAATATGAGATGAGAAAATGTTGCTGCTGGTAGTAACAGTGACAATTGTGGGGAAAATAGGATGGCTTTTGTTGGTGAGCAGGATTTGAGCGCAGATTAGGCATTCGAGGACTGATTGAGGCTATCCAGGAATCAAACCTTAGTTTTCAGCGCTCCAAATAGATACAATGGTACAAAAAGATTTGGTGAATTCCATTGCTTGGAGCAAGTATTGAAGGCCAATTGTAAGACACAGATCAGGAAGTTCAAGTGCAGATCAGATGATCAAAAGATTGATAATAACAGTGATGGTACGATGAGGTGATATAGCCTTATGATTTGGATGATGATATGCTTCAAGGCACGGTGTGGCACATGACATATACGTCATCATGTGTCTCAGTTATTGAGCATTGTGATTGGATCCCGTTAGAGCATGATGATGTAGTGATAACAAATGTTCAAAGCGTGACATGGGAATGTTATGAGTGCTAATTACAAATCCAGGAGAAAATGGACATAATCATCGTGATTATCCGGGCATGTGAAGGAAGCATCACAAGTGCTCACATGGTGCAATGATCATAATTATCTAGGACGTAGTAGGACAACGATCATGAGTGCTCGGTTGAAGACTATAATGAAATGTATATGATGAAATGACGTATGTGCATATTTATATATGAATTGGGATGGCAAGAATAACGGTATAACTTCAACTTCATGTGGCTTGCTGATATGAGCCAAGATGGAGTGTTATGATTATATCTCGCATTCGACTATTACGTTCAATGAATCTTGTTTATTAGCATCAAGGTGAAATATTAAGAATTGTTATACAAACACACGTAAGTTTGAATTCGGATCAGATTTAAAAGTTTAATTCGAAGGAAAAATTCATTTTGTAAGGAATTAGATTTAGGATAGAAGTCGTATTATGCTTATGATTTTGATTATTTAGTCGTACGAGCTACAACTAAATAAGAGTTTTACTTGGATAGGTTTGCTTGTATAAGAGTTATAATAGGATAGGAATTCCTTGTACCTCTCTCTCTCTCTCTCTCTCTCTCTCTCTCTCTCTCTCTCTCTCTCTCTCTCATTATTAGATGAGAGGTGACTTGGCTTTGACTTTGGTAGCTAAAAGTCATGAGATAGAGATCGGATGTATGTGGAAAAGAGGATATATTATCAATAAGATGAGTGTGCATGTTATAATTTTGTATTCCCTTCACATAATGAATTTCTTTAATGATGACATGTGCATATATAATGAGATTGATCGGCCGAACCATGTATATCTTGATATTCTTTTTGATCATGTGTGATTGTTTGTTCTCTTAGGTGCTTGGTTTTTCCACATGGCCTCAAAAAAAACCCCAACAATATGAGACACATTAATACATTGTTTTTAATTTTTCAGAATTGATCTACACATCATGGATGACCATTATACCGAAAAACAAGTCAATCCCTCTATTTACCCCCGATTCGACTATTACAAATTCAACAGTTTCAAAATAATAAAACTTTTTGTAATAAACGGATCAATGATCAAATCCCCTCAAGGTTCACCTATGTTGGGTTTTTGACATCATTAATATATTTACAATAAACCCAAATCGTTAAAATGAAAGCACACGATCTTTTAAAAGTTTATTTTACTAGAATTAAAAATGCACGTATTATCTGCACTAAATGGGTGTCGTTTCCAAACACATGCTCAGTGAACTTATGCTTTAAAGTTGGGCAAAGTTTGGGTTTGAAGCTTTAAATGGTGGCCATGGTCCCAATCCACATAAAGTTGACCTAGTTTAATTGAGTAATTTACCCACCTTAAAATTCTAGTGATATGAAGGCAACAATGATGACAATGGCTCACTAAAAAGAAAGCGTGATCTGGGCTAAAAAAGAAATCATGCCAGATCAACTTCAAATCATCATATCCTTTTACGTTGTCTATCGAGAAAAGGTCTTTCACGACCTCTTGATAGGTTTTGATCCTAACAATCATTTTAAATATCGGTCGGTCAATGTCTGATATATCACTTCTATGTTCTTCTGCTACGATATGCCAAAAAAATTTATACAATCTAGATCTCGGATGGGCTTATTACATATCAGCGGAGGCGGAAGAAAGGGCCAGCAGCAATTCCATGACACAGGGACGTTTTCGTAAACTTTTTGGGCCTTTTGTGAATTTTATTCTCTTAGAAGTTTGTGTAAAATTGTAATAATCGGAACTCTATTTATAGGCCATATGTAGGGGGATTTTTGGCATGCTTATTTTGAGAGACTATTCACATGAGATGTGAAATTATCCCTCGTCTTTGGGAGAGTGCAGACGTCCTCTTTAATCGGCATCTTGAGAGAGCGATCACATCTTCAATGGTGATCAACTATCTTATTATTTTCAGATTTGATCTAATAAAAATTAGATTTTTTTTCCCATATTCCTATCAATTTGGTATCAGAGAGGTCAGATCCATGGCGGCGGTGACGAGATCCAATGACAAGTTCGATACTTTCGAAGAGAAATATAACGGCGAACTTGAAGGCATGAAGCAACCCTTAGCAAAGTAAAGTGAAACCTTAGCGAAGGTGTAGAAACTCAAGAGAAACAAGGAGAAGCCCTAGCACAAATCATGCAACAACTCGCGCGCATCACGGCAAAGGAGGACGACACAGACAAAAACCCTAATTGAGAGAAAAAGGCGCGACTTTGGAAAAGGGCAAGGACGTGGCGATGGATTATGAAGACAGAAGGATTACGGACGTTAAAGACTTCTTATCGGAAGCGGAGGAAGACCGCGAAGGGGCCGGCAGGGGCAGCCGGCCCCTCCAGAGAAATCAACAAGGCTGTGTGGCCCTTGCGGCTCACCTGTAGGTCCACACAGCCCCCCGAAGCATCGGCAAGGTCGGCTGACCCATGCGGTTCACCCGCAGGGGCGTTCGGCCCTTACCAACAGCAAGAGGGGCCTAGCAGCCCCTTCCAATAGCTGAAGGGGCCGTACGGGCCCAGGAGAGGCCCAAGAGGGCCTGGCAACCCTTCCCCAGGGCTTGGGTAGCCCTGTCGTGGCTATGCAGGGCCTCTGCAGCGCTACAGGGCCTAGGTAGGGGAGCCCAACCCATAAGGAGGCCTGGCCGGACTCAAGCTACTATCCAGCAGCCTAGCAAAGACCCCATGGTTTCCCAAGGACAGCGTGCGAGTACGACTACCTTCCCGGAGACTTTTTGGAGCCCGACGACGGTGACTAGTTTCGAGAGCCACACGGCCCCCGATATGCTGCAGAGAGACGACAACTCCTGCCCCCGACCTATGAGTACCCAGGAGATGACGGTAGAGGGGACATGGAAGAGGATGATCGTGGCTCCTATGCTGGCGAAGATGACTGGGAAGATTATAGGGACAAAGATGGAAGTCAACGGAAGGGCTTGGAGGGGCACAGAGACCGTTGGAGATACACATACCAGTCCTGCCATCCAAGACACTATGAGAGACGAGCTTAGCAGGAAAATTTTGGAATGGACAGTCGTGTGCGGAAGCTAAAGATGCTCATCTTCAAGGATGATTGATCCATATGGCTGGATATGGATGACTGAGAGATTTTTCAGTGACCCGCATGACAGAGAGCGAAAGGTGGAGCCGGCGGCGGTGTGTTATGAAGGGAATGCCTTCTCGTGGTTTCAGTGGAAAGAGCAGCGGCATCATTTCTGTTCTTGGGAGTAGATTAAGGACAGATTGGTAGAGAGGTTCCGTGAGACGCATGGAGGAAATTTGCAGGAGCAGTTGATCTCTCAGTCAACGGCACGGTGACGGAATACAGGGAGCAGTTCGAGGCACTGTCAGGGAGGGTTCGAAGGATCTTTGATGAGACACCGGAGAGCAGCTTCATGAAGGGGCGTAGCCCACTATTCATTCACACAAATCCACACCTGCAGAGACCCCAGGGGCTGATGGATGCCATGGACTTGGGCCAGATGGTGGAGGACCGTCTTGTGGAAGAGCGTATGTCTAAGGGCATTTGGAGTGGACCTGCCTTCTCATAGCCAGGCAGCGACATGGGCAGAAGGCAGCGTCAGGGACGGACCATTCTAGTCGAGATAAGAGCGGGGATAAGAGCGGGGCACCACAGCCAGGAGGGCAGTTCAAGAGGATGACAGACACAGCGATGTGGGAGAAACAGCAAAATGGGCTATGCTTTAAATGCGATTAGAGTTTCTCCCCAGGCCATAGATGTGCGGTGTGCAAGCTTAAGATGCTGATATTGGACGAGGAAGATGAGGATGTAGTGGAGGATGAGATCGTAGAGGCTGAGGACGTGAAGCATCACAATTTGGATGTTGCGAAGGTTTCCCTAAACTCGGTGGTAAGGTTCACCTCAAACCTTACCATGAAGTTGACGACACATATATGACCAGGCGGTGACAATGCTGATCAACAATGGGCCACCCATAATTTTATCTTTACGAGGGTAGTGGAGCAGCAGGGCCTGCAATTGGTGAATACATGCAGTTTTGGTGTCATGAAGGGGATATGCCAGATGGAGAGCAGTCAAGGAGTGTGTCAGGGACTTATCCTGACATTGCAGGCCATTCAGGTGGTGGACTTCATGCCGCTGGCGTTGGGAGCACAGATGTGATTCTAGGCATGAGATGGCTCAGACATTGGAGGATATGAAGGTGAACTGAAAGATAATCAGAATGGAGTTCCAGGAGGACAGTAAGACTATGGTATTACAGGGAGAACTCGGCCTTTGCAAAACCATGGTCTCCCTGAAGACCAAAGCCAGGACCATTCAGTCAAAGGGGGTGATTTTTTGGTGGAGATGCAGTGCTTAGTGCGCCAGGAGGGGGTTGAGGCAGAGAGCAGGCAGACCATCCCACAGGAGGTGCAACAGATGTTGGGCCAGTTCGAGGAGGTGTTCCAGGAACCACAGGGTCTTCCACCCCCACGGGACCTGGAGCACACGATAGTCTTGCGAGAGGGCGTGTTACCTATTAGAGTGAAACTGTATACTGCTACCCCCAGTCCCAGAAGGACGAGATAAAGAGGAAGGTGACAGATGGTGCGAGCAGTTGTTATTCAGTCGAGCATGAGTCTTCTCTAGTCATGTATTGTTGAAAAAGAAGGACGGGAGCTGAAGTTTCTGCGTGGACTTCAATGCTTTGAATAAGGAGACAGTCCCCGACAAGTTATCCATCACTGTTATTAACGAGCTCCTAGACAAGTTGCACAGGTCGGCCATTATCACGAAAATTAATCTAAAGTCCAGCTACCATCAGATTAGGATGCGCACGGAAGATGTGCTAAAGACAGCCTTTAGGACTCATGAGGGTCAATACGAGTTCTTGGTCATGCATTTTCGCTTGACCAATGCACACACTACCTTTCAGACAGTTTGTGCTTACCTTAAACAGTTTGTGCTTACCTGATGAACAAGGTATTTCGCCCTTACCTTAGACAGTTTGTGCTTGTTTTCTTCGACAATATCTTGGTTTACGGCTGATCCCTGGAGGAGCACTTAGACCATATGTAGATAGTTTTTCATGAGCTTCAACACCACCAGCAGTTATATTTGTATGCCCAGCCACATGTAGAGTATTTGGGGCATGTGGTCTCAGCAGCCGACCGGTTGAAGATAGTAGCTATGGTGGACTGACCATGCCCGACTACGCTACCGGGGTGAGAGGGTTCCTTGGCTTGACAAGGTATTTCAGGAAGTTCGTGAAGGGTATGGTACTATCGCCTCCTGGCCACTGACAGAGTTTACTAAAAGGACAAATTTCATTGGAGCAAGGAGGCGATGCATGTATTTGAGGCCTTGAAAAAGGCTATGACTCTATTACCAGTGCTGGCACTACCGGACTTTGGTGGACCTTTCGTAGTGAAGTCAGATGCTTCAGGGCACAGACAGGGGCGGTGCTGATGCAAGACCAGAGACCTATTGCATATTTCGACCAGGTCCTGACTATGAGGGCTAGGTTGAAGTCCATTTATGAGAGGGAGTTGGTGGCCATTGTCTTAGCAATCTAGAAGTGGCGGCCTTACCAGCTGGGTCGGAGTTTTGTGGTGCGCTAGATCAGAGGAGCATGAAGTACATGGTGGAGCAGCGCATGTTGGCAGAGGTGCACCAGAAGTGGCTTAGGAAGCTGATTGGATACAAGTTCGAGATTCAATATAAGCCAAGGTTAGAGAACAAAGCTGCAAATGCATTATCAAGACGAGATGAGGACACACGTTTGGCAACATTATATGTTCCAGTGTTGCAGGATTGGTAGCCACTGCTGAGGGAGATTGGGGAGGACCATGAGTTAGCATAGATTCGAGCAGCACTCTTACAGGGTTCAGCGGATCACCCAGGCCATTCTTTGTAGGACGGGAGGCTTTTATACCAGGAGCGTTTGGTGATACCGCGGACCTCTACCCACATTCTCATTATTTTACAGGAGTTCCACAGTAGCGTGGTGGGGGCCACTCTGGGTCCTCTAGACTTATAGGCGTCTGGCGAGGGAGTTGTTTTGGAAGGAGATGAAGGACATCGCGGCAATGGTGGAAGTGTCACGTTTGCCAGCGTCACAAGTACATGGCGATGGCTCCTGGTATATTACTGCAGCCTCTATCCTTTCCAGAGCGAGTTTGGGAGGAGATTTCTATGGACTTCATCATATGTTTGCCAAAGTCTGGAAGATTCACAGTCATACTTATTGTGGTTGACCGTCTCAGCAAGTACGCACACTTTATACCACTGCAGCATCCCTACAGTGCTATTTCGTTGCCGAGACTTTTCTACGGAAGGTTTTTCGTTTGCATGGGTTGCCAAAGTCTATTGTTTCTGATAGAGACAAGGTCTTTCTGAGCTGGTTATGACAGGAGCTTTTTCGCATGCAATGGACAGTATTGACAAGGAGTAATGCATATCACTCATAGACTAATGGTCAGACCGAGGTCGTCAATAGGACTATTAAGACGTACATGCGCTGTTATATATCAAAGACACCGAGATTGTGGGCACGATGTTTAGCTTGGGCGGAGTACTAGTATAATACTTCCTTTCAAATGGCTGCTCAGACTACCCCTTTTAAGATTTTGCATGGAAGGGACCCTTCTCATTTGGTACATTATGGACATGATTTGACGCCTGTTTCGGAGGTAGAGCAGTACTTGGCAAAGAGAGACAGGGTGTTGGAGGAGTTGAAGCACCATTTTGCTAGGGTCCAACAGATCGTGAAGGCTCGTGCAAATTCACATCACAGGGACGTACAGTTTGATGTAGATGATATGGTGTATCTGAAGTTGTGTCCCTATTGACAGAAGTCATTGGCCCACAGAAGAAATGAGAAGTTGTCTCCACGATACTTTGGGCCATATGAGATAAAGGCCAAAGTAAGGCTAGTTGCTTATGGGATGAGGCTACCCCAGTATTAGTCATCCACCATGTTTTCATGTGTCCCAGCTCTGTTAGGTGATTGATGATTATACCCCTTCACCATCACTTTCCAAGACACTAACTGAAGATATGGAGGTAGTTCTGGAGCCTAATGAGTTGAGGGGAGTCCGCAGAGGAAGCGCATGAGAACGAGAGGTACTCATGCGATGGAAGAGCCTACTGGACTATGAGAGCACTTGGGAGTTGGTGGGCGTCATGGCGCAGCAGTTTCCTGACTTCTATCTTGATGACAAGGTGGCTCTTTGGGGGAGTCATGATTGGCTTATTACATATCAGCTGTGGTGGAAGAAAGGCCGGCAGCAATTCCATGACCCATGGACATTTTCGTAAACTTTTTGGGCCATTTTGTTAATTTTATTCTCTTAGGAGTTTATGTGTAAAATTGTAAAAATCTGAACTCTATTTATAGGCCATGTGTGGGGGGATTTTTGGCATGGTTATTTTGAGAGAATATTCATAAGAGATGTGAGATTATCACTCGTCTTCGGGAGAGTGCATACGACCTCTTTAATCGGTGTCTTGGGAGAGCGATCACCTCTTCAATTGTGATCAACTATCCTATTATTTTCGGTTTTGATCTAATAAAAATCAGAGTTTCCCCTATTCATATCAATCTCATATTGGCCTATATTTTGGATATTGACCAATATATCAAACAAATATATCCTCGTCAAATATTGGCCGTTATGGACCATCATATTAGTTGTACTTGTCAAATTGGTTTGTATTTCAAGTTAAAATTTAAATATTATTCTCTTACTAGAACCTAAACCTATTGCCCATTATGTTTTAATACCCAAATACCTCACAATCTCATGAATCTCCAACTCTCCTCCCAAATTTTATGCTTTCATTTTGTTCTCCACTGTGCCTTGATACCTATTGATTTGTAGCATGCAAGCTCCAAAACCAATAACTAGCCCCTAATTTTAAATTGTCTTTGTTTTCTTTTAGAAAATTTAATAACTCATTGACATTTATTGTTGCATTCATCCAATTCAAAGTGGTAGAAACAATTTTTCATGTTGTTTGAGTTAAGAAATTTTATTTGACTAATTGTCAATTTCATGATTTATTTTATTGCATTGTGCCATCATATATGATCCATGTATTTGCATGTTAGTTTTATTAGATCGGATATTAGAACTATATTTACCTTACTAGTATTTATATATGTGAACGTATGTAAATTTCCAAATATAAACCCCCGATATTAGCTCATATCCACACTATATCGTCCAATATCCACCATCCAATAAAGGAACCCACATCGATACAATCATGATATTCAATATTTAAAACCATGATCCTGATTTTTGTGATGTTTCCCCAAAAATTTCCAAAGAACTGCATAGAGAAATCATGATAAGAATTTCTACTGACTGCATCAGTGTCGGAAAGAACCGAACCAAAGCCATCCGAAACATTCAACATGTAAGAAGATTAATCTGAAACCTGCCTAATCTGATAATATATGGAGTCTCGGGTAGCACACCTCACAATTCAATTGAGAAATAGTCATTACATACTGGAACTCCATGATTCTGAATCTTGGTTTGGTTCATGCATCACTTAAAACTTCTAACCCAAAAAAACAATGTTACAATTGATAATAACTTGAATTTCAAAATAACTTTGGGGAAATGTAAGTGTTTAAAAGAAAAGAGACAATAGAAATGGTTGTTAGACTGTCCTAAATAAACTTGCTGAACATGACCTGGTACATGACTATTTCAGTCAAGAGTGTAATCGGAACTCCCAGGTACAAGCGGTCTGCTGCCAGGTGGGCCATATGAGTTGAAGATCAACGAAGTAGAATATCGGAATTTCTGTTTTGAGAAGTTGATCTTAACCCTATCATGTTTAGAGAGAACTTTGTATGGTGGGTAAGTGGGACATGGTCAGGAGTGTTGAATTAGGATATTAAATGGGGATAGATTGCTTAAAGCCAATACTCAAAGAAATTGTATTTCATACAGGCAGGGAAACTTGCACCAAGTTTTTTGATAAAGTAAATGGGAAAAAAATTTCAATGTCAGTATCAGAGTGGACATATGAATGTTGAAGAAAATGGCCACACTTGGAGGTTAGCTCCCAACCCCTCATGTCCACTTTTATGCAATGTAGGGGGAGTACTCGGGGTGAATAGCAAGCCAACAAAACACTAGATTAGCAGACAGAGCTATGAAAGGATAACTAAATACAGAATTAGAACTCTTACAAATATAAAAGGTCTTATCACAGTGGATCTCTAGCAAATAAAAAGAATCATCTAATTTGCACTGATCCATAAAAACAAGTAGATAATCCATGAGAATTTTCTATTAATCAGGTTATTGAAAGGAGGTTTTAACATCGAGGAAAGCATTTAGAGCAAGAAAATGAAAAGAAGCACCAGGGTAATGCTCCGATGGAATGAGAAGGACTTCTTTCAGTCAACCTGAATGACTTGAAGTGGTAGAGTGTACAAGATTAATAAAGCAGGAGTCTGAAGACACTGTGCATCACGATCGCTTAAATAGTATACAAATGCATTTTATCATTAGGGTTACCATGGAAGGAAGAAATGAGTTATGACTAAAAATCTTTATTTGTAGATAATATTAATATGAAACAATAGTCCATCCCCAAAAACAAGCGAAAACAACCTTGTCACAGTAAGATGAAGCTTAAATTTTTATAATCACAGAAATCTAGACTTCACATATTTCCTGCAAATTTTAATAGGAACGTGAATCGCTGCCATACTATCTCTTCCTACTGATATCAGACTTGAATTTCACAAGATGAAAAAAGAATCTTTAGTTGACTTCATTAATAAAAACTTTTAACCACGACCAGACATTATGATCGGGTCATTACCTGTTTATAGTAAACAAGAGGATATGTTCAGGTCATTACCAGTTTCTAGTAAACAATAGGAAATGAATATTAGTTATCAACCATTCGAGGCAATCAAATGGCTCATCTAACAATACCAATCATCACCAAGGCCTTAAGATAAAAGGTTTAAAAAGAAAGTGATAAAATCTAAAATAGCCGAAATAAATATAACAAAAGGAGCATCCATATGTTTTAAGCATGGCCAAAAAGTTTATAAAATAGATGGACAGGGTAACAAATTCCAGGGCAACAATAAAAGGTGCTAACGAACGATAAGAATGAACTGAAATGACTCCTTCTTGAACCCCCCCCCCCCCCCCCCCCCCGCCCCCAGCAAAAAAAAAGAAAGAAGAATAAAACTAATCTCCCCTACAGGACATTCATCTAGCTATATTTGAATCCAAAGATCAAGGAAAATGACAGGTAAGAGGGATGTTGCACACAAAATAATTAGAAAAAATTCTCGTTTTAGTAGTTCACATAATAATGGGTGTAAATACCAGTATCAGCAATGCCAAAATTGCATTAAAAAAATTGCAACAATCATCCTTGCCATTTCCCCTTAACTAAAGCAAAAATAGTGCCCCATTAAAGAGAAATATAATAGTCATTACAAGTGTTTGATGAGATGATATTCAGTAATTTGGTTACCCATATCATTAATCAATTACTTCATCTCAAGAGTTTAAAAAAAAATTAGATATACAAGAATGACAAGAAAAATGGGTGAAATATCGATATCACGCTTTCAAAATTAATTTATCTAATATGGGGGGAGAGAGAGAGAGAGAGAGAGAGAGAGAGAGAGAGAGAGAGAGGTTTTGATACCTCCAAAAGATTGTCCGTTTTTTCTAAACGCTTCACAAGCCCAGCCTGACGACAGATCTGAGCAGCAATTTCATTATGAGGAAGCCCAGCAGCAGAGAACAGAGGAATCTTCTGTCCTCGAGCAATGGAGTTCATGACATCAATAGTAGATATCCCAGTCTGTATCATCTCCTCAGGATAAGTTCTCTCACTGGGGTTGATAGAACTTCCTGCAGTTCGTTCATTCATAAACCATGGAAAACAAGAAGATGATGCATTCAACCAAAACGTTGATACAAAAGTATAGATCAATTTAAAATTTACAAGACTTGCCAGAAATATCTAAGTATGCCTCGGGTAAAATAGGTGGGCCATTATCTATAGGCTTCCCAGAACCATTAAAAATGCGTCCAAGCATATCCAACGAGACAGGAGTTTTCAGGACCTGCATGCATGAATTACAAGGTAAATCGGAATTTAGCAATATCATAAAGCAAAAGGCCCAACAGATACAGATTACTTCTTTAATAAAAAAATATATAACCGGAAGGCAGTACGGCGTATGGTCCAACTGCTATGTTGATGAATGCTAACTTCAAGTCAAGTGCTTTTTTTTACCTTCTAAGTCGTGCTGCAACAATTTTACGCAAACCCCAAGCAAGGAAGAGACAAAGTGCAGGAAAATAAAACATTTAACCAGTACAAGGAGTTTGAATGATCAATAAAGATAAGAACAGGATAATTGAGTGATCCAGCCAAGAGAATGTCACAATTAAAAGTCAAGAGTGGAATTGAATAACAGATCATACAAAAGATTTATATAAAGTGAATTTATGATCATCATTGATACTGCAGACACTACAAAATTCATACAGTTATCATACACATATGAAGAACTAAGACATTAAACACAAAAAGGTTTTAAAAATATCAAAAAGTAAAAGCATGTCTATAGACAAAATTTAGAAAAAGGCTTTTTACCTCCCCTGTGAATTGAACGGTAGTATACTTGTTGTCAATACCTGAAGTTCCTTCAAAAACCTGGAATCACAATGGAGTATATTAATAAAACGAATGCAAGTATGTAAACTGACAGAAAACTAAAGATCTATCATAGCAAATCTAACATAACAAACCTACAGAAAACTCAATAGGCATAAATACTAAATAATTTGCAAAATAAAATAAGATATATATACAAATTTGTTGCGGAGAAAAAGATCATTAAAGGTGCTGGATGTAAGCGAGTAAACATTTTCATCGCATGAGACAAAATGAATCATGCTAGCAAGTGGGATTAAATTCTGGCACTTTTAATGGACAGTGAGGGGCACAGCTAGCGTGTACTAAGAGCTAAATATATGGATAATAAACTTAATATTAATATTCATCTTTATGAATTTTGTGCAGGATAAAATAAGGAACAAACTAGACATGACTGAACATAATAATAATTCAAACAAACACTGAGTTCAATCATCAATCCAGTACCTTATTATGCTAAAATAAGAGAGATTTATAGTCACATCAGCTCTAGATAATGATAATAATAATGTATTATGCAGCTTTGAATTATGCAGTAGGACATGTTCTTGTATATTCAATGCAGTAAGTTGTACCGGTATATATCCAGATGTTTTAGATAGCACTACCCATATCCACATTCATAAATTAATGGACGGATACAGGATATCCATATCTATCAAAATGTTGATGCAAATGTGCATCCCGTCAGATAATTTGTGTACATCCTTTAAGATCCAAGACAATTGAAATATGAAGTTCCAGAGACCATATTGAACATTAAAAAAACAAAAAATATAATGAATATAATTGCAAACATCATCTCTTCCGTAAATGGTACCTTAAACCAACTCAAAAATTATCTTTCAAGTAGTAAAGATGCTATAAAATGAATTTTTATCATTGTATGAATCTGACATTGACATGCTCAAAGAGTAGCTTTCAAATAGAAAAGAAGCTATTAAAAATATTGTCAATAAGACAATATGTCATATACTTATCTATGTTTGAGAACTCGGTTTCGATTTTGGTTTTGAGCCCTTCAAAAACATGGTTTCAACAAGTTTTTTTAGTTTCCCCAATTTCGTTTTAAGTTTCGGCTTCGGATTTTTTTTGTATATATTTGTCTATATATGAATTTATAACAATTGACTTTTACTAAAATGTTTACATATGCAATATGTTATCACTGTCTATTCATATAGAACCCAATTTATGATACAGAATTTGTTTTCTGCGAGTTTTGGATTAGATTTAAACAATCCTAATGATTTCAAAAGCTGTTTGTACACAAAAAAATTTAAAAAGTAATATATTAAAAGGTCAAGTGTTAACTGAAATTTGTTAAGAAAGAAATTTTCTTTATATGGGTTCAGGCATTTAAACCCAAACCAATACTTTATTGAAATGATCTTTGAGCTTAAGTTAACTGGGTTTCGGATTTGGAACCCCGAAACCCAATTAACTTAATCTCAAAGTTCAGGTCAAAATAGTATGAATTTGGTTTTAAAACTTCAAATATGTGATGACATTTCAAATCAATTAAAACCTAACTTAATTCATGCCCCCCCCCCCCCAAAAAAAAAAAAAAAAAAACTAAAGAAGCAGCAACTCTGCTCCTCAAAAAAAAACGATGACGACGATCAAAGCGACATGCTCTTCCAATGGTGGCAACAATGTCACAAGTACGCTCTCTCTCTTTCTTTATTTAAGTTCTTTTAGATGTATTTGATGATTTTTTTATTGGTCTTTTAAACGAATTTTTGAGTAATTGTGCTTGGATCGTTATCAATTTGTAGTTTTTATTGCCAATTTTGTTTTTGTTTTTCGTTTATTTATGGGTTTGTCAGTTGAAACCTAACAAAACTGAGAAACCCTTGCTGTTTCGTTCCAGCTGACATCAAAACCAAGTCGAAACGGCTGAAACCAACCAAAAGGATGCAGTAGAACGCTCAAACCTCGATATTTATAGCGCATGTGTAGCTAACATTTGAACATAAACCTAGCATTCTGTAAGGTAAAACTACTGAGGGGTGTGCATTTCCACACAAAATATGAATAGCAAGGACACATCAATATGATTGCCTACATCAACTCATCTAAAAAGAGCAATAATCAGACATCCGAACACACCGCAAACAGGTTTGATAAGTGGAACATACAAACAGGTAATACGTCAAAATCAGTGACTAAGAACCATTCAACTCACTAAAGGATTCAACTCACTAAAGGTTACCAGAATCTGAACATTCTGTAAGGTATGTTATTTAAAAATGACAGATTCAGAAAATGCAATCTGCAGCTGAATAGTAGGGGTTAAACAGTTGACCTGAACAACAGCTTTCTCCCCATCAACTTCCAGAACCTGTCCACGCCTTGTTGTGCCATCCCCAAGTCGTATGTTAACAATTTCTTGATACTTAGGCCCCTGAAATAAATTGCAAATGTAAGCAAATATAGCAGAACAAATAGCACATGGCAAAAAACTTAATAGCAACACTAAGCAACAATGATACCTTGACTTTCTCCAATATTACCAACGGTCCTGCAACTCCAGATACAGTTCTGTATTCTGCATCACAAGGGGGTAAAACCCGACTATTTGAGCAACATCCAAAATATCTTGATGGCTACTAAAGATGATTGCTTCAAAGAGCCAAGTGGTGCAACCCAACACATCAGTTGTCATGAAATTTGAAGCATCAAATGCAAAGACTACATAGTCTAAATTCCATTAAATAAGCTACAAATGTTTTATCCAGCTTCCTTCTCTGCTTTACTTTAGGAGGGACTTCTCAAATGATGGCCGGCAAATAATTTTGTACTTTATTTCAGATGCAAGCATCTGCCACCATCCTAAACTAACATGAATTATTTATAAAAATTAAATAAAGTATCACTTTATTCAAAAGAAATTATTAAAAGGAATCCCTTGTTAAGCATTCCAACAGCTATTGGCACACAGACCACTTACGATAGCACCTTACAGGTGGAATATCCTTTTTTTGGGGGGAGGCTAGTGGGGGCAATTTCAGTTACACCCTCTTGGAAAATCAAATTCACTTGTGCAACTTTGCTTACAAAGGAAATGTGCATCATGCATATTAATCACTGCCAATATAATGTAGAACAAAGCTGTGAGGTCAGTGGCATTAGCTATTGTCCTCAAAACTCTCACTTCCGTCGATCCTCCAAGTTACAACATTAGAACATTTTAATGCTAGATCCAATTCAAGATTATCAATACAGTGTGCTAATAATCTATAGTCTATACTACTATAAAAAGTAACAGTTCATTTTACCTCCTTTTGGCCACTTTTATCCAGTGTTCTAAAAATCGGCCTGGGCGGCCGCCTAGGCGGCGCCTAGGCGCTAGGCGGCCAGTAAACGCCCCGATTATGGCCTGGGCGGTCAATCTGGGCGGTTTTGGGATTAATCGGCCGCCTAAGCGTTCTGGGCGGTGTCTGGGCGCTCTGGGCGGTTCCTAGGCGGTTTCTGGGCGGTGTCTGGGCGTTTTTGGTAATTGGCTTAATTGCACAAGAGTATCTTTTAAATTTTATTTTGTTGCACACAAATACTCTAAAGTAGGTAAACTGGATTTGATTTAGTATGTATTAAATATTTGATGTATTTTAAATAATATATATATATTTATATTTTTATATAAACATAAATATATTATATAAAAATAAATAAACTAATTAAAAACTGCAAATCCGCCTAGGCCGATTAATCCCCGATTAATCCCCGATTAATGCTCTGGGCGCGAGGCGCTAGCAATCCGAACGCCTAGCGCCTAGCGTTTTTTACAACCTTGCTTTTATCACATTCTCTTTCTTTCCCTTAAAAAGTTCTCTTCTTTTTTAACCAAAAATTCACCAATCTTATCCATATTTAAATTTAAAAATATGTAATATTATCTAAAATTAATTTTTTCTCTCTCCTCCTGGCTTCTGGAAATCACTCCACTTTAATTTGATATCCATCTTAACTAAATTTAAAAACCATTGATGTTATCCATATATAAACTAAAACTAAATTTAAATCAAACAGTATTATCTCTAATTTTATTGACTTCAAATTTTAGACTTTCCATCTATATATTTCGATATGTTCTCATTAAGGTTTCAAAGATATATTTTGGTAAGATAAATTTCTTAGATATGATAAACAATTATTGATGAATATTTTTGTCTTTTCTCTTTTACAAGCATGCAATATTTAATTAGTATTTTAACTAGCATAACCTACTAATAATATATTTTAGAAAATAAGTCATCAAAATTTAATATTTACATAAATTTTTAAATTATTGGGAAACTTTAGATAAATATTTAGTCAATCGGATCTCATCATTTATATATTTTTGTAGATCACATGACCAAGTTTTAGGAAAAAAAATTAAAGATATACTTCACATTTCTATGTATTTACATTTATGCTTTTATAAAAATATGATTATATTCTGCAAATAACTTTTATGTACCGATTTTTTACTCGGCTGCATAGCAGGGCCAGGTATACTAGTAATAGTATTTTGCATATGCAAAATTCCATTCCCCTAGATGCCGCTCATCATTGAGTATTGATTGATACCCATATCCTTGTTTCCGAGAGAGTACCATTATGCAGCACAAGAATTATATATTCCGCTGTACAATACTCATATCCCCCACCTTTCAGTCCATAACATGTGTGTAGAGAAACATTAAAACAATTATCTCACTATGTTCATATTCTCATTCTTAAGAAGTGTGAGTTGCAAAGAATATTGGTCTCTCTATAGCCAACAAAAATCAGTGCATATCAGAGCTCATGTCCTACTCCCAAGCATAACTCTACCTATAATATGTTGTCAATCGACGAGAAGTATCAAGTATCAACTCATTTTTGGCAATACAATTTCAAAGGTGTCTGTTTCAAATTACGAAGATAAAATTGTACAGTTGCACGATATGGAAGTTATAAAGAAAGTAGGAAGATTCAAAAGTAGGCACTCAGCGATTGGCATCGGAATGCATGGTCATATAATAGATACTTCAATCACTGGGAGTTATAAAAGGAAGAATGCATGATCCTTACATGAGCATTGAAAAATCTGTCTCATTTGCATAGTGACATGTTATGACTAGACCGATTTCAAAATTAATTTTAAACAATCCCACTAAGCAAGAAAGAAGAAAGAAATGACATAATGCCCCCATCTTCTAGAGGTGCTGCAGACTTCAGTGCAAAACGGGAATTAGATGGGTTACATGCAAGTCAACATTATCATGATGGCATTTGCAATCTTTAGGATCCATTATTTAATAAATTAAGGTTGTGTGTATAGAAGACTGGATAGATTAGAAGCCAGTTTTCAATGTTCAGAGATCTCTTTCGAGACAATATAACAGATGGAGATAGAAACATTTGACTTAAAGAGTTCGGGTCCCAACTCCAACTAGATAGAAAAGGAAAAGAGGATAGTTGTAGAAACATACACTATGGCAACCTCTCACTGTCCAGATGAAATAATTAATGTTATGAGAGTGGCAGTGCAATTTACTAAGAAGTTTTGATATGAGTAAATATACAACTAAATAGAAATTTTCTGATGAAAGGAACGAGAAGGGGATATATGTGGATTTGTTTTTCTTTTCTTTTCTTCTTTCCTTTACTTTCCTTCTCTTTTTTAGTTCTTTCTTTTTTGGTCGCCACTTTTTGGGCCATGCAACCAAGCAAACCACCCAAATTTGTAGGGTTCAGTTCGATTTCTAATTTTATTCAGTTCAGTTTCAAAAATTCTATATTCAAAATATTGGATCTAACCGTAATAACCATAATTTTTTAACCCAATGGACTAGCCCATAATCACAACTTTTAAGATCCCAAAGGTATATTGGCTTGTATTAACAATAAAACTATGTTATGTTTTTTATGTAGATAATATTTTGAAAATAGGTTTTTCTTAAACCCCTCTGTGATCACCAGATTGGTGAAGCAAGTCATTTATCATTTAGATTTGCTTTTATTTATATTTTGTTCCCCTGCTATTTTGAATGTTTAGAATATATTTTGATCCCATAAGGAAATTTTTACCCAATGCATTAATATTTCAACCCAAAAAATTGCTTGTGCCAAACACCAAACATATTGAAACTGAACCGAACCGAACCATTTTTCACGATATGGTTTGTTTTGGCTTGAAACCTAATTTGATTAGGTTCGGCTCTTTTTGCAAACTGAAGCTCAACCCTAGTGTGTTGGGTTTTTTTGGTTGGGATTTGGGTCAGTACAGGGGTGAGTTTGTAAAATAAAATAAATCATTAGAATTGTATTATATGTTACATTCTTGTATAATTAAAAAAACTTTCTTGAGCAAATCATCTTCAATTTCACTTCATGGCACAGGCACACACAGAAGGCAATATATGGATAAGTTTGTGTGTGTATGTTTTTGATACCTGTAACAAATATAGGATAAATTTAAATGCTCGTCAATAGACAAACCAACATGAAACAACAGACTAATGACGTCAATAATATGATACCAACCAGTAGTCACGGATTGCTTAACTAAATTAAATTATAAAGGGTGAACATCATCATACATGTGGCTAACAACCAAGGCATCCCCTAGCTTTATTCTAGTCTTCATATCGACAGATCTATAAACGGTGGTTCAGGGTATTAACTTTATGGTTTACTTCGTTGAATCAGTATAAATAACAATACAGATTACTATGTTTCAAAAGGATACATACAACAGAATTTTTCCAACCAAAATATGCTAATTCCCTATGAAAAGAAAGCAAGAACAGAATTGACAGTACGCATCACTGATGTTGTTCTGACAATCATGAAATTACAGAAAATCACAGCCTATTCTGATCAAGGCTTTCTTTAACTGGTCTAGCTTTACAGCATTTGTTATCTATAAACTAAACTTGAGGAAACAGATTGAGGGTCATCAAGCATTAACAGACAATCTGAAGTTGGAATCAACGTACCCATGCCAATCTCCAATGTTCCCTCCTCCATATCGGTAATGTTCTGTGCCACGCCCATGTTCACCTAGAAACCTGAAGAAAAATAAATAAATAAAACATCAACTTCTATTCAACAGATGGTATTTACTGAACCTTGAATTCATTGGATTCTGAAACTCTATCGCTGATGTCACTGCATAATAAAGTTAACAACGGGGATGACTAAGTTTTTGCATTGAACCGACCATTGATATCATGTCAAATTTGAAACATTGAAAAGGATTGAAACTTCTTATAAGAACGAACGAACAATAAGTAAACAAAAAAACTAAGTTTTGGGGCTAACCCACCATTAAAACCATGTCTAATTAACGACACTGAAAAAGATTGAGACTTCTTATAATAAAACAAACAAACAGTCAAAAAAAAGGAAGATCTCATTCTCACATAAAATTAGATGGAAAAAAATTACTCAGCAATCTTCTCCACCCTCAGCTACGCTTTTCCAGAAAAAGCAAATATATCATCAGATGAAAAGAGATATTACCTTAAACCCTAACAATTCAGCCGAAATATTTATAGATCTTATGATCTAGAATTAAATCACATGCTTGGATCTTGAGATCCCAAAGTAGAGCAGTCTCAACCGCAGATAAAACGCTCTATACCCAACCTATCATGCAGTAGATCTATCGAAAACAAATCACGCTCAACGCAAGGGAAAAAAAGAGATGTTCGAACAAAATTTTGAAAAAAAAACCCTCGAATAATCAAGCTTTAGACAACATCGAACAAATTTAAAAAAACAGGAAAGAAACTGAGGTCGCGGCGGTGGAAATGACCTTGGGAGGGATCGATCGCGAGAGGGCGACAAGCAAGAGACAAGACAAGATCAGATCAGAGGAGGTGAGAAAAAAATTGAGAGAAACGCGATCTCCAATATTCGATCCCAATATAGTTTATTTATTATTCATTCAATCATCAAGTACCAAAATATAATGATAAGATGTGAACATTTTTAAATGAGAAATGCTACATGCACCTCATTATTTGAGGTGCATGTCATCTATCTTTGCCAAAAAAAAAAGCTAGTATTTCACATTTTACATCTAATCAAACTCATTATTTGCCAAAAAAAACTAATTTTTGCACTGATTCCTATCTGCACCTCAAAGAATGAGGTGCAGATAGCAATTCTCTTTTTAATTGAATCACATTAACGGGACAGAAAATGGGAGTGTATGATTTTTTGTTGGAACTGTTGTAAGATGACCCACATAAACAACGTGTTTCTCGATGGCCCGGCTGCCCATAAGGGCATATTCTTTTGTAAAAATGATGAAGTTGGAAAGTTGAGAATGTGTGGAATCTGAGGAGAGAGAAATTGTTGTGCAATGTGTTCTTTTGGTGGAAAGTGAGATTGGATTGTGGAGTTGGAAAGTTGAGGTGTGTCCCACTCCGTGTAGTGTGTTCTTTTAGTTAAAGAAAGTTGGAGATGGAAAGTTGGATTGTGGAGTGTAATGAACCTATGTAAGGTTACCCCCTAAATAAAATGAGTTCATTTTGGGTTATTTTTTGACGTTTGCAGTTCCAATGAAAAAAACCAATACAGCAATCCTCCGAGGCAATACCGGAATGAAACGGATATACAGATGCGAAATCTCCAATGACCCAAATCCCCTAAATTCATGTCCAACAGGAAAACCATAGACTACAAGCAGCACAGGCAAGGCATGCAAGAACTTCATAAACAAAACAAGTTGCGAAGGTCGCAAATCCCCCACGGTAATATCCATCTTAAAAACCTTAGTGGAGAAGCAATAACGGGAAGACAGACATGAATCAAAGCTACATAATCAGGATCAAGTGTACAAAATTCCAACCATCCGCAAAGCAGCTAAATCATAAAAACTGAAAACACCAGCGGCCCGATAGAAATGCCAATGATATACAAAAAGTGGTAGTTTATATAACAAAACTGAAACTGATATACCAGCATGCCATTGATATATAGAAATTGGAAGCAAGACATGCATGCAACATAAAGGAGAGAGAGAGATAAAGGCAGCGAAACTGAAATCAATACATTGTAGTTTTCCAAAATACAAAGCCATAAAAAACCGTAGTAATTATACAAAAAGTTCGCAACCCACATCAATCGAACTTGGTGTACAACATGAGTAACATAATAACAAGTACCACAAAGAGAGAACCCAAAACAAACTTAATTGATACAAGAACGGATATGATGTTATCCAGTTTATCCTTGTTTCTCTCAAAATGGCCTACCCCCGTCTTCAACCGCCCAACTATCTCCACCAACCTACTCTCAGAAAGCGAGCTCGAAGATCTTTCTGCTCTAGGCCCTCTTTCAGCAGCATCCATTAAATGATGGATAACATAAGTGGACCACTCACTGTGAGACGGGTCCTTCCATTCGAAGAACTTGCATCTGTTCATTGTAGAAGTACAACTCCAGAATCGTCCTGGGTTGCTCCTTGTCCATGAAGTCCGCCTGTGCACAAGCAAACCACAGTGGCAACGCCTGCAGTCAGTATCATCCGTCTCCAACTCATCATGTGGCGGATCCCGTGGTCGGGACCGACTAGAACCGCTCGATCTGTAACTCATATGTATCTAGACAAGCAAACAAAGAAACACAATTAAAGAATAATTATTTTGAAAGACAAGAAATGTAAATGGAGAAAATTTGGTTTAAAATGCGTACCTACGTAGAGATATCAAAACCCGTATGGTGACATCAGATAGCAAAAATAAGCAGTCACAAAAAAGGCAATATACGGAAGCATAGAAAATGCAAACACCCAATAGTATAATAAAAACAGCATTTTGGTCAATAAATAGCCCTCAGAAAAAGATGATTTATCATTTTCCAAACGTGGTTGCTGGCAGTTGCTCCCGCATAACCTACCCAAGTTAACATGATATAAAATAATGTCGCAATGGAACACAACTAGAACCCATTCCAGATAAAAAGTAAGACCACATTCCTGAATGACAGAGCTAAGCCGGATGCAAATAACGAATGGCAGGAGATTGCATTCGGATTTTCCCCAATGTGTTTGCAAAATTGA
The DNA here is from genome assembly GCA_030789695.1 of Scilla litardierei. Lineage (NCBI taxonomy): Eukaryota > Viridiplantae > Streptophyta > Magnoliopsida > Asparagales > Asparagaceae > Scilla > Scilla litardierei. The sequence goes on along the minus strand of CM061138.1, from coordinate 151,959,072 downwards.
AGTATTCCTAGTATCTAAAATGGAAGAATGTAGCCAAGAAAGCAAGTAGTAACAAATAAGAGAATCAAATGCATTAGGTATCACAGATACACAGTGGACTAGAATGGAATGGAATTCCAAATGCAATAGGTATCAAAGTAAGAGTTGAAGTAAATAGTAGGACTGTCCTATGTTAGGAAATCATGCAACTTGGGGAATACATGAACCCTCAAGCCAGCCTTCCACGTAATGGGTAATATAAAGGAACCATGAACTCAATTAAATTTTTTCATTATTGGGCTGTGACATACTCAAAGAAAACCATATAAAATAAAAGGCCACGAAGAAAAACATGTTGCAGATGTCGTAATAGTTTGCAAGCAAGGGAAATTCTGTGAACATGTATACAGCATAGGGCAACATGTATTCATCATATGACTATTGCCACCATGTATCTGGGAACATATAAATCTTGTGATCTGATAGCACACAGTCCAGAGAAACACATCATGTATGGTAGCATGTAATGCTCCAGCCAAAATAATCCAAACACATTGAACTGAAATGGAGATGCAGCATATAGACTAGGCAAACATAGCATGTCACATAGCAACATGTATTACTCAAACTGCCAGGACAAGCACACAAAATTCCAGTGTTTTAATAAGCTAAAACTGTGAACATGTATGAAATGTATGAAACAAATACTGTGATAAGCTGCATAGGACCATGGCCTTAGAAGAAGTAAATTTTTTTCATGAACATTTAACACAGATTGAGAGATCAATGATCAGCACCTGCATGTTTACCCTCAACTTCAATCACAAGAGAGAGCAGCAGATCTTTTTTGAAGGAAGAAGATAGGATTGAAGCCAGGATGCAATGAGATCTATCCACCCACAAAAAAGCTAGTGAATCATTATTGATCACTTGCAAGCATGTGCAGCCAGACTTTTTAGTTTTGGAACAGACAGTCCAGCTTGGCCGGTGCTCCCTTTTAAAACTCCCAGGCCCAGCACTTAGGAATACAATGTTTCAGTACATAAAATTGGGTTTCCTTTAAATTGGATGTCTCACACATAAAATTGGGTTTCCTTGAATACTAAAAAATGAAAGTCTCACACAACAAAATATAATCAAATCTCATCCTGGATGTATAACAGTATGACACATTATGACATATTATCCAGCCTGTATAACATTATGACAAAATATAATCAAATTTGATTAAAACCCCCAAATATCCCAGACCCAGGGGTTTGTGTATCACTACTCTTAACTGAGTATCAAAGTATATTGATTCAAATACACAAACTGAAAGATGGGGGGTCAAAGCATAGAAGCATCATGGTTCTATATGGTGATAAGCTGCAAATAAAAAAATGGCAATAAGCTAGAAAAAGTAATACAGCAAATTCCTCCATGCAAGTTAGGAAACATGGTATATTGGATGGGTGATGCCAACGTAATGCATGGAAAGACATGCACAAAACTGATACATACTGCAAGGTCACATATATATTGGATGCATAGTTTAGCAAATTGGATCTCATAGGTTTGCAAGAACATTTATGCAAGATCATATATATTGCCCTCAGGAAACTTGGTATTATTCAAAATCCCAAATAGGTTGCTGGTAGATGGAAATATGTAAGCACATCATTTAAAATTGAGTAACAAATTTAGTATACAAGGATCAAAAATACCCCAAATCATATCAAAAGCCTATCCACATTATATGGGTATTTATTTCTGTGGAATTCACTCACATTGGTGAAGACATAAACCATCAAGCCAACCTTCCAATTAATTGGGATTATACATATAAAATGGATTCTTTTTCAAGGCTTCATCATTGGGCTTGGGGATTAAAAAAGACAGGAGAAGCAAAGAAATAACATAGAAACTCCACATATAGAGGATTAACTGGAATTAGGTAACTGGAATTAGGTAACAGATCCCAAAGGATTAACTGGAATTAGGTAACAAACTCCACATATAGCCAACCTTCATCATTGAGCTAATAACAGGACTAGCTAAGCCAAAGGATATATGTCCTCATTTCATATGGGAGAGTGAGAGATAGAATCAACATGATGCAATATTGACATGAGATGTTCAAAAAATTAAGCAACTGCCAAATGTCAGAAATGAAATCCCAACCCATATCCAAAGTTCAGCAGCAAAGTTCATCATTTCATATTGCATTATCCAAATATAAGAGTATTAACTGGAATTTTGAAAAAGATCCCAAAGTGGTATAACTGTTTGTATCAGCCCTAGCTAAGCCATAGGCTATAATAACTGCAGAAGGAGCATATGTAAAGTTGGAGCAACATGTAGGAAGTGTGGTGAAGCTGGAGCAAATCAACATGTATCAGCCAGAACCCATATCCATACAACTGCCAAATTTCAAGTGTGGTGAAGCTGGAAGTGTGGTGAAGCTGGAGCAAGAGCAACAAAGAGCAAGAGCATCATGTATTACTGTTAACTACTAATAATGTGACCATGTCATACTGGGAACATGTATGACTCAAAGAGCAACATGTATTACTCAAACTGCCAGGAGACAACATTTAGACCCCAACACAACACATCCAGCAAATGCATGGGTCTGTGAAATCAATCAGATTGCAGGCAGTTCTTCCATCTCAAACTCAAATATTGCATACTAAAATATTGCAAAGACTGGAATATATGTATATCTATATAGCCCTCAGTAAATTCAATTATTTTCATTTACCCAAGTAGGTTGCAGGCAGTTCTTCCATCAATAGCTTTGAAATCAATCAGATAGGGGTTGATAGGAAGCATCAAGCCTACCTTCCACGACAATGAGTAGATTAAAAAATTAAATCACCACCCTGTATCCATCATAGGGCAATAGCAAACAAACCCAGTAGAAGCAGAAAATGCCATAGAAAAATTCTGCATATACTGGGAACTGATAGTACTTAAAGAGCAACAAAGAGCTCAGGAAATTCAATATGGCCCTCAGATGTTGCAAAGACTCAAATTCAACATTCAAACCACTGAAATGCCATACAAAATTAACATGTATCAAAAATCCAGTAATACTGGGTAAGAACAGACCCAAAGCAGCAAGTATCAAAAATCCCAACCCATATCCAAATATTCAGTAAGAACAGACCCAAATCAGCATGTATGAAAAATAACATGTATCAAAAATCCAGTAATACTGGGTAAGAACAGACCTCAAGCAGCATGGATCAAAAATCCAAACCCAAATCAAAATATTCAGTAAGAACAGACCCAAATCAGCATGTATCACAAATCTAAAATCCAGACTGAGGTGAAGCTGGAGCACAATGTAATACTGGGTAATGATAGTACTCAAAGACTAAAAACAACAACACTCCTTCTCATGTTCAGTACACATAATTATACAACACTAATGATACATATCACTAATGATACAGTACACAACAACACTCCTTCTCACTTCCCTCCACATCTTCCTACCACATCAACAACACTCCATCTCCTACACCCCTCTGCAGGGAACATCAATCCAAGTCCAATGGTTCATCATCGCCATCATCACCTACACCTTCTTCCTCTCTAGCCCTTTGTATCATATCAATTTTATGCTTCAATGTTCTCCTTCGTGACTCATCAGGCTTAGCCACAAACTTGTGTCCTTCACGCTCATTTTCTTCAAGATAATCATACACTACATCCAACAACATTGTTGGATACTCGGTGTATGCATACAACGTAACGGCTAGCTCTTTTGTCCAATGGGCATGGGGGTAGAAATTGCCGTGGCAACCTTCTCTACTGTCTCAACCAGCCTATCCATCCTATCCTGGACTTCATTTGTCCCCCGTCGATGAGTTTTCTTCCTCCCCACAGAGGGATGGGTAGCAATGCTAGGCCCGGCCTGAAAATTCCCCATCGATCCTGCCAGTGGGATGGCATGGGGAATATCAGCTTGCGGGGTACGTGCCTGACTTGAATCTTCCCCATCGACAACATCTGATAGGGGTCAAATGGATGGAATGTGGACTTGCGAAAAATCCCCTTGGCCTCATCATCTCCTATGACGATATACAAATCATCAAGCTAAGGCAACAGTTGATTAACATATGGTTTCAACCTAGGGTTAGCCTGCACGAAAATTGCCCTATATTTTAGGACGTATATAGTCACAAATGTGATCAATATTTTCATGTGCCCTTAAAAGTTAAAGTGAATACCTTGGCCCATGGTCCATAAACTTCTTCATCCAACACTATCATCTGCTTAATTGGACACCATCAAGCCCCACTTATCTGGAGGCACGTTGACACATCGGTCATGCGCTGGTGCAACCCTTTCATATGATTTCTGAATTGGAGCTTGTGTATGAAGTGCCAAAAACAGCATTTATGTGGGCAGCTGCTTGATTAAAGGCAGTAGGTTTGAATGTCTTATTAGCCTTATTGCCTTGCCTTGCCTGGTCAGCAAGGAAAGGAATGAGGGACATGTCATGTTCCAACTGCCAAATTTGGTTTTTAGGCCCCTTGGCAGTTTGCAGCTTAGTCCTTTTGCTAGGACTATAAACCGAACCTTCCCCTCATCACCCCGTCGTCCCGAATTTCTCGACGACCCACTTCCCCCCCGTATGGTCATTACCACTTTGTGACCCAGTCTTGTGGAATGCACTTTGTGGTGATGGGCTAATAAATGGATTGAGCCCCCCTGGAGCAGTTGCATATAGCCTGGAGTTGGTTGCAAGTGCATTGGCATCCCATACGGTTAGAATTGTTGAAAAGGCATGCCAGGCACTCCACCTTGGAAGGGAGTCGAAGGATAAGGCAACTCACTGATCCTAAGGGGCATCGGCCGCCCAAGCAATGGATCATTCCCATGGCCTTCAGCAAACCACGTGTTCCCATAATCCTGGTCATATAAGGGGGGCATATGCTCACTATCCTGTCCGGACTGCGAAGAAGACCCTGTCATGCCTACAACATGAAAGAGTTAAAAGTGCAATTGCAAATTTGTGTCATCATATAGTGACTAACATTTATTGCATCAATATCAAATACCATTATATCAAAAGTTGTGTAAATCAAACATGATACATATGACATAATCCAAGTACAATCAACCAAGTTGTACTAAATATTAAAATTCATAAGGAATCCGCATGCATCCACACATAACAAAATTAAAAGCTTCCATCACATGCCATGTTCAACTGTGCTACCATTGTTATGTATGTTACAATAGTCGACCCACATGTCCCATGCGATTTGATCCCTTCGCAGTTTCCATTGGTCCCTTTGTTGGGTTTGTTCCCATATGGGCAACTGTTGCGAAAGATCCATACTCTCGTATTCATGATCATTGATAGCATCACCGTCATTCTCAACCACATCCACATCCTCATTTAGCTGGGGGTCATGTGGATCAGCTACTTGGATATAATTATGCAATATAGTGCAAACTAGGACTGTATCGACCTGACTTGGGAATGGATAGTGGGGCTTTGCCGTCAATATCTTAAACTTGTCCTTAAGTATTCCAAAGGTCGACGCTATCTTTGTTCGTAATGAAGAATGACTGTGGTTGAATAACTCTTTGCGATTTCTAGGAACACGGTCAGTATGGTCCTTCAGGTGGTATCGAAAGCCCCTGTAGGGCGATATGAACCCTGGCAAGGTAGTATATCCAGCATCGCATATTTAATATTTACCTACATACAGAAACATATTTTCAGTATATACTCCTTAGAATCCATAAATTCTAATTTGTATTATTTAGTTAACATTGTGCATATTACCTTCATACACTCGAAGACCGTATGGGGGGTAAAGACAACGCATCTTTAAGGACAGTAAAATCATTTGCCGATCCTTCCCACCCTGCCATTACCTATGTGAATCTTTTATTTGGCGTTACAGCTGCGAGGACATTTTGCGTCACCCCTTTACGGCCTCTAAATCGGGCAACTAGATTGGTTGGTAACATGGCATCGATATGTGTCCCATCAATGAGACCAATGCAATCCTACAAGACCAACCAACGGTGAAAATAATAAATACACATTCAATCAATATTTCTAATATGGGGTTACTACTGAAGGATACACGCTTACCTTGAAATATGGATACCAACTAGGATTATTGATAATCGCAGGCACCGTCTCATTAGGAGCATGCTTCATGAACGTATCATGCAAGTTGCCAACTACCTGCATTACTATGTTAAAGTACCTGCTAATTGTTGAACCGGACCGGATAAAGTCAACTTGCATTACTCTGTTCTTTGACTTGTGCCCGAAAGAACATGGCCAGCTGCTCCTCTACTGACACATAAATAGTGTCGTTGAGAAGTCCCCTTTGTCTCATTATATTTGCCAGATTTATGAATGCATTGTTGAGTATTGGACTTCTCCCTACTTGGTGTTAATGATGAGCAAACATAAATACTTGTGACTAATCCCCTATTTTGCAGTTAATCCATTGTCTAAGCTTACTATGAAGATCAACTAGCAATGGATGACTCACAAACGTGATTGAAGGCAAATGATATAAATTGGATGATAGTAGATTGATGATTGAAGCTCCGTAAAGACTTCAAGCTCATACGATGGAAAGAAGAGATTATTCGTCAATGTAATTTTTCTTTTATCTCTTCTAGTATGTAGCTTAGAAGTAGAACTATGATGGAGCACTCACACACATCTACTTTCGGTCATAGGACACCTCTAGACCTTTGTCCTTTGATCTCAATTCAATTATCTTTTGATTGTGCTAGGATTGTTTATAACAGCCAACTGCTTACCAGTTTACAGTCACCTGCCTCAAAAACAGTCGACTGTGTTTTGTTCTACAGTCGCCTGTTATGCACAAACTATTACAATGCAGTTTTTGGGTCCTCTCTGATTATCTCGCACAGGCCACTGTTGAATGTTTATCAGGTGCCTGTCTTAGCGACAGTCGACTGTGAATGGTTCATCAGTCGCCTGTCTCTCCTTGCCCAAACTCTGTTTGATCCGATTTTTACGGCCAGTCGACTTATGCTGTATATACAGTCGACTGTATATTAGATCAGTCGACTGTCTATGCTGCAACAGTCGCCTGTCTGTAAGTCTAATCTTTGACTTAGCTCTCTGGAAATTTCTCCTGTCTGTGACAGTCGTCTGTTTAAAGTTATACAGTCGCCTGTTCTGATTAACAGTCGACTGTGTTCCTTGCATCAGTCGTCTGTCCTGTATCTTGTGAGATTTCCAGTATTTCATCTAACTTACTCTTCTCTCGGTCAGTCGCCTGTCGAAGAATGTACAGTCGCTTGTTGATTTTACAGACGACTGTCTTGGCTTCATCAGTCGACTGTCCACGTGGTAAGTTACCGTTATGAATTCTCACCTACCCTTGCTGACTGTGCAACAGTCGACTGTGGTCTGTTCAACAGTCGACTGTCGCGAGTTCAGATTATATCCGTTGAGATTTTTCTCACGGATTTCGATTGGGTTTTTGCCTAAACTGTTTTGTGGATTTGAGAAAGCTATAAATAGAGCTTCTACTGTTTCATTGGAAGGTTACTCATTCATTGCAAAATCCTTCAAGCTTTCATTTCCAAAGATCAAAGCTTTCAAATCCAAAGCCCTAAGTATTTCCAAATCTGATTCTCTTGCTCTCCAACCTAGAACCAAAGATTGATCCTCTAGGCATTTGGTGCAGTCAAGAGAAAGGGCTTTCCTCCTCTCTTCCAAGAGAGTTCATCAACACACATCACACTTCTCCTTCAAGTTCTACTTCAAGGCATATGTGATTGTAAGTGTTGCTTTCAGATTTCATAACTTCATTATTTGAATTGTGCTCTCGGTTGTGAGAGTGGTTTTTGCTTGCTCCCTGGTTGTGGGAGTCAAGGACATCGATTGTGTTCGATTGCACTTGTAGGGTTGCTACAAGTGGGTTTTTAAGGGAACCTCAAGTTAGGGTTCTAACTTGAGTATCCGGTGGTATCCGGGTGGTAGGGACGTAGGATTACCGGGAACAAGTCGGGAGTTGACTTGGGTAATCCGAACCCTTGAAACATAACTGTGTTTGCGTGTGTTTCTCTTTGGGTTGTTTTCTATTCCGCACTATTTGTTGGATTGCATTTTATTTGGCGTAAATTCCTATTAAATTTGCATAAACACTATTCAACCCCCATTCTAGTATTTTCCCCATAGACAGGATCCTTACAATTGGTATCAGAGCGCAAGGTTTTATCTATGGCATCCAACAACAACGTTCCTCTGCCGCCTATGTACAACAATCACGACCGTGATGGAGCGTCCACACTTTTCGAAGGTCAATCTACGGTACGTCCTCCACGTTTCAATGGTACTAACTTTGGTTATTGGAAGTGTAGGATGGAGACATTCCTTAGGAGTGCTTCTCTTTGGAGAACTCTCCACAAGGAGTATGTTGAGCCCTCCGAAGATGATTTCGAGAAATGGACGACTTCCGAAAAGTCCGCCGAAGTCAACAACGCTAAAGCAATGAATGCTCTTCATTGTGCGTTGTACCGGAATGAGTTCAACAAGATATGCACATGTAAGAGTGCATATCAAATTTGGAACCATCTCATCGTTACCCACGAGGGAACGAATAAGGTAAAGCTTTCAAAGTTATATGTTGCCGTGCAAAACTTCGACTTGTTCCACATGCAGGAAAATGAGAGCATTGCGTCAATGTACGAACGCTTTACCGACATCACAAATGAATTGGAAGCCCTTGGCCAAATCTACACCGAACCTGAAAAGGTAAGGAAGATTATCATGGGGATGACCTCCAAATGGGAAAGACGAGCAATCGCCATTGAAGAGGTCAATGACTTGAAGAACTACACCGTGGTGAATCTCATTGGGACTCTTATGTCTTACGAAGTAAGACGAGATAACCGATTGAAGATTCGAGCTATGATGAATCCCTCGGAGGCCAAGAAGAAAGCTTTGGCGTTCAACGCCAATTCGTCATCCTCCGAAAGTGATGAATCCGAGAACGAAATGGATTTGGGTGAAATGGCCCAAATAGCGAAGAAGTTCCAATGCTTCTTCCGCAAAGGTAAATTTCCCTCCAACAAACGTTTTGAATCTACTAATGCTACTTCCTCTCTTTGTTATAAGTGTAATAAGCCAGGGCACATCAAGAGGGATTGCCCAATGCTAAACAACAAAGAAAAGTGGAAGGCACCAAAGTACCACAAGTCCAACAAGAACAAGAAAGACAAGAAGAAAGGACTCGTCGGTACCTTTGATGACTCAAGTGATGACTCATCAAGCGATTCCGATGATGAGAAGGGTGAGAGCGCCCACATGTGCTTCATGGCACTTGAAGACCCACTCTCGGATGAGAGTGATTCCGATACGGATAACACCGAGGTAACAATGGATGAACTTCACATAGCTAATGAAGAACTATTTGCTAAATACCAATCTTTAATGCTTAGATATTCTAGCTTAAAGAAATCAAAAGTTAGCAAGTCATCCATTCCATGCATTATCAACAATGACACCATTGTTGATACTTTAACCCTTGAGAAAGCAAACTTAGCTTCTCAAAATGTCACATTGAGAAATGAGGTGAATTCCCTCAAATCTCAACTAGATCAAACACATCCCATGGATAATAGTGATCTAGTTACACGCCACACGCAATTGGGATTAGAGAATGATTCTCTTAAAACCCAAGTGCACGAGCTCAAAGCACGGGTGTCCACCTTGGATACCAACATTTCTTCTTTAAAGGAGAAATATGAGCTCATGTCCTCCCGTATTGTGAGATTCAATAAGGGACAAGGACAATTGGATGATTTGCTTGCAAATCAATTTCCGGCCACACATCTTGTTGGCCTTGGATTTGTTAAAGCAAATGCATCTAATGATCGCACCTCCTATAGTGGTGTCACTATAGATTTTGTGAGGCCTTCCTCCGGTGCATCCACAAGTGGTGTCAAAGACACTATAGGTAGTAATCCTACCAAGATGTCACCACATCACTTTCTCTTCCTTTTGGCAAGAAACCCACTAAGGGTGGAAACCAAAAGCAAGGTCATGCTTATATGTAAACTAATACTCATCCACGTAGGAAACATCCTACTTCACAAGTGGATAATCATGACATATTTTATGCTCCGCACCCACGGACACGTACACAACCACACATGAGAAATACTCATGTACGTACTCCCACACACCCATATGCTCATACGCATCATTCTTTCATATATGCTAATTCTCCACATATCATGCATGATCAATGTCCTTCATATAATATGCATGCTCCCAAGAATTCTTATCATTCAAGAATGTATAATGCATATCCTCCACCTCATATATATGCTAGAAATCATGTTCCTAAGAAGCATGCACCACATAGAAATCCAACTCATATGCATGCAACTAGGAATAGGACTCCCAAGATGTACACTATTTGGGGTCCTAAGAACACTAGTCTAAATGTTTGGAATGCTTATGTTGATTCCTACTTTCATGATGTAATTAGAAATAGTAACTATGTTGGGAAGCGGAAGTCCACTTGAACTTGGCTTCCAAAGGGCTAATCCCCTTGGACCCAACAAACATTGGGTACCATAAGCTTATGGTATATTATATAGGTACCCAAGAGAAAGAAGAAGAGCAATAAATGCCTTATTAGCTCTAAAGGGAAAGGATGGATTCTTGATAGCGGTTGCTCCAAACACATGACGGGAGATCCCTCATTGCTCTCCGAAGTGATTAGCATCAAAGATGGTGCAACGGTCACTTTTGGAGGTAATCAAAAGGGAACCATCATTGGAGTAGGTATCGTTGGAATCTTTCCAAACCCCTAATTACTAATGTTTATCTTGTTAGTGGTTTGTGTCACAACCTCATTTCCATAAGTCAACTTTGTGACAAAGGTTACAAGGTTAACTTCGGAGAAGGATTGTGTACTATTGTTGATTGTGATTCAAATGTTTTATTTTTCGGTATTAGGCGCAAAAATATTTATTATTTAAGCTTGCCTAAAACCGTAGAACATTGCTTAGTTTCTAACACAAGTGAACAACTATTATGGCATCACCGTTTTGGTCATGTTCACTTCAAGCACTTATATAAGTTAGCTAAGCATGATCTAGTCAAAGGTTTTCCTAAGATTTTTTTTAATAAGAAAATTTTTTGTGATTCATGTCAAAGAGGTAAACTAAGTAAATCTTCATTTAAGCTTAAAGAAGGGACTACTTCTAAGAGGCCCCTAGAACTTCTTCATCTAGATTTGTTTGGGCCAACTAGAACCGCTTCTTTAGGTAATGCTCATTATGGACTAGTTGTCGTTGACGACTTTTCTAGATTTACTTGGGTTTCATTCTTAACTAATAAGAATGAAGATCATGAAAAGTTTACCAAATTTGCAAAGAAGATTCAGAATCTTTTAGGATCCACCATTATCACTATTCGTAGTGATCATGGAGGAGAATTTGAGAATGAGTCTTTTACTAAGTTTTGTGATGACTCCGGGATAACTCATAACTTTTCTTTTCCTCGTGCACCACCACAAAATGGTATTGTAGAAAGAAATAATAGGACTCTTATTGAGTGTGCTCGCACTATGCTCCATGATAGTCATTTAGGACTACAATTTTGGGCAGAAGCGGTGCACACGACATGTTATGTGCTCAATAGAATCCTAGTGAGACCCCGAACAAACAAAACTTGTTTTGAGTTGTTTTATGATAAAAAGCCTCAAGTGAAATATTTTTGTGTCTTTGGTTCAAAATTTTTTATAAAGAACACCTTTGGTAATTTAGACAAACTTGAGCCAAGATCCGATGAAGGAATTTTTGTTGGATATTCCACACGTAGCAAAGCCTACCGGATATACACCAAAACTTCTTCAACGATTGAGGAATCACTTCACGTATCTTTTTATGAAGATTTTGATTTTCCTCATGTTGATGATGATAATGCAGATATTCTTTGTGATTCTCTTAATAATGTTAAGATTAATGATAATATTGTTGAAACTAACACTTCTAACGAAGTTGTTGAAGTTTTTCCTAGTGATCCAGGTTTACCCAAAGCTTATCCAACCGTTCGCAACCATCCCCATAACCAAATCATTGGAGATATTGGTGTGGGTGTTCGAACGAGATCAAGAATTGAAGAATTCTCCCATTGCGCATTCGTCTCTACCATTGAGCCAAAGAACATTCAAGAAGCTTGTGAGGATAGTTCTTGGATAGTGGCAATGGAAGAAGAACTAGCGCAATTCGAGAGAAATGAAGTTTGGGAACTTGTACCTCTTCCAAGTGGTCTCCAAGCTATTGGGACCAAATGGATCTTCAAGAACAAGACGGTATTAAAAGTGCCCACGTAGCTAGATACTTGTGACTAATCCCCTATTTTTGAGTATGAATGCATTGTTGAGTATTGGACTTCTCCCTACTTGGTGTTAATGATGAGCAAACATAAATACTTGTGACTAATCCCCTATTTTGCAGTTAATCCATTGTCTAAGCTTACTATGAAGATCAACTAGCAATGGACGACTCACAAACGTGATTGAAGGCAAATGATATAAATTGGATGATAGTAGATTGATGATTGAAGCTCCGTAAAGACTTCAAGCTCTTACGATGGAAAGAAGAGATTATTCGTCAATGTAATTTTTCTTTTATCTCTTCTAGTATGTAGCTTAGAAGTAGAACTATGATGGAGCACTCACACACATCTACTTTCGGTCATAGGACACCTCTAGACCTTTGTCCTTTGATCTCAATTCAATTCTCTTTTGATTGTGCTAGGATTGTTTATAACAGCCGACTGCTTACCAGTTTACAGTCACCTGCCTAAAAAATAGTCGACTGTGTTTTGTTCTACAGTCGCCTGTTATGCACAGACTATTACAATGCAGTTTTTGGGTCCTCTCTGATTATCTCGATCAGGCCACTGTTGAATGTTTATCAGGTGCCTGTCTTAGCGACAGTCGACTATGAATGGTTCATCAGTCGCCTGTCTCTCCTTGCCCAAACTCTGTTTGATCCGATTTTTACGGCCAGTCGACTTATGCTGTATATACAGTCGACTGTATATTAGATCAGTTGACTGTCTATGCTGCAACAGTCGCCTGTCTGTAAGTCTAATCTTTGACTTAGCTCTCTGGAAATTTCTCCTGTCTGTGACAGTCGTCTGTTTAAAGTTATACAGTCGCCTGTTCTGATTAACAGTCGACTGTGTTCCTTGCATCAGTCGTCTGTCCTGTATCTTGTGAGATTTCCAGTATTTCATCTAACTTACTCTTCTCTCGGTCAGTCGCCTGTCGAAGAATGTACAGTCGCTTGTTGATTTTACAGACGACTGTCTTGGCTTCATCAGTCGACTGTCCACGTGGTAAGTTACCGTTATGAATTCTCACCTACCCTTGCTGACTGTGCAACAGTCGACTGTGGTCTGTTCAACAGTCGACTGTCGCGAGTTCAGATTATATCCGTTGAGATTTTTCTCACGGATTTCGATTGGGTTTTTGCCTAAACTGTTTTGTGGATTTGAGAAAGCTATAAATAGAGCTTCTACTGTTTCATTGGAAGGTTACTCATTCATTGCAAAATCCTTCAAGCTTTCATTTCCAAAGATCAAAGCTTTCAAATCCAAAGCCCTAAGTATTTCCAAATCTGATTCTCTTGCTCTCCAACCTAGAACCAAAGATTGATCCTCTAGGCATTTGGTGCAGTCAAGAGAAAGGGCTTTCCTCCTCTCTTCCAAGAGAGTTCATCAACACACATCACACTTCTCCTTCAAGTTCTACTTCAAGGCATATGTGATTGTAAGTGTTGCTTTCAGATTTCATAACTTCATTATTTGAATTGTGCTCTCGGTTGTGAGAGTGGTTTTTGCTTGCTCCTTGGTTGTGGGAGTCAAGGACATCGATTGTATTCGATTGCACTTGTAGGGTTGCTACAAGTGGGTTTTTAAGGGAACCTCAAGTTAGGGTTCTAACTTGAGTATCCGGTGGTATTCGGGTGGTAGGGACGTAGGATTACCGGGAACAAGTCGGGAGTTGACTTGGGTAATCCGAACCCTTGAAACATAACTGCGTTTGCGTGTGTTTCTCTTTGGGTTGTTTTCTATTCCGCATTATTTGTTGGATTGCATTTTATTTGGCGTAAATTCCTATTAAATTTGCATAAACACTATTCAACCCCCCTTCTAGTGTTTTCCCCATAGACAAGATCTTTACATGCATGGCTCCGCATTCTTAAGTAGTGTAAACAACTACTTTCACTCCCATCAAGAATTCTCTTCATGAGGGAGTTTTAATGATGCTAACGCAATTCGGATAGCTCTTTAGGTAAGCGGTTTGACCTGCCCTCATTGTATAGTACGAGGTTTACGAAGACTAAAACGATCGTCAACGCGGCCGCTTCACATGTTGCACAGCCCAAATGTTCTCCATCGTGATCCATCTAAACCGTATTTGTAACAAACATAATACCATGCATAAGGTGATAAATACTTCTGAAATTATATAAATATTGAGGCATTTAAAATTGATAACAAGCTATCTCATTTGATATATGGCACTACGTACTCAAACATCTCCCGATCCAAGTATATAATATTATGACCCGTAAAAAATATTAAAAGGTATAACAACATAAAAATGGTTGCGTCTTCCAACTCAACTCCAATTACACTGATGAAATATATAAAAATAGCCCTCAGGTAATAATTTTATCATTTTCCATATTGTTGGCACGACGGTTGCTCCTTCATCAACACATTTACTTATAAGAATTACTTTTTAATTCTTCCCCATCCTATAAACCAAATGGTTGAAACATCAATGTGCTTACTGAAAACGATTTTCAAATCTTACACCATCAATCTTATATCCTCGTATGCATAATCTCAATGATCATCAATATGTTGACTGAAGGAACCTTCCAGCCTGCCTATATTCTACAAATACGGAAATCATATGTCCTGCAATTATTACGTGTCATCATTGGGCTTAAAAAGGAAACATTTTATCATTCATTTCAAATGTTTGGAACATTCCGCATATAAGAAAATAACATTTCATTGCATGATAAAGCAATGCCATGCATGATTCCGCATCATATTGCCCTCAGGATAACCCGACATCATATTAACATTGTTGGTTTCTTGAATACTATCAAGCATACCTTAACAATGAACCCTCATTTTCCTTCTGTATTTAGCATCACTAGGCAATATTATTTCTGTATCCGACTGACTCTAAAGGTTTCAGCTTGCATGAAATGGAGTTTAGTGCTAAAGCTTGCAATGAAAATATTATCAGCTGTTAAACCGCATTTTTCAGCCCACTATTGTCAAAAACAAACACCCAGCATCACAAATTTTGAAATTTCAGCGAAGAAATTTTGCCCTTTCAACTTGATGCTACTTGTTTATGCTCCATCACCCGCACACCATAGATAAATAATATCAGAAATTATACCTCCCAGAAGATGGTTGTAGAAATTTTTCAGTTTTAAACTCCATTGCCAACACGAAGCTGCTGTGGGCTCTCCCGACAATCTGCGTTACAGTGGATCAAATTCGACAACCCACAATGGCTCCAGCAACCGTACGCATCATGGAGGAGAAAGAAAGGTAGGATTTTTCGCAAATAGGTCACACGATTTGCCAAAATATTACACAATAAACACGAAAAACCCAATATTTACCTAAATATCAGCTCCAAACCCCCTATCCAAGCTCGGATCTTCCCCTTCAAGCTGCCTTGGGCACTCTCAAAGCTCCCTCAGACGGGGATCTCTTCGGCAACCCAAAAAAATCCAAAGCTTGCAGATGTAGGGACAGAGCAGCTGCAATTTTTTAGGGTTTTCGGAAGAAGCAAATGCAGCAGCGAAGGACGAAGATGGAGCAAAGGCAGCAGCGGGGCCAGGAGAGAGAGGTGATCACAAACGAGAGGGCCACACATGAGACAGATTCTCATGTAATCGCCGGAAAATGTGAAAGAAATAAAGAGGGCATCGGATTCTCTCTGACACCCTCCATCGCGGATGCAAGCCCCCTTTTTCCCAGCGAAGCAAAAGAACACACGCAACGAAAGTTGCTCAGGAATCCCAGTCTACAGTAATGAATAGGGCAAAAAGTGGGATTTTCGTCCACATTTGGACAAAAGGACAGGCCCTAAAGCAAGAGTGTTACTGGCCCGAAATTGGCCCACGTACTGTGTGTGATTCGTTAGTTTTAGCCTCATAGGCGTTTACTTTCGGACGAATTTTCAAAAAAAACCTAATTATAAATAATTACAAAAAATCAACCAATTTTAAAAAAATTTATCTAAACCAACCAACTTCGTGCGACGTCGGCATTCGAGAGGAAACTAGCGACTACATGGCGATTGGAAAAACGGCCATGGTTGAGAACCTGGCAATTTTGGATTGGCTCCGCAGTTTTCAAATTGTCGCGTTTATCAACCCCGATATTTTGGACTTCAAGAGCACGGGCTTCAGGTTGCATGTTTGACAATAGATTGATATGTACGCCAGCCATAGTAAGGGCTATTGGTCTGGACTCTGGTGGTATGATTCTTGCATGTTTGCGAAAGATCCCGAGTTCAATTCTCATTTGTTTTTTGAGCACCGACTCCGGGTCGCATGTTCTACAATAGATTAATAGATTGATGTTGTTTGCAACAGAGACTTTTTGCTTGGTGGTATTATTTTTCTTGGATGCGAGTTGAATTCTCGAAATGCCCCTTAAATGATTCTTTTTGGTATTTTGTTTTTGGCTAAATTTTGTTATCAAATCGTGACAATCTTATAATCCCTCCTTTATATCATATTCTTTCTTTCTCTATAAATTACTCTATATCTGAGGTGCTACACATGCCGATGGAATCAATTTATTAAGGATGTTATTTGAGGTGCTACTCGTTGTTGATTTTGGAGCCATCTACATTCATCACGTCTTAATCTCTCTTATTGCATATTAAAGGTATCAATAGATTACTTAATCATTGATACATTATCTTGTAGCATATTTGTAAAAGTTTAACAATCAAATTGTTGGTAGAGAATATTTCAAGAATGAGTGGGAAATTGAAATTTTAGTCACAACAACAAAAAAACAAAAAAAATCAATTAAGGAGCATTCCTAGAATTGAACAATGACCTCACACCAAAAGCAATAACATACCACCAAACCAAATGCACCCATGGTTGTTAATGTACAAACTAATTTAATGTAGAAAATGCACCCTGAAGTTAGTGCCCTCGCAGTTCAAAATGCCGATGTGCCAAAAATTTGGATCGCAATCCAAAAGTGTTGTCAATCTCAGCCTTTTTCGCCCAAGCTATTCCTGTGTCGAATTTCTTATTGGACACTGACGTAGAAACTGATGTGACAAAAATTGTTCGATTTTGGTAAATACTTTTAAAATTGATCGATTTTGATAATTATGTTTAATTTTGGCTTGTTTCGAAAATTTATCATTTCCTTTTTCCTCTTTTTCTAGTATGGAATTTCTCTTAAGCAAAGTTTTTCATGAGATTAAAAATAGAGCTAAAATAATAATTCATGCAGTAGGTTTAAGGGGTTTTATGCTAATTTGCTACATTAAATATATTAAGGATTAATGATTTCAAACTATTCTATAAATATTAACAAACAATGGCTAAGATTTTGCATGGTTTTAGCGTGTCCATAAGGCCTCACCAGTGGGTCGGGCGCGCCCGCCTGTCTGGCACCCAGCCCAGCTAGGCTGTGGCGCCCAGTGCCCCAAATTGTGGGTTGGGCACGGAACTGGGACCTTTTTTGCATTTTTATTCCTTTTTTTTTACTTTTTGGTCCATTTCCTATCTTACTGGGCTGGGACCAAAATGAATTTGGACCAAAATGAATTTGGTATGTGATATTCCAAAACCCCTGAATTGAGCTTGTTCTATGTCTTTATTATTAATATGCTCGCAAACCTTTTATGACATATTTTATTCTTTTGCATCATATGCAATTAATCACACATCGTTAATATCATTTAGGCTATATCGCAAACTATTTGCGACGTAATAAATTTACATACATCATATGCATAATCTCTCTTAAAATTTCTATTAATTGACGAAGGTCCCACCCTGTGTGAGAACCTACAGCATGACCCTACTACAGGTGTGGCTCGAAACCCCAGATGGCAGTGACCACGAGCAGCCGGTGTCGTCTCTGTTTTGGTATCATCATTATGCGGTTAGCCCATTAACATGAGTATCGGGACCACCATGACCGTGTCCGTGATAAATGCTGTAGTTTTAGTCCCTTCGTCATAACTATGTCGCTTAGTCAAGCCTAGGGTATGGTCGACTGTCAATCCTAATAGCTTGAAACCGGTTAGTCTCCATCGGTTTTTAGTCTAATAATGTTGGATTTCTTCCAACATACTTTGGCCAAAGTTTTCATTAAGGACCGAACTAACTCATGCGACACTAACTCCCCATGAATGGGAGATACAAATTCTTTCTTGGTCATTACTCTCCTCGCAAGCTTCAAGTGTCTCCCAACCAAGGACATTTCGACATGCCTTACCTCGAAGCTAGGTCAGAGATCTAAGTTACTCAGGTCACGTATAGGTTTGTACAATTACCCCAAGTCTAAGGACCACTAGACTATCATCACTGAGAGTTATTATAGACAGATTAGTTTATATTAACCATATGATAACTCTTATTGGGTCATTCAGTGAACTTATTCTCTAATGAGTACCTGTGTCTCGTCTTCGACTTCGCCAAGTCGAACGACCATGATATCATCGTCACCAATCCATGGTGAAGACAAAGACACAATGGTCTATCCGATGTAACGATATCTTTTTCTTGAAACATCTATGATCACGAACGATTTTAGACTTATACTATAAACGGTCAAGCACTTTGTTGAGTATTGGACTTCTCCCTACTTGGTGTTAATAATGAGCAAACATAAATACTTGTGACTAATCCCCTATTTGCAGTTAATCCATTGTCTAAGCAAATCATGAAGATCTATTTGCAATGGATGACACTCAAAGATCATTGAAAGCAAAGGAAGTAAATTGGATGATCATAGATGGTAATTGAAGGTCCTAGAAGACTTTAAGCTCATGCGGTGGATTGAATAGAGAGTTCTCCAAATGTAATCTTCTTGTTTCTCTTCTAGTATGTAGCTTAGAAGTAGAACTTTGTTGGAGCACACACACATCTTCATCTCAGTCTTAGGATATCATTAGATCAACTTTCCTTATACTCCAATTCATTTCTATCTAGATTGTGCATGCCATGATTTCAACAGTTGACTACTGAATGATTTACAGTCGCCTGTCTCAAAACAGTCGACTGTGTTTTGTTCTACAGTCGCCTGTTATGCGCAAACTTTTTCAGTCTAGTTTTGGGCTTCTTAGCTTTAACACATTCAGGTGATTGATGTACATTGCACAGGTGACTGTCCAAGTGACAGTCGATTGTGTTTTCTTAGTCAGTCGCCTGTCTATTCTAAGCCAAATTCTATTTCTCAGTTCTGATCTGGCCAGTCGACTATTGTTGGATTTTCAGTAAACTATCCTATAGCATAGTCGATTGTTGTTGCTTCAACAGTCGTCTGTCTATGAGCCTCTCTGCAGACTCAACTCTCTGAAAAATGTCAGGGTTTTGACAGTCGCATGTTTGGTTTTATAGTCGACTGTCTTCTCTTCATCAGTCACAAGTCCGGTATCCCCAGATTTTTCTCAGATTTCCTCAACTTACCCAGCTTACGGCCAGTCGCCTGTAATAGGATTTACAGTCGCTTGTTGGTTTGGTTTAACAGCCGACTGTCTATGCCTCATCAGTCGACTGTCAACGTGGTAAGTTAACGTTATGAATTCTCACCTACCCTCTGTCACTATGCAGCAGTCGACTGTGAGTTGTTCAACAGTCGACTGTCGCGGGCGCAGATTCAATCCGTTGAGTTTTTCATCACGGATTTCAAAGGGGGTTTTGAGGATTCAGCTTGAAGGGTTTGAGAAACCTATAAAAGAAGCCTCTACTGTTCCATTGAGAGGTTGACTCATTTGATTCTCTTTTGCTCAAACATTCAAGCTTTCATTTGCTCAAGATCAAAGCTCTCAAAATCCAAAAGCCCCAGAATTCCTATATTGCATCTCTTGCTCTCCAACTTAGAACCAAAGAGAAATCTTCTAGGCATTTGGTGCAGTCAAGAGAAAGGGCTTTCCTCTCTTCGAAGAGAGTCTTTCAACACACAACACACTTCTCCTTCAAGTTCTACTTCAAATCATAGGTGCTTGCAAGTGTTGCTTAATTTCATATTTCATAACTTTCGTTATTTGATTTACTCTCGGTTTGTGAGAGTGGTTTGCTTACTCCCAAGTTATGGGAGTCAATGACAATCGAGTGTATTTCGATTTCACTTGTAGGGTTGCTACAAGTGGGGTTTTAAGGATGATGGGAATCTAGTCCCACACCAAGTGGTTTGTTTTGTTGATGATCACACCAAATGTTGTTAAATTACTAATCATACTACTTAAGTGTGTAGGTTGTGCAATAAGCTAATTGAAGCTCGAAACATACTCCGAGAAGAAGAATCAACCACACACATAGAAGATGAAGATGAATTTAGCTCGCAACTCCAAAGCTTAAAGAATGTGCTCAAGCTAAAGCTAAAGAGGAACTCAAATTCAAGCGAAGCATATGCAACTAGCTCAAGATCATTCATGGCTTCAAGTTCTTCATAGAGTCTAGTGTGTGAGTTGTTTTTCATTTTCTTAGGATTATGTCAAAGCCAAGAAGAATTTGCACACACACAAAATGATTTTCTTAAATGTTTTTAAAACTCATTTTAAACTTATTTGAGAGCATACTTTTCATAGAAGTTAAGTTTCAACTTGTAGTCAACTAAAAACACCCAGTAGTTCACTACACCGATTTCTGTCTTCTACCAGAAAAGATACTCAGGTAGTCGGCTACCAAAGTTAGGGAGTCAACTACCAGTTGTAGCAAATTTTCTCTGAAACACTCTGGGAGTCAACTACCAAAGTTAGGGAGTCGACTACCAGCTGTGCGACCAGAATTCCTTGATTCACTCTCTCATTTATTCATTGCTTGGTTTTTTTTGTCAAAAGTCAAACTTGATTTGAATC
This sequence comes from Scilla litardierei, assembly GCA_030789695.1. NCBI lineage: Eukaryota > Viridiplantae > Streptophyta > Magnoliopsida > Asparagales > Asparagaceae > Scilla > Scilla litardierei. The sequence goes on along the minus strand of CM061138.1, from coordinate 151,937,956 downwards.
ATTTTGAATTCTCCTTTGGCTCTATAAATAGAGACCCTATGAGAACATTTTTCTCACCAATTCATTCTTGAGCAAAATTATTATTCTCTCAAAAGATCTCATCGTTCTCATTGCTCTCAAAGTTCTTCATAGCCAAAACGGTTTTTCAATTTCTGATCTTATTGCTTATATTCTTTTATAATTCGTTTTAAGATCATTATTATTTTTGGCTATTGCAAATTGGTTTTCAAAATCCTTCTCTTTGATTTTTTATATTCTCAAAGGATTTTTGAAACATCTAGATTCTAGATCACATTGAATAATTTCATATTCTTTGTGTGATCTAAGAACACATCTAGATTCTATATCACATTGAATAAACTCATATTCTTTGTGTGATCTACAAATGATTTAAATTATTTTAGCCACGTTAAGCACTATTGCAAATTTAATCTTGGCTATAGAATTATTGGGTGTAAAAACCAATCTCCACTAATTCATTGTGGTGTATTGGATTTGATTTTACTTGTAGTCCCTTGGTGAGAATGGTAGTTGTAAATCCTTGTTGTAGGCGAGGTGTTTGTGAAAAGTCCTCGGATTGTGAGGCAAGGTAAAGTCCTCGGGTTATGAGGCAAGGGTAAAATCCTAGACAAGTCTAGGTGGTTGTAAATCCTAGTAAGGCTAGGTAATTGTATTGCTAAGGCAATAGTGGAAATCTCGTACCGGATTGGTCGGGGACTGGACGTACCCAAGGTTGTGGGGAACCAGGATAAAAATCCTTGTGTTTGCGTTTGATTCTCTCTGTGATTATTTATCTCTACTTTGTTTATCTTGATTCATTGAGTATTACATTTGTAACTCATTCATAATATATTGCAAGATTAATTTCTGTATCTGCTTCTCTCTTATACTTCTGTGAAATCTTATATATCTTCATTAAGTATTTATTTAACTGAGCTGTGCTTAATTTCCCTCTGGGAGTCGACTACTGTTCTTAGGGAGTCGACTACCAGAAGAGTTTATCTCTGACTTGTTTTGAAGATTAATTAAGTTGATTAAGAACCAAGCGTAGATCACTCTACTTGGTTTCTTAGGCAACATTAGAAGGGTTTTAATTAACGATCGAAAAAAGATTTATTATTTGCACAACACTATTCAACCCCCCTTCTAGTGTTGTTTGCCATCCACAGGATCCAACACTTGGTATCAGAGCAAGGTTATAGATGGCGTCAACCAATCATTTCCCCGAAGGACAATCTTCCACCAGACCACCACTTCTCAACGAATCAAATTATGGATCTTGGAAGAATCGGATGCGAATGTACCTTCTCTATATCTCCTATGATCTATGAAAGATAGTGGAGAATCCTTATGAAGAACCCACTCTTGAGGAAGAAAAGTGGACCAAGACGGAGAAGACAAAGTGTCTCTAAATGCCAAGGCGGTGTCCACTCTATATTGCGGTCTTGACACAACGGAGTACAACCGCATCTCCATGGCTACCTCCGCACACCAAATATGGAAACTCCTTGAGGTAACACACGAAGGTAACCAAAAAGTTAAATAGTCAAAATCTTCTCTTTATGCTGGCAGGTATGAAAAATTTATGATGTAGAAAGACAAGAACGTAACGGAGATGTACACGAGATTTACGGAGATCGTCAACACACTTGCAGGATTGGGAAAGAAGTACACACAAGAGGATCACGTATGCAAGATCCTTAGATCCCTCACTCCCTAATGGCAATCCAAAGCTTCGGCCATCAAAGAAGGAAACGACACTTCAAAGCTAACCTTGGAGGAGCTCATCGGCAATCTAATGGCGTATGAACTCCAACTGCAAGAGCGAAAGACCAAGGAACACGGTGAAAAGAAGAAGAACCTTGCATTCAAAGCAACATCGGATACGGAGGAGTCCGAGAATGAATTCAAAGATGAGATGGAGAAACAAATGGCACTCATCTCCAAAGGATACAAGAAAATCATAAAAGCACGTAAGTCCTACAACCGTAAGTTCAATTCCACTAATGATGTTATTTGTTATGAATGTAATAAGCCAGGCCACATGAAGAATGAATGTCCTCTAAATAAAATCAGAGATAAGAGAACGTCATACAAAGGCAAAAGGCCAAGTAGAAAAGCTTTTGGGGCTTGGGATAGAAGCGATGATGAAGAGGATTCCGATAGCTCATCATCATCCGAAAATGAAGGAAAAGCAAGCAAAAGGAACGAGCGGAACTACATGTGCTTCATGGCACGGGAAGACCCCAAGGTAAATTCCTACCATAACTCTAGTGATAGCGATAGTAGCGATGATGATGAAATTGATTATGAGGAGTAATTTCATAAAATTTATGCATTATATGAGGTCCAACTCAAAGAGCTTCTAACTCTCAAAAAGATGCATAAATCTTGTGGTTCTAATCCTACTAATCAAGAGCTAGAAAAGATTAGAGAAGAGAATCTAAAATTGATTAGCAACAATAAGGATTTAATTGAAAAGAATAAGTTGCTCAATATAGAACTCAAAGACCTAGGAAATAGGTTTAGAGACTTAGAAAAGAACCTGACCGCCTTTAAGGCAAAGCATGAGGACTTGGTTAATAATGTTACTAGGTTCAATAAAGGTAAAGAAAAATTAGATAGCTTGATTAGATCACAAAGACCCCAATCTAGCAAACATGGCTTAGGTTATAACATGACCAATCAAAATGCTAGAAATTCTCATCATCAAGCTAGAGTTCCTAAAACTGAAAATGGATATGTCAAAGTTTGGATTCCCAAAATTGGAACCGTCCAAATGAAAGACAATTACATTTCTAGTTTTATGAACAATGTTCATTTTTGTAGAGATTATAAATTTACTTATGGGAAATCTCAACCCAACTGGGTTTGGTTCCCTCTTGGTTGATGATTACATTATTATGTATGACTAATCCCACGGACCCACAAAGAAAGGGTACCAAAATTATTTGTTTGATTTTCAGGTACCAAAACTATAAGGGATTAGTAGAAGAGCTCCCAATGAATTTCTAAATCCATGCATACGGGGAGACCTAACTGCAACGATGCAAATTTTAAGGGGGAGCCAATGAAATTTTTTTTCTTCACTTGGTAAGTATACGATTATGTTTTTTTTGTGATGACAAGGGGGAGAAGAAGTGAAGCAAGCAAAAACATGAATGAATAATAAACCGCATCTAAGCAGGGGGAGTAAGTACACTTACTCATTGTTTTTATTTCATATTATTCATATGTTTTTCATTTGGGTGTCATCATCAAAAGGGGGGAGAGTGATGGGAATCAAGTCCCACCCCAAGTGGTTTGTTTTGTTGATGATCACACCAAATGTTGTTAACTTACTAATCATACTACTTAAGTGTGTAGGTTGTGCAATAAGCTAATTGAAGCTCGAAACATACTTCGAGAAGAAGAATCAACCACACACATAGAAGATGAAGATGAATTTAGCTCACAACTCCAAAGCTCAAAGAATGTGCTCAAGCTAAAGCTAAAGAGGAGCTCAAATTCAAGCGAAGCATATGCAACTAGCTCAAGCTCATTCATGGCTTCAAGTTCTTCATAGAGTCTAGTGTGTGAGTTGTTTTTCATTTTCTTAGGATTATGTCAAAGCCAAGAAGAATTTGCACACACACAAAATGATTTTCTAAAATGTTTTTAAAACCCATTTTAAACTTATTTGAGAGCATACTTTTCATAGAAGTTAAGTTTCAACTTGTAGTCAACTACAAACACCCAGTAGTTCACTACACCGATTTCTGTCTTCTACCAGAAAAGATACTCTGGTAGTCGGCTACCAAAGTTAGGGAGCCGACTACCAGTTGTAGCAAATTTTCTCTGAAACACTCTGGGAGTCGACTACCAGCTGTGCGACCAGAATTCCTTGATTCACTCTCTCATTTATTCATTGCTTGATTTTTTTTGTCAAAAGTCAAACTTGATTTGAATCATTTTGAATTCTCCTTTGGCTCTATAAATAGAGACCCTATGAGAACATTTTTCTCACCAATTCATTCTTGAGCAAAATTATTATTCTCTCAAAAGATCTCATCGTTCTCATTGCTCTCAAAGTTCTTCATAGCTAAAACGGGCTTTTAATTTCCGATCTTATTGCTTATATTCTTTTATAATTCGTTTTAAGATCATTATTATGTTTGGCTATTGCAAATTTTTTTTCAAAATACTTCTCTTTGATTTTTTATATTCTCAAAGGATTTTTGAAACATCTAGATTCTAGATCACATTGAATAATTTCATATTCTTTGTGTGATCTAAGAACACATCTAGATTCTAGATCACATTGAATAAACCCATATTCTTTGTGTGATCTACAAATGATTTAAATTATTTTAGCCACGTTAAGCATGATTGCAAATTTAATCTTGGCTATAGAATTATTGGGTGTAAAAACCAATCTCCACTAATTCATTGTGGTGTATTGGATTTGATTTTACTTGTAGTCCCTTGGTGAGAAGGGTAGTTGTAAATCCTTGTTGTAGGCAAGGTGTTTGTGAAAAGTCCTCGGATTGTAAGGCAATGTAAAGTCCTCGGGTTGTGAGGCAAGGGTAAAATCCTAGACAAGTCAAGGTGGTTGGAAATCCTAGTAAGGCTAGGTATTTGTATTGCTAAGGCAATAGTGGAAATCTCGTACCGGATTGGTCGTGGACTGGACGTACCCAAGGTTGTGGGGAACCAGGATAAAAATCCTTGTGTTTGCATTTGATTCTCTCTGTGATTGTTTATCTCTACTTTGTTTATCTTGATTCATTGAGTATTACATTTGTAACTCATTCATAATATATTGTAAGATTAATTTCTGTATCTGCTTCTCTCTTATACTTCTGTGAAATCTTATATATCTTCATTAAGTATTTATTTAACTGAGTTGTGCTTAATTTCCCTCTGGGAGTCGACTACTAGAAGAGTTTTATCTCTGACTTGTTTTGAAGATTAATTAAGTTGATTAAGAACCAAGCGTAGATCACTCTACTTGGTTTCTTAGGCAACATTAGAAGGGGTTTAATTAACGATCGAAAAAAGATTTATTATTTGCACAACACTATTCAACCCCCCTTCTAGTGTTGTTTGCCATCCATATGATCCAACAAAGAAAACCTCAAGTTAGGGTTCTAACTTGAGTATCCGGTTGTTTACCAGGTGGAAGGGACTTAGGATTACCGGGAACAAGTCGGGAAGTGACTTGGGTAATCCGATCCCTTGAAATATCCTTGCGTTTGCATTGTTTCATTTTCGGGTTTACACTTATTCCGCATTATTTGTTGGTTAGGAATTTAATTTGGTGTAACTATCTTTTTAAATTACATAAACACTATTCAACCCACTTCTAGTGTTTTTCTCATAGCCAGGGACCTTACAATTGGTATCAGAGCTCTGGTTTATAGCTACGACATCCAGCAATAACAACATTCCTCCACCAAATTCGTACAACAATCACGATCATGATAGAGCGTCCATAGTATTCGAAAGACTATCAATTGTGCATCATCCGCGTTTCAATGGCACGAACTTTGGCTATTGGAAATGACAGATAGAGACGTTCCTAAGGAGTGCTTTCCTTTGGAGAAACCTCCACAAGGAATACGTCAAGCCCACCGAAGAGGATTTCGAAAAATGGATGGCTTCCGAGAAATCCACTGAAGTCAACAACGCAAAGGCAATGAACGCTCTTCATTGTGCGTTGGACCCAGATGAGTTCAACAAGATATGCACATGTAAGAGTGTATATCAAATTTGGAACCATCTCGTCGTTACCCATGAGGGAACGAACAAGGTAAAACTTTCTAAACTCTATGTTGCCGTGCAAAATTTTGATATGTTTCACATGCAAGAAAATGAAAGCATAGCATCGATGTACGGACGTTTTACTGATATCACTAATGAACTGTAAGCTCTCGGACAAGTCTATTCCCAACAAGATAAGGTAAGGAATATCATAATGGGAATGACCTCCAAGAGGGAAAGAAGAGCTATAGCCATCGAGGAGGTCAACGACTTGAAGACTTACACAGTCGTGAATCTTATCGGTACTCTCATGTCTTACGAAGTAAGACGGGAGAACCTATTGAAGATTCGAGCTGTGATGAACCCTTCGGAGGCCAATAAGAAAGCATAGAATTCAAAACCAATTCTTCATCCTCCAACAGTGAAGAATCAGAAAATGAGATGTACTTGGAGGAAATGGCACAAATGGCGAAGAAGTTCCAACGCTTCTTTCGCAAAGGTAAATTTTCCTCCAAAAATAGATTTGAGTCTACTATTAACACTTCTTCTCTTTGCTTTAAGTGTAATAAGCCAGGGCACATTAAGAAGGATTGCCTAATGCTACGAAACAAAGAGAAGTGGAAGGCTCCGAAGTACGACAAGTCCGACAAGAATATGAAAGATAAGAAGAAAGGACTAGTCAGTACATTCGATGACTCTAGTGGAGACTCATCAAGCGAATCCGATGATGATAAGGGTGAAACTGCCCACATGTGTTTCATGGCCCGGGAAGATCCACTCCGATGAGAGTGGATCCGACATGGATGAGCCCGAGGTAACTATGGATGAATTGCGTATTGCTAATGAAGAATTATTTTCTAAGTATCAATCTTTAATGCTTAGATATTCTAATTTAAAGAAATTGAATGTTAGCAAGCCATCCATTCCATGCATTATCAACAATGACACCATTATTGATACATTAACCCTTGAGAAAGCGAATTTAGCTTCTCAAAATGTCACTATGAGAAATGAGGTGAATACCCTCAAATCTCAACTAGATCAAACGTATCATAAGGATAATAGTGATCTAGCTTTACAACACACACAATTGGGTTTATAGAACGATTCTCTTAAAACCCAAGTGCACGAGCTCAAAGCACGGGTGTCCACCTTGGATACCAATATTTATTTTATTAAGGAGAAATATGAGCTCGTGTCCTTCCGTATTGTGAGATTTAATAAGGGGCACATCAATTTTCGGCCATACATCGTTTCGGACTTGGATTTGTGGAAGCAAATGCCTCCAATGCTCGCACCTCCTATAGTGGCGTCACTATAAACTTTGTGAGGCCATCCTTCGGTGCATCCACAAGTGGTGTCAAAGACACTATAGGTAGCAAACCTACCAAGAAAGCCACCACTTCACCGTCACTTCTTTTTGCCAAGAAACCCACTAAGGGTGGAAACCAAAAGAGAAGCCATGCTTACATGTACACCAATCTTCATCCACGTAGGAAATCTCCTACTTCACAAGTGGATACTCATGACACTTTCTATGCTCCACACCCACGGAGACATGCAAATCCACACATGAGAAATACTCATGTAGGTGCTCCTATATACCCACATGCTCATGCGCATCATTCTTACATGTATGCACACCCTCCATAGGTCATGCATGCTCTATATGTCTCATACAACATGCATATTCCTAAGCATGCATACAACCAACATATGTCTAATGCATATCCTCCACCTCATTTTTATGCTAGAACCCATGTTCCTAAGAAGCATGCACCGCATAGAAATCTAACAAATGTGCATGCAACTAGGAAAAGGACTCCCAGAACATACACTATTTGGGGTCCTAAGAACACTAGCTTAAATGATAGGAATGCCTATGTTGATTCCTATTTTAAAGATAGTATTAATAATGGTAATTATGTTAGGAAGTGGAAATCCACTTGGACTTGGCTTCCAAAGGGCTAATCCCCTTGGACCCAACAAAAATTGGGTACCATGTGCTTATAGTATACTATGTAGGTACCCAAGAGAAAGAAAGAGAGCAATAAAGGTCAAATTAGCTCTAAAAAGAAAGGATGGATTCTCGACAGTGGTTGCTCCAAACACATGACGGGAGTCCCTCATTGCTCTCCGAAGTGATTAGCATCAAGGATGGTGCAACGATCACTTTTGGAGGTAACCAAAAGGGAATCATCATTGGAGTAGGTATAGTCGGAAATTCCTCCAAACCTTTAATTACTAATGTTTTTAGTTAGTGGTTTGTGTCATAACCTCATCTCCATTAGTCAACTTTGTGACAAAGGTTACAAGGTTAACTTTGGAGAAGGCTTGTGTAAAATTGTTGATTCTAATTCACATGTTTTGTTTACCGGTATTAGGCGTAAGAATATTTATTATTGAGCTTGCCTAAAACCGTAGAACATTGCTTAGTTGCTAATACAAATGAGCAACTATTATGGCATCGCCGTTTTGGTCATGTTCATTTAAGCACTTATATAAGTTAGCTAAGCATGATCTAGTCAAAGGTTTTCCAAAAATTGCTTTAAGTAAGAAAAACTTTTGTGATTCTTGACAAAGAGGTAAACTTAGTAAATCATCTTTCAAGCTTAAATAAGGCATAACTTCTAAGAGGCCCCTAGAATTAATTCATCTAGATTTGTTTGGACCAACTAGAATCACTTCTTTAGGCAATGCTCATTATGGATTACTTGTCGTTGACGACTTCTCTAGATTCACTTGGGTTTCATTTTTAACTAATAAGAATGAAGCCTTTGAAGAGTTTACCATATTTGCAAAGAAGATTTAGAATCCCTTAGGATCCACCATTATCACTATCCGTTGTGATCATTTAGGAGAATTTGAGAATGAGTCTTTTACAAAGTTTTGTGATGACACCGGGATAGCTCATAATTTCTCTTTTCCTCGTGCACCACCACAAAATGGTGTTGTAGAGAGAAAGAATAGGACTCTTATTGAGTGTGCTCGTACCATGCTCCATGATAGTCATCTTGGACTACAATTTTGGGGTGAAGCAGTGCACACGGTATGTTATGTGCTCAATAGGATCCTAGTGAGACCCCCAATGAACAAAACTTGTTTTGAGTTATTTTATGAAAAAAAGCCTCAAATTAAATATTTTTGAGTTTTTGGTTCAAAATGTTTTATCAAGAACACCTTTAGTAACTTAAGATAAATTTTAGCCAAGATCCGATGAAAGGATTTTTGTTGGATATTCCACACGTAGCAAAGCCTACCGGATATACAACAAAACCTCTTCAACGATCGATGAATCACTACACGTATCATTTTATGAAGACTTTGATTTTCCTCATGTTATAGATGATAGTGTAGATGCTATATGTGATTCTCTTAATAATGTTAAGATTAATGATTCTATTATTGAGACTAACACTACTAATGAGATTGTTGAAGATGTTCCAAGTGATGCAGGAATTCCCAAAGCTTACCCAACCGTTCGCAATCACCCTCATGACCAAATTATTGGAGATATTGGTGTGGGTGTTCGAACGAGGTCAAGAATTGAAGAATTCTCTCATTGCACATTTGTCTCTACCATTGAGCCAAAGAACATCCAAGAAGCATGTGGGGATAGCTCTTGGATAGTGGCAATGGAAGAAGAGCTCATGCAATTTGAGAGAAATGAAGTTTGGGAGCTCGTTCCTCTTCCAAGTGGTCACCAAGTTATTGGGACCAAGTGGATCTTCAAGAACAAGACCGATGAGAACCAGATCATCACAAGGAACAAAGCAATGTTAGTAGCTCAAGGCTACCGACAAGAAGAAGGTATCGATTTCGAAGAATCCTTTGCCCCGTAGCTAGATTAGAAGCTATTAGATTGCTTTTATCTTTTGCATCTCATAAGAATTTCAAATTGTTTCAAATGGATGTTAAAAGTGCATTTTAAATGGTATTGTTAATGAAGAAGTTTATGTTTCTCAACCACCCAGTTTCATACATGAAAAATTTTCAAATCATGTTTTCAAACTTAAGAAAGTGTTATACGGGTTGAGACAAGCTCCTAGAGCTTGGTATGATCGACTCAAAACTTTTCTTTTGGATTTAGGTTTTAAAATGGGTGAAGTTGATTCAACACTATTTATTAAGAATTATGAAAATGACATCCTTTTGATTCAAGTTTATGTAGACGATATTATATTTGGTTCTACTGACTTTAATCTTTGCCAAGAATTTTCTAAGTCTATGAAGGATGAATTCGAGATGAGCCACATGGGTGAGCTCAACTATTTCCTTGAACTACAAATTCGGCAAATGACGGATGGGACTTTCATACATCAAACCAAGTACACAGAGGAGCTTATCAAGCGATTCGGGATGGAATCGTCTTCAAGCAAAAGGACTCACATGAGTACGACAACCCATCTACACAAGGATGAGAACGGAAAAGATGTAGACGTTCGTTTATATCGACGTATGATTGGTAGCTTACTCTATTTAACTGCTAGTAGGCCCGATATTATGTTTTCCGTATGCTTGTGTGCTAGATATCAAGCTAGACCTAAGGAGTCACACTTGATTGTGGTTAAACGAATTTTTCGTTATCTCAATCATTCACTAGATTATGGGTTACTTTACCCTGAGTCTAGCACATATGAGTTAATCTCATATAGTGATGCCGACTTTGCCGGATGCAAATCCGATAGGAAGAGTACTAGTGGCACTTGCCATTTTCTAGGAAATTCCCTAGTTTATTGGTTCTCCAAGAAACAGAACTCGGTATCATTGTCCATGACTAAAGCGAAATATATTACAGCGGGTCTTGCTTGTGCACAAGTTCTTTGGATGAGACACACTCTTTAGGACTATGGTGTTAATTGTGATACTTGCCCTATCATGGTTGATAACCAAAGTGCTATATGTCTTTCCAAGAATCCGGTACATTACTCCCGTACCAAAACATAGATGTGAGACACCACTTTATCAATGATAATGTAGCTAAGAAGGACATCATCTTAGAGTACATTGAAACCCAAAAACAAATCGCCGATATCTTCACTAAACCTCTCAAAGAAGATTCATTTGCGAGGTTGCATGGAGAATTAGGGATTATGGATGAATCTGAGATTTAGGAGTTCAACTTTCTTGTTATATCATCTTTTGAACTTATATCATCATGATGTTTCTCTTCGTTTGATAATTTATATGTTTCTCATATATATTTTCTTTTAGAGTTGTTATTGAGATTGTGATGATTTCGTTAGTTTTTAAATTGTTTTAAGAGATTTGTGTGATAAATGATTTATCTCTTGATATTGATTTCGTGATGAGTTTTATGTTATAGTATATGTCCTAGGGTGAGTTGTGTCTATCATCTGGATTTTAACCTCACTGTGCATTTTTGGACCAGGACAGACGATTGTCATTCCTTCGATAGTCGACTGCCCTACTCTATTTTTTCTTACAACAGACTGTATCTTTCGCCCAGGCGATTGATGACGACTTTACAGTCGACTGTTAGATCAACATGCCACTGCATTTTGGTCATCAGGCGCCTGTCCATCTTGTCAGTAGTCTCTGTTTCTATCATCAAATTTATTGATTCTCGGTCAGTCGACTGACGAGTATAATACAGTCGACTGTCTCACTAACAGGCGACTGTAAGTTATCCAACAGTCAACTGTCTGTCAACCGAAGCTCATCTCTTATCATGTCATCCAGTCGACTGACTATTGTTCATCAGTCGACTGTCTCCTGTTATGGCAGTTCATTAATTTGATCTAAGCCATCGTTCTTTCGATCCAACAGCCCAGATTCATTTGACCCCTCGTTATATCTACGAGATCCTTCGATTCATCCTAATGTTTTCTCTCTCATCCGACTGAATATCTCCCTCGTCTCCTCTTTTGATCTTCACGGTCGATCTCTCCTCCGTCAGTTTCGAGCCGAGACGAAGCCTCTCTCCTTCGATTGTTTGCTCGATTGACTCTTGTCAGTCGATCGACAAGTCAAAGGATTCATCCTCTTTCGTTTATCGACGCTTTCTTAACCTAACTTCTGTCATTTGAATTTCATGGATCCTACTGGTTCTTCGTCGTCAGGAGAAACCTTGAACATCTTTCTTGCGGAACCCTCTCCTCCACCTACTAAGCAGCTACCTTCTTCGCCTATATCGTCTGGGGAGTTCTTGGATATCTTGGTTAGTGATCCTATTCCCTCAGCAAATGTCGCTGAACCCTCCTCTCAGCCAGCCGATCAACCTCCCCATACTCCTCTGTCAGTATCGCTAGAGGGCTTTCTTCTCGCTCGACTGTGTGACCATGTCACTGCCATCGAGAATATTACCACTTCCATGGATCAGAAGCTCACTCTCCTTCTCGAGCTTCAGTACAAGTCTTTCGTGCTTCATGGGTTCCCCGTTCCTGCCGAACTTCAGGCCATGTTTCCTCCATCTGAGGATACTGCCCATGTTACTGTCTCCACTCCTCCAGGCTTTGTGTATGTGCCTTTTGAGGTCTTGACCCCCGTACATGTGTAAGGATCGCCTTACCCTTGCAATACTAACAACATACACTAGAGGGGGGTGAATAGTGTAATGGCAATAAAATTGTCCAATTAAAATTAAACTTGCAAATGCGGAATTATAAATGCAAGAGAAAATAATTAACACAATCACTCCAAACGCAAACACAAGATTTTACCCAGGTTTCCCAAACTTGGGTATGTCCAGCCACACCAATATTCACTATATTCCCACAAAGAGAAGTGAATACAAATCTCACAAGGAGATACCCCATCAAGAGGATTTTGCCCTACACAAGGACCCAACTAACCCTACACGAGGGTCAAGACTCCCACTAAGAGAATCACTAACTCCCACTCAGAGAATTAGGGTTAACCCTACACTAGGACATTAAACTCCCACAAAGAGAGTTACTCACACAAAGAGAGTTATTCCCACTAAGAGAATATCCTAATCCCACAAAAGATAAACTCCCACAAAGAGATAAACTGCTACAAAGAGAGATAGACTAATTCCCACAAAGAGAATTAGTGTTACAAATTCACCAAGTAAAATAAATACTCTTACCTATGCCTTGAGATGCTTACTCATAGATGAATGCAAGGCATGGAAGAGGATCTCCAAGTGTTGAGATTGTCTTGAAAGTACTTGGATGAATTCCCTTGAGCTGGACTTCAATGCATGAAGAGGAATGAGAGCTCAAATGAGGGAATTGAGAGAGTTTATGAGTGGCTTATAGATCTCTTGTGATTTTCAATAGCATCAAGAAGTTCTAGAGATATCAGCACACCCATATATATAGGAACCCAATACCAACCCTCAAAACCCAAGAAAACAGCCATCAGCCCAAAGCTGCAACAACTAGAAACTGGGCGTAAACGACATCAACAGTCGACTGAAGATCAAAAGACAGTCGACTGATCAACTGCTAGAAAATATCCAACGGCTATAATCTGAGCCAGGACAGTCGACTGAAGAAGACAATACAGTCGACTGAAAACAGGACAGGCGCCTGTAAAACCTTCAGCATGCGACTGTTGCAGGAGATGGAATAAAACAGAGAGCTGCACTCTTTCTCCAGAAAAGCAGACAGGCGACTGATGTCAATAATAAAGTCGACTGCAAATTAGTTAGGCGACTGTAAAACCTTAATCAGTCGTCTGCTTGAGAAGATGGAGAAAAAACAGAAAGTGGCAGAGGTTGCACTTACGCTACTCAGGCGACTGTTGACCAATTCCCATGCGACTGTAAATATACATGCGACTGTAAACTGAGCAACAGTCAACTGATGCGAAAAGCTCAAGTTGAGTCAATTGAAATGTTGACTTGAGCAGTGCATGTCAGTCGACTGTAGAAGGATCTACAGGCGACTGAAAGTCACCCAGTCGATTGTTATTCCTTCAGCAGGCGACTGATGGAGAGCCAGAGACTCCAAATGAGTCTTTGAACAAGATGAACCTATTGGGTTGGATTCTATGATAATCCTAAGGCTTACTAAGATGGTTAGATGCATATTCATGTATGAGTAGACCATTTAACAAGGCATTACATTAACCTAGACTCAAATGAGAGAGAAAGCAATAAAGTAAATAATACATGGATTACATTGCTTTCCTTAGAGTCTATGTCTTCAATCTTGATGCCTTGATTCTCCCCATCATCTCCAAGCTTTGACACCCCTTGAGTCCAAGCTTTGGCCCTTCTCCGCTTGATGTCCATCCTTGCACCAAGTGATTAGTCTCCAAGAAAGATATTCTTGAAATGAAATTGTGAGACTAAAACATGAAAGTCATTAGCAACAACATAATGTTGTGATCATCATCAAAATAAGATTGGTATGAAACACCAATACTCAACAATCTCCCCCTTTTTGATGATGACACACATTATGTAAAACACAAAGAATTAAAGCACAATGCTAATGAGCTCCCCCTACTTATATGCACCAATTATACAATGAGCTACACAATAGTAAATACTCATTCTACCAAATAAGATCATGGTGACATATAATAGGCATGGATTACATAAACCAATTGTAATGGACAATATCATGCAAACATGAATGGTTTTATACAATCCCATATATCTCTCCCTATAGATATATCTCTCCCCAAATATGCATATGTATGAAATACAAGATATACATTTACATAATGCATATATCTCTCTCCCTTGACATCGTCAAAAAGGTGGACATCAAATATATCCCCCTTTGTCATCTTAACCAAGATGTGACAATATGCAAGGAATAAGGAGATGCATGGTACCAAATTGAAAAATCTAGTGGGTATCAATCACTATCCCATGCTCTCCCTAGATCATAGAAATGGTCAAGTTTTGACTTCTAGGATCTAATATCAATTATAAAGAAGGAGATTAGCAATCTCTAACAATTGAGGTAAATACCAATTGTAGAAAAGGAATCTTGGAAAATAATCCTCTTTACTAATTGATATACAAATAATGGAGCCATGGGCCTTAAGTGTATCAAAGCAATAGATATGGAAAAATCAAGCTTCAAAGATACACAAAAATATTGCCAAAACAAATATAACATAAAACATGTTGGCAATATGCAAGAGGTTTGGTTTGAGACCAAAAATAACCAATTGTAAATATTGATCTCAAACATCCCCTGAAATGAGAGTTAAAATATGTCTTAAAATATTTTAAATATACAACATATTAACTCCCCCTATTGACATACACATGGATCAAAAAAGCATGCATGTCAATATAATCCCCAAGGTCCCCATTTTCATGAAAAGAATAAATTTAAAAATATTTTTCAAAATCATGAAACACACAAACAATGGGTATGTTAAAATAAACATTTAAGTACAATACACATGCAATATGCATATGTGTGAGGAACCTAAACATTAGGGAACCAAACCCAAGAGGAGTTTGACTTCCTAATGTAATCATATGAGGTGATCACATCCTTAACTAGAGAGTTGATGTAGCTATCCCTCTCATGCACACTAACCTTAGTGGGAATCCATAAACTCAAGGATTTCATAGGCAAGGATTTTGCCTTTGCAAGTGGGGTGGATGTGGCATGCTTAGGTGTAGAAACGAATTTCTTGGCATGCAATGAATGAGGATTTTGCTTCTTAGCAGAAAATGAAGATTTTTCATTCTTCCTCATTACCTCATGATCTACATGCTTCTTGTTGATGTTATTGTTGTACAAGAAAGCATGGTGATTCTTCTTAGGTGCTTTAGCAATATTTTTTGTATTTGCACCATAAGAGGAATTAGAGGTGGGTTTGGGTACCACATTTTGAATATAACCCAAACCTCCTCTATGATTTGTCGGATGTTGTTTTTCCAACAAATCGTGGAGTGAATCCCTAGAATACACAAAGCTTTTGAGCTTACGAGATTCCTCATCACATTTCAACGAAGTTGTTGAATGCGAGTTTCTAAGCTAAGGTTTTGAGCAACAAGATTTTCATTAGTTAAACTCAATTCCTTAACTTGAGAGAGAAGTGTGTCTCTCTCACTAGTGTCACAGACATGCAACACATCATGATTATTTACACTAGTAGATTCTAAAGCATGCACCCTACTCATAGCATTCTTAAGATTAGCTTTCATTTTACCATATGAGTTGATGCACTTACTTGCCAAGTTAGAGGCCACATTGAGGCGGTATTCGAGCTCCTCGTAGGATAGCTTTTCCTCCTCAATTTCCCCATCGCTTTCCTCCTTGACTTCCTCCTCGCTTTCCTCCTCGCTTGAGCTTGACGAAGACTCTTCCTCATTAGCCATGAAGCACATTTCTTCTTTGGAGTTGGCCTCCATCTCTTCATTGCTTGAGCTAGAGGAGATTGATGAAGAAGCATCAAAAGCTACAAAACACCTGTGATCGTGCTTCTTGTCATCCTTTTCTTCATCACTTGAAGTGTCCACATCGGAATCATCAAAAGTACCGATAAGTCCCTTCTTTTGGTTCTTGAGCTCGGACTTGATTTTCCAATACTTCTTCCCTTTTCCCTTATAGGTATCTTTGGTGGGTTTGGGAGGACATTCAGTAGCAAGATGACCTTTTCCTCCATAATTGAAACAGATAAACTTGTTAGACTGGGAGGCAAACTTTGACGAAGATATACCTTGTTTGTCCTTGAGGAGTGCCTTGAAATTCTTGAATTGCTTGGCAAGCTCGATGTAATCATCGTCGCTATCATCTCCTTCTACATTATCTTCACTCGAAGCTTCCTGTTGGAAGTTCATTCTCCACTTGAATGACTCCTTCTCGACATGGAGTGCAACCCCCTTTTTCTTCTCCGGCTTGATTGGTTGAACCTCTTCCTTATGTTGAAGTAACACTTCATGAGAAATCTCTAATGTATGCCAAATTCCGTTGGCCGATTTGCATATGGAGATGCGGTCGAACTCATCCGGAGTGAGGTCACAATGGAGTACACACATAGCCCTAGCATTAACTCTGATTGAGTCCTTCTCCGCTTTAGTTCTCGAGGCCGCGGGTGAAGTAGGCTCCTCAAAAGGCGACTCCGTGATGTCCCAAAGATCGTAACCCTTCAAATAGACCATCATCCTGATCTTCCAACTTGGGTAGTTGGTTCCGTTGAAGAGTGGGGGTCGAACGGTTGAATGACCTTCTTCATGAGACGTGGATGAGGCATTGAATGCCGTCGTTGCAGTATGCTATAACCTCGCTCTGATACCAATTGTAAGGATCGCCTTACCCTTGCAATACTACAACACACACTAGGGGTGAATAGTGTAATGGCAATAAAATTGTCCAATTAAAATTAAACTTGCAAATGCGGAATTATAAATGCAAGAAGAAATAATTGACACAATCAATCCAAACGCAAACACAAGATTTTACCCTGGTTCCCCAAACTTGGGTACGTCCATCCACACCAATATCCACTATATTCCCAGAACGAAAAGTGAATACAAATCTCACAAGGAGATACCCCACCAAGAAGATTTTGCCCTACACAAGGACCCAACCAACCCTACACGAGGGTCAAGACTCCCACCAAGAGAATCACTAACTCCCACACAGAGAATTAGGGTTAGCCCTACACTAGGCACTAAACTCCCACAAAGAGAGTTACTCCCACAAAGAGAGTTATTCCCACTAAGAAAATATCCTATTCCCACAAAGAGATAAACTCCCACAAAGAGAGATAGACTAATTCCCACAAAGAGAATTAGTGTTACAAATTCACCAAGTAAAATAAATACGCTTACCTATGCCTTGAGATGCTTACTCATAGATGAATTCAAGGCATGGAAGAGGATCTCCAAGTGTTGAGATTGGCTTAAAAGCACTTGGATGAATTCCCTTGAGCTGGACTTCAATGCATGAAGAGGAATGAGAGCTCAAATGAGAGAATTGAGAAAGTTTATGAGTGGCTTATAGATCTCTTGTGATTTTCAATAGCATCAAGAAGTTCTAGAGATATCAGCACACCCATATATATAGGAACCCAATACCAACCCTCAAAACCCAAGAAAACAGCCATCAGCCCAAAGCTGCAACAACTAGAAACTGGGCGAAAACGACATCAACAGTCGACTGAAGATCAAAAGACAGTCGACTGATCAACTGCTAGAAAATATCCAACGGCTATAATCTGAGCCAGGACAGTCGACTGAAGAAGACAATACAGTCGACTGAAAACAGGACAGGCGACTGTAAAACCTTCAGTATGCGACTGCTGCTGGGGATGGAATAAAACAGAGGCTGCACTCTTTCTCCAGAAAAGCAGACAGACGACTGATGTCAATAATACAGTCGACTGTAAATTAGTCAGGCGACTGTAAAACCTTAATCAGTCGTCTGCTGCAGAAGATGGAGAAAAAAACAGAAAGAGGCAGAGATTGCACTTACGCTACTCAGGCGACTGTTGACCAATTCCCATGCGACTGTAAATATACAGGCGACTGTAACCTGAGCAGCAGTCGACTGATGCGAAAAGCTCAAGTTGAGTCAATTGAAATGTTGACTTGAGCAGTGCATGCCAGTCGACTGTAGAAGGATCTACAGGCGACTGGAAATCACCCAGTCGACTGTTATTCCTTCAACCGGTGACTGATGGAGAGCCAGAGACTCCAAATGAGTCTTTGGACAAGATGAACCTATTGGGTTGGATTCTATGATAATCCTAAGGCTCACTAAGATGGTTAGATGCATATACATGTATGAGTAGACCATCTAGCAAGTCATTACATTAACCTAGACTCAAATGAGAGAGAAAGCAATAAAGTAAATAATACATGGATTACATTGCTTTCCTTGGAGTCTATGTCTTCATTCTTGATGCTTTGATTCTGCCCATCATCTCCAAGCTTTGGCACCCATTGAGTCCAAGCTTTGGCCCTTCTCCACTTGATGTCCATCCTTGAACCAAGTGATTAGTCTCCAAGAAAGATATTCTTGAAATGAAACTGTGAGACTAAAACATGAAAGTCATTAGCAATAACATAATGTTGTGATTATCATCAAAATAAGATTGCTATGAAACACCAATACTCAACAACATGCTCATGCAGAAACCTCTGCTTCGGGTGCGTCTCATCCAAGAGGAAGACTACTGATTACCCTACGCGTCGCTCTGCCAGGCTGATGTTCCGTTCGTCTGGTCACCCCTCAGACCCCACAATCTTCCATATCGACTGATTCCTTTGATGTTGCTGATATGGACACTCACCCTTAATCTTAGATTTTTTTGTTTGTTTTGTTAGGGTTGAATGTTTCAATATTTTGTATGGATGATGTTGTCTGGATTTTATTTTATGACTGGTGATGGTATATGGATCACATATGTATTTTGATCATTTTGTATGAATGTACATGGGTATTTTGGATGTATTTTGTGCCCTTGTCACATTCATGTATATGTGTGTATATATATATGAACATGCAGTTTCTTCATTCTGTTTCACACATTGTATAATTGTCTATCTTATGTGTGTGAATTTTGTGAAATTGTCTCCTTGTATGCTATATTCTCTATGTGATGTGATTTAAGACGATTTCCTTTTTTCCTGTGTTTCGTAATGTTGATATTGGACTTCCATTCCTTTAGTCAACTAAGTTTATAATGTGGTTTATGAGTTTTTGATTTGTATATCTTTAGACTCTTGTAATTGTTGTTAGTTCTTATTTAGCACGATTGTTGTTGTTATTTTACTCCCACCTTTGGATAATGCCATAGGGGGAGAGAAATAAACAGATTCATAATGAATGTGCTAAGTAAATTCTAATTACATTTGAATCTAAGATTGAAGTTGCCTTAGATTCAGTGGGAGTAAGATATAATGAAAATGGATTATAAAATCCTAGATTTCATGGATTCATTTCATGCATGCATATCTTACTCATTTGCTTCATTTGATCTATAGATGCCCTAATATTTATTGACTAACTTGATTGGCATCTATGTAGGGGGAGTAAGTTTTTTTTAAGCACAATTATTTATCTTTTTGTTTATGTTTGTTTGTCATCATCAAAAAGGGGGAGAATGTTGAGTATTGGACTTCTCCTTACTTGGTGTTAATGATGAGCAAACATAAATACTTGTGACTAATCCCCTATTTGCAGTTAATCCATTGCCTAAGCATATCATGAAGATCTATTTGCAATGGATGACACTCAACGATCATTGAAAGCAAAGGAAGTGGATTGGATGATCATATATGGTGATTGAAGCTCCTAGAAGACTTCAAGCTCATGTTATGGATTGAATAGAGAGTTCTTCAAATGTAATCTTCTTGTTTTTCTTCTAGTATGTAGCTTAGAAGTAGAACTTTGTTGGAGCGCACACACATCTTCATCTCAGTCTTAGGATATCATTAGATCAACTTTCCTTAGACTCCAATTTATTTCTATCTAGATTGTGCATGTCATGATTTCAATAGTCGACTGCTAAACAATTTACAGTCGCCTGTCTCAAAACAGTCGACTGTGTTTTGTTGTACAGTCGCCTGTTATGCACAAACTTTTTCAGTCTAGTTTTGGGATTCTTAGCTTTAACTCATTCAGGTGACTGCTGTACATTGCACAAGCGCCTGTCGAAGTGACAGTCGACTGTGTTTTGTTATTCAGTCACCTGTCTATTCTAAGCCCAATTCTATTTCTCAGTTTTGATCTGGCCAATCGACTATTGTTGGATTTTCAGTCGACTGTCCTATGGCAAAGTCGACCGTCGATGCTTCCACAGTCGTCTGTCTATGAGCCTCTCTGTAGACTCAACTCTCTGGAAAATGTCAGGTTTTTGACAGTCGTCTGTAGAAGGAATTACAGTCGCATGTTTGGTTTTACAGTCGACTGTCTTCTCTTCATCAGTCGCCTGTCCTGTATCCCTAGACTTTTCTCAGATTTCCTCAACATACCCAGCTTATGGCCAGTCGCCTGTAGTAGGATTTACAGTCGTTTGTTGGTTGAACAGTCGACTGTCTACGCATCATCAATCGACTATCCACGTGGTAAGTTACCGTTATGAATTCTCACCTACCATCTGTCACTGTGCATCAGTCGACTGTGAGTTGTTCAACAGTCGACTGTCGAGGGCGCTGATTCTATCTGTTGAGTTTTTCTTCACGGATTTCAAAGGGGGTTTTGAGGATTCAGCTTGAAGGGTTTGAGAAACATATAAAAGAAGCATCTACTGTTCCATTGAGAGGTTGACTTATTTGATTATCTTTTGCTTAAACATTCAAGCTTTCATTTGTTAAAGATCAAAGTTCTCAAAATGCAAAAGCCCTAGAATTCCTTTCTTTCATCCCTTGCTCTCCAACCTAGAACCAAAGAGAAATCTTCTAGGCATTTAGTGCAGTCAAGAGAAATGGCTTTTCTATCTTCCAAGAGAGTCTTTCAACACACACCACACTTTTTCTTCAAATTCTACTTCAAGGCATAGGTGATTGTAAGTGTTGCTTAATTTCATATTTCATAACTTTCGTTATTTGATTTACTCTCGGTTTGTGAGAGTGGTTTGCTTGCTCCCAAGTTGTGGGAGTCAAGGACAATCGAGCGTATTTCGATTTCACTTGTAGGGATGCTACAAGTGGGTTTTTAAGGAAACCTCAAGTTAGGATTCTAACTTGAGTATCCGGTTGTTTACCGGGTGGAAGGGACGTAGGATTACCGGGAACAAGTCGGGAAGTGACTTGGGTAATCAAAACCCTTGAAATATCCTTGAGTTTGCATTGTTTCATTTTCGGGTTTACTCTTATTCCGCATTATTTGTTGGTTAGGAATTTAATTTAGTGTAACTATCTTTTTAAATTACATAAACACTATTCAACCCCCTTCTAGTGTTTTCCTCATAGCCAGGGACCTTACACACTTCTCCATGATTGAGATCTTCATCTCGATACTTGTTTGACCTCGCATTAAGTCTCAGGACTTTACCTAAGTTCTAATAAAGACTACATTATTATTAATTTATGTAAATACTTACCAAACATCTTACTGTTATTTCAAACAAGAAGTTTGTACCCATACATAGAGATAAATTTCCTTAAGGACACACACATCTCTCAACATCTCCCACTTGCACTTAGGCCCATTTATCTTGGTATCTCATCCGCATTTACATATAAGGCTCTACAGACTTCATGTGGTAGAGCCTTTGTGAGTTAATCTGCTAAACTGCTTTTATGTAGACTTAAGGAGTTCAATGTTCCTATTAGATCATGCTTTTGAATCTCATTCAAATAGTTTCCTTGGTCTCTTGAAATCTGTAACATTTGTCTTCCCTGGAACTCTTCAGCTCATTGTCCTTAGGGGTGGCAAAATGAACCAGACCCGACCCGAACCAGGCCTCCTTAACCGAATATGCGTATGGGTCTATTCGGGTCGGGTGGAATTTGTTGAGTATTGACTTCACACCCACTTGGTTTTGATGATGAGCAAACATAAATACTTGTGACTAATCCCCTCCAAGCAGTTAACTCATTGCCAAATCAAATCATGAAGATCAATTGCAATGAATGACAATCAAGATCAATCAAAGCTCAAAGAGTTGATTGAGTGATCAAGACAAAGAAAGAAGACTCAAAGACTTCAACTTCAATCAAGAGAAAGAAAAGAAGCTAAATTTCAATTTAAATATTTTGTTCTTTTGTTTCTTTCTCTTAGATTGTAGCCTTGAAGTATAGTTAACTTGGAGCACACTCACATCATTCAATATACCCTAGGAAACCCTTAGAATTCATTTCATAGGTCCCTAAATCATAAAATCCTTAGTTGTACATTCTGGATGTCTTACAGCCGACTACCGCATAAAAGCCAGGCGACTAGGTCTGTACAGGCGCCTGTGTTTTGTTCTTCAGTCATCTGAAATGCACACACTTTTGCTAGGTTTTTGGGCTTTCAATCTTTACTTCTAAACATGTGACTGTCTGTGACTTGTTAATCAGTCGCCTGTATCATCTTGCCCAAATTCCCATTTTGTCAACTTACACACTTGTGCACTTTCAGGCGACTGTCTTTGGTTTTATAGGTGCCTGCCCATGGCACATGCGCTTGTCGAATCTACTACAGTTGCTTGTCTATTCTTGCCCAAAATTCATATTTTGACAAATTTCGCACTTATGCATTCAGACGCATGTCTTTGGTTTTACAAGCGTCTGCCCATGGCATATGCGTCTATGTATACCACATCAGTCGCATGTTCTTTAATTACCCAGATTCTTGAAATTGTAAACTTACGCACTTATACCACATAGACGCATGCCTTTGGGTTTTCAGGTGCATGTATGTTAATCAGGCATATATCCAACCTTAAGCAATCGCATGTCCCACGTGGTAAGTTACCGTTTGTACTTTCACCTACCTGCCGACACAATGCAGCAGGCGTCTATTGGTTCTTCATCAGTCGCCTGTCCTGACTGTATTTTCAATCAGTTGCCCAATCAAAAACGTTTTGAAAGGGACTTTTGGGTAATCTCGTGGGGGTTTTGGGAGAGCTTATAAATACATGTTCTACCGTTCCATTGGGGACTTCTTAGAACCATAGAGACTCCTTTGATTCATCTTAAGCTCTCTTGCTCAAGTTTTCAAGCTCTTAAACTCTCTTGCTCGCCAATCTAGAATCTATTCCTAATCTTCTAGCAATTGGTAGTGACAAGCTGAGGTGCTCCTCTCTTCATTGAAGAGATCACAACACACTCTCCACTATTACCTCTTCAAGTTCTCTACCTCAATGCATAAGAGTTTGTAAGTGTGTATTTCATAACTCTTTCATTATATTTTATTGCTCTCAGTTTCTGAGAGTGGTTTGCTTGATTCCAGATCGTGGGAATCATGGACATCAATCTTGTGTATTGATTACATTTGTAGGGTTTCTACAAGTGGGTTTAGTGGAAAACTCAAGCTAGGGTTTTAGCTTGAGTAATTGGGTGGAACCCCAGGTGGTAGGGACGTATGATTACCGGGAACAAGTCGGGTTGACTTGGGTAATCAGAACCCTTGTACATTTTGTGTTTGCATTGTTCAATTTGTTGTTTCATATTATTTCAGCATTATTGTTGGTTAGGATTTTAATTAGGCATAATTTCCTCTTTAATTTTATAAACACTATTCAACCCCCTTCTGGTGTTTTCCTCATATCACATGGTCCTTACAGAATCCGGGCCAACCCGACCGACCCGGATAAACTCCGGGTCAGGTCCGGGTTTAACTCGACAACCCGGATTCTATCCAGTTTGGTGTATATACATATATATAATCTATATAAGTCACATACATAGCCAGTGGTTGGGAGTTTGGTTAGCACGTCAAGTTGGTGTGTTGTTCTCCATAGCGAGTCTCGGCTTCGACTCCCGACATCGGCAATGCATTTCCAATTTTTTTTAAATATGCGTTAAGACTTTACATAAATAAGAAATTAATGTGCCACTCTCACATATGGCCACTAGCTCAGTTGGTCACTTGGTTGTCTTGTTTTCCACTTTCCAGGCAACGCGGGTTCGAAACTTGCTCTCAGCGATTTATTTCAAACAATTAATTTTGAAAGGCAATGGCATGTAGGTCGGGTTCGGGTGACCCGCCAACCCAGGCGGGTCAGGTACGGGTCCTATGTTCCAGACTCGGATTAAATCCGGGTCGGGTTCGGGTCCACCCCTAAATGGGTCGGGTCAAACCCGACCCGACTCGTTTGTCACCACTAATTGTCCTCATTAAAGACTAAATCAATATCCTTCATGTACCTTACAATAATTATCCAAAATAGTCACTGGTCATCTGTAAGGTTTATAATCGTTACTAACAAACTGTCAAACAGTTTGATTACTTAGTCAAAACATATGTTCCGACTCCTTGATGCCTCACATGACTTTTATTCTCTCACACTGACCTTGAAAGCTTTCTGACCGATTCATGTAAATATATTCTTCTAAATCACGTTTAGAAAACAAACTTTACATGCATATTCTAGAGTTCTTGGTCATCTTAAGCATTAACAATGAGTCTGATCCGAATAGATTTGTACAAGACTGTTGGTGAGAAAATTTCATAATAATCCGTTTATATGGGTTCTGATGATAATCTTTCCCAACCAGGATACATGTACTTCACTATTTTTCATCTGCACTAATCTTCTGTCTTGAATATTTACTTGCAACCAATAGAAACACTTTCCTTGGGCACGTCTTCTAATGTCAATTCTTTATTTACGTGCAATGACCTTTCCGGATTGCATCAAGCCATTTCTCAGAGTCTATACTCCAAATGGCATCCTGGAAGTTGACTAGGTCATCATCAACTATGATGTTTTACTCGATTCCTTTTTCTTACGAGAGAAATCAGGGGGCTGGAGTAATCCTATGACTTCATAATGATTGATTTGATAAATATCATATTTGCAGGTTCTGACAGATGTGTCTTCCAGTTAGTCTGGATTAAGCCACTTGACTTGTGCAGGAAAACCATAAATCTTAACGTATTTTAAGATTTGGGTTTCCATTGTTCCATATCATAAATGGAGTCAATGTCACGACCCTTGTCAGGACCTTATCAAGAACCTATGCACTATTATCTGGGGCTTAAAAAAGAGGGAGGATTGTAACTCAATCAATTGTCATGTATCGCATCATGTCTACATAGTGTGATTCATGATCTCCAATACACTGGTGTATTAGGAGACTTTACCTGAGAAAAAATCTCATTCTCTTTTAATTACGCAAGAATTACATAGCTAAGTATTTACCACTTTGATCTGATCGAAGTATTTCAAATACTTCTGACATTGTGTTCTCTATTTTATCATACTTGTGTTTCATTAAGAACACGTGTCGTAATAAAATAAGAATACCATATCCTGGCTAATTTAGACTTGGGTATGGATACTTCCGTATGTACGAGAGCACGAGTTCTCCAACTCATTCTCACACTGTCTTATATAAGGAGTTTTGGCCATTGTACCATTAAGATAAGACTCACAAGTGTCTTTCAACTCATAATACGAGAGGTCAAGATCCCTCTTTTTGTGTAACTTGCCAATTCTCTTCTCTTTAGTACAACCTACTCTATTTTACCATATATAGATTTTACAACTAACTTGCGCATTCATGTATTAACACTTGATACATTATCATTATACAAAATAATCACAACGAAACATTGCTTCAGAAGCAAAGTGATGACATTCACCAAAATGCGTTAGACGTCCCATATGGCGCAAGAAACAACACTTTCTCCTTTTCCAACATGTAGGACAATCTTTTTCTTTGTATAACAATTATTCTGAAACTGAGGAATCAAATATGACACATTTTCAGTTCATCCTACCATGCACTTTCTCATGATAAACAAAACATTCTTTCTCAACCGACTTTTCTGACTGCCTTTTTCTTTTCTAAATCAAATTGAGACACTATTAAAGGTATGATGGTCAAAAACTCCTTCTGTAGTGGAAGAATGAGTTGGAGAACTCATGGTCTCGTACATACGGATGTATCCAGACCTAAGTCTAAATCAGCCTAGATATGGTATACTTATCTTATTACGACACGTGTTCTTGATGAAACATAAGTCTAATAAAATAAAGAACTTAATGACAGAAGTATTTGATCTGCTTCGATCAGATCGAAGATGTAAATACTTAACTGTATAATTCTTGGGTAATTTAAGGAAAATGAGATTTTCTCTTAGTCACTTAACACATCGGTGTGTTGGAAAGGATGAATCGCACTCTGTTAGACTTGGTGCGATACATGGCTAGTGACTTTGAGTTACAATCCTCACTCTGGGTAAAGCCCTAGATAATAATGCCTAGGTTCTTGATAAGGTTATATTAGAAGTTTATAAATATAATATTCCTCAAATTAATCGTTAGGAAGTCACAGGGTTTACTCGAGCATCGTGAGACGAAAGAGTCGAGTAAAACATCATAGTTGATCATGGCATAGTCAACTTCCAAGAATCCATTCGGAGTAGGGACTCTGATAAATAGTTTGATGCGATCTGAAAAATGTCGATACACGTAAATAAGGTATGGACCTTAGAAAACGTGCCCAAAGGAAGTGTTCCTTTTGGCTGCAAGTGAATTTTCAAGACAGAAGATTGGTGCAGAAGGAAAATAGTGAAGTACAAGTATGCTAGTTGAGAACGGTTATAATCAGAACTCCTATAAATGGATTATGATGAAATTTTCTCACCAATAGATGTGTACATATCTGTTCGGATCAGACGAGATTTCAATGCTCATGATGACCATGAAGACTGAAATATGTTTGTTTTCTAGATATGATTTAGAAGAACAAACTTACAGAAGTTTCAAGGCCAGTGGGAGCGAATAAAAGGCATGCGTCGCATTAAGGAGCTGGAACATATGTTTTGACAACATGATCAAAGAGTTTGATATTTTATTAGAAATGATTATGAACCGTGCAGATGACTAGTGACTATCTTTTATTATTCTCGTAGAAGACGATAAGCTGGATGAGAGCCAGACAAGATAAATTTTTTGGATTACAATAGACCAAGGAAACGATTTGGATGAGATTCAAATCTGTGATCTAATGGAAACATGGAACCCCTTAAGTCTATACAGTAGACGGTATAGCAGATCCACTCACGAATACTCTACCACTTGAAGTCTAGAGAGACTTATGTGTAAATGCGGTATGAGATACCGGGATAAATGTGCCTGAGTGCAAGTGGGAGATGTTGAGTGATGGGTATGCCCTCAAGGCAATTCATCCCTTTATATGTTTACAGACGTCTTGTTCGAAATAACAATAAGCTATTTGGTAAGAATTTACCTAAGTAAATAAATATGTAGTCTTCATTAGAACTTAGGTATAGTCCTGAGACTCAATGTGAGGTCAAACATGTATCAATATAGAGATCTTGATCATGAAGACGTGTTTGACCGATTGTAGCATAGGTCTAAAACTGTTCGTGGTCGTAGATGTTTTGAGAATATGATATCGATACATCGGATAGACCATTGTGTCTTTGTCTTCACCATGGAGTTGTGACGATGATCTCATGGTCATTTGACTTATCGAAGTCGAAGACGAGACACATATGCTTATTAGAGAATGAGTTCATCGAATGACCCAGCGAGAGTTATCAAATGGTTAAAATTGACTGATCTGTCAATGATAACCCTCGGTGATGATAGGCAAGTTGGACCTCAGACTTGAGGTCATTATGCAAACACGTACGTAAATAGTGTCACTTAGATCTTTGATCTAGCCTCGAGGCAAGCCCCGTTGAAAGGTCTTTGGTTGGGTGACACTTGAAGCATGCAAGGAGAGTAATAACCAAGATAGGATTCATCTCTCCCGGTCAAGGGGAGTTAGTGTCGCACGTGTTAGTTCGATCTTTAGTAAAAACTCTGGCCAGAGTATGTTGGAAGAAGTCCAATATTATTTGACTAAAGATCGATGGAGACTAACCGGCTTCGAGCTATTGGGGTTTAGTTGACCATACCACAGGCTTGATTAAGCGACATAGTTTTGACGAAGGGACTAAAACTGCAGTATTCATCACGGACACAGTCAGGGTGGTCCCGACAATACTCATGTCAATGACTTAACCACATAAGTATGATACTGAAACATGGACGACACCTACTGCTCGAGGTTACTACCGTCTGGGGTTTCGAGCCCTACATGTAGTAGGGACAGGTTGTAGGGTCTCACACAGAGTGAGACCTTCGTCAAGTAATAGGTAGAAATTAGGGAGAAAATGCATTTGATGCAAGATTGCAAAGAGTTTGCAGTTGGCTTCTGTATTCGGGATAAATGATCCTGAGTTCAAGTGGGAGATGTTGAGGGATGTATGCCCTCAGTTCATTTGTATTTGATGCAAATGGATTTTTATATTAAAATGGAATTAATTAAGTCGCAAAGAGTTTTGCGATATAAGCTTTAGAACATTAAGAACGCGTGAATTTTGCATATGATGCAAAAGAGAATTAAATATGTCGTAAAATGTTTACGAGCATATTTAATATAATAAACGCGAGGAAAAGGTTACTTGGATCACAGGTTCGAACGTCATCCAAAACAGAGTCCAAATGTGATAGATAGAGCCATAACAAGCCAAAAAGACCCAAATATGGCATTGCGGGTTGGGCACGTCCGACCCACGGGCAAGACCTGTTCTCGCATGGGCGAGCATATGTGGCGCATGTGCCTGCCTAGGTGGGTAGGTGCCTGGGCCTGCCAGGCATGCGGGCGCCCGCAGGTGGGTGGGCGCCTGGGCCTGCCAGGCATGCGGGCGCCCTCACCTGCAGGCGCCCAGGCCTACTAGGTTGATGGGCGGGCGCCCGAGCCTGCCAGATTGGTAGGCGCCTGGGCTCACCAGGCGGGCAGGTGGGACCTGCCTACCTGCTACAGGTGGGTGCCCAGAATGCACAGGCAGGCACACCACATGGCGCACCTGCAGCTAACCGTGGCCATATAGCCTAGGGCTTTGTGCCCTTCTTTTGGTGGCTGCGATTTTGGCTAAGAGCTTGTTTTAGGCCATGTTTGGTACATCGTTTGAGGGGTCAAATCAAGTCAGAATGATTCCCCATTTTTTCCTATGCGTTCACCATTCATCCCTCTTCGCAACTATGTATGACATCATTCTTGGAGCTCAACGGTGATGGATGGAAAATTCATTGAAGTTTGGCCTTCGTGAAGGTTAAACTTAAATTTAATTTTTTTCCTCCAAACTTAGTCACAAATGGGATATTGAGAAGAGAGGAGGGGTCAGCCGCCTAAATAAATATGGGTCTACTCCCCTCCTTGAAACTCGTCCAAAGCTCCAGATCTGAGTAGCTCCATTAAACGAGAGCAAGCTCGGATCTAAGCTTAAATTTAATATTCCCACTTCTCCCTAAATTCTTCCTTGCTCCTGATTGGGCTCTAGCAAAGGTACGAAGGAGTTCGGATCGGATCCGAAGTCTTGTAGGAGGATCCACTCAAGGTGAAACTTTCTCCGGTGTGTGGTTGGCTCGGCGACAAGGGTGCTGCTCGCCTCGGGGCAAAGTGTGGTTCGGGAAGCGGTTCGGCTCGGGACGAGGTTCGGCTTGGGAGAAGCGGCATGGGGCAACAATTCAGAATCAAAGAAATGTTGCTTAAAATGACACTTTGTATTCTGCGAAAACGAAGTGAAAGGTATGTAGTTTATTAACATGTGTTTACAATTGCAAATTATTAGATAGATCTATCCTTAGGGGTTGGTCGGACCCAATCCTGGGATAGTAGAGATTCTAGCAAGGGTTTGTTCTCTTTAGGCCTAGACTTAAAATAGTTTTAAGTTGTTTTCCGCTGCTTTTATGTGTTCGTCGTCTGTTCGACTTAGGCCGGACGTTGATTTTATGGCCCTCGGACACAGAAAACCCAATAATTCCCTTATCAATTTACCCCAGTTAGTTCTTGGGTTCAAGACTAATGTTGTTTTGATGATGATTAATACATTATTTTAGTGTGCTAATTAACCTCTTGTTTTAGTCTCAGTTTATCTTAATGAATATATGTTGATGAGACAAAGTATAAAGCTTGGAGGATGATGCTAGATATCTTAAAGACCTCCAAGAGTTAAAGGATGTACATCAAGAGGAGCATTGTCATAGCTTGTAGCTTGATGAAAGGAAGCTCATCAAGAGGTGCCAAAGCTTGGAAGATGATGGGTAGAATCAAGGCATCAAGAGCTTGAAGACTAGACTCTAGGAGAAACTTTTGTAATCCATGTATTTTATTACTTGATTCTTTCCTTTTGAGTCATAGGAATTATCTAATGCCTTGATTATATGGTCTCTCACACATGCATGCATTATAAACTATCTTTGTGAACCTTAGGATCTTTATAGAAATCAATACAATATGTTACCCATGACAAAAACTCAATTGGAGTATTTGGACTTCCAACAGGCGCCTGTTGAAGGCATGACAGGCGACTGGTGTTCACCGGGCACCTGACCATCCTTCAACAGACGGCTGTTCTGCACTAGCTCAAGTCAATTTTTTGACTCAATACTTGAGCATTTGGTACAGGTCACTGACGTACAAAAGACAAGCGCCAGTCATTATACAAGCGCCTGAACATTGTTCAACAGTCGCCTAGTGTGCCAATGTGCGTAATTTGTCATTTTAAGCTCCAATACATCTTGTGTGACAGACGATTGAAGTACATTTGTCAGGCGCCTATCAACCATTAGGCGCCTGGACATTGTTCATCAGTCGCCTAAATCCACAAGTGCGTAAGTTGTCTTTTCTTAGCTCAAAACCATCATGTGTGACAGTCGCCTGATGAAGCCTTGACAAATGCTTACACTGTTGTATAAGCACCTGTGTAGTCTTTTACAGTCGGCTATCCTGGCTAAGATTATAGCCGTTGGAAAAATCTAGATGTTACACTAGTCGCATGTCCCTTTGCCTACATGCGCCCGTCCGAGCCATTTTTTTGCCAAAATCTAGTCATTGCAGATTTGTTTCTTTTGGATTTTGCTTGGATTTTAGTGGTTTACTTGGCTTCCTATATATAGGAGTGATTCGAGTTGAATATTGCATATTTAACCTCTTAATTAGTCCTATTTTGTGCCTATATGATGCTTAATTGGTCTCTAATACGTTCGTATTTTTAATATTATCATTTATTAGAGAAATTACTTGATTTGTGCACAAAACGTAAATTTTATTGAGTATTTCTGCCTTTTTATATTTTTCATGGCAAGATCTCAATCTCATGATTCCAACGGCCCAAAGGAGCGGTCGACACGAAAATACGACAGCCGCTAGATCTTTGATCGAACGGAGAAAATTAATTTGGTTCGAATACGAATACGTGGCGACGTGGCGCTTTAGCAATCGTCCGATCTTAAATTGACGGTCCGAAAGAATCCGAGCTGGGCGAAGAGCGGGCGAGATCACAGCTGCCCGATCATGATCTAACGTCCAGGAGCGAAACGAACGAAGAGCTGAGAGCGCGGGATCTTGGGACACGCGGCAGCAATCTAACGCGCCCCCGCCACATCGAACGGCCCTAAATCAACCCGCATTCGAAATCGAATTCGTTTCGAAGCGGCGACGTGGTCAGCTCTTGGGCGTGCGATCGCGATCCAACGGTGCAGCTCCAAGCGGAGATCAGCGAATGAAGCGGGCGAAATGGAGCCGTCCGATCTTGATCCTACGGACGAGATTTACCCCGAAGTGGAGTCGAATTCAGAGAGCAGATGCGGGTGAAATTGATACCGCTTGGCCACGTGGCGATGCCAGGGGCGATCCCGCCCAGATCTAACGGTGGAGATTGAGAGAGTTTCGCGGATACGGGTTTTTGGAACCCGTTAGTGACGCAAGCCTATTATTTAAGCGTATTCTAGGGGTTTTGAGTGTATTCTGGCGTATTGGGGGCTCTAGGAGCCGTATTTCTCCAGGGAAAAATTCTGAAAAATTCCAGAGGCTATTTTTCTTATTTCCAGGGAGTTTTGGGTTCTAACTTAGAGATTTGGTGACAAATTCTTGAACTTATACCCCGTATTTGGTGAATTTTCATTGTATTTCGGTGTTTTAACGATGTATTCATCTATGAAATCTGATTTTCCTTGCACCATGCGTGGCTAATCTCCTTGTGCTATGGTTGTGATGTAATTAGGAGTATGTAGTCGATGAAATTCATGTCTTTTAGCCCTATTATCATGTCAAAATTGCTCGTAACGTTGATTTCTACAACGTATTTGTTGGGAATCGCTTCATTGCCGATATCTTTGATGTCCCCTATGGCTAGGCCCTGACAAGGTTAGCTAATTAATGTTCTCTAATCAGGACATATCATCGTGCTTATCATTTAATGAAATCAACATTGCTAGTAATGCGTATACGGCTATTTTAACTAGTTTCTATCGATTCATCTTCCGACGTCTTCACACCTTGACCGGGTGAAGCGTTGTGTGATATAAAAGACATGATATTTCAGCGATTATAAACTCCTAATGAAATCACAACCGTATCACATCCATCTCATATGTGTTGGTGTTGACGTAGCCAGGGTGTCGTATTCATTGATTTCTATATCTTTTCGCCCTATTTGCATTGTATAATTGCGTGTTTTGTCAATTTCTAGTTATATCTTGCTTGGGTATGTTATATAGAGATGTGTGCATGCTTGAATCGAATCTGATCTTTGCGGACTTATTCGTGATGCGTGTTTATTTTCCTTATGAAATTGACGTTATACGTGATTGAGTCTTTGGCACATTTTTATACGCTTGATCGCCATACTTTCCGATGTTCTCGTGCCTTGACTGGACGAAACGTTGAGTTATAGAAAAGGTATTGATAATCATTGATTGCACACACCCTAACTAAATCATACCCAACACATACTCTTCATGCTTGTACCCCTTACCGAAGTCACCGTAAATATCGTAGGATTTTCTTTTGTTATTCTAAACTCTTTATACTTGATAGGTGGTTGGTTATTATCGTATTATTACTCTTTACAAATTGAAGTTCGTAGTTTTACATGTCAGTTATCCCGTGGATTCGATACCTGGACTCACCAGGATATTACTTGTTCGATCTCCTGCGCTTGGGAGTAGTGCTCACATCATTTGAGACGAGGCAAGGAGATGGCTTAGGTCATTTAGAATGCTTAGAAATATTTGAAGATCATATAATCTCTTCATCAAGCCTCTCCTCCTTCATTCTCTTTAAAGAGCTTCACTCTTATGCTATAGCATCTAAGCTATAGGGAATTTCTCCAAGGGATTTCAATCTCATTGCTTTCTTGGAGAACATCTTTCTTCTCTTCATTTTTACTCTCATTTGGTAAGTATTAGGGTTCATTCTTAGATGAGAGAAAGATCATCAAGTGCAATCAAAGCCTCATCTCAAGCACTCTCCATTTCTCCCATCTTCAAAGGCAAACACTTCTTAAAATGAAGGAAAAACATGTGACAATGGCTTGATGAGCAAGAGGAGTGAAAGATTTTTACTTCGGTTGATCGTGCTTGGAATGCTTTGCTCAATTCCATCTCTCCAAAAATAGCAAAGAAGGTAATGAATTTCGAGACTGCACATGAGATATGTGATTATCTTGATGGCTAGTATGGTGGAGAGGAATCTTGCGATGATGAGAGCATCGTTGGTAATGAGGTATCTCGTGAATCTCTCATTTTTCAACGCAATAATTTAAGTTATAGTTATAAAGCATTGTTAGTTGAAAATAACTCTCTCAAAGTGAAAAACAACAAGCTTGAGAGAGATGCACGCACACACACTTCTTTATCATCCAAACCTCGTGACGATACACAAACCATTGCATTGATCAAGAAAAGATTGCTCTTGATTCACGTGTGTGCATGTTGAGTAAGGAGAATGACTTTCTAAAAACTCAAATTGAGTATGTGAATTATTTTCACAAATCTGTGAAAGATAGTGTGTATGCCACGCTTCAAGATGAGCTTCAATCTTTGCATAACGAGAAAGATGGCAATCTTTCTCAAATAAGTGCCTTGAGAGATGAGAATGCTTCTCTCAAACTCCAAATGGAGATGATGTACTCGGATAATGATTACAACATTTTGAGAGATGAGACATTGGCTCTCAAGTAAAAATGTTGTGACCTTAGCTCATGTCTATCCATGAGGGATGCTAACATTTCTTCACTTTTGAAGAAGTGTGAGCTATTGTCTACTCAAATTGAAAATTTCAAATTAATTAAGGACAAGGTTTTGGGATCCACTACACTGAAGGTGAACAAACCAATCTCTTCTCTTAGAAGCACCCAAATAAATGTTGTGGGGGAGCATTCTAAAGGGAAAGTCACATCCAACTCTTTTGGCCTAAAATCAACTTCTGTTTCTAAGCCAGAAAGAAATCATGCATATTTGTATTCCAGTCTTGCTTATGTTAAGAAGCCTATTCAAAACATATTGTTATGAGTGCTTCTTATTTGAATTCTATGCATGACATGTCTACTTATAGGAAATCTTATCATTGGTTTCATGCTAGAATTACTGCCAATACTTTGCATGCTTCACATGTTCCTATGCATGGTAGAAACTCTTGTGTGAATGCTTCTAATGCTAGATCTCATGTTTCGCACACGGGGCACGCCAATGTTTATGTTCCACCTCATAAGCGTGCACCCTCACCTCCTACTCATGCCTTAACTAAACCTCTTCTTAAGAATCCCGAATCACTTTCTTTGCGGATTCCTAAGAATGTTTCTAGGCTTGATAGGAACTCGTATATAAATTCATATGTTCGTAATGTTATATTTTCATATGACTATATACGGAAACCGAACTCCACTTTTGTTTGGTTTCCACCTTGCTAGCTTACTCACATTATTATTCATTGCTTGGGTACCATGCTTGTAGGTTTACATTTTGTACACATATTTATGTGAGTGTGTTTATTACTCCCAATTTTGCTTGTTTTGTATGTTTATGGGTGAGTATGGAACTTTTGCTTGCTAGCATTAGTTTTTCCATACATATATCATATTGAATGTCATTCACATTATGTTTGTGCATATGTGGTGATTATTTCTCTTGTCGTTGGTTTTCCTATTTGGATATTACCCATCTTTTTGATATGCCAATAGGGGAGAGAAATGCGTTATGTAAAAATATACATTATACTTTTAAGCATTATTAACAGTTGGAATTGTTTTTGCATAACATCTATCAATATGATTTGTGCTTTGCATGTTTAAATTTTGTGTACTTTTGCATATTGATTGGGGTAGTTTTTTTAGCACACATTGTTTATTTAAATGTTTATTATGTTTTGACATAATGGATTGTCATCATAAAAAGGGGGGAATGTTAGTTCTTGGGTTCAAGACTAACGTTTTTGATGATGATTAATACATTATGTTAGTGTGCTAATTAACCTCATGTTTTAGTCTCAGTTTATCTTAACGATTATATGTTGATGAGACAAAGCATAATGCTTATATGATGATGCTATGTATATCTTAAAGACCTCCAAGAGTGAAAGGATGGACATCAAGAGGAGCATTGCCATAGCTTGGAGCTTGATAAAAGGAAGCTCATCAAGAGGTGCCAAAGCTTGGAAGATGATGGGGAGAATCAAGGCATCAAGAGCTTGAAGACTAGACTCTAGGAGAAGCTTTTGTAATCCGTGTATTTTATTATTTGATTCTTTCCTTTTGAGTCATAGGGATTATGTAGTGCCTTGATTATATGGTCTCTCACAATGCATGCATTATAAACTATCTTTGTGAACCTTAGGATTTTTATATAAATCAATACAATAGGTTCCCCATGCCAAAAACTCAATTGGAGTTTTTGGATTTCCAACAGGCGCCTGTTGAAGGCATGACAGGCGACTGGTGTTCACCAGGCGCCTGGTTATCCTTCAACAAACGGCTGTTCTGCTCCAGCTCAAGTCAATTTTCTTGACTCAATACTTGAGCATTTGGTACAGGTGACTGACGTACAAAAGACATGCACATGTCATCATACAGGCGCCTGAACATTGTTCAACAGTCGCTAAGTGTGCCAATATACGTAACTTGTCATTTTGAGCTCCGATCCATCTTGTGTGACAGACAACTGAAGTACATTTATCAGGCGCCTGTCAACCATCAGGCGCCTGGACATTTTTCATCAGTCGTCTGAATGCACAAGTGCGTAAGTTGTCTTTTCTCAGCTCAAATCAATCCGGTGTGGCAATTACCTGATGAAGCCTTGACTGGCGCCTGCACAGTGGTACAAGCACCTATGTAGTCTTATACAGTCGCCTATCCTGGCTCAGATTATAGCCGTTATGAAAATCTAGCTGTTACACCAGTCGCCTGTCCCTTTACCTACATGCACATATCCGAGACTTTTTCTGTCAAAATCTAGCCGTTACAGATTTGTTTCTTTTGGTCTTTTGCTTGGATTTTAGTGGTGTTCTTGGCTTCATATATATAGAAGATGTCTTAGTTCATTTAGAATGCTTGGAAACCTTTGAAGCTCATATAACCTCTTCATCTAGCCTCTCCTCCTTCATTCCCTTCATAAAGCTTCACTCTTATGCTATATCATCTAAGCTCTAGGAAATTTACCCAAGGGATTTCAATCTCATTCTTTCTTGGAGAACATCTTTCTTCTCTTTATTTTTACACTCATTTGGTTAGTGTTAGTGTTCATTCCTAGAAGAGAGAAAGATCATCAAATGCATCAAAGCCTCATCTCAAGCACTTGGACATCCACACTTGCATGCCTTCTTCACATTGGGGATATCTTTTCAAGACATATGTAAGTGTTAATTTTGTTTCATATTTTTATTTGAAAACCTAACTCTCTTTGTGAGAGTTAGCTTCTCCCTTTGTGGGGGTTTTCGTCCTTGTGTATGACTAACCCTTGTGTAGGCTTTGGTATGTCCTTGTGTAGGAAAAATCCCTTGCGTTGGGATTGTATTCACTACCTTGTGTAGGATCATAATGAATATTGGTGTGGCTGGATGTACCTAAATTTGGGGAACCAGGATAAAATCCTTTGTGTTTGCGATTGCTGTTGTTGAGCATACTCTTTAATTTTCGCTGCTTATTGTGCCTTAATTTCAGTAACTTTTAATTAAGCACTTTTCTTGCCTTTACACTATTCACTCCCCTCTAGTATATTGTGTAGCTCTGCTTGGTCCTAACAACCCTTAGTCACTTATGAGCTTGAGTTGGTTCAACAAATCATAATGACTAGTCTAGTCTGACCCTTGCTTTCTTGTCCAAGCCTAATGATCGCTCCTTATTTTACACCTTTTTTCTGAATGTTTTCATGTCATTTCGATCGTCCATATTGCGTTTTCCACGATTATTCGACGATATCGCGTTGCTTTTCACTATTTCTTGTTTTTGTCGTATTTCAGGAGATATGGAGCAATCTAAGCAAAAATGAGATCCATGGACTTTCGCGCACACCGAAGCATCGCCCACGACTTATTTGAGAAGTTTGCATCGTTAGAGGATGAACAGAAGAGGAAGAAATTTGATAGAATCGACGAGGAGACGATGAGGAGAAGAAAAGAGCCCGGATACAGCCTACTCGGTCGAACAGAGACTCTACTCGGCCGAGTCAGGAGTTGTATTCGGCCGAGTGAAACGGATACGCACAACGAATTTTCGAAGTTTTCTCGACCGAGCAAGAGAGCCTACTCGGCCGAGCGAGAAATCTCACTCGCCCGAGTAGAACATGGCTTTTCTTCTGAGAAGGGCCAAGATACTGGAATTTTTGAGAAGCCTACTCGGCCGAGTACGATTGCTTACTCGGCCGAGTAAAGAAGCATACTCGCCCGAGTCAGTCAGAGAGACAGACCCCCGAAAGCCCAGATTCTCTGTTTTATTATTGGGTCTGTCACTTGGCCGAGTGACATTGCTACTTGGCCAAGTGATGCATTCCGACTGCTGCGAGGATTTTGGATTCTGGGCTGCGCAGGGGCAGTTTTGTTAGATTTTTTGGACGATTTTAGCTTTTATTTAAACCTAGTTTTCCCCTAGTTTTAGGAGAGACTTCTATTATTTTTTGACGGCTATTCTTTTGTGAAATCTCAGCTGGAGATTATAGGCGATAATTTTGGTTTGTTCTTTCTTGCTAAAAATCTTATTTTTATGAATTGTCTCTTCTTTGCAATGAATTGTGCTATGATCAATTGCTATTTTTCTGAGATTTCCATGATGATTTGTGAGTAGTTTATTCGTTCTAGGGCGTGTGGATGAACCCTATGGACCCGATCTTTTGAATTGTGATGAATGAATAGAATTGTAGCTAGGATTGAAGAAAGGTTAGGTTTTGATTGATTTATTGCGAGTAGCTAGGAATTTTTATTGATTGGATTTGCAAGAGATTGGATCCCAATTGATAGGAAGGCCTAGATATTCGACTTAGGTTTATAATCGAAATTCTCTAGATTTGGTTTGCAAGAGATTGGACCAAAGCTAGGATTTTTATTATAAATCTATACTAATATTCGTTTGCAAGAGATTGGATGAATACGAACTATTATAACCTAGATCGTAGCTCGAGTTTGCACGAGAGTGGGCTTGAGTTGCGATTGGACAATGATGTCGATCTTCACGCTAGTTGCTTAGGCTAGGGTTTGCACGAGAGTGGGCCCTAATCTAGGTTGCTATAGACCGATAATAGCGCGAGAGCGTGAGCTTGGTTCTACATAAGTTGCGACTAGTTCACCTCCATTCAAGCCTTGCAACATTGATGTTCATGGTTCACAAGGATGAGAAACGGTCCGTATTGGGGA
Source organism: Scilla litardierei (assembly GCA_030789695.1). Classification (NCBI taxonomy): domain Eukaryota; kingdom Viridiplantae; phylum Streptophyta; class Magnoliopsida; order Asparagales; family Asparagaceae; genus Scilla; species Scilla litardierei. The sequence goes on along the minus strand of CM061138.1, from coordinate 151,899,006 downwards.
TTTCCTATCCCTAGACGCCTTTATTATATCGATATCTAATTGTTATTGAACGATTGTGACATTACCATCGAAACTATTCTTATTCTCTTGATAGCTAGGTAATCAAAGTATGATACTGTAAATTGTCCTCCCTGTGTTGGATACCCGCTCGTCACTACGTCGTGCGCTTGCGGTAAAACTACAGTCGTTTTCCGGGTGTATATCCGGGCACGATCAAGTTTTTGGCGCCGTTGCCGGGGAGGCGACAGTATTTTATTTTCTTAACTTAGTTATTTCTTTTTCTTTTTATTTTTTATTCCTCTATTGTGCAAACGATTCCATCGAGACTCTATTCTTCTATGCATGTACACGAGATCAAAGGCGCATCAAGAAGATATATTATTTGATCCGGAGATCGAGCGTACGCAAGGAAGCTTAGAGCCGAGAGGAGACTTGCTTTAGAGGATGATCATATGCACCGACCGGAGACACCGGAGGAGTTAGCGGCACGCATGGCTAGGCTTGTTTCCATCAGAGATAGGCTACGGCCTAAGACTACTTCTACTACATCGTCTATTGTGATGCCAAAGTTGGCGACAGATAAGAACTTCGAGTTCAAGACGGGACCCGTGGTTTTGATGCAACAAGACCCATTTCATGGGAACTCCCACGAGACTCCACACTACCACCTACAGTTGTTCTTGTCCAAGTGCGCTACTTTTCAGTTGCCCGATGTACCGGCCGATGCTATCCGACTGCGCATCTTCCCATTTACCATATGGGACAAAGCATTATATTGGTTGAGGACGCAAGGGGAGGGGATCTTTACCACATGGGATGAGTTGGCGAGCGCATTTGTTAACAAATTCTACCCACCATCCAAGACAGTCAAGATTAGGAGCGTGCTCATGTCATTCAAGGAAGGACCTCAGGAATCTCTATTTGAAGCTTGGGAGCGCTTTACAGATCTCCAACACCAATGCCCCCACTATAGCATTGAAGCATGGGAGCTTGTACATAGCTTTTACAATGGATTACAACCGGGAACAAGCAAATCATCGATGCAACCGCTAATGGAGCCATTCTATCTAAGACACCAGATGATGCTACGGCCCTACTCGAGGAGATGGCCTCGAACAACCAACAATGGGGCGACGAGAGAGGACATTCTTCGTCCACCTTGAAGCCAACAAGCATTTATGAGGCAAAGGCCGTAGTGGAGATATCTACGAAGTTTGATTCTCTCCACAAGGTAGTGGAGAGAATGGAGAAGTTGATAAGTGATCCGCATGGGACCCCCACCACATCTACACCGGGAGGAAGTACGGGCGATTGGCAAGACCAAGCCCATGTCATGTATGTTGGAGGAGAGCGCAGGAGCTATAGAGCAAGTCCAATACGTTGCAAGAAACACCGGTTATTGGGCAAACCCGGCCACGAGAAATCATCCGGGCTTTTTATATGCAAATAATGTAGGAGCTTTAAACCCACCACCGCAACAACCTCAAGCTCGGTCTCCACAACGATAGCAATATCTGTTGGAACCCCGTGCACCTCCCCCAACACCTAGGCTAGGTACACAATGCCACCTACGATACGCGGAAACGGTGGCCAAACAATCCAAAGCCCGAATTCCACCGAGATGTCACCTAGGCACAAAACCAAACACCTCACGGGCAAAGAGAGAGTTGTCACCAACTACCAACTCCCTCGACGATCTTGCGATAGATAATGTAAGCACGCAAATATAATACGAAATTAAGAGCAACACAAAAGAGACGGAGATTTACCCTGGTTCGGTTGCGAACAACCTACATCCAGCATCCAATGCACCCGGTTCCACTACTGATCAAGCAAGGCATACACCGACCCCATCATCTTCTTCCTCCACAATGAGAGAATAGCTCCAAGCAACAAGACCTAACCCTAGATCTCTCACCAATCTCACACACACTCTCAACCAAGTGGGAATCCTTGATAACAAAGCCTCTACCACACGTAGAGCTCCTCAAGGGACCAATCCCACACCAATAGAGATCACTCCTTGGTAATATAGCCCCAAACTAGGAAGCTACCCAAGGGACTCTAGATCTTAAACACGGAAGAAGAAATGCAGACACTCACCTTGGATCTCACACGAGAAGAAGCTCCCTAGCTTTCTTCTCCTCCAATTCTCAGATCCAAGCCATTTCTTTTTAGCTCTGCAAAAGAAAGGGCAGCATCCCCTTGTTGCTCTCGGCTCTCTGAAGCTTGAGAGTGCCTGCCCTCTGTTTTTCTTTTGCTCACTGGAAAAAAACTGCTGGCCCTCTCAGGAAGTAGCCACACGCCCTCTTTGCTGTCAGTTTCACAAAGGAAAGACAAGGCAATCAATTGCCCAACAACTAAATTTATGAGAGGCCCCATAAAACAGTGGACACATGGGATGTTTCAGCAATAAAAAACAACAATATCAACCGAGAGGGCCTCAACAATAAAATTTCCAACCGAGGCAACAAGCGGGACCATATAGACCTCCGGAGTATAATCAAGGGTGGAGAGCACCTAATGCACCACAAGCACCACCGAGGTCCGACCATGAAGCAAGGGTCGAAGAATTCATGGCAGAGCAAAAAAAGGTAAATGCTAGATTGACCGCTCAACAAGACTCTCTCAATACTATCGTGGCACAATTGTCGGAGCAACTAGCATTGCTCAACAAAAATACTCAACAATTGCCGGCTCAACCGGAGCCAAACCCACAGAGCAATACCGGCCACGTCAATGCGGTGGTGGCGGTAACTACTAGGGGCAGGAAGGACACCACTCCCGCCATGATTCAAACCAAGGAACCGGGGGAAGAAATTTTGGATAACAAGGAGTCGACAATTGAGCAGGAGTGCCTGAAAGAGCCAAAGGACGTGAAAATTCTGAAATTATAAAGCCACGTGAGGAGCGCAACTATATGCCACCGGTACCGTTCCCACAAAGGTTGGCATGAGCAAAGATTGAGAACCGGCTAGCCAAATTTCTTGAGTACTTGCGGGGAGTGAGCTTAAATATCCCTTTTTTGGATGCTATTGTAGAGATCCCGTCTTACGCCAAATTCTTAAAAGACTTGATTTTGGGAAAGAAGCGAAAGGAGAAGATAATGCTCGCCGAACAAGGTACATGGTTCACCTGAAGGAGAAGGAGCCTACAAAATTTAAAGATCCCGGAAGCTTCTGCATCCTTTGCACGCTTGGAGGAGTCCCGCTACAAAAAGCCTTAGTAGATTTGGGATCGAGCGTGAGCCTAATGCCCCTAACTATGTTTAAGAAATTGAATACGGGGACCGACTTAAAGCCGACGGATATGAGAATACAACTTGCGGATGGTCGGGTCACTAGGCCGATGGGAATTACGGAGAACATACCACTCCAAGTACCGGGAGGAATTTGCTTGCCATGCGACTTCGTGGTAATGGATATCAAGGAGGAGGGAGACACATCATTAATTCTTGAACGCCCCTTCTTAGCCACCGCCGGTGTGATAGTTGACGTGAGAGAGCACCTTATCTTTGAATGTCGGAAACATGGAGGTGGAGCTTCACATTCCTAAGGCAATGAAGCACATGCGTTGGCAAGAGGACGTCGATTACGTCGACCTCCTCGACGAGGTCATTGATGATGCTATGCCGTATGCTATCGGTGCCTTTCATGATGATGGCCTCGAAGAAGGCCAATCTTCTAGAGATGGAGAAAAGTTGGAGGACCCGCCGGATCACTCTACGGTTGATGACAAGGACGACACTGATGTCGCAAGAATTAGGGAGCTATGCAAGCTCTCCACGGCAAGGAAATTGAAGAAAGCTCCACCGAATAAGAAATTGGCATCACCGGTGAAAAAAAGAACGGTAAAAGCCCAAGCTTGGGGGACTCGTCTCCCACTACCACCCATGATGAGGGGGAGCTGAGGAATGCCTACGAACAATAACAATTAAATCTAAGTGGCCTTCCCGGCAAATTTGACGCGCGCATCTCACATGCGCCGAATATCGAGCATTAAACGAATATCTTAAGGGGTCGGGCTCAAGACCTTAAACGAGCGCTTGTCGGGAGGCAACGCGGTGCTTTTTTCTAATTTTTGGTTGAATGTTTCATTTTTATTTTTGTTTTAGATTTTTCTTAGTGTCTAGAGTCTAGAGTCGATAAAAATCCTGACAACGGGCTCTAATTTTCATGACGGGAGATGGAGAACGAGTAACCAATTGAATGGAGAATTACCATGGAAAAGGGGAGTGCTCCAGAAACGCGCTCAGGCCTCAGGAGAAGGAAGGAACTGATGGGGAGACGAAAAACAGAAAGTGGCACAAAAACAGAGAGTGGGAGTTGAAATTTGCAAGCCACTCGACCGAGTGACATAGTCATTCGGCCGAGCAAAGACCCTACTCGACCGAGTAGGGTACTGATCAAGGAAGATCCTAAAAAACTACTCTCTGTAATTTACAGTAATTTATATGCCACTCGGTCGAATGAATATGTCACTCGACCGAGTGAATCTGATACTCTCCACACATTATAAGCTCTGAGTAGCCTTTCTACTCGACCCAATGACCTTTGTCTACTTGACCGTGTGGTAAGATCTACTCGCCCGAGTCACTACTTCTGCGTCGAAATTTTTTATATTGCGTCACTCGGCCGAGTGAACGCATTACTCGGCCGAGTGAACGTGTCACTCGGCCGAGTGAACGCGTCACTCGGCCGAGTGACCCATATTTTATATACCCAGCGCCCGCGGCCCATATCCCCATAACGCAAAAATCCCCAAATTTGGAGCCCGAGCCCCTTCGTCTTCCCTGTAGTGCCCGAGCCACAGCCACCCTCTCTTCACCCGAGCACTCTTTCGTCGGTCCACCGCCACCTGCCGCCTGTCACCGAAGCCCCGCACAGACGCCGCCGCCCCGCACCGGCGCCGCCGCTCCCTTGCCGTACACCCCCCATTTCTCCCAAAATTCGAATTTTTCTCCATTTTCTCCAATCCGTAAGCCCATTAAGCCCAAAATCTAAATTAATCTTTATATAATCTATTATACCCGATCTTACCCCATTACGTATTGATATTCATTACGGATTTGCAAACTTTTGTATCAGGCTAGCTGGCGGGAGATTCAGGACGGGTTTAGCGCTTCTCGAAGGAGGCGATTCTCCGCATTCTTCGACTGCTTGCTCTCGCGTCGTGCTCAGTTATACTCGTTCCATATTTTCAGCACTTCGCATTTTTATTGGGTAGGCACATTCCGCGGCCCACATGCCGCCCCGCATTAGGTCCCGCACGAGGGCACCCGCCTCGAAGCGGAGGAGGACTAGCGAGCCTGGCTCCTCTTCTACTAGAGCGGACTCCCCTCTGTAATGCCCTGATAGCTACTGCACAAGTACTAGAGGGGGGGGGGGGGTAAATAGTACTTTAAAATAATCAAGAGTATAATTCCTAATTATTGTGTAAACTCAACCAACAATGCGGACTGAAAGATTGACAACAATAAAAGACAATGCAAATAAGCGATGTAACGGGTTCGGATCCACCCACGTCTCCCCGACTTGTTCCCGGTGATCCTACGTCCCAAACACCCGGATCCCCTCCGGCTACTTGAGTTAGAATCCTCTAACCCAAGTTTTGCACTATGAAATTCTTGTAGAAACTACTACAAGATCAAATCATACACAAAACTAAATGTGACTCCCACAAACCGGGATCACAAACTTCTCTCACAAACCGAGAGATAAACTTGAAATATCAAAGTAAATGAAACAATAAACACTTACCAACAAAATCCTATGCCTTGAGTAAACTTACTGATTTTAGGGCAAGGAGGATTTTGAAGGAGATCGAAATCTTGCATCGTCTCAAACTTGCCTCGTCTCAAATGATGTGAACACTACTCCTAAGCGCAGGAGATCGAACAAGTAATATCCTGGTGAGTCCAGGTATCGAATCCATGGGACAACTGACCTACAAAACTACGAACTTCAGTTTGTAAAGAGTAATAATACGATAATAACCAACCACCTATCAAGTATAAAGAGTTTAGAATAACAACAGAAAAATCCTACGATATTTACGGTGACTTCGGTATGGGGTACAAGTATGAAGAGTATGTGTTGGGTATAATTTCGTTAGGGTGTGTGCAATCAATGATTATTAATACCTTTTCTATAACTCAACGTTTCGTCCGGTCAGGGCACGAGAATGTCGGAAAGTATGGCGATCAAGCACGTAAAAATATGCCAAAGGGTTAATCACGTATAACGTCAATTTCATAAAGAAAATAAACACGCATCACGAATAAGTCCACAAAGATCAGATTCGATTCAAGCATGCACACGTCTCCGTATAACATACCTAAACAATATATAACTAGAAATTGACAAAATACGTGATTATACAATGCAAATAGGGCGAAAAGATATAGAAATCAATAATTACGACACCCTAACTACGTCAACACCAACACATATGAGATGGATGTGCTACGGTTGTGACTTCATTAGGAGTTTATAATCGCTGAAATATCATGTCTTTATATCACACAACGCTTCACCCGGTCAAGGCGTGAAGACGTCGGAAGATGAATCAATAGAAACTAGTTAAAATAGCCGTATACGCATTACTAGCAACGTTGATTTCATTAAACAATAAGCACGATGATATGTCCTGATTAGAGAACATGAACTAGCTAGCCTTGTCAGGGCCTAGCCATAGGGAACATCAAAGATATCGACAATGAAGAATACCTAACAAATACGATGTAGAAATCAACGTTACAAGAAATTTTGACATGATAATAGGGCTAAAGACATGAAATTTCACGATTACATACTCCTAATTACATCACAACCATAACACAAGGAGATTAGCCACGCATGGTGCAAGAAAAATCAGTTTTCATAGATGAATACATCGTTCAAACACCGAAATACAATGAAAATTCACCAAATACGGGGTACAAGTTCAAGAATTTATCACCAAATCTCCAAGATAGACACCAAAACTCCCTGAAAATAAGAAGAATAGCCTCTGGAATTTTTCAGAATTTTTCCCTGGAGAAATACGTACAGTAGCTGCTCCAAAAGCCCCAAAATACGCCAGGATATCCCAAAAAACCCTAGAATACGCTTAAATAATGGCATTGCGGGTTTTACTGTGCTTATCGGGTCTTAACCCGCGCTTAAACCCAAACCTGCGACCGCTTCAAACCATAGCCGTCCGATCCAGGCGGGATCGAACGAGAGGGCGCCACGTGTGCTTCAATACTCGTACGCACCCGCTTCGAATCCTCAGCGCCCGCATCCGTTAACGAATCCGAATACGCTTCGGGGTCCCATCTCGACCGTTGGATCGTGAAATAGCGGCTACGATGGAGCCACGTCGCTGCATATTAGTTCGAACTTAATTCAAAATGCGGGAGCGTCCATGGCCGTCTGATCGTGATCGTGCGGTTGAGAGTCGCCCGCTTCTTCGCTGTGTTCGCTCGTTTTCGTTCGTCGGATCGCGCATCAACGGTTCCAACGAAACCACGTCACCCGCTGAATCTCGCGCACAGCTGCTCTTCCAGGCCGTTGGATCGAGATCCAACGACAACTGTATTTCTGCGTCGCCCGCTCCGCTGAGAGCTCGTGCACCGTTGGATCTGGGCGGGAACCGCTCAGATGCTGCCATGTGGCCGCCAAAATTCGTGCGGGGTAAATTTCCAAGCGTATTTTTAGCGTATTTCCTCATTTAAATGGTATTCTGCATTCAAAAATACACAGTAATAGCACAGATCTCAGAAAAATACAAATAAATAGTCGTTGGAATCGTGAGATCGAGTGCAAGTCATGAAAAATATAAAAAGTGCAGAAATACTCTGTTTATTGCTGTTTTGTGCTCAAATAAGGTGATTTCTCTAATAAATGATGGTTTATAAAATACGAACATATTAGAGACCAATTAGGCAGCATATGAGCATAAAATAGGGCTAAATGAGGGGTTAAATATGCAATATTCAACCCGAATCACACCCCCCAACTAGCGATTTGCTAGTCCCTAGCAAAAAGAGCGATTAGACGTATGATTAATAAAACAATAAATTCTATCAATCGCTTATGGCATGGCTCAATGATACGCTTTCCAACATGATCTTGACTATCAATATACACAATCCATGACCAAGATCAATCACATGATATTTTCTCTAATTTGCAAGCATCGTTTTGCGCAAGCGAAAGTATAACACGTCATTATATTCTAGTCTTCTCATTTGCAAGGAATTTGCCTATCAAAACAATCATTCAAAACATGGGTATTGAAGTTGCTTAGTATATTCACCATTTCTTTTCTTTTCCTTTTTCTTTTCTTTTATTAGTTCTGCATAACGCGCATCAAGCAACATTTGCGGAAACATATATAACTTGGATCGCTCCATCAAATGAGTGAGGTTCTGGTCAATGGCTCCCAAATCAGACGATAATAGGGCATTAGGCCAAAAAGGACCACTCGGACTGTACTACTCGAGCCAACCAAGTTATTTATTTAGTGACTTACTTATTCATCATTTTTTTGCTGTTTCTTCATCTTTTTCTCTTCTTTTTTTTGTAAGAAACTCAGCACCCATAAATATGAACATAAACATTAATGAACATGGCCAAATTCCTCTTCAACATGAAGACTGTTCTAATAAATCATATATACTTAAGCTTTTTCACCACCGTAGCATGCATGAAATATATTCAAACTATTTCGAGATATTAATCATGGCAATTGAACATTTTCATGAGTAGCATATTAACGGTAATTCCATGAAGGAAAAATAATTAATTTACGCCATAAACAATTTTTAGAACTCAATCAATGCATAATCATCCGTATTTGTGGTATAAGAAGGAGTTTAAAATGATGAGATTGGTGGTTCATTCTTTTCTTTTGCCTTGTTTTTGAAAAAAATCCTAAGGTCTCATACACACACCCCAACTAAAGATGGACATTGTCCTCAATGTCGAAAAGGGTACGAGTTTATTCAAGCAAGCAACCTAGAAAGCATATAAAATCTACACTACTGGAAAGAACACACCGTGGTCAAATGGCGGATCCCGAATCTTTAATGGTGGAGGAAGTTGTTCAATTTGCTCCTTGCGCTCCTCGGCAAGTATCCTCCCTCCAAAAGCTAAATTGGACCCCATCAACACAACTCCAAGCATCTCTATAACTTGTTTACCAATGTCCTGCAAGAGATGAGTTATGTCAATCCAAAATAGTTTAAAATTCCTTTCAACAAAAATATTGTAACGACCCACTAATGGGGCCCGTTACTGCTTGGAACATGCACAAGTCCTGCTAGGCACCAATGAAGTCAACACAGGCTCTGTTGCAGAAATACGCCAAAATACCGATAATGAAAGTGGTTTTACAACCTTATTACAACCCAGCAGCTAACAGGAAAGGAAAATACAATCGAAAATACAAAAGATACATCAAACCACTCTCGAAACAACAAAGAAAATCTCCCACACTCACTCTCAATACTCAGGGTCCTACTGGTCCTGTTGGTCGAACTCAACCATAAAATCAGCGTCTGCGGCCTCTGGTGCAAACTCCTCGACCTGGGTGATATCTGGCGAGTCCACCACAAAGAGAAGGGTCGCCAGGATCAGACGTAACTCAAAGTATCTCTATACATGGATATTGAAACAAATGTACAAGCATGGCAATTTAAAAGTAAAGAGGTAAAGTGCAAACAATACTGGTAAGGAAAAAAGAGCAGAAAAGTAACCTTGCAGTTGTACATCTATCATCAACTTCTAGCAGTTAAAAGTGCAATATTAAAAGTGACTATGTAACAAGAGTCTATTTGTGCCTATACCTAGACCGTGACTTATAATGCGGGGTGCAATGAGCAACCAAGAGGCCACCTCTTACCACGGGTGCTACCCGGGCGAACTATGCTATGAATACTATGAATACTATGCAATACTCTGTGATCTGTGATGGTTGTCACCGGCACTGTTATGGGTTGCTAGAACCCGCACAGTGACAACAAAGGCTGGACTAGTCTCTCCCGCACCCACACTATTATAAGTTACCTCAAGTCCCAGTGTCGGTGCAATTTTCTAGCATGTCACATTTCCAGTTACAAATTTCTGTCAATCATGTCAAGTTGCCCAATTTTGCTTCCTTTACGATACTGTGCAATTTACGATACGGTACCATGCAATTTTAGCTAACAGTTCAAAAATGGAAACACTATGTTAATGAAATAAAAGTAGGTTGGCATGCATTTGTTTTTGTTTTTAAGACCCATGTCAAGGGTACGATGAGTTACCCTTCGCCTTGTCGTGGAAGGCGCGTTTTGAAAAGCGGTCGGTGTACCTGGTTCACACGTGTTACGAACGAGTTAGCTTAATGAATTAATAGAGTGTTAAGAGAGCAAGTTAACTTATAACTAATTACTGATAACATGTTATTAAAGCTTAACTTTCTATTAGAACTTATATTAAAACTTAGGCTAATTAAGTAACTAATCTTTAAAACTTAATAAAAATAACTTAAACTTATTTAAAACTTAGCTTAATATAAAATAACTAAACTTTATAAAAATATAACTTATATAACTTTATAATAATATCTTTAAACTTAATTAATCTTAAAACTTATTAAAAAATATAACTTAACTTTATTATTAATAATAATATTAATAAAACTTATATTAACTTTACCCCCCTCTGTTACTCACCCTCCCTCTTGCTCTTCTTCTTCTCCTTCTCGTTTCCTGTTCTTTTCTTCTTCTTTTTTTTCTTTTCGTTGCAGCAGGCCAAAGGGGGGAACGGACGGCCAAGAGCGCACGGCGGCGCAGGGGAGGCCGGGGGCATGGCGCCTGGAGGGCGGCGCGAGGCGGGGGGCCGGCGCTAAGCGGAGGCCGTGGCGTTTTCGAAGCGGTGGCGGTGGATCGGGCTCGGGGGCGGCGGTTGTAGGGCACGACGAGGGTTTCGGGGCGCGGATCGAGGCACGGGGGGTCACGGCGAGTGAGATCTGGCGGGGTACGGCGGCGATCGAGGCGGGGCGACCTCGGGCAGACGGCGGCGGCACAACTCACGACGGATCGGGCGAATCGGAGGGTGGCAGCTCTGCAGAGGAGGCCGGCGGTGCTCCGAGTTCCAAGCGGCTTCCTCGGGGTACGGCGCGTGCAGGTGATGATCGAGGGTCGACGGTCCAAGGCGTGGCTTCGAGATGCGACGATCGGATTTGGGGGATTTGGGGGTTGATTTGTTGATTTGTGGTTCTGATTGGGTTGATTTTGGGGATTGTTTTCTGGTTTGTAAGGAGATGGTGGAGGTAGACTTGTTTGTATATTGGGGTTGTATGGTGGAGGAGATGTTGGCTTGTTTGCTGGTGGTGAAGGGGTTGATGGTGGTGCTCCTGTGGGTTGCGGTGGCTGAAGGTGGTCGGTTGCTGTTTATTTTTCCCTTGTTTTAAGAATGTGGATGGAGGAGACAGATTGAATGAGGGTTGGTTGATGGGTAGGGGCTGTTGTTAAGGACTTGACGTGAGATGTTGGATCTCACCAAATTTTGGTGGGAAATGAAAGCTGTAGGGTAGTTAGGGTAAAAGGTAATATAGTAATGATGGTTTTAGGGAAAAGTAATTAGTAAAAAGAACTAGTTAAAAGAAATCAGTTAGTAATTTATAGTTTAATTAAAGATAATTAGGGATTTTAAATTTTCAAGCAATTATGATTTTTAACAGGTTAGAATTACGCTACGGTAAAAAGTTAAAATAACGACGTGCTCGCGTCGATGCGTAGAATAGGAGAACACTCGGATGAAAATTAAATACTCAAGCGAAAACACTAGGACGACTGAAGTAAAATACAGGCATACACGCAAATGAAACACGCCTAAAATACATGTCGTTACATCCTACCCTCCTTAAAATAATTCCGTCCTCGGAATTCTCTATAGGGCATGGAAGAGGTAGGGGTAACGTCCTCGCATCTCATCCTCACGCTCCCAGGTAGACTCCCCTGGCGAGTCTCGATGCCACATCACTCTGACTAGATCGATAGTCCTATTCCTAAAGACCTTTTGGCGACGATCTAGGATCTCCACGGGTTGCTGCTCGTACGTCAAGTCTGGACGAACTGTGATCTCTGAGTAGTCCACGACATGACTCGGGTTGCTTACATAGCGACGCAACTGCGAGATGTGGAATACATTGTGCACTCCTTCTAAGGCAGGGGGCAGTGCAAGCTTGTATGCCACCTCTCCGACTTGCTCCAAAATATCGAAATGCCTAATGAATCGGGGACTGAGCTTTCCTCTCCGACCAAAACGAATCAATCCTCGGTTGGGTGAGATCTTCAGAAATACATGATCACCGGGCTGGAACTCCAGATGTCGATGCTTCGCATCTGCCCAATGCTTGTACCTGTCCTGAGCCAGTTACAGCTTCTCTCTGATGGTCCGAACCACATCCACGGCTTCGGTGATTAGCTCAGGACCAACCAACTCTCGATCTCCTACATCATCCCAGCTCAAGGGGGATCGGCACTTCCTCCCATACAGTGCCGCAAAAGGTGCCATACCAATACTAGATTGGTAGCTGTTGTTGTATGCAAACTCCACCAAATGGAGATGATCTTCCCATGATCCTTTGAAGTCCAACATACATGCCCGCAGCATGTCTTCCAGTATCTGAATAGTACGCTCTGACTGACCATCCGTCTGCGGATGGTAAGCTGTACTAAATATCAAGTGAGTCCCCAAGCTCTCCTGAAGGCTCCTCCAGAAACGAGATGTGAACCTGGTGTATCTGTCCGAGACAATGCTGATAGGAACACCATGCAGCTTCACAATCTCATCCATGTACTTCTTGGCCAATACTTCTGTAGACTGGCCCACTCTGAAAGGAATGAAGTGCACGGTCTTGGTCAATCGGTCTACGATCACCCAGATAGCGTCATTCTGCTTCGTACTCTTGGGTAGACCAGTCACGAAGTCCATCGTGATGTGCTGCCATTTCCACTCCGGGATGGGCAATGGCTGCAACAAGCCGGCAGTCCTCTGGTGTTCAGCCTTCACCTGTTGGCACACAATACACTTCGCTACGCTCCGAGCGACGCTTCTCTTCATGCCATGCCACCAGTAATGCTGTCGCAGATCCTGGTACATCTTGGTACCTCCAGGATGTATAGAGTAAGGAGAACTGTGAGCTTCCTCCAACAGCTCCTCTCTAATGGCACCCGACGGTACACATATCCTGTCCTCAAACCTCAAGGATACATCTGCATGAATTTGAACTCTGGTCTTTGGCCTGCTATCACCAGATCTCTAATCTTCCGTAGCTTCTCATCCTCCATCTGAGTAGACTTGATCCTCTTTACCAAGGTCGACTGGATATGCATGCCCATCAAATATGCAGTCATCCCTGGTAGAAACACTTCTATACCCATGTCCCGGATCTCTTGCTGCAATCTCGACTGAGTCGTAAGGGTCATCACTGCTGGAAGATGACTCAATGCATCAGGTACGGCATTGACTTTTCCAGGATGGTACTGAAGGTCAATATCATAGTCTGCCATGAGCTCGACCCATCGTCTCTGACGCATGTTGAGCTCCTTCTGAGTGAAGAGATAATTCAGACTCTTATGATCCGAGAACACCTTCACGTGCTCACCCAATAGGAAGTGCCTCCAAATCTTCAGTGTAAAAATCACTGCTGCCAACTCAAGATCATGAGTGGGGTAGTTCTTTTCATGGATCTTCAACTACCTGGATGCATATGCTACGACTCGACCATGCTGATGTAGCACGCATCCGAGTCCTTTGCCAGATGCATCGCAGAAGACTTCGAATCCTCCTGATCGGTCTGGAATGATCAAGATGGGTGCAGTCGTCAATCTCTTCTTCAGCTCCTGGAAAGCATCCTTACATGCTTTCGACCAAACAAACATCACATCCTTTCTCGTTAATCGCGTCATGGCTCCCGCGATCTTCGAGAAGTCTTTGATGAACCTCCAGTAGTAGCCAGCTAGTCCCAAGAAGCTTCGAATCTCGGTCACCGTTCGGGAGATTGGCCAGTTTTGAACAACGGCTACTTTTCAGGATCAACAGCAATCCCTGCTCCGGACACCACGTGGCCCAGAAATGCCACCTCGTTCAGCCAAAACTCGTATTTGCTAAGTTTGGCATAAAGCTGGTGTCTTCTCAGGGTCTCGAGAACCTTCCTGAGATGCTCTGCATGCTCCACCGCATTCTTCGAGTAGATGCGAATGTCGTCGATGTAGACTACAACGAACTTGTCCAAGTATTCATACAATACTTGGTTCATGAGACTCATAAATACCGCGGGTGCATTGGTCACACCAAACGACATCACTAAGTACTCATAATGTCCGTATCTAGTCCTGAATGCAGTCTTGGGAACATCTTCATCCTTCACCTTCACTTGATGGTACCCTGTCCTCAGATCCAGCTTCGAATAGACGCTTGACCCACCGAGCTGGTCAAAGAGATCGTTGATGCGCGGTAGAGGGTACTTGTTCTTCACGGTGACTTTGTTCAGCTCGCGGTAGTCAACGCACATACGAAGGGATCCGTCTTTCTTCTTCACCAGCAATATAGGAGATCCCCAGGGAGATACACTGGGTCGTATCCATCCCTTCTTCAGTAGCTCATCAAGTTGGACCCGCAATTCTTCTAGCTCAGATGGTGCTAAACGATACGGTCCTCTGGACATCGGCTGGGCTCCTGGCATTAGTTGATGGCAAATTTAAGGGTGCGATCCGGAGGCAAACCTGTAAGGTCGTTTGGAAACACATCCAAGAACTCTCGAACCACTTCAGGTATCTCGGGCTCAGCGTCCATCGCGGCTGCTACTGCTTCGGTCGACTTGGCCTTGTACTTCACCGGGCCTACAGATCTGCTCCCACTAATGAACTCGAACTTCGGATGATCAGGAATGTCGAAGGCTACCCTCCTTCGACAACAGTCGATGGTGGCATGGAAAGTTCCCAACCAATCCATCCCGAATACAGCATCAAAGTTCGAGATATCAATCATCATGAAGTCGGCGAACAAAGCTCGCCCAAAAATCACCACGGGGCATTGAGGATACCCACTGGTCGCCTTTATCACTCCGCCACCCGTATTGACGTTCCAACCGGTAGATAAGGTTTTGACAGGAACAGTGTGGGTGCGAACGAATCGACTCGCTAGAAAGCAGTGTGATGCTCCCGAGTCGAACAAGGAGAGGGCGGGATTCCCAGCTACTAGCACGACACCTAGGTTCAAACACTAATCTAAGCAACCAATGCTAATGAAAGAAAAGATAATAATGCAAGAATTATACCTGTGATCACTTCACCGGTGGCCTCGGCCTCTTCGACAGTCATGGTGTAAGCCTGGCGTCTCGGTGGTGGTTGCCTGGCCTGCTGGAACACCCTCTGCTATGGAGGTAGTGGTGGACGCTGTGGGGCGATCCCAGTCGGGGCAGCACGAGGAGGTGGAGCTGGAACTGGAGCTGGAACTGGAACTGGAGCACATGACCTATGATGCGGGCAATTCCTAGCCACGTGTCCAGACTCTCCACAAACCAGAGAAAGGCCCAGAAAAACTCGACACTCAGATTTGAAGTGTCCAGACTTTCCGCAAAAGTGGCAGACCAGGAGGGCCTACTGCTATGGTCCTGGCCTCTTAAACTGCACCTGCTGGATAGGGCGGTGCATTTGGGGCCGTCTGCTTGGCCCAGCTTGGGTCGGTGGGGGCTTCGCAGATGCTGCCAGCATGCGTTCTTCCTTTTCCTCCTCTTCGACCATCTCATGGTTACGAGCAATGGCTAGAACTTCAGCATGTGTGGTCGGGCTAGCACCGACCATCATCCTTCGAATCTCAATATTGAGCCCCTGCTGGAACTGTTGGGCTCGGGTCAAAGCATTTTTAACCATCTCTGGAGCAAACCTGCTGAGCCTGGAGAACTCAGCGTCATATTGATCCACCTTCATCGAACCCTGCTTCAGGTTGATGAACTTCTTCCTCATCTTGATCATTGCGTGTGGGGAAAAGTACTGGGCATTGAAGGTACTTGTAAATACATCCCATAAAATCGGTAATCCCAAGCGGTCTTCAACCGCCTGCCACCAGTCTCTAGTACCATCCGTCAGTTGCCTCTTGACGACAGCCACCCAGACTTCTTCTCGAATCTGAGATGCTCTCAGATCATCAGTGATGCGCTTGAGCCATTCTTCCGCCTGAAGATGGTTCTCAGTCCCTGCGAAGGTCTTCGGGCTCATCCCTTGAAAGTGATAAACACTCGGGTCAGCTCGTTGCTCTCTGCGCAAAGCCTGTTCCAAGGCTTGTCCAAGCTACTGATGAAGGGCATACATGCCCCGCATGTAATCTTCTGCAGACAACGGTGCATTCGGGAATGCTGTTGCACCCAAACCGTTGTTGGCTCCATTGCCAGCATCATTTTGGTTGGGACCCCCATTCTGGTGGTTGATCCCGGATCCAAAGGCACTGTCATCGCTTCCCAAAGTGTTCCTTTCCATGGCTTATCTGCATTTCATAAGGTTTGATCAGTTCCATTGAGTATTTTATACGACATATTCTGAACTTCCTGTATTGTTCATATGGCTTTTAGCGCGGACCTGCATGGGCCACCAAACTTGTAATGACCCACTAATGGGGCCCGTTATCGCTTGGAACATGCACAAGTCCTGCTAGGCACCAATGAAGTCAACACAGGCTCTGTTGCAGAAATACGCCAAAATACCGACAATGAAAGTGGTTTTACAACCTTATTACAACCCAGCAGCTAACAGGAAAGGAAAATACAACCGAAAATACAAAAGATACATCAAACCACTCTCGAAACAACAAAGCAAATCTCCGACACTCACTCTCAATACTTAGGGTCCTGCTGGTCCTGCTGGTCGAACTCAACCATAAAATCAGCGTCTGCGGCCTCTGGTGCAAACTCCTCGACCTGGGTGATATCTGGCGAGTCCACCACAAAGAGAAGGGTCGCCAGGATCAGACGTAACTCAAAGTATCTCTATACATGGATATTGAAACAAATGTACAAGCATGGCAATTTAAAAGTAAAGAGGTAAAGTGCAAACAATACTGGTAAGGGAAAAAGAGCAGAAAAGTAACCTTGCAATTGTACATCTATCATCAACTTCTAGCAGTTAAAAGTGCAATATTAAAAGTGACTATGTAACAAGAGTCTTTTTGTGCCTATACCTAGACCGTGACTTATAATGCGGGGTGCAATGAGCAACCAAGAGGCCACCTCTTACCACGGGTGCTACCCGGGCGAACTATGCTATGAATACTATGAATACTATGCAATACTCTGTGATCTGTGATGGTTGTCACCGGCACTTTATGGGTTGCTAGAACCCGCACAGTGACAACAAAGGCTGGACTAGTCGCTCCCGCACCCACACTATTATAAGTTACCCCAAGACCCAGTGTCGGTGCAATTTTCTAGCATGTCACATTTCCAGTTACAACTTTCTGTCAATCATGTCAAGTTGCCCAATTTTGCTTCCTTTACGATACTGTGCAATTTACGATACGGTACCATGCAATTTTAGCTAACAGTTCAAAAATGGAAACACTATGTTAATGAAATAAAAGTAGGTTGGCATGCATTTGTTTTTGTTTTTAAGACCCGTGTCAAGGGTACGATGAGTTACCCTTCGCCTTGTCGTGGAAGGCGCGTTTTGAAAAGCGGTCGGTGTACCTGGTTCACACGTGTTACGAACGAGTTAGCTTAATGAATTAATAGAGTGTTAACAGAGCAAGTTAACTTATAACTAATTACTGATAACATGTTATTAAAGCTTAACTTTCTATTAGAACTTATATTAAAACTTAGGCTACTTAAGTAACTAATCTTTAAAACTTAATAAAAATAACTTAAACTTATTTAAAACTTAGCTTAATAAAAAATAACTAAACTTTATAAAAATATAACTTATATAACTTTATAATAATATCTTTAAACTTAATTAATCTTAAAACTTATTAAAAAATATAACTTAACTTTATTATTAATAATAATATTAATAAAACTTATATTAACTTTACCCCCCTCTGTTACTCACCCTCCATCTTGCTCTTCTTCTTCTCCTTCTCGTTTCTTGTTCTTTTCTTCTTCTTTTTATTTTCTTCTCGTTGCAGCAGGCCAAAGGGGGGAACGGACGGCCAAGAGCGCACGTCGGCGCAGGGGAGGCCGGGGGCACGGCACCTGGAGGGCGGCGCGAGGCGGGGGGCCGGCGCGAGGCGGCGGCTGCGGCGTTTTCGAAGCGGTGGCGGCAAATCGGGCTCGGGGGCGGTGGTTGTAGGACACGGCGAGGGTTTCGGGGCGCGGATCGAGGCACGGGGGGTCAAGGCGAGTGAGATCTGGTGGGGTACGGTGGCGATCGAGGCGGGGCGACCTCGGGCAGACGGCGGCGACACGACTCGCGACGGATTGGGCGAATCGGAGGGTGGCACATCTGCAGAGGAGGCCAGCGGTGCTCCGAGTTCCAGGCGGCTTCCTCGGGGTACGGCGCGTGCAGGTGATGATCGAGGGTCGACGGTCCAAGGCGTGGCTTCGAGATGCGGCGATCGAATTTGAGGGATTTGGGGGTTGATTTGTTGATTTGTGGTTTTGATTGGGTTGATTTTGGGGATTGTTTTCTGGTTTGTAAGGAGATGGTGGAGGTAGACTTGTTTGTATATTGGGGTTGTATGGTGGAGGAGATGTTGGCTTGTTTGCTGGTGGTGAAGGGGTTGATGGTGGTGCTCCTGTGGGTTGTGGTGGCTGAAGGTGGTCGGTTGCTGTTTGTTTTTCCCTTGTTTTAAGAACGAGGATGGAGGAGACAGATTGAATGAGGGTTGGTTGATGGGTAGGGGCTGTTGTTAAGGACTTGATGTGAGATGTTGGATCTCACCAAATTTTGGTGGGAAATGAAAGCTGTAGGGTAGTTAGGGTAAAAGGTAATATAGTAATGATGGTTTTAGGGAAAAGTAATTAGTAAAAAGAACTAGTTAAAAGAAATCAGTTAGTAATTAATAGTTTAATTAAAGATAATTAGGGATTTTAAATTTTCAATCAATTATGATTTTTAACAGGTTAGAATTACGCTACGGTAAAAAGTTAAAATAACAACGCGCTCGCGTCGATGCGTAGAATAGGAGAACACTCGGATGAAAATTAAATACTCAAGTGAAAACACTAGGACGACTGAAGTAAAATACATGCATACACGCAAATGAAACACGCCTAAAATACAGGTCGTTACAAATATTCCAAATGTAGTCATCAAAACAGGTGAAATAAATTAAAGCGTGTTGACGACTACTCCCTGAAGGATATGCACTACTCTCGGTATGATGCTCAGTCATTGTGGAGAGGGATGAATGATTTTGAGGATAAACTGGGGGAAAGAATGGTTTGGGCTCAATAGCGATGATCTCTAAACCCATGTCCCTAGCTTTCTCCTCCTCCTGTTCATCCAAAATTGCTAGCTCGTCCTCTCTTTTGCACACTTTTCCAGCCATGTTAATATTCTGATTTGTGACTTCATCGTGACATGGCTCGCTCGATGTACCTGCAATAGAAGATAGACTCGTATTAGATTCTTGAAATTGAATTTCAAAGGCATTACTTTCTTCTAAATAAGTGGCAATCAGAGTAAGATTTTCAATGGATTTCTGAATCCGCCAACTCCGAGCAAGGAAGTTCTCTTGGAATTGATGGGATGTAGCCTCTTGTGTCTGAATGAGCAATTGAACTTCCTCCTTCAATTGTTGCAAAGGTACGTCTACGCTTTGCTCCCCTTGATCTAGGCTTGAAGGCTCCATTGAATCGCACTCTGAAGTCTCTTTCATGATTTCTTCATTCTCTTGTAAAGACTCCATGTAATTCCATGCCTCTGTTGGCATCATGTCTCCCCAGAATTCCTGCAGCTGTGGTCGTAGTCCACCTAGGAAGGACTCCATAAGCTCTTTCTTTGTGTACCCATGCTGCGGATAGCTCGATATTATGTCTGTGAACCTCCTCCAGGCCTGAAAGAAAGTTTCACAATCAGTCTGATTAAAACCAACGATCTTGAGCTTCTCCTTCATATGTTTGTGTGAAATGTCATACTCTGCATCATACTCATTGTGTGTGCGATAAAAAATCATGTGTTCCATAAACTCCATATCCTCCATTTTTGTGAAATTTTTATGAAAAGAAAACAAAAGAAAAAAACTAATAAAAAAATCCTAAACTATAAGATGGAAGGATCTCACCGAATGTTCCTCCAAATGAACTGAAATCGTAGCTTACAAGTACTGTTGTCCCCGGCAACAGTGCCAAAAACTTGCCTCGTCTCAAATGATGTGAGCACTACTCCCAAGCGCAGGAGATCGAACAAGTAATATCCTGGTGAGTCCAGTAATCGAATCCACGGGACAACTGGCCTACAAAACTACGAACTTCAGTTTGTAAAGAGTAATAATACGATAATAACCAACCACCTATCAAGTATAAAGAGTTTAGAATAACAACAGAAAAATCCTACGATATTTACGGTGACTTCGATATGGGGTACAAGTATGAAGAGTATGTGTTGGGTATAATTTCGTTAGGGTGTGTGCAATCAATGATTATCAATACCTTTCTATAACTCAACATTTCGTCTGGTCAGGGCACGAGAACATCGGAAAGTATGGCGATCAAGCACGTAAAAATATGCCAAAGGGTTAATCACGTATAATTTCAATTTCATGAAGAATATAAACACGCATCACGAATAAGTCCGCAAAGATCAGATTCGATTCAAGCATGCACACGTCTCCGTATAACATACCCAAACAAATATAACTAGAAATTGACAAAATACGTGATTATACAATGCAAATAGGCCGAAAAGATATAGAAATCAATAATTACGACACCCTAACTACGTCAACACCAACACATATGAGATGGATGTGCTACGGTTGTGACTTCATTAGGAGTTTATAATCACTGAAATATCATGTCTTTTTTATCACACAACGCTTCACCCGGTCAAGGCGTGAAGACGTCGGAAGATGAATCAATAGAAACTAGTTAAAATAGCCGTATACTCATTACTAGCAACGTTGATTTCATTAAACGATAAGCACGATGATATGTCCTGATTAGAGAACATGAACTAGCTAGCCTTGTCAGGGCCTAGCCATAGGGAACATCAAAGATATCGACAATGAAGAATACCCAACAAATACGATGTAGAAATCAACGTTACAAGAAATTTTGACATGATAATAGGGCTAAAGACATGAAATTTCATGATTACATACTCCTAATTACATTACAACCATAGCACAAGGAGATTAGCCATGCATGGTGCAAGAAAAATCAGTTTTCATAGATGAATACATCGTTCAAACACCGAAATACAATGAAAATTCACCAAATACGGGGTATAAGTTCAAGAATTTATCACCAAATCTCCAAGATAGACACCAAAACTCCCTGAAAATAAGAAGAATAGCCTCTGGAATTTTTTAGAATTTTTCCCTGGAGAAATACGTACAGTAGCCGCTCCAAAAGCCCTAAAATACGCCAGGATATCCCAAAAAACCCTAGAATACGCTTAAATAATGGCATTGCGGGTTTTACTGTGCTTATCGGGTCTTAACCCGTGCTTAAACCCAAACCTGCGACCGCTTCAAACCATAGCCGTCCGATCCAGGCGGGATCGAACGAGAGGGCGCCACGTGTGCTTCAATATTCGTGCGCACCCGCTTCGAATCCTCAGCGCCCGCATCCGTTAACGAATCCGAATACGCTTCGGGGTCCCATCTCGACCGTTGGATCATGAAATAGTGGCTACGATGGAGCCACGTCGCTGTATATTAGTTCGAACTCAATTCAAAATGCGGGAGTGTCCATGGCCGTCTGATCGTGATCGTGCGGTTGAGAGTCGCCCGCTTCTTCGCTGTGTTCGCTCGTTTTCGTCCGTCGGATCGCGCATCAATGGTTCCAACGAAACCATGTTGCCCACTGAATCTCGCGCGTAGCTGCTCTTCCGGGCCGTTGGATCGAGAACCAACGGCAACTGTATTTCCGCGTCGCCCGCTCCGCTGAGAGCTCGTGCACCGTTGGATCTGGGCGGGAACCGCTCAGATGCTGCCACATGGTCGCCAAGATTCGTGCGGGGCACATTTCCAAGCATATTTTTAGCATATTTCCTCATTTAAATGGTATTCTGCATTCAAAAATACACAGTAATTAGCACAGATCTCAGAAAAATACAAATAAATAGTCGTTGGAATCGTGAGATCGAGTGCAAGTCATGAAAAATATAAAAAGTGCAGAAATACTCTGTTTATTGCTGTTTTGTGCTCAAATAAGGTGATTTCTCTAATAAATGATTGTTTATAAAATACGAACATATTAGAGACCAATTAGGCATCATATGAGCATAAAATAGGGCTAAATGAGGGGTTAAATATGCAATATTCAACCCGAATCAAGAATGTCACCAAACCCTTGCTCCACCAAGATGAACAACGATCGAAGGCTAGGATGGAGTTGGTGATTTTGAATCAAGCTCTTGGCTTGAGAGGCTCACAATGAAGAGAATCTCTCTTGAGGAAATTAGGGCTCAAGGAGTTTGGAGAGATTCTTGTGAGAAAGAGATAGCTTTAGAAATGGAGTTGAATGCTTCTCTTTGATTTCTCTAAGTCTCAATAATGGCAGCCTTGAATGCTAGGTTAGAAGCACTTCAAGATTAAATAGGAGTGAGAGAAGAGAGAAGCAAAATCGTAGCAATAAATGCCGAACGGATCTATTTCTGAAGCAGTCTAATCGGTCTAAGAAGGATCACTAACCGATTAGTTTTACAACTAGTCGGTCGGTGATTCTTCTTGGACCGACTAGAAGGTTGATAGCCAAGATAGAGAATTCAGGAGATAGAACTAGTCGGTCTAAGAAGACTTGCCAACCGACTAGTTTGACAACTAGTCGGTCGGGGAGTGTTCTTTGACCGACTAAGTAGTTGGTACTCAATAGGCTGAACACAAGGAGAACTAGTCGGTCTAAGAACAAATTCCAACCAACTAGTTTCACAACTAGTCGGTTGATGGATGTTCTTGGACCGACTAACTAGTCAACAGTAGCTAGGCTGAAAAAAAGAAAGTATAACTAGTCGGACTAAGAAGGATTTCCAACCGACTAGTTTGACAATTAGTCGGTCGGTGACTGTTCTTGGACCGACTAACTGGTCAACAGTGCCTAGGCTGAATTGAGCAAGGAAATCTAGTCGGTTCAAGAAGGATTCCTAACCTACTAGATGACAATCTAGTCGGTTGGTTCTTCTTCTTGAACCAACTAAGATGCACAAAAAGCCGCGAAATGAAGCGTAAAGCTTCGGGAAAGTTTCTATGGGCTTCTAAGATAATCCTAGCTCTACGATATGAGCGTTATGAAGATTATAATGTAAGTCCTACTCAAGGGTTAACATTCTACGAAAAGAAGCTAGAAGACTATAAAATAAACTAGACGAACCGTCTTCAAAGCTTCAATCCGAATCTCTTGACTTCAATAATGCTCCTAGAGCTTCAACGAAGCTTCAGGCACACGATCACGCGCTTTGAGAAGTCTTGAGACGTCGCTTTTGATGTACGTAGAATTTTGGCGACGATCTCCATAACTGCGCTCACAAAAAGTTAGTACACGATATTTATGTCTGTTCATCATCAAAACCAAATCCGGGGAATCAATACTCAACATTCTCCCTCTTTTTGGTGATGACAAACCAACATAAATAATAATCAATAATAATGAGTCAAATGAAATTTACTTACTCCCCCTGCATTGATGACACGTTAATTCCGTATTAAATAATAATCATACGCATCAAGCAGACGAGGAAAGTATAAAATATGAACCCAATTATTGAAATTTAGCATCTAAATCCATTTTTATATCTTAACTCCCCCTGAATCTAACATATCAAATTAGATTCACGGTAAATTGCTTTAAATTATCATTTAGCATATCATCATTATTAATTCTCTCCCCCAAAAAGAGCGGGAGGAGATCAACGACAACAACAATGGCTAAAAATAAAAGCACGAGAGTCGAAGAATACGACCACGGTCCAAATGACACCAATGTAAAATAACGAAGAAAATCAAAGCGTGCTAACGAGACCATAGTCGAAAATCGAAAAATGAAATCATCAAAACTCAAATCAATTTCACGTATTGAGTTATGGAACATAATCTCCAATATCAACATTCTTAGTGAATTTAGTGCATGGAAAACAATTCTATGTTTTCATAGAAACAATTCTATTTAATCAATATAATCGTCGAGCGACGAAATCAACAACAGAGACAAAAAGAAATATAATGTGCACACTGAAGTAAATGGCAACACGATGTATATATATATATATATATATATATATATATATATATATATATATATATATATATATATATATATATATATATATATATAACAGGATACATCAAAAGGTATCCATTCGCCAACACAAATATAAACGATCATCAGATCGGTGCACAACATACAACACATGTCTCAACAGACATCAAAACGAACATACATCAAAATGTATCACCAAAACATCCAAAAATACATCAAAAATACATAACCACCCAACTATCCTACCCCACTCTCTCACGACAAAATAGATCATCCAAGTGCACATTGGAGAGTCCTCCAACACAAGCTCAGGAGGCGGAGGCAGGATCAGCAGCAGCAACAGGCTGTGCAGAAGAGGTGGTGGTCTCTGGAATGACTGGAGTGTCCACCGAAGGGAGGGTTGCAGTAGGAGTGCTCTCGGGAGCACGAGCAGAAGTATCCACCGAAGGAATAGTGGCTGCAGGAGTGCTCTCGGGAGAACGAGCAGACGAAGCAGCAGCAGACGTACCCTCGGTGGATCATCCATGGCCTCCTCGTCAGAAACTGTAGGAGGAACCTCAATGCCCAAGTGATAACAGATGCGTGCAAGCATCTCCTCACATCGAGCAATACGAGCCTCCTGACAGCTCTGAGAAGCTGAAGAGTCAGGGCGTGAAGGCGGAGGAGGAGCAGAAGGGGTAGTCCTCTGAACGTGACGCAAGGCCGTAAGAGACTTCTTGACGGCATTCGCGTTCAGGGGAGGACCCAACGGACGCTGATCATCAGGTGGGAGAGGAACACCAAAGTGACGAAATACTAGAGTCAACAGGGAAGGATATGGAATATGAGCTGACTTGGTGGACTTCCTTATGCACTCAAAGGAATCCATCTTGTCAAGGATGATCCGGGCCCAATTTATCTTGCTCCCCATAAAAAGAGCGTAGATAAGCTTGAGGAAAGACTGGGAGGGCAAGCTAGAGGAGCCGTACTTCGGTAGAAGACACGACTTCAGAATGAGATTTAGGACCCACGCATTCGGCTTGAATGATTTCAATGGAACGCCAACCATGGCGGGAGGAATAACGTGGAACATCTCAGTAAGCATGGACTGGTCAAGATCGTGGATATTATCCACGGAGATATCAGAGGGGAGCAGGCCAGAGGATGAGACACCAAGCAACTGCCCTAAGATCTCTGCCGTGAGGACAATAGGTGTCCCCAAGCCAGTGGTCTCAATGCAGTGGGTGTCATTATACTCACCCCGAACTCGATTGGCATAGAACAATTTGACGAGTCTGGGATAGGGATGCGGATTCACCTTGGGATCATGGCGAAGATAATATAGAAGGCCGCTATAGAAGAGGAGATCTGTGAGATGAGAAACGTTAGAGAACTGAACGAAATGCTCCAGAATCAACGGACAATGCTCAATACGGTTGTATGCCGTAAGACACAACGGGTCATCACGACACAACGAGATATCAACCCCACCTAACGGCATAAGAGCCTTCCCCTTTGACGGAGGAGAGGAAGATCGAGGAGGAGGAGTATGAGCCTTCTCGGTAGGCTCAGTCTTCGGGTCTTCAGGATATACTCATCGTCAGAGTCAGGTGGAGTGGGAGCATGGAAGGGTCCAGGCTTGGGGTTAGATGAGGGTTTGGGCTTGGAAATGGCAGTCCTCTTCTTCTTGAAGGGAGGCGAGGAAGAGGAAGGATGAGTGGTTTTGGCACGACGTTTGGGAGGAGTAGGGGTGGTTGATGGCTCTACAGTCATGGGAGACGGAGCGGTAGGACGGGTAGGGATGCGTGTCTTCACCATGATATCGAGACAATAAATCGAAACAAGATTGAAGCGAAAACGAACGAAGAACTAGGCAGAAACCCTAATAAGAACGAGATCAAACTAAATCGATCAGAATAGAACCCTAAAAACTGAGAGAGAGTGATAGGATATACCCTAGGACGGAGAGAGATGGCCGGCGGCGACAGACAGCGGCCGGAAACGGCGGCGCACGGCGGAGGGAGAGCTGAGGAGACGCGGGGTTAGGGTTTAGGAATGATAACGTATCGATTAGAATGAGTTCTAATCGGTGCAGAGGAGTTATAAATCGACTTACGGAGTCAAAGACGCAAATGCCCCCGCACAACTAGTCGGTCTGTGTTCAAGTGCTGACCGACTAGAATGCAATCTAGTCGGTCGGCCGATGAGCTTGGACCGACTAAGTGCAAACAGCAACAGAAGTCAAAAAAATAGGGCATGAATTAGTCGGTCTGAGTTCAATCACAAACCGACTAGAACTGAAACTAGTCGGTCGGTAAATGAACTGGGACCGACTAAGAGAGTCCAAAAATTTGAAAATCTGAAATTTGAGTTCTCTCCTAAGAACACTTGGAAGAAACATATAAATATTCTCATACACTCTTATTCTACCCCATAAATACCAGAAAATCTTAAATCCGACGCGCAAATCGAAAATCCAATCACAAATCCAGAATATCACAACAAAGCTAGCATGAGCATATAAAAAATTATTATCATGCAGGATTATAGAAAATATGAATCCTAAATCTCGGATTCACCCATAATCCCCAATTCTCAACGTAACCGCACAAAGGAATCTTCCTTGAGTGGTTTCGTGAAAATATCGGCGATTTGCTTCTCGGTTTCAACGTACACTAAAATGATGTCCTTTTTAGCAACATGATCATCTAGGAAATGGTGACGGACATCTATGTGTTTGGAACGGGAATGGTGTACCGGATTCTTAGAGAGACATATTGCACTTTGGTTGTCCACCATGATAGGGCAAGTATCACAGTTTATACCGAAGTCTTTAAGAGTGTGTCTCATCCAAAGAACCTGAGCACACGCAGCACCGACGGCAATATATTCTGCCTCGGTGGTTGAAAGTGATACAGAATTCTCTTCTTGGAAAACCAAGAGACAAGAGAATTTCCTATAAAATGGCAAGTGCCACTAGTACTTTTCCTGTCGGATTTGCATCCAGCATAATCTGCGTCACTATATGAGATTAACTCATACGTGCTAGACTTTGGTAATATAATCAGTAGTCGAGTGTGTAACTTAAATAACGAAAAATACATTTAACCGCTATTAAGTGTGATTCCTTAGGTGTGACTGATACCGATCACAAACACATACGACGAACATTATATCAGGCGTACTAGCAGTAAGATATAATAAACTAACTATCGTACCTCGATATAGACGAATGTCTACATCTTTGCCGCCCGTATCTTTATCAAGATGTGTAGTAGTGCTCCTTGGAGTGTTCTTGCCAAAAGCATTCTCCATTCGAAATCGCTTTAGCAACTCCACCGTGTACTTGGTTTGGTGGATGAAGATTCCATCGTGCATTTGGCGAATTTGGAGACCTAAGAAATATTTGAGCTCACCCATGTGGTTCATCTCAAATTGGTCCTTCATGACATTAGAAAACTCTTCGCAAAGAGTGAAGTTAGTAGCACCGAAAATGATATCATCAACATAAATTTGAACTAAAATAATATCATGATTGGCATACTTAACAAAAAGTGTAGAATCAACTTCATTCATTTTAAAACCCAAATCCAAAAGAAAGTTCTTTAGGGGGTCATACCAAGCTCTAGGAGCTTGTCTCAAACCATAAAGTGCTTTCTTAAGTTTGAAAACGTGATTTGGAAATTTTTCATTTATAAAACCCGGAGGTTGAGAAACATAAACTTCCTCAACGACATCTCCGTTTAAAAACGCACTTTTTACATCCATTTGAAAGAGTTTGAAATCTTTATGGCATGCAAATGATAATAAGAACCTAATAGATCTAATCTAGCTACAGTAGCAAAGGATTCTTCGAAATCTATACCTTCCTCTTGCCTGTATCCTTGAGCTACTAACCGAGCTTTATTCCGGACGACGTTTTGGTTCTCGTCGGTCTTATTCTTGAAAATCCACTTCGTTCCTATAACGGTGTGGTTCTTCGAAGGCAATGGAACTAGCTCCCAAACCTCATTCCTCTCAAATTGAATGAGTTCCTCCACCATGGCTAGGATCCAAGCACTGTCTTCGCATGCTTCGTTAATATTCTTTGGCTCTACTGAAGAGCCAAAGGCACAATGAGCGAAGTAGTTGACTTGAGATCTCGTTTTGACACTATCAAGTATGTTGCCAATGACTTGCTCATGTGGATGGTCACGAACTATATGAAGCTGTTTGGGAACTCCCTGATTACTAGGAACATTCTCAAAAGAATCATCAGTAGGGTTAGTATCAATAGAATCAGTAGAATTAGAATTACCAATAGAATCACATATAACTTCCATGGAGTCATCATCATTGATAATTCTAGACGGGACAAAATTTTCATTGAATGAAACATGAAGTGATTCCTCGATCGTTGATGTTCTTTTGTTGTATATCCGGTAGGCTTTGCTACGTGAGGAATATCCAACAAATATCCCCTCATCGGATCTTGGATCAAATTTGTCCAAACTACCATACGTATTTTTGATAAAACATTTTGCACCAAAAACTCGAAAATGTTTAACTTGAGGCAATCTACCAAACAACAATTCATAACAAGTTTGTTTGGTGCCGGGCATCAAGAGTATTCTATTAAACACATAGCAAGTGGTATGTACCGCTTCTGTCCAAAATTGATGGCCAAGTTGGCTATCATCAAGCATCATGCGAGCACATTTCAATAGCGTCCTATTCTTTCTCTCAACAACACCATTTTGAGGGGGTGCACGAGGGAAAGCAAAGGTGTGAGTAATACCAACTTCATCACAGAAATTTGAGAAAGACTCGTTCTCAAATTCCCCTCCATGATCACTACGAATAGTGACAATGATGGTTCCAATGAGATTTTGTACTTTCTTAACAAATACTGTGAATTTTTCAAAAGCATCATTTTTATTAGTTAAAGAAAATACCCAAGTAAATCTAGAAAAGTCATCAACGATGACAAGTCCATATCGAGCATTCCCTAATGAAGCAACTCTAGTTGGCCCAAAAAGATCTAGATGTAAAAGCTCTAGAGGCCGTTTAGGGGAAATGCTTTTCTTAGGTTTGAATGACGATTTTGGAAGTTTGCCTCGTTGACACGAGTCACAAAAGCTTTTCTTTTTGAAAAGAAAGCTTAGGAAATCCCTTTATAGAGTTTAACTTGGATAGTTTGAAAAGTGTACCAAAGTTCACATGACCAAAACGTCGATACCATAAGTGTTGTTCACTTGTGTTGGCAATGAGACATTGTTCATGTGATTTTGGAATATCTAAGATATATATGTCCTTATAGCGTGGGCCAGAGAACAACACATTATTATTATCTTTACTCAAAATATGACACATTCCTTTCGCAAAGCTAACTTTGTAACCTTTGTCACAAAGTTGACTTATTGAAATAAGGTTGTGATTTAAGCCTTTAACAAGGTAAACATCACTTATAAGAGGTTTAGAGGGGTTACCAACTTTTCCAACACCAATGATGGTTTTGCTCTCGTTGCCTCCAAAGACTACTCGATTCCCATTCTCAATGGGCACCACTCCGGAGAGTAATTGAGCTTCACCCGTCATGTGTTTCGAACACCCGCTATCAAGTATCCACCCAACCTTGGAGCTAAATTTTGATTTGTTGCTTCGTTTCTTTTTCTTGAGTACCTGACGATAAAACATATCATATCATGGTACCCAAGGTCATTGGGTCCTAAGAGATTAGACCTTTGGAAGCCAAGTCCAATTGGACTTAGACTTCCCAACATAATCATCATTGTGCACTACATTCATGAAATAAGAATTTATGTAAGCTTGTTTTTCATGCATGCTAGTGTCCTTCGGGCCCCAAATTGTGAATGTCTTGGGAGCCCTATTCCTATTGGGAGCATGCACATGTGGTTGATTTCTACGTGATGCATGTGGCCTACGAGGAAGTGGCCTAGGGAATGCATGACGTGGATAAGCATATGTCACATGATGAAATGGCGGTGGCGACATATGATAAGGTGTATGATGGTAATTGTTCATATGATAGTAATGTGGCTGAACATATGCATGTGGGGGGAGCACGTGCGTGAGTGTGTCTCACTTGGTGTGCACGTGCATGTGGATGTGGAGCAAAAAAATCATCATATTTGTGAACCGGTGGAGTAGGAGGTGTGTTCCTACGTGTCATAGTATTGGTGTACATAAATGCATGACCCTTCTTTGGAGGTCCACCCAAAGTGAGTTTCTTTCCAAACGGGGGTGTGTACTTAGTGGAAGCACCATTGGTAGATGAACTACCCATGGGGTGTTTACTCCCACTAGTTGAGGCATCTAAAGTTGGCCTTACAAAGGTGGTGGAAGATTTGGATGAATTCCCCTTTTTATACCCCAAGCCAATACGATGATTGACCGGAAGTAAGTCATTTAGGATATTATCCAAATGGTCCTTGCATTTGTTGAATTTATCAATTCGGCCTAATGTGGACTCATACTTCTCGGTGAGAGAAAGTATAGTAGCATCCAAAGTGGACACTTGTGTAGTGAGTTCACAAACACGAGACTTGAGAGTCTCATTCTCAATACTCAAAGTTGAGTTTCGAGAAATCCAATCTGCTATCTCGTGTTCCTCCAAATCCTCAATGTGAACATGCACAAGTTGAGATTTGAGATTTACAATCTCATTTCTCAAGCCTTCAACAACGGTGTCGTTGTTGATGATGATAGGCTTAGGTGAGGTTTGAAGACTAGTTAGCTCATCTTTAATTTTAGTATATCTATTTACCAATTTAGAATACTTAGACCAAATTTGTTCGTTAGCTAATATAAGTTCATCCATAGTTACCTCATCACCTTCATCCTCGCTTTCATCGGAGGAGGACTCTTGATCATGTTCCTCTCTAGCCATGAAGCACATGTGTGCTTGATCCACTTGGTCATCGTCCGACTCTCCACTTGAGGAGTCCTCGTCGGAGTCGGTGAATGTGCCGACAAGTCCTTTCTTGTACCCTTTCTTGTACTTTCGAGACTTGTCGAACTTTGGTGCCTTCCATTTCTCCTTTTGTTTGTTTTGAGGACAATCCGCTTTGATGTGTCCTGGCTTGTTGCATTTAAAACACAAAGGAGCGGAGGCGTTAGTAGAACTAAATTTAGATTTGTTCTTGAAGTTACCTTTCCGGAAGAATCGGTTGAACTTCTTTGCCATAAGGGCAATGGATTCTAAGTCCAACTCGTCTTCCGATTCTTCATCATCGGTAGATGTAGATGGAGCGGCCTTGAACGCAATCGCCTTTTCTTCGGCTCGTCTTGCTTCAAGTATGACTTCATCTTGTCCTGCATCTTTATTTACTGTCCTTGCGTACCTCATAAGACATCAAGATACCCATTAGTTGTACGACAGTATACTCATTCATATCGTTACCTTCCTCGATGGCGAAGGTACGCTTTTTCCAACAAGAAGGAAGTCCGTTAATAATCTTTGAGACTTTCTCCTTTTGGGTGTAAGTCTTTCCAAGAGCCTCCAACTCATTGGTAATGTCAACGAAGCGAGCATAGTACTCCTTCATCTTCTCACCCAGTTGCATGTGAAATAATTCGAATTCTTTATTTACAATAGTGAGTTTGGAGTCTCTTACCCTACTCGTTCCTTCATGCAAGATGAGGAGTGAGTTCCAGATTTGATATGCACTCTTACATGTGCATATCTTGTTGAAGTCTTCGGGCTCCAACGCACATTGCAAGGCATTCATTGCCTTGGCATTGTTTCCCTCCGCGGCGACCTCCGCGGTAGTCCACTTAGCGAAGTCTTGTTCAGCGGGCTCGACATACTCCGTCAATGTAGCTCTCCATAGTGAAGTGCTCTGGAGGAACGTTTCCATCCGGCATTTCCAGTACCCATAATTGGCACCGTTGAAGTAAGGAGGCCTAGTTGAGGAGTGTCCTTCCAATCACCGAAGAAGCTCCTTCACGGTTCTTGAAGGTTCTATAGTCTGAAGGTGGACGAACGGTCTTGT
The DNA here is from genome assembly GCA_030789695.1 of Scilla litardierei. Taxonomy (NCBI): domain Eukaryota; kingdom Viridiplantae; phylum Streptophyta; class Magnoliopsida; order Asparagales; family Asparagaceae; genus Scilla; species Scilla litardierei. The sequence goes on along the minus strand of CM061138.1, from coordinate 151,866,643 downwards.
TGTCGTTGGTAGACATAGTTATTAACTTGGCTTTGATACCAAATGTAATGCCCTGATAGCTACTGCACAAGTACTAGAGGGGGGTGAATAGTACTTTAAAATAATCAAGAGTATAATTCCTAATTATTGTGCAAACTCAACCAACAATGCGGAATGAAAGATTGACAACAATAAAAGACAATGCAAACAAGCGATGTAACGGGTTCGGATCCAACCAAGTCTCCCTGACTTGGTCCCGGTGATCCTACATCCCAAACACCCGGATCCCCTCCAGCTACTTTTGTTAGAATCCTCTAACCCAAGTTTTGTACTATGAAATTCTTGTAGAAACTACTACAAGATAAAATCATACACAAAACTAAATATGACTACCACAAACCGGGATCACAAACTTCTCTCACAAACCGAGAGATAAACTTGAAATATCAAAGTAAATGAAACAATAAACACTTACCAACAAAATCCTATGCCTTGAGTAAACTTACTGATTTTAGGGCAAGGAATATTTTGAAGGAGAGAATGTCACCAAACCCTAGCTCCACCAAGATGCATAGTGATCGAAGGCTAGTATGGAGTTGGTGACTTTGAATCAAGCTCTTGGCTTGAGAGGCTCACAATGAAAAGAATCTCTCTTGAGGAAATTAGGGCTCAAGGAGTTTGGAGAGATTCTTGTGAGAAAGAGATAGCTTTAGAAATGGAGTTGAATGCTTCTCTTTGATTTCTCTAAGTCTCAATAATGGCAGCCTTGAATGCTAGGTTAGAAGCACTTCAAGATTAAATAGGAGTGAGAGAAGAGAGAAGCAAAATCGTAGCAATAAATGCCGAACGGATCTATTTCTGAAGCAGTCTAATCGGTCTAAGAAGGATCACTAACCGATTAGTTTTACAACTAGTCGGTCGGTGATTCTTCTTGGACCGACTAGAAGGTTGATAGCCAAGATAGAGAATTCAGGAGATAGAACTAGTCGGTCTAAGAAGACTTGCCAACCGACTAGTTTGACAACTAGTCGGTCGGGGAGTGTTCTTTGATCGACTAAGTAGTTGGTACTCAATAGGCTGAACACAAGGAGAACTAGTCGGTCTAAGAACAAATTCCAACCAACTAGTTTCACAACTAGTCGGTTGATGGATGTTCTTGGACCGACTAACTAGTCAACAGTAGCTAGGTTGAAAAAAAGAAAGTATAACTAGTCGGTCTAAGAAGGATTTCCAACCGACTATTTTGACAACTAGTCGGTCGGTAAATGTTCTTGGACCGACTAACTGGTCAACAGTGCCTAGGCTGAATTGAGCAAGGAAATCTAGTCGGTTCAAGAAGGATTCTTAACCAACTAAATGACAATCTAGTCGGTTGGTTCTTCTTCTTGAACCAACTAAGATGCACAAGAAGCCGTAAAATGAAGCGTAAAGCTTCGGGAAAGTTTATATGGGCTTCTAAGATAATCCTAGCTCTAAGATATGAGCGTTATGAAGATTATAATGTAAGTCCTACTCAAAGCTTAACATTCTACGAAAAGAAGCTAGAAGACTATAAAATAAACTAGACGAACCATCTTCAAAGCTTCAATCCAAATCTCTTGAATTCAATAATGCTCCTAGAGCTTCAACGAAGCTTCAGGCACACAATCATGCTCTTTGAGAAGTCTTGAGACGTCGCGTTTGATGTACGTAGAATTTTAGCGATGATCTCCATAACTGCGCTCACAAAGAGTTAGTACACGATATTTATGTTTGTTCATCATCAAAACCAAATCCGGGGAATCAATACTCAACACCCTCAACCTAGCCTGCCACCACCCACACTTCCGCCTCCTACCGCAACTATCCCACCACCATCGGCATAGCCCGTCCCAGCGTTCGACACGCTGGGGATTACGTTCAGAGATGACGCGCAGCGCGTCAGATTTGAGTGTATCTCCCATCACTCGATTGTGCCCACTAGGTTTGTGCACATAGCCGTATTTGAGTGCCTAGGGGTATTAGAGGGGCTACTCCAGTTGTATGACAACGTGGGGTGGCGTGACTGTCTGTCGGTGTCGACGGACACATACATCCGTCCGACACTAGAGGTCCTTAGTTCTATTGCCAGGACCCCTGGAGGATGCTCCTTTCGCTTGATGGATCGAGAGTGCGAGGTCACTCTCGACATGCTCCGAGCATTCTTCCAGTGGCCCCCTATCCCGGACCCAGACCGAGCCTACAGTCCCACGCACATCCCACCACCGTCATTCTACACGCACGCATTTTGGACACGTATCACAGGATCACATCTCGCCTTTGACCCGAGCCAAGCCAAGGCCTTCGCTATTCTCCACCCATGCCTCCGCATTGCACAGCGCCTTATGGCGACCACTTTCTTAGCTAGGTATGAGCCGGGGATGTTGTCGACGACAGAGGTCTACATGCTCTATACGATGACACGATCGAGGGCCTACGAGAGGGGTGGTGATGTTTTGGTCCCCGCCATCGAGATTGACATTGCTAGTTGGTATTTAGACCGCATCGTTATTTCTCTTGGCGCTAGGATGCCTATTTGTTGTAGAGGTCTGATTACCTTGCTGGCTCCCTTATGCAGAGTTGACCTCCCTGCTGGCTTACTTAGACCCCCCGGGCCCCACTTCTCTTTCCATAGGTGTTATGGCTCGGATGAGGATGCATCGTCCTCATGGTCAACTGTAGGATCCTGTCCAAAACAGAGTTAGGATCGATAACATGAAGTTTAGACTTACGCTTGCGTATGCGGCATGGTAGTCTACGAACTTCGCCTTCGGATTCGCCACGACAGATCGAGTCTTCTCACGAACGGAGTAAGGCTACTAATCCACAATCTAAATCTCTACTTTAGATTAAGAACTTGGATAAGAGGGAGAGAAAGGATTTCTGCAGAGCTTCGCTAGGATGAAGATGCATGCATGAATTTCATGCAAAAGGTGTAAGAAATGGCTTACCCTTGGGTCTTATTTATAGCCCCCAAGGTAGTTATTTTAGGGTAAGTTGTTCCTTTGGAACAACTTAATTAAGGTGTACCATGATACATGGCACATTATAAGCTTAAGTTGTACCAGTTCTTTCATCTATCATACCGAGAAATAGACCGTGCGACCGTCATGCGCGTAAAGTCTGTTGTTGTGCACTTGTTAGAGATACACAACGACCTCGAAGGTGCAAAGTTGAGTAGTTCAACGCATGCTTTACCCTAGATTATTTCTTCACATTTCTTATACTTTATATTCAACAATTGAATCCCATCTGGATCACAATTGGCTGGCCAGCTTTGAATCATTAAAGTCCAAATGTGAATATGAAATCAATCTTCCTCTTCTTGCGAACCTTCTGATCTTGACTTGATTCGCTTTTCTAACGTGCCCCGCCGAGCCGAATTATCATAGCCCATAAGTAACACGCTAAGATAGCGATCATCTCGTTAAATCTAAAGGAACCAATTGGAGTCCTTGAGGGTAAGAGTTAAGACCCGTATGGCCTTTGAGTCTCACATAATAGCAAACACTATTGCTACTAACTCAGTGGTCGAAATGCATACGTGGTATGAACACGTATTACAACATCACTCCTTTCCCAGGGAGAGTATGTCTTAATGATGTTGTACGGATGAAAAGATTAGACACCACAGTGCCTATCTTTTTGAGTCCCTTTACTACTCGTGAAATATTCACGGACTCTCATCCTGCATAAGACAGATAGGATTTAAAAAATCCTACGAGATCTCTTTCAAATATCCTTGTGATACAGATCTCAGATCTTTTGTAAGCATCCATATGATGCAGATCTTTCATTCGACTATCTTGTTTAAGTCATGACTCTAAATCATTCGTCTAATGATTTTGACTTTAAACTAGTCTCATCTCTATCTTATCCATCTGATAAGATAAGGCGGTTGCTCATGTGAGAGAGCCAACCTTTATCTGTCCGACATACACACAATTCAGCTGAGATTTCAAAAATGTACACAAACATTTCTTAAGAAATTCATATGCAATGTTTGAAAAGGAACTTATTCTTTTATTAAATTTGATCTTTCTTAGACATGGGAATATATATTGGTACAACTCAGCTCATACGCAATCCTTGGGATGATAAGTGTTTATAAAACACATTTCTGGGGATCGCTTTCGTAAGCTGATCCTCTATCATCTCATGCGTAGATATGTACCTTATGTCTACCTTCTTGGTTTTATCATAGTCTTTTGCAAATCTGCAGTTCCTTTAAGATACTGCATTATCCTCTTAACCGCTTTCCAGTGTTCTTGCCCTGGGTTGGATTGGTAACAGCTTACCATTTCCAACGGCAAAACAGATGTCCGGTCTCGTACACACCATAGTGTACATAAGACTATCAACTGCACTGGAATATGGAACTTTTTCCATAATTTCCTTTTCCTTTTGGTTCTTTGGACACGATTCCAGATATAAATTATCGCATATGCTTATATGAATATCAATGGACTTGCAGTCCTGCATATTAAATCGTTCTAGAACCTTCTTTATATAAGTCTCCTATGAAAGAGAAAGAAGTTTCTTTGAACGATTCCTTGAAATCTTAACTCCAAGGATATATGCGGCTTTTCCTATGCCTTTCACCTCAAATACTGATGAAAGCCAAGCCTTGATACTCATCACAAAGCCCTTGTCATTTCTGGCTATTAAAATGTCATCTACATATAGAGACATGATAATATACTTGCTTTTAATCCTCTTGATATATACTTAGTTATCTTCATCAAGCATGGAAAAACCATTTGATAAGACAACTTCTTGAAATTGTATATACCATTGCCTCGAGGATTATTTAAGACTATATATGGACTTACGAAGTTTACAAACCTTATGTTTGTTTCCTTCTTTTACAAACCCTGTTGGTTGTTCCATATAGATCTCCTCAGTCCAATTCTTCATTGAGAAAGGCAGTCTTTACATCCATCTGATGTAATTCGAGGTATAAGTAAGCTACCATTGCCAGAATCATGCGAATCAAGGTAAAAACGCACAACAGGTGAGAAGATCTCTTCGTAGTCTATCCCTTCCTGTTGCGTAAAACCTTTCGTGACAAGGCGAGCTTTATATCTGTCAATAGAGCCATCAGCCTTATGCTTGATCTTGAGAACCCATTTGTTCCCAATTGCTCTATGTCCTCTGGGTAAGTTAACTAAGTCCCAGACTTGGTTAACTTTCATGGATTTCAATTCCTCCTTCATCGCTTCCATCCATTTGTCTTTCGCAGGGCATGATGCGGCCTGTTTGAAAGTAGCAGGCTCGTCATCATCTTGTAGTAAAGTCATAAAGGTTTACGGAAATTCATCCTCAAATCTTAGAGGAGCCAACCTTGTACGACTACTACGTTGTATTTGAGATTTCTTTAAGTCCTTGTTGACTCGAAGTTAGATCAATTCTAATATCACTCCCACTTGGAATGTCGTTAGAATTGCTCCCACTTGGATCATTATTCCTGTATGTAATAGGATAATCGTCATTCGTATAATCCATTGGTGAAGGTTGAAACGTATTTTCGTTTTCACCAAGAATTCTCCCACTCGAATGAGGTAATCCTTCTTGATCATAAATCTCAAATAAAGATAAGTCCTGACTTATCTCGCCCTGTCTTGGAAACTCGTTTTCCAAGAAAGTGACATCCCTCGACTCAAACTCAATTAGCCCACCATTGTCTTCCTGACTAACAAACATATAACCTTTGGAGTTTTCTGCGTATCGTATAAAGATACGTTTCCTTCCCCTTGGCCCAAGTTTGCCATATTTATGGGAGGAAATATGTGCGTAGGATGCACAACCCCAAGGTTTCAAAAAATGTTTAAGTCAGGAGACCTTTGGTTCCACAACTCCTAAGGAGTGGAGCTAACTGATTTCGAGGGTACGCGGTTCAAAAATGAAAGCGGCCGTCAATAATGCATCACCCCAAAAGGTGATTGGCAAGTTAGCTTGCGCCATCATTGAACGAACCATTTTTCATTAAAGTCCTATACCTCCTTTCTGCAACACCAATTTGTTGAGGAGTCTAAGGCATAGTTACCTGATGTACTATGCCTTTTTCATCACAAAGTTCCTTTAAACTTGTTGATTGATATTCACCGCCCCTATCGGTTCGCACAACCTTAATCTTGCGATCTAATTGATTCTCCACTAAACTCATATAGTTTTTAAAGCAGGTTTAGTGCTTTCACTTTTGTGGGATATCAAATAGATATGACCGAATCGGGTGAAATCATCAATAAAAGTGATGAAAAATAGGACTTCCCGCGTCTTGTCTTGACATTCATCGGACCACATATGTCCGAATGGATAAGCTGTAATGGAACCTCGGCCCTTGTGCCGGTTCCAAACGGCTTGCGACAAGATTTCCTCACAAGGCAATGTTCGCAGATCGACATTTCAACCTTTGAAACATTGGATAGAAGGCCACGTTTGGCAAGTCTATCTATACGCATTGGTCCAATATGACCAAGCCTTGCGTGCCAACAAATTATATTAGACTCATTAGTCAAAGAATTTGTCACAAGGAAATTTTCATTACATGAGGAAATACATTGTACTTATTACAATAAATCCTTTGAAATACAAACCCAGTACCAATAAAGGAATTATTACAAAATAGGTCCATATTACAATCATGAAGGAACCAACTATAACCAAGACCCATTAAATTGACCACAGTTTTAATATTCCTTTGAATATACGGAATGAAGAGAACATCATGAAGTAGGAGAGTGCGGCCGTTGTCCAAGACTAGCTTGCGAGTCCCAACGCCTTTCACTTCAAACACGTGTGTTGTTTCCTACATTGATCCACTTCATTCCTTGGGGTATCCGGTGATACTCCACGAAGGACCGTCTGTCCTTTGCTATGTGGTCGGTGGCACCTGAATCAATTATCCCAAAATGGATTAGATTCCACAAGAAATAGTGAACTAGAAACACATATGTAACTAGTATTACAAGTTACCTCGTCACTTCCACTCGTACACGAACGAGCATAGTGACCGAGCTTGTTGCACTTGAAGCACTTGATCCTTTTCAAGTCTTTCTTCTTGTGCCATTTCTTGTGCCCACCCTTATGTTTGGGTTCCTTGGTAGACTCAGGTTGCTTATTACGTTCATTAGAAGACTTCGAACGATCTTTACGTTTCTTTCCCCCGTGTGAGGAACTAGCAACCATGTGCACTTCTGCACTTGGCTTGGCAGCCGCAAGCCGCTCTTCCTCTAATTCGAGGTGCTTGGAAACATCGTTGAAGGTCTTGATGCTCTCATTATGAGTGAGATGCATCTTCATCTGATCCCACCCATTTGGTAGGGAACGTATGACTGCTTGGATTTGTTGCTCATCAGTGAGCACATGACCTGCGTCCTTTAACTTCGAGATAAGGTTCGCCATATGTCGCAGATGTTTCCCCATGGAATGATCTGGACATTTCTTATATGAATCGAACCTTATAGTTAAGGCGCGAAGTTTGGACACCGATGTGCCACCGAACTTCTCCTCTAGCTTGGACCATATGTACATGGCTAGGTCATGTTCTCGGAAGATGCGCATTATGTCATCAGCCATACTGCTTAATAACGTAATGCATGCTATCTTGTTCTTCCGAGACCAAGCATCAAAAGCTTCCTTGTCTCGTCTGTGTTGGGCCGTAGTGCCCAACTCAGGTTCAATCATTACGTTCTTTAGAGTTTCGAGCACTTCTTGCTCCTCTAAAACGTATTGTATCTTGATGGACCAAAGTTTGTAATTATCGCCGTTGAGTTTTTCACCTTTGTTTAACTCAGAGACGATATTCTTTGAAGCGGAAGACATTTTACTTTTAAAATGCTGCAAAAGACACAAAACCGAAGGTTTGATCAAAACATTGCATAAAAATTCTTAAAATATAACTCCCACTTGAAATGATAATAGAATATCCCATTTGGATAGTTCTAAAAATTCAAATCCCACTTGGAATTATATTATATTTGATAAGTTACTTTCGAAAAATATTGAAGATGTTGTTCTAGAATCGAAAAGGTCTCTTCGATTCCAATCACCATCTAGAACAACCTTCAATATTCCCCCATCACTTTTTAAATAATAGTACTCTTATAGTACTAGCAGCGGAAAACGAGTTTGAAAACGTATTTTTCAGATATAATTCCCACTTGAAATGATAATAGAATATCCCATATGGATAGTTCTAAAATCAACTCCCACTTGGAATGATATTCATAATTTGATAAGTTACTTTCGAAAAATATTGAAGATGTTACTCTAGAATCGGAAAGGTCACTTTGTTTCCAATCACCATCTAGAGTAACTTTCAATATTTCTCCCTCACTTTATCAAATGTTAGTACTCTTATAGTACTTTGCAGCAGAAAAAGCGTTTTTGAAAACTTATTTTTCAAAACGTATGAAAACGTATTTTTTTTAAAAAAAATGAATATTTCATCTTAGTACCCTTATGATACTTAGTGAAACATTCGGCACTTCCTGACCATCTTGTCGGGAGTGAGCCGTAGCCGTGCCTAGGTCGGATCCCCCTTTTGGGATTTTCTGCAAACTATCGTCGCTGGCTCCCGTATGGATCCAGGCGTTTCTCCCCGTATGAGAGAATTTTGATGCAGACGACTGTCGTTTGGCCCCGTATGGGCTAGTCGGCACGTTCATGTTCAACCAAGGCCTTTTGCCGAATTGGTCTGAATCAGTGCCGGCCAATGCCGATCAGTCCGACCCCCGGCCAGACCCTGACCGCTGCCAGGGCCGACCGTGGCCCTGGCAGCGGCCAGGGCCGGCCATCGGCCAGGCCATGGCCGAGGCCAGGGCTGGACAAACCCTGGCCTCTGCCAGGGCGGGGGCTGGCCAGGCCCTGGCCTGAGGCCAGGGCGCTGCCCTGGCCTCTGCCAGGGCGGCCAGGCCCCTGGCCGGGGGCCAGGGCCCCTGCACTGGCCCTGGCCAGGACGGCCAGGCTCTGGCCTGAGGCCAGGGCGCCGCCCTGGCCTCTGCCAGGGCGGCCAGGGCCCCTGCCCTGGCCCTGGCCAGGGCGGCCAGGCCCCTGGCCTGAGGCCAGGGCACCGCCCTGGCCTCTGCCAGGGCGGCCTGGCCCCTGGCCGGGGGGCCAGGGCCCCTGCCCTGGCCCCGGCCAGGGCGGCCAGGCCCTGGCCTGAGGCCAGGGCGCCGCCCTGGCCTCTGCCAGGGCGGCCTGGCCCCCTGGCCGGGGCCAGGGCCCCTGCCTTGGCCCCGGCCAGGGCTGCCTGGCCGTGGCCTGGCCGCGGCCAGGGCCTTCTGGCCCTGGCCGTGGCCGGCCAGTGCCGGCCCTGGCCTGGCCGTGGCCGGCCAGAGCCGGCCGGCTATGGCCATGGCCGGCCATGGCCGGCCGGCCATGGCCCGGCCATGGCATATTGGCCTTGACCGGCCATGGCCCTTTGGCCATGGCCGGTTTCCCCTTTCATGGGGTGGCCGCACACCCCCCGCCGGAGGGGGTTGCCGTGGTGGTTATTGGCCGTAGCCAACCCTCTCCGCATGGGGAGAGGGGTGCATGGTCTTCATAACCCATTTGGCCATGGTGCACATGCACTAAAATTCATCTTCCCCGATGGGAATAACCACCACCTTCTTCTCCGGTGAAGCACCCGTTCGTCGAGGAAGTAGTTGTCCTCCAATGGCCGTGTGCCAACAAATTGAACCCACTTCAAAAATTCGTAAACTACGCGCTCCACATGAAGAGAGCGCCCATTCCCTATGAATGGAGACTCAGCATCCATGAAGAGAGCGAGTTTGACGATATGAACGGTCGGTTCTTCCCGTCACGGAGAGTTCCTGCCATATCCGTAATGACAGAAGACCCTAACGTGAAAAGAACAACCGCTGTGTTCTCTCCGTCACGAAGCGTTTCTACCATATCCGTAATGGTAGGATACCCATCCGTGAAAAAGACAACAACTCGTTCATAGTTTCTCCGGGGCGAACCCATATGGCTCTGATACCAATGTAGGATCATGTCCAAAACAGAGTTAGGATCGATAACATGAAGTTTAGACTTACGCTTGCGTATGCGGCACGGTAGTCTACGAACTTCGCCTTCGGATTCGCCACGACGGATCGAGTCTTCTCACGAACGGAGTAAGGCTACTAATCCACAATCTAAATCTCTACTTTAGATTAAGAACTTGGATAAGAGGGAGAGAAAGGATTTCTGCAGAGCTTCGCTAGGATGAAGATGCATGCATGAATTTCATGCAAAAGGGGTAAGAAATGGCTTACCCTTGGGTCTTATTTATAGCCACCAAGGTAGTTATTTTAGGGTAAGTTGTTCCTTTGGAACAACTTAATTAAGGTGTACCATGATACATGGCACATTATAAGCTTAAGTTGTACCATATGCATGGTACAACATAAGCTTAAGATATTCCCCCTTTATTAGCCATATGTCGCATGCACTTATGCATATATAATGCGACTTTCCCACTCATCCAGAGATCCTCTCCGCAAGGGAACAGATTCCCTTTGCACACGACTTCGTGTACGCGACGTTCGAGGTCCGTATTCCCTCGTACATCCCCTACAAGGGTGTACAAACGTCTTCCATATCCAACATCAACACCACTGGGTGTGGCTGCATGGTCCCTTTGGTGCCGATTACATGGTTCTTCCGAGCCCTGCTCGGACACATATTGGACCCGCGGGTGGGGAGTGGATTCCAACGATGGACGTCCTCATCCCTGCCGCGTACGTGCTTGAGCATGAGGGTGCTCAGTAGGAGCCCCTCCTTCCACCCCTGGACCCTGTGTTACCTCAGCCTGCACCTGCTTCATCTGCACCTACCGACACTTCTGTCCACGCTCCTGTTAGTGTCGGGAGTACCCTTGCTGAGTCCACCACCACCACCACCACCTCTGTGCCATTATCCATCCACCCCATTTCTGCTGCAAGCCCTGAGCGTCCCACCACCATTTTTGAGAGCGGCAAGCCCTCTTTTGCCACCACAGTGGAAACCCTTTCCTCTTTCCTATTCTTGACCCCTGGAGAGTCACTTCCTTCGCACTTCACGACCTCCCCAGTCGTCGACCTTACTGTCTCCACTGCCGCTGTCTTCTCTGAGAGTGTCGTGACATCTGTCCCTATTTCTGTGTCACTGACCTCTCTGACCCCCTCGCTCTCTATCATCATTTCAGCCTCTACTGCTGCTCCTTCCTCTTCGACCATTCCTGCGTCTCAGCCTCCCACCGAGGCTGAGCGTCTTTTTGTGAGCACAGCACCTCAGCCCCACCAAGTAGTTGCACCCGTCCTTTACGGTAGCTGTGCGAGGCAGCCCCGTTCCTCACCTGTACGACCCTCTACCCCACCTCCCCCAGACACCATAGTTCAGCACGTCCGTGCTCTAGAGGGGGCAGTTAGTGGGCTCAGAGGAGATTTCCGGGCTCTTTCCGCTACCGTCACCGCTGTATAGAGGCACGTCCCTTTACTTCCTGGTATTCAGGTTAGCCTGAACTAGATACTTGCGCGTCTATCACAGCCTCCACCTGCCACTACCCGCACCCCTACCCAGTAGCCACCACCACCACCTCCCCCACAGGATGGTGCTGGTGCTCCACCACCCCTTAGGCACACACTGGATGCCTCTTATACTTTTGCTGCTGCATATTCAGGATATTTTCTGCTTGCTAATTTTGTACCCCTCATCCACACACATTTTGGTCACATTTTACTCATATCTGTCTATATCATTTTGGGAGAGAGGAGGTATTTTTGGGGACACTGGACGGTCCGGAGACCACCGCGGCTCCTCTCTTCTCGAGAATCCATACATCCCTTATCAGTGTATGGACAGCTATCTCTCGAGCACAGGTTTAGGTTCGGCCTCAATGGAAAAATGGAGCATCTAACAACGCATCTTCACAAACCAAGAACTACGAGATCACCCCTTTCATTTTGGGGTGACGGAGATTGATATCTTTCCACAAATAGTTGAAATTCCATTTCTTGATCTCTATCTTCAATTTTTGGAAACTTATGAAATTCTTCCGCCAAGCCCCGATTAATAAACCTATAAAATCCCTCAAATTGTATCTGACTAAATCCAGGTATTGTGGACATTCCCTCATTTCCATTTCGGAGCATCTTAATCTTAAGTTTCCTATTTATTTGTTGAAAAAATCAATTATTAATTCACTATTCATCGAACCATACGGATCGATTTAGCAATAATAGATAGAATGTATATTCTGTTTACTGAATCGCATAAAATTTTAGCCAACTCCATATATGTATTTTATACGTATGAATGGAGACGAGACGGAGCAATGAAGAGCATTTTCGACACAAGTTCGAATTTGCAACATGTACAAATAGAAAGAAATTGATAAAATATTCCTGGAAAAAATTCTGTCTGTCACTTACACTTATGGAGTCTTGTATAGAATATTAAAATGGATCCAATTTATACCTATTATTATGATATTACGATCCGCTGGGGTACTACAAAAATAAAATGGGTTCAGTTCAAGATTCAATCTCCTCTCTATGAATGAGATAAGGACAGAATAATCAGAAGTAGTATAGAGTTTCCTTTTTTAACACACTAAATTTCATGTTCAAAAAAGAATTCACGGATTCTTTTTGGTAGTGAGTGAAATCGTTTGGAGCAGACATTGGGTAGTATTTTTTTAGCCCAAGCCCTTATTTGTTGAGGAGACACTGGTCCAATTTGAAGTTGTTGATGTTTATATCGGTCGATCATAGAATAGAAATTCTGATTCATTCAGATCAAACTTCCTTCCTATTAATCTGGAAGTTCTTCTCAGATACAAGGAAATGATTCAGTTCCAGAGCCAAAGATCGTAGTTCTCGAACGAGCAATCGAAAAGATTCGGGAGCATCTTCAGGGTTTGAATTTTGACTACTTTGACTACTCAGTGGGATCTTGAGCGGATACCTCCATTCCTACGTGAATGTATAGCCGAGGGGTGATTCAGGTAATTATATTCATATAGATGGCTAGATCCAAGAAGCTAAAAACGTAGAGACTACCATTAAAGAAGCCCAAGCAAGACTTATTATATCCATGTGAATTATGCCCCCTATTTCTATGAAAGAATTATTCTATTATTGAATAATAATCATAGTGGAATTAATGGCGCAGAGTCAAAAAAATAGGATTCTGACTTAAGAGATGAACCAAACCAATTTAATGAATATACTCATAACAATTTTCTATATTTTAGGGTTTTCGGTAGAATCGGGAAACATTAAGTACAAATACGATGATACACATGCCTTTTCTTTGGAAAAATATCTGCTAGTGGAGGAAGACCTCCTAGGGATACGAGACATAGGGCTGAAGAGAGAGCCAAAAAAGGATCTTTCGTGTATAATCCTGCATAATCTCGAATGTTATTGGTTCCGGTATGTAGACCAAATGATACAATGAGAGCAAAAGTTCCTAGATTCATGGAGATATAGAACATCATATAAGTTATCATGCTTGCATATCCATCGTTTGAGTCATTGGAAAATTAGGGAATATAATTATGATTCATACGTATAAAATACATATATGAAGTTGGCTAAAATTTTATGCGATTCAGTAAACAGAATATACATTCTATTTATTATTGCTAAATCGGTCCGTATGGTTCGATGAATAGTGAATTAATAATTGATTTTTTCAACAAATAAATAGGAAACTTAAGATTAAGATGCTCCGAAATGGAAATGAGGGAATGTCCACAATACCTGGATTTAGTCCGATACAATTCCGCAGAATCACACACACACCTAGCATAGCCACGATTATCACATTCACTAACCCTAGGAGGCCGAGTCCTCTTGCATCTCATGTATCGTGGGTCCACTTTGCTTTTGTGTGAGTCGTGTGTCATGACTAGCTTATAGTGTGCTTCTACTTTGTGATTTTGATTTATATACCTGTCCTTGATTGACCCCTAGATTATCATGCTTCGATTTGAATATGCGGCATTTGCTTCTCCTGTCTGCTTCTGTATGCATGATATATATATATCGTATACTTCACTTCGCATGTGTCGGGATTCCACAAATAGGACTAGGATAACCCATTTAGCCTATGCTCTGATTAGCGAGAAAAATCTCCTTTGCCCAGGTGTTTAGAATCCGATTTCTTTTTTATTTTACTTGGTGCAAATCCCCTCGTTGTGTACCGTTCTCCCACTTGGGAGAGTACACATGTATATATCCAAAAATCCAAAAATCCAAAAAAAGAGAGAAAAGAAAAGAAAAAAAGAAAAGAAAGAAAAAAATATGCATAACCAAAAATTCAAAAAAAATTAATTACAAATACCCAAATCCCAAAAAAATTCCCGTGTGAATATTTTTTCATGTTTACCGAGAATAAAGGGAAGGCAAGAATTTGCACCGAGTGTTCTACTCCACATCTTCTCAACCTCCATCATTTTCGAAAATACTTGGAATAAGAACTTTCTAGCTATTATCTAGACGATAATGTGGTGATTTCCTAGTCCCTAGCTGTGGAGTCCCCGACGCATGATACTTTTCTATTCTTACGCTCTTCTCATGCATGCTTGAGCTTTTATTCACCGCAATTTCGAATCAAATCGATACTTGGGTCATTCCTTTGGTATGTGTATATGGAGCAGTATTGCACATCGTAGATAGTAACACCGTCTGCTAGCACACGACCACACTCACTCGCGCTTCACCGCGTGGGCCCACGACACTTGTTTGGAATCATATTCCTTGGGTTAGCGTTGTGTTTTGTCGTATGCTTGCTTAGTGTGGCGTGTTTGATTTTGTTGGCCCTAAAGGGCGATCTAGGGTTTTGATTTCTCTTTCTGTTTCTCTCTCTCTGTTTTTCCCTCCGAGCTCCTACTCTCACTCGTCTTCCTCGAGGACGAGGAAGATTCAGCTTGGGGGATTTTGACGTGTGTTTATATTTTATATATTCATGCACGTCTTCTTTACGATTTTCCGTTGTTTTTCGTCGTCCCGTACCCACTTTCTTGTGATTTTTAGTTTTCTTTCACTTCTTTGTGTTTTCGTGTAAATGCAGGAGATTGCCAGCATTTGGAACATATAAAGAAGATATCATGAGTCCCCGGAGCAACGGGAGGAGTCACGCACGATCCAGAGGGTCAAACGATAAAGATTGCTATATCTCAACCCTCAACCGATCGAGTGTATCAGCCACCCGATCGGTTGATGCACGCATATCCGACCCAGACGAAGGCTGAAGTGAAGAGCAGCTCAACCGACCGGTTCGTCGACCGGTTGAATCCAACAGAGCTCTCGGCCATTTGAAGCTGAATTCCAACCGATCGGGTGACATCTCACCCGATCGGTTCATCTGTAGCTAAATTTTCCAAACGATGACCTGGAGAGCTCAACCGAACGGTTCGCTGATCATGTAAAATCGACAGAACTCTCTGTTTTTTTGGGGATAATTCCAACCGATCGGTTGAATACTCAACCGATCGGTTCATCTGATGCTGCATCTCTCAAATCGACAACCCGATGGCACCACCCGCTCTCCTCAGCGTCCGGTTGAAGCTTCTGAAGCCGTTAGCGAAAGCGCCAAGCAGCTCACCCGATCGGTTGATGCTTCAACCGATCGGGTGACCTCGATTTCTATATATAATTGACCTGGGGTTGCTGAAAACGGATCCTGTTATTTTTCTGTCTTTTTCTTGGGTTGTGACGACTGGAATTTTATCTGTTTTTGTAAGTGTTCCGATTACTCTGAAACTGTAGTATTGCTTTAATACCATTGCTAGTATCTTATTTCAATTGCTTGATCATGATTTCTACCGTTGATTTTTGTTTAGATTGTGTTTTAACTATGAATTGTGAGTTGTTCCCTAATATGGGATTTCGGTGGAAACCCCTTCGTGGGTTCTCCCTAGAGCGATTATAGGAATAGGATTTTGATAGGGATTAGGAATTTAGATGGTTACGCGGGGTGCTTCATTGTCATTGGCGGGAGAAATACCGCCTCTGACTGTCGAGACAAGGGGGAATAAACTTGGCGGTTGACTCCTTAGCCACAGCTCACGCCCTTAGCGTAGACATTGAATCCTAGCGCGTGGGAACGGCAGGATGAGATGTTGGGAGTAATCGTTGAAAGCTTAGTGCTCCCGGATTCGATCGGTGTTAATGGTCAGGGAATGCCCACCGACCGAACCCGGGTAGTCCTAGCGTATCATCCTGGGCACCGACCGGAATATCAGGCCCATGAGATGCTAGATATCACTTTTAGAGGCAACATCTCACCACTAAACCCCAAATCCTATCGTATTCCTATCCGTCGGTCGTAATAGTGAGAACACATGATAGGGTGGAAATCGAAGTCTTAGGTTTCCTTTTATATCGTTTATCCTTCGTATCTATTTTCTGTGACAACCATCGATCGTTCGGGCTAGCTCACCCATCGGGTGAACCGGTTCCTCTTTGACGCAAGCATAACACACGCCTCCCTGTGTTCGACCCCCAAGCCATACTACAACACCGTGCGCTTGCGGTATAAATATTTAAATCTGGTATCCCCAATCCTATTACACTTGTATTCTCAAACCTAGGGGACGTCAATGTACCTGATCGTGTCACTTGGCCACGAAGTTGCTGATGTGAGGAAGGTGCTCCTGAAGAGCGAAAGGATTTATTCGAGCAACTTCCTTTGGGATTGAAAATCATCGATCCATCATTTTAACAGTTTAATGTGTCGAGCTTACAACGTAAAACAATCTCTTCTTGGGAGGCAACCCAAGTCTTTAGCATGAAATTTTCACATAGTTTTCTTTAGTTTTAATTGAGAATTAAAATAATGGAGAGTCGTCGAAAATCTAAGACAAAAACTTATTTATTTTTGAGTGCATGAACTTTGCACAGCATGCAAATGCATGCACAGTCGTGCCAAATCCCAGGAAGAAGAGCTTTCGAAGCAGGAGAAGATTCATCGTCATGATCATGTTGATGGGAAAGAGTCAAGATACGCAATTTGGATATGACTGTGCCATTTATGGCATGGCCTAGGAAGAGAGGACCAGGGCCCAGGCAAAATGACACAATTGTGCGCCCTTTTGCATGGTTGTGTGAAGGAGAAGGCCAAAGTTTGCAAAATGTACATACAGTGCGAGACTTCACACAGCCATGCGACTTAAAGAAGAGATTTCACCTACAGCAGCTCATATTGGCATGACCGTGCCGCAATAGTGCACGGTTGTGCGCCCCCAAATCGACAGATTTTAAACCTGACCCCAATCATTTCTTCTTCCCTCGCTTCTTCATTTCAAACTCTAAACCCCCATACTCCCCAACCCTCTAAAATTCTTCCTCCTCCTCCAAAATCCTCTCC
This sequence comes from Scilla litardierei, assembly GCA_030789695.1. Lineage (NCBI taxonomy): Eukaryota > Viridiplantae > Streptophyta > Magnoliopsida > Asparagales > Asparagaceae > Scilla > Scilla litardierei. The sequence continues at coordinate 151,849,303 of CM061138.1, read as the reverse complement.
CATGCCCAAACCCACCACAAATCCCCCTCCAATCCCTCCCAATTCCCTTCCTCCACTAAGCACTAACACCAATTTCTTCCCAAAACTTCGCGGGGTAGTGATTCTTCAAAGGTTCGAGCTTGAAGGAGCATTTCCACGAGGAGAGCGACTGCTACATCCATCCCAAGGAGGAGATCACCCGATCGTCTTGGGTATACTCTTTCCTTAACCTCTGAATTTATTTTCTTCTCGAAATTTTCGTAGAATTTGTGTGATATTCTAACCATTACTCCTTTTACATCAAATCTCTCTTGCCAGCTTTGTTACACAATTTGCATCACATCATACACCCACACACTTATGGCACCTAAGCACCTTGCACCAAAAGTTTCGGCTTCCACTTTGTGGTAACGCTCTTGAAGAGCAGCTTGTTGGATCTGGATCTAAGCCTAGGGGGTGAATAGGCTTATAAAATATTCTCGAGCAACCCACGAGAAATCACATGCAGTTAAAGACACAAGCAAGGTAAATAAAATGCAAGCACAAACTACGCAGCAGATTTACCTTGGTTCGGTCGCAACAACGACCTACTCCAGCCCCCAAGCAAATACTAGTATTAATATGTTCCTTTTGTACACCTACAATGGGGTCCCAGCTCCAACTCCCTACATAGGCTGTACCACATTCAACAAAGTGCAGAACACTATCAACCTAGTAAATGTGTGTCTTGACTACTACAACACGACAAGACCCTCTTATTTAGCCCTAACCAGACAAGTCCCAAAATAGTCACAAATAGCGTTAAAGTTTCTCCAACAAAGATCTACACACAATCACAAATATAATGATAAAGTAAAGGGTTCAGAAATACTCAGATTGTGATGGTGTGTCGTCTCTGTTGTTCAGCCCGATGTCAACTTCAGTCTGGCGCAAACGGTGTCTCGATCTGACTCCTAGATCTCAAGAGTAGCTTGAATAGCACGATGCTCTGTGTGTAAAGAAATCCCGGTTCAATTTCAAATTAATTCGGTCTGTATGCAAAGCAAATCCTTAAATAAAATTCGCCACATCAGCAACTCTCTTTGCATGCGATTGTTCCCACGTCAGCAATCATCTAATTCTTTCGTTCGTACACTTTAACTCGAGTTCAAACGGGATCGTCTTCACGGTGACTTGATGATACGATGGCGAATCGATGGCAGCTCTTCACGACGAACGGCTCTCCAGCGGTGGCTAGCTCCGATGACAAGTTGACTTCGACGTGCTGGCTTCGACATGCTGGCTTCGTGTGGGCATCGACATCGACTCCAATGATGGACTCCTCTTTGACGGTGAAGGCTCGACTCAGCAGCACTCGACGACAGCGATCTCCACGGCAGCAGTAACGGTGGGATTCTCTTTGGCAAGGACTACTCCGATGGTGACTTGAGGCTCCTGCAGCACTAACTCGACAGCAGCAACTCTCCATGACAACACGATGGTGGTAGGGGCTCTCCTCTGACGGCGATAGTCAGCAACAATGTCGTGCGGGCTTCAACTTCTCCTGCTGTGGCTCCTCTCCGACTGCGGCGACTAGTTGATGATCACACTCCCCTTGCGAAGATGATGAACAGAGGTGATCTCGCAGTGACAACTCAAGGCAGCAAATGCCACGACGTGCGAGGTATCTTTGGACAGCAACAACTAGGGGCTCGCTTCTTTCTTCCACGGTGGCTGACTCGTTCTTGGTGCAGTCGACAAGGACGAAGATGCGGTAGTCAGCACTTGTTGTATGGGGTATGACTCCTTAGATGTGTGAGTACTCCTAGGTCATCAAGGGATGTGGCACGTTGACGACGCTCCTCCTTCTCGTTATGCTAGACAATGGATCTCCTCCTTCACGTATGTAAAACAATGGATCTCCAAGCAAGGGTGTTGAAGATGGCTTTTGGCTATAGGATGTTGGCAATAGAGATTTGTGGCACTAGAAAATTTAGCATGGAAGCTTGCGGCTTGGAGGCTCGTTTGGCTTTCTTTAGGGATGCGGATTTTCTTGCGGCTATGTTGCTCAAGGGTAGACATATTAGATATTAGGGTTTAAGCCTTGAGTATTTCGACAAGGATATTTCGCTATGACATTTTTGGCTGAAATTATACTTGGTCTCTTTTTGATGTTGGCCGCCCCTTTTCATTCCCTTTGGAGGAATGGTTTATATAGGAGAGGCTAGGGTTTAGGAGAGAATCCCTAAGAGATAGGAGTTGGGTAGAGGAAAAACTTTGTACTTGATTTGATCTTTATCAAATAGGAATAGGAGTAGTAGAAGATCTTTGTAATTGATTTGACCAAATCCATCTCATCCCACATAGGACCTAGTCCACATTGCTTTATGCACAACACTTTCTCTCTCTCCAAGTTGCATTTGATTAGCAATTTCTCTACCGTAATGAACAACGACTTTGCCATTCCTGAAACACACTTAGCACACACGTTAAATAGTTTGCACACGTTTGTCATTATCAAACTAGAGATACTAATTGCTTCCAACAACCTCCCCCTTTTGATGATGACAAACCCGTAAAAGATTTGAGCAAATAAATGTGCGTGTGTGAAGTGTGATGAAGGGTGCAATGCACCATGAGTAATACAATGAGATGTAAGCATTACTAACATGCACACAATATAGCAATAGCAAAAAGCATGCTATCCCTTTTTTCAAGCTCCCCCTTGAGCTAATAAACATGTATTTCCAATGCTCCCCCTTGAGCTAATAGTACCAAATCTTTACAACACTTTTCTCTCCCCTTGTTATCATCAAAAATGGACGAATGAAGTCATGAAATATCACATGCAAAAATACAGTATTATTAGTTATACCTAGCATTAGCATGTATTTTCTATAAAATAGGTAATTCAAGTTCATTGAAAATCATAATCACGACTTCACCACCATTATATAAGTGTGATAATATAAACATTAAAGTACAAAGGGAGATTCAATTTTAAACATCAACCAAATCAATCCCCATTTTCCATTTAACATGATTATCACCTAGGATTGATTTTTTCCACCTTATTAGAAATGAGTTCAAGGTACTAAACCCCAAAACATAGCCTATAATGACTCTTAGATGTGGGGTTGGCATTGCTTGACGAGTAATATACACCAACGCTAAAGATTACCCATAAAGCTTATGTTGGATACTCATGGGTAGTGTATTTGCAATGAATTGTATCCATTTTACATACGGAGCAATTTTCATGTTTTTTTCATATTCATTTATTTTTGTGCACAATTTTTATTCATGGCAATACATCATATCCTTTAGATAATTCAGTTATTATCAACCTACATTCACTTTCCAATATTCATAAAAAGAATCTCCAAAAGTACAACAAGTTTAATATTCGTGGAAGTGAGTACGTAGGTGTAGAAATCAAATTATTCATTTCATGAACCATGTCATGCTATAAATAGATTCTAACATGTGCATGTAGCTATAACAATAATACAATGATTTCTACAAAGGATATGAATGAACATTCAAAAGATACCACCTATAATGAATCACAAAGAGGTATTCATTAAGCACAATTTTTTTTATTTTTGGGTTTTCAAGTTTTTTTATTTTAAAAAGAACTAAAACAAACTAAAAGCAAACAAACAAGCTCACAAACAAGAAATTAAATCAAGCAGACACAAAATCTATGAAGGTATGCAATGAATGCAAAGAGGGAAAGGAAATATACCTTCGCGTCGCTATTTGACTTAGGAGCTAAAAGAATGAGCCTTTAAATTCAATGCCCCTCGCCAGAATCACCATCCCACCTACATGAAAGGTGTTAAGTGTGACCTTGAAATCCAACAAGGTCCACTAGCATTAGTCATCAAAGTTTTAAGAACCCACACTTGTTTAAACTTTATGTTTGTGTTCCTAAACTTACAATAATAGGATGTGTGACCAACGCTATCACAAGTAAAGCAATTTGCATGCATATTTTTCACAATAGAAGCACATTGTGGAGTTTCTTAAAAGTAGGCTTTTTAGCATTTTTAGAACCAAATCCAAGTCCTCATCTATTATTGCCATATAATTGATTTTCAAGTAAGGTATCCAACGAATGTTTACCAATTGAAAATTTTCTTAATGACAATTCTAGACTAGAAAATTTAGATTTTAATAATTTATTCTCATCCACAAGAAAAGTACATTTACTTATAAAAGCTCTCTTGTTTTCCTCCTCCTCCTTTTAGATTCAACCATTTTCCTTTTAAAATCGTTATTTAACATGCACATTTTATCATTAAGCTCTCTAATCATATAATCCTTTTCAGTTTCGAGCTTAATTAAATCTTGCTCAAGCATGCTAATATAATTCAATAAGGAAGGACAACAAAGACAAGTAGCTTTTTCAGGCCTGCTAGCTTTTTCTTTTTCTAGTGACACAATTGTAGCATTACATGCAACAAGTTTCTCTTTAATAATATCTACTTCATCAAAAATGTCACAGTTTTCTTTTTGTAATTTAAAGCTAGCATTCCTATAGTCTTTTAACGTGAGTTCTAGCTCATTAATCTCATTTTGCATTCCTTTTCAAACATCTAATAATTCAGCTTTAGTGAAGAAATTTACCTCATCGTTATTTGCCATTAAGCAGACAACATCGGAGTGGGCTACCACCTCTTCATCCTCATCCTCAGCTTCGTTGTCCACGTCCCAAGTTAGCACCTTAGCTTTTTATTTGTCTTTAGCAACCTGAGCTCTTGTCTGCATTGCTTCGCGAAGTGTCCCTTTTTCCTGCATTTGAAGCATTCAACTTTATTAGCAGAATCTTGTTCAGAAGAATTTTTATCATAATTAGAAGTGTTAGAGCGAGTGATCCTTTTATGAATTTTTGATCTTCCTTGAGGAGTTCTGACATACTTTCTGAAGTTTCTAACCATTAGCGATATCTCCTCATCATCATCATCTTCATCTTCGCTAGCTTTCAGAGCAAGTGGCTTTGTAGCTTTTTCCTTCTCCTCAGGTTTCTCTCTTTCTTCAGTATTTTGCAATTCAAGCTCGTGGGACATTAAATTACCTATCAAGTCCTCCACCCTCATATGTGATAGATCATTTGCTTCTTGGATGGCTGTGACTTTAGGCCTGAATGAGCTTGTCAGCGCTCTTAATATCTTACTCACTTGTTCAAGATTAGACTATGGCTTACCAAGCGAGCTAGAGTTGTAGACGATGTTGGTGAACCTCGCAAACATATCTGATATGGACTCTGATGGTAGCATGCAAAATCCCTTGTACTCTGTGCTCAGAAGTGCAAGTCTAGACTCCTTCACCTGTGACGTTCTCTCGTGTGTCACCTCCAAAGTATGTCATATTTCCTGCGCAGTTAGACAATGTGAGATACGATTGAATTTAGATTTATCTAATGAACAAATGAGAGCATTCATAGGTTTAGAATTAAGAGAATAAAGTCTCCAATCATTATCATCCCATTTATCATCAGGTTTAAGCAATTCAGTATTTTCAATTTTAATGACAGGTGGCTTATAAAGTTTTTCAACAATTTGCCAAGCTTTATAATCAATAGAAATTAAGTTGAATCTCATTTGATTTTTTCAATAAGCATAATCTACTCCATTAAATCTAGGGGACGTGATATGGACTGACCCTCAGCAAAAGCACTATCAATGAGATTCATGGTCAATCCTAGGCTAGATCCTAAAACCCGCTTTGTACCACTTGTTGGATCTGGAACTAAGCCTAGAGGGGGGATGAATAGGCTAATAAAATATTCTTGTGCAACCCACGAGAAATCACACGCAGTTAAAGACACAAGCAGGGTAAATAAAATGCAAGCACAGAATACACAGCAGATTTACCCTGGTTCGGTCGCAGCAATGACCTACTACAGCTCCCAAGAAAATACTAGCATCAATATGTTCCTTCTGTACACCTACAATGGGGTCCTAGCTCCAACTTCCCACCTAGACTGTACCACACTCAACAAAGTGCAGAACACTATCAACCTAGTAAATGCGTATCTTGACTGCTACAACACGTCAAGACCCTCTTGTCTAGCCCCAACCAGACAAGTCCCAAAATAGTCACAAATACAGGTAAAGTTTTCTTTACAGAGATCTACACACAATCACAAATATAATGATAAAGTAAAGGATTCAGAAATGCTCAGATTGTGATGGTGTGTCATCTTTGTCATAGAGCCCGGCGTCAGCTTCAGTCTAGCACAAACGTTGTCTCGATCTGACTCCTGGCTCTCAAGATGTAGCTCGAATAGCACTCTGGTCTGTCTGTAAAGAAATCCCAGTTCAATTTCAAATTAATTCAGTCTGTGCGCAAAGTAACTCCTTAAATAAAATTCTCCACGTCAGCAACTCTCTTTGCATGCGATTATTCCTTTCATCTAATTCTTTTGTTCGTACACTTTAATCGAGTTCGAACGTGTCTTCACGGTGACTTGATGATACGACGGTGACTCAATGGCTACTCTTCACGACGAACGGCTCTCTGACGAAGACTAGCTCCGACGACAAGACGACTTCGACGTGCGGGCTTCATGTGGGCTTTGATGTCAACTCCAACGATGGACTCCTCTTTGACGGTGAAGGCTCGACTCAGTAGCACTCGACGACGGTGATCTCCACGGCAGCAGCAACTGTGGGCTTCTCTTCGGCAACGACTACTCCAATGGTGACTTGAGGCTCCCGCAACAATAACTCGACGGCGGTAACTCTCCACGACAACACATCGGTGGTGGGTTCGATGGCGACAGTCAACAGCAACGTCGTGCGGGCTTCAACTTCTCCTACTGTGGCTCCTCTCCGATGACGACGACTAGTTGATGATCACACGCCCCTTGCAAAGATGATGAACGGAGGTGATCTCGCAGTGACAACTCACGGTAGCAAACACCACGACGTATGAGGTATCTTTGGACAGCAGCAGCTAGGGGCTCGCTTCTTTCTTCCACGGTGGTTGACGCGTTCTTGGTGCAATCGACAAGGACGAAGATGCGATAGTCAGCACTTGTTGCGTGGGATGACGACTCCTTAAATGCGTGAGTACTCATGGGTCGTCAATGGATGTGGCACGTTGACGATGCTCCTCCTCCTCCTCCTTATGCAAGACAATGGATCTCCTCCTTCACGTATGCAAAACAATGGATCTCCAAGCAAGGGTGTTGAAGATGGCTTGCGGCTATAAGATGTTGGCAATAGAGATTTGTGGCACTAGAAAATTTAGCATGGAAGCTTGCGGCTTGGAGGCTTGTTTGGCTTTCTTTGGGGATGAGGATTTTCTTGCGGCTATGTTGCTCAAGGGTAGACAGATTAGCTATTAGGGTTTAAGCCTTGAGTATTTCGGCAAGGATATTTCGCTATGACATTTTTGGCCGAAATTTTACTTGGTCTCTTTTTGATGTTGGCCACCCCTTTTCCTTCCCTTTGGAGGAATGGTTTATATAGGAGAGGCTAGGGTTTAGGAGAGAATCCCTAAGAGATAGGAGTTGGTTAGAGGAGAAACTTTGTACTTGATTTGATCATTATCAAATAGGAATAGGAGTAGTAGAAGATCTTTGTAATTGATTTGACCAAATCCATCTCATCCCACATTGGACCTAGTCCACATTGCTTTGTGCACAACACTTTCTCTCTCTCCAAGTTGCTATTTGATTACCAATTTCCCCACCGTAATGAACAACGACTTTGTCATTCCTGAAACACACTTAGCACACACGTTAAATAGTTCGCACACGTTTGTCATCATCAAACTAGAGATCCTAGTTGCTTCCAATACAGCTGAGCCCGCTGCCCCTCCTCGTGTATCACCCCCATGTGGAGATGTTAGGAATCACACTCTCTGACAAGGGCCAGTGTCAGACTTACGCTACAATCATTCACTACCCTTTGTAGGCTACTAAATTTCCTAACCCGCCCTTCTGTCCCTAAGGGTCCTAGAAGGCATTGAGACTCTATTTGCCAATATAGGGTGGACAACATTCCTGCACACCTGCGTCGATACATATCGATGCCTCACATTGGAGTTTTTGAGCTCCCTTCTCCACACTCTCATAGGCATATCTTTCCGCCTAATGAACCGAGATAGCGAGCTTACTTATGATCGAATAGATCATATCTTTGGGTGGCCCGCTCGCAACGACATAGGCCCGAATGATAACCATATACCACGTAGGTTCAACGAGGGTGAGTTTTGGAGAGCCATCACTGGCTCTGGAGCATATGACCCAAGGATGGTCAAGGCCTCCTTTATCGTGCACCCATGCATATGCTTAGCTTGTAGGATCCTAGCTTGTACGGTGATTAGTAGGGTAGAATGTAGGATCGTCCCACGCTCTGAGATGCTCATCCGTTGGGCTATGAGCCCCCACCACATTGTTGACCCCGACTGGCTTCACATCCTTTGCATGGACATTGAAAAGCTCCGAGTGGCTCGTAACCAAATTAATGAAGGTCGCCACCTTTAAGACTAGCGAGATATGTTATAGCAGCTTGATCATGCTTATAGCCGCCTATAAGCCCGATCTTAGAGCTTCTCCCCAAGGCCGATGGCCCACTTCCCTGAGCATCATAACCCTTCATCCGTATGTCCATGATTCGCACCAATGGTGTGAACGCCTACACGTGGCTACACAGGCCTCACCATGCCACTTACACACTCTTATCCAACCTTATTGCAGTTCATGTTGACACTGCCACAGACTGGTTATTCCCTTTCGATCTTGCACATCAAGGTTATGATGCTGAGATTAATGATGATGTTCCCCAACCACCCCCGCCACCATCACCTCCACACTTCACACACCATGACGAGGTGGTCCCTCTAGTAATACGGGATCCTACGAGCCTACCTATGCACACCTCCCTCTTAACTTCGAAGATCGCTTTGGTAGGATGGAGCACATATTGGAACGTAAGCGAGGGCCACTTCAATGACCCCGATGAACCCCACCTCCTCCTGATGGTGGAGATGAGTGATTTTTCTCCCCCCTCCAAACCATTTTCGCATTGCCCCTGCACTTCACTTATACTCATTTTCCTCAATGCGTTGTTTAAGCTTGGGGGAGACGTTCCACTTCAAGCTTGGGGGAGTTCTCCCCTCGTTATGTTGCAACACCATCATCACCAGTATCATCACTTTTCCTTTGTTATTATATTCACCTTTGTGGTTTTTAGCACCACGCATAATACATTCGGGAAAAAAATTTGTGAAGACGGAATGACCCCTTGATTCCCCTTGTATATATATTGTATATGCGCTTAAATAGATTCACTTCATGAATCCATGCTTTGAATATCTTCGTGGCATGGTTTTTCGTTCCTCTCCTCGCGATTTCATTTTTACATGTCTCCCGTGAATTGCTAGTTCTCGTTTTTTATCTTCCATAGGCGGGATTGATTGTTTATTCAACTTTTGGAACACACGAGTCTGGCTTCACCAATCATGTAGAGTAGGCTTAAGCTTAATAGTATTTGGCCTTGGATTTAAATTAGTTCCCCCTAAGACTTGGTTGATTGACATGTTTCAAAAAAATGAATTCAAAAAGAGAGTTGGAATAAGTGCATATTTCTTCCAATCCCACTAAGTAGCCAGGTCTTAGTGCCTCAGGAAGCATTGGAGATTCGCGTCGAAAAGTGAGATTTGGTGGATGCACTAGATAGGAATAATTGGCCTTAGGATATTAGAGAGAGTAGTCCCGAGGGGTACATCCCTAGATTCTTCTTAGTCGGGAGTCGTTGGTCGAAATCTCAGTACGTGAGTCACCTCGGTTCTGTGTATATAAATTAAAAGAAATGTATGTGAATATATTCCTGTCGAACATGTCTATCACCATGATTTAGGAGGAACTAGCTTGTCATAGCCAGTTTTCAAGGGTTAAGATCCTACAATACATCTTTGGGTTTTTACCTTCGCAAGTGTTGGACAATGGTTGAATTTTATCAATCTAAGCCTATTAGGAGAATATTTCGCAGATTTAGTATTTTTCACATGTGCGTACGTTAAATTTGAAATTGTGTTGGAGATTAATGTTTGTGAATCATACGATGCGTAGAATTGATAAAGTGATGCATGCTTGGATTGAACTCTAATTTTGTTATATGTGCGACGTGTAAGCGAGATTTGAGAAGGTGATCTTTGGATCTTCTTAGCAATTTCTCCCCAGTCATCATTTAGATATCTTGTCTTGCTTGAGGAGGAGCAAGAGTTTTGATTGGGGGAATTTGTTAAGTGTATATTTTGCACATACTTCTATCCCGTCACCCTTGCACTTTTTCACCTTTATTTTGCTTCATTCATGCAATTTTAGCTGTTTTTATTCGTTTTACTCTCCGGGGACATCATTTGTATCTCAGGGAAAATTACGTGCAAAACAATGCATAAGAGCGACGGGAGAAGCAAAGGAGCAAAGATGACGATGAGCGAAGAAGATCGAAGGTCAAATGGGCTGTCTACATATCAACATGGTTGTGCGTATACATGCACGGCTGTGCAACCATATCTACCCAAGCTTAAGAGGATGTAGCTTCAGCAGCACGGTCGTGCATATCAACCGCACGGCCGTGTCACATTTGCATATTCTGAAGCTGTGAGCTCAAGGCATTCAACACGGTCGTGCAACAATTCTGCTGCTAAAGCATGAGGATGAATTGACACGTCCGTGCTCAAATCGAGAGCATAGAAAACCTAGGTTTATTTGGCAGTGCATGGCCGTGCACCTTTGCGACACGGCCGTGCATCTGTTATTTTCTGGGCTTCGAACCCAATTTCCTGTATCTTTTTGGGGGTGTATAAATAGGATGAATGCACTCATTTTAGGGGGCTCTCTCTCCTAGGTTTTTATTAAAGCTTTGGACCGTTGCTCATTGTAAATATTGTAAGATTTTATTTTGTTTTTCTTTTGAATGCAAGGTTAGAGCTTTATCTTTTATATAGTTGTTTTCTTTACCCTCTTTTTAATTATGTTTTTTGGTACACCTTTCTGTGAATTTCCTGATTGTTATCCTTATGGTTAGGGAGTAGATCTTTCTTCTAGGGTGAAGTTGAACCCTAATGTAGTTTATTTGTATGGTTGATTGACCAAAATATTGGTTTAATGGGTTTTGGCTAGGGCATAGTCTTGGATGTGTTTTGATATCAATTGAATCATTAGAGATCTACACAACCCTAATCGCCGACAAGAAATCAGGGTTTTGGTTTGATGCCCCTAGTGATGAATTGATTATCTGATAATAAGGTTGCGACGAGATATCGGGCCTAGGTTATTATAGCAACCAAAATCGGGGCTACCGACGAGACATCGGAGCCTTAATAGGGATCCAAACTATACTCTGAGTTCTCACTCGGGTTGACGGGGAGAGAACGGGGATTGAGATTAAACCCGCATCGATAGCCTCATTCTATTGAATCGAGAATCTACATCACCATACGCTTAATCTATGTTAGCAAGGATACCAAGCCCTAGTCTTTTCTTATTTGTTATATTTTGTTATATTTTTAGTATATTCCCCACCCCCTCAACGATCCCGTGTAGCTAACTGACATGCCTGATTATTAACCTCAGAAAACAACCAAGTATGGCACAAATACACGGAGATAAATCCCAGCCATCGATGCCAAAAGCTTGATGCTTCCCTAGATCAATTCTGGATGATACCGCAAGTGCACAGTGTCAAGTTATAATATAAAAGATATCGATCCCACAGGGAGGTGAATGTTGTTAACTTGGGAATTTTCTAGATCTCAGATTAATGTCAGTAGGCATAACTCAAGATTGGCTATCACAGTTTACATGGTAGCAAGGTTGTAAACAATATAAAGAAACTAGGGCATTAGGACTCACCACTAGGATCGTCGGATGTCGATGCTAAGTTGGAACTCTTATGTTGAATTGGCTAAATAGGGAGAATTTGTCGCATCTAGAAAGTAGAACTCATGTCTCTCGCACCATGAGTCTAACGTATCGCATTCAAGCCCTACCTCATGGGTAAGCTCTTACACGACACGTTCATTATGATCGACAAATATATTCAATCTCAACTCATACCACCTCGTGGGGATTAGAGCTAAGATTTGTAATTTGATGGTTCTTGTTAGTATAGGGATGCCAGTGGATCCCGTCAAAGTCCACGCCACCTCGTGGGAATACGAACCTTGTTTGAATCTCCGAACATACCTAATTAGATTCATAGGATATCCATTAGGAATTCATACCACATCGTGAGAATTAGAACCCTAGTTGGATCTCCTACGATATTTAGTGGATCAACCAAATCACATCTCTATGGGCCAAAACAACCTAAAAATCCTAACTTTACATCTTCATCCTAAGATCCTAGGGCTAATCCATTAGCCCTATATATAACTACTCATGGATCATAGAAAAAGCAATGAAAGATTCGGCGAAAACAATAGAAATCATCATATCAATAAATAAAGTATGTAGAGAGAGAATAACGATACCAAAACGTCGTATGATGATATCCAATCACACATAATTAAGAAGAACAAGATTCCACGCAATAAAGATCAATAAAAATGTCAACTTTGGTTTCTACAAAATAATGACGGCTAGAACTCTCTTTAGATCTAAAACTAAAATTGAACTAAGGAGCAATTAGCAAGCCCCTTTGGAAAAGGGTTAAAATAGTGCTTATTATTACAAGGGGTATGGACCCCAGAAAAATCAGGAATTATGGGCTCTTGGGCCCACCAACTCATCTGGCCGCGTCGCCCTACTCGGTCGAGTAGCGGCGCCGCTCGATCGAGCTGATACGCGGCTCCGCTTTGCTGCTTCTTTGGCTCTGGCCGATATGGGCTGCTCGGTCGAGGAGCCCCTCCACTCGGTCGAGCTACAGTAGATCCAAACTCTCTCCAAAATGATGCTCTGTTTGATGGCGACTCGGGTAGAGTAGGCGAACTGCTCGGTCGAGTACTCTCGGTTGCTCGGTCGAGCTACAGTACTTGGAGAATAGCTCAAAATAGTTGTTCTGTTTGGATGCAGCCCGGTGGAGCTAGCTGTCTGCTCGATCGATTGGGATGTGTCCTCTTTCACTGAGATATCTGTGTGTCAGCTCGATCAAGTGCTGATGCACTCGACCGAGTAGCCTGGGAAACAGACCACACATATGCCTTGAGCTCTCTGCTCTTACTCTCTTCTCCTCCTCTCCTTCGATCTGCTTCCTTGCCTCGGCGAACACACATGGAGTCTCACCAATGATGTTTCGGACGTGTAGGATGTGTCCATGTCCCTAAATAGCTCCAATTCGCTCCAAAATCCCTGAAAATCCAAAAAGCAATACGAAACTCGAATGTGGCATTAGAAGCGCGATAATATATGAAAATATTGGACTTTGGAGGCGAATATAACATGAAATGATGCAATAAATAAATAGAAAATATGGACACATCAAAATCCCCCAAGCTTACCTCTTACTCGTCCTCGAGGAAGACGAATACTAGGCTTACCGGGAAGAGAAAAATAAAAAATAGAAAACAATGGAAAATGAAGATGATGCGCTAGATTACTCAGTCAGATCTCAAGCATAGCTACTTATCACGATGCTCTGGAAAAAGTGAAACACGTGCTATAGAGATTCCTTATCTTAGCTAAACATAGTACTTGCAAGCATTTAAGATCAACGAAAGGGATTCTCTAGATTAATGCAATCAACTCATATTCACATTATGTATCTCATAGAATCTAATATACAAGTGTTGGTGATGCACTTTTCAATCAAGAGATATAATGAAGCATATAAGAATTCACACCAAGCATGCAATGGGGAATAAAATAAATCATGGCATTCACATATTCATATCAAATCATAAGAAATATCCATGTCCAAACTATTTTGCCAAGTTTCAGCATTATCAAATATGTCCAATTGTGCACAACTCCACTCTAATGGCATACTCTATATGGACAAATGAATTCACCCCTCCCCCCAGCTTGGCTTGAGGTATCGCATCTAAGGAATAGTAATGGAGTTTTTGTGGCTTTTTCCAAGTATTTTTGTAGCTCCGATATGAAATAGAGAAATATATATTATTATTATTATTCCAGAGCTAACTTTTTCTTTTGGGATTTTTGGGGAGTAGATGTGGTATAAGTAGCTGCAAGGGGTAAACTCAAGTGACATGTAGAGAATAAAAAGATATGTGGAGAAGGAAATAATATAACACTCGGTTCACTCTAAGATGTGCACAAATGATTCAGTAAGATAATACTTCCACTAAAACTCATAAGAAAGCATGGATATTCTCAATCATTTCAATGAATAGTGAAGTTAGGCAGTGAAGCGTACAATCATATCAGGCATGCAACAGAAGGTGAATAAGACAATAAAGCAGATGCTTCAGATATACAATTGATGCATGGATCTTGGTGCATTCCCAACAAAAGCATCCTAGGCACTACTATATACATTCAGCTTCAGTTAATATCATGCATTCAGATAGAGAAATCATCAAAAAGAGATATATGCAAGCACATGGATAGCAAGATACTGGAATACTCAAAATAGCATGGCAAGAGTGAGTATCGTGAAAGCTGCTAAAGCTATAATAGATATCATCCTATGGAATATATCTAGCAAGGAAAAGAAGAAAAGCGAAAAAATAATAAAAACAAGCAGGAAAGCATACTAGAACATGGAAAATATAATGCTAAAAGAGAAAAATGAAACTGTGAGAAAATGGGTAGAAAAATAATAAAAAAGGAAAAATAATAAAAAAAAGTTAAAATGAAAGAAAAAATAAAAAGGAAAAATAAAAGGAGATAACACTCATTCTCCAAGTTAAACACAGCAGTGTCATCACTGTTGAGAACACGCGTGCAAGGTGGGAAATGATGTTAGGGTGGGCTGGAGGAAAAAGAAGAAAGGAAACTAAAAAAGAAACTATACAAATAAAAAGGAAAAATGCAAATGCAGATGCATGACCTAATGCCTAGAATGAAAAAAATATGGACAAGCAGGCAGATGATGCAAATGGTGATATGATGCAAGTGGTGCAAAATAGGGTTATGATGCAAGTGATGTAAATAGTGATATATGCAGATGGTGCAAAATAAGGTTCTCCCCCAAGCTATGCAAGATCATTGCCCCGAAGAGACAGATAAGCACAAAAATATGGGGGGAAGGACATGAGCAAAAATAATCTATGGATCAAGCAGCGGCATTACCCTGGCTGGGTGATGATGGATCTCGCTGCTGAGGACCAGATGGTTGGACAACAGGTGAAGGCTCGGCATGTATGTCAGTCGGCAAGTCAACGGAGGGGGAAACTGGCTCAGCTAAAAGTGGGACAACAGGTGTGTCGACGAGTGTGGGAATGTGTATGTCAATAACACGAGTGTCCAGCAGTGGTGCAATAGACTCAACGGAAAGAGTGACAGACCCTGCCTCAACGGAAAGAGTGACAGACCCTGTAGAAGCATGGGAAAGGGACACAGTGAGAGGTGCAAGTGAGACAAGAGGGATAGGATCTGGTCGGGTTGGAGGAGCGTGTGTGAGTATAATAGCTGGTGCACGCTGCATCCTCAGAAATATCAAGAATAGCAGTAAGACCCCGCTCAATTGACTGCCAGTGGGTGGCGAACGAGCGGGCGTGGGTGGCAAAGCCATGCCTCAAGCCTGCAACCTCGGTCTCCACTACAGTTAGACGTGCATCAGTATGGCAGGAACTAGGAGGTGGAATTGAACTACTAGAAACGATCCTCTCAACATGGCCTCATCCATGTGAAGAACGAGGCCTCAAGACGAAATCGGGAGATGGCGGTCTAGTGGAGATCTCGGTGGAAGAGGATGGGACTGGAATGGCTCCAAGATCCGATGCAGAAGTCGAAGCAGGAATATCTGAAGTAGGAGTCATCGTGGCAACAAATGTGGTGACAGAATACCTCGACGCTCTCTTGTTGAGTATTGGACTTCTCCCTACTTGGTGTTAATGATGAGCAAACATAAATACTTGTGACTAATCCCCTATTTTGCAGTTAATCCATTGCCTAAGCTTACTATGAAGATCAACTAGTAATGGATGACTCACAAACATGATTGAAGGCAAATGATATGAATTGGATGATAGTAGATTGATGATTGAAGCTCCGTAAAGACTTCAAGCTCATACGATGGAAAGAAGAGATTATTCGTCAATGTAATTTTTCTTTTATCTCTTCTAGTATGTAGCTTAGAAGTAGAACTATGATGGAGCACTCACACACATCTACTTTCGGTCATAGGACACCTCTAGACCTTTGTTCTTTGATCTCAATTCAATTCTCTTTTGTTTGTGCTAGGATTGTTTATAACAGCCGACTGCTTAACAGTTTACAGTCGCCTGTCTCAAAAACAGTCGACTGTGTTTTGTTCTACAGTCGCCTGTTATGCACAGACTATTACAATGCAGTTTTTGAGTCCTCTCTGATTATCTCGCACATGCCACTGTTGAACGTTTATCAGGTACCTGTCTTAGCGACAGTCGACTGTGAATGGTTCATCAGTCGCATGTCTCTCCTTGTCCAAACTCTGTTTGATCCGATTTCTACGGCCAGTCGACTTTTGCTGTATATACAGTCGACTGTATATTAGATCAGTCGACTGTCTATGCTACAACAGTCGCCTGTCTGTAAGTCTAATCTTTGACTTAGCTCTCTGGAAATTTCTCTTGTCTGTGACAGTCGTCTGTTTACGGTTATACAGTCGCCTGTTCTGATTAACAGTCGACTGTGTTCCTTGCATCAGTCGTCTGTCCTGTATCTTGTGAGATTTCCAGTATTTCATCTAACTTACTCTTCTCTCGGCCAGTCGCCTGTCGAAGTATGTACAGTCGCCTGTTGATTTTACAGACGACTGTCTTGGCTTCATCAGTCGACTGTCCACGTGGTAAGTTACCGTTATGAATTCTCACCCACCCTTGTTGACTGTGCAACAGTCGACTGTGGTCTGTTCAACAGTCGACTGTCGCGAGTTCAGATTATATCCGTTGAGATTTTTCTCACGGATTTCGATTGGGTTTTTGCCTAAACTGTTTTGTGGATTTGAGAAAGCTATAAATAGAGCTTCTACTGTTTCATTGGAAGGTTACTCATTGATTGCAAAATCCTTCATGCTTTCATTTCCAAAGATCAAAGCTTTCAAATCCAAAGCCCTAAGTATTTCCAAATCTGATTCTCTTGCTCTCCAACCTAGAACCAAAGATTGATCCTCTAGGCATTTGGTGCAGTCAAGAGAAAGGGCTTTACTCCTCTCTTCCAAGAGAGTTCATCAACACACATCACACTTCTTCTTCAAGTTCTACTTCAAGGCATAGGTGATTGTAAGTGTTGCTTTCAGATTTCATAACTTCATTATTTGAATTGTGCTCTCGGTTGTGAGAGTGGTTTTTGCTTGCTCCCTGGTTGTGGGAGTCAAGGACATCGATTGTATTCGATTAGACTTGTAGGGTTGCTACAAGTGGGGTTTTAAGGAAACCTCAAGTTAGGGTTCTAACTTGAGTATCCGGTGGTATCCGGGTGGTAGGGACGTAGGATTACCGGGAACAAGTCGGGAGTTGACTTGGGTAATCCGAACCCTTGAAACATAACTGCGTTTGCATGTGTTTCTCTTTGGGTTGTTTTCTATTCTGCACTATTTGTTGGATTGCATTTTATTTGGCGTAAATTCCTATTAAATTTGCATAAACACTATTCAACCCCCCTTCTAGTGTTTTCCCCATAGACAGGATCCTTACATCTCTGAGATTACGACGGAGGTGCCAGAAAGTGGGGCTGTAGACTCCTGAAAGGTGTGATCGATATAGAGGGTGTCCAAAGAGGCAGTGTGTGTGCTGACAGGGTCCGTAGGGGTGGGGATAGCAGTGGTAGGCTCTAAAATGATGGAAAAAGTAAGATCAGGAGCAACAGATACAGACGTGCCCTCGAGTCCAGGCACGAAAGAGACATGAGTAGTGACCTCGAGGATAGAGGTGTGGACAGCCCCGGAGGTCTCTACTGTGGTGGGGGTGTGGAGGTGGTGATGGTGGGAGCATTGACAGCTGTGGGGACAGAATTGCTCACAGGGTGGGCGGCTAGGATGGCAGCAATATCAGGCTCCTCCTTATCGGAGCTAAGCACCCAGTCATCGACATGATCTGGGACTGGTCCTCCTGGGGGCTCAAGCACGTGGATGTGAGGGATGGGAAAATGCCAGGAATGACCCAGTCAAGCATGACTGGCTCAACACGTGTAAGGTTAGGGCGGAGTAGATAGAGATGGTTCTCACGCTGGGCGCCTAGTAAGTAGATCTAGTGACACTCACCGTGTGGCCTGATGATGTGCATGCAAGCAAGCACATCTAGAGTCAGTCGAGTAGGCCCGGTGGTTGTCGCTAGACCAGCTAGAAGTACAAGGCCGAGTATGGAAGCAAAAATGGTGAAGAAACTGCCACACAAATATCTGTCGTGACGTGGGCAGTCTGGAGGAGGCGGTGATATAGCCAGTGTGCTATGTCAGAAAGTAGGAATGGGCCGATAGTGCCATCGGGTAATGGTGCAGAGGTCGAGTCATCCCCATAAGATGGGAAAGCTCAGGAAGGGAGAGAGTCCCGACCTCTGGCCTGGAGAATAAGGTGGTGGCAAGGTAGCGTTGGACATAGCGGAGGCAAGGGTGGACTATGGCTGAGGACTTAGCCCTGCTAGGGCTATATCCTTAGAGGCCAGTGATACGATGCCAAAACTGATTGGCATCGAACTTGGTAAGCTTGTAGTCGGGGGAGTAGGCAAGGGATGGATCGGGGATTGCAGGGAAACGAAAGTGTATGTGGATCATGGCATGCGTAACCACTACGTCATGCTCAAGCAGCCGAAAGCGGATGCCAGCACCCTCTAGGATGATGGAGCTCATCGCCTCAAGGGTGAGGCAGGTGTACGTGCATGCGCGCATGGCGAGGAGGTGGTCGAAGCCAATGATCTGGTATAGGTGATGATAGCCCTGAAGGATGCCCAGGCTAACCAGGGTGGGGATATGGACGAAGCGGGTCGGGACGATGGTGTGGTGAGAGATCACGATGAAACACTTGCAGTAAGCGTCGTCTCTGAAGATGATATCATACGTCCTCAGGGTGGGTGGGGGTGGCGGTACAGGTCAGGGTGCGGGAGGGGTAGGAGTGGGGATGGGAGCAGTGGGAGTGAGTGTGGCATCTATCACTAGAGGCGTGGGGGATGGTGAACGTGAGGGTGAGGAGGAGGACGTTGAGTCTACCAAGTGGTCCTCAGGTGTGGGTAAGCGGTGGCGACAGCGTGATGACCTAGAAGAGGAGGGGCCAGTGGTGGCGACCTTCTTCTTCTTCGACGGAGGCTTTCTTGGCCTAAGGCAAGGAGGCATCGTGCAAGAGGTGTGCTAAGCTATGAAAATACGAAAAACTGTAATTAAGATAAGAGTGGAGAGAGTATACCGAGTCCGTAAGCCACAGCGAAAGCAAAATTGATCGTATGCGCGTGAAGCCTCGACCCAAAGATCCCCCAAGCTATCCCAAACCGAAGATTCTCCATGAAAAGCTCCAACAGTACCTGCAATCGAATAAGGAGATGAATTTAGTAGGTAATTCAGAATAAAAAATGGTTTGGGGGTTCTAAAATAGGGAGAATTTGGAATAGGGTTCGAATTTGGGGTTTATGGGGAGAGAGATATATATAGGGGAGAGAGAGAGAGAGAGGTAGATAGATAGAGAGAGAAGGGGGGTGGAGATGAGAGGTGGAAGTTCGGACCGAGCAGGCGTGGCGGCGGTGCTCGGGTGAAGCATGACGATGGTCCGGCGGGTTCGATCGGAACGAGCGACAAGGGGGTTAGGGCTGTCAAGCTCGGGGGTTTGGGGTTTTTCGAATTTAGGGCATATTAGGTTAGGGTTGAGCTGATTCGGTTTTATACAAACCGAGTTCGGATCGGTTTAGTTACAGGCCCCATTGACTAATTATTGCTCGATCGAGCTACGCGGACTGCTCGGTCGAGTATAAAAAGATAAGAAAAATTAAATTTTAAACCCCTAAGTTGAGCCCAGCTGCTCAACCGAATTGCTTACTCAGCTCAGTCGAGCTGAATTAAAACAGGGTGATGAATTCAGCTTTTTTTGCTTCCTCTGTAGCTCAACCGAGCAGGGTAGCTGCTCGATCGAGTCCATTCAATTTCCAGAGCGATGTTTTTAGCACTTTAGGATCCTCTCTGTAGCTCGACCGAGCATGGTAGCTACTGTTGGATCTGGATCCTAGCCTAGAGGAGGGTGAATATGCTAATAAAAAATTCTCGTGCAACCCATGAGAAATCACACGCAGTTAAAGCCACAACCAGAGTAAATAAGAGACAATCACAGAGTACGCACAGATATACCTGGGTTCGGTCGCACCAACAACCTGCGTCCAGCCCCAAGCAAATACTAGCATTAATAAGTTCCTTCTGCACACCTACAATGGGGTCCTAGCTCCAACTCCCCACCTAGACTGTACCACACTCAGCAAAGTGCAGAACTCTATCAACCTAGTAAATGCGTATCTTGACTGCTACAACATGTCAAGACCCTCTAGTCTAGCCCCAACCAGACAAGTCCAAAATAGTCACAAGATAGGTAAAGTTTTCCCTACAGAGAACGTTACACTAAGACACAAATATAAAGAGTAAAGGGTTTAGAAATGCTCAGTTCGTGTTCGTGTAGGCCTCTCTATCAATCATCACGTTGTCAGCTCCA
Source organism: Scilla litardierei (assembly GCA_030789695.1). NCBI lineage: Eukaryota > Viridiplantae > Streptophyta > Magnoliopsida > Asparagales > Asparagaceae > Scilla > Scilla litardierei. Next base: position 151,828,598 of record CM061138.1, on the reverse strand, counting down.
ATCTAACGCAAATGGTGTCTCGATCCGACTCCTGGATCTCAATCAGGCTCAAAAAGCACTCTGGTCTGTGCGTTAAGTAATCTCAGTTCAATCCTATTAATCAGCGGTCTGTGCGCTCAGCAATTCCCTTAAATTCCAATGCCACGTCAACTCAAAGATTTAGCATTTGTTTTTCATTGTTATGCACCCTGCCACTTCAGCTTCCTCCGATCGCGGGTCGAACTTAAGGCATGCAGTGGGCGTTGATGGCTTCGACGGCGATCGGTGACTTTGATCACTCCATATTTTATACCCTTTTTGCATGTTTTCATGACGTTTTGATCGCACATATTGCATTTTTCACGATTATTCGACGATATTGCTATGCTTTTCACTATTTCTTGTTTTTGTCGTATTTCAGGAAATATGGAGCGATTTGGAGCGAAAATGAGATCAAAGGACTTTCACGCACTTTGGAGTGTTGCCCACGGCTTATTTGAGGACTTATCAGCGATGGAGGATGAGCGGAAGAAGACGAAATTTGATAGGAGCGACGAGGATGCGAAAAGGAGAAGAAATGAGCTCAGGAGTACATTACTCGACCGAGCAAGACTGCGCCTTCGGTCGAGTGAAGGATCACACTCGCCCGAGTAGAACGGATACGCACCGAAGATTTCAGACGTTCACTCGACCGAGCAGGAATTTCCGTTCGACCAAGTAAGAAAGTTCACTCGCCCGAGTCAGTCAGGGAATTCAGACAGAAAAGAGCCAAAGTTACTGGAAAATTTAAGGAAGCTCACTCGGCCGAGGATGATTGCTACTCGGCCGAATGAAGAAGCCTTCTCGACCGAGCTACCCCGAGAGACAGATCCTAAAAACCCCGAAGTTACTGTTATTTTACAGGGTTTGTCACTCGGGCGAGTGACAAGGGTCACTCGGCCGAGTGACCATCTCCGCCTGGTGCTAGGAATATGAATTCTGGGATGCGCAAGGGCAGTTTTGTCACGATTTTTTTGGACAATTTTGGCTTGTATTTAAGCCTTGTTTTTACCCTAGTTTTAGGAAAGACTTGAATTATTTTTTTGAGACTTTTTTAGGTTTTTGACGGCTATTCTTTGGAGAAATCTCAGCTGGAGATCATTGGCTACATCATTGGTTTGTTCTTTCTTGTTAAAAACTCAATTTTTATGAATTGTTTCTCTATTGCAATGAATTGTGCCATGATTATTATTGTTATTTCTGAGATTTTCATGATGATTAGTGAGTAGTTCCGTCGTTCTAGGGCGTAGGGATGAACCCTATGGACCCGATCTTTTTACTTGTGATGAATTTATGGATTTGATGCTAGAATTGATAATGGTTAGGTTATGATTGATATATTACGAGTAGCTAGGAATTCATATCGATTGGGATTTATAAGAGATTAGATCCCAATTGATAGGAAGGCCTAGATATTCGATTTAGATCGATAATTGGATTTCTCTAGACTTGGTTTGCAAGAGATTGGACCAAAGCTAAGTTTTTTAATTATGAATCTATATTAATATTCGTTTGCAAGAGATTGGACAAATACGAACTATCATAACCTAGATCGTAGCTCAAGTTTGCACGAGAGTGGGCTCGAGATGCGATTGAACAATGATGTCGTTCTTCACGCTAGCGGCTTAGGCTAGGGTTTGCACGAGAGTGGGCCTTAACCTAGGGTTGCTTTAGACCGGCAATAGCGCGAGAGCGTGAGCTTGGTTCTACATTAAGTTGCGACTAGTTCACCTATATTCAAGCTTAGCAATAATGAAATTTATGATTCACAAGGATGAGAGACGGTCCGTAGTGGGGATTCCTATCCCTAGATGTTTTATTATATTGATATTTCTTGCGATTGAACGATTGTGACGATACACCAAATCTACTCTTACTCTATTGATATCTAGGTAATTAAAGTGAGATACTGTCAATTGTCCTCCCTGTGTTTGATACCCACTCGCCACTACACCGTGCGATTGCGGTAAAACTACAATTCGTTTTTCGGGTGTACATCCGGATGTGATTGATCGCTCTGGAATGTAACCCAATAGTGCGACCGTGTAGTTTTACCGCATGCGCACGGTGTAGGGGCGAGCGGGTTATCGAACACAGGGAGGACGAATGAAAGTGCTTGCTCTGAACAACCTGGCTATTAAGAACGGAAAAGAGAGAATTTGCCTTTGGCGATCCTGTCACAATCGTCAGACAAAGTACGAAGATATCAAATCAAATAAAGACGCCTAGGGAATGGGGAATCCCCGCTACTCACCGTATTTCATTAATGTGGTTCATTGGTATCAAAATTGCTAGAATAAAATTTCGGATGAACTAGTTGCAACTGAATGTAAAACCTAGCTCACGCTCTCGCGCTGTTGCCGGTCTATAGCTATCCTAGGTTTGGGTCCAATCTCTTGCAAACCCTAGCCTAGGCAAGCTAGCATTAGGATCAACATCATCGTTCAATCGTGCCCCGAGCCCACTCTCGTGCAAACTCGGGCCACGACCTAGGTTGGGATAGTTCCTACCCGTCCAATCTCTTGCAAACGGGTATCGGCACGGAATTGCAACCGGAAACCCTAGTATCGGTCCAATCTCTTGCAAACTGATACTACGGAAATTTGATTCCAACCCAATTCAGATTTCTAGGGTTTCCTACCGAATTGGGATCCAATCTCTTGCAAATCCCAATCGATATGAATACCTAGCTATCCGTAGTAAATCGGTCCCAATCTCACCCTAATAGCAATTCTAGCAAAATTTCTACCAATTCATCACAAATCTGAAATTGGGCTCGTAGGGTTCATCCCCACGCCCCAAGACGTGGAGACTACTCACAATTCAAAGCACAAATACAAAAATAATCAATGGAATTAACAAGAGAATTCATCACAATATTGAGATAAGCAATAAAAATAGTATTTTTATAGGAGAGAGACACAAACCAATGGAGTTCTTCCAATAATCCAACAAAAATCAACTTTTGTCTCCTCTCCAATCACAAGAATAAAAGCTAAAAAGTTAATCTAAAAAGCTGCAAAAATTAAAGAGAAAAAGCTCTCCAACCTAGGGTAAAAACAGGGGTTAAATACCCCCAAAATCGTCCAAAAAACTGTGACCAAAATGCCCCTGCGCAGCCTGAAATCCGCAATTTTCGCTACAGGCAGCACGTCGCACTCGGCCGAGTGACAAAAGTCGCTCGACCGAGTGACAAACCCTGAGAATTTCCAGTAAGTCTGGGTCTTCGGGGGTCTTCACTTCGGGAGCGGCTCGGCCGAGTGAGTTGTAGTCACTCGGCCGATGGCTTCTTAGTACTCGGGTGGTCGGCATTTGCCACTCGGCCGAGTGGGTCTTCTGAAGCTCAGGCAGACGAAAAACAGTAAGTTGGCGATTTTTAAATGGCTTCGTCTGAGCGCCACTCGGGCGGACGGGGTCTCGTCACTCGGCCGATGTGGCTTCCGTCGCTCGGCCGAATGCACACATGAAGCGTGTCAGATCCGGTCGGCCGAGCGGTGTCTCGCTGGTCGGCCGAGTGACTCCTTCACTCGGTCGAGTGAGACACCAAAAATGCCCAAACAGCTTGTTTTGGCCTCCTCGTCGCTCCTGCGACGTTCTTTCTTCTTCCGCTCCTCTCCAATAGCAAAATACCCCTCGGGGAGGTCATCGGTGACACTCTGGAGTAGGTGTAACGACTGTTTTTCATGTATCTGGATTTATTATAATATAATATATGTTTTGGTGGATTTTCTCCTCTTGTGTGGTTTTCGTCTCCGTAGCTTTCATTTTCGATCGATTCATCGTATTTTCTCGTTTCTTCCTTAGGATTGTCGATTTCGAAGTATGTCATTCATGACGGACTTCATAACGGTCGTATCTAACTATTAGATCAAGCCTAGGAGTCTTAGGAATCGATCCCGGAGCTCCGCGCTCCGTATCGGAACTTTTTGTGCTCATTAGCCGGTATAAGAAGGGGCACCGACCGACTAGATGACGATCCAGTCGGTCGGCAATCCTTCTTGGACCGACTATTTGGCTTTCTAAATTTCTCAGGAGTTACTGTTTATCGTTAGTCGGTCTAAGAACGTTGGTTGACCGACTAGGTTGCAAACTAGTCGGTCGATAATGCTTCTTTAACCGACTAACTCTTCAACTTATTTTAGTATCAGTTATTGTTTACTCTTAGTCGGTCTAAGAATGTTCATCGACCGACTAGATGCTAAACTAGTCGGTCAGTATTTGTTCATGGACCGACTAATTCTAAATCCTATTTTCGTTCAGAAGTTACTGTTTGCACTTAGTCGGTTTGCGTTGGTCGACCGACCGACTAGTTGCCAAACTAGTCGGTCAGTGGTTGCTCTTTGACCGACTAACCTGTGTTAAACCCCTAATTTCTGGGCAGCCGCCAGCCCATCCTATTTAAACCCAACCCAAACGTTTTCTTCTTCCTCAACACGACCCAAAACCCTAAAATCTTCCCCTTTGAGCCCCCCATCTTCCTCCAAGCTTCATTCCTTCATTCCAAGCCCTAGAATCATCATCCAAACCCTCCATCCACTCTATCTACCTCTCATCTTCCCCAAAATCTCACCAAATCCATCAAAATCCCCAAATCCCCCAAAACCCTAATTCTCCCAAACTTCTCCAATCTTTTCCAGATCTGATCCTAGGGTTCTCCGGAGTGTTTCTTCCGCTTCCTCTCGGTAAGAAATCGATTCCTCTATGTTTTCATAGCCTATTGGTATTTTTATGAAACCCTAATAAAATTTCATGTTGTTTGATGATTGTTCCCCCAAAACAGCGATTTCCCCGTAGATTGGCATCCGTGTGACGAAGTGGTCGTCATCCCCGGTGCTAGGCAAGTGAAACTTGACACTTAGGGTTTAGGCCATTTTTTAGGCCATTTGCTTATTGTAGGCGTAAAAGAGGCTAGGCGACGAAATGATACTCGCCTAGGCGCAAATTGGGGAACTAGCTTGACAACGAGGCTAGTTCCGACATATAGCGTGTTGCACAATTACCATGTCATGTTTACTTTCCATTAACGGTACGCGAATAAATTGTCATGTCATTGCATTCCTTAAGTGTTGCTGTGATTGCGTAGCTTCTCTACAATGTTGTGTTCCTGGCTCGTGTTCCAGAAGCGAGCCCTGTAGTTGCTAACCCCAACGCTCGATATTGAATTGTGAATTAAGAAACAAGCTCCCGTGTGGGCCAACCATGGCTCACTTGCTGGGCTCATGTGCAGGGACCCTGGCTTGTTTACGTGTGGGATGGGGTAAGGGTTAAGCGGCCAGGCAACTGGGGGTCTGTTTGATCAACAACTGCAGTTGTAAGGCGTAAACTCTGGGGTGGGGTAGTGTTTAGTGCCGATCGGTGTGAATGATGTACCATTCAGCTGAAGGGCGTAAACATCTACAAAACAACGTGAAACGTGAATTGTGTTTAGTGCCGATCGGTGTGAATGATGTACCATTCAGCTGAAGGGCATAAACACCTACGAAACAATGTGAATTGATTGAGAATGTTAGTAGCTTGGCTACTCTTGTCTTGTCCCGATAATTGTTCTCTTGTACAAAATGTCTTGCCATGTTTTAATTGTGCACTCATGTTATAACTGTCATGTCATGCATACTAAACTGCTAGGTTGCTAGTTGCCTTACTTTCAGTTTCCTTGCCCAAGTCTTTTAGACTTGCTGACATGTGCCCCTTTACTCTTTTGGGTGACACATGTTAGATCCTGAGCTTGAGTACCTTGTTGAGGACGAGGTGTTTGCTGACGCCGAGCCCGAGCTTGTGTTTGACGGGGAGTACGTGGACACTGGGGACCAGTCATAGTGTCTTCGTGTGTTTTACTTTTGTTAGACAGTTGTTTTGTTATCGGTGCGTAGCACCTATACCTTGTTTTGTCGTTGTTGCTTTTGTTGGCCTTGTTCTGGGCCTTAGACTCTTTTCCTTTAGCCTGGTGGCTTTTCTGGATGTTGAACTTATTTTCTTGTTGGATAATGTATGAGATGTGAGATTTTATTTCAGTCTCTCCTTGTGTTATTATTGTTATTCTGTTGTGGTTACAGGGACCTGCTTATGTATTATTGACGCTTATCGGGTTTGGGGCTTCATAGCTCCACTCCCGTGCGGACCTTTTCACGTCTCGCCTCCATTTTAGGGAAGCGGGTCGTGACAGGTTTTGTTGGTGGCCCATGCAGGTCCTTCTGTAACTGCGATTTTTGGAATAGCGATAATAATATTAGAATGTCCAATAAACTAAGTTCGACGTCCGAGTCATAAGCTATGAGTCTAATCTGATTCGTTTTCTGTGTCACTAGATGGCAGGAAGACGTTTCACCCGTGGTGGGGGTAGTGGTGCGATCCCTCATGATGAGGAGCCTGAGCGGGAACCCACCAACGGTGAGATGATGTGAATGATGCTCCAGATGATGCAAGTGCAGCAGGGTGTGCTCCTGCAAGTCCAGAATGCTCCACTTGCTCGAGCTGCCCGGGCTCTTCCGGATGCCCCTCGCTCTGAGCCAGGAGCGAACCAATTTCGGGAGCTGGGTCCCGCATGTTTTTATAGTTCTGAGGGTCCTCTGGCTGCCGATGAGTGGATTCAGAACATCGAGGACAATCTGAAGATGGCCAAGATCACCCCGGCTGGATGGGTTGATTTGGCGAAGAGGCAACTCAAGGATAATGCTCGGAATTGGTGGGATGCGGAAGAGAAGATGTTGGTGGAGCCGATAGCTTGGGCTACCTTCAAGGCCAGATTTGAGGGTGAGTTCTTTCCGAAAGCTGCCAGGGAGGAGATGCTGCAGCGTTTTATCGATTTGAAGCAAGGGAGCTCGTCGGTGGACCTATATCACCAAGAGTTCATGAGGCTGAGTCGGTTTGCACCAAAGATGGTGCAGGACGCTGAGGAGAAGGCTCAGAGGTTCCTGCAGGGGCTTGCTTCGGAGCTCCAGAGTTTTATGACCTCCTCTGACCGGGAGTCTTATCAGAAGGTTCTAGTAGCAGCTAAGAGGCAGGAGCTGCTCGTGAACCAGAGGAGGGGGTCTGTTGTTGGTGCTGGGAAGAGGCCTATGGAGCAGGCGAGAGCTGTGGTTAGACCTGGATTCAGGCCTAATCAGTCTGCTCAGTTTAAGAGGCCAGGAGGGCCTATTCTGAAGACTTTCCATTTCTGCGGCAAGCCTGGCCATATCAAGTATCAGTGTCGGAAGTTTTTGGGCCAGTGTCTGGTTTGTGGTGATGCTTCCCATGTCGCGAAGGATTGTTGGCATGCGGGTCCGCTGCGGAGGGCACCTGTTGCAGCTCAGCCGTTGCAGCAGCGAGCGTCTGTTCCTGTTGGACGTGGAGCAGCTCTTGTTCCGCAGAGGCAGGCTTTTCAGCAGGCTGTTCCGCCGAGGAGGCAGGCTTTTCTGATGACCGCTGCAGAGAGCGAGGCTGTGGATGAGGTTATCGCAGGTAATCCTCGATCTAGCTGTTACTTTCCTAGCTGGTTTTGATTGTTAGATTATGTGTTTGCTTGAACATGGTTGTTTGCTAGACTAGGGTTTGATTGTTAATTGATTGTTAGGTGTGGTTTTGGTTTGCACATTTCCTGCACGAGTCCTCTTTGACTCTGGTGCATCGATGTGCATTATTTCTCGGAGCTTCGTGGAGAGGCATTCCTTGTCGACGTCCCCTCTTCCCAAGAGTTGGAATATCGTTACAGGGAATGGCGTGGTCTCGGTGCATCGTGGTTGCAATTCTTGCTCTTTGGTGGTTTGTGGACATGAGCTTTTCGCTGATTTCATTGTCCACGACATCATCAACTATGATGCGGTTCTTGGGATGGACTGGCTTGCGAGCTTCTACGCTACGATCGACTGTCGGAGAAAGAAGGTGGTGTTCGAGATTCCCGGACATCCAGTATTTGAGTTCAGTCGTGGTATCAGTTCTCTTGGTCCTGTCAGATTTCGGGCCATGCCGGTGGAGGCTGTGGCTATGCAGATGGAGTTGGAGTGGCCAGCTGTGGTGCGTGATTTTGGCGACGTCTTCCCCGAGGAGATGTCTGGTTTGCCGCCTGATCGGGCTTTGGAATTTTCTATCGATCTCGTTCCAGGTGCACAGCCGATTTCGAAGGCGCCGTATCGTATGTCACCTGCAGAGTTGGAAGAGTTGCGGAAGCAGTTGGATGAGCTTTTGCAGAAGGGTTATATTAATCCTAGCGTGTCTCCGTGGGGAGCACCGGTGTTGCTGGTGAAGAAGAAGGATGTTTCGCGTCGCATGTGCGTGGACTATCGGGAGTTGAATGCGGTGACCATTAAGAATAAATACCCGTTGCCTCGCATCGATGATATTTTTGATCAGCTTGGAGGTTCGAGGGTGTTTTCTAAATTGGATTTGAGGAGTGGTTACCATCAGTTGAAGGTGAAGAATGGAGATGTTCTGAAGACAGTGTTCAGGACGAAGTATGGACACTATGAGTTCGTGGTTATGCCTTTCGGCGTAACTAACGCGCCCGCAGTTTTCATGAATCTGATGAACCTGATTTTCTACGACTTTTTGGATAAGTTTGTCGTTATCTTCATTGACGACATTCTGATCTATTCGAAGTCGGAGGTGAAGGATCCTGTCCAAAACAGAGTTAGGATCGATAATATGAAGTTTAGACTTACGCTTGCGTACGCTGCACGGTAGTCTACGAACTTCGCCTTCGGATTCGCCACGACGGATCGAGTCTACTCACGAATGGAGTAAGGCTACTAAATCCACAATCTAAATCTCTACTTTAGATTAAGAACTTGGATAAAGGGAGAGGAAATATTTCTGCAGAGCTTCGCTAGGAGGAAGATGCATGCATGAATTTCATGCAAAAGGTGTAAGGAAAATGGCTACCCTTGGGTCTTATTTATAGTCCCCAAGGTAGTTATTTTAGGGTAAGTTGTTCCTTTGGAACAACTTAATTAAGGTGTACCATGATACATGGCACATTATAAGCTTAAGTTGTACCATATGCATGGTACAACATAAGCTTAAGATATTCCCCCTTTATTAGCCATATGTCGCATGCACTTATGCATATATATAATGCGACTTTCCCATCAATCTAGAGATCCTCTCCGCAAGGGAACATATTCCCTTTGCGTACGACTTCGTGTACGCGACGTTCGAGGTCCGTATTCCCTCGTACATCCCCTACAAGGGTGTACTAACGTCTTCCATATCCAACATCTCCCACTCACACTTGAGGGGATTGTAAGAGAACGTCTTTCTCTTAGTTCTTTCATCTATCATACCGAGAAATAGACCGTGCGACCGTCATGCGTGTAGAGTCTGTTGTTGTGCACTTGTTAGAGATACACAACGACCTCGAAGGTGCAAAGTTGAGTAGTTCAACGCATGCTTTACCCTAGATTATTTCTTCGCATTTCTTGTACTTTATATTCAACAATTGAATCCCATCTGGATTACAATTGGCTGGCCAGCTTTGAATCATTAAAGTCCAAATGCGAATATGAAATCAATCTTCCTCTTCTTGCGAACCTTCTGATCTTGACTTGATTCGCTTTTCTAACGTGCCCCGCCGAGCCGAATTACCATAGCCCATTAGTAACACGCTAAGATAGCGATCATCTTGTCAAATCTAAAGGAACCAATTGGAGTCCTTGAGGGTAAGAGTTAAGACCCGTATGGCCTTTGAGTCTCATATAATAGCAAACACTATTGCTACTAACTCAGTGGTCGAAATGCATACGTGGTATGAACACGTATTACAACATCACTCCTTTCCCAGGGAGAGTATGTCTTAATGATGTTGTACGGATGAATGATCAGACACCACAGTGCCTATCTTTTGAGTCCCCTTACTACTCAGGAAATATTCCCGGACTCTCATCCTGCATAAGACAGATAGGATTATAAATTATCGCATATGCTTATATGAATATCAATGAACTTGCAGTCCTGCATATTAAATCGTTCTAGAACCTTCTTTATATAAGTCTCCTGTGAAAGAGAAAGAAGTTTCTTCGAACGATTCCTTGAAATCTTAACTCCAAGGATATATGCGGCTTTTCCTATGCCTTTCATCTCAAATACTGATGAAAGCCAAGCCTTGATACTCATCTCAAAGCCCTTGTCATTTCCGGCTATTAAAATGTCATCTACATATAGAGACATAATAACATGCTTGCTTTTAATCCTCTTGATATATACGTAGTTATCTTCATCAAGTATGGAAAATCCATTTGATAAGACAACTTCTTGAAATCGTATATACCATTGCCTCGAGGATTATTTAAGACCATATATGGATTTACGAAGTTTACAAACCTTATGTTCGTTTCCTTCTTTTACAAACCCTGTTGGTTGTTCCATATAGATCTCCTCGTCCAATTCTCCATTGAGAAAGGCAGTCTTTACATCCATCTGATGTAATTCGAGGTATAAGCAAGCTACCATTGCCAGAATCATGCGAATCAGGGTAAAACGCACAACAGGTGAGAAGGTTTCTTCGTAGTCTATCCCTTCCTGTTGCGTAAAACCTTTCGCGACAAGGCGAGCTTTATATCTATCTATAGAGCCATCAGCCTTATGCTTGATCTTGAGAACCCATTTGTTCCCAATTGCTCTATGTCCTCTGGGTGAGTTAACTAAGTCCCAGACTTGGTTAACTTTTATGGATTTCAATTCCTCCTTCATCGCTTCCATCCATTTGTCTTTTGCAGGGCATGATGCGGCATATTTGAGATTCTTCAAGTCCTTGTTGACTCGAATTAAGATCAATTCTAATATCACTCCCACTTGAAATGTTGTTAGAATTGCTCCCACTTGGATCATTATTCCCGTATGGAATAGGATAATCGTCATTCGTATAATCCATGGGTGAAGGTCGAAAAGAAATTTTCGTTTTTCACCAAGAATTTCTCCCACTCGAATGAGGTAATCCTTTTTGATCATAAATCTCAAAATAAAGATAAGTCTTGACTTATCTCGCCCTGTCTTGGAAACTCGTTTTCCAAGAAAGTGACATCCCTTGACTCAAACTCAGTTAGCCCACCATTGTCTTCCAGACTAAAAAATATAACCTTTGGAGTTTTCTGCGTATCGTATAAAGATACGTTTCCTTCCCCTTGGCCCAAGTTTGCCATACTTTTGGGAGGAAATATGTGCGTTGAATGCACAAACTCAAGGTAAAAATGTTTAAGTCAGGAGACCTTTGGTTCCACAACTCATAAGGAGTGGAGCTAACTGATTTCGAGGGTACGCGGTTAAAAATGAAAATGGTTGTCAATAATGCATCACCCCAAAAGGTGATTGGCAAGTTAGCTTGCGCCATCATTGAACGGACCATTTTTCATTAAAGTCCTATACCTGCAACACCAATTTGTTGAGGAGTATAAGGCATAGTTACCTGATGTACTATGCCTTTTTCATCACAAAGTTTCTTTAAACTTGTTGATTGATATTCACCGCCCCTATCGGTTCGCACGACCTTAATCATGCGATCTAATTGATTCTCCACTAAACTCATATAGTTTTTAAAGCAAGTTTAGTGCTTTCACTTTTGTGGGATATCAAATAGATATGACCGAATCGGGTGAAATCATCAATTAAAAGTGATGAAATAGGACTTCCCGCGTCTTGTCTTGACATTTATCGGACCACATATGTCCGAATGGATAAGCTGTAATGGAACCTTGGCCCTTGTGCCGGTTCCAAAACGGCTTGCGACAAGATTTCCCCACAAGGCAATGTTCGCAGGTCGACATTTCAACCTTTGAAACATTGGATAGAAGGCCACGTTTGGCAAGTCTATCCATACGTGTTGGTCCAATATGACCAAGCCTTGTGTGCCAACAAATTATATTAGACTCATTAGTCAAAGAATTTGTCACAAGGAAATTTTCATTACATGAGGAATCATATATTGTACTTATTACAATAAATCCTTTGAAATACATAACCCAGAACCAATAAAAGAATTATTACAAAATAGGTCCACTTTACAATCATGAAGGAACCAACTATTACAAAGACCCATTAAATTGACCACAGTTTTAATATTCCTTTGAATATATGGAATGAAGAGAACATCATGTAGTAGGAGAGTGAGGCCGTTGTCCAAGACAAGCTTGCGAGTCCCAACGCCTTTCACTTCAACACGTGTGTTGTTTCCTACACTGATCCACTTCATTCCTTGGGTATCCGGTGATACTCCACGAAGGACCGTCTGTCCTTTGCTATGTGGTCGGTGGCACCTGAATCAATTATCCAAAAATGGATTAGATTCCACAAGAAATAGTGGACTAGAAACACATATGTAACTAGTATTACAAGTTACCTCGTCACTTCCACTCGTACACGAACGAGCATAGTGACCGAGCTTGTTGCACTTGAAGCACTTGATCCTTTTCAAGTCTTTCTTCTTGTGCCATTTCTTGTGCCCACCCTTATGTTTGGGTTCCTTGGTAGACTCAGGTTGCTTATTACGTTCATTAGAAGACTTCGAACGATCTTTACGTTTCTTTCCCCCGTGTGAGGAACTAGCAACCATGTGCACTTCTGCACCTGGCTTGGCAGCCGCAAGTCGCTCTTCCTCTAATTCGAGGTGCTTGGAAACATCGTTGAAGGTCTTGATGCTCTCATTATGAGTGAGATGCATCTTCATCTGATCCCACCCATTTGGTAGGGAACGTATGACTGCTTGGATTTGTTGCTCATCCGTGAGCACATGACCTGCGTCCTTTAACTCTGATATAAGGTTCGCCATATGTCGCAGATGTTTCCCCATGGAATGATCTGGACGTTTCTTATATGTATCGAACTTTATAGTTAAGGCGCGAAGTTTGGACACCGATGTGCCACCGAACTTCTCCTCTAGCTTGGACCATATGTCCATGGCTAGGTCATATTCTCGGAAGATGCGCATTATGTCATCAGCCATACTGCTTAATAACGTAATGCGCGCTATCTTATTCTTCCGAGACCAAGCATCAAAAGCTTCCTTGTCTCTTCGGTGTTGGGCCGTAGTGCCCAACTCGGGTTCAATCATTACGTTCTTTAGAGTTTCGAGCACTTCTTGCTCCTCTAAAACGTATTGTATCTTAATGGACCAAAGTTTGTAATTATCGCCGTTGAGTTTTTCACCTTTGTTTAACTCAGCGACGATATTCTTTGAAGCGGAAGACATTTTACTTTTAAAATGCTGCAAAAGACACAAAACCGAAGGTTCGATCAAAAACATTGCATAAAAAATTCTTAAAATATAACTCCCACTTGAAATGATAATAGAATATCCCATTTGGATAGTTCTAAAATTCAAAACCCACTTGGAATTATATTATATTTGATAAGTTACTTTCGAAAAATATTGAAGATGTTGTTCTAGAATCGAAAAGGTCTCTTCGATTCCAATCACCATCTAGAACAACCTTCAATATTCCCCCATCACTTATCAAACAATAGTACTCTTATAGTACTAGCAACGGAAAACGAGTATTTGATAAGTTACTTTCGAAAAATATTGAAGATGTTACTCTAGAATCGGAAAGGTCACTATGTTTCCAATCACCATCTAGAGTAACTTTCAATATTTCTCCCTCACTTTATCAAATGTTAGTACTCTTATAGTACTTTGCAGCGGAAAAGCGTTTTTGAAAAACGTATTTTTCAAAAATTTAAAATACATTGGCTAATCTCCGTAGAGTAGAGCACAATGACTTGGCTAATCTCTCATGAAGTAGAGCACTAAGGCTAATCTTCAAGGAGTAGAGCACAATTTCATAAGTACATTGGCTAATCTCCGTAGAGTAGAGCACAATGACTTGGCTAATCTCGCATGAAGTAGAGCACTATGGCTAGTCTTCAAGGAGTAGAGCCCAATGAAAAACTTCATTAAAACGTTAGTCCCGTATGAACTAGTCGGCACTGTGGTTAGCCCCGTATGGGCTAATCGACACATTCGAGTTTGACCAATGCCTTTTGTCACCCCGTATGGGTCAGTAGGCAAGTTTGCAATCGACACAGGCCTTCTGCCAGATTGGTCGACCAAAAACATAAAATTGGTCGACCAATTTTTTCAGACTGCAACTTCTTCCCGGCCAGGGCCTCTGCCCTGGCCGGTGCATGGCCAAGGGCCGGCCAGGGCCTCTGCCCTGGCCGGCCAGGGGCCCTGGCCCCCTCGGCCAGGGCCGGCCAGGCCCTGGCCTCTGCCAGGGCCGGCCGGCCAGGCCACTGGCCGGGGCCAGGGCTCCTGCCCTGGCCTCGGCCAGGCCCTGGCCTGAGGCCAGGGCGCCGCCCTGGCCTCTGCCAGGGCGGCCTGGCCGCTGGCCGGGGCCAGGGCTCCTGCCCTGGCCTCGGCCAGGCCCTGGCCTGAGGCCAGGGCACCGCCCTGGCCTCTGCCAGGGCGGCCTGGCCGCTGGCCGGGGCCAGGGCTCCTGCCCTGGCCTCGACCAGGCCCTGGCCTGAGGCCAGGGTGCCGGCCCTGGCCTCTGCCAGGGCCGGCCTGGCCCTGGCCTCTGCCAGGGCCGGCCTGGCCCTGGCAGTGGCCAGGGCGCCGGCCCTGGCCTCTGCCAGGGCCGGCAGGCCTTGGCCAAGGCCGGCCACTGCCGGCCTGGCCGGCAGGCCTTGGCCAAGGCCGGCCACTGCCGGCCTGGCCATGGCCGGCCTGGCCATGGCCGGCCATGGCTTGGCCATGGCCGGTCATGGCCAAGGCCATTCGGCGTTGGCCGGCCATGGCCCCTTTGGCCATGGCCGGCCACCCCCTTTGAATGGGGTTGCCGCACTTATTCCTCCCCCTTGATGGGGTGGTCGCCGGTGGTTATTGGCCGTAGCCAACCCCCTCCGCTTGAGGAGAGGGGGTGCATGGCCTTCATAGCCCATTTGGCCATGGTGCACATGCACCAAATTTCCTCTTACCTGATGGAAGTAACTACCATCATCTTCCTCGATGAAGCACCCGTTCGTCGATGAAGCACCCGTTCGTCGAGAAATTAGTTATTTCCTAATGGCCGTGTGCCAAAAATGAAAAATAACACACTACGTGAACGGTCGGTTCTTCCTGTCACGGAGAGTTCCTACCATATCCGTAATGATAGGAGACCCTAACGTGAAAAGAACAACCGCTGCGTTCTCTCCATCACGAAGCGTTCCTACTATATCTGTAATAGTAGGAGACCGATTCGTGAAAAAGACAACGACTCGTTCATAGTTTCGACGGGGCGGTGGTTTGACCGGGGCGAACCCATATGGCTCTGATACCAATGAAGGATCCTGTCCAAAACAGAGTTAGGATCGATAATATGAAGTTTAGACTTACGCTTGCGTACGCTGCACGGTAGTCTACGAACTTCGCCTTCGGATTCGCCACGACGGATCGAGTCTACTCACGAACGGAGTAAGGCTACTAAATCCACAATCTAAATCTCTACTTTAGATTAAGAACTTGGATAGAGGGAGAGGAAATATTTCTGCAGAGCTTCGCTAGGAGGAAGATGCATGCATAAATTTCATGCAAAAGGTGTAAGGAAAATGGCTACCCTTGGGTCTTATTTATAGCCCCCAAGGTAGTTATTTTAGGGTAAGTTGTTCCTTTGGAACAACTTAATTAAGGTGTACCATGATACATGGCACATTATAAGCTTAAGTTGTACCATATGCATGGTACAACATAAGCTTAAGATATTCCCCATTTATTAGCCATATGTCGCATGCACTTATGCATATATATAATGCGACTTTCCCATCAATCTAGAGATCCTCTCCGCAAGGGAACATATTCCCTTTGCGTACGACTTCGTGTACGCGACGTTCGAGGTCCGTATTCCCTCGTACATCCCCTACAAGGGTGTATTAACGTCTTCCATATCCAACAGGAGGAAGATCATGCCTCACACTTAAGGACGGTGTTGGAGATTTTGAGGAAGCATCGGTTGTATGCTAAGTTTTCGAAGTGCGAGTTTTGGCTGGATCGAGTTGCTTTTCTCGGGCATGTGGTGACTGGAGATGGTATTTCAGTGGATCCCGAGAAGATTAGGGCCATCAGGGAATGGCCTGTTCCGTCGTCTGCGTCTGAGATTCGGAGTTTCCTAGGGCTTGCTGGTTATTATCGGCGATTCATTAAGGAATTTTCTCGTATTGCTGAGCCGATGACCAGGTTGACGCGGAAGGATGTTGCTTTTGTTTGGTCAGGTGATTGTGAGGGTGCTTTTGGTGTTCTGAAGGAGAGGTTGACGACTGCCCCTATTCTTGTTGTGCCTGATCGCAGCGGTGGATTTGAGATCTTTTGCGATGCTTCTGGCAAGGGTCTCGGTTGTGTGTTGCATCAGCATGGGCATGTTATGGCGTATGCGTCTCGTCAGCTTAAGGTTCATGAGAAGAATTATCCGACGCATGATTTGGAGTTGGCTGCCGTTGTGTTTGCTCTTAAGATTTGGAGGCACTTCCTGCTGAGTGAGAAAGTGAAGATTTTCACCGATCACAAAAGCTTGAAGTACATTTTCACTCAGAAGGAGCTCAACATACGACAGCGTCGATGGTTGGAGCTTATGGCAGATTATGAGATTGATTTGCAGTTTCACCCTGGCAAGGTGAATGTGCTTCCAGATGCTTTGAGTAGGCTTCCAGCGGTGATGATTTTGACCTCGCAGTGGAGATTGCGGCAGGATTTTTGTGAGTCTGGCGTGGAGATTGTTCTTCCCGGGGAGGCTTCGTCGTTGATGTACATGCAGGTACAGTCGACGATCGTGGATCGGATTAAGGCTGGTCAGGCTGAGGATCCGAAGCTGGTGAGGATTCAGGAGCAGGTGGAAGCCGGTCTGCGGACTGACTTTTTGATTCATGAGGATGGCTCGCTGAGGTTTGGAGCCAGGTTGTGTGTGCCAGCTGGGGATATTAGAGAGGAGTTGAGGGTGGAGGCACACAGTTCGCCGTATTCTGTTCATCCTGGTGGCACCAAGATGTACCAGGATCTTCGTCTGAATTATTGGTGGCTTGGTATGAAGAGGAGTGTGGCTCGGAGTGTAGCCAAGTGCTTGGTTTGCCAGTAAGTGAAGGCGGAGCATCAGCGTACGGCCGGGTTGCTACAACCGCTTCCGATTCCGGAGTGGAAGTGGCAACACATCACTATGGACTTCGTGACTGGACTACCTCGGAGTCCGAAGAAGAATGACGCGATTTGGGTGATCGTAGATCGATTGACCAAATCTGCGCACTTTATTCCGTTCCGAGTGGGACAGTCCACTGAGGCGCTAGCAAGGAGATATATGGGGGTAAAATTCTTTTACTCTCCGTTTTATTTCCTTTTCCTAGTTGGGATAGTGATGTAACGTGAATCGTGCAGGAGGTTGTGCGACTTCATGGAGTCCCCGTGAGTATCGTGTCGGACAGAGACACGAGGTTCACATCTCAGTTCTGGCAGAGTTTGCAGAAGAGTTTGGGTACGCGTCTGAGTTTCAGCACGGCGTACCATCCGTAGACGGATGGCCAGTCCGAGAGGACGATTCAGATTTTGGAAGACATGCTGAGGGCGTGCATGTTGGATTTCAAGGGTTCGTGGGAGGACCATCTGCATTTGGTGGAGTTCTCTTACAACAACAGCTTCCAGGCGAGTATTGGCATGGCGCCTTTCGCCGCTCTTTATGGGAGGAAATGTCGATCGCCATTGAGTTGGGATGACGTTGGTGATCGGGAGTTGTTGGGACCTGAGATGATCGTGGAGGCTGTGGATATCGTCAGGAATATTCAGGAGAGGTTGAGAATTGCTCAGGACCGTTTTAAGCATTGGGCGGATGCTAAACGTCATCCTTTGGAGTTTCAGCCGGGCGACCATGTGTTCTTGAAGATTTCCCCGAATCGCGGTGTGATTCGTTTCGGGAAGCGAGGGAAGTTGAGCCCACGATACATTGGACCGTTTGACGTTTTGGAGAGGGTTGGCGAGGTAGCTTATCGCTTGGCCTTGCCGCCATCTTTGGAAGGAGTTCACAATGTTTTCCATGTGTCGCAGCTTCGTCGATACATTAGCGATCCGTCTCATGCGGTAGATTTTTCGGAGATTACCGTTCGCCCCGATATGACGTATGACCAGCATCCAGTGCAGATTCTGGACAGGCGTCAGAAATCGCTTCGGAACAAGATTGTCAATCTTGTGAGGGTGATGTGGCGACACGGCTCACCTGGAGAGTCTACTTGGGAGAATGAGGATGAGATGCGAGAGCGTTTCCCACTTTTGTTTCCGGACTCGTGAGTATTCGGAAATTCCGAGGACGGAATTTTTCTTAAGTTGGGGAGGATGTAACGACTGCTTTTTATGTATCTGGATTTATTATAATATAATATATGTTTTGGTGGATTTTCTCCTCTTGTGTGGTTTTCGTCTCCGTAGCTTTCATTTTCGATCGATTCGTCGTATTTTCTCGTTTCTTCCTTAGGATGGTCGATTTCGAAGTATGTCATTCGTGACGGACTTTATAACGGTCGTATCTAACTATTAGATCAAGCCTAGGAGTCTTAGGAATCGATCCCGGAGCTCCGCGCTCCGTATCGGAACTTTTTGTGCTCATTAGCTGGTATAAGAAGGGGCACCGACCGACTAGATGACGATCCAGTCGGTCGGCAATCCTTCTTGGACCGACTAGTTGGCTTTCTAAATTTCTCAGGAGTTACTGTTTATCGTTAGTCGGTCTAAGAACGTTGGTTGACCGACTAGGTTGCAAACTAGTCGGTCGACAATGCTTCTTTAACCGACTAACTCTTCAACTTATTTTAGTATCAGTTACTGTTTACTCTTAGTCGGTCTAAGAACGTTCATCGACCGACTAGATGCTAAACTAGTCGGTCAGTATTTGTTCATGGACCGACTAATTTTAAATCCTATTTTCGTTCAGAAGTTACTGTTTGCACTTAATCGGTCTGCGTTGGTCGACCGACCGACTAGTTGCCAAACTAGTCGGTCAGTGGTTGCTCTTTGACCGACTAACCTGTGTTAAACCCCTAATTTCTGGGCAGCCGCCAGCCCATCCTATTTAAACCCAACCCAAACGTTTTCTTCTTCCTCAACACGACCCAAAACCCTAAAATCTTCCCCTTTGAGCCCCCATCTTCCTCCAAGCTTCATTCCTTCATTCCAAGCCCTAGAATCATCATCCAAACCCTCCATCCACTCTATCTACCTCTCATCTTCCCCAAAATCTCACCAAATCCATCAAAATCCCCAAATCCCCCAAAACCCTAATTCTCCCAAACTTCTCCAATCTTTTCCAGATCTGATCCTAGGGTTCTCTGGAGTGTTTCTTCCGCTTCCTCTCGGTAAGAAATCGATTCCTCTATGTTTTCATAGCCTATTGGTATTTTTATGAAACCCTAATAAAATTTCATGTTGTTTGATGATTGTTCCCCCAAAACAGCGATTTCCCCGTAGATTGGCATCCGTGTGACGAAGTGGTCGTCATCCCCGGTGCTAGGCAAGTGAAACTTGCCACTTAGGGTTTAGGCCATTTTTTAGGCCATTTGCTTATTGTAGGCGTAAAAGAGGCTAGGCGACGAAATGATACTCGCCTAGGCGCAAATTGGGGAACTAGCTTGACAACGAGGCTAGTTCCGACATATAGCGTGTTGCACAATTACCATGTCATGTTTACTTTCCATTAACGGTACGCGAATAAATTGTCATGTCATTGCATTCCTTAAGTGTTGCTGTGATTGCGTAGCTTCGCTACAATGTTGTGTTCCTGGCTCGTGTTCCAGAAGCGAGCCCTGTAGTTGCTAACCCCAACGCTCGATATTGAATTGTGAATTAAGAAACAAGCTCCCGTGCGGGGCAACCCTGGCTCACTTGCTGGGCTCATGTGCAGGGACCCTGGCTTGTTTACGTGTGAGATGGGGTAAGGGTTAAGCGGCCAGGCAACTGGGGGTCTGTTTGATCAACAACTGCAGTTGTAAGGCGTAAACTCTGGGGTGGGGTAGTGTTTAGTGCCGATCGGTGTGAATGATGTACCATTCAGCTGAAGGGCGTAAACATCTACAAAACAACGTGAAACGTGAATTGTGTTTAGTGCTGATCGGTGTGAATGATGTACCATTCAGCTGAAGGGCGTAAACACCTACGAAACAATGTGAATTGATTGAGAATGTTAGTAGCTTGGCTACTCTTGTCTTGTCCCGATAATTGTTCTCTTGTACAAAATGTCTTGCCATGTTTTAATTGTGCACTCATGTTATAATTGTCATGTCATGCATACTAAACTGCTAGGTTGCTAGTTGCCTTACTTTCAGTTTCCTTGCCCAAGTCTTTTAGACTTGCTGACATGTGCCCCTTTACTCTTTTGGGTGACACATGTCAGATCCTGAGCTTGAGTACCTTGTTGAGGACGAGGTGTTTGCTGACGCCGAGCCCGAGCTTGTGTTTGACGGGGAGTACGTGGACACTGGGGACCAGTCCTAGTGTCTTCGTGTGTTTTACTTTTGTTAGACAATTGTTTTGTTATCGGTGCGTAGCACCTATACCTTGTTTTGTCGTTGTTGCTTTTGTTGGCCTTGTTCTGGGCCTTAGACTCTTTTCATTTAGCCTGGTGGCTTTTCTGGATGTTGAACTTATTTTCTTGTTGGACAATGTATGAGATGTGAGATTTTATTTCAGTCTCTCCTTGTGTTATTATTGTTATTCTGTTGTGGTTACAGGGACCTGCTTATGTATTATTGACGCTTATCGGGTTTGGGGCTTCATAGCTCCACTCCCGTGCGGACCTTTTCACGTCTCGCCTCCATTTTAGGGAAGCGGGTCGTGACAGTAGGCGTATCTCGAGATCACTCCAAATCGCTCCAAATCACCTGAAATGCGACAAAAACAACAAATCGTGAAAAGCATCGCAATATCATCGATATATCGTGAAAAACATGATTTGAGCGATATAAATGGCATGCAACCATGCGGGAAAAAAGTGTAAAATAAGGAGTGATCAAAATCCCCCAAGCTTACCTCTTACTCGTCCTCGAGAAAGATAAGTAAAAGGCGAACCCGGTGGATTCGGAAAACGAAAACGGTGAAAAACGGAAAAATGAAAAACGAAGAAAAACGAAAAACGAAATAAAAACAAAGGAGAAAGAAAGAAGCGAAGAGGGAAGCTGCTAGATCATTTTCTCAGGACGTGGGTTTTGCTTACTCATATAGCATGCACCGAATGAAAAACACATGTCAAAGAATTTTATTTCGATATCATAGTATAATAGTGCAAATAGAAATAGAAAACCCACGAACAACGATATAATCATGAAAAACGGAATAATTTTAGAATTAACATCGTCTGAATCATTTAAAGCGGTATACAAATCGCAGATCACACACTTTTCAATTGAATGCTTTCTACGAGGAGTATAAGAGTATCACGCAATAGAATAGAAAGAATAGATAAGCATGGATTTCATGAAATGAGTGCTAGGCAGAGATTTCTGGACTTCGTAAAGCTAAAAATAATCTCACCGAGTATAGAATATTACTTAGCCTAGGTTGTCGTGCAATGTCAAGTAGTCACACTCTCACACATCATTGGATTCTCTCCCCCAAGCTTATCTATAAGCGTGGTGACATAAAAAATATTTACATCCCCATTTTTATAAAGCTCCAAAAGTAATGAAAATAAATACAAAAAGAGAGAAGAAAGAGAGAACATGAGATGGGATCTTTTATTGAGGTTCTTTCCTCTTTTCTTTTTCTTTTTCTCTTTTTTTTCCTTTTTTTCTTTTTTTTTAAATAACATATATACACAATGATCCCAACTCAGAGAGAAATAAGATATACAAGAATTTTCTTTTTCTCTTTTTTTTGTTTTGGGAAATTTGGAGCTATGAATTAATAACGGGGGAAATGCCATATAATAGAATCGCTAAGGGGAGATTCACCAATGATTTTAAAACAGAGAAATGGTGTTCAAGATTTGTGGAGAAAGAAATAAATATATCTCTCAGTTCACTCTATAGGACGTGCACGACAACTTCAGCAGGGTAATCTAATCTACTCAGTTTCGATCACAAAAAAGCTAACTAATCCAGATTTATCATAGCTAACATCATTCAATCATCCTGAAGTGAAATGTACAAATCATGCATATAGAAGTGATATAGGAAAAGAAATCGGTACTCCAGATATAAGCATTCAATGCGTGAATCTTAGCGTGTTTTCTGCGATAGCATACATATGAATATTCAGACTTAGCTAATAATAAAATTTCATCCATTTTCATGTGGAAAAAGTGTGGGTTACTATCTCTAAATGCAAGGCAAATCACAGCGTATGATAACAGAAATAAAGTCTAAGACATGACAAATATAGCATGCATATAGAGGAAGCTAACTCCACGTCATCATCATCACAGAAAAGTCATCTCTAGCATGAGATGAAAAAGAAATAAAGATAAAGGGGAAAATAAAACTATTTACAATGCGGCACACAAAGAAATAAGAAAAACGTGATGCATGGTAAAATAAAAGAAAAAATGATGAAAATAAGTGCAAAGGCGGAAAATGGCGTGAAAAAACTAAAAATAAAGGTGGTAAATCGAAAAAGAACGTGAGAACTCACACCCCCAAGCTAAATGGCACAGTGTCCTCAATGTGCAAAGTGTGGCACACCGAGAGACAAGTAATGTGAGGGGTAAGTGAGGATGCATGCATGAGGAAAAATAAAAGAAAATAATGAAACGAAAAATATGATGCGGACATGATGCATGCAAATACAGGAGTGATACAGATATAAAGGTGTGGCACCAAAAACTCTCCCTCTCTCCCAAAAAAGATATATGAAGATATATATAGAAAATGTGTACCCAAAAACAGTGAGGGGAGGGGGGTGGGTGGGCAAAATGCAACAGGACCCAGCAGAGACGGACAGCACAACGACAAAAAGAATCGATGGCATCAAGGGTGCCTAAGAAGGTGGGGCTGCGCCGTCTCCGTCCTGAGGCGGAGGTGGTGGTGGTGGTGCAGGCTGCTGAGCGGGTGTGGGTGTGGAAGTGGAAGCAGGCTGGGTGTGGGTAGGAGTGGGGGTGGTGACCTGCTGGGTGGGTGGGGGTACGCGGGGGAGTTGCTCCAGGACCTGGGTAAGGTAGTAGTGAATATGCGGGAGCAGGTCGAAGCGGCCAGCCATCGCTGTGACGGTGGCGGACAGGGTCCTAAGGTCACCTCTGAGGCCACTCACCGCCCCCTCGAGAGCACGAATGCTCTGAAGTACAGTGCCGGGGGGAGGTGGTGCAGAGGGACGCACCGGTCTGGGCTGTGTAGGTCGGGGCTGGCGTACTCTGGTGGCGTAGGTGACGGGCTCAGTAGGCAAGGGAACGAAAGGTGATGTGGTCGCAAGTGTGGGCCTGGCCTCAGTGCGAGGCCGGGGCACCGGCTGGTGAGAAGTGGAGGCAGCAGCAACGAAAGAAGAATACAAAAGTGGCAACGAGGCGGCCAGAGAGGTCGGTGATATAGAAGTGTGGACAGACGCCACGACACTCTCAGAGAATACAGCAGCGGTGGAGACAGAGGTGGAGACCACGGTCTCTACGGCGGTGGCAAAAGAGGGCTCTCCACACTCAACTATAGTCGGCGGGCGCTCGGGTGGGGCAGAGGAAACGGGCTCGGCTGACAGAGGGCCAGTGGTGGTGGTGGCAGGCGTGGAAGCAGTGGAGGTGGGCTCAGCGAGGGTACTCCCGACATCGACAGCAGTGTGGACAGAGGTGTCGGGAGCAGCAAAAATATCAGGGATAGGCTGAGGGGCCACGGGGTCAACAGGGGCAGCAGGCTCAGCAGGTGCAACAGGGTCTGCGGGGGCAGCGGGGGCAGCGTGGGCCTGCTCGGCCTCCTCGGCCTCGAGCACGTATGCGGCTGGGATCAGAAGATCCATCGCCGGGAGCCAGTCCACCTGGGCCGGTGCAATCTAAGTCCGAGCTGGGCTCGGAAGAATCATGTAATCGGCACCGTAAGGGCCATGCAGCCAGACCCAGTGTCGCTCACCGTGCGGACGAAGCATCTTCATCCGGGCCATAACATCAATGGACAGTGAAGTGGGGCCCGGTGCTCGTCGCAGGTCATCTGGAAAATCCTCGCCGGTCATAAGGGCGAGCAAGGTGATCAGGCCGCCACAGCATATCGGTGAGCGAGCGCCCACCGATACGATGATGCGGTCCAAAAACCAAGCCGCGACATCAATCACGACGGCGGGGACCAACTCATCGCCCTCCCTAGATAGAGCTCTGGGCCGTGTCATCGCGTAGAGCATATAGAGCTCCGGTGTGGACATCGTACCCGGCTCGTATCTCGCCAAGAAGGTAGTCGCCATGAGGCGCTGAGCTATACGGAGGCAGGGATGGACAATGGCCGAGGCCTTGGCCCTACTAGGGTCAAAGGAAGTGTGAAGACCCGTAATCCGGGCCCAGAAGGCGCCGGCATCGAAAGAAGGTGGGGGGATATGGGTGGGGGCGTAACCTCGGTCGGCCCCGGGGACATCGGGCCACGAGAAGAAAGCTCTCATCATACTGAGAGTGACCTGGCACTCTCGGTCCATAAACCAAAACGAGCAACCCTCGTCGGTCCGGGCGATCGAACTAAGCACCTCAAGTGTCGGATGGATAAACGTGTCCGCCGACACCTGGAAGAAATCTCGCCAGCCCACGTTGTCGTACAACGTGAGCATCCCCTCGAGTACCCCCAGGCGTCCTAGGTCTGCAGGGTGTGCGAACCTGGAGGGTACGATCGAGCGCTGGGAAATGCGCTCGAAAGCAACGCGGTGTGCGTCGTTCCGGAACGTAATCCCCAGCGGCCCGATAAGTGGAGCCGGAGGTGGTGGCTGTGGAGCGGCAGGGAGTGGCTGTGCGGGCTCTGCAGGCTGTGCGGGGTGTGTGGGGCCTGCAGGCTGTGCTGGGTGGACGGGGTGTGGTGGAGAAGGCGGAGGAGAGTCCTCCACCTCGTGGGAGGGGCCGGCTTCATCCGACCGCTTCCGCTTGGCGGAAGCTCTCCTCGACCGCGGCCGTGTCCGGGGCGGTATATGGGCCCCGAGCGCTCACCAAAACCAATAAAAATGTGGCGTGTGTAAAATAAAGGAAAGAATATACCACGACACGCCGCAAGTGCAAAGCTATGGAAGCGTGCGAAGATGACGCCTCCACGTAGCCCAAATCAGTCCCTGGAAGCTCCCCTGGGCTCCCCTAAGCTCCCAAATATAACCTGCGCATGAAACGGAGATATCAGCGAGTAATATTCAAAACGTATGGGGAATTAGGGGTATAATAGATAGAAATGGAAATTAATTTGGGTTTGGGGTTCGTTAGATACATGGATCCTCGAAAAATACACAAAAGAGGAGAGAATATGCTAAAAATGGGGTTACCGGAGTCGGCCGGAGCAGTGGCCGCCGGCGGCGACTCGGGCGAGGCGCGGCGGAGGCTCGGCCGGCGGTGGGTGGCCGAACGGCGGCACGACGCGAACGTTCGGGCGAGCAAGGGGGGATTCGGGTGCTGGGAATGCGAAGGGTCGGGGAACGATCGGTTTAGTTCGTTTCGAAAAACGCGCCCGACCCTCGCCCCTATTTATAGTAAAAGTTACGACTCGACCGAGTGACTGGGTCGCTCGGCCGTGTGAACTCAACGGAAAATTCATCCCCGCTTACGCTTCGGCCGAGTGGCCTTGCCACCCTCGGCCGAGTGGAGTAAGTCCATTCGGCCGAGTGGCTCAAGCTACTCGGCAAGACTCGCCCTAGGAGCGTATCAGTTTTACTCGGCCGAGTGAATTTATATACTCGGCCGAGTAGCAGTTATACTGAAACCAGGAAAATAAACAGAGAGTAGGGTATAGCAGACTTCCCTCGTTCGAGAGCGGTTCGGCCGGACGAACTTGTGTGTTCGGCTGAGTGACTAGTATACTCGGCCGAGTGAGCCTTGTTTTCTGCTGTTTGTCTTCGTTTGGGCTCTAAACTCTGTTTTTCTTCCTCCAGTCAATTTCATCTTCCTCCTAAGCATCGAGCGCCTTCCTGGGGCGCTCCTTGTCGCCTCGTTCATCCTTCTAATGATGGGTACCTCGTTCTCCTCTCCTGTCAAGAAAAATAGGACCCGTTATCACAAAATTTTTGGGCGAACGACTCAAAACACTAAAAATTTCTAAAACAAAAATAAAAGAAAAGTAAAAATAAAGCAATAACCGTCGGGTTGCCTCCCGACAAGCGCTCGTTTAAGGTCGTGAGCTCGACCCCCTATGATTTTCAATTAATGCGGGATGTTTGGTGCATATGAGATGCACCCGTCAAATTTTTCGGGGAGAACGCTTGGATTCGGAAGTTGCGGCGGCGTGTTCTCCCTCGGTGGTCTCCAGTCTCGAATAGTGTTGGGGGGAGGCTCCCCCAAGCTAGCGTTTGCTCCGGTCCTCGGCTTCACCGGTGGCACCGATTTCCGTATCGGCGGAGCTTTCTTCGGAGACTTTAATTTCGAGAGCTTGCAGAGCTCTCGAATCCTTGCGACATCAGCGTCGCCTTCATCAATTTCAGCAGAGAAGTCGGGGGAATCATTTATCTTCTCCTCTTGGTCCAAATCCGGCCCTTCCTCGAAATCTTCTTTGAATAGAGCGCCGATTGAATGGGGGATCGCCTCCTCAATTACCTCGTCAAGGAGGTCCATATAGTCAAGCTCCTCGTGGTAAGGCATGTGTTTCATTGCCTTAGGAATATGAAGCTCCACCTCGATGTTGCCGACGTTCAATGTTAGGGTACCTTCTCGCACGTCGACAATGACACCGGCGGTGGCGAGGAACGGGCGTCCAAGTATCAATGACGTATCTCCCTCCTCCTTAACGTCCATGATCACGAAGTCACATGGCAAACATATGCCCCCCGGGACTTGTAGCGGGATGTCCTCTGTAATCCCTACCGGCCTTGTGATCCGTCCGTCGGCTAGTTGTATCCGCATGTCGGTGGGCTTCAATTTCGTCCCGGTGTTTAGCCTTAGGAACATGGAGAGAGGCATGAGGCTAACACTAGCCCCTAAATCCACCAACGCCTTTTGTAGAGGGACGCCGCCCAAGGTGCAAGGGATTCGAAAACTCCCCGGGTCTTTGAATTTAGCCGGCTCCTTCTCTCTCTTGGTGAACCAAGAGCCCTCCTCGGCGAGCATAATTTTCTCCTTCCTCTTTCTCCCCGAAATCAAATCCTTTAAAAATTTAGCATATGTGGGGATTTCCACGATGGCGTCGAGGAAGGGAATGTTGAGGCTAACCCCTCTCAGATACTCGAGAAACTTTGCTAGCCTTTTCTCCATTTTTGCTCTAGCAAGCCTCTGGGGGAATGAGACCGGTGGCATAAATCGCCTCTCTTCAATCAATTGCTCCGCTCTAGATTTCTCCTTTTCTTGCGGCTCTTTCTCCCTCTCAACTTCAACTACTGGCTCAATTGGCTCTACATTCTCCTCCACGGGCTCCTCGGTAGGAATCATGGCGGGGGTGGTATCCTTCCTGCCTCTAGTAGTAACGACAACCACGGCATTGATGTGGCCGGTGTTGCCCCGTGGGTTTTGCTCGGGTTGAGCCGGTAATTGTTGAGTATTCCGATTGAGCAACGCCAATTGCTCCGAGATTTGAGCTACAACGGTTGTAAGGGAGTCTTGGCCCGCCTTCAAGGAAGCATTGACCTTCTTTTGCTCGACCATAAAATCCTCCACTCTAGCTTCGAAGTCGGATCGTTGTTGAGCTTGTGGAGGGTTTTGATTTCTCCACCCTTGATTGTATCCGGGCGGCCTATAGGGTGGAACTTGTTGCTTCGGTTGGAAATTTTGTTGTGGAGGCCCCCTCGACAGATAGTGTTGTTGTTGGGGTGGTGGTGGTGGTGGTCGAGCTTGTTGAGGTGGTTGTTGCGGCGGGTTCAAAGCTCCTTCATTGTTGGCATAAGAGAAACCGGGATGATTTCTTGTGGTCGGATTGGCCCAATATCCTTGGTTCCCCGTGACATATTGAACTTGCTCCAAGGATCCCTCTCCTTGCTCTCCTCCCAAATACATGGCTTGAGATTGGTCTTGCCAATCACACATTTGATTCGTTGGTGCGGATGTGGAAGGGGTTCCTTGGGGCTCCGTGATAAACTTCTTCAGTCTCTCCACCACCTTGTGGAGAGAATCAAACTTGCTTGTCAGCTCCGCTACGGCCTTCGCCTCATATATGCTAGTTGGCTTCAAGGAGAACGTAGAGTGTCCTCGCTCGTCGCCCCATTGTTGATTGTTTGAGGCCATCTCCTCAATTAGGGCCGTAGCTTCTTCGGGAGTCTTCGATAAGATGGCACCATTCGCCGCGGCATCAATAATTTGCTTGGTCCCCGGTTGGAGACCATTGTAGAAGCTATGAACTAGCTCCCAATCTTCAATGCTATGGTGCGGGCATTGATGCTGCAGATCTTTGAAACGCTCCCAAGCCTCATAGAGCGTCTCTTGAGGTCCTTGCTTGAAGGACATAAGAGCGCTCGGAATCTTTACCGTCTTGGAGGGCGGATAGAACTTGTCAATGAATGCACTCGCCAACTCGTCCCATGTGGTAAAGACTCCCTCAGCTTGCGTCCTCAACCAATAAAGTGCCTTGTCCTTTAGTGTGAAGGGGAAGAGACGCAGTCTGATGGCATCGATGGAGACCCCCGTCATCTGAAATGTGGCGCACTTCGACAAAAATAGCTGGATGTGGTAGTGGGGATTTTCATGGGCATTCTCATGAAATGGATCCTGCTGCATCAGAACCACTAGTCCAGTCTTCAGCTCAAAGTTCTTGTCAGCCGCCAACTCTGGCATGGCAATGGATGAGGTCGTAGAGGAGGTCTTAGGCCGAAGCCTATCGCGAATAGAAATAATCCTCGTCATTCTTGCCGCTAATTGTTCCGCAGTTTCCAGGTTGGTCATAAACCACCCTTCCGGATCTTGTCTTCTCTCCGCTCTGATTCTCCGCGCAGTACGCTCAATCTCGGGATCATATAATATAGCTTCAGGGTCCGCCGTTGATCTCGTGTTCATGCACGGGAAAACAAAGTTTCAAAGAAGCGATTAGCACAATGGAAGGGTTAGATAAAAAATAATGAAATAAAAACAAAAAGAAAGAAATAGCTAGGGTGGTAAGATCAAACGCAATCGCCTCCCCGGCAACGGCGCCAAAAACTTGATCGCTCCGGAATGTAACCCAATAGTGCAACCGTGTAGTTTTACCGCAAGCGCACGGTGTAGCGGCGAGCGGGTTATCGAACACAGGGAGGACGAATGAAAGTGCTTGCTCCGAACAACCTGGCTATTAAGAACGGAAAAGAGAGAATTTGCCTTTGGCGATCCTGTCACAATCGTCAGACAAAGTACGAAGATATCAAATCAAATAAAGACGCCTAGGGAATGGGGAATCCCCGATACTCACCGTATTTCATCAATGTGGTTCATTGGTATCAAAATTGCTAGAATAAAATTTCGAATGAACTAGTTGCAACTGAATGTAAAACCTAGCTCACGCTCTCGCGCTGTTGCCGGTCTATAGCTATCCTAGGTTTGGGTCCAATCTCTTGCAAACCCTAGCCTAGGCAAGCTAGCATTAGGATCAACATCATCGTTCAATCGCGCCCCGAGCCCACTCTCGTGCAAACTCGGGCCACGACCTAGGTTGGGATAGTTCCTACCCGTCCAATCTCTTGCAAACGGGTATCGGCACGGAATTGCAACCGGAAACCCTAGTATCGGTCCAATCTCTTGCAAACCGATACTACGGAAATTCGATTCCAACCCAATTCGGATTTCTAGGGTTTCCTACCGAATTGGGATCCAATCTCTTGCAAATCCCAATCGATATGAATACCTAGCTATCCGTAGTAAATCGGTCCCAATCTAACCCTAATAGCAATTTTAGCAAAATTTCTACCAATTCATCACAAATCTGAAATTGGGCTCGTAGGGTTCATCCCCACGCCCCAAGACGTGGAGACTACTCACAATTCATAGCACAAATACAAAAATAATCAATGGAATTAACAAGAGAATTCATCACAATATTGAGATAAGCAATAAAAATAGTATTTTTAGAGGAGAGAGACACAAACCAATGGAGTTCTTCCAATAATCCAACAAAAATCAACTTTTGTCTCCTCTCCAATCACAAGAATAAAAGCTAAAAAGTTAATCTAAAGGCTGCAAAAATTAAAGAGAAAAAGCTCTCCAACCTAGGGTAAAAACAGGGGTTAAATACCCCCCAAAATCGTCCAAAAAACTGTGACCAAAATGCCCCTGCGCAGCCTGAAATCCGCATTTTCGCTACAGGCAGTGCGTTGCACTCGGCCGAGTGACAAAAGTCGCTCGGCCGAGTGACAAACCCTGAGAATTTCCAGTAAGTCTGGGTCTTCGGGGGTCTTCACTTCGGGAGCGACTCGGCCGAGTGAGTTGTAGTCACTCGGCCGATGGCTTCTTAGTACTCGGGCGGTCGGCATTTGCCACTCGGCCGAGTGGGTCTTCTGAAGCTCAGGTAGATGAAAAACAGTAAGTTGGCGATTTTTGAATGGCTTCGTCTGAGCGCCACTCGGGCAGACGGGGTCTCGTCACTCGGCCGATGTGGCTTCCGTCGCTCGGCCGAATGCACACATGAAGCGTGTCAGATCCGGTCGGCCGAGCGGTGTCTCGCTGGTCGGCCGAGTGACTCCTTCACTCGGCCGAGTGAGACACCAAAAATGCCCAAACAGCTTATTTTGGCCTCCTCGTCGCTCCTGCGACGTTCTTTCTTCTTCCGCTCCTCTCCAATAGAAAAATACCCCTCGGGGAGGTCATCGGTGACACTCTGGAGTAGGCGTATCTCGAGATCACTCCAAATCGCTCCAAATCACCTGAAATGCGACAAAAACAACAAATCGTGAAAAGCATCGCAATATCGTCGATATATCGTGAAAAACATGATTTGAGCGATATAAATGGCATGCAACCATGCGGGAAAAAGTGTAAAATAAGGAGTGATCAGCGATCAAGTTTTTGGCGTCGTTGCTGAGGAGGCGAAGAAATTTTATTTTCTTACTTAGTTATTTCTTTTTCTTTTATTTTTATCCTTTTATTCCTCTATCAAGCTAACAATTCCATCGAAGCTCTATTTTCTGTGCATGTACACGAGATCGACGGAGCATCAAGAAGATCTATTATTTGATCCGGAGATCGAGCGTACCGAAAGGAGACTTAGAGCCGAGAGAAGACTTAATATAGAGAACGATTGTATGAACCGACAGAAAACACCGGAAGAATTAGCGGCACACATGGCGATGATAATTTCTATCAGAGATAGGCTACGGCCTAAGACTACTTCCACTACTTCATCCATTACTATGCCGGAGTTGGCGGCGGATAAGAATTTCGAGCTCAAGACGGGGCTTCTGGTTCTAATGCAACAAGACCCATTCCATGGGAACTCCCATGAGAATCCACATTACCATCTTCAGCTATTCTTGTCCAAGTGCACCACCTTTCAGATGCCCGGTGTATCGGTCGATGCAGTCCGATTGTGCCTCTTCCCATTCACTCTCAGAGACAAAGCTCTATATTGGTTGAGGACGCATGTGGAGGGGATCTTTACTACATGGGATGAGTTGGCGAGTGCCTTTGTTGATAAATTCTACCCACCATCCAAGACAATGAAGATAAGGAGCGCACTCATGTCCTTCAAGCAAGGACCACAGGAGAATCTATACGAGGCATGGGAGTGCTTCAAAGATCTCCAACATCAATGCCCCCATCACAACATTGAAGCATGGGAGCTAGTGCACAGCTTTTATAATGGAATTCAACCGGGCACCAA
Source organism: Scilla litardierei (assembly GCA_030789695.1). Taxonomy (NCBI): domain Eukaryota; kingdom Viridiplantae; phylum Streptophyta; class Magnoliopsida; order Asparagales; family Asparagaceae; genus Scilla; species Scilla litardierei. The sequence goes on along the minus strand of CM061138.1, from coordinate 151,796,828 downwards.
GCAAATCATAGATACAACCGCCAATAGAGCCATTCTATCCAAGACACCGGATGAAGCTACGGCCCTATTAGAGGAGATGGCCTCTAATAACCAACAATGGAGCGACGAGCGAGGACATTGTACATCCTCCTTGAAGCCGACAAGCATATACAAGGCCAAGGCCGTAGCGGAGCTTTCTTCGAAGTTCGACTCTCTCCACAAGGTCGTGGAGAGATTGTAGAAGTTGATCATTGAGCCGCATGGAACTCCTGCCACATCTACACCGGGAGGTAATATGAGTGATTGGCAAGACCAATCTCAAGCTATTTTCGTTGGAGGAGAGCACGGAGAGGGTGTTATAGAGCAAATCCAATATGTTGCGGGGAACACTGGTTATTGGGCCAACCCGGCCACGAGGAATCATTCGGGCTTCTCGTATGCTAATAATGACGGAGCTTTAAACCCGCCGCCACCGCAACAACCTTAAGCTCAGCCTCCACCTCCACAACCTCAATATCAACCGAGAGGGACGCCCCAACAAAGCTACCTGCCTAGGCAACAAGCGGGACCATATAGGCTGCCCGGTTATAATCAAGGGTGGAGAGCTCCAAACCCACCACAAGCACAACCGAGATCGGATCATGAGGCTAGGGTGGACGAATTTATGGTGGAGCAAAAGAAGATAAACGCTAGATTGATTGCACAACAAGACTCTCACAATATCGTAGTGGCTCAACTAGCGGAGCAACTTACGTTGCTAAATAAAAATACTCAACAATTACTGGCTCAACCGGAGCCAAATCCACAGGGGAATACCGGCCACATCAATGCGGTGGTGGCGGTCACTACTAGGGGCGGGAAGGACACTACTCCCGCCATGGTCCAAACCAAGGAGCCCGTGGAAGAAGTTTTGAACGACGAAGAGCCGGCTATTGAAGAGGAGAGCCAAAAAGAGCCACAAGGAAGCAGAAATTCTGAAATTAAGAAGCCAAATGAGGAGCGCATCTACATGCCATCGGTGCCCTTTCCGCAACGGTTGGCAAGAGCTAAGATTGAGAGGCGGCTTGCCAAATTCCTTGAGTACTTGTGAGGAGTAAGCCTCAATATACCTTTCTTGGATGCTATCGTAGAGATCCCGTCATATGCCAAGTTCTTGAAGGACTTAATTTCGGGGAAGAAAAGAAATGAGAAAATAATGCTTATCGAGCAAGGAACTTGGTTCACCCAGAAGGAGAAGGAGCCGACAAAATTCAAAGATCCTGGAAGCTTCTGCATCCTATGCACACTTGCAGTGTAGGATCCTGCCAAAACAGAGTTAGGATCGATAATATGAAGTTTAGACTTACACTTGCGTATGCGACACGGTAGTCTACGAACTTCGCCTTCGGATTCGCCACGACGGATCGAGTCTTCTCACGAACGGAGTAAGGCTACTAAATCCACAATCTAAATCTCTACTTTAGATTAAGAACTTGGATAGAGGAAGAGAAAGGATTTCTGCAGAGCTTCGCTAGAATGAAGTTGCATGCATGAATTTCATGCAAAAAGGTGTAAGAAATGGCTTACCCTTGGGTCTTATTTATAGCCCCCAAGGTAGTTATTTTAGGGTAAGTTGTTCCTTTGGAACAACTTAATTAAGGTGTACCATGATACATGGCACATTATAAGCTTAAGTTGTACCATATGCATGGTACAACATAAGCTTAAGATATTCCCCCTTTATTAGCCATATGTCGCATGCACTTATGCATATATAATGCGACTTTCCCACTCATCCAGAGATCCTCTCCGCAAGGGAACAGATTCCCTTTGCACATGACTTCGTGTACGTGACGTTCGAGGTCCGTATTCCCTCGTACATCCCCTACAAGGGTGTACAAACGTCTTCCATATCCAACATCTCACACTCACACTTGAGGGGATTGTAAGAGAACATCTTTCTCTTAGTTCTTTCATCTATCATACCGAGAAATAGACCGTGCGACCGTCATGCGCGTAGAGTCTGTTGTTGTGCACTTGTTAGAGATACACAACGACCTCGAAGGTGCAAAGTTGAGTAGTTCAACGCATGCTTTACCCTAGATTATTTCTTCACATTTCTTATACTTTATATTCAACAATTGAATCCCATCTGGATTACAATTGGCTGGCCAGCTTTGAATCATTAAAGTCCAAATGCGAATATGAAATCAATCTTCCTCTTCTTGCGAACCTTCTGATCTTGACTAGACTCGCTTTTCTAACGTGCCCCGCCGAGCCGAATTATCATAGCCCATAAGTAACACACTAAGATAGCGATCATTTCGTCAAATCTAAAGGAACCAATTGGAGTCCTTGAGGGTAAGAGTTAAGACCCATATGGCCTTTGAGTCTCACATAATAGCAAACACTATTGCTACTAACTCAGTGGTCGAAATGCATACGTGGTATGAACACGTATTACAACATCACTCCTTTCCCAGGGAGAGTATGTCTTAATGATGTTGTACGGATGAAAAGATCAGACACCACAGTGACTATCTTTTTGAGGCCCCTTACTACTCGTGAAATATTCACGGACTCTCATCCTGCATAAGACAGATAGGAAAAAATCCTATGAGATCTCTTTCAAATATCCTTGTGATACAGATCTCAGATCTTTTGTAAGCATCCATATGATGCAGATCTTTCATTCGACTATCTTGTTTAAGTCATGACTCTAAATCATTCGTCTAATGATTTTGACTTTAAACTAGTCTCATCTCTATCTTATCCATCTGATAAGATAAGGCGGTTGCTCATGTGAGAGAGCCAACCTTAATCTGTCCGACATACACACAATTCAGCTGAGATTTCAAAAATGTACACAAACATTTCTTAAGAAATTCATATGCAATGTTTGAAAAAAGAACTTATTCTTTTATTAATTTTGATCATTTACAGACATGGGAATTTACATTGGTACAACTCAGCTCTTACGCAATCCTTGAGATGATAAGTGTTTGTAAAACACATCTCTGGGGATCGCCTTCGTAAGCAGATCCGCTATCATCTCATGCGTAGATATGTACCTTATGTCTACCTTCTTGGTCTTATCATAGTCTTTTGCAAATTTGTAGCGGATATCTATGTGTTTGGTCTTACAATGGAATTTCGGATCTTTGACATAGGCTATAGATGCTTGACTGTCGCTGTGTATAGGTACAGCACCTGAGTCACTTGCATTAATTAGCATGTCTAAGAACTTCCTAAGCCAAACAACCTCTTGAACTGCCATGCTAAATGCTACAAACTCGGCTTCCATGGTTGAAAGTGCGATGCAGGATTGTTTCTTGCTACTCCAGGATATTGCACCAGATTCGAGTAGAAAAACATATCCTGAGGTCGATCGTCACTCATCGAGATCACCCGCCCAATCAGCATCAGTGTAGCCTTCGAGCCTCAAGGCATCTCCTTGATAGCATAAAGCAAAGTCTGCAGTTCCTTTGAGATACCGCATTATCCTCTTAACCGCTTTCCAGTGTACTTGCCCTGGGTTGGATTGGTAACGACTTACCATTCCAACGGCAAAACAGATGTCCGGTCTTGTACACATCATAGCGTACATTAGACTACCAACTGCACTGGAATATGGAACTTTTTCCATAATCTCCTTCTCTTTTGGTTCTTTGGACATGATTTCAGACATAAATTGTCGCACTTGCTTATTGGAGTATCAATGGACTTGCAGTCCTGTATATTAAAACGTTCTAGAACCTTCTTTATATAAGTCTCCTGTGAAAGAGAAAGAAGTTTCTTTGAACGGTTCCTTGAAATCTTAACTCCAAGGATATATGCGGCTTCTCCCATGTCTTTCATCTCAAAAACTGATGAAAGCCAAGCCTTGATATCCATCACAAAGCCCTTGTCATTTCCGGCTATTAAAATGTCATCTACATATAGAGACATAATAACATACTTGTTCTTATTCCTCTTGATATATACACAGTTATCTTCATCAAGCATGGAAAATCCATTTGATAAGACAACCTCTTGAAATCGTATATACCATTGCCTCGAGGATTGTTTAAGACCATATATGGATTTAAGAAGTTTACAAACCTTATGTTCGTTTCCTTCTTTTACAAACCCTGTTGGTTGTTCCATATAGATCTCCTCGTCCAATTCTCCATTGAGAAAGGCAGTCTTTACATCCATTTGATGTAATACGAGGTCTAAGCAAGCTACCATTACCAGAATCAGGCGAATTGAGGTAAAACGAACAACAGGTGAGAAAGTCTCTTCGTAGTCTATCCCTTCCTATTGCGTAAAACCTTTCGCGACAAGGCGAGCTTTATATCTGTCAATAGAGCCATCAGCCTTATGCTTGATCTTGAGAACCCATTTGTTCCCAATAGCTCTACGTCCTCTGGGTAAGTCAACCAAGTCCCAGACTTGGTTAACTTTCATGGATTCTAACTCCTCTTGCATCGCTTCCATCCATTTGTCTTTAGCAGGGCAAGATACGGCCTGTTTGAAAGTAGCAGGCTCGTCATCTTCTTGTAGTAAAGTCATAAAGGTTTGCGGAAATTCATCCTCAAATCTTAGAGGAGCCAACCTTGTACGACTACTACGTCGTATTTGAGATTCTTCACGTCCTTGTTGACTCGAAGTTAGATCAATTTTAATATCACTCCCACTTGAAATGTCGTTAGAATTGCTCCCACTTGGATCATTATTCCCGTATGGAATAGGATAATCGTCATTCGTATAATCCATTGGTGAAGGTTGAAACGTATTTTCGTTTTCACCAAGAATTCTCCCACTCGAATGAGGTAATCCTTCTTGATCATAAATCTCAAATAGAGATAAGTCCTGACTTATCTCGCCCTGTCTTGGAAACTCGTTTTCCAAGAAAGTGACATCCCTCGACACAAACTCAATTAGCCCACCATTGTCTTCCTGACTAACAAAAAACATAACCTTTGGAGTTTTCTGTGTATCGTATAAAGATACATTTTCTTCCCCTTGGCCCAAGTTTGCCATACTTATGGGAGGAAATATGTGCGTAGGATGCACAACCCCAAGGTTTCAAAATGTTTAAGTCAGGATACCTTTGGTTCCACAACTCATAAGGAGTGGAGCTAACTGATTTCGAGGGTACGCGGTTCAAAATGAAAGCGGCCGTCAATAATGCATCACCCTAAAAGGTGATTGGCAAGTTAGCTTGCGCCATCATTGAACGGACCATTTTTCATTAAAGTCCTATACCTCCTTTCTGCAACACCAATTTGTTGAGGAGTATAAGGCATAGTTACCTTATGTACTATGCCTTTTTCATCACAAAGTTCCTTTAAACTTGTTGATTGACATTCACCACCCATATCGGTTCGCACGACCTTAATCTTGCGATCTAATTGATTCTCCACTAAACTCATATAGTTTTTAAAGCATGTTTAGTGCTTTCATTTTTGTGGGATATCAAATAGATATGACCGAATCGGGTGAAATCATCAATAAAAGTGATGAAATAGGACTTCCCGTGTCTTGTCTTGACATTCATCGGACCACATATGTCCGAATGGATAAGCTGTAATGGAACCTCGGCCCTTGTGCCGGTTCCAAACGGCTTGCGACAAGATTTCCTCACAAGGCAATGTTCGCAGGTCGACATTTCAACCTTTGAAACATTGGATAGAAGGCCACGTTTGGCAAGTCTATCCATATGCGTTGGTCCAATATGACCAAGCCTTGCGTGTCAACAAATTATATTAGACTCATTAGTCAAAGAATTTGTCACAAGGAAATTATCATTACATGAGGAATCATACATTGTACTTATTACAATAAATCCTTTAAATACAAACCCAGTACCAATAAAGGAATTATTACAAAATAGGTCCATATTACAATCATGAAGGAACCAACTATAACCAAGACCCATTAAATTGACCACAGTTTTAATATTCCTTTGAATATACGGAATGAAGAGAACATCATGAAGTAGGAGAGTGCGGCCGTTGTCCAAGACTAGCTTGCGAGTCCCAACACCTTTCACTTCAACACGTGTGTTGTTTCCTACATTGATCCACTTCATTCCTTGGGGTATCCGGTGATACTCCATGAAGGACCGTCTGTCCTTTGCTATGTGGTCGGTGGCACCTGAATCAATTATCCCAAAATGGATTAGATTCCACAAGAAATAGTGAACTAGAAACACATATGTAACTAGTATTACAAGTTACCTCGTCACTTCCACTCGTACACGAACGAGCATAGTGACCGAGCTTGTTGCACTTGAAGCACTTGATCCTTTTCAAGTCTTTCTTCTTGTGCCATTTCTTGTGCCCACCCTTATGTTTGGGTTCCTTGGTAGACTCAGGTTGCTTATTACGCTCATTAGAAGACTTCAAACGATCTTTACATTTCTTTCCCCCGTGTGAGGAACTAGCAACCATGTGAACTTCTGCACTTGGCTTGGCAGCCGCAAGCCGCTCTTCCTCTAATTCGAGGTGCTTGGAAACATCGCTGAAGGTCTTGATGCTCTCATTGTGAGTGAGATGCATCTTCATTTGGTCCCACCCATTTGGTAGGGAACGTATGACTGCTTGGATTTGTTGCTCATCCGTGAGCACATGACCTGCGTCCTTTAACTCTGATATAAGGTTCGCCATATGTCGCAGATGTTTCCCCATGGAATGATCTGGACGTTTCTTATATGTATCGAACTTTATAGTTAAGGCGCGAAGTTTGGACACCGATGTGCCACCGAACTTCTCCTCTAGCTTGGACCATATGTCCATGGCTAGGTCATGTTCTCGGAAGATGCGCATTATGTCATCAGCCATACTGCTTAATAACGTAATGCGCGCTATCTTATTCTTCCGAGACCAAGCATCAAAAGCTTCCTTGTCTCTTCGGTGTTGGGCCGTAGTGCCCAACTCCGGTTCAATCATAACGTTCTTTAGAGTTTCGAGCACTTCTTGCTCCTCTAGAACATATTGTATCTTAATGGACCAAAGTTTGTAATTATCGCCGTTGAGTTTTTCACCTTTGTTTAACTCAGCGACGATATTCTTTGAAGCGGAAGACATTTTACTTTTAAAATGCTGCAAAAGACATAAAAACCGAAGGTTCGATCAAAAACACATTGCATAAAATTCTTAAAATATAACTCCCACTTGAAATTATATTATATTTGATAAGTTACTTTCGAAAAATATTGAAGATGTTGTTCTAGAATCGAAAAGGTCTCTTTGATTCCAATCACCATCTAGAACAACCTTCAATATTCCCCCATCACTTATCAAACAATAGTACTCTTATAGTACTAGCAGCGGAAAAACGAGTTTGAAAACGTATTTTTCAAATATAATTCCCACTTGAAATGATAATAGAATATCCCATATGGATAGTTCTAAAATCAACTCCCACTTGGAATGATATTCATAATTTGATAAGTTACTTTCGAAAAATATTGAAGATGTTACTCTAGAGTCGGAAAGGTCACTATGTTTCCAATCACCATCTAGAGTAACTTTCAATATTTTTCCCTCACTTTATCAAATGTTAGTACTCTTATAGTACTTTGCAGCGTAAAAGCGTTTTTGAAAAACGTATTTTTCAAAAATTTAAAATACATTGGCTAATCTCCGTAGAGTAGAGCACAACGTCATAAGTACATTGGCTAATCTCCGTAGAGTAGAGCACAATGACATGGCTAATCTCGCATGAAGTAGAGCACTAAGGCTAATCTTCAAGGAGTAGAGCACAATTTCATAAGTACATTGGCTAATCTCCGTAGAGTAGAGCACAATGACTTGGCTAATCTCGCATGAAGTAGAGCACTATGGCTAGTCTTCAAGGAGTAGAGCCCAAAGAAAAACTTCATTAAAACGTTAGTCCCGTATGAACTAGTCGGTACTGTGGTTAGCCCCGTATGGACTAATCGACACATTCGAGTTTGACCAAGGCCTTTTGTTACCCCGTATGGGTCATTTGGCAAGTTTGCAATCGACCCAGACCTTTTGTCGGATTGGTCGACCAAAAACACCAAATTGGTCGACCAATTTTTGGTCTACAACTTCTTCCCGGCCAGGGCCTCTGCCCTGGCCGGGACTTGGCCAAGGGCCGGCCAGGGCCTCTGCCCTGGCCGGCCAGGGGCCTTGGCCCCCTCGGCCAGGGCCTCTGCCCTGGCCGAGGCCGGCCAAGGCCGGCCAGGCCCTGGCCGAGGCCAGGGCATTGGCCCTGGCCTCTGCCAGGGCAGGCCGGCCAGGCCCTGGCCGAGGCCAGGGCACCGGCCCTGGCCTCTGCCAGGGCCGCCTGGCCCTGTCAGTGGCCAGGGCGCAGGACCTGGCCTCTGCCAGGGCCGCCTGGCCCTGGCAGTGTCCAGGGCGCCGGCCCTGGCCTCTGCCAGGGCCGGCCTGGCCGGCAGGCCTTGGCCAAGGCCGGCCATTGCCGGCCTGGCCTTGGCCGGCCACTGCCGGCCTGGCCTTGGCCGGCCACTACCGGCCTGGGCATGGTCGGCCATGGCTTGGCCATGGCCGGTCATGGCCAAGGCCATTTGGCATTGGCCGGCCATGGCCCCTTTGGCCATGGCCGGCCACCCCCTTTGAATGGGGTTGCCGCACATACTCCTCCCCCTTGATGGGGTGGTCGCCGGTGGTTATTGGCCGTAGCCAACCCCCTCCGCAAGTGGAGGGGGGGGTGCATAGCCTTCATAGCCCATTTGGCCATGGTGCACATGCACCAATTTCCTCTTACCCGATGGAAATAACTACCATCATCTTCCTCGATGAAGCACCCGTTCGTCGATGAAGCACCCGTTCGTCGAGAAATTAGTTATTTCCTAATGGCCGTGTGCCAAAAATGAAAAATAACATACTACGTGAACGGTCGGTTCTTCCCGTCACGGAGAGTTCCTACCATATCCGTAATGATAGGAGACCCTAACGTGAAAAGAACAACCGCTGCGTTCTCTCCGTCACGAAGCGTTCCTACTATATCCGTAATAGTAGGAGACCCATTCGTGAAAAAGACAACGACTCGTTCATAGTTCCGACGGGGCGGTGGTTTGACCGGGGCGAACCCATATGGCTCTGATACCAATGTAGGATCCTGTCCAAAACAGAGTTAGGATCGATAATATGAAGCTTAGACTTACGCTTGCGTATGCGGCACGGTAGTCTACGAACTTCGCCTTCGGATTCGCCACGACGGATCGAGTCTTCTCACGAACGGAGTAAGGCTACTAAATCCACAATCTAAATCTCTACTTTAGATTAAGAACTTGGATAGAGGAAGAGAAAGGATTTCTGCAGAGCTTCGCTAGAATGAAGTTGCATGCATGAATTTCATGCAAAAAGGTGTAAGAAATGGCTTACCCTTGGGTCTTATTTATAGCCCCCAAGGTAGTTATTTTAGGGTAAGTTGTTCCTTTGGAACAACTTAATTAAGGTGTACCATGATACATGGCACATTATAAGCTTAAGTTGTACCATATGCATGGTACAACATAAGCTTAAGATATTCCCCCTTTATTAGCCATATGTCGCATGCACTTATGCATATATAATGCGACTTTCCCACTCATCCAGAGATCCTCTCCGCAAGGGAACAGATTCCCTTTGCACACGACTTCGTGTACGCGACGTTCGAGGTCCGTATTCCCTCGTACATCCCCTACAAGGGTGTACAAACGTCTTCCATATCCAACATGCAGGAGTCCCGCTACAAAAGGCTTTGGTAGACTTGGGAGCAAGTGTGAGCCTAATGCCCCTAAGTATGTTTAAGAGATTGAATGCGGGAACCGACTTTAAGCCAACAGATATGAGAATAGAACTTGCGGATGGTCGGGTTACTAGGCCGGTGGGAATTGCAGAGAACGTACCGCTCCAAGTTCCGGGAGGAATATGCTTGTCGTGTGACTTCGTCATTATGGTCATCAAAGATGAGGGCGATACTTCACTTATACTTGGATGCCCCTTCTTAGCCACCGCCGGCGTGATCGTCGACATGAGAGTAGGTACTTTATCTTTGAATGTCGAAAACATCGAGGTTGAGTTCCATATCCCTAAAGCGATGAAGCACATGCCCTACCAAGAGGATGTCGACCATGTGGACCTCATTGATGAGGTGATCGATGAAGCCATACCGCATTCTATTGGAGCCCTACACGATGACGGCTTGAAGAAGGCCAATCTTCTAGTGGTGAAGGAAAGTTGGAGGATCCTCTGGAGGGCTCTATGGGTGATGACAAAGAAGACGATGCTGATGTCGTGAGAATAAGGGAGCTATGCAAGCTCTCCACGACCGACAATTTGAAGAAAGCTCCGCCGGATAAGAAAGCATCATTGCCGGTGAAGAAAAAGATTGGTACAAACTCAAGCTTGGGGAACTTATCCCCCAACACTACCCATGATGAGGGGAAGGCGAGGAATGACCACGACTATCAACAACCAAATCCAAGTGGCATTCCCAGTAAATTTGACGGGCGCATCTTGTATGTGCCAAATATCACGCACTAAACAAAAATCATAAGGGGTCGAGCTCAAGACCTTAAACGAGCGCTTGTCGGCAGGCAACCCGACGGTTTTACATTGTTTTTAGTTGAATTCTGTTTTTGTTCTAGATTTTTCTTGGTTTTTAGAGTCTAGAGTCAATAAAAATCGTGACAATGGGCTCTATTTTTCATGACAGGAGATGGAGAACAAGAAATCATTCATATAGAGGATGACCATGGCAAGGGAGAGCGCTTCAAGAATGTGCTCAGGCCTTAGGAAGAGGAAGAAACTAACGGGGACGAGAAAAACAGAGAATGGCGCACAAACAGAGAGCCGAGGCTGAAAACAGCTAGCCACTTGGCCGAATGAACTTTTCATTCGGCCGAGTGAAGACTCTACTCGGCCGAGTAGAGTACCGATTAGGGAAGATCCTACAGACCCACTCTCTGTTATTTTCTATAGTTTAGAGTGCTATTGCCACTCGGTCGAATGACTATGTTACTCGGTCGGGTGAATCTGATACCCTACACGCTTCAAAAATCACTGAGTGGCCTTGCCACTCGGCCGAGTGGAACGTGTCCATTCGGCCGAATGGAAAAAGTTACTCGGCCAAGTCGTAAGTTTTGGGAGATTTTGAAAAAATTTTATCGCTGAGCCGTTCGGCCGAGTGAACGTGTCACTCGACCGAGTCGCTACATCCTTATATATCCAAGCAGGCGCATCGCGATTTTCGAAAACCCAAATTTCCCAATTTTTTTCACCCAGTGCCCGAGCCCTTCCGAATTCCCTCACCCGAACCGCTTCCTCCTCGACCGAACCACCCGACGCCGGCCGACCGTCGCCTCACCTCCGGTCGTCGCCGAGTCGCCACTGCCTATAGCCTCCGGCCGCCACCCCTCCTGCCGCCGTACATCCCCATTACGCCTCGAAATCTCATTTCTTCTCCATTCTCACCAATCCGTATGCCCATTGCGCCCCCAATTTCAAATTAAATCCTATTTATATCTATTACCCCCATCTTCCCTATGTATATTGATTATCATTCACTGATTTGATTATTTGTGTTTCAGATAAGCTTGGGGGAGCTTGGGGGAGATTCTGGACTCTTGGAGCTTCGTGGAGGAGGCCAATCTTCGCACTCTTCACTTTTTGATGTCGCGGCGTACTCAGGTATACTCGTTCCATTTTATAGCGCGTCGCATTTTCATTTGGGTGGGCACGTCTAGCATCACACATGCCGCCACGCCTTAGGCCATGCACTTGGGAGCCCGCTTCCAAGCGGAAGATGTTAGGTGATCCTGGCTCCTCTTCCGCTAGGGCAGACTCCCATCCACCTAGCCCACCACCCACACAGCTGCCTCCTACCGCACCCATTCCACCACCTGCACAGCCTGCCCCCGCGTTCGATGCATGGGGATTACGTTCAGAAATGACGCTCAGCGAGCCAGATTTGAGCGTATCTCCCATCGCTTGATCGTACCCACTAGGTTCACGAACCTAGCTGACCTTGAGCGCCTAGGGGTCCTAGAGGGGCTACTACAGTTGTATGACAACGTGGGGTGGCGTGATTCTTGTCGGTGTCGACGGACACTTACATCCGCCCGACACTAGAGGTCCTTAGCTCTATTGACCAGACCCCTGGAGGATGCTCCTTTCGCCTGATGTATCAAGAGTGCGAGGTCACTCTTGACATGCTCCGAGCATTCTTCTAGTGGCCCCCTGTCCCAGACCCAGACCGTGCCTACAGCCACACGCACATCCCACCGCCGCCATTTGACACCCATGCTTTTTGGACACGGATCACGGGATCTCCCCTTGCCTTTGACCCTAGTCCGGCCAAGGCCTCTGCCGTCCTCCACCCGTACCTCCGCATTGCATAGCGACTTATGGCGACCACTTTTCTTGCGATGTACGAGCCCGAGACATTGTCGACGCCAGAGCTCTACATGCTCTACGCGATGACACGTTCTAGGGTCTTTGATGGAGGAGACGTTTTGGTCCCTGCCATAGATATGGATATCGCCAGTTGGTACATCGACCGCATCATTATTTCTATCGGCGCTCAGACGCCTATCTGTTACGACGGCCTGATTACCCTCTTGACCCTTTTGTGCGGAGTTGACCTCCCAGCTGGCTTGCTGAGACCACCGGGCCCCACCTTACTCTCCATAGATGTCATGGCCCGGATGAGGATGATGCGTCCTCATGGTCAGCGCCATTGGGTGTGGCTGCACGGTCCCCACGATGCCGATTACATGATTCTCCCGAGCCATGCTCGGACGCATATTGGACCTGTGGGTGGGGAGTGGATTCTAGCGATGGATCTCCTCATCCCCTTCGCATACATGCTAGAGCCTGAGGGTGCTCAGCAGGAGCCCCTCCTTCCACCACTTGACCCAGTGATCTCTCAGCCTGCACCTGCTTCGTCTACACCTCCTGACGCCTCTGTCCACACGTCTGTCAACGTCGGGAGCACTTTAGCTGAGTCCACCCACACCACCACCAACGTTCTCATGTCGATAGATCACATTTCTACGGCTAGCCCTGAGCGTTCCCCCACCATAGGTGAGTGCGGTGAGCCTTCTTTTACCTCCGCAGTGGAGACCCTTTCCTCATTTTTGTCCTAGACTCCTGGGGAATCATTTTCTGCACCCTTCACGACCTCCCAGTCGTCGACCTTACTGTCTCCACCGCCGCTGTATACTCCGAGAGTGTCGTGATGTCTGTCCCCACGTCTGTGTCACTGACCCCTCTGCCCGCCTCGTCGCTTTCCACCACTGCTGTTTTTGCTGCTGCTCCTTCCTCTTTGACCATTTCCACGTCTCAGCCTCCCACAGAGGCTAAGCGACACTTAGTGAGCACAGCACCACCTCACCACCCCATTGTGGCACCCATCCTTTACAGTAGCCACGCGAGACAGCCCTGCTCTTCATCTGTTCGTCCTGCTCGACCCTCCGCTCCACCTCCTCGCGACCCCTAGTTCAGCACCTCCGTGCTCTTGAGGGGACAGTGAGTGTACTTAGAGCAAATTTTGGGGTTCTCTCTGCTACTGTTAGTACTGTCCAGACCCGCGTCGCATTGCTTCCTGGTATTCAGGCTTGCCTGAACCAGATTCTTGAGCGTCTACCTCAGCCACCCACCCCCACCCAACAGCCTCCATGACCACCACCTCCGCCACAGGACGTTACTGGTGCACCCCCACCCACCTAGGCACACACTGGATGCCTTCGATTTCTGCTATTGTTACGCTGGATATTTTTTCTGAGCCTGCTGATTTTGCACCCCTCCTCCACACACGTTTTGGTCAGTTTTTGTTCATATATGTCTATATCTTTTTGGGAGTGAGGGAGTACTTTTGGGGACACCTATCTGACACTATTTTGATCTCTGCATGCATCACTTGCATTTCCAACGCATTTTTTCTTTTTTTTTTCTTTTTTTTCGTTTTTTTCATGCATGCATCCTCACCCGCCCCACCCACATTTTTTGCCTCTTGGTGTGCCACACTTTGCATATTGAGGATACTGTGCACTTTAGCTTGGGGGAGTGAGTTCTCACACACTTTTTGTTTTTGTCGCCTTTTATTTTTTTATTTTTTTCCCACACTTCTTCGTTTTTACACTTATTTTCACCCACTTTTTTCCATGCATCACGTTTTCTTACTTTTTGAGTGTGCTGCATTGTACAGTAGTTTTTATTCTCTTTTATCCTTATTTCTTTTATCCTTAACTAGAGATGAATTTTCTGTGATGATGATGACGTGGTGTTAGCTTATCTCTATATACATATTATCTTGTCATGCCATAGTTTTTATTTCTGATATCATATGCTATGTCTTGCTATGCATTTGAGATAGTAACCCACACTTTCATGTATGTATATGGATGAAATTCTTTTATTAGCTGAGTCTGATGATTTTTACCATATACTCTTCATAGAAAACACACCAAGCTTCACACATTGATTGCTTATATCTGGAGTACTGATTTCTTTTCCTATATCACTTCTTATTGTATGAAAATTGTACTCTTCACTTTCAGGTTGACTGAATGTATTCTAGGTTGATATAACTGGATTAGTTTACTTTCTGAGATTAAACTGAGTAGATTACATTACTCTGCTGAAAGTTGTCGTGCACATTCTATAGAGTGAACCGAGTGCTACATATATTTCTTTCTCCACATATCTTGAGCATTGTTTCTATACTTAAAATCATTGGTGAATCTCCCTTTAGCGATTCTTATATTGGCATTTTTCCCCGCTATAAAAATCCATGCTCCATACCCCCAAAATCAAAAAGAAAAAAAATTATTCTTGTATATCTTTCTATCTTTTGATTTGCGATCACAGTTGTATGTATTATTGCAAAAAGAGAGAGAGAGAAAAAGAGAAGAAAAGAAAAGAGAAGAGAAAATAAGTTCATATATGATCCCATCTCATACTCTTTCTCTCTTTCCCCCCTCTTTTATTTTTATTTTTTTTTAGCTTCAAAAATGGGGAATAAGCTTATTAATTTATCTTATGCCACCACGCTTATAGATAAGCGTGGGGGAGAGGATCTAATGATGTGTAAGAGAGTGACTACTTTTTTGTGCATGACAACCTAAGCTAGGTAATTTTCTATACTCGGTGAGATTACTAAAAGTTTTTACGAAGTCCAGGAATTGAAACTTAGCATACATTTCATGAAAGCCATACCTTCATATTCTTATTGATCCATATTGTGTGATATCTCCTATACTCCAAATAGAAAGCATTCAATTGAAAAGTGTGTGGTCTATGATTATGTATGCCGCTTTAGATGCTTCAGACGATGTTAATTCTAGAATGATTCCATATTTCATACTATTTTGATATACTTGGGTTTCTATTTTGAATGCATCCATATGATTATGATATCGAGATAAAAATCTTTGGCATGTGCTTTATATTCTCCGTGTGCTATATGAGTAAGCAAAACCCACGTCTTGAGAAAATGATCTAGCACCTCCCTCTTTATTTTCCTTCCTATCTTCTATCTCTTTCATTTTTCCTTTTCTTTATTTTTTCCGCCGGGTTCTCCTTTTGCTTGTCTTCCTCGAGGACGAGTAAGAGGTAAGCTTGGGGGATTTTGATCACTCCATATTTTATACCTTTTTCTGCATGTTTTCATGACGTTTTGATCGCCCTTATTGCGTTTTATACGATTATTCGACGATATTGCAATGATTTTCACTATTTCTTGTTTTTGTCGTATTTCAGGAAATATTGAGCGATTTGGAGCGAAAATGAGGTCGAAGGAGTTTCACGCACTTTGGAGTGTCGCCCACGGCATATTTGAGGACTTATCAGCGATGGAGGATGAGCGGAAGAAGAAGGAATTTGATAGGAGCGACGAGGATGCGAAAAGGAGAAGAAATGAGCTCAGGAGTACATCACTCGGCCGAGCAAGACTGCGCCTTCGGCCGAATGAAGGATCACACTCGCCCAGTAGAACGGATACGCACCGAAGATTTCAGACGTTCACTCGGCCGAGCAAGAATTTCCGTTCGGCCGAGTAAGAAAGTTCACTCGCCCGAGTCAGTCAGGGAATTCAGACAGAAAAGAGCCAAAGTTACTGGAAAATTTAAGGAAGCTCACTCGGCCGAGCATGATTGCTACTCGGCCGAATGAAGAAGCCTGCTTGGCCGAGCTACCCCAAGAGACGGACCCTGAAAACCCCGAAGTTACTGTTATTTTACAGGGTTTGACACTCGGGCGAGTGACAAGGGTCACTCGGTCGAGTGATCCTCTCCGCCTGCTGCTAGGAATGCGAATTCTGGGCTGCGCAGGGGCAGTTTTGTCACGATTTTTTGGACGATTTTGGCTTGTATTTAAACCCTATTTTAACCCTAGTTTTAGGAGAGACTTGAATTATTTTTTACAGCTTTTTTTGGTTTTTGACGGCTATTCTTTGGAGAAATCTCAGCTGGAGATCATTGGCTACATCATTGGTTTGTTCTTTCTTGTTAAAAACTCAATTTTTATGAATTGTTTCTCTATTTTAATGAATTGTGCCATGATTATTATTTTTATTTCTGATATTTTCATGATGATTGTGAGTAGTTCCGTCGTTCTAGGGCGTAGGGATGAACCCTATGGACCCGATCTTTTTACTTGTGATGAATTTATGGATTTGATGCTAGAATTGATAATGGTTAGGTTATGATTGATATATTACGAGTAGCTAGAAATTCATATCGATTGGGATTTGCAAGAGATTGGATCCCAATTGATAGGAAGGCCTAGATATTCGATTTAGATCGATAATTGGATTTCTCTAGACTTGGTTTGCAAGAGATTGGACCAAAGCTAAGATTTTTAATTATGAATCTATATTAATATTCGTTTGCAAGAGATTGGACGAATACGAACTATCATAACCTAGATCGTAGCTCGAGTTTGCACGAGAGTGGGCTCGAGATGCGATTGGACAATGATGTCGTTCTCCATGCTAGCGGCTTAGGCTAGGGTTTGCACGAGAGTGGGCCTTAACCTATGTTTGTTATAGACCGGCAATAGCACGAGAGCGTGAGCTTGGTTCGACATTAAGTTGCGACTAGTTTACCTAAGCTTAGAAACAATGAAATTTATGATTCACAAGAATGAGAGACGTTCCGTAGTGTGGATTTCATATCCCTAGATGTTTTATTATATTGATATTTCTTGCTATTGAATGATTGTGACGATACACCAAATCTACTCTTACTCTCTTGATAGCTAGGTAATTAAAGTGAGATACTATCAATTGTCCTCCATGTGTTTGATACACGATCGCCACTACACCGTGCGCTTGCGGTAAAACTACAAGTCGTTTTTCGGGTGCACATCCAGACGTGATCAGACTTCAACTTAGTGCGACGGGGCTTGCGGCAACTCAAAATCGACGACACCTTATCCAAAGACGCCAACAGCAGCTACAGCGACTCGAGGGAGATGCTCTGGCGATGACAGGGTATGCAGGCGCTCTTGAGTCGATGACTTCACATCGACAGCGGCTTCCTTTCAACATTCAACATGACAGCGATTCTTGGGGTGATGACGAGGGCAGCGACGTGCAGGCTTCGACGGAGTTGCTGATGTAAAGTCGATACGACGGCAAGCTCTTGGACAGCAGCGACGTGATCAAGCTTCAGAGGTGACTTCTCTGACTCCAACAGTATATGCGACAGTCTCTCGTTCGACAGCGACGGCAGCAGCTTCTCTTCGACTTCGGAAACCCACAGCAGTGGCAAGAGAAGAGCAGGCTTCGTCGCTTCGCTCAACGACGACGGAAATTTTGTCTTTGACTTCTCCTTCTCTTCGTGTGCTCGACGGCAACGGTAGCGGCAAGACTTCGATCTTCTTCTCGACGGAACTCCTTCGACAGTGAAGACAGCGGTGACCACTTTGTCGTACAAACTTCGAGACTTCTCCGAGCGACAGCCTCTTCTTCGTGTGGCGGAAGCGGCGAGCTCCTCCTTTGAATGACGACTCACTTTGTCTTGATGGATGTCTCGCCAACAGGGCTTTGAAGAGTGATCTTTAGTTGTTCAAGCTTTCTTGATGATCAGAGGTTTGTGCGTGAGGATTATGCGTGAGTTCTCCAAGTTTAATAAACAAGAAGCTTGTTAAGGATTTGTAGAGAGGCAATGAAGAGATGTTTATGTTTTTGGCTTGATGATGTTGCTCGCAGTAAGGAAGATGATGGGAGTTGTAAAATAGCTTGCGGCAAGGAATATGCACTAGGGTTTTTTATTTGGCCGCCTTCTATTTGTTGTATCAGTTGCACTATTTTCCCTTGTGATGATGGGTTTTTATAGGGTGATGCTAGGGTGATGCAGCTATGGGGGATTCTATTTTGAATAGGAGTTAGAGATTTGGTTCTATCACTTTGCACCACAAATTGGAGATTTGATTTGATCAAGTTGGGATTTGAATAGGAGATTGATAGAAGCAAGTATTCTTAATTGATTTGTTCTAATCCCAACTTGATTTGAATTGATCTCTCCTCATCTCTTCATCTTGACCAAGTCATCTTTGCTATGTGAATGGCACTTTGACCAAGTCCATTCGCTATGCGGATAGCAAATTCTCCAACGCTTAGAATAACGAATTTTCCATTCCTGAAACACACTTAGCGCACATGTTAAATAGTTCGCACAGTTTTTCATCATCAAACTAAAGATCCTAGATCGTTGCATCCAACAATCTCCCCCTTTTGATGATGACAACCCAATGAAAGATTTGAGCAAATAGCATATGAAGTGTGTGTGAAGTGTGTTGAAGGATGTCATGTATATGAGTAAGATAATGAGATGTAAGCATTACGAACATGCACAATATACCAATGGAAGAAAAACAAGTGTGTTGAAGGATGTCATATATATGAGCAAGATAATGAGATGTAAGCATTACGAGCATGCACAATATACCAATGGAAGAAAAACATCATCCCCGTATTTCCAAGCTCCCCCTTCAACAAGTAATACCATGACCATTAACACCATGACCATTATGTGACAATACTCCCCCTTCAATAAATCTTTTCCTTTCTCCCCCTTTGTTATCATCAAAAGTGGGCTAAATGAAGACATCAAATAATCACATGCAAAAATAGAGGATTATTGAGTATAACGAGCACGTGCATGTATTTTCCACAAAGTAGACACTTCAAGTTCAAAGAAAATCATAATATAGACTTCACCACCAATGTGTAAGTGTGATGATACAAACATTGAAGTACAAATAGAGATTCAATTTTGAACATCAACCAAATCAATCCTCATTTTCCAATTAACATGAATTTCACTAGGATTGATTTTTCTGACCTCATTAAAAATGAGTTCAAGTTACCAAGCCCCCGAAACATAGCCTATAAGGTCTCTTAGATGTGGGGTTGGCATTGCTTGACGAGTAATATACACCAACGCTAAATATTACCCATAAAGCATATGTTGGATACTCGTGGATAGTGTATTTTCCAAGAATTGTATCCATTTTACATACGGAGCAATTTTCATGTAATTTTTTTTTCATTTTCATTTCTTTTCGTGCTCAATTTTTTATTCATGGCAAAACACATCATATCCCTTAGAAAACTTAGTTTTTATTCATCCTACATTCACTTTCCAATATTCATAAAAAGGATCTCCAAAAGTACAATAAGTTCAATATTCGTGGAAGTGCGTATGTAGGTGTAGAAATCAAATTACTCATTTCATGTAGCATGTCATGGCTACCAAATAGTTTCTAACATGCACATGTACCTATAACAATAATACAATGATTTCTACAAGGGATATGAATGAACATTCAATAATACCACTTATAAAGACTCATAAAGAGGTATTCATTAAGCACCATATTTTTTCTTTGATTTTTGGTGTTTCATTTTTTTGTTTTTCTTATATAAAGAACTAAAAACAAACCTAAAAGGACAAGCAAACAAGCAAACAAGCACACAAAAAAAGATTAAATCAAGCACACACACAAACTATGAAGGTATGCAGTGAATGCAAAGAGGGGAAAAAATATTCCTTCGCGTCGCTATTTGACTAAGGAGCTAAAAGAGTGAGACATTCAATTCTTTGCTCCTCGCCAAATATCCACCTTACCTACATGAAAGGTGTTAAGTGTGACCTTGGAATTCAACAAGGTCCACTAGTGTTAGCCATTAAAGTTTTAGGAACCCACACTTGTTTGAACTTTATGTTCGTGTTCCTAAACTTACAATAATAAGATGTGTGACCAACACTATCACAAGTAAAGCATTTTGCATGCATATTTTTCACAATAGAGGGCACATTATGGAATTTCTTAAAGACAGGCTTTTTAGCAGTTTTAGAATTAAATCCAAGTCCTCGTCTATTATTGCCATATAATTGATTCTTTAAAATAGTATCCAACGATTGTTTTCCTATAGAGAACTTCTTAATGGACAATTAAAGACTAGAGACTTTGGATTTTAATAGCACATTTTCATCCACAAGCAAAGTACACTTACTTATAAAAGCTATCTTGTTTTCCTCTTCCTTCTTTTCAAATTCATCCATTTTCTTTTTAAGTTCATTATTTAACATGCACAACTTATCATTAAGCTCTTTAATCACATAGTTTTTTTCAATTTCAAGCTTAGTCAAATCTAGCTTAAGCATGCTAATTTCATTCAATAAGGAAGGGCAAGAGAGACAAACAACTTCTTCATTAAAGAATGATTTTTCCCTTTTTCATAATGGCAATGGTAGAATCACGTTCTTTAAGTTTTTCTTTAAGGATGTCAACTTCTTCAGAAATGTCACAATTTTCTTTTTGTAATTTAAAGCTAGCATCCCTATAGTCATTCAACGTGAGTTCTAACTCATTAATTTCATTTTGTGTTCCTTTACAAACATCAAACAATTCGGCTTTAGTGAAGGAAATTACCTCATCGCTTTTTGCCATTAAGCAGAAGACAGCGGAGTGGGCTACCACCTCTTCATCCTCATCCTCAGCTTCACTGTCCATGTCCCAAGTTAGCATCTTGGCTTTTCCTTTATCTTTGGAAACCTGAGCAGTCTCTTGTCTGCATTGCTTCGCGAAGTGACCCTTTTTCCTGCATTTGAAGCAGTCAACTCTATTAGCAGAATCTTGTTCAGAAGAATTTTTATCGTAATTAAAAATGTTAGAGCGAATGAACCTCATATGTATTTCTGATCTTCCTTGACGAGTTCTGACGAACTTTCTGAAATTTCTAACCATTAACGCCATCTCTTCTTCTTCTTCTTCTTCTTCGCTAGCTTTCAGAGCGAGTGGCTTTGAAGTTTTTTCCTTCTCCTCAGGTTTCTCTTTTTCTTCAATATTTTGCAGTTCAAGCTCGTAGGACATTAGATTACCTATCAAGTCCTCCACCCTCATCTGTGATAGATCCTTCGCTTCTTGGATGGCAGTGACTTTAGGTCTGAAAGAGCTTGGCAGCGCTCTTAATAATTTCCTCACATGTTCAAGACTAGAATATGGCTTATCGAGCGAGCTAGACTTGTAGACGATGTTGGTGAATCTTGCAAACATCTATGATATGGTCTCTGATGGTAGCATGCAAAATCCCTCGTACTCCGTGCTCAGAAGTTCAAGTCTAGACTTCTTCACCTATGATTTCCCTCATGCATCACCTCCAATGTATGCCATATTTCCTGTACAGTTAGACAATGTGAGATACGATTGAATTCAGATTTATTTAATGAACAAATAAGAGCATTCATAGATTTAGAATTAAGAGAATAAAGCCTCCAATTATTATCATCCCATTTATCATCAGGTTTAAGCATCTCGGTATTTACAATTTTAATGACAGGTGGTTTATAGCCTTTTTCAACAATTTGCCAAGCTTTATAATCAATAGAAATCAAGTAGATTTTCATATGACTTTTTCAATAAGTATAATTTACTCCATTAAATCTAGGTGGACATGAAATAGACTGACCCTCAGCAAAAGCACTAATAATGTGATCCATGGTCAAACCTAGGCTAGATCCTAAAACCTGCTCTGATACCACTTGTTGGATCTGGATCCTAGCCTAGATGGAGGGTGAATACGCTAATAAAAAATTCTCGCGCAACCCATGAGAAATCACACGCAGTTAAAGCCACAACCACAGTAAATAGGAGACAATCACAGAGTACGCACAGATATACCCTGGTTCGATCGCACTAACGACCTGCGTCCAGCCCCAAGCAAATACTAGCATTAATAAGTTCCTTCTGTACACCTACAATGGGGTCCTAGATCCAACTCCCCACCTAGACTGTACCACACTCAGCAAAGTAAAGAACTCAATCAACCTAGTAAATGCGTCTCTTGACTGATACAACACGTCAAGACCCTCTAGTCTAGCCCCAACCAGACACGTCCAAAATAGTCACAAGATAGGTAAAGTTTCTCCTACATAGAACGTTACACTAAGACACGAATATAAAGAGTAAAGGGTTTAGAAATGCTCAGTTCGTGTCCGTGTAGGCGTCTCTGTCAATCAGTATATTGTCAGCTCCAATCTGACGCAAATGGTGTCTCGATCCGACTCCTGGATCTCAATCAGGCTCAAAAAGCACTCTGGTCTGTGCGTTAAGTAATCTCAGTTCAATCCTATTAATCAGCGGTCTGTGCACTAAGCAATTCCCTTTGTTTCAGAGTGTTTTCTCACCACAGAAGCGTTGACCGTGGACTGCCCGGTCAACGTGGACAAGGGGCCGATTTGGGTCCCTTGGGTGCGTCGAGCACGTGTAGACGCGACGCGAGTCAGAGATGCAGTCAACACAGAGCACGTCAGCTGGGCCGGGTCTGGATCCTCGGCCTCAGGGGGGCTGAGGGGAAGCCTCGGCCCGGTGTAAGGTTCTCGGCCTCGAACGGTCGGGCGACGAGGTGTAGCCTCGGTCGCCTTGGCTCAGCGAGGGGTGGCCTCGGCAGAGCGACATCCTCGTGGTGGAGGAGACGAACGGACTCGGGGACGTGGGCGCTCGGCTCCGGTTGGAAGGACGCTGAGGGGTAGCCTCGGCGTCGCTGGATCTCCTGGACTGGTGGGGTCGGCCGATGGCGGGTTCGCTCGGGCGGTAAGGCGCGGCTCCATTCTTTGGCGGGCCGAGGGGTAGCCTCGGCGTGACGACGACCTCCGGGATCGGTTGAAGGCGGAGTCGCTCATCGCGGGACGCACGGATCCTCGTGTCGGCTCGGTGAGGGGTGGCCTCGGCAGAGCGACATCCTCGTGGTGGAGGAGACGAACGGGCTCAGGGACGTGGGCGCTCGGCTCCGGTTGGAAGGACTCTGAGGGGTAGCCTCGGCGTCGCTGGATCTCCTGGACCTGAATAGATGAGGGAGCTCGTCAGGGGGGTCGGACCTTGGTTCCGACCAATTCCCCTCCGATGCCTAAGTCAGAACGGATCTGTGTAGGAGCTCGGTGGGATCGAGTATGGCTCGCGGAGAGACCGATACCCGAGTCCTCAAGCCGAGCTTTGGAGGAAGAATATTATAGGTGGAAGAAGGAGTGATAGTGATAGTATACGATACCATGGTTGTAGATCGCAAAGATCTGGCCTATTTCAAATGACGCCCGCCCCCTCCTTATATAGCTGAATCATACTCATAATGTGCCATGACGTGACATCATGGCCGCCATTCATGGGGTTGTGCAAATGGGGAAGTGTTGACTCCCTCTAATTGTGCCCACTTGATGACACCATGAAGGTGGAGTCATGGCCATGAGTGATTGCCATAATTGGCGGGCCATGAAGGCTGGAGTAATGGGCATTGCGGTTGCCATAACTGGCGGGCCATAATGGCGGGGGAGTGATGGCCATGAAGTCGAGCCTTGATGGCTAGATGGCCATTTAAGTCGGACCATCATTGGCAAGTTATGGCCATGAAGATGGTTGCCATGTCTGGCGGATCATGATGGAACGGGGCGGCTGCCATATTTGGCGAAGACTTCCTCGATTTGGGCCCCGATTTCCTCCACTACAGAAGTGGGCAATCTCTTGGGCCTTCGTCGTGGGTGGAGAAATGCGACCCGCCCGTAAGATCCTTGGGCCGGAGCCCAAGGCTGTAGTTTGGCTGGTTGACTGGTCGTGGTTGACTTGGCTCCTCCGGACCCGGTCAAAATAGTCGTATCAATTGCCCCCGTCTTCTGAGCTCTACCATTGTTGAGGTGGAGGTCGGGAGATGTAGTATAATGGGGAAGAAGTTGCTCTTTCTGTAGAATCTGGTCCGCCCTGTGGAGTTGGCTAGTGACGATAGATCGTCGGTCCGAGATTCGTTCGGTTGCGAGGTGAGTCGCCCCTCGACTTACGGCCGACGACGGAGTGGGTCGATCTGGGGAGTTGCCCCTAGCACTGAGATTGAGCTCGTCCGTTTGGTGTCGAGGGGAGTTGCCCCTCGACTCACGGCTGACGAAAGAGATTCGTTCAGTGGCGAGGGGAGTTGCCCCTCGACTTACGGCTGACGATGGAGATTCGTTCAGTGGCGAGGGGAGTTGCCCCTCGACTTACGGCTGACGAAGGAGATTCGTTCAGTGGCGAGGGGAGTTGCCCCTCGACTTACGACTGACGATGGAGATTCGTTCAGTGGCGAGGGGAGTTGCCCCTCGACTTACGGCTGACGAAGGAGATTCGTTCAGTGGCGAGGGGAGTTGCCCCTCGACTTACGGCTGACGATGGAGATTCGTTCAGTGGCGAGGGGAGTTGCCCCTCGACTTATGGCTGACGATGGAGATTCGTTCGGTGGCGAGGTGAGTTGCCACTCGACTTGCGGCTGACGAAGGAGTGAGTCAGTTATCTGGGGGAGTTGCCTCGACCCTTCGACCGATCCGTTCATTCGGTGGTGAGGGGAGTTGCCCCTCGACTTACGGCCGAAGAAGAAGTAAGGACCTTGTGAAGACTTTCGAAGATTCCATGGTGGCGCTCTACCACTGCTTCGTCCAGATCGGTGGATGCAGGAGTTGTTCGGCAAGTGGGGACCCAGCAGCATGGTCGGAGGAGCGATCTGGGTGCTTGAACTTGGACGGGGGTGCTTCGGCCAGATCGGCTTGGCCATGGTCGGAGGAGCGGTCTGGATGCTCGACTGGTTCAACAGCTCCGTCGCAGTGGGGATAACTTTGTAAGCTCGACAGGGTGGCTTGGCGTTGAGACTTCGTTACTTGGCAAGGTGGTCGGACTCGTCTGGTCGGCCTCCTCCTGGGTTGTTTAAACTGGTGTGGTCAGCCTCCTCTTGGATGGGTCAGCCTCATATAGACATAGCTCCAGTTCCATTTCCAACCTCAGCTCCAGCTCCAGCTCTGACTTTTGTCTGGATCGTATCTCCTGCTCCAGCTCTGGCTCCAGCTCCGGCTCTCGCACCAGCTACTGCTTTTGTCAGTTTGGCGGTACGACCAGGGTAGCTCGGCAGGGGCAGCACAGTGATGGGAGCTCAGCCTATATGTTTGGCGATGGCAGCACGGCGTCGGTATGACAGACGTCGAGACAATGGCCAGAGATGGTAGTAGGGCCATCGATGAAGGCCAAGTCGGGGCTAAGCCCGACGCTTGCGAGGGTCGTTGGTGTTGTCTCTTGTCTGAGATCGATCGAGATCTCATTCTCCTTGGCGGCCTTGCCAAGCCGCTTGTAGACCCGTGTCTTCCTGGCCCGTCTTCGGATCTAGAAGCACTCCTTGCGCCTCTCCCTCAAGTTGGCCGAGGCCGCAATGCCGGTCGTCGTGTGATCTGGCGTTGTCGCGGCCATGACAACCTTATCTACAAGTTTTTTGTGAGACATTTGTTGAAACCGGAGGATGTGGCTTTTTGCTGGGTCGGCCTCGTTTGCTCGGCCTCGTCCTGGGTCGGTCTTGTTTGGATGAAATCCAATGAAGTTTGCGCGACCCCGGGGAGGTCGAACGGAAGTCGACGACATCTTTTCGAGCTTGACTGGGCTTGGGTCGACGTCGTCGACACAAGCGAAGCTTAGATCGAGCTTTGCGGAGCTTGCTATCGAGCTTCTCCAGTTGAGGTCGGGGCCGGCGTTACTATAACAACATGATTCCACATATTGGTATCCATGTTTGCCCCTGAGGTAAGAACAGAGGCTCCACATCCAGGGCGGTTTCATTGCGAAATCGGTTGGTCGAGCTCGTTCCATGAGAACACACAAACCATGGAGTTGCAGTTACTAGGCAGTGGAGAGAAATCAAGGCCGTAACATATAAAACACGATGTGAACAATGAAGTTTAGTTGTTACCCTGGTATCGGTAGTTGGTAGTTTGACCTTTTTGTCAGGGTTGTTCCAAGCTTTGCTCGGTCGGCGTGACACGTCGAGTCCAGTGGGGGACTTGGAAGCTCAGATGGTCTTTGAGCTGGGGATAGGAGCTCAACCCGCTCAGTCTTGAAGATCAATTACTCAGATGGGCTCGAACGTTCAGCCTGGGGTGCGATCAGCAACTTACGATGGTTGGAACCTCTGCATGGGGCGCCATTGGCAGCTCGTCTCGGTCGGAAGCTCGGCCTGGAGCATAATGGTCCCTCGCAGGCGATGGCAACTTCAGAATCGAGAGCTTGGTAGCTCTTGGCCTCCCAGCTCGACAGGGTGGCAGATCAATCTCCACGGCATTCTCGGCAAGGCAACGAAGGTAGATCAGTTCTGTCGGCAGCTCGGCCATCTTGTACGCTTGGCGAGGCTGTTCGTCACCTGGCGGGGCTCGTCGAGGCTGCTCGAGCCCAGTCGGACGTTGATCGAAGCTTGACGATGCTGTTCTAGCTCCGTGAAGAGAGATCCAAGCCTGCCGAGGTCACTCATGCCTCTTCAAAGCTGGATCGGACGAGGCCTAGGAGTTCGTTTAAATGGAGATCAGGGGAAGGAGCTCGACAAGGTCGGCTAATGACCCCATCGAATGATGGAGCTCGACAGATTATGCCATTCTTGAGTACGGAGCTCGAATGGGTTGGACTCCAAAGAGGGCGGCGTCGGATGACTCGAATTCTGGCAAGTGCCGAGGTTCGATCGTTGCGTCCCCAACTTTGTGAAAGGTCGGAGAAGTCGATTGGCGACCCTGTGGATGGCCGGAGCAACCGGTCCCGTTGTTCGATGAGGGGTGAACTTGGTTGACATCGATGCCGGCGTCGGGTTAATGTGTTCCGGCTGAGAGTCGATGGTGGCGTCATCGATCCGGGGAGGGTGAAGGATGTGCTGCTGACCCAGAAGTCGACCGGAGGACGTGCCGTTGACATAGAGGAAGATCGGAGGCGACGGCGTTATTCCGGTAGGGGGTGAAGGACGTGCCGTCAACCCTGAGGATCGTTGAAGCAGCGCTCGGTGACCCTGTGGAGGATCGGACCTTGGGAGATTACGCTGGAAGAGATCAGTCGGTCAGGCTTCATTCGAAGCAACGGCGGGTCGATCAGAGGAGGTACTGACCCTCGGCGATCGTGGTCTGCAGTTGAAGCCCTTACCCTCGTCGATCGAATCCAGCGTTTGATGCTCCGCCCCTCATTGATCGAGGGTGCCCACTAAGGCTCCTGCTCCCTCCAATCGAGGCGAGCGAACTAGACTGCGACTCTTATTGATCAAAGGCCGCGATCGAAGCTCTGTCTCTCGTTGATCGAGGCCGCTACTTGAGGATCTTGCCCCCTCCAATTGAGGCAAGAGAATGAGGGTCCGACCCTCGACGATCGATTTTGGGGATCGAAGCTCGTTCTTCGTTGATTGAATTGGCGGTCGAAGATCGGTCGGGCCCCCGAAATGATCTGACACTCTTTTAGATCGAAGATTGGAGGTAAGCTGGCGATCCTTCTTGGTCGATCAGCAGATCTGGAGTTTGAGTTTGGTGTTGAGAAGAGGTTGAGACCTCTCTCTGTTGAATCTCCGCGTGGATTAAGATGAAAGAGAGATCTTTGTTTAGGGGAAAGAATCTTTGCCAACGTGGTTGATTCATGGACGTTGACTCGTTCCCACAGACGGCGCCAGATGTTTCAGAGTGTTTTCTCATCACAGAAGCGTTGACCGTGGACTGCCCGGTCAACGTGGTCAAGGGGCCGATTTGGGTCCCTTGGGTGCGTCGAGCACGTGTAGACGCGACGCGAGTCGGAGATGCAGTCAACGCAGAGCACGTCAGCTAGGTCGGGTCTGGATCCTCGGCCTCAGGGGGGCTGAGGGGAAGCCTCGGCCCGGTGTGAGGTGCTCGGCCTCGAACGGTCGGGCGACGAGGGGTAGCCTCGGTCGCCTTGGCTCAGCGAGGGGTGGCCTCGGCGGAGCGACATCCTCGTGGTGGTGGAGATGAACGGACTTGGGGACGTGGGCGCTCGGCTCCGGTTGGAAGGACGCTGAGGGGTAGCCTCGGCGTCGCTGGATCTCCTGGACCGGTGGGGTCGGCCGATGGCGGGTTCGCTCGGGTGGTAAGGCGCGGCTCCGTTCTTTGGCAGGCCGAGGGGTAGCCTCGGCGTGATGACGACCTCTGGGATCGGTTGAAGGCGGAGTCGCTCATCGCGGGACGCACGGATCCTCACGTCGGCTCGGTGAGGGGTGGCCTCGGCAGAGCGACATCCTCGTGGTGGAGGAGACGAACGGGCTCGGGGACGTGGGCGCTCGGCTCCGGTTGGAAGGACTCTGAGGGGTAGCCTCGGCGTCGCTGGATCTCCTGGACCTGAATAGACGAGGGAGCTCGTCAGGGGGGTCGGACCTTGGTTCCGACCAATTCCCCTCCGATGCCTAAGTCAGAACGGATCTGTGTAGGAGCTCGGTGGGATCGAGTATGGCTTGCGGAGAGACCGATACCCGAGTCCTCAAGCCGAGCTTTGGAGGAAGAATATTATAGGTGGAAGAAGGAGTGATAGTGATAGTATACGATACCATGGTTGTAGATCGCAAAGATCCGGCCTATTTCAAATGACGCCCGCCCCCTCCTTATATAGCTGAATCATGCTCATAATGTGCCATGACGTGACATCATGGCCGCCATTCATGGGGTTGTGCAAATGGGGAAGTGTTGACTCCCTCTAATTGCGCCCACTTGATGACGCCATGAAGGTGGAGTCATGGCCATGAGTGATTGCCATAATTGGCGGGCCATGAAGGCTGGAGTAATGGGCATTGCGGTTGCCATAACTGGCGGGCCATAATGGCGGGGCAGTGATGGCCATGAAGTCGAGCCTTGATGGCTAGATGGCCATTTAAGTCGGACCATCATTGGCAAGTTATGGCCATGAAGATGGTTGCCATGTCTGGCGGATCATGATGGAATGGGGCGGCTGCCATATTTGGCGAAGACTTCCTCGATTTGGGCCCCGATTTCCTCCACTACAGAAGTGGGCAATCTCTTGGGCCTTCGTCGTGGGTGGAGAAATGCGACCCGCCCGTAAGATCCTTGGGCCAGAGCCCGAGGCCGTAGTTTGGCTGGTTGACTGGTCGTGGTTGACTTGGCTCCTCCGGACCCGGTCAAAATAGTCGTATCACCCTTAAATTCCAATGCCATGTCAGCTCAAAGATTTTGCATTTGTTTTTTGTTGTTACGCACCCTGCCATGTCAGCTTCCTCCGATCGCGGGTCAAACTTAGGCATGCAGTGGGCTTTGATGGCTTCGACGGCGATCGACGACTTCAACTTAGTGCGGCGGGGCTTGCGGCAACTTAAACTCGACAACGCCTTCTCTAAAGACGCCAACGGCAGCTACGGCGACTCGAGGTAGATGCTCTGACAACGACAAGGCATGCATGCACTCTTGAGTCGACGACTTCACGTCGACAGCGGCTTCCTTTCGACGTTCAACATGACGGTGGTTCATGCGGTGATGACGAGGGCAGCGACGTGCAGGTTTCGACGGAGTTGCTGCTGTAAATTTGATACGGCGACGAGCTCTTGGACAGCAGCGGTGTGATCAAGCTTTGGAGGCGACTTCTCCGACTCCAAAAGTAGACGTGGCAGTCTCTCGTTCGACAGTGGTGGCAGCGGCTTCTCTTCGACTTCGGTAACCCACAGCAGTGGTGAGAGAAGAGCAGGCTTCGTCGCTTCGCTCAACGGTGATGGCAATTTCGTCTTCGACTTCTCCTTCTCTTTGCGTGCTCGACAACGACGGTAGCGGCAAGACTTCGATCTTCTTCTCGACGGCTCTCCTTCGACAGTGAAGACAGCGGTGACCACTTCGTCGTACAGACTTTGAGACTTCTCCGAGCGACAGCCTCTTCTGCGTGTGGCGGCAATGGCGAGCTCCTCCTTTGAACGGCGACTCACTTTGTCTTGATGGATGTCTCGCCAACATGGCTTTGAAGAGTGATCTTTAGTTGTTCAAGCTTTCTTGATGATCAGTGGTTTGTGCGTGAGGATTGTGCGTGAGTTCTCTAAGTTTAATAAACAAGAAGCTTGTCAAGGATTTGTGGAGAGGCAATGAAGAGATGTTTATGTTTTTGGCTTTATGATGTTGCTCGCAGCAAGGAAGATGATGGGAGTTGTAAAATAGCTTGCGGCAAGGAATATGCACTAGGGTTTTTTATTTGGCAGCCTTCTATTTGTTGTATCAGCCGCACTGTTTGCCCTTGTGATGATGGGTTTTTATAGGGTGATGCTAGGGTGATGCGGTTATGGGAATCCTATTTTGAATAGGAGTTAGAGATTTGGTTCTATCACTTTGCACCATAAATTGGAGATTTGATTTGATCAAGTTGGGATTTGAATAGGAGATTGATAGAAACAAGTATTCTTAATTGATTTGTTCTAATCCCAACTTGATTTGAATTGATCTCTCATCATCTCTTCATCTTGACCAAGTCATCTTTGCTATGTGAATGGCACTTTGACCAAGTCCATTAGCTATGTGGATAGCAAATTCTCCAATGCTTAGAATAACGATTTTGCCATTCCTAAAACACTCTTAGCGCACACGTTAAATAGTTCGCACACGTTTGTCATCATCAAACTAAAGATACTAGATCGTTGCGTCGAGCAGCTACTCGGTCGAGTCCTATTAGAAACATAGTGTTGTTTTCCCTTTTTCCTCCAGCTCTCTGTAGCTCAACCGAGTGGGGTAGCTGCTCGATCGAGTAGCCTATCTTGGTTCTCCAAGCTAGTTGTGGCACTATAGATCTCTTCTATTGCTACCTTCTCTTCCTTTTCATCGTTTGGCGCTCTCTCTCCATTGTTCAACCTATAGAAGGAAGAACACATCAGAGTTTTTATATTTTTGTATTTTTTTCTAATTTCTAAGGAATTAAAAACATATTTATTTTGATTTTTGAGTAGAAAAAGAAAAAATAAAGCTAAAGAAAGAAAATTTAGGTTGCCTTCCGATAAGCGCTTGTTTTAAGTCGTAAGCTCGACTCCCTCAAGATTTTTAATGGCACTCATGGATATTGGGCGCATACCAAATACGCCCGTCATGCTTCTCGATGAGTCCTCGTGATGGAAGTTGATGCGCCTCTCCTCATTGGCCCTCAGCGGCCGAAAATATGGTAGCCTCCGGTGGTTGGTCAAGCAATGGTATGTTCGTGGGCTCCTCGTCAAGTACTCGTAAGTAGGCAGCCATCGCCCTACTGTAGACGACAACGTCGTCATCATCTAAGCTTGTCCTCATGGGGTCTTTACAGATCTCCTCCATGGCATAGTCATCAGTGGCATCGTCCTCAAGAAGGTGAAGGTAGCTTGCATCCTCTCGTGGGGTGCACTCCTTCATTGGCTTTTGCAAGCGAAATTCGACCTCAATATCTCCCATGTTCAAAGATAACGTCCCCTCACGGGCATCGATCAAGACTCCGGGCGTCGTCATGAATGGACGCTCCAATATAATCTGAGAACTACCTTTCTCTGGCATGTCCATAATCACAAAGTCTACCGGCATGCTTAGCACAGGCCTCTATGTTGGGTTTTTGGAGGTGACCTTTGATGTGGGCTGAATTCTCTGCATTGATCTTCGCTGTCCCATTCATGAAAGCATCAAAGGTCGCCTCTATGTTGGGTTTTGAAGCCATCGGTGGATATTGTTGTTGTGGTCGGCGATTGTAGTACCCCCAACGGTCTGTAAGGCGCAGATGGCCTAAACCCATGATGTTGTTGTTGAGGCGGTGCTCCGTGTTGCTGAGGTGGAGGTGGAGGTCTCTACTGCTGTGGAGGTTGCAATGCTTCATTGGGGTTGCTATAAGAAAACCCGGGATGATTTCTCGCCACCAGATTCTACCAATGGTTTCTCCCTCTCCAGCTATAAAGTGTACCTGCTCTGCCGACAAGTCCCCTCCATCATAAGAACCATCAGTATGAGCATAGGCTTGCTCGGCATAGGCTTGCTCGGCATAGGCTTCATATATCGCATAAGCTGGAGCTCTAGAAGCGGTAGGAATAGTATCCATTCTCTGCTCCATCCTCGCAAGATGCTTGCAGAGGGCCTCGATTTTCCCATCAAGGTTTGAAACTACCTTCACCTCTAGACCTCTAGTTGTTGAACACTCATCTCTCCACTGGTGAATGTTTGCGGCCATTTGCTCCAACAAAGATATAAATTCTTCAGGTAACTTGTATAAAAGAGCGCCTTGAGCAGAGGCGTCGATGATCATCTTAGTGTCTAGCTTGAGTGTAGGAGGATATATGCCCATAAGGTGATTTATCCTAAGTGTACGTCTTGTTAAAAGAATATATGGTGTCCATTATCCTAAGTATGAATTCGGATGAATAATATACTTAGATAATGTCCATAGACTTATAGTTAGGTCCTTACTATCCAGATAAGATCTCTATTATGAGTAGTAAGCGACCTTATAGAAACTTAAGTCTTAAACGGTTCGTGGTCATAGATGTGTCGAGAACTGGATATCGGCACATCGGACAGACCACTGTGTCTTTGTCTTACCTTAGGGTAATGATGATCTCATAGTCATTCGACTTGGTGAAGTCGGAGACCAGACACAGGTGCTCATTGGAGAATGAGTTCACTGAACGACCAACATAGAGTTATTATATGGTTAACTTTAACAAACTGTTTATAATAACTCTAGGGTGGTGATAGGTACGCTTGTCCTTAATACCTAAAGTCATTTGTACGAACCTGTGAGTAAACGGTGTCGCTTAGACCTATGATCTAGCTTCGAGGCTAGGCCTGCTAAAATATCCTAGGTTGGATTACACCTGAAGCTCTCGAGGTGAGTAGATGACTAAGATGGGATTTGTCTCTTCCGTTAAAGGGAAGTTAGTGTCACAGACTCAGTACGGTCTTTATGTTAATCCTCGGCCGGTGTACGTTGTAAGATGTACAACATGAATACAACAAAGATTGCCGTATACTGACCAATGTTGTCTAATATGGTTAAAAGTAAACCATACCCTAAGCCAACAGGGACACACTTTTGACGAAGGGACAATAGATAATGGTACTCATCACTAACATAGCCATAGTGAACCCAACGATACTTCTGTCAATGGGTCGATCACGTTATGATGATTCTAAAACAGGGACGACAACTACTGCTCGTGGTGACTGTCGTCTAGGGGTTTCGAGCCCAAACCTGTAGTAAGGTGAGGCTGTAGGGTCTCACACCGAGTAGCGTTCGTGTCTTAGTAATAGGAAGATTAATAAGAGAAATTCATTCGATGAAATGGAATAGTTAAATGTCCACAAGCCAGTTGTGAGACTAAGTCGTAGATGCAATAAGAACATTGTTGCATTTGATACACACAAAGATTAAACGTGTCGTAAATTGGTTACGATAATATTTGTAGGAACAAAAGCATTGGAAAGGGTTACCTGGTTGACGGGATCGTCCCGGTCTAAACACAAGTTCAAACCACATTCAAATCGGAGCTCAAAAGAGCCCAGAAAGGCAAAAACAGTCTGAGGCAAAGTGGGTTAGACCCACTTAGGCCAACGGGCCCATCCGCAAGGGGTAAACGGGCGCAGCCCACTGGAAATAGCGGGCACACGTGCCCGCTGCTCAGCGGGCCGCAGCGGACTCGGCCCGCTAATTGCAGCGTGTGCACGACCGCTACTCAGTAGGCATGGCATGCTACAAACAGCAGGCACGCCCGCTGTCCAGCGGGCCAGCCCCTGCCTGCCTTTTGCCTTGGGCGGGCGCGCCCGCTAAGCCTAGCGGGCACGCCCGTAACTTAAGTGAAAATAGGGTTTTGAAACCCCT
This sequence comes from Scilla litardierei, assembly GCA_030789695.1. NCBI lineage: Eukaryota > Viridiplantae > Streptophyta > Magnoliopsida > Asparagales > Asparagaceae > Scilla > Scilla litardierei. The sequence goes on along the minus strand of CM061138.1, from coordinate 151,762,794 downwards.
TTTGAGGGCTACAAAAATAAACTTTTTGCCCATCTTTGGGCAATTGTTTGAGGGGTCAAACGAAGTCGAAATTCGTCGTCGTTCGTTCCTACGCGTTCACCATTTGAAGCCCTTCAAATTGATAGCTTGTTTGGTGTCTAAAGTTTAATTTATAAGGAGAATTAATCCATTAAAGTTGGCCTTTATGAAAGGCTTACTAAACTTCAATTAAAGCTAAATTAGCTAAATTAATTTCTCCTCTATTTGTTTTTGTCCCACATTTCTTGCAACGAAAAGAGAAGTGCCGACTCCCTATATAAATATGGGTGCACTCTCTTCGTTGAAAAATACCCTAAGTCTTTGATCGAGTAGCTTCGGATTTTAGAGCAAGCTCGATCTACGACTAAACTATTCTTTCTCTCTCATCTTCCTATTCTCCCGACTAAACCTAGCAAGACTACAAAGGGGGTTTGGATTCGGATCCAGACGTCTAACATGTGGGTCTACTCAAGTGAAACCTTCTACCGCGTGTGATCAGCTTGGAGATGGGTGTCGGCTCGGACAGATTGGTTCAAAGGTGCAAGGAGGCTCGGGTGGATCGAGTCAAGGCAATTCAGCTACGAGGAGCGTCAAAAGACGGTGCGGTACATCTTGCCCGCCCCAGGGTTGAGATTCCGGGCATGTTCTCTAAGTAATTTTAGTGTAATTTAATATCATTGCAGTAGGATAGATCCCTCTTGGGATGGTCAGATCCACCCCAAGTTGGCATAGATCGGGCTAGGTTCGGGTTCCCTCAGGGCCTAGCTAAATTGTTTAGCTAGTAAGTTTTGATTTTTCGCTGCGCTTATGCCTCTGTGGTCCGGTCGACTTAGGACGGACACAGATTTGAGCTCTGAGGCTCCGCCAAAACCCCTACATTGAGCCCATTATAAAAGCTCTGAATAAGGTCCCACTCCGAGACTCAATGATGGGGGCACTGGTATTGTAGATCTTTGAATCTCTCGCGTGTCCCATGTAGCGACTCCTGTGGAAGTTGCTTGAAATTGGTGATGGCCCCTCTGGTCCTCACCATCTTGGACGATGGATATAACTTGTTAATGAAGGCCAAGACCAGCTGTTACCAAGTTGTGAAGGTGTTGGAAGGGTGTGCTCTCAACCAATAAGAGGCCTTGTCCCTCAGAGTGAATGGAAATAATCTGAGCTTGATAGCGTCGTCGCTCACATCTTTGGTCTGGAAAGTGTCGCATTTCGCCAGGAAGAGGTCGATATGATGATTTGGGTTCTTGTGTGCATGCCCATGAAATGGGTCTTTCTTCATCAGGTTGATCAAGCCAGTCTTTAATTCAAAGCTTCATGCCGCCAGCTGTGCCCTCAAGATAGAAGATGTGCTATAAAAGTGTGGCTTTATGTGGTCCCAAATAGACCCAGTACGAGAAGGAGTAGCAGTACCCTCTGCCATTGGCTCAGAAATAATATGTTTCCTCTTCTCAGCTCTGAGTCTCCTTTCTGTCTTCTTGATCTCGGGGTCAAATAATAATTCTTCGTCAGAACCCCCGAGGTGAGTATTCATGCACAACAAAAACCCAGAGAAATACCGTCAGTAGCAAAGGAATAAAAATAAATAAAAGTATGGAAAGATAAGAGAAGGAAAGAGTTGCTAACAATTATCTTTAGTAAAGAAATAACCCAAGTAAAAATGTTACCTCCCGGGCAACGGTGCCAAAAACTTGATGTGCCGGATTATTAACCTCAGAAAACAACCAAGTATGACACAAATACACGAAGATAAATCCCCGCAATCGATGCCAAAAGCTTGATACGTCCCTAGATTAATTTCGGATGATACCGCAAGTGCACGGTGTCAAGTTATAGTATAAAAGATATTGATCCCACATGGAGGTGAGTGTTGTTAACTTGGGAATTTTCTAGATCTCAGATTAATGTCAGCAGGCGTAACTCAAGATTGGTTGTCACAGTTTATATGGTAGCAAGGCTGTAAACAAGATAAAGAAACTAGGGCATTAGGACTCACCACTAGGATCGTCGGATGTCGATGCTAAGTTGGAACTCTTACGTTGAATTGGCTAACTAGGGAGAATTTGTCGCATCTAGAAAGTAGAACTCATGGCTCTCTCGCCATGAGTCTAACGTATCGCATTCAAGACCCACCTCATGGGTAAGCTCTTACACAACACGTGCATTACAATCGACAAATATATTCAATCTCAACTCATACCACCTCGTGGGGATTAGAGCTACGATTTGTTATTTGATGGTTCTTATTAGTATAGGGATGACAGTGGATCTCGTCAAAGTCTGCGCCACCTCGTGGGAATACAAACCTTGATTGAATCACCGAACATACCTAATTAGATTCATAGGATATCCATTAGGAATTCATACCACCTCGTGGGAATTAGAACCCTAGTTGGATCTCCTATGAGCTTTAGTGGATCAACCAAATCACATCCCTTATAGGCCAAAACAACCTAAAAATCCTAACTTTACATCTTAATCCTAAGATCATAGGGCTAATCCATTAGCCCTAGATATAACTACTCATGGATCATAAAAAAGCAATGAAAGATTCGACGAAAACAATAGAAATCATCATATCAATAGAAAACATAAAATAAAGCATGTAGAGAGAGAATAATGTTACCAAAACGTCGTAGGATGATAGCCAATCGCAAGTAATTAAGAAGAACAAGATTCCACGCAATAAAGATCAATAAAATGTCAACTTTGGTTTCTACAAGATAACGACGGCTAGAACTCTCTCTAGATCTAAAACTAAAATTGAACTAAGGAGCAATTAGCAAGCCCGCTTGGAAAAGGGTTAAAATACTACTTATATACAAGGGGTATGGACCCTTGAAAAATCAGGAATTATGGGCTCTTGGGCCCACCAACTCGTCTGGCCGCGTCGCTCTACTCGTAGTGGTGCCGCTCGGTCGAGCTGATACGCGACTCCGCTTTGCTGCTTCTTTGGCTCTGGTCGATACAAGCTACTCGGTCGAGTAGACCCTCCACTTGGTCGAGCTACAGTAGATCTGAACTCTTTCCAAAATGCTGCTCTGTTTGATGGCGACTCGGGTCGAGTAGGTGAACTGCTCGGTCGAGTACTCTCGGCTGCTCGGTCGAGCTACATAACTTGGAGAATAGCTCAAAATAGTCGTTCTATTTGGATGCAGCTCGGTCGAGCTAGCTGTTTGCTCAGTCGAGTTGGGGTGTGTCCGCTTTTGCTGAGATAAATGCGTGTCAGCTCGGTCGAGTGTTGATGCACTCGACCGATTAGCCTGGGAAACAAACCACACATAAGCCTAGAGCTCTCTGCTCTCGCTCTCTTCTCCTCCTCTCCTCCTATCTTCTTTCGTGCCTCGACTAACACTCATGGAGTCTCGCCAATGATGTCTCGGATGTGTAAGATGTGTCCATGTCCCTAAAGAGCACCAATTCGCTCCAAAATCCCTGAAAATCCACAAAGCTATATGAAACTCGACTATGGCGTTAGAAGCACGATAATATATGAAAAATGTGGACTTTGGAGGTGAATATGACATGAAATGACTCAATAAATAAATAGAAAATATGGACAAATCACTAACCAAAATCCCAAATTAACATGTGCTCAAATCACTGCCTCCATGTATTTGACTCGTAGGCTACTACGACACAGTATGCTTGCGGTAAATATTATAGCTTCCACATCAGCCACCACCCCAGGGTCGACGGCCAGTGGCTGCTGCCCTCTCCCCCAAAGTATGTGTGTGGCTGGCGGCCGATTGGCCGCTACCCCAGGGTCAGCGGCTGATTGCCACCGCCCTTTCCACCAAAATTTTTTTTTGTTTCAATATGTTTTCCGATCTCAAAATATGAATTTTAGGGCACAATAATCATGATCACGATAATTTTAGGGGGAAAAATAAACCTTAAAATCAAAAGAAATATTTCTATACTGTCGTACGCCTGTGCGAGAACGTCCGTTGATCCTTGGGCGTCTGAGAATCAATGATCTTCTAATCCTTCATCATCCACAAAAGATTTCGTACCACGTCACCTCTCTCTCTCTCTCTCTCTCTCTCTCTCTCTCTCTCTCTCTCTCTCTCTCTCTCTCTCTCTCTCTCTCTCTCTCTCTCTCTCTCTCTCTCTCTCTCTCTCTCTCTCTCTCTCTCTCTCTGGGAAGAGCATGTTGATAACGTGTTATCAAGTACTTTCTACGGGAGACAACAAATATTTATTTATAGGTGAAGAGTTCATACAAAGGTAGGATATATGATGTAACAGGATAGACTATTCATAGTAAGATGAACTACTCATAACAAAATAAACTCTGGAAAATTAAAAATATAATGAAATGTTGTGAGTGAGTGAGGCCTTTGGCCTCCCCACCACTTTATCCCTCCATTACTCCCCACTTATTGGAGTAATGGGGACCTTTGGTGTCCATGCCTCTTCACATTCCATATGAGATGATAAATATAGAACCATGGCTCTTTGCCATGACTACTTTCTCTCCAAATCATAACACGTTATCAGCACCGAAGCTCTCATTTTTTGAGCTTTTTCTCTCGTATCCCCTCAAATTAACCTCCTACGCACGAAGAAATCTATTGTTGCGACGATCCGGCTTATGGCGAATTGTTGCGGCGACCTTTTTGGCGTATCGGGAGCGGGGATTTCTATCTACGGATTTTTTAATACGATCGTCCCTAGATATTTGATCTAGAGGTAAACTTTTTCAATCCCGTAGATAATTACAAAATATTGTTTGCTATGATTTTACACAGCTTTTCTATAGGCTTATATAAATCTACAATATTCTGATTAATATCTGATTAAACAAAAAATTAACTAAGCAAAACCCTTCAACTATTGCGCCCCCCATTGGGGGGGCCCTCTGCCCACCCCCGATGGGGGGGCTCTGTCCCCCCTCCCCCTCCCCCGACGGGGGGCCCTCTGTGTCGCCCCTCCCCCCCGACGGGGGGCCCCTCTGTGCTGCCCCCTGTCAGGGGGGCCCTCTGTGCCACCCCCCCATCGGGGGGCCCTCTGTGCCCCCCCCCCCCCCGACGGGGGGCTCTGTCCGACGCCCCCCCCCCCCCCCCCCCCCCCCCCCCCCCCCCCCCCCCCCCCCCCGACGGGGGGCCCTCTGCGCCGCCCCCCTCCCGACGGGGGGGCTCTGTCCGCCGCCACCCCCCACCCCCCACCCCCTGTCGGGGGGCTCTCTGCGCCATCCCCCTAACGGGGGGGCTCTCTACCCCCCTCCCCCCCCCGACGAGGGGGCTTTTCTGTGCCCCCCCCCCCCCCCCCCACGGGGGCCCTCTGTGCTCCCCCCTCCCCCCGAACAGGGGGGCCTCTGTCGATTGCCCCCCGGGGGCCGGGGGGGGCCTCTGTGTTGGTCGCCGCTGCCACCCCCCGGACGGGGGAGGAGCCCTTCCGGCTGCCCATGGACCTAAAACTTGTTGATGAGGGGTTTGGGGTCTTTTTGCATTCCTTTACTAATACCCTAAAATTTGTTTTTAGGGCTTGTGTATTTTTTTAAAGGACATTTTCTCCTTGTTGGACATTTTTAATATAATAATTAATATTACATCCCATATGCCTGCAGCCCAAAACTGCATTATATATTACTTTGGCTGTTTATTGGGCCTGAAGCCCAGTTAATAACATTGACAATTAAAATGAGTATTATTTTGCTTACGGGCCTGCAGCCCACATCTTGCCCCCTTGCCACTTACCAGAAGGCCAAAAATTAAATTGATTTATATCCCTGATATTCAGGACTTGCAGATTATGTTATTTTATTTGCTTCTTTTTAATCTCTTTAGCATTGGATAAAAAAATTAATTTAAGTTAAATTGGTTAAACGGATCCTGAGACCGCTCTGTCTTTAGTTACCTAACCTAAAGATGAATGACGTTTTCCTGTTGTCCAACTAATCCTTTTAACTTAAATAAAATTGTTTTATACAATATTTGGGCTTGATGGTTTTTGTAATGTCTGTGATACTGCGCTATTATTATTTGCTTTTGCATAAATAACTGCGTGGATGTTTAAATAAGTAAAAAAGCAATTTTTGGGATCGGCCAGTTTTTGATACCCTTTTATTATATTCATTATCTTTGTAATTTCTTTTTCATTTCTGAGAGAAATTTTGAAGTGAAGAATTTATGTATAATGCTGAAGACCGATGTTACTACCTATGAAGATGGAGGAGAAGATTGCATATAACTGCGACCCAAAAGGGTTTCCAAATTGTATTTTTCTTTATCTGCTTTATGGACTGTAATATGGACTTTGGACGTTTTATATTTTGGGTATCTGGCCGATCCCCGCATTTTTTCTTATTTATTTCTTTTTAGCATGAAGTTTAACTATTAATACATGCTTATTTAAATTGCATAGATTAAAATGACAAAATTGGCAAGCGTCGATTTCACGGTTCTTGATGCAGCGGGAAAGAACTATCTTAGCTGGCAAGTGGACCGGATGTTCCACTTGCGTTCGATGGCACTTCTCCACTCGATTATGGCCCCCGCAGTGGCCAAGACACCTGCTAGAAGTGCCCCTGAAGTGGCACAGCCATCTAGCAGTTCTCCTACCATTGTATCCGACATAGATAATGCAAAAGCCATTATCTATATCAGGAGACACATAGATCGGATTTTAAAGGCCGAATACTTAACGGTAGAAGACCCTTTGGACTTGTGTGGCAAGCGCTGGAGGCACGTTATAAACATCAAATTGATGTAATATTACCGCGTGCCAGTTATGAGTGGGAAAACCTCAGACTTCAGGACTATAAGTCTGTTGCTGAGTATAACTCCGCACTTCATAATATCACCTCAGGCCTGAAGTTGTGCAGTGAAGAAGTGATTGAGCATCGCATGTTGGAAAAGACATTTACCTCGTTTCACGAGAAAGATGCAATCCTCATGCAGCAGTATCGTGAACGCAACTTCACAAAGTTCTCTGATTTGATATCTTACCTTCTTAGGGCAGAGTAGAATAGAGATTTACTGTTTGCCACTCATAATTTGCCCTGCTGGTACTGTCCATATCCCTGAAGCCCACCATGTTTCTCACCAGAAGTGGAAAACAAGAAGAAGGCTAAAAAGAACAAATGGAAAGATGTAATGAAGCCATCAAGAGGAGCAGCACCCCAGACCAATAACAACAACAAAGGGAAGAGAAACTCCACATGGAAGCGTAAGAACACTGATCCAGTGTCAATTCCTAAGAAGAACTGGGAGGATAAATGCCATAAATGTGGCATGACTAGACATTGGTTTAGAAATTGCCGCACTCCTCGGCACCTCCAGGATCTGTATCAGGCAAGCCAGAAGTCTCAGCATGAAACAAACTTGGCGGCTGTTCAACCGCTAACCAAGTTCACTGCAAAAGATTTCGAAAATGACGACCTGCTCGATTGAGCCATACCTTATATCTAAGCATTTGAATTTCTGTAGCTTCATCTGTAGTTTGATTTGAAAGCAATTTTATTTGTATGTCAGTTTTTCATTTACTTAAATAAACTTTCATTTTGCTTATATATAGATGAAGTATGAGTGCCTAGTGGACAGTGCATCAACATACATTATCCTTCGCGATCCATGCTATTTTAATAGCTTAAACACGTATGATGGTCCTGTTATTACGATTTCAGGACTGTCCAACATAATCGAAGGATCGGGAGAAGCAATCACGTTGCTCCCAAATAACACAAGACTTACAATACAAAATGCATTATTCTCTCCAAAATCTAATCGAAATCTCTTAAGTTTCAAAGATATTCGTTTTAACGGATATCACTTAGAAACTAAAGATGAAGAAAACAATGAATATATGTATGTGACTCGTCAAAAAGATGGCTAGTGACGTCCCCACGATGTGTGTGATCATGCAAGTGCAATATGAGATTGGGGGCGCGAGATTAAATATTTATAACCGCAAGCGCACGGTGTTGTAGTGTGGCTTGGGGGTCGAACACAGGGAGGCGTGGTTGTGCTTGTGTCAGAAAGGACCAAATTCACCCTATGGATGAGATAGCCCGAATCGATAGATGGGTTGTCACGGAAAATGAATGCGAGGGATAAACAATATAAAGGGAAACCCGGGACTTCGGTTTCCACCAGATCATTTGTTCTCTCTACTACGACCGGCAGATAGGACAACGATCGGAATTCGGGTCTAATGGTGAGACGTTACCTCTAAGAGTGATACCAGCATCCCATGGGCCCGATATTCCGGTCGGTGCCCAGGATGATATGCCTGACTACCCGGGTTCGGTCAGTGGGCATTCCCATGTCCATTAACACTGACCGACTCCAGGAGCACTAAGCTCGCAACGATAACTCCCAACATCTCATCATGCCGCTCCCGTGCGCTGGGATTCGATGTCTACGCTAAGGGCGTGAGCTATGGCTAGGGAGTCAACCGCCAAGTTTATTCCCCCTTGGCCCAACGGTCAAAGGCGGTCTTTTTCCCGCCGATGACAATAAAACACCCCACGTAACCAATAGATTCCTATTCCATGTCGATATCCTAGTCCTATGGACGCATTAGGGAGAACCAACAAAGGGGCTTCCACCAAAATCCCGGATTAGGGAACTACTCACACATTTTATCTAAAAAGCAATCTAAATGAAAATTGGCCGTTAAAAACATAATCGGGCAATAGAAATGAAGTAGTAGCAATGCAATTAACAATATATCAAACTTTCATAAAGATCTGAACACTTACAAATAAGTATAAAATTCCAGCCGTCGCAATAGAGGAAAAACAGAAAATAAAACACAGCTCTCGTTTCTGAAAACCTAGGGTTTATATATATATAGAAAACGACGTCACCCGATCGGTTGAAGAATCAACCGATCGGGTGAGCTGCTGCGATCTTCGGCAGCGATCTTCAGAAACATCACCCAGTCAGGCGACACGATCGGTTGGCGGAAGCGGTTGGTTGTTTGGATCTTGCAGTCACCGGGTGAACCGATCGGTTGATAAATCAACCAATCGGTTGGAAACGTCGCCCAAAAGACAGAAAGTTGTGACGTTTTGGCACGGTCAGCTGGCGGTCAGGTGAGCTCTCCCCGTCGTGTCTTTGGGGGAATCGGCTACAGATGAACCGATCTGGTCACCCGATCAGTTGGAGTTCAGCTCCAATTTTTCGAGAAGACAGTTGGGCTAAACCGGTCGGTTGATGCCCGCTTGCTTCAGCGGCTGTCCAGGTCGTGCACGCGTGCATTGCCCGATCGGTTGGCTGCATCCAACCGATCAGGTGGGGGCTGAAAGATAGCGATCTTGGTCGTTTGATCCCCAGGATCACGCGTAACTCCTCACGTTGCTCCGGGGACATGTGATATCTTCGTTTTATGTCCCCTATGCTGGTAAACTCCTGCAAACACGTAAAAATACGGAGAAGTGAAAGAAAACTAGAAAATACGAGAAAACGGATACGGGACGGTGGAAAATAATGGAAAAACACAAAAGAAGACGTGCGTGAATATATGAAATATAAACGCACGTCAAAATCCCCCAAGCTGAACCCTTCCTCGTCCTTGAGGAAGACGAGTGAGAGTAGGAACTCGGAGGGGGAAAATAGAGAGAAAGAGAGAAAAAGAGAACTCTAAATCCTAAATCGCCCGTCAGGGCCAACAGAATCAAAAATGCCACATCAAGCAAGCAAACGCCAAATCACAACACTAAACCAATGAATACAAGTCCAGACAAGTGTCGTGGGCCCACGCGGTGAAGTGCGAGTGAGTGTGGTTGTGTGCTAGCAGATGGTGTCACTATCTACATTGTGTTATACGCTCCATATACACAAATCCAAGGAAAGACCCAAGTATCGATTCGATTTGAATTACGCGGTGAATATATAGATCAAGCATGCATGAGAAGAAAGTAAGAATCGAAACATATCATGTGTCAGGGACTCCACAGCTAGGGACTTGGACATCACCACACTATCGCCTAGATAATAGCTAGAAATTCCCTATTCCAAGTGTTTTCGAAAGCGATGGGGGGTTGAGATGATGTGGAGTAGAACACTTGGTGCAAATTCTCGCCTTCCCTTTATTCTCGGTAGGTAGGAAAATATTCAAACACATTTTTTTGGGTTTTGGATATATGTATTTTTTTGGATTTTGGCTATACATATGTAATTTTTTCTTTTCTTTTCTCTTTTCTCTTTTTTCTGGATTTTTGGATTTTGGGGTATATATACGTGTGTACTCTCCCAAGTGAGAGAACGGTACACGCCGAGGGGATTTGCACCAAGTAAAATAAAAAAGAAATCAGATTCTAAGCACTTGGGCAAAGGAGATTTTTCGCTGATCAGAGCGTAGGCTAAATGGCTTATCCTAGTCCTAACTGTGGGATACAGACACATGCGAAATGAATCATACGATATATATATATTCATGCATACAGAAGCAGATAAGAGAGGCAAATACCGCATATTCAAATCGAAGCATGATAATCTAGGGGGCATTCCTGGACAGGTATATAAAACAAAATCACAAAGTAGAAGCAACCAGACGGCTAGTCACGACACACGACTCACAGAAAAGCTAAGTGGACCCACGATGCATGAAATGCAAGGGGACTCGGCTTCTGAGAGTTAGTGACTGTGATTATCGAAGCCATGCTAGGTGTGTGTGTGTGATTTCTGTGGAAATTCGTCATAGGGGTCATCTCTAGGAGAAAGAGATAAAAAGAAGAAAAGAAAAAATAAAAACACGATGAAAACGACTCAAAACGAAGAGAAAGACGCAAATGACGTACGAAGTGCGACTCCCCAAGCTAAAACTTGCATTGCCCTCAATGCAATAAGAGTAAATACGGGAGGGCAATGAAAATGGGGGGTACGCACTGACACAAAAAGAAATGAAAAACAAGAAAACCACACTTACGAAACTGAAAAATAAAGAAAATCACACAACACGACATATGGACAGAAAATAAAGACAGAAAATCATACTACACAACGTACATAACAAGCACACAAAGAAAACATCACATGACGGCACACAGAAAAATTGACTTCCCCCAAGCTAGACATGTCAATGCTAGCGATATGATATGATCATGAAAATGCAGAGATATGTAAGGGGGAGGTCAATCGGAGCCGCTGTCGATAGAATGGTAAGGAGATGGTGAGGATGGTGGTGAATAGTGGAAGAAGGAATCTTCAAAGGATGAAAGAGAGGGTGTGCCGACAGGAGTAGGTGGGGCAATGGGCTGGATCACTGGTGGATCATGGTGAATATTTATTGGTTCATCATGGTGGATGATGTTCACACTGGGTGAACCGACATATGGGTGCCAATCGGGAGGATCCAAGGGTGGAAAATTGATGAGAGTGGCATACCAAGGATCCGGGAAGAACTCCCATGGTAGATGTGAAATGCGAATGGGGAGTCTCTCAGGAGATGAGGGTGGGAGGATGGCAAAAGCCGTGCAGGCAGGGCTCTAGAGGTAGACTGCAGGCTCCTCACCAAAAGGGGTGAGCATGCCGATATCGATCAAGTAGTCACGATCGATACGGCTACGCCCCAGTACAATAGGGAGGTGGGGCGGCATCCTCAAAACACAACTGACGATAAGAGTAATCACTCCACCACATCAGATAGAACCAGAAGTTGCGCGGCTAACAGCTAAGATCGCGTGGATGATCCAGTGAGCGGTGTCTATGGGCATAGGGATATTTCCATGAATTCGGTCGTGTGACATGGCATAAAGAAAGAAGAGCTCATCCCTAGACACCGTGGAAACATCCACGCGGGCGAAAATGGTGTTGGCAAGGAAGCAATGGGTGAAGCGGTAGCATGGGTGTATGATGTAAGATGCAAGAGCTACCAAAGGAAAGGTGGTATATCGTATGAACCGTTGCCAAACGCCATCAGCCCGAAAGTGAGAAAAGATGTCAGACCGATCATGAGTTGAGCATTCAACATGACGATCGGGGTGAGGGAAATTAAGAATATTGTTAAGCTCGTTGAAACTCATGGTAAAATTGCAATTGAAGACGCGGAAGGTGAAACCTAGATCGGTCACCTCGAGAGAGCTGAGGAAATCAAGTGTGAGATTCCTCTGTGTATTGGCGTGGGTCCGCAGAAGGAAATCACAACCTATAAAGAGAAAAAGTGCGCTGACGCCCCAAAGGAGTCCAAGAGATTCGAGGTGGGGGAGTCGGGGAAAAGAGTAGGTCGCATTGGGCGATGAAGAAGGGCTTGTAAACGATCGGATTGCTCTTCAGAAGAAGGGTTGATGCCAAGGAAAGAAGGGGGAAAAGGGCCGTATAGGGGGTGTCTGCGTGACGATGAGGCTATCTCCTTTCCCTTCCCAGACATGGTGACGGCGTGGGAAAGAATGATAAAGTGGGATATGGTGTCTATGAAGATGATGAAGCAGATGAAGTGTGCAAACACAAATTCAAGAAATTGCATATAATGAAAGAAATGTGAAGAGTGGAAAGAGGTTACCCATCAACGTTGTAAGATCAAGCACCCGAAATACCCCACGCAGTATAAGGAAGTGATTTAGGAAGCCGCCGCTCGCTGATCCGACAAGGATTGAAATTTTCGAAAATTTGGGGTTAGGGTTAGGGTTTGGATGTTTGGTGAGTGAATGTTGTTGATGGGAAGGGTGTTGATGGTGGGGGAGTATGGGAATGAGTGAGGATGAGTACTTAGGGGTAGTGGAGTAGATGGAGGAGATAAATTTGGCAGATGGATGAGGAGAGAACGCACGAACGGGAGTTTGGGGGTCGGGTGGACGAAGTCGTGAGAACGGGAATATATATAGGGGCAAAAACAAATCGATCGGGTGAGGGTTCACCCGATCGGTTGGGTGAGTTTAGAAAATTTTCTGTCGGCCAACAGCTACAGGTGAACCGATCGGGTGAGTTTTCACACGATCGGTTGACCGCTTCCCAAATCTTCTCGAGAGTACTGTGACTTTTCACCCGGTCAATCACACGACCGCAGCTTCACTTAACCGATCTGTTGATGTAATCCCCAAATTTTCTGAGAATTCAGCCATTCTCACACGGTCAGCCACCCGGTCTCAGCTTGCTTCACCCAACCGGTTCGCTGGAGAACAGATACAGGCCATTGCCATTGCCTGATCGTCTCACCCGATCGGTTGAATGGTCACCCGATCGGGTGAGGGCTTGTTTCCTGCAAAAATTCACAAATGGCCTAAGTCTCTCGACGAAAGTCCCCGTGGCTGGATTTATTTATAAAAAAATAGGAAAAATTAAGCTAAAAATAAGCCTAAAACAAAGGTGAGAGTTTAGAACATGGGTTGCCTCCCATGAAGTGCTTTTGTTTAACGTCGTTTTCTCGACGCCTCTTTTGGTGGTCAATTAGGATCCGGAGGTTTTGAGGAAGAGTCGTCAGTCGTTGAGAATCCGACCGGAGAGAATGCTGGTTCTCCTACCGCATAGTGTTTAAGGCGCTGCCCGTTGACTTTGAATGGCTCATCTTTTCCCATTATCTCGATAGCCCCATGCGGGAAGACCTTGGTGACACGGAAAGGTCCCAACCACCTTGACTTGAGCTTTCCAGGAAAAAGCTTCAGCCTCGAGTTGAATTGGAGAACTAAGTCCCCTTCTTGAATTCCCTCTTCAGGATGCGCTTATCATGCCACCGCTTCAGCTTCTCCTTGTAGATTCGGGCATTTTCATAAGCATTGAGCCGGATCTCGTCGAGCTCATTAAGTTGTAGCTGTCTGTGGCCTCCAACCTCCTTGGCGTCAAATTTTAGGTTCTTGATTGCCCAAAACGCCTTGTGTTCCAATTCCACGGGTAGATGGCATGCCTTTCCGTAGACAAGCCGGTAGGGGGTCGTGCCGATCGGAGTTTTAAATGCCGTCCTGTAAGCCCAGAGCGCGTCAGAAAGTTTTGATGACCGATCCTTCCTAGAGTTGGCCACCGTCTTCTCCAGTATGCTCTTGATCTCCCGATTAGAAACTTCCACTTGGCCGCTAGTCTGCAGGTGGTAGGCATGCCCTATTCGGTGTTGCACCCCGTATTTATTCAAGAGAGCTTCGAATTTCTTCTCTATGAAGTGGCTCCCTCCGTCACTGATCAAAACTCGAGGCACACCGAACCGCGGGAAGATGTTGTTTTTAAAGAACTTGGCGACCACTCGGGAATCATTAGTAGGACTGGCTATCGCTTCAACCCACTTCGATACGTAGTCCACGGCTACAAAGATATAATGGGTCCCAGAGGACGAGGGGAACGGTCCCATGAAGTCGACCCCCCACACATCGAAGATCTCTACCTCTAAGATGTAGTGCTGAGGCATCTCGTTCCTCTTGGAGATGTTCCCCATCCTTTGGCATTTGTCGCAGGCATGGACATAAGCGTGGGTGTCCTTAAAGAGGGTCGGCCAATAGAATCCACTCTAGAGGATCTTTGTCGTCGTCTTATAGGCGCTCGCATGTCATCCACACTGCTGATCATGGCAATGGGAGATTATGGAGGTCGCCTCAGTTTCAGGAATGCACCTTCGTATTACCCCATCATTACAGGTCTTGTACAAATGGGGGTCGTCCCAATAAAATTTACAAACCTCATGAAAGAATTTCTTCTTCTGCTGATGGCTCACGTTGTGGGGGACGATGGCACAAGTCAGATAATTTACGATGTCGGCGTACCAAGGAGTCCAAGCGGAAGAGATGGAGAAGAGATGCTCGTCAGGGAGCGAGTCGTCAACCGGTGTAGCATTCAAATCGAGAGTAGGCAATCTGGACAAGTGATTGGCAACAACATTCTCCGCCCCCTTCTTGTCCTTGATCTCCAGGTCGAATTCCTGGAGGAGGAGAATCCACTTAATGAGCCGCGGCCTAGCCTCCTTCTTGCTTAATATGTATTTGAGAGCCGTGTGATCCGTGTGCATGATCACCTTGGCACCAACGAGATACTGCCGGAACTTGTCCATGGCGTAGATGACCGCTAGCAATTCTTTCTCCATGGTAGTATAATTTCTGTGGGCAATGTCAAGGGTCTTGCTTGTATAGTATATAACATGTAGATTTTTATCTTTCCTCTGCCCCAAGACGGCCCCAACTGTGTAATCACTAGCATCACACATTAATTCGAATGGCAGACTCCAGTCCGGTGGCTGAATCACGGGTGCGGAGATCAAGGCTTGCTTCAGTAGGCGGAAGGCTTCCATACACTCGTCGTTGAAGACGAAAGGTGCATCCTTCACGAGGAGTTGGGTCAGCGGCCTGGAAATCTTGGAGAAGTCTTTTATGAAGCGGCGGTAAAATCCTGTGTGCCCTAAAAAACCACGAACCCCTCGAAGATTGAGCAGAGGCGGAAGCTTTTCAATCACCTCTACTTTTGCCTTATCTACCTCGATTCCCCTTAAAGAAATGACATGTCCTAGCACAACTCCTTCTTGGACCATGAAATGACATTTCTCCCAGTTCAGGACTAGACCCTTGTCTTGACACCTCTCCAGGACTTTAGTTAGATTGCCGAGGCATGAGTCAAACTCTGTTCCATAGACGGAAAAATCGTCCATGGAAACTTCCATGATATCCTGGGAGTAGTCGGAGAAGATTGCAGACATTAGTCTTTGGAATGTAGCTGGAGCGTTACAAAGCCCAAACGGCATTCTTCTATAAGCATATGTCCCAAATGGACAAGTAAAAGTCATCTTCTCCTAGTCATCATTATGGATGGGGATTTGAAGAAAACCGGAGTACCCGTCCATGAAGCAGAAGTAGTTGTGCTTTGCTAGCCTCTTGAGCATCTGATCAATGAAAGGGAGAGGGTAGTGATCCTTCCTTGTGGCCTTGTTCAGCTTCCTGTAGTCAATGCACATCCGGTACCCTGTGACGGTCCTCGTAGGTATGAGCTCGTTTTTCTCGTTGTGAATCACCGTCATTCCACCTTTCTTGGGTACAACGTGCACCGGGCTAACACAGTGACTGTCGGAGATAGGGTATATGATACCGGCATGTAGAAGCCTAACAATCTCCTTTTTGAACACCTCCATCATGATGGGATTTAGTCTCCGTTGCGGCTCAATTGAGGAGGCTTGCTCATCCTCAAGCAGTATTCTGTGTGAGCAGAGCCCCAAGCTAACTCCTCTCAAGTCTTCAATTGCATACCCAAAAACGCTCTTAAATCTTTTTAAAACACCAAGAAGTTTGGTCATCTGGTCTTCAGGCAGCGAGGAGTTCACTATGACCGGCAGGGTCGAATCCTTCCCCAAATATTCATACTTTAGTCCCGGGGGGCAACTCTTTCATCTCAACTTCATGGGGTCCCGACGCATATTTCTCAAGCTGAGCATCCTCTAGTGATAGGACTTCTTCGTGGATCTCTTGAAAGCTAGCATCCGGAACCTCACTCCCAGCCGTGGTTTCATATGGCAAAGCCTCGTAAGGTAACGAGGGGACAACGGAGGATGGCTCTGGGTCTCTCTCAAGCTCATAATAATTATCCGGGAAGAAGGCTTCAACGTGGAAACAGGTTTCAATAGTCGGTGGTTCCCCACCACTGCTTCTGGCTTCCTCATTTTCCCAAGATCCGGGATGCTCTATAAAAGTCTGCAAGGAATAGATCGATTCTTGTCCAACGTGCTCGACGGACTCTTCCTGATAGCTCTCCTGACAAAACTCCTCATAGGTGAACAATTCTTCCCCACTGAATTTAGAACTGTGCACGTCAATATACGCAATTTCATCTAGAGGAAAGAGAGTTGTCGTGACTGGGTGCTGCTGCGTATCATGATACCTCCTCTGATTTTCCACAGCAGCAGTCAAAAGAGATAGAATGTTCGAGGCATTTAGGGATTCTGTCAAACTCTATGCCAAGCAGCGGATGTGGTGTGAATAATCCCAGATATCGCCCGAAACGGCACACAACATCCTTGTCGGGGAGCAGAAAACCTGTGAGAAAAGGAGGGAGAGAGAACTGCACAGATAGAAAACACGTCAAAAGCACCGGTTGCATGAATGGGAGGTGAGGAGTAGCGATGGCAGTAAGGCGACTCAGTCGGCCAATTCTATACAACTAATATTTACAAAATGTCCAAGTAAAATCAAAAATTGTAGAATGCGAAAATTATCACGAGATAGGGATATGAGCTAGACTCAAGGGTTCAAAAAATCCAAAAATAAACAAGCACGTTGCCTCCCCGGTAACGGCGCCATAAAGCTTGATGTCCCCACAATGTGTGTGATCATGCACGTGCAATATGAGATTGGGGACGCGAGATTTAAATATTTATAACCGCAAGCGCACGGTGTTGTAGTGTGGCTTAGGGGTCAAACATAGGGAGGCGTGGTTGTGCTTGTGTCAGAAAGGACCAAATTCACCCTATGGATGAGCTAGCCCGAATCGATAGATGGGTTGTCACGGAAAATGAATGCGAGGGATAAACAATATAAAGGGAAACCCGGGACTTCGGTTTCCACCCGATCATGTGTTCTCGATACTGCGACCGGTGGATAGGACAACGATCGAAATTAGGGTCTAATGGTGAGACGTTGCCTCTAAGAATGATACCAGCGTCCCATGGGCCCGATATTCCGGTCGGTGCCCAGGATGATACGTCGGACTACCCGGGTTCGGTCAGTGGGCATTCCCATGTCCATTAACACTGACCGACTCTGGGAGCACTAAGCTCGCAACGATAACTCCCAACTCTCATCTTGTCGCTCCCGCACGCTAGGATTCGATGTCTACGCTAAGGGCGTGAGCTATGGCTAGGGAGTCAATCGCCAAGTTTATTCCCCCTTGGCCCAACGGCCAAAGGCGGTCTTTTCCCGCTGATGACAATAAAACACCCCGCTTAACCAATAGATTCCTATTCCCTATCGATATCCTAGTCCTATGGATGCATTAGGGAGAACCCACGAAGGGGTTTCCACCAAAATCCCAGATTAGGGAACTACTCACACATTTTATCTAAAAAGCAATCTAAATGAAAATCGGCCTTTAAAAAAATAATCGGGCAATAGAAATGAAGTAGTAGCAATGCAATTAACAATATATCAAAGTTTCATAAAGATCTGAACACTTACAAATAAGTATAAAATTCCAGCCGTCGCAATAGAGGAAAAACAGAAAATAAAACACAGCTCTCGTTTCTGAAAACCTAGGGTTTATATATATATATAACGACGTCACCCGATCGGTTGAAGAATCAACCGATCGGGTGAGCTGCTGCGATCTTTGGCAGCGATCTTCAGAAACATCACCCGGTCAGGCGACACGATCGGTTGGCGGAAGCGGTTGGTCGTTTGGATCTTGCGGTCACCGGGTGAACCGATCGGTTGATAAATCAATCGATCAGTTGGAAACATCGCCCAAAAGACAGAAATTTGCGACGTTTTGGCACGGTCAGCTGGCGGTCGGGTGAGCTCTCCGGGTCGTGTCTTTGGGGGAATTGGCTACAGATGAACCGATCGGGTGAAGGTCACCCGATCGGTTGGAGTTCAGCTCCAATTTCCCGAGAAGACAGTTGGGCTGAACCGGTCGGTTGATGCCCGCATTGCTTCAGCGGCTGTCCGGGTCGTGCACGCGTGCATCGCCCGATCGGTTGGCTGTATCCAACTGATCGGGTGGGGGCTGAAAGATAGCGATCTTGGTCGTTTGACCCCCTGGATCACGCGTGACTCCTCCCGTTGCTCCGGGGACATGTGATATCTTTGTTTTATGTCCCCTATGCTGGCAAACTCCTGCAAACACGTAAAAACACGGAGAAGTGAAAGAAAACTAGAAAATACGAGAAAACGGATACGGGACGGCGGAAAATAACGGAAAAACACAAAAGAAGACGTGCGTGAATATATGAAATATAAACGCACATCAGCTAGAAATCCATCCATGAACGCTTTAAAGGACTCCCGTCGGGTCTCTACCACATGTACATTCAACCAATAGAAGCCAATATGACTGAGCACCAGAAGTGCCTTTCGTTGCCAGAGTTTCACCTCTGGCACAATAGACTTGGTCACCCTGGATCAGCTATAATGCGTCGTATTATCTCTGAGTCCCGAGGACATAATTTGAAGAACCTGAGGATTCTTCAAAAGGGTGAATTTCCGTGTCCCCCTTATTTTCAGGGAAAACTAATAACGAGACCCTCCCTCCAGAAAGTGGGATTAGAGTCTCCTGGCTTCCTAGAGAGAATTCATGGTGACATTTACGGGCCTATTCACCCTGTAAGTGGCCCATTTCGGTATTTCATAGTACTGATTGATGCATCCACAAAATGGTCTTATGTGTGCCTATTGTCCACCCGCAACCTAGCTTTCCCAAAGCTATTGGCACAAATAATTAGGGTGCATGCTCATTTCCCCAATAATCATATCAAGAAATTACGTCTTGATAATGCAGACGAATTCACTTTGCAAGTCTTCGAAGACTATTGCCGATCAACGGGTATTGAAGTTGAACATCCTGTAGCTCATGTTCACACCCAGAATGGATTAGTAGAGTCTCTTATAAAGAGACTCCAATGGATTGCACGTCCATTGCTCATGCAATCCTAGTTGCCTGTGGATGTTTGGGGGCATGCTATATTGCATGCTGCATCGCTGATTAGGATAAGGCCCTCTGGTGGCCATATATTATCCCCGATGCAACTAACATATGGTGCACCCCCAGATATCTCTCATTGGAGAGTGTTTGGTTGTGTGGTATATGTCCCAATAGCACCATCTCAGAGGACCAAAATGGGTCCTCAGCGTCGTCTTGGTATTTATATTGGGTTTGATTCGCCCTCTATTCTTAGGTACCTGGAACCTCTTACGGGGGACACATTTAAGGCACATCTTGATGACTGTGAATTCGATGAGAAAAATTTTCCAAAACTGGGCACACAGTCTAAGAAGCCTGATGCTTCAGAGACCATTTCTTGGGACAATAAGTCTTTGTATCTTTATGATCCGCGTACTAATCTGTGTGAAGATGAGATCCTAAAGATCCTTCACATTCAAAACAAAGTAGATCTTCTATCGGATAAATTTACGGACAACCAGAAGATTGTTCATTCACACGTCCCTGCTGCCAACACGCCAGCTAGGGTTGACATCCCCAAAGATGGATGCAATCCACCGGCAGCAGAATTGGATGTGCCTCGATTGAAAAGAGGACGCCTGACAGGTACAAAAGATAAAGTTCCTCGAAAGAGGAAGATTCCTAGTGATAATAAGATGATCCCTCCACAGAATGATGCACTCAGACCAGCGACATCTCCTCTCCTTATTTCCCCTGCAGAGGAAACAATAGGAGAAATATCATTAAATTACGTACGTACTGGAGAGTTACATGAAGAAATAGCACAGTCGTCGACGATGATTTTGCATTCGCTATTGCCATTCACGTCGCTGAATACGACGATGGCATCGAACCACAATCTCTAGCAGAATATAAATGCAGAGATGATTGGGCAAAGTGGGACGATGCAATAAGAGTAGAGCTGGACTCACTCTTGAAATGCAAAGTCTTTGGACCAGTAGTCCAAACACCTGTAGGTGTTAAACCTATGGGATATAAGTGAGTCTTTATTAGAAAAAGAAATGAAGAAAATGTGATCGTACGCTACAAGGCACACCTTGTAGCACATGGATTTTTCCAAAGACCGGGGATTGATTATGAAGATACATATTCCCCGGTCATGGATGCGATCACTTTCCGATTCTTGCTTAGCTTATCATCTCTGGAAAGCCTAGAAATGCAGCTCATGGACGTTGTGACTGCATATCTATATGGCGATATAGATAAAGAAATCTATATGAGACTTTCAGATGGGTTTAATTTACCCCCAGAGATGAAAGAGAGACCTCGGAACGTCTTCTCGGTAAGGCTTCAAAGATTATTATATGGTCTAAAGCAATCAGGAAAGATGTGGTATAACAAACTAAGCGTTTCCTTGCACAGCAAGGATTCAAAAACAATGAAGTCTGCCCGTGTATCTTTATCAAAAGAATAGGAACATGATTTGTCATCGTTGCAGTATATGTTGATGACTTAAATCTCATAGGATCTCCAGCAGAGATCAATGAGATATCTGAAAGCCTAATGCATACCTTCGAAATGAAAGACCTAGGTAAAACAAGGTATTGTCTTGGCTTACAGATTGAACACCTACGAGGTGGAATCCTGTTACACCAATCAAATTATACAAGAAAACTTTTAAACAAGTTTAGAATGGAACAATGTCATCCTTTAAGTACTCCTATGGTCGTGAGATCACTGGATATTCATAAGGACCCCTTCCGGCCGCTGGAAGAGTGGGAGGAGTTACTGGGTCCTGAAGTACCCTACCTCAGTGCCATTGGAGCACTTCTATATCTGGCAAACTGCACGCGTCCCGATATAGCGTTCGTAGTTAATCTACTTGCCAGACATAGTGATGCGCCTACAAAGCGCCATTGGAACGGAGTAAAGCCTCTTCTACGCTACCTCCAGTGTCCTATAGATTCTGGGACTATACTACCAGAGAGGTTTCTCCTCCCAAATGCTTGGTTATGCTGATGCAGGTTACCAATCTGATCCTGACACAGCAAAATCACAAACTGGTTTTGTGTTTACTTATGGCAGGACTGCTATCTCATGGAGATCGGTAAAGCAAACCACCATCATCCAATCACGCTGAACTCATTGTGATTTATGAAGCGAGCAAAGAGTGTTTTTGGCTTCGCTCCGTCGTCCAACATATCTTAGATGCCACTGGCCTGAAGACTGGTGATCTTGAGCCCACTGTCTTGTTTGAAGACAACACTGCATGCATAACACAACTCAAAAAGGGCTACATCAAAGGAGATAGAACGAAACACATTTCTCCCAAATTCTTCTGGACGCACGATCTACAGAAGAACGAGGAGGTCAAGATTCAATAAATCCAGTCCTGTAACAATTTAGCTGATCTTTTTACTAAATCTTTACTGAGATGTATTTTTGTAAAACTTGTAAAAGGAATCGGTATGAAACAGCTGAAAGACCTACATGCCTGAAGCTTGTACGGATGAGGGGGAGTAACTTGTGTGTTGCACTCTTTGCCCTTAAGCTGTTGGTTTTTTCCACTGGGTTTTCCACAGCTAAGGTTTTAACGAGGCAAACACGATTACTCAGGATCCAGAAGTATCCACCCCCCCCCCCCTAGCTATATACGCGAAGACCAAAGTAATGGATGGATAAGAGTGAGTGTTGTGGGTGAGAGAGGCCTTTGGCCTCCCCACCACTTTATCCCTCCATTACTCCCCACTTATTGGAGTAATGGGGACCTTCGGTGTCCCTGCCTCTTCACATTCCATATGAGATGATAAATATAGAACCATGGCTCTTTGCCATGACTACTTTCTCTCCAAATCATAACATGAAAATAATTTTTATTGAATTTTTTGGAAATAGAATAGTATATTTTGGGGAAATTCTGTTAATGGTTATTATTATCAGTATTATTTTGAAATGTAACGCATTTTGGCTCCGGTAATGGTTTTTGAAAAAAATTTCTTAAATTTTGAAATATTAGAACACCAATGAAAATAATTTTTATCAAATTTTTTAGATTTCAAAATAACATGTTTTATGGCTAAAATTATTAACAAGTTTTGAATCTTTTTGACCTCATAAAAATAGTTGAAATTCTTAGAAAAATAGTTAAAAATCATATCAACACTTTTAAAATCATTTAAAATTCTTTTAATAGTATTTACACTATATTAACAAATTCAAATTGTCACAAAAAAACTTTTAATTTTAAGAGAGAGAAATTCTATCTTTGGTTTAGGCTTCAAGATTGAATTTTTCCTCTTTGAGCTCGTAGGATGTTAGAATCTTATATCTCTATATTTTTCTTGTTGTTTGATATACTTTGGAAAAGAGGATAGGATCTATTTATATAGTACTTGGTATCCATGAAATGCGAATATGTTTAGGAATTCGAATTAAAGTCCAACCCTATCCATAAACATGTATGATAAAAAAAGATTATCAGGAACTCTTTTATTCCCTTTTGGATGTTAGATTAGGTCAAACTCTATTTTAAAATTAGATGGAATTAAAAGAACAACTCCTTGAAATCCTACAACTCTTGGGATTTCTAACTCGAGTCAAACTTTATCTTTTGGATTGGTTATTGACCCAACAAGTGGGATAAATCCAAACCCAAACCCCATACCCAAAGTCACAGCCACATGTCGTTAGCCGGTGGCCGTAAGCCGTAGCCAGCGGCTGCTGGCTGCTGGCTGCTGGCTGCTAGCTAGCCATCAATTGGCGAGCCGACAGCCGACGACTAGCAGTTCATTCTCCAGTGATGCCGCTTCGTCGCCCGCGATTCCTTGGTTGTGATTTTTCGATGGGGTTCATTTAGGATTAGAAATTAGCAACTATTAATGAATTTTTCTCGCTCGCATTAACAACTCCTTGTGACATGCTCCTCTTGATCAAACATGTCGATCACAACTCTGTGTGATCAATGACTCATATTTGCAACACCTTGCAACGAGCTCATTTCCCTGAAACAAGTCAATCACACCTCCTTGTGATCGATTATGTATATATCACATTCGTCAAGTTCTTTCCTTTGATTTTTGTGGCGAGGCATCATCAATGTGAGACTCTAAGAGCTCAATTCCTACTTTGGCAGCAACTCAATTGTACTCTACGATCGTTTCAGAATCGTCATTATCTGGTTAGTGTGAGACTGGATTCTCCTCCAAACCAAAAGTGGGCATGTCAATTACCGTGTAGTCTAGTTCCTTTGTCAAAACTATGTCGCTAAGGTGCTTATGATATGGAAATATGTCAAACCCCAATAACATCTTAATGTTGTGAGTATAGTATGTGATACCATAGTTTGAGATGGATCAAACTTATTGCACTTATAAGTTTATACAATCTATCTTGGTCATGGATCCACATTGACTCCTTGCTACACTTAAATCCTAAACAAGAGGATACAAATCTCTTCTTGACCGTCACCTCCCTTCGCACGCGTTGGACTATACCCAGCAAGTACCTAGTAATGATCACTGTCACCGTTGGTCAGTAAAAGCTAAGTAATAGCCTCCCGCGTGCAAGGTCCTTTGGCACATTTCAGGTCAAGTGACTAATGTTGCACCAACCATCACCTAAGAGCTTCTATTGGCAGTCAAAGTATGTTTACTATAGAGAAGCTTTTCAGCGAGTCGTTCTATGAACTTGTCTGGATTCATTGGGACTCATTATCATGATCTCATCATGATCTTAATGTCCTCACATAAATTCAGGGATTTTATCCATGCAATTATGAGACTATACATACATATATATTCAGATGCGTCAAGGATATACACAGATAAAGATTTCCAAGTATCTTACTACTATTTTTAACAATGTTTCAATTACAATAATTGTATTAAGGACATACTAATCCCAACACATGCTCCTCAACTCGCTCATGTGCCACTGCTTTCCCTCATGCCCTTCCAGACTACCTTCAAGGAATTGTGATCACTTTGCATTTTCGAGTTACCACCTATGGGTGGGGACCCATGGCGTTTGGAACTGTGAGGGTAGCCTTCACATCGATCATGTAGAAAAGGATTCCTACTTAAACACGGAGGCATTAAGAAGATTATTGTCGTCTTACTAAAGTTTCTAGGAGTTCATGTCCTATCTATCATAAAAGATTGCAAGGAAGTCTGTCTCAATAAAGGATACTAGCTGTTTCAGAGTGTTTTCTCACTACAAAAGCGTTGACCGTGGGCAACCCGGTCAACGTGGTCAAGGGGCCCGCTTAGGTCCCTCGGGTGTGTCGAGTTGGTGCAGACGAGGCGTGAGTCGGGACTGCAGACGACGGGGAGCGCGTCGGCTGGGCCGAATCGGGGTCCTCGGTCGTTGGTAGGGCGAGGGGAAGCCTCGGCCCGGGTTGAGACGCTCGGCCTCGGTCGGATGTGCTCGGCATCGGCGGTCGGACGACGAGGGGTAGCCTCGATCGTCCAGCTGGTTACGTGGTCGGCGAGGGGCGGAGGGGAAGCCTTGGCCCGTGGATCGGATGTCCTCCTGCGTAGACGAGAACGCTCGTCAGGGGGCCGGACCTTGGTTCCGGCCAAATCCCCTCCGATGCATAAGTCAGACAGTGATCTGAAAGAGGAGGCCCGGCGGAGACGGTTCGACTCGAGAGGAGATCGGAACGGTGTCTCACGGCGCGAGCGGGGGAGGAAGGAGATGAAATGGGGGAACAAGGTCGTTGATGGAGTACCTTAGGTTTTAGATACCTGAGATGCGGTCCTTTGTCCTGTCGTCCTTCTAACCCTTTTATAGACCTCCCGCCGTGATTGCCCCCAACCCACGTCGCCCATCTGCCCTCGATCGTGCCCCCTCAATCCCCCCCCCCCCCCCCGTCGCCGCTCCCTGTGCCATGCCAGCACCTCCCCATAACAGCCATTAAGTGACCACGGGTTCGGGGGAACGGTTATCGCTGGAGCGGGTGAGTGACTCGTGCCTCATCGGGGCCGGGTCAGATCGACATCTGGGGGCCCTCTATGGGGCTTTTCCAGGCGGGCCTGATCGCGCAGATGGGCTTCCGATCGGTGGTCAGGCACCCAGGCTCGTATCTTTCGGGCTTCGCTCGGTGGGCTGTGCTTTTGGGTCTAGGTTGTTGGGCCTTCGTAAAATAGACGTATCAATTGCCCCCATCGGTGGGGCCGATCGGCCTTGGCCGGTTTGGTTCGACCGATGTGACTCCTGGGGTTCCGAGTGGCGCGTCAGTCGAGGCGTGGTTATAAATGAGGGTAATGATGAGGCGGATCGATTGGACTTCCTTTGGCGCCGATTTCGAAACGCTGCCGGTTCTCCGAGACCTGCCACGCATTCCTGTCAGACGCTTCAAATTCACCCCTGAGTCTGGTATATAAGATCCCCGGCTGTGTGGATCCCAACTTCTTCTTCGCTCTTCCCTCTGTTTTTGCTCCCCGCAGCTTGGAGTCTCCCATCGTCATCGTTTCCTTGTCTTCTCCACATTTTACAAAAAGGTAACCCCTTTCTTACTTTCATATTATGGCTGCTCTTAGGATAGGTGGTTCCGGCCAAGGGGCGAGGGATCCTCCTAAGCCGAGGCGGGGCGGGCCCCGGCTTGTGGGATCAGGTCCTTCCTCTGGGAGTCGTTCCTTTCGAGATAAGGGGAAGGAGAAGCCCTTCCCGGAGTACGTCGGTGATGACGTGGCGTCGGCTGCCGTGCGACTTAATGTACCCCCGGTTATCCTCCGAACACCGTCGGGGACTCCTCCTTCAGTGGCCACGGAGATCCGGGAGAGGTATCTTTGCTACCCGTACGATGTTCGAGCTCTGTTCATCGACGAGCGGATCTGCCTTCCGAGGAGCAACGAGGTCGGCGTATACGTCGAGATGTTTCGCCTGGGCCTTCGTTTCCCGCTCAATCCCTTCCTCATCCATGTCATGGAGTACCTCATGGTGCCCCTTTGCCAGTTCATCCCATGTTCGATCGCGGTACTGACGGGCTTCGTGATGCTCTGCTGTACCCGTGGTCTGGAGCCGTCTCTCCCCCTTCTCTTTTACTTTTATCGGATCCAGACGGTTGGTCCCGGGTCATGGTTGCAACTCCGAGCCCGCTCGAGGAGGGAGTGCCTGATCGGGCTACCCCGCTGGTCGGGGGATTGGAGTTCGGATTATGTCTTCGTGGTCTTCCGGGAGGATGCCCGAATTCTGACAGGCTGGGGTGGGTCGGTCCGGCCCGACTCATCGCTGGCCCTCTCTGAGGCGGAGCTGGCGGCCGCCGCGCTGTTGTCGACCCTCCCCTTGGAGGCGAAATCCATCTGGTCTTTGTTGGACGACCTACTTTTGAAGGCCGTCTTGTGGTCTCCGGGTAGGTCGCTTTTTTGGTCCTGGGTTGTCCCGTAGCTTACCCTGATTTCAGTTTCCCTTGCAGGAATGGCTGGTCATGAGTTCACCCGTGATGTCGATGAGTTGATCTGTCGTGGAGCCGCTCGGAGCCGGGGTAGTACCTCTGGAAGGGTGCCTCGGCGGTCCGTTGAGGAGGAGGTGCGCCGAGCCGAGCCTTCTGTGGGTAAGGTGGTGGCCGCGCCTCCCGCCTCTTCTTCTGGCGATCTCCTTTCCAGGGGGGTCGCAAGGGCCGGACCCGCCCCGCCAGCCCAAGAGGCGGGGGGTAACGACGGGTCCGGTGCAGTCCCTCCTGCCCTTGGCGCGCCCCCTCTGGTTCCCGAGGGTGGGGATGGTGCAAGGCGGAAGCGCTCCCCTCCGGGGCCCTCGGAGCCTCACGGAGGAAAGAAGAGGAAGGAGGATGCGGATCCCTCCAGTCCGGCGGGTTCCGTGCTCCCTGCGGCAACCACCGGGGATCTCCCGGTGGCCTTGACAACCACCCCCCTCGCAGCGTCCCCGCCCATATCACCGGGGATCGGAGCCCTGTTGGCGAGCAATTTGGCTTCCCTCGATGTCGTCCCTGGGAGTTCGGTGTTTGTCGACCGAGCCTTGGCCCAGCAGGTTGCTGAGGTCTCCGTCCTTCCCCGGGACCGCAGTCTCCTCGAGAAGATCCCTGCCGACAAGGTGTCGGATTCCTTGGTCTGGATCCTTCAACAGGTTCGGCTATCTTGCTGTCCTTTCCTTCCCTTTATTCTCTTCTTAGCCCATGTCTCGTCTTCCAGGGTTCAGCGCTCGCCGTGGAGTTGCAGTGCTGAGCCGTCCGCTTGAGGGAGCTAGAGGAGTCCTCCATGAGGGCCCACGAGCGGGCCAGGGCGGCGGAGGTGGCTATGACGGAGGCCCAGATGGAGTCTCGGCACCTCAAGCTCCGTGTGGCCGAGTTGGAGGAACGAGTGGGTGACCTCCAGGGAAAGTTAGAGGACGCTCGGTAGTCGGCTGAGGAAGCGGCGGAGTTGTTCCGCCTGGAGAGGGAGGAACTTCAGAGGGAACTATCGGATCGGCGTCAGGTGGCGCGGCTTGCGGAGGAGGTGGAGAGGGGTGTCGTCGGGACCCTGGGGAAGAAGATCTTCGAGGTTCTCAGGGAGGCCTTCGGTACGTATGAAGACCTCATCGCCCCTCAGATTGTCGAAGTCGTCCAGTCTTCCTTCCGGGATTGTGTGGAGCGCGTTCGGCAGGCTCCCCCGCTCGTCGATCCCCCTCGCTCCGAGCAGGGCGAAGTGCCCGAGGATGTGTCCTCTCGAGCCCGGGCTCCCTAAGCCGTCCCTCCTGGCCCTATCCTCAAATTTTTTAGCATCCGTTTCTCTTTGGGCCAGTCTACTTGAAATGGATCCCTGCCCCTGCTATCTCCTTCGGCTTCGCTACCGGCTCCAGAGCCAATAATTGCTGGTTGCATGGATGTTCGCTTAGGCCGACTACTTTGGGTCTTTTGTCAACAAATTTTGCTCTGTCGGTGTCGACCTAGTTTCTGTAGGTGACGAACTTTGTCATTCGTCGAGAGTGGATTATTTGTAGAGAGGTTTCTTCGCTTCGATTTCCTGTAAATAAGACACATTTTTGTACCTTGGTTAACTGTTATAAACGAAATTGACTTACTCGGACTTCTCGCGTATTTTGTTTTGCTGCCTCGTCCTCGGCCTAGGACTGGTTGACGCCCGAGCTGGCTGAGGGAATTACCTCCAGATTCACGAGCGATGGAGTCGGTCGGCGATGGTGAAGTTCCTTGGCTTAGGACCGGTCGGCGTCCGCGCTGGCTGGGGGAATTGCCCCCAGACTTATGAGCGCAGGAGTCGGTCGGCGAGGGCAAAGCCCCTCGGCTTAGGACCGGTCGGCGTCCGCGCTGGCTGGGGGAATTGCCCCCAGACTTATGAGCGCCGGAGTCGGTCGGCGAGAGCAAAGCTCCTCGGCTTAGGACCGGTCGGTGCCCGCGCTGGCTGTGGGGATTGCCCCCAGACTTTCGAGCGTAGGAGTCGGTCGGCGAGGGCGAAGCTCCTCGGCTTAGGACCGGTCGGCGTCCGCGCTGGCTGGGGGAATTGCCCCCAGACTTATGAGCGTAGGAGTCGGTCGGCGAGGGCGAGACTCCTCGGCTTAGGACCGGTCGGCGTCCGCGCCGGCTGGGGGAATTGCCCCAGACTTATGAGCACAGGAGTCGGTCGGCGAGGGCGAGACTCCTCGGCTTAGGACCGGTCGGCGTCCGCGCCGGCTGGGGGAATTGCCCCCAGACTTATGAGCGCAGGAGTTGGTCGGTGAGGGCAAAGCTCCTTGGCTTAGGACCGGTCGGCGCCCACGCTGGCTGGGGGAATTGCCCCCATACTTACGAGCGCAGGAGTCGGTCGGCGAGGGCAAAGCTCCTCCTCCTCCTCCAGTGAGGCGGCGGTCTTCGTTCTTTTGCATCCTTAGTGAAATGTTGATTCCGTTGAAGATCAAGAAAAGCCAAAAGGGAATGCAATTGTACTTTTAAGGGTCCCGTCGGACCAGTACATTTGGAGGAAAGGAAAAGGAAATAAAGCTAGACAGAGGGATGTAAACCTAGATAATCCCCTCGGACTAGGCTACGACTGGGGGGAGGGACCTCGCCCGCTCACTCTATGATGCGGAGGGGTCCTTGGACGGTGTTGATCTTCTTCCCCTTGTCCGGCTGCATAGAGGTCCCTTCCCCGTGAGCCGGCTCGTCGGCTAAGTTCCTGGCGTGCCCCCGGCTCATCAGCTTCTCTATGTCCTTCTTCAAGTGCCAGCAGTCTTCAGTGTCGTGGCCATTGTCCTTGTGGTACTTGCAGTACTTCTCCCCGTTCTTCCCGCCTCGTTTTGCCTTCGGCGGGGGGCGATCGGCGTGCTCTTCCTTCTGTACTTGAGCGAGGACGGCGTCTGGGGTGGCGTCCCTCGTACCCTCTCCCCGCTGCCTGTTTCTTGGCCTCTTCTCGGTCCGGTACCCTTCGGGGCTGCCTTGTCCGCTGTCGCCGCGCTTGGTCCCTCGAGTGGCCTTTCCTGCCTCAATGGCCAAGGTCTCCTCGGTCAACATGAAACGCTCGGCCCTTGCCATGATCCCTGGGAGGTCCTTCGGGGGATCGTTGTGCAGAGATTTCTTAAGGCCTCTATGACGCAGCCCTTTCTTAAGGGCCGTCTGGACAACAAGGTCGGGGGGGGCTGTTCACGTTCAGCCTTTCTGCGTTGAAGCGGCGCATGAACTGTCGGAGCGGCTCGGCTGGGCCCTGCACTATGTTAAACAGATGTTCAGCATCAGGCTTTACCTGTCTCCCTGCCATGAACTGTTTGCAGAACAGCTGGGTGAGTTCCTCGAAGCTGTCGATGGAGCGGCTGGGTAGGCTGTGGTACCAGGTCCTCGCCGCTCCCCTGAAAGTTGAATAGAATCCCCGGTAGAGCAGGTCATCGTCGGCTCCTTGGAAGGACATGTCCCCCTCGTAGTCCATCACGTGGTTTCCCGGGTCTCCTATCCCGTCATACTTCCCCAGCGTCGGGATCTTGAATCGAGAGGGGACCCGCGCGTCGGCTATTCTCCGTGATAGGGGACACCGGTCTCCGTGGATGCCCCCGGGGGTTCGACACCCGCCCGCCTCTGGTTCGTTCGGTGGCGGAGGGGGCACAGGCGCCGGCGGGGTCGGCTCCACGGCCCTCGCCGCACTGGGAGTCGGGCTGACCCGGCGTTCCCGGCTCCTCCGGCGGGAGCTCCCGCTCTGCCGCGATCGGTCTCTCGAGTGGTGTCGATTGCTTCTCCTGCGGTGGGGTGATCGTGGTCGACGAGACGACGCAGTCACCGATTCGTCCCCCGTGCCTTCGGTTTCTCTTCGGCTCCTTTCACGATGAGGGGAGGAGGCGCGCGATCTCGCCTGACGGGGGCCGGACAACGTGAACCGACGCTCCGTGTTCGGTCTTTGGTTCCCGCGGTCATCGACCACAACGGATCGTAAGAGTGGGGGATCCCCCGTCCAACGATGGTCGTCGCCCAACGCGCCTCCGTTAGCCGGCGCAGTGCTGACGAGGTGATGTACTGCCGCGACTAGCGTCTGGATGTTCGCGTTGGTCTCCTGAGCCAGGGCACGGAGTTGTCCCTGAGTGGCCAGTTCCGTCCCGCCAATCTCTTCAGTTGTGGGGGCGGGATGATTGTTGACGGGCGTGTCTTCGAGGTTGCCGTTGGATGCGCCATTCCCCTCCTCCGGGATGGGGGGCATGCGTTTCCTTCCGTTGCTGGCTCGTGCCATTGCAGGTGTGGTTTGCTTCTTCGTGGGACAGTTTACGTTTCCCACAGACGGCGCCAGATGTTTCAGAGTGTTTTCTCACTACAAAAGCGTTGACCGTGGGCAACCCGGTCAACGTGGTCAAGGGGCCCGCTTGGGTCCCTCGGGTGTGTCGAGTTGGTGCAGACGAGGCGTGAGTCGGGACTGCAGACGACGGGGAGCGCGTCGGCTGGGCCGAATCGGGGTCCTCGGTCGTTGGTAGGGCGAGGGGAAGCCTCGGCCCGGGTTGAGACGCTCGGCCTCGGTCGGATGTGCTCGGCCTCGGCGGTCGGACGACGAGGGGTAGCCTCGATCGTCCAGCTGGTTGCGTGGTCGGCGAGGGGCGGAGGGGAAGCCTCGGCCCGTGGATCGGATGTCCTCCTGCGTAGACGAGAACGCTCGTCAGGGGGCCGGACCTTGGTTCCGGCCAAATCCCCTCCGATGCCTAAGTCAGACAGTGATCTGAAAGAGGAGGCCCGGCGGAGACGGTTCGACTCGAGAGGAGATCGGAACGGTGTCTCACGGCGCGAGCGGGGGAGGAAGGAGATGAAATGGGGGAACAAGGTCGTTGATGGAGTACCTTAGGTTTTAGATACCTGAGATGCGGTCCTTTGTCCTGTCGTCCTTCTAACCCTTTTATAGACCTCCCGCCGTGATTGCCCACAACCCACGTCGCCCGTCTGCCCTCGATCGTGCCCCCTCAATCCCCCCCCCCCCCCCCGTCGCCGCTCCCTGCGCCATGCCAGCACCTCCCCATAACAGCCATTAAGTGGCCACGGGTTCGGGGGAACGGTTATCGCTGGAGCGGGTGAGTGACTCGTGCCTCATCGGGGCCGAGTCAGATCGACATCTGGGGGCCCTCTATGGGGCTTTTCCGGGCGGGCCTGATCGCGCAGATGGGCTTCCGATCGGCGGTCGGGCACCCAGGCTCGTATCTTTCGGGCTTCGCTCGGTGGGCTGTGCTTTTGGGTCTAGGTTGTTGGGCCTTCGTAAAATAGACGTATCACTAGCTATACATGATGTCTTCCACTAATCCAATTATAAGCTAATTAGGATTAGACTGGGTGGGACTAGTGGTGATGTACCACCTAATATACATCAAGTGCACTGCTAATAAAGGCACAAAGGCCCAGGAGGTACAACATGCTCAAAAGGCCTGACCTAAAAGATGGCGTGCCTGTTAATGAAATTGTGTTACTAAAACGCTCTTGCAGAACTTAGTCTATGGTCATCCCATTTGGGAGGAGGTCTCTCTCTCTCTTTTTATATTTCTGATTAGAGCGCCGAAGATATCGAGCCGACGCCTCCGCTCTGATTCAACTCGCTAATTATCTTGCCTGTAATGGTGTGCATATTCCATGATTCCCTACTTACAGGTCAAGGGCGAGTCAAGGGCGAATCATCTGAATATATATCCGTTTTAAGAAATTGTCAGATTATATCATATACATGTTCGTTTTCGTACCACACTTTTGCCATGAAACACATCACACTTGCATATAGCTAAAATAATAAGAAAGACAAAAGAGGCAAAAGTGGGGAACAAAGGGTATTTGAATAACCGAGAGAGGGGAAAAGAAAAATATGAGACCCACTGCAACAAATAATGCAGGCAAAAGATTAAAGAGCTTGCTTTCGGCAGCCAGGGCGACGGAAGGTAGCAACAGGAGCAACGATAGACAATTAATACGATGCTTGATAGTCAACTCGTACACCACTTGTCAACATCATCTCCGTCACCGGCCACAACTCAAAACAAAGGTAATTTTTAATCGCCAAGGTAGTCGGGAATGAATACATAAAAGATAAGAATAATTACATGCTAATGTTACCAAAAAGAACCTTACAAAAATCAACAGTAATTGCATGCCGGCGATAATTATTTTTTCTTAACCATACCAGGTAAATTGCCTCTTCTCTCCTTCCATGTTCTTGCTTTACATCTCCCACTACGGTTTCATCCCCCACTACGGTTAATTGCCTCTTCTCTCCTTCCATGTTCTTGCTTTACATCCCCCACTACGGTTTTCCACACCATGCACTTTCGATTAGGAGAAAATTTCCCCCCTTCCGCCATGCCAAGACTCTTTTTACCAGCCTATTTAAAAATTATAACCACCGCCAGTAAATTCATCGTCATCTCCACTGCTATACGTCTCTACCACCTCGCTGTCATCGTCCTCGACATCCTCACCCTGCCCCATGATCTCCAATATTCCCTGGCCCCCGTCAAAATCTACGTCGTCAAAGTCTCCATCCTCATCAAGCTCATCGCCGCTGTCTACTTCGTCTTCGTCCTCGTCATTACTCAAATCTTCTGAATCACTGTCCCCACCATCCAAATCTCCCAAAATCGGGTCATCTGCCTCCGAGTCATCGTTATCTTCGTCATCCTCGTCTTCATCGGTATCAGGTCCATCGTCGGGGTCAGAATCATCATCCGTGGGTCGTCGTCTTCCAATTTCATAAAGCCTGCCAGAGGAGAACATCTCTTCATGGTCATCCATGGCAACAACACCGACATACGAGTCCGTGGGATCAGCCGCAAAGTCCAAGACACATCGGTCGACAGGGACCGTGGCAATGTCAGAATAGTTCACTGCATCAATGGTACGGAAGGCAGCAAACAAGGGGTGGCGGACACGCCGGGTGTTCACAGCGGATGTAATGTCCTCTAGATTTCGTCTAAGAATCGCATATATGACATCACCGCCACCATTAAAAGTGATCACCGTCTGGTCCAAAGAGGGAACATTTCGCAGGAGCTTAAACTTCCGGAGATCCCAGACTTCTGAATTTATAATAACCTGCATAGATTGAAAACGCAAGCATGACCCAAATGGGTTAAAGTTAAATGATGAAAGTAAATTCCATCTTGAATTAGCGTCAAGTAATACAAGGTTTCCATAGAAATAAGATGCAAATTAAAAAGAATTACGTTGTGGCAGACTCGGGATTTTATGCAGTTGAAATTATAGATCTAACGTTATACTTTGCAGTAAAAAAATTCAAGATTCATCATGATCCTCAGTGTAGCACAAATGGTTGATTAATACCCCTTTCTTGAGAAGTACATTCCCTCTCCACCTTTCCCACATGCTTGCCCTTCATCGCTACAATATTGCTGGTCTAAAATAAATCTTCTCTGGCCACGAGCTAGCTATCTACATCAGTTCATATAAGAGGTTATTTAAGAGGTTGCTGTTTATGAGCTGCCACCTAATAGTCATTTTTTCCTTCATATAATTATATGAAGTTCATGCATTCCAAGTTTGTTCTCATTACACACAATTCTCATCAGCCAGTTTCCCATAGCTTTTGGCAGATTGCTTACCATGTTCATCCTCGGAGCAAGACCTTCACTGTCGTCCGATCTGTTTCATCGAAATAAAGCCCACCGTCTGAGGTTCCCAATCCAAGTTTTAAGTTAAAATGAAACCAAGTTTTAGGTTAAAATGAAACCAAGGTAAGCATGAATACAAACAATTTCTCAGTTTCTGAAAATCCAATCATACTAGATTTTCATAAATCCATATTCATAAGATTTGAGGGGCCTCTAACCTCAGTTGGAGGAAACTCTATATTGACATCCAAATAAGCCTTAGTTTTCAAAAGCATGGTTTGAACCTCAGACTACACCTAACCAAACCAAAGAATCTGAAACTAAACCGTGTTGCTTCAGGAGCCCTGAATGGAAAGGTGATAGGATCCGCTAGGGTTTTGATGTAGAGAGTTA
This sequence comes from Scilla litardierei, assembly GCA_030789695.1. Lineage (NCBI taxonomy): Eukaryota > Viridiplantae > Streptophyta > Magnoliopsida > Asparagales > Asparagaceae > Scilla > Scilla litardierei. Next base: position 151,727,932 of record CM061138.1, on the reverse strand, counting down.
TGGTTTTGATGTGAAGGTTGTATTTTGTGTGGAAAAGATGGATATTTGGGGTTTAATAGAATAGATTCGGGGGGTGGGGTGGGGGGTGGGGGGTTGTGATTTTTATAGATGAAAACTGAAGATAAAGAGATACAAAGATATGACGAGTACTTTCGAGAGGAACCCTCTCTCCTCTTCCTTGGCCACGTTGGAGAGGTGGACCACTCTTCCAAATTCTATTCAATGTGAAGTCGCAAACTCCTAGTAAAGATTATCTTCTCTCTAGATTCAACCCACTCTCTCATCCCCTTAGCCACATATAAATAATAAACTGAAAATACAAAATTGCAAAAATAACCCTAAACTGAAAATTACGAAAAACCCCCTAGAAAATCAAAAATTACGAAAGCGCCCATGATTGGCCAAAATTGCAGAACGCATCTTTACTCTGCCCCCAAAATCTTTACTCTGCCCCCATAATGTCCACTAACCTGGCTCGTACCATCAAATACTGTTACTTTACATTCATTAAATCGCTTAGCTGGACCCGCTAAGTGATCCCCCCCCCCCAACACCCCAAACACGTGTGTGCGCACGAAAAACAAAACCACCTTAAACCCCAAAAAAATGAAATGAAAAAAGTCAAAACTATGATATTATTACCTGAAAGACGAAGAGTTCTCTTTATCTTGATTCTTCAGCAATGTCAAACTGTGGTTTAACATTAAATAATTGATGTCTCTTACCTAATTTGAGTAAATTCTTTGGACTTAATCAAGTCTGCTTACAGTAGTACCGATGCGTTTTGAATTTTCATACTACTCGCTCGTGCTGTTAGTTAAGGATAAGCAAAACCCACACTGGTGTATTTGCACCATATAAAACAAACGGCCAAGAAAAGCAATTTCTCAAGTCTAGAAACTGGAAAGAGCTCTTGAATTTATACTCATTCCAAAGTGATGCCACCGTGCCGACGTTTCTATGGAGATGTAGCATGAAAGAAGATGGTTTCTTTCTAGTCCAATGGCATAAACAAATTCCATTCATGTAAAATTTAAAACATCTTCTAAGAAACTGATAGATGAAGCAAATTTGTTGTAAATGGCCTTGACATAACAAGAGCCTTACTTCTGTCCTTACTTCTGTGCTATGAACCAGCAGGCAACAATCTCAAGTTTGTGCCTTTTAATAAACATTAGCATGATACTCTAAATAGGGGTGGCAAACGGGCGGGTCGGGTCGGGTTCGGGTCGGGTCAGGTTTGACTCGACCCGAATAAGGGTAAACCCGAACCCGACCCGAATTAAATTCGGGTCAGGGTTCGGATACCCGTACCCGACCCGGCCGTAACCCGGGTGACCCGTACCCGACCCGGTTTGTCTTACGGGTCGGGTACGGGTCGGGTTTGGTGTGAAAGAGTGATTATTTTGCAAAAAGGGTCGGGTTTGGTTCGGGTTCGGTTCGGGTCCGGGTCGGGTTCGGGGTGAAAAGAGTGAAAATACGGGTCGAATTCGGGTCAACCGGGTCGAGGGGTCAAACACGTACCCGACCCGGATTTTTATCCGGGTCGGTCGGGTTGACCCGAATTCGACCCGACCCGGATTGGCCCATACCCATACCCGACCCAAGAGGCCGTGTTCGGGTCGGGTCGGGTCTATTTTGCCACCCCTAACTCTAAATGATGCATCCAAATACTCTCAGCAATGCATCCAATTCCAAAACCCTCTTGTAATGAAAGCTTGTGTTTCCACGCATGGGCTGACAGCGTGACACACAGTGATCGAGTGTGAGCAATGCTTAAACAGGATTTCTTTTTTATGTAAAAATGAACGCCTATATGACTACAAAATTGCTAATTAAAATGACCGTCAGAGGCTTAGATTAGGTGGCGAGTGTTGAGAATGTACTACAAGAAGTACTAGGTTTGAACACTAGCTAGATTCTCTCTCTCCAATGCATAAAAGCAAACTAGCCTCTAAAAATAATTAATGGCAAAATGTGTGTAATACGTAAAATAATATAAAGATTGTAACTGATCAAATCACATATCAATATTACATTTTACTTAACCCTGATTTCATATCAAATGTGGATTAAAGCATATAACCAGATTAATCAAAGAACAGTCTTAACTTATGGATTAAAGCATAAATAATCCTTGTTTCAAACAAAATCTTGATAAATTAACAGTTCTTTATAGTAGCAGATTTGATAAAGCCCTGTGCCACATCTATCTGAGACATGTTTTAACGTTTGCAGCTTACACCTAGATTTTGTTCGTCTTTCTTTCACATGCAGGGTGATAAGTCAATAACTAATTCATTTTCTCCAGGATATAACCACTAATGTTGTCATTTGGACTTAAAACCCCGTCTGTTTAACAGTGAGGTGGGCCAAGCATTCAATTTCATAGATGGACATACATTACTAATGTTTGCATCTCTCTGAAGAAAGGGAAAGGAGAAAAGAAAAGGCATTTCCATCTATCAGTCTGTAACCCCAAATCCCAAAGATGCAGGCAAATGCTTATTTATGATCCAGACAGACAGATCCATAATAGCTAAAAGCGATCCACATCATGGCAAAAGTAAGCTCCAAGTTGTAAAGATGGGCATCATAGAAATTGAACATTACAGCATTTGGTCGAAATTGACTATTAAGGTGCAGTTGGTGCATGTTAAGCTCAATAGTAAATATGCAACAGTAACACAATAAACCGATGCAATTGAACATGAAAAACAGTGAAAAATAAATCACTTGTACGTACATACATTGGCTTACTATTGAGATTACAAAGAACTGGTAGCAAGATGGTCATACCTCATTCCCAGCTGGATGGAAACCACCACCCCCATAATCTGTGAACTGATCAAATCGATGAACAGGACCCGAACTGCGCCGGTCCCACAATTCTCCATTCCACAGTAACATTGTGTCCAACGGACTAAAATGAATAAGAGATTGTGCATGCCCTCTAGCCGGTGCCGAAGGGCCATTCGAGCTTTCAGGTAACCTAAGTTGCACGTTATAGGTCTGAATATCATAAAGAAGAACCTCCCGGCGAGATGGCTCGGTAGAAAGGGCTGCAAACAAGGTCCCTGAATGGCTGAAACGTGCTGCCTTGCATCCATCAAATGAATGCAAAGGCCCAGCTGATACAGATGAAGCATCCCACAACTTTACATCATACGAGCTGGATGAAAGAAGCATCTGGGTGTCACCAGAAAATGCTGACTGAAGTATGGAAACAGGAGATTGGTGGCATAAATGGCTCTCCAATACATTCCCATTGTTCAAGTCAAATACCTTTAGCTCACCACCATGGCTGCCAGTTGCAATCCGAAAGGAATCACCCAAAAAGCTAATACATGTTAAAAGGGCTGCTTCATCCCGGCAAGTACGATATGGCCTGAACCTGCTGTAAACAAATTGGCGGTCTCTGCGGCGAGCATGAATTCCACCATACTGTTTCCGGAACTCACGGGTGCTTACTCGTGCGCTAACATTTGTAGGTGCATTGAGGCTACGGCTAGGTTCAGGGCAAACATGAGGGTGCAAGAGAGAAAGAGGGGGTAACGTGGTTATTGGGGCAGGGCATTGACGATGTTGATGCTTCAGGTATTGCACAACAAGGGAATCAAGGGTCATTCGCTCAACATTTCCAGGTGGGTCAACTGGATTTCCAAACTGGGGAAAAGGTGTTGTTGGTGCTCCAGGAGTGCTGTGGAACTGAAGGTCATCCGAATTACAAACAAAAGAGCTCGTACGCCCATAAATATCCCGTGGTGTAGTATTTGCAGCAGGAGATGGACCAACCGCATCTATTGTCAAATTAGTTCTCCGAACACTATTCGGAGTCTGAAACAATGGTGACTGTGATGCAAGCTCAGCTGTTGCAAGGCGCTTTGCAGGTAACGGGCAAGAATCCTTGAGGTCCAAAAATTTCCTTTTCATTGGCAACAGTATAGGTGTTTTAAGTGGAGTTTCCATGTCTACATTAGACTTGGCACCAGATAGAGACAAAGTTTCGTCTAAGACACCATTAGATGAAGATGGACCTTTTAGTGTGTCAGTTGCATTATTAAGCAATGCAGGTGAATGAAGCTGATTTTTCAAATGGGAGAGATTAGACGCAAAGACCAATGGTTTTTTCCGTGGAGACAACATCGAGTCCAGTTTTGCACTTGTACTCTGGTCTGGAGGACATGACTTTGCATTATCCGAGAGGAACCCACAGGAAACACGGCCGGATGGCCAACAGAATTGCAAGGTTGAATTCTCTGGAACAGATGTTTGGTGGAGAGGAGGTTGGGGTGATGACAATGGAGGAAGGGGTATCAAGTCAGCCTCCTTCTGTAGTAAGGAAGCCGTAGCTGCTAAGCCAGATGCTTGAAGATGTTCATGTATAAGGAGCAAAAGTTCCCTGGAAAGCAGAAAATACTTTGAATTTGTGAATAATAATTAGGTCGCAGAAAGGCTGCCTTAAAATAGAAAATGAGACAAGACCTGGAATGGTAGGTAATAGGAGTTGCTGCCGCTATTGCCGCCCTCTCTATACGCCTCAATGTTGGAGCAGCAGCATCAGTGGCTGCCAAGGTGCTTGCTCTCCCAGAATTAGTCACAATCTACAAAATCAGTAGAATTCAAATTTCAAACACTGAAGAATTTAGCAGAAAAGAAGGGGGGTGGTGAGTCTCTGCACGGGCACTGGCGGGTGTGGGTTTGTGGGTATTTGTGTTTGTAATATAAGATGTACAATATCAGAAATAGGAGTAAGTTCTTTTGTAACTTACTGCAATCAACTCAATTGCTACTTGAGCCAATTCAGCCTGCCATCTTCCCTGCTCAGGTCCAGCTGTCTGGCTACCGGAATCTCTTATTAGTTCTGACAGTTTTTTCCCCACCTATAAGTTGGAAAATATATGAGTACCGATTTCAAAAGTAAACTCGAGTAATAAAAAAAATCCAGTGTGCTCATATGATGCCCGCCGAGATTGGCAGCCTACCCCAAACTAAGAAGAAAACATATGGGAGGTTTTTAAAAGTTCAGATATGTAGTAAGTTAAATTTTGATATGAACAGAGAAGGAAATAAAGGAATTGAATTATGCATACTGCATACAACTATAGCTAAAGGGGAAAAAACTTGGTGAGTTTAGAAACCTTTGGAAGTGAGTTCGATGTTATGCAAATGATATGCAGCCAATCCTTGCCACCTAAATTTCGTGATGGACCCTGTTACGCCTATTTGGCCGAAGCCCGAAAGACACGAACCCAGAAACTCGACTGCCGATCGGAAGCCCATCTGCGCGATCAGGCCCGCCCGACAAGGCCCCCTAGAGGACCCCCGAACATCGATCCGACCCGGCCCCGATAACGCGCAAGTCACTCGTCCACTCCAGCGATAACCGTTCCCCTAGGCCCGCTACCACTTGATGGCCGTTATGGGGAGGTGCTGGGATGGCGCAGGGAGCGGCGAGGGGGAGGCGGATTGAGGGGGCACGATTGGGGGCGGACGAGGGACGTGAGTCGTGGGTAATCACGACGGGAGGTCTATAAAAGGGCTAGAAGGACGACTGGACGAGGGACCGCATCTCAGGTAACAAAACCGAAGGTACTCCATCAACGACCTAGTTCCCCCATTTCATCTCCTTCCCCCCGCTCGCGCCGGAGGACGTCGTTCCGATCTCCTCTCGAGTCGAACCGTCCCCGACGAGCCTCCTCTTTCAGATCATCATCTGACTTAGGCATCGGAGGGGATTTGGCCGGAACCAAGGTCCGGCCCCCCTGACGAGTGTTCTCGTCTGTTCAGGAGGACGTCAGATCCACAGGCCGAGGCTTTCCCTCCGCTCCACGCCGGCCACGCATCAGGCAAGACGACCGAGGTTACCCCTCGCCGTCCGACCGACCGAGGCCGAGCACTTCAATCCGAGCCGAGGCTTCCCCTCCGCTCCGCATCGGCAGCGCATCAAAACAAGGCGCCGAGGCTTCCCCTCGTCGTCCGACCGTCCGAGGCCGAGCATCTCACACCGGGCCGAGCCTTCCCCTCAGCCCCCCTTGAGGCCGAGGATCCAGACCCGGCCCAGCTGACGTACTCCATGTCGTCTGCAACTCCGATTCGCGTCGCGTCTGCACGGGCTCGACGCACCCAATGGACCCAAATCGGCCCCTTGACCACGTTGACCGGGCAGTCCACGGTCAACGCTTCTGTAGTGAGAAAACACTCTGAAACATCTGACGCCATCTGTGGGAAAGAACTATCCCACGAAAAACAAACCACACCTGCAATGACACGGCTTCACCCATCACGGCGAAGGGAGGGCAAGGCCCAAGCGCGAGGCGACAGGGCCCGCCATGGTTGGCAAGAGAGGGCCCGGGCCCAGCGCGAGGAGGACCGTGAGGAGAAGACCAAGAAACCCTCACCGGCCCTACCGGTCAGGAGGACGGGCACGACAGTAGCAGCGCGCAGATCGGACGCAGCTTTGGTGGTGTCGGTGATCATCGACACAACAATGGTACGGCGGTTGCTCATCGACACCGGCAGCTCCTGCGACGTCCTCTTCATGTCAACCCTGGAGAAGATGGGGCGGCGGAAGGAAGACTTGCAACCCCGCTCGGGTCCCGTGGTAGGGTTCACGGGTCATTCCACCCCCATCATCGGCACGATCCACCTCCCAGTAACGCTCGGAGGCCCACCAGACTCGGTGACCCTGGCGGTAGAATTCGTCGTATTGGGGATCGGGTCAGAGTACAACGGAATCATCGGCCGACCCCTTCTCAACGCCATCGGCGCAGTTGTCTCGACCCTTCATCAGACTATCAAGTTCCGAACGCCCAGGGGGATGGGGCAGGTCGAAGGCGACGCGGCGAGACCGAATACCTGCTACCAACTGGAGGAGGAAGGGCCCGAGGATCGTTTGGTCGACCAGATGGCCGCGCTCGACTTGAGGGGCGGGCCGAGACCCACCCCTGCGGAGGAACAAGAGCAGATCCCGGTCACGGACGTCGAGGGCAGGTTCGTCTCAATCGGGAGAGGGCTAAGCCACGACCTGAGGAGCCAACTGGTCGAGTGCCTGGAGGCGAACCTTGACGTCTTTGCTTGGTCACCAGAGGACATGCCCGGCGTAGATCCCCAGGTGATCGTCCACCAGATCAACGCCGACCCCAACTTCAAGCCGGTCAGGCAGAAGAAGCGGAACCTGGGTGGCGAAAAGATGAAGGCGGCCTCCGAGGAGGTAGAGCGTCTCCTCGACGTCGGCTTCATACGAGAGGTCTGGTACCCGGAGTGGCTATCGAACGTAGTGATGGTCAGAAAACCCAACGGAAAGTGGCGAATGTGTGTGGACTTCAGTGACCTCAACAAAGCCTGTCCCAAGGACAGCTACCCCCTGCCGCGCATTGACCACCTTGTGGACAATGCCTCGGGGTACGAGATGCTTAGCTTCATGGACGCCTACTCAGGGTACAATCAAGTCCAGATGGATCCCCGGGACGAAGAGATGACAACCTTCACGACGGACCGGGGAACATACTGTTACAAGAAGATGCCCTTCAGCTTGAAGAACGCAGGGGCCACCTACCAGAGAATGGTCAACAAGGTTTTTTACTCCCAGATCGGGAGGAACCTGGAGGTCTACGTTGACGACATGCTTGTCAAGTCGAGAAAGCCGGAGGACCATATCGCCGACCTCCGTGAAACCTTCGAGCGGTTGCGGCGACACCACATCCGACTCAACCCCACGAAGTGCACGTTCGGGGTAAGATCTGGCAAATTCTTGGGATTTATGATAACTAACCGTGGCATTGAAGCTAATCCTGACAAGATCGAGGCATTGATCAATATGCGGGAGCCAACGACGATCAAAGAACTGCAAAGGCTGAATGGGCGCATCGCGGCCTTGGGGCGATTCCTATCCAAGTCGGCAGAGAGATCGCTCCCCTTCTTCAAAGTTCTGAGGAAAGCGATCGCGGAACTGTCAGACAACAAGAAGGCGATACCATGGGACGAAGACTGCTCCAGGGCGTTCGCGGACCTCAAGGAGTACCTTCGCAGCCCGCCTCTCCTATCCAAGCCACGAGAAGGGGAATCGCTAAGCCTTTACCTGGCGCGCGCGGAGGAAGCGGTGAGCTCGGTGCTAGTCAGAGAAGACGGTGGGGTGCAATGGCCGGTGTACTACACGAGCCGGATCTTGAAGGGAGCAGAGGTGCGATACTCGCCCATGGAGAAACTGGCATACGCCCTCGTTCTTTCAGCGCGAAGGCTCAGGCCCTACTTCCAAGCCCACACCATATTGGTCTTGACCGACTCGCAATTGGAGCAGAATCTCAAGAGATTCGATCGAATGGGAAGGATGCTGAACTGGAGAGTGGAATTGAGCGAGTTCGACCTCCGATTCAAGCCACGCACGGCCATCAAGGGGCAGGCCTTGGCCGACTTCATCGCTGAATGCACAACGGAAGGAGAGCATCCCCGGAGGAAGAAGGCCCAGCAACGGCAATCACCCAGCCCTTATCTTTCCTTTCGGCTGACCACCTCCACCCTGTCCAGTCAAGAGTCCCAGGAGCATGGATAGTCCATGTGGACGGATCGGCAACACAGTCAGGAGGCGGGGCTGGGATCGCGATCCGATCTCCGGAAGGGAACATCGTGAAATACGCGTTGCGGTTCGAGTTCCCGGCCACTAATAACGTGGCGGAATACGAAGCGGTAATCAACAGCCTGAGGCTGGCCCAGGAGCTCGGAGCCGAGTCCGTGCGCCTCCTCAGCGACTCGAAGCTCATTGTCAACCAGCTTCTGGGAAGTTACGAGGCGCGGGAGGAATCGATGCAGAGGTACCACGCCGTCGCCAAAGCGACGCTGTCCAGGTTCAAGAGCGCGGAAGTTTTACATCTCCCACGGTCGGAGAACGCAAGGGCAGACGCGTTGTCGAAGCTAGCCTCGTCCTCGACCAAGGAGCTGGGCCGCACCATTTACGTGGAGAACCTGCAGTCCCCCAGCACGGAAGAGCCGGAGGTGATGGCGATCGACCAAGATCCCACCTGGATGGACCCGATCATACGGTACCTCACTCATGGGGAGGTGCCGACGGACTGGGACGAGCGTCGGACCCTGGAAAGGAAAGCGCTCCGATACGTGATCCACGAGGGGACGCTCTACCGAAGACGCTGGACGAAGGCAGATGTCCTCCCATACCTGAAATGTATCGGACCGCAGGAAGCCGACTACGTCCTACGGGAGGTTCACGAAGGGATCTGCGGAAATCACCACGGGGGCAAGATGGTCGCACAGAAGATCTTGAGGCAGGGATATTACTGGCCGACCCTAGTCCAGGACGCAACGAACTACGTCCAAAAGTGCCAAGAATGTCAGAGGTTTGCCCACCACACCTCAACTCCCCCGTCGGAGCTCATCCCTATCGTGAGCCCCATCCCTTTTGCAAAATGGGGGCTAGACATCCTCGGACCATTTAAGCCGGGTCGGGGGCAGCGGAAGTATCTAATTGTGGCGGTGGACTACTTTACCAAGTGGATCGAGGCCGAACCATTGGCCACCATCACGTGGAAGAAAGCGAAAAGCTTCGTATGGAACTCCGTCATCTCCAGATTCGGAGTTCCACGGGCCATTGTCACCGACAACTGGAAACAGTTCGACTCCGTGGGCTTCAAAGACTTTTGCGCGGAATGGGGGATCAAGCTCCTCTTCGCCTCTGTAGCGCACCCCCAGACCAACGGGATGGCGGAAGCAGCCAACAAATGCATCATAGAGCCCCTCCGAAAGAAAGTGAAGGACGCCGAAGGAAACTGGCCGGAAGAGCTCCCCGGGATACTCTGGTCATACCGGACGACCCACAAGGAGGCCACCGGCGAAACCCCCTTCATGCTTGCCTACGGAGCCGAGGCAGTGGTACCGGTCGAACTGGGTGAAGAGTCTCTCCGCCTCAAATGCTTCGACGAAGACAGGAATTCGCAAGGCCTAGAGCTGGGTCTGGAGCTCCTCGACGAGCGACGGGAGCAAGCCCTAGCCACCATTATCCGCCAGAAGCAGAAGGTGGCCCGGTACTACAATTCTCGGGTCAGGGGAAGGAGTTTCCACCTTGGGGACCTGGTCCTCAGAAAAGCAAGCTTCAACCCGGATATTACCCGCAAAGAGAAGCTCGCGGCTAAATGGGAGGGACCCTATAAAGTCATCAAGGTCCTCGAGCCCGCGACCTACCGCCTAGCCGATATGGAGGGGAGGATCCTCACTCACGCCTGGAATACGGAACACTTACGCAAGTACTTTCAATAAATGTATTGTTTTCTACGAAATAAATTTATTTAAGTTTGTTCCTTTCAGATAAATGTGTTAACAAGAAACCCACTCGGGACAAGGGAAGCCTCGCCCGATGAGACGCTTGCAAGGCGTACGCCTAACAAAAAGATGTACAGAGAGACGCATGAAGAGGCCGAGGGGCATTCCCCTCCCTCAATCACCTCCAGGGGCACCCGTGGAGCCACAGGCTGCCTGTTCACTTGGGCCGCCCCCCACGCTCCATTCGCCGTCAGAGTGAGCCCGGAGATCCTCGAAGTTGACTCCAGAGAGCGGGAACTTCTTCCGGATCTCGGATTGACACCGGGCGAAACCTTTCTCGAACGCCTCAGCCAAGGCGGACTCAACGAAGGAGGTGGCATACCCCTCCACGGCTTCTCGGGCGATCCGGGATGGATCCACCTCCTCAAGCCCACGCACCCGAGCCTCCAAGGTCTCGATCTGGCGTTGGTGCTCCGCCCTCTCCACCTCGATCTCCCGGGATCTCTCGCCGAGTTGAGCAAGGAGAGCCCTCACCTGCTCCTCCGCCGCCTCCAGACGATCGGAGAGCTCCAGGGCCTCGGGGGCAGCAACGGAGACGGGGATCTTGTCGGCTCCCCCAGACGTGTCGGCGTCTCCCAAACGCTCGACGACCCGCGCCTCGGCCTCTGACTTTGCAGTCAAAGCCAAGGCTCTCTCCCGGTCCGCCTCTTCCAGGGCAGAGGACAGCTCAGTTATGCGAGTCTCCAAGGACATGACCCGCGCCTCATCTAACTGACCTGCCTCCCCCTCGTCACCGTGGACCTCAAGATCTCGCCCGGCGTCGGACCTGGCCTTAGGAAGCGCCGCAAACTGGCGCCTCATCGAAAGACCCACCGAGGACAACTGCACCAAGGCAACAAAGGTAAGACGGCGAAAGCAGCTGGAGGGAGGACAAGCAGAGACACTCTACCTGTTGGCCGGCCTGAATCACGAAGGTGGCCAAACAGTCACCTCTAACTCCATCCAGCGCAGCCTGGTCAGGAGGGAGGCAACTGTTCTCGGCCACTCGTGCGGCAGCTCCGCGGCTCAAAAACACCGATTCCTTCTCCCCCACCGGGAAGCGTGGACGAAGAAGGCCTTCCCCTGACGAAGGAAACTCGCCTGGGTCGGAGCGGAACGCGCCTAGATACCGATCGTAGGCATCAGGGAGAGAACCACCCGGGAGAGGCGATGGGCCAACCCACGGCCAGGCAACCTCAACGGGGGCAGGTCGGTGCTAATCGGCGGGCGGCGGGACGTCAACTTCCTCGACCCCCACACGGACCCTCTTAGAAGACTCCAACAAGGGGATGGAGGGAGATGGCCCCTTCTTCCTTTTGGAGCCAACAGCCGAGGTCACGGCCCGCTGCTTCTTCCGGACCTCCAACACATGATCCCTCTTACGCGGGTCCGGATCTGGGGCCTGCACGTGAGGGCTGGCGGGAGAAGAACCGAGAGGGAATCCACCTGCACCCAAAGAAGAAGTAAGAGGCCGAGAAGAGCCCGAGCAACCTCGAATGGCGAATATTCGGAGAGCTTACCCAAGGGCCACACCGTCTTGCGCAAGTTATGGTTACTAAAGAGGACGTCGATCATCCGCTCCCTCGAAGGAATCGCCAGCAGGGCATTCGCCGTCTGCAGCTCGGCGGCAGTCGGCTCACCCAGATCGAGGATGACCGCGTCGGCCACTCCCCACCGAACCGGGAAAGGTACACTCGACGGGAACGTGACAAATACATACTCCCCCTTCCAACGTTTCAGGGAGCTCGGCAACCCCAACACGAGGCTCATCTTCGGGCGGGCGCTGATGTAAATCCACGCCCCCGATTGGTGATGACTCAAGCGGTAGAACTGGGCGAAGAGACGGAGGGAGGGCACCACTCCCCTCAGCATGCAGATGACGACGAACCCGACGAGGAGCCCGATGGCGTTGGGGCAGAATTGGCACAAGCCCACGTTGTGGGCTTGAAGGAACTCGACGATAAAGGGGTGGAGCGGGAAACGGAGCCCGAAGCGGAAGCACTTCTCGTATATTCCAACCTCGTTGGGACCGGGAAGGCAGATCCGCTCGTCGGACCCGGGAGCACGAGCCGAGTAAGGCGGAAGCAGGTAGGCGGAGCGCATACTCCCGATGGCGGTGGCACAGACCGACGAAGGCCACGCTAGGACCTCTCGGGGCACCCCTGACAGTTCACCCCCGTGCCGACGAATCGCCGAAGGAGGACTACCCACCAGGCTAGGAGTGACGTCACGCTCCGGCCGACCCGAACCAGTGGCAGAGGAAGACGACATGGGGTAGAGCTCGGGCAGGATCAAGATCAACACAAAGAAGAAAATGACGGGATGGCGGCTCACAACCCACCCGGCTTCTCTACCTAAGACGACCCCGCGAGCGGTGGGGATAAACCCGCAGTTACACGTGGCAGCATCAGGGGACCGACGGCGCTTCGGAACCCGCGCCTTAAAAGTATCGAACGGACCAACTCATGATGACGACCAATTAATGAGTCGGCATCGACTGACGAGCCTGTCGAAATCGGCGGAAGTCACATCGGCCGAGCCGAACCGGCCGAGGCCGATCGACCCGACCAATGGGGGCAATTGTTACGCCTATTTGGCCGAAGCCCGAAAGACACGAGCCCAGAAACTCGACTGCCGATCGGAAGCCCATCTGCGCGATCAGGCCCGCCCGACAAGGCCCCCTAGAGGACCCCCGAACATCGATCCGACCCGGCCCCGATAACGCGCAAGTCACTCGCCCACTCCAGCGATAACCGTTCCCCCAGGCCCGCTACCACTTAATGGCCGTTATGGGGAGGTGCTGGGATGGCGCAGGGAGCGGCGAGGGGGAGGCGGATTGAGGGGGCACGATTGGGGGCGGACGAGGGACGTGAGTCGTGGGTAATCACGACGGAAGGTCTATAAAAGGGCTAGAAGGACGACTGGACAAAGGACCGCATCTCAGGTAACAAAACCTAAGGTACTCCATCAACGACCTAGTTCCCCCATTTCATCTCCTTCCCCCCGCTCGCGCCGGAGGACGTCGTTCCGATCTCCTCTCGAGTCGAACCGTCCCCGCCGAGCCTCCTCTTTCAGATCATCATCTGACTTAGGCATCGGAGGGGATTTGGCCGGAACCAAGGTCCGGCCCCCCTGACGAGTGTTCTCGTCTGTTCAGGAGGACGTCAGATCCACGGGCCGAGGCTTCCCCTCCGCTCCACGCCGGCCACGCATCAGGCAAGACGACCGAGGCTACCCCTCGTCGTCCGACCGACCGAGGCCGAGCGCTTCAATCCGAGCCGAGGCTTCCCCTCCGCTCCGCATCGGCAGCGCATCAAGACAAGGCGCCGAGGCTTCCCCTCGTCGTCCGACCGTCCGAGGCCGAGCATCTCACACCGGGCCGAGGCTTCCCCTCAGCCCCCTCGAGGCCGAGGATCCAGACCCGGCCCAGCTGACGTGCTCCACGTCGTCTGCAACTCCGATTCGCGTCGCGTCTGCACGGGCTCGACGCACCCAAGGGACCCAAATCGGCCCCTTGACCACGTTGACCGGGCAGTCCACGGTCAACGCTTTTGTAGTGAGAAAACACTCTGAAACAGACCCCATAAGCAGAAGATCTAAAATGTTGATGGTTCTTGATCACCATGCACCATTTGAACAACTTAAACCCAAAGGTCCAATGCTTCAGGACGCATATCAGCATCTTGCATATGCATTCAAAGCATATGACACTAGGGTTGTAGATAAGACCATTAGCTGATGGTTCTTTCCAAAATAAATAAATAAAAGTTAACATGGATACTAAATGATGGGAATATGTAGATTACGAGTTTATAATATGATTGAGGATCCATGTAAAAGATCATTAGCTGATGGTTCTTTCCAAAATAAATAAATAAAAGTTAACATGGATATTAAATGATGAGGAAATGTAGATTACGAGTTTATAATATGATGCCGATCTATGGAAAGATCATGTGTCAGCACTTTAACCCACCCAAACAATAGAGCTGGTTACACCGTTGCAAGTACTCTTGTTAGATAGGCGGTAAAAATGCAATCACAAATTCCACATATATAAGCTACAAGTTTTGAATAGAAATACATTGAATGACCACGCATAAGGTTTTGCAAAATGATTTTCTATCTTGAATTCAAAATATCCATAACAAATGATTTATTTGTTGAGAATTATGAATTTCAATATATTCTAGAATACAGCACATAAGTTGTATGGTTTATCTGCCAGCCACTTTTTTTAGCTAGTATGGAAGGACTATATTGATCAATCGAAGAGGATTTAAACAATAATGGAAAGCATTGACTTAGACAGTACAGAAATAAAATGACACAGAAGGCTAACCATATAGCACAGATACAACCATGGCTGAAAATAACCTCACTGTGATACTTATAAAATCATACATTACATCAAACGGTGATCCAAACGCACCTGGAGCTTGGTCAATATGTGTGCAATTGTTTCATCTCTGGCTAAACCCAATAAAACACGACAAGCAAGAGCTCGAAGACAGTCAAGGGCTTGAGGCGGTGAGATCATCCGAGGATGAAGAAGATGCAAGAGGACCTTTATACCATTGTTTGCGCGAACAGCTTCCCTTGCCTGACGGTATCCTTGCTCCAATTGAGCAGCAAGGCCAGCACACCCAGCTCCTGGTCCTAAAGAAATTCTACGTTCTCCGACAACTACAGATGAGACACCAGAACCAACAGCTTGTGAATTACCTCCAGAAAATGGGGCAGCAGATCCAGTCACACCACCCCTTTCCACCAGGTTAGCTTCCCCAATCCGCTCCCGATTGTCATTCTGAATAGGCAATGGAACACTACGATCTGAAATGCTTCTCTCTAAATTCCTCTCCCTAATCTCTGTAGCTGCACCATTTAATGTCGAAACAGATTGCTGACCTTGTGCAGACGCAGCAGGTTTGTTACTGATCGAAGGAGGAGGGCAAACAAGATTTACTAGCACATTTAAAGCTGGATGAATCAGCTGCCACATGAACAACACATCAAAATTTTAAACACCATTCGTTTGGGAAAAACAAAAAAAGTTCAGAATAGTACAGTAGATCATCATAAAGATTTCTTGCCATACCTCTGGATCCACAAATCCAGCACTGTTTGCTGCATCTAAAATGACAGCCATGCCAACTCGGTCATTGCTCAAAGTGGCATTTACAATTAGCTTGCGGCTGTAGGGTACAAACGTAACAATATGAAGAACACCGAGTGCATACTGGCCAAGGTCATGTAGATATCGTTCTCCAGGTGGGGCCTGCAAAAACAACAAAGAAATTCCATTATACTCCAAAAATCATGGAAATTAGGCAGTCATATAAAGCATCATACGAGTAAAGATGTTGTACCTGACATAATTCCAGCATGGTTATATGACCATTAGAAGCTAAGAACTTGTCAGCTGCAGGCCAACGGACTCTCACAAATGCAGGTCCGAGCTTCCTGTCACGCTGAATCTGAAGGAACACTGCATCCATGGCCTCATTACTAATGTCAAGCGGCTTATAGGCAGCCCTTGCACTTGATGTACTTCGGGCTGTAGTTCGATTACTTTTATTAGGACGGAGAGAATCCACAAGCAGAAGTAGATGGGCTCTAAAGTATTGACGTAGAGCAATACATGTGTGATAAGCAATCTGCTTTTCTGATGCAGTCAGAACTTCTGCAGGGGACTGATCGTTTCGCAAAGTTCCATTTGGTATGCCTAATGCTCCTGAGTTTCCACCAGATCTAACTGAAGCAGCACCATGTAAGATGTTTAATATCTTCTGCAAACCTTCGTGTGTATCAAAAGCATCCAAAATAGCTCTGAACACAAATGCAGAAGCTAAAAAAATGGCGGCATTTTTTCTAGCCTGGTCTTGACAACACTCAAGAAGTTGAAGTGCCAACCCAACCACCTGATGCACTACATCAGAAGAAAGTGCACAAACGCGTTCCATGATCCCCTGCACACATTAATTTCAAATAGACCACTTAAGTAAACTATAAAATGACACATGCAAAAGGAAAAAAGTAGGAAACAAATAGAAGAGTATAAAGTAACATTCAAAGTATCACCTGAAGGGACCCAATGGTATATAAGCATGATGAAAGCCCAAAGAAGGTTTGAGGGATTCTATGTACAGTCAGGAGTTTTTGCATACCACCTCGATCAACAAATAAGGCCGCAAATTTCCTGTGAGCAGCCAATGCACAAATTAATTTGAGCACTTCAGGCAGCAATGTTAACGGATCAGTTGACTCTCCGTCCTTCGAACAGCGATGCAAGAGTGCAAGGCATACGTCCACACCTTTTTCATGCAGAACCGGTCCTAGCGCTTCAACATATTCTCCCAGAATTTCAAGGCACTGAATACAGTACTTCTCTCTAAGCAATGCAAGAGGTTCACTGTCCAAAATGAACAACTCCTCCAGCTCTTCATCTGCTTCAGATTCCGCAGCCTTTAAACTCATCATATCATCATTGGCTATGCTTGTACTCCTAGCAACAACAAAAAGATTATAACATGTAACTTGCAAATCTTATGCCATCTGAGATAACAAAAATAGGTGGAAAAGGAAATCCAACATTAACATCAACAAAAAAACAAGGATGCAGAGAACAGGTGAAGGAATACCGTGAAACCTCAGTTGCCATAGCAGCATCCACAACAGTTGATGCAGCTTTAGAAGCAGCTAAGGCAGCAGCTTCTTCATTGTTTGTACTTTTCCATGCCTAACAATGTAAAAAAGGAAGAATATCAGATGGTATAAAAACCATTTAAAATAATAGTAGACTATTACAAGTTACAAGCTTACCTCGAACGCAGCAGTCTTGACAAGTTCGGCAGCTGCATCCCCTGCTGCTTTAATCGCCTCTTCTGGTGCATTAGCTGTTCTAGCTTCTGTTTCAGCAGCTCTTGTTGCTTCCTTTACAATCTCAGATATATCCCTAGAGCCAACTGTACATCCTCTATATCGGTCATCATTTTCATCTATGTTTATAAAGCCAACAGATTCTGTCCTGACCGAGTTCCTTCTCGTGTCCAGCATGTTGTTCATGTCTTCGTTTCTCGATTGATTCATATCTATGTATCCTCTACTCATTCCCACTAGACGCAACCCAGAAGAAGTCCTTTCATTTTCCAAAGTACCTTCGGCAACTCTACCTTTCCCTCTGCTCCTAGACCAACCGCGATTTGCCCTTCTCCTTGATGACTCATCCCTCGCATTTTCATCACCATCCCCGTCTTCTTGGACACCAACAGGCTTCTCACCAAGTTTTGACCTCCCGTCAATAAAATCCTTTATGTTCCATCCATCATGTGCAGGATCAACATCTTCCCCAACAATCTCATGCATAGCAACAACCTCTGACGAAGAATCAGTGAGTTCAGATTTCAGAGACTCACCACCATCAATCCAGGACCCATCTCCATGTGCTTGTCTGATGCTAATATTTCTTTCACGGTCTCCGCCATGCTCACCTGATAATCCCTCATCACCAGACCTCAATGAATCCAATCGAGCAGAATCCAAAACTTGCCTCGACCTGCCTCTGTTTTCTTCTCTGCCTCTGAAAGGCGTGCTAGAATGTTTACCATCTGCTGAAAAGCACGCATCCTTCTGACTAGCACTGACCTCCCCAAGGATTCGTGTACGCAGATAACGCATCAGCTTTGCTGACAAGCCTGATGTCAAAACATCTTCCACCACTTGGGCACCCCTGAAAAGATCTAACTGATGTTAGAAGACAACAAGCAAAAAAGAAAAGGACAAAAAATGTTGTGCCATTGGAAAGAAAAAGAATTAAAAAAAGTGAATTAGTCTTACGAACCCAGCTAACGATATAGCAAGAAGTCCAGTAGCATAAGTTCTTAGCATTTCAGAATCTGATGGCTTCTCACCACCTAGTTCATGCTTCCAATCATATTCCTCACGCACAAAATTGACTGAATCCTCCATAACCCAGGTTTTTATATTATCCAGAACAGCATCGTCAAATATATGAGGGTACTGAAAAGATTAATATGCAGATTAGTTCCTAATATTTATAATGATCAAGTAAATCTTGTAAAAGCAGAATAAACTAAAAGGCAAATAGTAACCATCAACATCAAAAACTTACCATCCAAGTTGAAGAGCAGCTGAGAAGAACCCTTGAAGCAGCTGAACGCACAGTAATAGAATATCTACTCTCTGATAGAAACGTTGATGATATCAACTCATAAAATTCATCATTTTCCTAATCAAAATAAGAGAGCACATCAATGCAAAATAGAGCATTTTAAAGAAATAAAATATATGAAGATTATGCTTTATTCATTTCAGAACCTTAACACAGCATGCAAGAAATGGCAGGGAAAAATGCATACCCTCACTAAGTTTCCCAGCCTTCCGATGCTATGAGATGCACGGGCATTATTCAAGGATGAATTCCCAGATTCTTTTATGTATCTATAGAAAAGCCGCATGGAAAGGAAGCAATAGTGTGAGCCCACAGAAGAGATAAGCACAAAACTATTTAAAATGTCCAAACAAATATGTAGTGCAGGAGTCAATCCAAACAATCAACTAAGTCACCAAGTTTTTTTTCCCTATTATACAAGACTATAACTAGGCAACCACGACCTTTTATGATCAGGAACCAATGGGGAAGAGACAGACAAAACATTGCATCTTACTCGGAAAGATACAGCCAAAAAGCAGTTGCAATAAAATTGGCATGTACCTTATTCGGCCTAAGTAGCAGCTAATATCCGCAGAGAATAATTTCATTGTGACATGCTAAAATTAACTTCTAGTCGCCAAGTATTAATTAAAACAATTCAGGAGCCGCTGGCACCATGGCTTCACAAGACTGACATCAGATTACGAGATGCAGTTAAAGAAACCATGATTTACCTACAGAGAACAAAAGGGTTTCTAAAGCAAAGTAACTCTGCCTTACCAAAGTTTATGTTTGGAAGCAACCGTGGTCAGCATCTCATTGAGTAATAGAAAATTATCAAAAGTGCATCAACTCCATCAAATGACAGAAACTGCAGATAAATAGGTTAGAACAAATGCTAAAAAGTGAACAAATTTTCTGCTTCACATGAACAAGTACCAATTCTCAGCTTTGCCATTATACTCCTTAATCCAACTTCAACCCCAATTACCAAAACAATTAACCTTTGGATTTGATTGATGTCTAAAGATATTTACTATTTTAAAGGAAAGATAGAGTCCATGTCTATCCAAATGTAAACTAATAATATATTAGCTCCAAACAAACTTGTGCATTATAGGCTAGAAACCCCGATCCTCCAGAACTTAAAAAAATGAAATGAAATACCAAAAACTGAAAATGGCCTTCTAATGAACAGAATATTAACACAATTTGCAGGGCACCTCAAGCCATAACAGAATTCACTCTCTAACCTGCATATCCAGCCCAAGGTGATGCATAGTTAACAGATTCGCATTTTATGTTGTAGCTGTGTTTCATCGTAGGATGGGTAAAATATTGGTCTTGATTGCTGACTCAACAACACCCACTTTTGTACATAAAGAAAAATGTTTGTAATAAATTTCATAGATTGGATTGGGAACTGATACTTCCATAACCCAATCCCAGTTCTTTACCGTCGTAACCCGTCGCCGATACAATAATTAGAATATGTATATCAGAAGATAATCGGTATGCCTCTTAATATCTTTATAATAACTAGAATACTAGTACAAAACCCCCCACGCCCAACTGTTTCTGGCAAATAATGTAATGATTGGCAAAAAATTTCAGCATGAATCCATTGTTCCCAACAATAGTAAACAGATTACAAGGGAATGATTCCGGGAATCCCTTTACAAGCGCCTCAAACCTGACTAGCATACAAGTTGGAACAGAACAGATCTAGGGTGTGGGTGGTGCCCAGCCTCGCACGCCTCTAGGGCTTGCGGAAAAGGGTCACTGACCGGGTCTAGGGTTTGGGAGAGGTACCCAGATCTCGCACCCCTCTGAGGCCGTGCAGAAGGTGGGCCGCCGCCCCAGATCTAGGGTTTGCGGCTGCGGTTCTTCCTCGATGCGGCTCCTCCTCCATCTACGAGAAGCCCCCTTCGATGTACACGACGAACTTCTCCTTTTCCTTGACCAAAGGAATTTTCTTTCTCCGCGGATCTTCTTCAGAACCTTCATCGTCCTTCAGATCTGGATTCAAAAAGCCATTGTCTTTCGATCTAGTGCTTCTCTGCATCTCTTCCATTCTTTTCATCATGATTTCAAACGACATCTTCACTTGATTTGAGATTCTTTCCTCCATCACTAGTATTTTTTCCTCCATTGATCTCTTGAGTCTCTCGATCTCGGACTTGAACTTCTCTTCCAAATCTTCTATTTTTTCTAGTGGTGGGCATAAGGATCTTGCTCTGATACCAATTTGATGAAAAATAGTAGGGATTTGCAGAAGAAAATGGGGATTTTATTTTTGTGGGTTTCAATTAGAGAGGAAACCACTCTCTCACATTTAAGATAAAGTGCTAACTATCCTCAATCTACTATTGATCTACTCCTAACCTTTCTTCTTCTTTCTTCAAATTCAACATAACATTAGCCCTAACTCTCCCTCTCAATATAAAGGGCTGATTTGTCCAATATTACAAAAATGCATGCAACTCCTAAAATTACAAGTTTGCCGCTTGGGCCGAAAATTACAAAATTGCCACTAGGTGGCCGCACCACATTCCCAACATATTGCTGAAGACACAATGGTGTGACAGGTGATGATCAATATTATTATGAAAAAGAGAGAGCTTATACAAAAAGAGCTTCTCCTCTATCTGGCCTTCGGAGGAGTACTCGAGGGACAAAGTGTCTCCAACATCATTAATATAGCTATCTTTTTTGGAATGTACGAGGCACTATTGGAACTCTTACATATAGTGCTTTGAGTAGATGGAAGGAAGCGAGGCAGAACTTCCGCATTTGCTCTAGAAAATTGGTTTTACTTTGTATAGTGATTTCGGTATGGTTTAAGGGTCTATATTTGTTCTATTCTAGGATTGGCTAGTTGGGGATGATGATGTGTGTGTCCTCTCTCCCCTTGATGTCCAAGAATAATCTGAAACATTATAGTACATCTGAAGTATACACTGTATTTTTCTTAAGTGAATAATTATTACTTTTCAAAAAAAAAATGTTACATAAATAATAAATACTGTATGGCACAAAAAATCATCAACCAAAACGATTAGCATGACTCGGCCCACTCCAACAAGAGACCCCACCCTTCCGCTCTCAACTTCAACCTGTCCAAACTACATCCATCAAAGAATGAAATACAAATAGGATGGAGATAGAAACATACCTCGATTCCTGAGTCTCGAGAATGGAGGCCAGAGCGTGAAGGTGCCTAGGATTAGGGTTCGCTTGTGCGGCGGAGATCTTGGACATCATGTGTTGAGCCCTAGAAAGCAACGCCTCGTCCTCACTGTCCGCCGCTTCCCTCGCCTCCCCGGATCCTCCGGCGACGGCCGGCTCTGCCGCCGACTCTTCCGGCACATCGGGATTCGCGCCCTCACCCTCCATTGATCGAACAGACTTAGTCGGTTCGGCCTAGGGTCTTATTGTTCTTTTCTTGGTCGGTGACTTGCTAGGGTTCCCTTTTTCCCTTTTTGTATCGATTTAGTATATTGTGGAGAAGAAGACGAAGAAGAAATGGAGAGTCGTAGAGAATCGGGAGAAGAGTAATAAATAAACGGAGACGAGAGGGAAAATAGGAAGGGGCCGCAGAGAGAGAGAGGGCAATACCTAATTGGCCCCGTTATGATGCTCCGGCGGAACAGTTTAGACGGACGGACGGAGCGGAGAAGGATCCGACCCTAGGATTTACGGGTCTGCTTATTTGGCTGTCGAGCGTCTGGTTAGCAATACGTAATACGGGAAATATTTGGGACGTGAATAAAACATGTTTAATTTGATCAATTTCAAAAGACGTTTGATCAAAAATTCGGTTAAATATGCGCAATACGGGAATAATACATAAACGGGTTAAATTGTGTTTAATTCGTTAACCCAAATAAAAAACGCGACTAAAAATACGAATACTGTCCATATATCATTCATCCACATGAACTTAAAAATCAATAATATCAATATGAAATAAGAATAAAATAAGTTCTATATTCATGATTTAAATTGTATTTATAGTTTTAACCAAAATCATGACATGATCATACTATTATATTCCATGTAGCATGCACTAAACCAAAGTATGATCATTAAATCATAGTTCAAAATGATTTAAAAGTGTCACTAAAATGCGTTTAAAACGCATAAAATGCGCAATACGGGAATAAAACGCGTTTTGTTCGTTAACACTTAAAAAGCGTGTATTTTTCCGAATAATTCAAATGAACGGCCGTTTAATACGGGAACCATTTTAGACGGGTTTTAAACGCAAAAAACATAAAAATTCACGTTTTTTACTAACAAGGGTCGAGCGTACGAATTGGGAACGGCGTACGCTGTTACATAGAATCTACTCATCTAGTGGAGTCATTAAGGGGTGGTGCATGCATTTGGCACGTGATATACTCCTCTCGAAAAATCTGTAATTGTTATGCATAGGGCCCAACAGGTCTGTTGGGTATCTATCCACATTGTATCTGATACGCCTATTTTGGACGGGCCCCAGAGCCAAATGCCCGAGACCGAATCAAGAACAGGAAGCCCATGAATGAGACGAGGCCCACGAACGGACTCGAAGTCGAACCCGGCCCCGACTCAGAAGACGCACGATCAGCGCGTGCCCTCCAGAGTCAAACGTCCCCCCAGGAGCGCGAGACCTTAATGACCATTAAGGAGCCATTAATCCATGAACCCACGACGCACGAAGGGGCTTGGAGGGAGGCGGATCTCGGGGACGTGGACGGAGAGGATGTAGAGGGAGGGCAATCGTGGCCGGGACCTTATAAAAGGGACGGCGGGGGAAACCGGGAAACGGATCGAATCCCAGGTAACAAAATCTGAGGTATACCATCAACGACTTGGCTTCCGCCATAATTTCCCTTCCTTTGTTCTGGTTGAGGGTCAGCGTATCGATCTCCTCTCGAGTCGTACCTACCCCGCCAGGCACTCATCAGACCTTGATCTGACTTTAGCATCGGAGGGGACTTGGCCGGAACCAAGGTCCAGCCCCCCTGACGAGTTTTCTCGTCTGTCTAGGAAGGAACCGAACGGGGTGCCGAGGCTACTCCTCAGCGCAAGACGAACCCGCCGGCTACAAGCGTGCACCGCCACCGACCGAAGACCAAGCGATAGCCGAGGCGTCGAGGCTACCCCTCGACGCTCGTCTCACCGAAGCCGAGCACATTCAACGGAGCCGAGGTTTCCCCTCCGCTCCGCACCGACCGAGGACCAACGCTCTGCCCGAGGCTCTCGCTCGTCTTCGTCTCCATCGTCGTCCCACGCTGCGTCCACATGAGCACGACGTGTTCGAGGAATCTCAACCGGTCCCTTGACCATGTTGACTGCTCAGTTGTCGGTCCACGAGTCAATGGTGAGAAAACACCCGTAAAAATCTGGTGTCGTCTGTGGGAACGAACTAAATACCCACGAAAAACAGCCCCACGAGCGATGACGCGGCTTCGCCCTTCGCACCGAAAGAGGGTTGCGCCCCCGACATCGGCAACCGGGACGTACCACGGTCGGTGGGGGGGACCAGGACCGCCCAGCGCGTGCCATGGGCCCGGGGTTCTGACTATCCCCAGTCCGGCCACGCAGGGGACTTCGATGTGGGGACCGGAGGCGCTTCCCCGCCCCACCTATTATAATGCCCTACAAGCTACTGCACAAGTACTAGAGGGGGGGTGAATAGTACTTTAAAAATAACAAGGAGTATAATTCCAAATTATAGTGCAAACAACTACCAAAACAATTTGCGGAAGCTTAAATTGAATGACAACAACAAAATTAACAATGCTAACAAGAGATGTTAATGGGTTCGGATCCACCCAAGTCTCCCCGACTTGTTCCCGGTGATCCTACGTCCCAACCACCCGGATCCCCTCCGGATACTTAGGTTAGAAACCCTAACCCAAGATTTCCACTATGATATCTTGTGAAAAACCTTCACAAGATCAAATCATACATGCAATGGCAATAGTGAATCCCACAACCCGGGATCACAACCTTCTCTCACAACCGAGAGAATCAACAAGCAATATAAACAAGTTTATAATGAAATAAACAATCTTACCACAAATTCCTATACCTTGAGTTTTCTTACCAAATAGGTGCAAGGAGGGATTTGAGGAAGATGAAGTCACCAAGACCTAGCACCAAGGAAATGACCAGCAATAGGTGCCTAGGAGTGATTTGGAGACTTGATTCAAGCTAGAGCTTGAAGGGCTCACCAAGAACAAGCTTCTCTCAAGATGGATTCTAGATCTAGAAAGTGAGAGAAAGGATTTCTTGTGAGGAAGAGAGCTTTAGAAATGAGTGAGAATGGCTATCTCTTTATATCTCAATGAATCTCTTAATGGCAGCTCTAACCTAGAGAGAAATGACCATGGTTCGTATTTATAGGGTCCCATAAAAACAACTTAGGTCAAGTCACAACGGATAGAAATCTGAGGCAACTAGTCGGTCAAAGAACAACCACTGACCGACTAGTTCATCAACTAGTCGGTCAGTCAAACAACATGGACCGACTAAGTGAAGAACTGAGAAGAGATAGAAATTCAGACCTAGAAATCTAGTCGGTCCAAGAAGACTTTCTGACCGACTAGTTTCACAACTAGTCGGTCAGTCAGTGAACGTAGACCGACTAAGAGGCAAAAACAAATAGTCTGAATACAAATTGACTTAGTCGGTCCAAGAACAAAAGTTGACCGACTAGATTGTCAACTAGTCGGTCACCAAACGTTCTTAGACCGACTAACGATAAACAGTAGCTTAGGAGAAATTTGGCATGTACAGTAAATCACAACTAGTCGGTCAAAGAAGCATCACTGACCGACTAGTTCACAAACTAGTCGGTCGGTGAGTCAACGTAGACCGACTAACTGTAAACAGTACTGAACAAGAAAAGATGAACACAAACTAGTCGGTCAAAGAAGCTCTGCTGACCGACTAGATCATCATCTAGTCGGTCAGTACTTCTTCTTGTACCAACTAACATGCACAAACAAGTCCGAATCGAAGCGCGATGCTTCGAGGAAGTTAGAATGAACTTGTACTAAGATCCTAGAGCTACTATTTGAGCGATATGAAGATAGAATCGTAAGATATACTCAAGGCTTAACATTCTATAGATCGAAGCTTAAAAGACTATAAATAAAACCTTAAAGAACGGTCTTCGAGAGCTTCGATTAATTCTTCATGACCTCCAAAACGGTGCAAGAGCTTCAACGAAGCTTTAGGCATGAATACGAGCTTTGAGAAGTGTTGAGATGTCGCTTTGATTGTTCTCGTGAATTTGGCGACGATCTCCAATACTGCGCTCACAAATTGTTAGTTCATGAATTATTTATGTTTGCTCATCATCAAAACCAAATCCGAGGAGTCCAATATTCAACATTCTCCCCCTTTTTGGTGATGACAAACCAACATAAATAATAATCAAAAATAATGATTCAAATGTAAAATACTTACTCCCCCTGCATTGATGACACATTAATTCCAAAATGAATATATATAAATTGCATCAATCAGACGAGTAAGATATATAATGAGAATCGATTTTTGAAATATCAGATTTTGAAGATCCTTATATATATCTTAACTCCCCCTGAATCTAACACATCAAATTAGATTCTTGGAAAATGAGTTAAATTTTCATTTGACCTATTTATTATCATTATCTCTCCCCCTTTGGCATTATCCCAAAAATGTGGGCATACAACGACAACAACTATGAAATGGAAAATCCAACATCGGGAGTCGTAGATAATGACGATGGACCTAATTGACACCAAGGGAAAAGTGTGGAAATCAAATCAAGGTGTGCCAAATTGTCCATTATCAAAAAGAGATAATTAAAATCATCAAAAATACCAATTTTTTTATTCATTTCTTGAATAAAGAAACATACTCTTCAATATTCAATATTCTTGGTTAAATTGGTGCATGGAAAACAATTCTATACAATTATAGAATTTCAATCTATTTAACCAAGTTTTTCAATCGTCGAGCGACGATTTCACATATCATAGACATTGAATGAAAAAATAAAATGTGCACGACGAAATAATAAAAAGAGAAGATCGATGTATATATATATAAACATCAAGAGTACATCCAAAAAGATATCGACTACATCAAATGCAGCATACCATGCATGTCAACATCAAAAAGAAATACATCATACATCATCGATACACCATCATCAATCATCCAAAGTACATCAAAATACAACACCGACATCCATAAAAACCAAAATACATCCAATCCAACACTCAAACAAAAATTAGAATACCGACTAAAACAAAAATTAGTCTGATAGAAGTGATTTAAGTCGGTCGAGAATGCGAAAAGACGCGTTTGCCCTAACGCACTTAGTCGGTCACAGTTCAAGCACTGATCGACGGGAATACGAAGAGGTTCGATCGGGTTTAGGGGGTTTTCGAGCTGGAGGGACTTAGAATACCGACTAAAACAAAAATTAGTCGGATAGAAGTGATTTAAGTCGGTCGAGAATGCGAAAAGACGCGTTTGCCCTAACGCACTTAGTCGGTCACAGTTCAAGCACTGACCGACTAGATTACGATCTAGTCGGTCGGTCAATGAGCTTAAACCGACTAAGTCGAAACAGAGGCAAACAAAAATTTCTAGGGCTAGAGTTAGTCGGTCACAGTATACTCACTGACCGACTAGTTTTCAATCTAGTCGGTCGGTAAGAGTACTATGACCGACTAAAAGAAGTCAATGACAGGAGAAAGTTAAAACTTGAACTAGTCGGTCTGAGTTCACTAGCTGACCGACTAGATGAGCATCTAGTCGGTTGGCTGATGAACTGAAACCGACTAGAAGGGTCCAAAAATTGATAAATGAGTTCTCTTCATAAACCACTTGAATGAAACATCTTAACCCTCTCATTAGTCATCTAAACTACCCCATAAAACATCGAAATCTCATATACGATATTCAAATAAGAATTCGAGCAAAACTTCAAACATATCACATAAAATCCCCAAAAATTCAATAAATCTAGCATGAACGAAATATCGCGAAATATAAAAGCATGCAAGATAATTGAATGAGATATGAATCCTATATCTCGGATTCACCCATAATCCCCAATTCTCGACGCAACCGCACAAAGGAGTCCTCCTATAGGGGTTTCGTGAAAATATCGGCGATTTGCTTTTGGGTTTCAACGTACACTAAAATGATGTCCTTTTTAGCAACATGATCATCTAAAAAGTGGTGTCGGACATCTATGTGTTTTGATCGGGAATGGTGCACCGGATTCTTTGAAAGACAGATAGCACTTTGGTTATCCACCATGATAGGGCTAGTATCACAATGAATACCAAAATCCTTCAGTGTGTGTCTCATCCAAAGAACCTGGGCACAAGCGGCACCGGCGGCAATATATTCTGCCTCGGTGGTTGAAAGTGATACGGAATTTTGCTTCTTGGAAAACCAAGAGACGAGGGAATTTCCTAGAAAATGGCAAGTGCAACTAGTACTTTTCCTGTCGGATTTGCATCCCGCATAATCGGCATCACTATATGAGACTAACTCATACGTGCTAGATTTTGGATAAAGTAATCCAAAATCAAGTGTATAACTTAGATAACGGAAAATACGTTTTACCGCTACTAAGTGAGACTCCTTAGGTTGAGACTGATAACGAGCACATACGCATACGGCAAACATAATATCGGGCCTACTTGCGGTAAGATAAAGTAAACTACCTATCATACCTCGATATAGACGAATGTCTACATCCTTACCGCCCGTATCCTTGTCAAGATGCGTAGTCGTGCTCATTGGAGTCTTTTTCCCGGAAGCACTCTCCATTCCAAATCGCTTAAGCAACTCCACCGTATACTTCGTTTGGTGGATGAAGATTGCATCGTTCAATTGGCGAATTTGGAGACCTAAGAAATATTTGAGTTCGCCCATGTGGCTCATCTCAAATTGTTCCTTCATAACATTAGAAAACTCTTCGCAAAGAGTGAAGTTAGTAGCACCGAAAATGATATCATCAACATAAATTTGAACTAATAAAATATCATTATTCACATGCTTAACAAAAAGTGTAGAATCGGCTTCGCCCATTTTAAAATTCAAATCCAAAAGAAAATTCTTTAGGCGATCATACCAAGCTCGAGGAGCTTGTCTCAAACCATAAAGAGCTTTCTTTAGTTTAAAAACATGATTTGGAAATTTTTCATTTATGAAGCCCGGAGGTTGAGAAACGTAAACTTCCTCAACAACATCTCCATTTAAAAATGCACTTTTAACATCCATTTGAAATAATTTAAAATTTTTATGGCATGCATAAGACAATAATAGTCTAATTGATTCTAATCTAGCTACCGGAGCGAAGGATTCTTCGAAATCGATACCTTCCTCTTGGCGATAGCCTTGAGCAACTAACCGAGCTTTGTTCCGGACGACGACTTGGTTTTCGTCGGTTTTGTTCTTGAAGATCCACTTTGTCCTATGATGGTGTGGTTCTTCGATAGCAAAGGAACAAGCTCCCATACCTCATTCCTCTCGAATTGAATGAGTTCCTCCTCCATGGCAAGGATCCAAGCACTATCTTCGCACGCTTCAACTATATTCTTTGGCTCTATTGATGAGGCAAAGGCACTATTGGCGAAGTGGTGGACTTGAGATCTCGTCTTGAAAGTATCATGAATATTGCCAATGACTTGCTCATGGGGATGATCGCGAACGGTATGAAGCCGCTTGGGAATACCTTGATCAATAGGCACATTCTCAACAACTTCATTAGTCGGGTTAGTATCAATAGAATCAATTGAATCAATAGACTTAGAATTTTCAAACGAATCACATAAACCATCCATAGAATCATTATCATTTGAAATTCTAGAATTAGTAAAATTCTCATTAAAAGAGACATGAAGTGATTCCTCGATCGCAGAGGATCTTTTGTTGTATATCCGGTAGGCTTTGCTACGTGAGGAATACCCAACAAATATCCCCTCATCCGATCTCGGATCAAACTTGTCCAAATTATCATATGTGTTTTTAATAAAACATTTTGCGTCGAAAACACGAAAATGTTTAACTTGAGGCAATCTACCAAACAACAATTCATAGCAAGTTTGTTTGGTGCCGGGCCTCAAAAGTATTCTATTAAACACATAACAAGCGGTGTGTACCGCTTCCGCCTAAAATTGATAACCAAGTTGACTATCTTCGAGCATAGTGCGAGCACACTCCACAAGCGTTCTATTCTTGCTCTCAACAACACCATTTTGAGGAGGTGCGCGAGGGAAAGAAAACGTGTGAGTAATTCCAAGATCATCACAAAAATTTGAGAAAGACTCATTCTCAAATTCACCCCCATGATCACTACGAATAGTGACAATGGTGGTTCCGATGAGATTTTGTACTTTCTTCACAAATATTGTGAAGTTTTCAAAAGCTTCATTTTTATTACATAAGAAAAATACCCATGTAAATCTAGAATAATCATCGACGATGACAAGTCCATATCTTGCATTTCCTAAGGAAGCAACTCTAGTTGGCCCAAATAAATCTAGATGTAATAGCTCTAGTGGCCGTTTAGTAGAAATGCTTTTCTTAGGTTTAAATGAAGATTTAGGAAGCTTGCCACATTGACAAGAATCACAAAAACTTTTCTTTTCAAAAACGAGTTTCGGAAAACCTTTAATGGAATTTAATTTCGAAAGCTTATAAAGTGTTCCAAAGTTCACATGTCCAAAGCGTCGATGCCATAAGTGTTGTTCACTTGTGTTGGCAACGAGACATTGTTCATATGACTTAGGAAGATCCAAAATATAAATATCTTTATGGCATGTGCCGGAAAATAATAATTTATTATTATCATTTGAAATATGACACAATCCTTTCGCAAAGCTAACTTTGTAACCTTTGTCACAAAGTTGGCTTATTGAAATAAGATTATGATTCAAACCATTAACTAGATACACATCACTAATTAAGGGTTTAGATGGGTTACCCACTTTACCAACACCAACGATTGTTCCGCTCTCGTTGCCTCCAAATACGACGCGATTTCCATTTGCAATGGGAACCACTCCGGAGAGCAATTGAGCGTCACCCGTCATGTGTTTTGAACACCCGCTATCGAGTATCCAATTCCCGTTGGAGCTAAATTTAAATTTGTTGCTCCTTTTCTTTTTCTTTTCCTTGAGTACCTAAAGATAGAAACTTTCATATCATGGTACCCAAGGTCATTGGGTCCTCAAAGGTTAGACCTTTGGAAGCCAAGTCCAATTGGACTTAGACTTCCCCACATAATTTCTACTATGCACAACATCTGAAAAATAAGCATTCATATACACTTGTTTTTCATCCATGCTTGTGTCCTTTGGGCTCCAAATAGTGAAAATCTTGGGAGCCCTCATCCTATTGGGTGCATGCATGCGACGTTGATTTCTACGTGATGCATGTTGTGGATAGGCATACGGAACATGATGGAATGGTGCAC
Organism: Scilla litardierei; assembly: GCA_030789695.1. Lineage (NCBI taxonomy): Eukaryota > Viridiplantae > Streptophyta > Magnoliopsida > Asparagales > Asparagaceae > Scilla > Scilla litardierei. The sequence goes on along the minus strand of CM061138.1, from coordinate 151,696,964 downwards.
GACGAGAATTATTCATATGATGAGGTGGGTGAACATATGCATGTGTGGGAACACGTGCGTGAGGGTGTCTCACATGGTGTGCACGTGCCCGAGAATGTGTTGCATAAAAATCATCATATGTGTGAGACGGTGGAGTAGGACGTGTGTTCCTACGTGGCATGGTATTGGTGTACATATAAGCATGCCCCTTCTTTGGAGGTCCACCCAAAGTGGGTTTCTTTCCAAAAGAGAGTGTGGACGAGGTGGAAGCACCATTGGTAGATGAACTACCAATAGAGTGTTTGCTACCACTCGTAGAGTCACCGGAAGTTGGCCTAACAAAAATAGTGGCCACTTTGGATGGACATCCCATCGTATACCCCAAACCAATGTGGTGATTGGCCGGAAGTAAGTCACTTAGGATTTTATCCAAATGGTCCTTACCCTTATTGAATTTATTAATTCGGCCTAATGTGTTCTCATATTTCTCTTTGAGAGAACACATAGAAGTATCCAAGTTGGATACTTGCGATGTGAGCACATAAACACGAGATTTGAGATTCTCGTTCTCAATACTCAAAGTCGAGTTTTGAGAAGTTAAATCCGCTATCCTATGTTCTTCCGGATCATCAATGCTAACATGTTCCAGTTTAGATTTGAGATTAACAATCTCATTTCTTAACTCTTCAACAACGGTGTCGTTGTTGGTGATGATAGTCTTAGGCGAGGTTTGAATGCTAGCTAGGTCATCTTTTACTTTAGTATATCTATTTACTAATTTAGTGTATTTAGACCATAAATGAGAGTTAGCATCCCTAAGATCATCCATAGTTACCTCATCGCCTTCGTCGTCGCTATCATCGGAGGAGGAAGATCCTTGATCATGCTCCTCTCTTGCCATGAAGCACATGTGCGCTTGCTCCACTTTCTCATCGTCCGACTCTCCGCTTGAGGAATCCTCGGAGTCGGTGAATGTTGCTCCGACAAGTCCCTTTTTGTACCCCTTTTTGTACTTCTTCGACTTGTCGAACTTCGGCACCTTCCACTTCTCCTTTTGCTTGTTTTGAGGACAATCCGCTTTGATGTGTCCTGGCTTATTGCATTTAAAGCACAAAGGTGGAGAGGCGTTAGTAGAAGTAAATTTAGATTTTTGTTTGAAGTTACCCTTTCGGAAGAAGCGATTGAACTTCTTTGCCATGAGTGCAACGGATTCCATGTCCATTTCTTCTTCCGTTCCTCATCATCGGTAGAGGTGGATGAAGCCGCCTTGAATGCAATCGCCTTTTTCTTAGGCACGTCTTGGTTCAAATAGGACTTCATCTTTTCTTGTAACTTCACCTTGCTATCTTTGCGTACCTCGTATGACATCAAAGTACCCATCAATTGAACTACGGTATACTTATTCATGTCATTACCTTCCTCGATGGCGAAGGTACGTTTCTCCCAAGAAGAAGGAAGTCCTTCGATAAGCTTCAAGCACTTCTCCTTTTGGGTGTAGGATTTACCGAGGGCCTCTAACTCGTTTATTATGTCAACGAAGCGAGCGTAATATTCCTTCATCTTCTCGCCCTGTTGCATATGAAACATTTCGTAATCTTTGTTTACAACTACGAGTTTAGAGTCTCTTACCCTACTCGTCCCTTCATGTAGAATGCGGAGGGAGTTCCAAATTTGATATGCACTCTTACATGTGCATATCTTATTGAAGTCCTCGGGCTCCAATGCGCATTGCAAGGCGTTCATTGCCTTGGCATTGCTTACCTCCGCGGCGATCTCCGCGGTAGTCCATTTCTCAAAGTCTTCTTCTTCGGGCTCGATGTATTCCTTCATTGTGGTCCTCCATAGAGATGCACTCCGGAGGAAGGTTTCCATCTGGCATTTCCAGTACCCGTAGTTGGTACCGTTGAAGAATGGAGGCCTCGTAGAGGAATGTCCTTCCATCACCGAAGATTCTCCTTCACGGTTCCTGAAGGTGTCATAGTTGGAAGGTGGACGCACGGTCTTGTTGTCGTTGGCAGACATAGCTAAGTATCCGGCTCTGATACCAAATGTAATGCCCTACAAGCTACTGCACAAGTACTAGAGGGGGGGTGAATAGTACTTTAAAAATAACAAGGAGTATAATTCCAAATTATAGTGCAAACAACTACCAAAACAATTTGCGGAAGCTTAAATTGAATGACAACAACAAAATTAACAATGCTAACAAGAGATGTTAATGGGTTCGGATCCACCCAAGTCTCCCCGACTTGTTCCCGGTGATCCTACGTCCCAACCACCCGGATCCCCTCCGGATACTTAGGTTAGAAACCCTAACCCAAGATTTCCACTATGATATCTTGTGAAAAACCTTCACAAGATCAAATCATACATGCAATGGCAATAGTGAATCCCACAACCCGGGATCACAACCTTCTCTCACAACCGAGAGAATCAACAAGCAATATAAACAAGTTTATAATGAAATAAACAATCTTACCACAAATTCCTATACCTTGAGTTTTCTTACCAAATAGGTGCAAGGAGGGATTTGAGGAAGATGAAGTCACCAAGACCTAGCACCAAGGAAATGACCAGCAATAGGTGCCTAGGAGTGATTTGGAGACTTGATTCAAGCTAGAGCTTGAAGGGCTCACCAAGAACAAGCTTCTCTCAAGATGGATTCTAGATCTAGAAAGTGAGAGAAAGGATTTCTTGTGAGGAAGAGAGCTTTAGAAATGAGTGAGAATGGCTATCTCTTTATATCTCAATGAATCTCTTAATGGCAGCTCTAACCTAGAGAGAAATGACCATGGTTCATATTTATAGGGTCCCATAAAAACAACTTAGGTCAAGTCACAACAGATAGAAATCTGAGGCAACTAGTCGGTCAAAGAACAACCACTGACCGACTAGTTCATCAACTAGTCGGTCAGTCAAACAACATGGACCGACTAAGTGAAGAACTGAGAAGAGATAGAAATTCAGACCTAGAAATCTAGTCGGTCCAAGAAGACTTTCTGACCGACTAGTTTCACAACTAGTCGGTCAGTCAGTGAACGTAGACCGACTAAGAGGCAGAAACAAATAGTCTGAATACAAATTGACTTAGTCGGTCCAAGAACAAAAGTTGACCGACTAGATTGTCAACTAGTCGGTCACCAAACGTTCTTAGACCGACTAACGATAAACAGTAGCTTAGGAGAAATTTGGCATGTACAGTAAATCACAACTAGTCGGTCAAAGAAGCATCACTGACCGACTAGTTCACAAACTAGTCGGTCGGTGAGTCAACGTAGACCGACTAACTGTAAACAGTACTGAACAAGAAAAGATGAACACAAACTAGTCGGTCAAAGAAGCTCTGCTGACCGACTAGATCATCATCTAGTCGGTCAGTACTTCTTCTTGTACCAACTAACATGCACAAACAAGTCCGAATCGAAGCGCGATGCTTCGAGGAAGTTAGAATGAACTTGTACTAAGATCCTAGAGCTACTATTTGAGCGATATGAAGATAGAATCGTAAGATATACTCAAGGCTTAACATTCTATAGATCGAAGCTTAAAAGACTATAAATAAAACCTTAAAGAACGGTCTTCGAGAGCTTCGACTAATTCTTCATGACTTCCAAAACGGCGCAAGAGCTTCAACGAAGCTTTAGGCATGAATACGAGCTTTGAGAAGTGTTGAGATGTCGCTTTGATTGTTCTCGTGAATTTGGCGACGATCTCCAATACCGCGCTCACAAATTGTTAGTTCATGAATTATTTATGTTTGCTCATCATCAAAACCAAATCCGGGGAGTCCAATATTCAACACCTATCCGGCGAAGGAGGGGCCGCGAGGGAGGAATCGCGGTCATACGAAGCACTTATGGTTTCCGCTGTCATCGACGCATCCATGGTGAGGCGACTGCTCGTGGACACTGGCAGCTCGTGCGACATCCTTTTCATGTCGACTCTAGAGAAAATGGGGCTGTGGGAAGTCGACCTGGAGCCGAGTTCGAGACCCGTGGTGGGCTTCACGGGCCATTCAACTCCCATCATCGAGGTGATCCGCCTCCTAGTCATGCTCGGGCAGCCGCCCGACTCGGTGACCCTGACAATGGAGTTCGTGGCGCTGAGAATCGGATCAGCCTACAACAGGATCATCGGACAGCCGCTCCTTAACGCTATCGGAGCGGTGGTCTCGACTCTCCACCGGACGATCAGATTCCAGACCCCGGGGGGATTGGACAAGTCGAGGATGACGTAGGAAAGCCGAAGATCTGCTACCAGCTGGCCGATAGGGAACCCGTCGAGCAACACGACAATCCGATGGCCTCGCTTGACTTAAGGTCTGGGCCGAGGCCTACTCCAGGGGAGGAGTCAGAGCTAATCCCTGTCACGAGCGTCGAGGGGAGATTCGTCTCCATCGGGTCCGAACTGACCCCTGGCATGAAGGGCGAGCTAGTCGAGTGCTTAGAGGCCAATCTTGACGTCTTCGCCTGGTCGCCTGACGACATGCCCGGCGTGGATCCTCGGGTGATCATGCATCAGCTAAACACCGACCCCAACTTCAAGCCAGTCAGGAAGAAGAAGCGGAACCTGGGAGGCAAGAAAAGGAGGGCGGCCTCCGAGGAGGTCGAACGCCTCCGCGACACCGGCTTCATCCGGGAAGTCTGGTACCCGGACTGGTTGTCCAACGTAGTGATGGTTAAAAAGTCCAGCGGGAAGTGGCGGATGTGTGTGGATTTCAGCGATCTCAACAAAGCTTGTCCCAAGGACAGCTACCCGCTCCCCCGCATTGATCACCTTGTGGACAATGCATCCGGGTACGGGATACTCAGCTTCATGGACGCCTACTCAGGGTACAATCAAGTCCAGATGGACCCTTGGGACGAGTAGAAGACGTCCTTCACGACGGATCTAGGGACCTTCTGCTACAAGAAGATGCCCTTCGGCTTGAAGAACGCAGGAGCAACCTACCAGAGGATGGTCAACAAGGTATTCGACTCCCAGATAAGGAGGAACCTGGAGGTCTACGTGGATGACATGCTGGTCAAATCGAGGAGACCCGAAGATCACATCGCCAACCTCCGGGAGACCTTCGAACAGCTACGAAGGTACAACATCCGGCTCAATCCCACGAAATGCACTTTCGGGGTAAGATCCGGCAAATTCTTGGGGTTTATGATCACGAATCGCGGTATCGAGGCCAACCCGGACAAGATCGAGGCATTGATCAACATGCTAGAGCTAGCAACCATCAAAGAACTGCAGAGGCTGAATGGGCACGTCGCCGCTTTGGGACGTTTTCTATCCAAGTCGGCGGAGAGATCCCTTCCCTTCTTCCGGATCCTGAGGAAAGCAATCGCGGAACCCGCCGACAAAAGGAAGACGATACCGTGGGATGAGGAGCTCAAGAAATACCTTCGCAGTCCTCCGCTCATCTCCAACCCACGAGAAGGATAAACGTTGAGCCTTTACCTGGCCTGTACGGATGAGGCGGTTATCTCGGTGCTGATCCGGGAGGACAATGGAGTGCAAAGGCCGGTGTATTATACCAGCCGAGTCCTGAAGGACGTGGAGGGGCGGTACACACCCATGGAGAAGCTTGCGTACGCCCTCGTGTTCTCGGCCCGAAGGCTCCAGCCCTACTTCCAGGCCCACACGATACAAGTCCTAACTGATTCCCAGCTCGAGCGAAACCTCAAAAGGTTCGACCAGATGAGAAGGATGTTGAACTGGGGAGTGGAGCTGAGCGAGTTCGACCTTCGGTTTAAGCCGTGCATAGCCATAAAAGGGTATGCCCTGGCAGACTTCATCGCTGAGTGCACCGTGGAAGGAGGCTCGGTCGCGGTAACTCTTCAGCCTTTGTCTTTCCTTTCGACTGACATCATATTTACTGGCCAACTAGGGGACCAGGATACATAGGTAGTCCTTATAGACGGATCGGCAACTCGGCCCGGGAGTGGAGCCGGCATCGTAATCCGGTCCCCTGAAGGAAGCATCGTCGAATACGCGCTTCGTTTCGAGTTTCCATCCACCAACAATGTAGCCGAGTACGAAGCTGCGATAAACGGCCTGAGGCTTGCCAGAGAACTCGGAGCCAAGTCCGTACGCCTCCTCAGCGATTCGAAGCTCATCATCAACCAATTGCAGGGGGATTACGAGGCACGCAAAGTGGTGATGCAGAGCTACCTTGCTTCGACTAAGGCAGAGTTGTCCAAATTCAGGCAAGCGCAGACCCTCCACCTACCGTAGTCAGAGAACGCCTGAGCGGATGCGCTATCCAAGCTGGCCTCCTCCTCGTCTGGGGACCTGGGTCGTGCCATCTACGTGGAGAATCTATGATCCCCCAGCATGGAGGAGAAGGAGGTAATGGTCATCGACGAGGACCCCACTTGGATGGACCCGATTGTTTGGTACCTCACCAAGGGGGAGGTACCGACGGACCTGGACGAGCGCCGGTCCCTGGAGCGAAAGGCACTCCGGTACGTGATCCATGAAGGGACGCTGTACAAAAGGCGCTGGATGAAGATGGACATACTTCCTTATCTCAAGTGCCTCGGACCTCGGGAGGCCGACTATGTCCTCCGGGAGGTACACGAGGCGATCTGCGGAAATCACCACGGGGTAAGACGATCGCCCAGAAAATCTTGAGACAATGGTATTATTGGCCCAACTTGGTTAGCGACGCTACAGGGTACGTCCAAAGGTGCTAGGAGTGCCAAAGATTCGCCAAACTCGATTCGTCCCCCCCCTCGGAACTCGTTCCGATATTCAGCCTCGTACCATTCGCGAAGTGGGGACTCGATATCCTCGGGCCTTTCACTTCCGGCTGGGGGCAGAGGAAATACTTAATCGAGGCCGTGGACTACTTCCCCAAGTGGATCGAGGCGGAACCCCTTGCTTCCATCACTTGGAAGAAGGCGAAGAGCTTCGTATGGAACTCCATCATCTCCCGGTTTGGAATTCCTCGCGCTATTGTCACAGACAATGGGAAGCAATTCGACTGTGTTGGATTCAAAGACTTCTGTGCAGAATGGAAGATCAAACTCTTTTTTGCCTCGGTGGCACACCTCCAGACCAATGGGATGGCGGAGGCTGCCAATAAGTGCATCATCGAGCCCCTTCGCAAGAAAGTGGAAGACGCCGAAGGGAGCTGGCCAGAGGAACTCCCGGGATACTCTGGTCGTATAGGACAACCCACAAACAAGCCACAGGCGAAACCCCGTTTATGCTCGTGTACGGCGCCGAGGAGGTGGTCCCTGTCAAGGTAGGCAAGGAATCCCTCCGTATAAAGCACTTCGACGAGGAGAGGAACATGGAGGGCTTGGAGCTCGGATTGGAGCTCCTAGGCGAGCGGCGGGAGCATGCCTTGGCCGCCATCCTCCGGTAGAAGCAGAAGGTCGCACGCTATTACAACTCCCGGGTCAGGGTGAGGAGCTTTCGCCAAGGAGACCTGGTTCTCCGAAAGGCGGTCTTTAGCCCGGAAATCACTCACAAAGGGAAGTTGGCAACTAAGTGGGAAGGCCCCTACAAGATCACTAAAGTCCTAGGACCCGCAACCTACCAATTGGATAATTCGAAGGGGAAGGCTCTCACCCACACCTGGAACGCCGAGCACTTGCGCAAGTACTATCAATAAGGTCATCCACAAATGTATCTCCCCCTTCCATCTATTCGAACAAATGAGTTTCAGAATACTCTTCTTCATTTCAATGCCCTCGAGAAGCTTGCTCGAGACGAGGGAAACCTCGTTGGATGAACGTCTCGACGGAGACCCACAAGGCCAGGGGACAAACTCCCCGGCGGATTGCACACCCAACCGGGTGACAGATGGAGGGTACTCTCCCCCCGACTAGTCAGATAAGAGGATCAACCGTAAGGCTGGGGCAACTCCCCCAGCGGGTCGGTCCGTCGTCCAGCCGTCAGGCTAGGAATAGCCCTCTCAGCAGGCTGAACGACACCAACCGACCGTAAGGCTGGGGCAACTCCCCCAGCAGGTCGGGTAACCGGTCTATCGTAAGGCTGGGGGCAACTCCCCCAGCAGGTCGGTCATGGGGCTAACCGTAAGACAGTGGGCAACTCCTCCAGCAGACAGCCCCAACGGTCAGTTGCAAGACTCAGGGTCGTGCCCCTAGCAGACTGACCGACCGACCGAACCGGCTGTAAGGCTGGGGGCAACTCCCCCGGCATGTCGGCATGTCGATCGAACCGTAAGCCTGAGGGATAGCTTCCCCCACCCGGCCGACCGACCCAACCCACTGTAAGACTGGGGGCAACTCCCCCAGCAGGGAGGACAACCAATCGCCAATACGACCCAAAAATAGGGCACTCCCCAAGGGGGAGGATGAGCAGCCACAAACGGAAGGAGGAACTTCATTTCTAAATAATAGGGGGAGGGGACGCGTAACACAGAAGCTAGAGCGCTAACTTTACAAAAAGCGACAATGCCGGAGGACCAAATCCTCGCTCACTCCTCTCCCTCTGGAACCCCATCAAAACCACTGGCTGGCTACTCAGGAGGTTTGTCCCGTGCCTCCTCCTCGCCTTCAGAGTACACCTGAAGCTCCTCAAAATTGATCCCCGAGAGTGGGAATCTCTTCTGGATCTCGGACTGACTACTGGCGAACCCCTATTCGAATGCTTCAGACATAGCCTTAGCCACAAAAGACGTGGCATACTCCTCCACGGCGTCCTCCGCAATCCGGTCGGGGTCCATCGCCTCCAGCTCTCGGATCCGACCCTGAAGGGCGACGACCTGATGCTGATGCTCCGCCCGCTCCACCTTGATCTCTCTGAATCTCGTATTGAGCTAGACCAATAGATCTTTCTCTCTCTCCTCTGCTGCATCAAGGAGGCCCGTGAGCTCCGGGATATCTGCCGCAACTACGGGATCGGCACCTGCACCCGCCTCGGCAGCTGTTTCGGCGGCCTTCATAAGCTCGGTGATCCGATCTCCGGCCTTTGCTTTCTCGACCAAGGCCACAGCCTTCTCCCAGTCTGACTTCTCCAAAGCAGCAGAGAGTTCGGCCACCCGGGTCTCCAGGGACTTGACGCGTGCCTCATCTAGTTGGTTGGCATCTCCGTCGCCCCCCCTCGGCCTCGGGTATCCATGCCGCGTCTGCCTTGGCCTGCGAGAAAGCTGCAAACCGGCGCCTAATCGAAAGCCCTACCGAGGATAGTTGCGTCAAGAGACGGGAATGAGACAAAGACTGCAACTAGGAACGAAGTGTGCAAGAGCCCTCACATGTTGACCGGCTTGGACCATGAAGGCGGCCAGACGGTCGCCCTGGACCTCACCAACATGGCTTGGTCTGGAGGAAGGCTGCAGTTCTCAGCCAGCCGAGCCGCCATACCGCATTCAGAAAAAACCGATTCCCCCAGCCCCACGGGGAAGCAGGGGTGAAGAGAACCCTCGCCAGGCGGAGGTAAGTCGACGGGAACCGAGCGAAACACACCCAGGTATTGCGTGTAAACCTCGGGGAGAGGGGTCAGCGGCGGAGACAAGGGCCCGGCCCAGGGCCAAGAGGCCTCAGCTGAGGAGGACAGGGCCTGACCCTCGGGCGGAGGAGTGCCGACCCCCGTAGCTTGCACACGGGCCTTCTTCGGGGCCTCCAGCAAGGGGGAGGACGAAACTAGACCCCTCGCTCTCTTCGAGCCGGCGCTGGAGGACCCACCCCATTGTTTCTTCTGAACCTCCAGCACGTGATCCCTTCTCCGTGGTTTGGAAGCCGGGACCGTGACCCGGGGAGAGGCTGGAGGTGAACCTTGGACGAACCCACCTATTCAAGGAGACAGAAGAAGGGGTCAGGATCGGCCAGACGGACCTCGGACGTCCATTCCCCCAAGTGCCATACTTCAACAAAACTTACCGATGGGCCACATGGTCTTCCGCAGGTTGAGATCTTCAAAAAGGATGTCAATCCTCCGGTCCCTCATAGGGACCGCCAGTAGGGTGTTAATCGCCTCTAGCCCGGTGTCGGTTGGATCGCCCATCTCAAGAGCCAGTGAGCTTTCGACGCTCCAACGGGCCGAAAAATCCACCCCGACGGGAAGACGAAGAAGACGTATTCCTCCTTCCAGCGCTTCAAAGAGCTCGACAGTCCCAGCACCAGGCTCATCTTTGGCCGAGCACTGACGTAGATCCAGGCCCCCGACTAATGATGACTCAGACGATAGAACTGGGCGAAAAGTCGGAGGGACGGATCAATCCCCTTCAGCCTGCAGAGAACGAAGAACCCGACAAGACACCCGATGGCGTTGGGGCAGAATTGGCATAAGGCTGCCCTATGAGCTAGCAAGAACTTGGTGATGAAGGGGTGGAGAGGAAACCGGAGCCCGGACCAAAAGCATGCTTCGTAAACCCCGATTTCCTGAGGACCAGGGAAGCAGACCCGCTCGTCGATTCAGGAGCCCGGGCAGACCATGGGGGAAGAAGATAGCTGGTATGCAAATCCCTAATGGAGGTGGCACAAGTAGACGAAGATCGCTCCAAAACCTCGGGGGCACCTCTGAGAGCACGCCCCCATGACGACGAACCGCTGGGACGGATCTGAGAGTCTGGTCGGGATCGACGGCACCCACCGGACGACCCGAACCAGTGGCAGAAGAAGACGACATGAGGTGGAGCTCAAGCAAGGCCTGGTTCGACGAAAGGAGAAAGGAAGAGGAGGAGGGGATGACGATCGGAGAAACAGAACCCTCGTCCGATGAATGACGGCCTCCTTTTAAACGTCACAATCCCTCGAGTTGCGGAGATGAATACACGAGAGCACGTGGCAGCATCTGGAAGCCGGCGGCGCTTCGAGTCGTGCACCCAGAGAAGTTTGAACGGGCCGCCTCATGATGGCCTCTATTTAATGGATTGGCCTCGACTGGCGCGCATGTCAAAATCTGCAGAATTTACATCGACCGAGCCGAGCCGGTAAAAGCGGATCGGCACAGTCGATGGGGGCAATTGATACGCCTATTTTGGACGGGCCCCAGAGCCAAAGGCCCGAGACCGAATCAAGAACGGGAAGCCCACGAATGAGATGAGGCCCACGAACGGACTCGAAGTCGGACCCGGCCCCGACTCAGAAGACATACGATTAGCGCGTGCCCTCCAGAGTCAACCGTCCCCCCAGGAGCGCGAGAACTTAATGACCATTAAGGAGCCATGAACCCACGACGCACGCAGGGGCTTGGAGGGAGGCAGATCGCGGGGACGTGGGCGGAGAGGACGTAGAGGGAGGGCAATCGTAGCCAGGACCTTATAAAAGGGACGGCGGGGGCAACCGGGAAACGGATCGAATCCCGGGTAATAAAATCTGAGGTATACCATCAACGACCTGGCTTCCGCCATAATTTCCATTCCTTTGTTCGGGTTGAGGGTCAGCGTATCGATCTCCTCTCGAGTCGTGCCTACCCCGCCGGGCACTCATCAGACCTTGATCTGACTTTAGAATCAGATGGGGACTTGGCCGGAACCAAGGTCCGCCCCCCCTGATGAGTTTTCTCGTCTGTCCAAGAAGGAACCGAACGGGGCACCGAGGCTACTCCTCAGCGCAAGATGAACCCGCCCTCTACAAGCGTGCGCCGCCACCCACCGAAGACCAAGCGATAGCCGTGGCACCGAGGCTACCCCTCGACACTCGTCTCACCAAAGCCGAGCACATTCCATGGAGCCGAGGTTTCCCTGCCGCTCCGCACTGACCGAGGACCAATGCTCTGCCCGAGGCTCCCGCTCGTCTTCGTCTCCATCGTCGTCCCACGCTGCGTCCACGTGAGCACGACGTGTCTGAGGGATCTCAACCGGTCCCTTGATCATGTTGACTGCTTAGTTGTCGGTCAACGAGTCAGTGGTGAGAAAACACCCGTAAACAGTATCTAATAAGAAGTCTATATACATAAGGCTAGGGGTTTTTTAGCACTTAGCCCTTCACAACACGTTATCAACACGCTCGCCAACTGAGACGAAGCTCTGTCGGCGGACGATCTATAGACGAACTTCTAGGACGAATCGCGAGGACGCGGATAAGTATTTAGATCCGACGGGTAGGATCTAGAGGTAACATTAAAAACCCCCTAGATCTACTCTTGTTCATGCGCATGATGATGAATCTGTGGTCTTTAATTATTTTTCTTACATCTATATATTATTTTTAATATCTTCAAAGAAAACTTGATTTTATCACAGATCTTTGATTAAACAATGTTTTTTGTTTTAATCTAATCTTTAAAAAAAGAGATTTACGGTATTAAACAATGTGCAAAGATTATTAATGGGAAATTTTTTCTCATGCCCATATGCAACAATTTTTCTTTGCACCTATTGTTTTTCTGGAAGGCATTTACGGTATTATTTATGGGGAATTTAAGGTACTCCTAGAAGGCAATACTTTGATCCAAGTGTTTGTCTTATCCAAGTGTTTTTCTTCGCACCTAGTGCGTGGATCAATTTTTCCCACCAAGAGAATCATGCATTAATGCGTAAATTCTCATAACCCCATGCGTGAAAACAAAATAATTCCCAATCATATTCATGCCACCGATGCTAAGCAATGCTTGATTACATAGCCGAGGATTTTTCGCGGTCCTGAAGGTCGCCACCGTGTCCTCGCGCATCCTCGACGGCAATGACGGCCGCCGCTGTGCTAATCACGTGAATATTAACACTAACCCTAATTAGGGTCTTGGGACAGCCATGGATGACGGGGACTCCTAAATTTTATATGGGGCTTTTCGAGACATATAATTAATTCTCCCTTTTACCATTATATGCCTGAAGCATACTTAATGTTTGTGATTTAAATTTTAATTCCTGAAGCATATATGTGATTTAAATTTTAATTCCTGAAGCATAAATGTGATGAAAATTTTAAATGCCTGAAGCGTATCTGTGATAAAAAGTTTAATGTGTGAAGCATATATGTGATGCAAATTTTAATGCCTGAAGAATATATATGATGCAAATTTTAATGCCTGAAGCATATCTGTGATGCAAATTTCATTATGTCTCTATGATTATGCTTGTGATGATAATAATATGATTTCCATCCATATGTGTTCATAGAGATAATTATAATTATGTTTATGGCATACATATAGTTTTCAAAATGGCAAAATTGAACCTGAAGTTCAAATAATACGCCAATACCCCTTTTTTCCAAAAAAAATAAAACGTCGGAATCATGCGAACATCATTTACGGCATCTTAAAGATGAGCAACACGCAGTAAATAGATCTTGAAAATCTATGGTATATATGGACCAATATGGACACCAAAAAGGATGTCATAACACCGCTAACTCTTTAAGAGTTATCTCACTACGAGGTAGTATTCTTATATCTGACCTTGCGCATGATAATTATAAAATCACGCCCGAAGTCGTTACTTAAGTGAGAAATATATTTGCACCCACGTAATTGCTCAACTGACCTATGTTTCTTCTTCCCAAATACTTAAAGTAACTTACAAAGGTTCAAAGGATATTCGTTTAAACGAAATCCTTAATTTGTGTATAGCATACTCAAGAAAAAGAAAAATGGCATAAAAGCTATACTTGAGTACTTAAATAGACATTCAAAAGTTTGAAGCTATAAGACAAAATAAATGTTGAGTGGAAAAGTGGAAGAATAAAAACAAGGTCTAATACAAAGGGAAAGTGAAGATGTGACATAGTTCAAAGAGGAATAGCAATGGCAAAAGCCATCCACCGCCACATGGACAAAACTCTGAAATCAGAGTACCTCATTATTGAGGACCCATACAAGTTTGGGTGGCCTTGGATGAATGGTATAAACATCAAGAGCACGTTATGGGTGGGAGAACCTGAGACCGCAGGACTTTAAGTACATAGTTAAGTACAACCCAACCTTTTTTAGCATCACCTCACGCCTGAAGTTGTGTGATGAAAAAGTCTCAGAAGATCACACGCTGGAAATGACACACGTCTTTCCATGTAAAGGATGTGATACTGATGCAGTAATACCTTGAAGAAAGTTCACTGAGTATTCTGAGCTGCTGCCTACCTATTCATGTTAGCAAAACAATAGAACCTCTCCCTGCAACTCAACACATATGTCCACCTGGCAAAGCTAGTCAAATATAAAAATTGGCACAAACCTAACTATTGTTTACTTAGCTATTCTTCGAGCACACATTAAACTATAAAACTTGTTGCCATAACATAATTATCAAGAGTATTTTCTTACAGTATATATGCATTTAAATGCATTACCACAATATTTCTTATTGATGAATATCATGCTTTTTATGCATTTTATTTTACTGCGAATGGTTTGCTATAAATATTTGCCAAACGATTTGGATAGTTTTAATTATCCAAATTATACCTCATGACATATGCTGTAGAAAGCATTTTTACCCTTATGATAGTCAAAAAGATCTATTTGGGACGTCTGAAATTGAGGATCAGGAATAGCAAACCTGAATTCTCCTAAAAATAAAATGACGATGCCATGTACTCTCTGAAACATATAAAGTTTCAAAGGATATTCGTTAAAACGAAATCCTTAATAGCATAACTCAAGAAAAATGGCATGAAGACTATACTTGAGACTTCAAATAGACTTTAAAAATTAATGTGCTATACAAAGAAAAATATAAAGAGGAAGCATATATACTGGAGGACCTAAAGTGCACAAAAACGACCGAGTTTTTAAACTTTGGTACGTTATATTTGGTCACCCCTGGATTAATGATGCAAGACATCATTAATCAATCCTATAAAACTGAAGAACCCGAAGATTCTTCAAAAGGGTGAAGCTTTCATTGTCCTATTCAAAAGGAAAAATGATTACGAGATCATCTCCATTAACGTGGACATTGCTCTCATCAATTCCTCAAAATAATTTAAGATGATATATTTACTATCACCATTAAAATAATAAGACCGCTAGGTCTCTTGAGAGTATTTGAGGGATAACAATTTACTTGTCCACTCCCTACATAGGGCTGATGATGTACCATAGAGTACTCATCCTTATATCCTCTAAAATGGTCATCTAAAAGATAAATTATCATCCAGAAGATTAATGGTCATCCAGAAGATTAATGGTCATCCAAAAGATGAATAATCATCCAGAAGATGAATGGTAATCTAGAAGATGAATAATCATCCAGAAGATGAAAACATCCAAAAGATGACTTATCATACAGAAGATGAAATTATCATCCTGAAGATGAAAAACATGTGACATTACACTTCATACATCTGAAGTCAATGAAGAAACATGGATAATTGCAATCCACTAAATACACCTACTGGATGTGTGGATGCACATTAAGACCTTTTCGGTTTGCTGGAAGAGGGGAAGGATATTCTAGGTCCTGAAATGCCTTACTTGAGTGTTTTGGTACACTCCATTATCTAGCAAATGCATGCATCTCTAGATAGTGTTGGTAGTAAATCTATTAGTCAAATACAGTGCAACGCCTGCAGCGCACCACTGGACCAAAGATATGTAGCTTCTGCCCTACCTCTAAGGGTCAAGGATCATCCTCCATGTTAAATATATTTGCAGATACAGGTTACAGATCATCGCAATGACTACCACAAAGGAACAACCAACTCATGGAGATCTGCAAAGCATGCTACTAAGGCAACATCAATCCTACCACTCCGAGAAGCTCATCATTCAAGAAGCAAATCAAGTATATGCATAACTATGCTCTGAAGTACCTATCAGACACAGTGACGACTAAGTCAGAGACTAGAAACGTGGAGCTATCTACTGAGTATACAGACCACCCCTGTTCAGAAGAGCTCCCTTAGATTCAGTAGCTGTCATAGATGAGCTATACTTGTATAGATGAGCGATGCTTTGAATTTTGTATTCATTCTCAGAATGTTGTGAGATGAGATTGATGTATAGATTCCTAGGAGGTCTGCAAGCCTGAAGCTTGTACAGAGCAGGGGGGTCAAATGTAGTGTTGTACTCTTTTTCCTTGGCTATTGGTTTTTTCCACTGGGTTTTTCATTGCTAAAGGTTTTAACGAGGCAACTAAAAAACACCCTAGAGGGGGTGAATATGGTGTGTGGCACAGATTTAAAAACAATCACAATCACAATCACAGAGATAATCAGACACAGATATTTTTAACGGAGTGGCTCCCCGCCAAAACTCCGACCCCAAGACCTATGAGGATTTCACTCAATAAAACTGATCACACTTACGGATAGTGATCTCACCGTACACAGATATAGTTCAAGAGTTAAAGCACATAGATAGCTTCAGAGTAAAGCTATTCACAGTACAATCTTACAATAAAAACAGATTCAAATAGCTTTAATACTGCGATGAAAAATCAGAGAGATATCACTGTGATAAATTTTGTGAGATCGTGATCGCGTGGGCGTAAACGGTTTGCTGATCCGATGTCTGGATTGGAAGATACAGTCTTCGGAAGATGACTGCGTGAATCTAAATTCTGCAGTGGCTGATCTGTAGAAAAACACCCAAACTGTGTATGATTCTGAGGACTGAGCAATGGAGTCTATCACCGTTGCGAAGAGCATGAAGATGTGGTCGCGTGGGCGCAAACGACGAGTCAATCCGACTTCTGGATTAGGAGATACGAGTGTACGAAGTCGAATGCGCAAATCTGGAATCTTCACTTGAAAGCTGCCCTTGCACAATCGGTGAGTTTGGAGAATGAGATCTGTGGCCACTAGTCGCTGGAGGATGTCGCCTATGGCCACAAGTCGCTGGAGGATGTTGCTTCCGATCACAAGCCTCTGCCACGAGTTTCTCTTCAATGCAACAAGAAGAAGATGGGCACCTCTTTTTCTCCTTGATGTTTCGCAAGTGCCTACTGTTTTTCGGCCTTCTGTTTATTTGAAGTCACGTTTGTCAAAGAAAATAGCAGCCGTCGCCACTAACTATTTTAAGAGGATAGGTTTTTGACAGAAGGCTGCACAACAAAAAGAAAAACACAATGGATTGATCGCGTGCGTGAGTTTTTGACAGGAGGCAAAAATTGATGATCAAAAGTAAAAAAATTCGGCAGCCTCAATATTGTGCGTCCCTTTATATTTTTCATGCATGGTTTATTGAAAAACAATTTGCGGTAGGCTAACAGACTTTTTGAATCATATCAAAAATTTATGCAGGCTAATAGAATTTTTTAATTCAAAATGATAAGGCAGTTTCAAAGAATTTGTAATTCAAAAGATTTGAAGTAAGATCATGCGGCCATTCAAAACATTTTTGATTCGAAATTTGTGTTGCTGCCTTCAAAAAATTCGGTTGGGGCATATAATTTTGAGATCATGCAGCAGTGAAGAATTTTTTATGATAAGATTTAACCACCGAACTGGCTTTGCTTCTATCCTCTCTTGCGTGATAATGGGATGAGGTTTTTGAATGGGAGATTGAATAGGAGACCAAGTGCGTTGTGTTTTGGATAAGAACATGGAGTTTGAGAATTCAAGTAGAAAATCTCTTGAGTATCTAATCAAATCTTCATCTTTGACCGATTCAAGTCTTCATCTTCTTATTGATGATGTAGGATTATTTTGAGTTCCCTTTTTGCACCAATGTCCACGTACAATCTCTCTCTTGCAAACAACATTTATTTAGCACTTCCCCCCTGAAATCACTTAATGAAAGATGTTAGTCACACACGACTTGTTTGTCATCATCAAAATTAAATCGTACGACCTAGTTGTAGACTAACTAGGCCAACAATCTCCCCCTTTTTGATGATGGCAAACAAAGTCTGGAAAAATTGAGAAATGATATTAAAGAACAAGTCATATAATGCACATAACTATAAACAGCATACAAAGCTCCCCCTATCGAAGTGCTCTCATGAAAAGTTGTGACACTCCCCCTTGCATTATTTTTCTACTACTATTTTTCTACTCTTTCCATTTTGCAATTAATCGAAAAGATCACAAAAATAAATTGAAGAGGTTAAGAACGAGACATGAAACAAGTTTAGTATATCGAAGAAACAAGAAATTAATGATGATGCTCATATTAATGTGTTTTCCCCACGAACTTAAAGTATAACAAATGTCATGAGCATTGAAAGCATACGATCGCTGTAAGAATATAACAAGAAGATGTTGCATTATGAAACACTCTGACAATAATAAGGGTGCTTAGAAACTAAGAGATCAAAATGTAAGATTATCTAATACAATTTGTGAGCCTTCATTGCTATGGAATAATCAATGAGTAATGTGTAGGGTGACACCAAACAAGGAATACCATGATGTTAAATTCTGGGTCCTTTGAAATTGAGATGCGCTATGTGGTTACTTCATCTACCATATTTCATATGCATTGCTCAATAAACCCCCGAAATACGGTTACTAGCCGCCGATATCAAATGTAGCATATTTGAAAATGTTTTGATATTCCCCTTTTTCTCTCTTTTTCAAATATATATGAATGCTCATTGCATATTTTTTTAATTACAATGTTGGTGTCTCAGAATGGTGACGCATGAAGACATCGACATATTCGGCTCCTACTAAATAATTTTCCATAGAGATTTAACGCATAAAATTGTAAGGATAAAATATAAATTCAAAATCTTTAAAATCTAAGCACATCCAATTGTCTCCGTAGTTTATAAGACTCAATCAATCTATTTGATTCGTACAATTTGGCATGCTTACGAGTTTCACTTTTTCATTAATAATTCAAGCATGTGGATTTTACAATAATATGGTGCATCATCATCAAAAGCATTTTAATGTTTCTAAGATGTCTAACAAGGTTCATATCAAATGCTCAACCAAAATCAATAATAATGATGACGATCATGCATGCACATACAAAGAATGACCAAACTCATGTTGAGATGAAATAGTGTGCAATGTGTGTAGCTTAGATACAATATTTAAGCATGTGTATGTGCATGGATATGCGTGCTAATGCTCAATTAGTGACATAATCTCCAACTCCCTTTGAATGAAGCAGAATTGTTTTTGGTTTAAGGGTTTGGTGAATATGTCCGCTAATTGTTTTCGGTATCAATATATCCTAAAGAGATATCTTTCTTATCAACATGATCTCTAAGGAAGTGGTGACAAATATCAATATGTTTTGTCCTAGAGTGTAGAATCGGATTTTTAGATAGATTTATAGCATGCTTGTTGTCACACCAAATGGTTGTAGGTTGGAAAGTAAGATCGTAGTCTCTGAGGGTTTGTCTCATCCATAGACTTTGAGCACAACAAACTGCTGAAACATACTCGGCTTCGGTTGTACTCAATGCTAAGGAGTTTTGCTTCTTGGAGAACCATGAAACAAGAGACATACCTAGTAGTTGGCAAGTGCCCGTGGTACTCTTACGATCGGTCTTACTTCCTGCAAAATTCGCATCGCAATATTCTACAAGCTCAAATGATGTGGAACAAGGATACCATAAATCAAAATCTAAGGTCCCTTTAACATATCGAATTATTCGTTTAACATAAGAAAGATGGGACTCTTTTGGACAAGATTGAAACTTAGCACATAAATATACACTAAACATTATATCAGGCCTACTAGCTGTCAAGTATAATAGGCTACCAATCATACCTCGGTACAATCGTTCATCCACTTTCTTTCCATTTTCGTCTTTATCCATTGTTGCCTTCGTTCACATAGGAGTAGAGCATTCCTTAGCATTTTCAAGTCCAAACTTCTTCACTAACTCCTTTGCATATTTTTCTTGATTGATGAAAATTCCGTCCTCACATTGTTTGATTTGCAAACCAAGCATGAATATGAGTTCACCCATCAAGATCATCTCAAATTCCCTGGACATACATGTAGCAAATTCCTCGCACAGTAGATTGTTAGTAGCACCAAAAACGATATCATCAACATATATTTGTACTACAAGTAGATCTTTACTTTGATGTTTAACAAATAGAGTTTTATCCGCCTTTTCCATGGAAAAATTATTTTCAAGCAGAAATTTGCTAAGTCGCTCATACTAAGCTTTAGGAGCTTGTTTGAGCCCATATAAAGCACGTTTAAGTTTGAAAACATAGTCCGGGTGGATGGAGTCTTCAAACTCAGGAGGTTGTTTGACATAGACTTCCTCAGATAAAACTCCATTCAAGAATGTACCCTTGACGTCCATTTGAAATGAGTTTGAATTTCATGAAACTAGCGAATGCTAAAAGCATCCTATTGCTTCCAATCTTCCGACGGGAGCAAAGGTTTCATCAAAATCAATCCCTTCCTCCTGGTTATAACCTTGTGCTACTAATATAGCTTTATTACACACAACATTTCCCATTTCATCAAGTTTGTTTCTAAATACCTAATTAGTGCCTATAATTGTTTGATTTTTTGGTTTAGGAACAAGTTCCCAAACTTGATTCCTATCAAATTGTGACAATTCCTCCTGCATTGTTAATCCAATATGAATCTTCTAAAACACTATCCACATTTTAGGCTCCAAAATGGATATGAATGCAAAGTTAACCATCAAATTAAAGTTACTTCTAGTGTGTGTACCTTCCGTCGAGTCTCCAAGGATTTGGTTCTTTGGATGATCCTTCTTGAAGCGCCAATCCTTAGGGAGATCTTGTGATGACGTAGTACCTTCTGCTTCTTTTGGTACACCATCATTTTTGTTCTCTTGCTCATTGGAATTGCTAATGTTTATCTCCAGTCTATCCAAGTCGCCTGCAATATCTGAAGATTCTGTAGCACTAGAAGATTCATTAATATCACTTTTCTCGTCAATTTCACATGCACAGTTTCTTGAATAGTAAGAGCTCTTTTGTTAAATACTCGATAAGATTTGCTATGTGGTGAGCAGCCAACAAAAATACCCTCATCGAATTTTGTATCAAATTTATCCATATTTTTTCCTACTTTCAGAATATAGCACTTGCATTCATATGGTTTTAAATGTGATAAGTTGGGAGTCAACTCTCTATAAAGCTCATAAGGTGTTTTCTTCAAAATGGGTCTAATGGACACACGATTTAAAATATAGCAAGAAGTATGTATAGCTTCAGCCCAAAAATAGAAAGGCAATTTGTAATCATGAATCATAGTCCTAGCCATTTCTTGCAAAGTACGGTTTTTCCTCTCAACCACCCCATTTTGTTGTGGTGTCCTCGGGGCAGAAAAATTATGTGAATAACCTTTTGAAATGCAAAAATCATCAAAGCTAGTATTAACAAATTCTCCTCCACGATCACTTCTAAACTTTGACAATTGAAAAACCTTTTTCATTTTCAACCTTTTTACAAAACATTTTAAAAACATCAAAATTTTCATGTTTGTGTGTCAAATAGACCCAAGTGAAACGTGAAAAGTCATCGATGATAACAAAGCTATAATGTATACCACCTAAACTAGCAACCTTTGTGGGTCCAAATAAATCCAAATGTATTAGTTGCAATGGCTTAGAAGTAGTTACAACGATTTTAGGATTGAAACTACTTTTATGTTGTTTACCTAGTTGACATGCATCGCAAAGCTTATACTGATCAAAGCTAATTTGAGGTAAACCTCTCACCAGTTTCTTTCAAGCAAGCTTTGAGATTAGGTCCATGCCGGCATGGCCTGATCTTCGATGCCAAAGCCAACTAGTCTCATGTGAAGCAACGAAACATTTTAGATAATTTGAATCACTAAGTTTGATAGTGTAAATGTTATTATAAGATGTACCCTTGAAAAGAATATCATCACCTTTTAAAATATATACTTTGTCATTTTCGAAATGCACCTTAAGGCCAATAGAGCATAGCTGACTCAACTTAACAAATTATGTGCCAAACCATCAACAAGATTAACATTCTCAATAACCACAAGAGGATGCTTACTAATGTTACCTTTACCCACGATTTTTCTCTTCTTTCCATCTCCAAGAATAACCGTCCCTCCATCTTTCCTTGATAGCGACGTGAAGATGGATTCGTTGCCCGTCATATGGTTCAAGCAACCGCTATCAAGGTACCAAATGCTATCATTTTTCACTTGAAGATGCACATATAAAAGAAGATGCATCCTTTGGTAACCAAATTTTGGATCCACAATTGTTAGTACGATGCTTGGGAACCCATATAAAATATGCAGGATAATATCTGGCCAAGCAATCATACATAACATGCCCCTTTTTGTTGCAGTAAAAACATGTAACATTGAAACGCTTATTAGTAGATGACATATGATTTTCATGCATGCAATGTTGAAAGCTCATATCTCTTGCAAAATTCTTTTCAATGATCTTCCTAGTTTTTTTTCTTAGGTTGTTTTTTCTGAAAGCCAAGACCATGTTTACTAGATTGTTCATTAAGCCCATTTATCATCTTATTAAAACTTTCTTGGCTATTTGTGAATTTCTTTAATGTCAAGCTAAGATTTTGATTTTCATTCTCAAGTTCACTATTCTTAGTCTCATATCTTTTTTCTTTTTCGCTAGTTTCTAAATCGATGGCTATGTGTTTTCCTTTTATTAAATTAGATTTTCTTTTTCAAGCTCTTCCAATTTTTCTTCATAGCTAGCCACTTTTAGGTTCAACAATTTTATTTCAGAGTCTTTAGAGCAAAGAATGCTAATTTTCTCCTTTTATTCTTTGGCTAAATTAACGTTGTCAAGCTCTAACGTAGCCATTTTTTAATTAGTATTTTCTAGCTCTAAGGTTTTTGTTTCTAATTGAGTTTCACCAAAATTGTATATTATTTCCTTTGTTCTTTCCACTTAACAAATAGCTCATCTCTCTCTCTTGTCATGCTCCCTAGTTCCTCTTTTAATGAATCACGAACCTTTTTAGTTTAAGGAATTTAGGATCCATTTCTTGAAGTAGTTCTACAAGAAATTCATAAGCTTCATCCATGCTAGAAAACATATCATCGCTAATATTCATTTCATTATCAAAGCTTTAAACAAGAGAGCTAATTTTTACCTTTTCGTTTCCAGCCATAAAGCAAGTTCCAGTGTTGTCGTTCCAGTCATCATCTGAGGAGAGCTCCTCTACGTCAATTTCTCCCCCACGTAGCCACCATTCCTCGCTTTGATGTCCTCTTTCCTCCATCACCGGTCTTTTCCTTTCCTTTTACTTTCAGAAGTGGACATTCTGCTTTCATGTGCCCTCTCTTGTTGCATCTGAAACACTGAGGTGCATAACTTTCTTCATCATTTCCTTCATTTTTCTTGGTTCCCGAAATGCTTCCCGTACTTCTTTTGTTGTTTTTCATGAATTTTACAAATTTCCTTGTAACAGGAGCCATGCTTTCATCGTCTGAATCATTCATCTCCTCTATGAGCATTTTGGAGACTTGAAAAGCTAAGTTCTTTTCCTTTGTTTCCTTCACCATTAAAATAATAAGACCTTTAGGTCTCTTGAGAGTATTTGAGGGATAACAATGGACTTATCCACTCCCTACATAGGGCTGATGATGTACCATAGAGTACACATCCTTATATCCTCTAAAATGGTCATCTAGAATATAAATAATCATCCAGAAGATGAAAACATAATCCAGAAGATGAAAACATCATCTAGAAGAAGAATGGTCATCCAGAAGATGAATAATCATCCAGAAGATGAATGGTCATCTAGAAGATGAATAATCATCCAGAAGATGAAAACATCCAGAAGATGATTTATCATACATAAAATGAAATTATCATCCTGAAGATGAAAAACATTTGACATTACACTTCATACATCTGAAGTTAATGAGGAAACATAGACAATTGCAATCCACTGAATACACCTACTGGTTGTGTGGATGCATATTAAGACCTTTTCTGTTCGCTGGAAGAGGGGAAGGATATTCTAGGTCCTGACGTGCCTTACTTGAGTCTTTTGGTACACTCCTTTATCTGGCCAACTGTATGCATCTCTAGATAGCATTGGTATTAAATCTATTAGCCAGATACAGTACAGCGCCTACAGCGCACCACTGGACCAAAGATATGTAGCTTCTGCCCTACATCCAAGGGTCAAGGATCATCCTCCATGTTAAATGTATTTGCAGATACAGGTTACATATCATCACAATGCCTACCACAATAGCCCCTCTTATAGGTTCCCCAAAACCCTCAAACAGAATACCCAAAACCACTCTGAAATCTATGTGGAAATAGCCAACGGATAGAATTTACAGTACAGATAGTCGACTGGTGAAGAAACCATAGTCGACTACTGCACCGACAGAGGGCATGTCACTCAAAAGGTAACTTACCACGTAGGACAGTCGATTGATGAAGGTTGGTCAGGCGCCTGAAAACCATCAAGCGACTGAGAAAACTTCTGCAAACGACTGATGCGTAAGTTGTGAAAACAAAGAATTTTTGGTATACTAGGACATGCGACTGATGTGGAATCCACAGGTGCCTGTGCTATAGGTAGGCGACTGGAAAACCAATATCAGTCATCTTTTTCACAAGCCAAAAACAAAGTTCTAAGCAAGTGTTGGACATGCGACTGTAGAAGCATATACATGCGCTTGTGCCATTTGCATGCACCTGTAATTCCTTCTTACATCGCCTGCAGGGGCTGGTGCAAAAGTTGACAAAACTTAAGAAGTTTGGAAAAGATGAGACAGACAATTAACTGACAAGTCACAGGCGCCTGATACTAGACATGTGCTTGTACTTTGTACAAGAGTCGCCTGATGAAAGTAAAGAACCGAAAGCCAAAAAATCAAGTCAAACGGAGTGTGCATAACAGACGACTGTAGAACAATTCTCAGGCGCCTGTATGGAGACATGCGCCTGTATAATGTTCATCAGTCACCTGTTGAAAGTCCAAAATGCACATTAAAGGGAAATCAAAGATAAAGCTCTAGGAAATGTAATCTAATGAAATCCTTGGCTAGAAATAGTGAAGTGTGTGAGCTCTAACAGTAAACTACTTCAAAGCACATTCTAATGAGAAAGAAAAGAGAACAAAAAGATTGCATATGTTTTAGTTTCTCTTCTTTCTCTTGAATGATCTTGAAGTCTTCTTGAAGTCTTTGAAGCTCTATTCTTTAATATTGATCACCCAATCTTCAAATTTCGCTTAGATTGATCTTCATGGTCATCCATTGCTATTTGATCGTCATGATAAGTTTAGGCAATTGATTAAATATATGTAGGGGATTAGTCACAAGTATTTATGTTTGCTCATCATCAAAACCAAGTAGGGAGAAATCCAATACTCAACAGTTTGAGAGGTTGATCGTCAGACTTTCCCGCCTCATTCCTCCATATATTTCATTTCTTGTTTTGCTCGGGGATGAGTAAGAGTCTAGCTTAGGGTAATTTGTTGTACATGTTTTCTACCTTTATTTCCCACCTTCTTCCCGTGTTTTTATTTTTTTATTTTCCACCATCGCCTTTATTTTTCCCCGCCTTTTGTTTTCTTTTACCACTTTCACGCTTTTGGTGTTTGTATCATGTTTTACATGTGATCGAGCTAAAAAACGATGTATTTTAGGTAGCATCGAGGCTGATGGAGAAAGAGCAGGGAGCAGCAAGGACTTAGCCATGCTCTGGAGGCTAGATGTGAGAGAAGAAGGGTTGGCACGGTCGTGCGAGGACTTGCACGGCCGTGCCAGTGCACATGCTGCCCAAGGAAGCTCTACAGAAGGCCCACACGGCTGTGTCGCACGGCCATGCCAGTGCACATGCTGACCAAGGAAGCTCTACAGAAGGCCTGTAGGGATCGTCTAACCCTTGCAATACTAACAACACACACTAGAGGGGGGGGGGGGGGGGGGGGAATAGTGTAATGACAATAAAATTGTCCAATTAAAATTTAACTTGCAAATGCGGAATTATAAATGCAAGAGGAATTAAAAGGCACAATCAATCCAAACGCAAACACAAAGTTTTACCCTGGTTCCCCAAACTTGGGTACATCCAGCCACACCAATATTCATTATATTCCCACACAGAGAAGTGAATACAAATCTCACAAGGAGATACCCCACAAAGAGGATTTATGCCCTACACAAGGACCCAACCAATCCTACACGAGGATCAAGACTCCCACACAGAGAATCACTAATTCCCACTCAGAGAATTAGGGTTAGCTCTACACTAGGACACTAGAACTCCCACAAAGAGAGTTAATTCCCACAAAGAGAATTCCCTAGTCCCACAAAGAGACAACCTTCCACAAAGAGAGAAACTCCCACAAAGAGAGTATCCTAATCCCACAAAGAGATATAGGAAAACAAATTACACCAAGTAAAGTAAATACTCTTACCTATACCTTGAGATGCTTACTCATGAATGAATGCAAGGCATGGAAGATGATCTCCAAGTGTTGGAATATGCTTGAGAGCACTTGGATGATTTCCCTTGAGCTGGACATGAAGAGGAATGAATGCTCAATAGAGGGAAATGTGGGAGCTTGAGAGTAGCTTATAGATCTCTTGAGATTTTCTATAGAGTCAAGAGTTATCAAGTGTTGTCAAGAGTTCTCAAGTGATAGCAGCACACTCATATATATAGGAACCCTATATCAAGCCCAAAAACCCAAAGAAACAGCCAAATGAACAGATCTGCAACGGCTAGAAACTAGGTGAAAATGACAGGAACAGTCGACTGTTGATCAAAAGACAGTCGACTGATCAACGGCTAGAAAATATCCAACGGCTATAATCTGAGCCAGGACAGTCGACTGACGAAGACAATACAGTCGACTGGAAAACATGACAGGCGCCTGTTAATCCTTCAGCAGACGACTGCTGCAGGGGATGGATCGAAACAGAGAGCTGCACTCTTTCTCCAATTCTTCGCACAGGAGACTGATGTTAATACTACAGTCAACTGTCAAATAGTCAGGCGACTGTACATTCTTCATCAGTCGTCTGCAGGATAAGATGGAGAAAAGACAGAGAGATGCAGAGATTGCACTTACGCTAGACAGGCGACTGTTGGCCAATTTCCAGGCGACTGTAAGTATACATGCGACTGTGAACTGATTGACAGAAGACTGTGCGTAAAGCTCAAGTTTGAATCTATTGAAATGTTGAATTGAGCTGTGCAACTCAGGCGACTGTAGAAGGATCTACAGGCGACTGGAAATCACCCAATCGACTGTGTTTCCCTCATCAGGCGACTGATGGAAAGCCATAGACTCCAAATGAGTCTTTGGACAGTGTGAACCTATTGGGTTGGATTCAATGATAATCCTAAGGTTCACTAAGATGGTTAAATGCATATGCATGATAAGTAAACCATCTAACAAGGCATTACAATAACCTAGACTCAAAAGAGAGAGAAAGCAATAAAGTAAATTACATGGATTACAATGCTTTCCTTTAGAGTCTACGTCTTCAATATTGATGCCTTGATTGCTCTCCACCATCTCCAAGCTTTGGCACTCCTTGAGTCCAAACTTTGGCCCTTCTTCATATGATGTCCATCCTTACACCAAATGATTAGTCTCCAAGAAAGATATCCTTGAAATAAACTGAGAGACTAAAACATGAGATTCATTAGCAACAACATAATGTTGTGATCATCATCAAAATAAGATTGGTATGAAACACCAATACTCAACAATCTCCCCCCTTTTGATGATGACACACATTATGTAAATCATAAAGAAATAAAGCACATGCTAATGATCTCCCCCTACTTATATGCACCAAATAAGCAATGAGCTACTCAAAGGTAAATACTCATAATACCAATAAAAACATGGTGGCATATAATATGCATGGATTACATAAACTAATTGCAAATGATAAAATCATGCAAGCATGAATGGTTTATCTAATCCCATATATCTCTCCCTATAGAGATATCTCTCCCCATAGGCATAGGTATATATACATCTCTCCCCTATAGATATGATTACATAATGCATATATATCTCCCCTTGACATCGTCAAAAAGGTGGACATCAAATATATCCCCCTTTCTCATCTTAACCAAGACGTGACAAAATGCAAGAACGAAAGAGATGTATGATACCAAATCGAAAAATTTAGTGGGTATCAATTCACTATCCCATGCTACCCCTAGTCATAGAAATGGTCAACTTTTGACTTCTAGGATCTAATACCAATTATAATAAATGGAGCTATGGGCCTAAAGTGTATCAAAACAATATATATGGAAAAATCAAGCTTCAATGATACACAAGGATATTGCCAAAAACAATGAGACATGAAACAAGTTGGCAATAAACAAGAGGTTTGGTTAGGACCCAAAATAACCAAATGTAAATAATGATCTCAAATAACCTCCGAAATGAGAGTTAAAATATGTCTTAAAATAATTTAACATATAATATATTAACTCCCTCATTGACATATACATGGATAAAAAATGCATGCATGTCAATAAACCCCAAGGTTCCCATTTTCATAAAAAATAAGTTTGAAAATATTTTCAAAATCATGAAACACACACAAACAATGGGTATGCTAAAAATAAACATTCAAGCACAATACCCATGCAATTTGCATATGTGTGTGGGAAACCTAAACATTAGGTAACCAAACCCAAGAGGAGTTTGATTTCCTAACGTAATCACACGAGGTGATCACATCCCTAACTAGAGAGTTGATGTAACTATCTTTCTCTTGCACACTAACCATAGTGGGAATCCATAATCTCAAAGATTTCCTAGGCAAGGGTTTTGCCTTTGCAAGAGGGAAGGACGTGGCATGCTTAGGTGTAGAAACGAATTTCTTAGCATGCAAAGAATGAGGATTTTGCTTCTTAGCAAAAAATGAAGATTCTTCATTCTTCCTCATTACCTTGTGAACTACATGCTTCTTGTTGGTGTTTTTGTTGTACAAGAAAGCATGGTGATTCTTCTTAGGTGCTTTAACAATATTTCTTGAATTTGCACCATAAGAGGAATTAGAGGTGGGTTTGGGAACCACATTTTGAATGTAACCCAAACCTCCTCTATGATTTGCCGGATGTTGTTTTTCCAACAAATCGTGGAGTGAATCCCTAGAATACACAAAGCTTATGAGCTTCTGGGATTCCTCTTCACATTTCAACGTAAGTTGTTGAATGTGAGCATCTAAGCTAAGGTTTTGAGCAACGTGTTTTTCATTAGAAAGGCTCAATTCCTTAACTTGAGAGAGAAGTGTATCTCTCTCACAAGTGTCATACACATGCCTTTCATCATGAATTACACTTGCAATATCTAGTTCATGCAATCTACTCTTAGCAATCTTATATTTTGCTTTTAATCTATTGTAAGAGTTGATGCACTTACTAGCCTTTTCGGAGACCAAGTCAAAATTGATCTTGAGCTCCTCGTATGAGATCTTTTCCACCTCGATCTCAACAACAACATCATCATCCTTATAAGAACTTGATGACGACTTCTCCATAGCCATGAGGCACGAATCCTCATAGGAATTGTATGCATCAAGCCAAGCATCCAACTCTTCTTCATTTAATCCGGAGGGGATTGGTGTAGGACCATCAATGGCTACAAAGCATGCGTGAGCATCCTCCTTTGTATCCTCTTCTTCATTACTCGAAGTGTCCTCACTCGAATCATCAAAGGTCCTGACAAGTCCCTTCTTGTGATTTTTGGACTTGGACCTTCATTTCCAATGCTTCTTCCCTTTACCCTTGTAAGTATCTTTGTTGGGTTTGGAAGGGCATTCGGTAGACAAGTGACCTTTTCCACTGCAAGGGTAACAAGTAGGAACCTTGTTAGAATTGGAGGCAAACTTTGACAAAGACTTACCTTGCTTTTATTTGAGGAATGTTTTAAATTGCTCGGCAAGCTCCTCAATTTCTTCTCCACTTGCATCTTCTTGCTCATCTTCTTCACTAGGAGCTTCTTGAAGGAATTTCCTCCTCCACTTGATTGGCTCCTCCTTGGCATGGAATGCAACCCCCTTTTGCTTCTCTAGCTTCTCGGGCTTTGTTGGTTGAATCTCCTTCTTGTGTTGAAGCTTTACTTCATACACCATGAGATTTCCAATGCACTCCTCAACGGTATATTTGGATGTGTCATATGACTCCAAAATTCCGTTGGCCTTTGACTCCC
Source organism: Scilla litardierei (assembly GCA_030789695.1). NCBI lineage: Eukaryota > Viridiplantae > Streptophyta > Magnoliopsida > Asparagales > Asparagaceae > Scilla > Scilla litardierei. The sequence continues at coordinate 151,667,064 of CM061138.1, read as the reverse complement.
AATTAGGTGAGAGAGAGAGAGAGTCAAGGATCTTCTCTACACGATCCTCTTGGGAAATCAACTTCCCGAGTCCCTCCAAAGCATTCATGATCTCAGTGAACCTTGTGAACATCTCTGAAATGCTTTCACCTTCCTGCATCTTAAACATTTCATATTTAGATCTAAACATAGTTTGTTTAGATTTCTTTACCTTCGTTGTCCCTTCATGACAAATCTCCAAGGTGTGCCAAATATCATTTGCCGTTTTGCACATAGAGATGCGGTTGAACTCATTAGCAGAGAGAGCGCAATGTAATGCATTCATAGCTCTCGCATTGAATTTGATTGAGTCCTTCTCCGCATTTGTCCTTGAAGCTGCAGGAGTAGTCGGCTTCTCAAATGGCACCTCCGTGATGTCCCATAGGTCTTGACCCTCCATGTAGATCATCATTCTGATCTTCTAATTCGGGTAGTTGGTTCCGTTGAAGAGCGGGGGTCAAACGGATGAGTGATCTTCTTCATGAGACGCGGATGTAGCATTGAATGCCATCGTTGCAGTAAGCTATAACCTCGCTCTGATACCAATTGTAGGGATCGTCTAACCCTTGCAATACTAACAACACACACTAGAGGGGGGGGGGGGGGGTGAATAGTGTAATTGCAATAAAATTGTCCAATTAAAATTTAACTTGCAAATGAGGAATTATAAATGCAAGAGGAATTAAAAGGCACAATCAATCCAAACGCAAACACAAAGTTTTACCCTGGTTCCCCAAACTTGGGTACATCTAGCCACACCAATATTCACTATATTCCCACACAGGAAGTGAATACAAATCTCACAAGGAGATACCCCACAAAGAGGATTTATGCCCTACACAAGGACCCAACCAATCTTACACGAGGATCAAGACTCCCACACAGAGAATCACTAACTCCCACTCAGAGAATTAGGGTTAGCCCTACACTAGGACACAAGAACTCCCACAAAGAGAGTTAATTCCCACAAAGAGATTTCCCTTGTCCCACCAAGAGACAACCTCCCACAAAGAGAGAAACTCCCACAAAGAGAGTATCCTACTCCCACAAAGAGAAATAGGAAAACAAATTACACCAAGTAAAGTAAATACTCTTACCTATGCCTTGAGATGCTTACTCATGAATGAATGCAAGGCATGGAAGAGGATCTCCAAGTGTTGGAATATGCTTGAGAGCACTTGGATGATTTCCCTTGAGCTGGACTTTGTAAGAGACCCTGCGGGGCTACACACACTAGAGGGGGGGGGGGGTGTGAATAGTGTAATAGCAAGCAAAGTGCTTAATTAAAAGTTACTAAAATTAAAGCACAATAAGCAGTGGAAATTAAACAGAGTGCTCAACAACAACAATCGCAAACACAGAGATTTTACATTGGTTCCCCAAAACTTGGGTACATCCAGCCATACCAGTATTCACTATAATCCCACACAGAGAATTGAATACAAAATTCCACAAAGGGATACCTCACACAGAGGATTTAGGATTCGCACAAAGAGATATCCTCACTCTCACACAGAGAGACCTCACACAGAGGATTTGTTCTTTCACACAGAAAGAACCAAACTCCCACAAAGAGAGTATGTCACGCCCCGCTTCCCAAAAATATGGAGGCGAAGCGTGAGAAGGTCCGCTCAGACTTGAAGCTACAAAGCTGCAAGTCCGATAAGCGTCAATCAAATTTAAAACTGCAGGTCCTTGCAACGCGAACGAAACAAAGATAATAATAATGGAATGGGACAAAAGAGATATCTCAGAATATCCATAAAATAAGTTTCAACATCACAGAAAAAGCCACCCGGCTAAAAGAAAAAGTGTCTAAGGCCCACACATGGCCAACAAAAGTACAACGTACAGAGAAAAGGTGCCACGCACCGACAACTAACAACAAAACCTAAAACAAAGAAAGCTCAGCAAAATCACCAAGAAAGGTCACCGGTGTCCACAAAACTCCTCCTGGGCAGACATGGACTCAGGCTCAGCGTCAGCAAAACACCACGTACTCAGCAACGGTCTCTGACTGAGGGTCTAACATGTGACACCCAAAAGAGCAAGGGGCACATGTCAGCAAGTCTACAAGAGACTTGTGCAAGGAAACTGAAAGTATGTAAAGCAACTTATCAGTTCTAGCATGAATGCATTGACATGGCAGTTTAAAGTATGAGTGCAACAAGTAATGTAAAGTAAAGTAAAGTACGAGCATGACATTTAAACATGGCATGGATGACAAGTTATACAAGTAACACTCACTAGTACAAGACAAGTAAAGTAAGCACCTCGTGCACAGAGATTCCGCCTTCTGGCTAGAGTGGCTGATCGGGCCACTCCTAAGCTCAGGTGACCGTTTATCCCTACCCCTCCACGTGTATCGGGCATTGGCTTTTGACCAACACATGAGGCCCGCTTCTGGATCACGAGCCAGGAAGTGTTTTAACATGATGGCCTAGGGGTGCACCTAGCCGTAAACACGGAAACACGGATTGTACAAGTATTTTGTAGCGTGTGCTACGATGCAACAATCAATTTGGATGACATGTAAGATGCAATGCATGGCAGTTAAAAGTGCGTACAGGTAAGGAAAGTAAACGTGACAGTTTAGTATGCATGAACGACAAGTTTAAAGGGTTGGATCTAGCTTTGTTGTCAAGCTAGATCAATTAGGTGACGGATCTAGTTTCGTTGTCAAACTAGATCAAGTAGGCGCCTAGCCAGCTATCATTTCACTGACTAGTCTCTTTTACGCTAGGAATAAGGAAGTGGCCTAAAAACATGGCCCTACACAAGAGTTGGCAAGTTTCACTTGCCTGCAAGTACAACGTCTGAAAACACTGTCCAAAAGAGTCCGAAGTCACCAAACCAACCTATGTGCACAAGTCCACCAGCCTACAGTCCCATATTATTAATCTTCAATTAGTGAGACACAAGATCAGAAATTACCAAATTTTAGTTGATTACCAGGCAAGTGGTGATTCCTACAGGGCAGATCTTACCTCAACACGACGCGAGAGCTATTCTGACGTCGGGTAGCGACATCAGGGGTTGGGTTCCGGTAGCGCGTACGGTACGGAACGACGGGTTCTCTGTCAATAAAATACGCGGACAAATGAGTTCGTAACTACGGACTAGAATTCTCAGACAAATCCTAAACGTCTAATAGACCAGTTTTAATTAGGTTTTCTAATCCAATAGTGGCGTTCGTAAAATAATAACGCTCTGAATAAAAGCTACCGTTCATCCTATAAGGTTACTGTTCATAAGAGAAGTAGCAATATAACTTATTTACGCCATAAGCTACAGATAATATAACTTAACCTAAGCCTTCTGGTTAAAAAACTGTAATCACCTCATAAAGCAAGGTACCTGTAAGTATTATAATCCATGCTAGTACTTAATATTTATAACATGCAATATTTAAAGTTCTGCTATGCTATAGGCTCATAGGCAGAAGCTTAAAGCAAAGCTAGTATCTAAAAAGTCCCTGCCTTGCTCACAATAACATAAACCGCAACTATAACCTAGCAGTGTATCTAAATCCAAAAACCAAGCTAACCTCGAAGATCCTCTCGTTGGTTGCAAGTGAAGGCGAAAGAGGACGTCGTGGGCGGAGACACGCCGGAGATGGTGGTGCCGCGTGCTACTGAGGAGATCCGACGTGCTGGGCTCGAGCTGCACGTCACGTGGAGGCGTGGGGGCTGGCACGATCGGAGAGGGGATGAGCATCGCCTTGGGTCGCCGGAGTAACATCGGAGAGATGAGAGGGATCTGCTGTCGCGTCGGGGTGGCGGAGGGCACCGGAGAAGCCGCCGTGCGTCGGGCTGCTGATGCTGGGCGCGGCAGCGATTTGCTTCTGGGGTGTTTTCCGGCGATGAAGGTGGCTGGCGACGGCGGTTGTGGGTCAAGGCGGAGGAGATGGGAGATGTGGCAGCGGCTGTCGTTTTAGGGGGTGCCGGAGACGGGGGATGACCGGAGGGGTTGGATGGTTGTGGGCGGTCGGCGGGGACGCGACGCGGGGAGAGTTGCCGTTGATGGCGCACGCTGTTCCTCTTCGGAAATAATCAATGACGGCGGCTTGGTGTGTTGTTGCTGCGAAAATAGCGTGACCAAGGAAACCTAGGCTTCACGGCGGTTTAAATAGGCTAGGGTTTTAAAATAGATAATGGCCTAGTCACGTGAGGGGAAGGCTAGGGTAGGGCATAGGATGTTGCCCTATGGTTTTCAATAAATGAGAGCATGGGCTTGGCAGCAGCAAGTGGGCCTGGGTTTTAATAAATTAATTTGGTAATACGGTGAGTTGGGTCCATGATCAATTGAAATATTAACCTCATGTAACCAATTTCTTTAACCAAATGTTCATCCTATATGAGATTTATTTAATCAACGAAGGGAGTGCATTGTGACTGGGTGTGTGCACGCACGGAACTGGGTTCGTGACTAGAGTTCGGCCAAGGGTAAGTGTGGGCTAGGATACACAAGTGATCAGGGTATAAATAATTCTTAGGGTTAACTATAACAGATTGGGAAGGATAGTGAAAGTGGATCAACGGATCCCTAAAATTATGAAATAAATACTGGAGCGACCGCACAGACGAGAGAAACGTAACTAAGAAGACGGATCACAAAATCGACGTCTAGGGACGAAACAAAAAAAATAAAAAGGGTTCACGACAAAAGTGAAAATCGCGACGTCTCTTCAAACAAGGTCAAATCGTGGGAGAATGACCCGCGAACTGATGTTCCAAATTAACACCACAATTTAATACTCTCAGAGACGTTCACAACGGCATATCACACCAAGTTGTTCGAAAGCAAACAAAGTCTAAGACAAACACGTGCACGGTCAACAGCACGTGCACGAAGAAGATATGATCGGAAAGCGACCGTTACATCCTCCCCACCTTAGAATAAAGTCCGTCCTCGGACTTTCTAACTATAAATAGTTGCTCTAGTAACTACCCCAATCAAGTCATTGTAATTCAAACCAGGTATAGTCATTACAAGTGCTTATATATGCACTAGGTAGTCAAACATTAACACTACCAACACGTATATATATATATATATATATATATATATATATATATATATATATATATATATATATATATATATATATATATATATATATATATATATATCACGTACGTCATACACTTATACCTATTATAGTCAGTCAATTTCATACATGTATTTCAATCATATATATATAAGCATTCATCCTTTATATAACTACTACTTATCTAGTACAAAACAATAGTTCGGATACTCATATAAAGATAGTCTCACACTTAGCAATTACAATCATTGCTCTATGTATAAGTAACTACCTATGCACGAAACTAACATGGGTATACTGCCCTCTAATATTCATCCAATACCAAACATCTCAACACATGTAGTCACACCATACCATAATTAAATCCAGTTTCATTATATATATATTCACCACTACTATAGTTCATAATATATAGTCATTCAAATGCATGCAAATAGTTCACCACGTATTCACATCACATACGGTCATATAACTGTATTTACGACACGCCACACATACCATATTCACCAATAACTATAACTGAGCACATACTTACCCGTGCATGGTGCACACCCATACACGCTAACATCTCATTCACGTATACCAATCACATCATTATATAACTAGCACATCTACACACCTAGTTTAACTAGTACACCTACGTTCACACAGGCAAGTCCTTAGTAAATAGCTATACCTCAAGACCAACACCTATAACTATATACTGGTGTAGCGACCCACAATCATGTGCGTAACACAACCAGGCACAAGCACTCCTATCACTACACATACATCAAACATCGCTATATTCAAACTACAGACATACATCACAATATACTTAGAGTATACCCACTCAAGCTTGAGTGAGACCCAATACACATATCAGAATATTCTATATACGTAACACGGCATTTATACCTATACCAATACCACTCCAATATATATATATCTACCAATACAACCATATACATTCCATAAGTCAATCACACTTAATATTTAGTCAGGTAATACTCACATAGTTCAATCACTCTATATACCATAATAATAATAATACAGACATCAGCACACGTATAATTATAATACACTCCCTAATACATACGCATTCTTCGTTTAGTCACACACATGTAACATATATATTCACACCATAGCCTACTACCTATAATTAGTATACTAACACATCTATACATACATAATTAAGATGTGCAATAGTCGTGTATACCTCACGGTATGCACGCATACAACATCCCGTAACATCAAGCAATACCAATCAAAATTATAATCCTACTACCCTATGTATATCACATACATACTCACGTAGCAAATACTTAACTACTTATGTCTAAGCACAAACATACTTACATACGAGCACATACTCATACGTACTAACATATGGGTCATATAGTAGGCCCACTCTCTTAACTATACATACACCTATTATTATCACACTTAGCATTCGCATAGCTTTACCAATCATTTTATTTCAACCATTATAAGTATCTCTAACTACATACACTCCATTAGATATTCCAACACTAACTCTCATATACACATGCATCCCTAGTATGGTATAGCTAACCACACACAAATCTAGAAATACTATCACACAAGCAACCTCAAAATATAACGAATAACTCCGAGTACATATATATATATCACACAATAGGCAAGCATCAATATACTATGTGGTTATACTCATTCAAGCCCACGTACACAACTTAGGTACGTGCACTACGACACATCACAAGGTCCAAGGGCCTACTGACAATTTAGAGTTGTCACAGACATCGATGGGCACTAAAGCCTAAGCAATAGAGGGAGGTCGAGGTCGAAAGCGTGACGAGGGAAGGATCGATAAGCACGAGTTCAGATAGGACGAATACAAGGAGACAGCTTGGTTAGGGAAAACGGTGATTCACTGGTGAATGTTTAGGTAGAGGAAAGGGAGGTGTAGTGGTACTTGTATATGATTGAGAAATGAAGTAACATAAGCTAAAATACGCGAAATTTGAAAACTGTTGTCCTTCAAAAGTTGAAATCCTCATCCGTAAAGAAGTATTTGGAGATCATAAAACGAGTTGTTCAAAATAAGTTTGGGTCAAATATTCATAATAAGAGAAAATGGCCTATTGGTTTAAAAAAACATTATAAAAGGAAGTAAAATCATTTATACGAATATTAAGGACGTGGTTTAGAAAATTTTATACGTCAGTAATTTAACATAATGTTGTCAAAAGTCTTTGAAAGTCAAAGAATGAAATCAAGTAACGGAAGAATTTAAACTCATGTTAAATGCTTTCAAAACTTTTAGGCCATGGAAAATTTAAAATAATCAATATTGAAACTACTTTTTAGAGAACCAGGATTTGCCAAAAATGAGAAACTGATTTACACAAGGTTCTTAATATACGAGCACAACAAGTCTGGTACGGATATAAAAATAATTGAAAGTATGTATGGTGCACGGAAAAATAATATTAACTTAGTAGTAGAATTATCGAAATTGGTAATAAGCTTTAAAAACAAATCATGGAGGGTCTAAATCAGGAAGCGGTTATGAAATAGTGATTTTACAAAAATCTGAAGTAGAGAAAACGTCGAGCATAAAATCGACTTGCTGAAAGCTGAATTTCCAAGTGACTTGAAAAGTATATGAATGGCATAAATCAGGAGGGAAATCGCAAGTTGAATAAAAGTACGGTTCAGAATAAAATTAATATATGAAGGGACAAGGTATTTTCATTGGTACGAAAGTATTGGCTGGAATATATGAAGCTAGCATTCAAAAATTCCAACAAAGTTTTAAGAATTCAAGTCAACGAAGGAGTATAAAATATAAGATATATATTAAAAATTGAGCAAATTTAAAATTAGGGAAAATACTTTCAGGAGATTCAAGGTTTGTAATGGAGAGGTTCGAGGATTGACGACGATCGTCATGAGGCGATCTCGTGAATCGAGGCAAGTAAATTGGTCGGATGATCAAAACATACATACGCCTAGGATATGAATCAAGGGAATCTACGGGGAAACTCCTACAGTCGACCAACTAAACATTAAAAACTAGGCGCTAAGACTTTCTAAGGAGCTAGACGGTAATGAAATGCGTTCAGCTTGGTCCGAAATCGATGAACCCAAACGAACGACTGAAGGAAAATCTAGAAGTCTACTATGGTCAGAGTTTAGGCAAGAACCACCAAGGTAACTCCTACGATTAAATCAATTGCTGACAGGGAGTCTAACTAACAGTCAGGGCCTCTATCTAGCAAGCACAGATGTCTAACTAAGTCTTCTTATCACCTAGTGTCCTAAGAAAACGACTAGACTCAGGGCTTCTGACTCGGATGTTGCAATTTATTTAATGGACATTCCGTTATTATCGTTGTTCCGTTAATTCGCAATTGCAAGACTGGACCTGCATGGGCCACCAACAAAACCTGTCACGCCCCGCTTCCCAAAAATATGGAGGCGAAGCGTGAGAAGGTCCGCTCAGACTTGAAGCTACAAAGCTGCAAGTCCAATAAGCGTCAATCAAATTTAAAACTGCAGGTCCTTGCAACGCGAACGAAACAAAGATAATAATAATGGAATGAGACAAAAGAGATATCTCAGAATATCCATAAAACAAGTTTCAACATCACAGAAAAAGCCACCAGGCTAAAAGAAAAAGTGTCTAAGGCCCACACATGGCCAACAAAAGTACAACGTACAGAGAAAAGGTGCCACGCACCGACAACTAACAACAAAACATAAAACAAAGAAAGCTCAGCAAAATCACCAAGAAAGGTCACCGGTGTCCACAAAACTCCTCCTGGGCAGACATGGACTCAGGCTCAGCGTCAGCAAAACACCACGTACTCAGTAACGGTCTCTGACTGAGGGTCTAACATGTGACACCCAAAAGAGCAAGGGGCACATGTCAGCAAGTCTACAAGAGACTTGTGCAAGGAAACTGAAAGTAGGTAAAGCAACCTAGCAGTTCTAGCATGAATGCATTGACATGGCAGTTTAAAGTATGAGTGCAACAAGTAATGTAAAGTAAAGTAAAGTACGAGCATGTCATTTAAACATGGCATGGATGACAAGTTATACAAGTAACACTCACTAGTACAAGACAAGTAAAGTAAGCACCTCGTGCACAGAGATTCCGCCTTCTGGCTAGAGTGGCTGATCGGGCCACTCCTAAGCTCAGGTGACCGTTTATCCATACCCCTCCACGTGTATCAGGCATTGGCTTTTGACCAACACGTGAGGCCCGCTTCTGGATCACGAGCCAAGAAGTGTTTTAACATGATGGCCTAGGGGTGCACCTAGCCGTAAACATGGAAACACGGATTGTACAAGTATTTTGTAGCGTGTGCTACGATGCAACAATCAATTTGGATGACATGTAAGATGCAATGCATGGCAGTTAAAAGTGCGTACAGGTAAGGAAAGTAAACGTGACAGTTTAGTATGCATGAACGACAAGTTTAAAGGGTTGGATCTAGCTTTGTTGTCAAGCTAGATCAATTAGGTGACGGATCTAGTTTTGTTGTCAAACTAGATCAAGTAGGCGCCTAGCCAGCTATCATTTCACTGACTAGTCTCTTTTACGCTAGGAACAAGGAAGTGGCCTAAAAACATGGCCCTACACAAGAGTTGGCAAGTTTCACTTGCCTGTAAGTACAACGTCTGAAAACACTGTCAAAAAGAGTCTGAAGTCACCAAACCAACCTATATGCACAAGTCCACCAGCCTACAGTCCCATATTATTAATCTTCAATTAGTGAGACACAAGATCAGAAATTACCAAATTTTAGTTGATTACCAGGCAAGTGGTGATTCCTACGGGGCAGATCTTACCTCAACACGACGCGAGAGCTATTCTGACGTCGGGTAGCGACATCAGGGGTTGGGTTCCGGTAGCGCGTACGGTACGGAACGACGGGTTCTCTGTCAATAAAATACGCGGACAAATGAGTTCGTAACTACGGACTAGAATTCTCAGACAAATCCTAAACGTCTAATAGACCAGTTTTAATTAGGTTTTCTAATCCAATAGTGGCGTTCGTAAAATAATAACGCTCTGAATAAAAGCTACCGTTCATCCTATAAGGTTACTGTTCATAAGAGAAGTAGCAATATAACTTATTTACGCCATAAGCTACAGATAATATAACTTAAACTAAGCCTTCTGGTTAAAAAACTGTAATCACCTCATAAAGCAAGGTACCTGTAAGTATTATAATCCATGCTAGTACTTAATATTTATAACATGCAATATTTAAAGTTCTGCTATGCTATAGGCTCATAGGCAGAAGCTTAAAGCAAAGCTAGTATCTAAAAAGTCCCTGCCTTGCTCACAATAACATAAACCGCAACTATACCCTAGAAGTGTATCTAAATCCAAAAACCAAGCTAACCTCGAAGATCCTCTCGTTGGTTGCAAGTGAAGGCGAAAGAGGACGTCGTGGGCGGAGACACGCCGGAGATGGTGGTGCCGCGTGCTACTGAGGAGATCCGACATGCTGGGCTCGAGCTGCACGTCACGGGGAGGCGTGGGGGCTGGCACGATCGGAGAGGGGCTGAGCGTCGCCTTGGGTCGCCGGAGTAACATCGGAGAGATGAGAGGGATCTGCTGTCGCGTCGGGGTGGCGGAGGGCACCGGAGAAGCCGCCGTGCGTCGGGCTGCTGATGCTGGGCGCGGCAGCGGTTTGCTTCTGGGGTGTTTTCCGGCGATGAAGGTGGCTGGCGACGGCGGTTGTGGGTCAAGGCGGAGGAGATGGGAGATGTGGCAGCGGCTGTCGTTTTAGGGGGTGCCGGAGACGGGGGATGGCCGGAGGGGTTGGATGGTTGTGGGCGGTTGGCGGGGATGCGACGCGGGGAGAGTTGCCGTTGATGGCGCACGCTGTTCCTCTTCGGAAATAATCAATGACGGCGGCTTGGTGTGTTGTTGCTGCGAAAATAGCGTGACCAAGGAAACCTAGGCTTCACGGCGGTTTAAATAGGCTAGGGTTTTAAAATAGATAATGTCCTAGTCACGTGAGGGGAAGGCTAGGGTAGGGCATAGGATGTTGCCCTATGGTTTTCAATAAATGAGAGCATGGGCTTGGCAGCAGCAAGTGGGCCTGGGTTTTAATAAATTAATTTGGTAATACGGTGAGTTGGGTCCATGATCAATTGAAATATTAACCTCATGTAACCAATTTCTTTAACCAAATGTTCATCCTATATGAGATTTATTTAATCAACGAAGGGAGTGCATTGTGACTGGGTGTGTGCACGCACGGAACTGGGTTCGTGACTAGAGTTCGGCCAAGGGTAAGTGTGGGCTAGGATACACAAGTGATCAGGGTATAAATAATTCTTAGGGTTAACTATAACAGATTGGGAAGGATAGTGAAAGTGGATCAACGGATCCCTAAAATTATGAAATAAATACTGGAGCGACCGCACGGACGAGAGAAACGTAACTAAGAAGACGGATCACAAAATCGACGTCTAGGGACGAAACAAAAAAAATAAAAAGGGTTCACGACAAAAGTGAAAATCGCGACGTCTCTTCAAACAAGGTCAAATCGTGGGAGAACGACCCGCGAACTGACGTTCCAAATTAACACCACAATTTAATACTCTCAGAGACGTTCACAACGGCATATCACACCAAGTTGTTCGAAAGCAAACAAAGTCTAAGACAAACACGTGCACGGTCAACAGCACGTGCACGAAGAAGATATGATCGGAAAGCGACCGTTACAGAGTAACTCCCACAAAGAGAGTATCATAATCCCACAAAGAGAAATAGGGTTCGAAACAAAAACAAAACGAAACAACACTTACCTATGCCTTGATATGATCTTACCAATGTGAAGAAGAAGGCATGCAAGTGAATGGCCAAGTGCTTGAGATTAGCTTTGATTGCACTTGTTGATCTTTCTCTCTTCTAGGAATGAATCCTAACACTTCTCACTTGAGTGTATGAAATGAAGAGAAGAAAGATGTTCTCCAAGAAGAGGAATGAGATTGAAATCCCTTGGAGAAATTCCCTAGAGCTTAGATGCTATAGCATAAGAATGAAGCTCTAATTAGGGAATGAGGGAGGAGTGGCTTAGAGAAGAGATGAAATGATCTTCTATGATTTTCTAACCCTTTTCAAGAGTTCTAAATGAACTAAACCAATCCCTATATATAGGAAGCCAAGAAGAGGCTATAAACACAGCCAAAAACCCAAAGGGAAGAAATCTGCAACGGCTAGATTTTGGCAGTTTATGGCAAGAACAGTCGACTGATGATCATTAGACAGTCGACTGATCAACGGCTAGAAAATATCCCAACGGCTATAATCTGAGCCAGGACTGTCGACTATAGAAGACTACACAGGCGACTGAAAAGCAGACAGTCGACTGTATATCCTTCATCAGGTGACTGCAGCAGGGATGGACAAGAAATAGAGAGCTGCACTCTTTCTCCAGATTACGCAAAGGTGACTGATGTCAATAATACAGTCGACTGTCTATTTAGTCAGGCGACTGTAAAACCTTAATCAGTCGTCTACAGAATAAGATGGAGAAAAGACAGAGAGAGATGCATATTTCGCACTTACGCCTTTCAGACGACTGAAGGCCATTTCACATGCGACTGTAAATATACAGGCGACTATAAAAACAGCAACAGGTGACTGTCTTGCAACATGGGAAAAAAAGCCCAGAAAATGCAAGAAGCACACATGCGACTGTCGACCAATTCACAGGCGACTGTAAGAGTACATGCGACTGTAAATTGAACATCAGTCGACTGATAAGAAAAGCTCAAGATGAGTTAATAGAAAAGTTGACTTGAGCTGTGCATCACAGTCGACTGTAGAAGGCTCGACAGGCGACTGGAAATCACCCAGTCGACTGTAAAACCTTCAGCAGGCGACTGCAGGAGAGCCAGAGTGTAACGGTCCGTATTTTTCAATGCAACTATTCACGAAGTTTCAATTTTTTTAACTATTTTATAATGGTTTGTCAGGAGTTTTACGATTTCAAAAATTTCTTATAAAAATATTTTGAGATATCAGACTAGTCATGAAGTATTTTAGTAAGTTCGAGTTTTATCAAATACTCAAAACAATTCTGATAAAAATTCATTTTCAGTTATTACCGTTTTGGCTTAATGAATTTATTTTCTATTCAAATATCTTCAAAATGTTTTCAAACTTCTACGGTATCATTCTATGATCATTTAGGGCTTCCCACATTAATTTCGTAATTTTCTAAAGTCAAATCAGTAGAGAACCCGCAGACCCGCTTCCTAAACGTTTTGACCTAAAACTAGTATTTCCGTAGCTCAAACCCTGAAACGGACTTGGTATTCGCGATCCTCGCGATGATATGATCCCGTGGGTATGTTTTCGTAATTTTTCGGATACATTTACTAGTAGGGATAAAATCGTAATTTTGTATTTTTACTATTTTACAAATTACGTATTTACTTTTACCATTTATCTTTACCTAACAAAATTACCTAACATGACTAACACATGGAGATGGCACGTTTTAGACAATTTCCTAACTTAGTCTACTCCATTTAATATTTAGTCTAAAGTTTATAACTAACCTATTAATTAAGTTTGACTAATACCTAATCTAAACACTATAAATACCCCCCTTAATCTCTTTTAACCCTCAGCTAATCTCTCTCCCCCTAACTCTCACAACACACAAATAACCCAGGCTCTTTCTCCTTCCCTTCGTTCTTAGCTAACCCATCACCAGTGCTTTCATTTTCCCAACTCCGAACGAAGCCCAGCCCGTTCTTTTCGAAACACAGTCTGCTCCCTCTCAAACTCAGTCTCGCTCTCCAGCTCTCTTCGTCTCGACGAGCTAGCACTGCTGCCAACCTTTGCTCTCCGCCCACACGGCGTTTCCACTGCCACCATACCGTTCGCCGTCGACCTCGCCTCTCCGGTGAACCCCGACCCCCTCCACCGTGCTCCTCCGCCTCGACCCACGTCTGCCGCCTCCCCTCCGAGCGAAGCCCCCACTACACCGTCCCTCGGCCTCGTCCGACGTCGTCTCCGGTGAGCTCACCCACACCGCTCCTCCGTACGTCGACCCACTCCGACCCAACCACGAAGCCCTCCACTCTCCGACCTCACCCCACCGAGAAACCCCCGCCTCTCCTCCGTGCCCAACGCCGCAACCCCGACGACCCTCCACGATCCCGAAGCTCCAGTGACCCCGACACACGCAGACGCCCGCTGCACCGCCCTCACATCCGCTCGAAGAGCCCTGAGAACGCCGCTCAGGAGCTCACCATCACCGTCAGCTGCGGAGTCGCCGACGAGCCCCCGACGCCCGCCGCCGCCGCCGCCGTGGAGATCCCCCTCCCTCTCTTTCCCCGCATGCACGAGCGACAGGCGAAGCAGCGTAAGTTCTCTAATGGAAAACTTGTAAATATGCAATTATTTCGTATTTTCTAATTTTAATTAATTATTAAATAGGTTTTAATGGTTATAAATCCATAAGTAATTAGATAAGCTCCAGAAAATTGTGAGACTAGCTTCAGAAAATCAGAAATGACATTCTGGACCCAATGACGCTAGTTTCATCTCAATCGGGTGCTTAGTTTTTCCAGAATTAATTTTTACCCTAAAAGTTAAATATGTGATTTTCGTTCAAAAATCCGTAACTTGATATTTTCACGTATACTAATATATGAGAAAAATATATGTTAAATAACTCTTCGAGACGGTCATTTTGACAGCTCACTCGCAACTTTCCGATGCAGATTGCATCCGGAATAAATTGTTGAATAAATACGTTACTAGTTGAAAAATAGTTTTAAAATTGTTTTTGGGCTTTTAAAAATTATAAAAATTCCTACAAGCTTCAGAAAAATATTTCCTCTTGCAGAAAAATTATTTTCATCATATCTAGCATATAGAAAAATTTAGAACGGTTTTCGACAACGTTTCAACTAGTTTAGAAAATCAAAACGATCAGGTTAAATAGGTAGAAAATAGGTGTTCTGTAACCGATTGTTCTTGTGTTTTACAGGTACAAATTCTTTTGCACCCGCTCCCGTGGAAGCCCTAGATTCAGTTCTGGCTTGCTACAACGACCCCGAATTTTGTAAGTCACGACTAATTCTAAAGTTAGAAAATTAGATAAGTGTACCCGTATGAACTTAGGACACCACTATAGCCTTAGAACGGCTACTTGACTTGAACTGAACTAGAAACCTAATCTAATAAGTAATCAACTATAGATTACTTTGCCAACTTTCAACTTTGGTGGTTATAACACACAATCATCAATTTGGGTAAATTGTGTGCTAACGAAACTACCACCCCTACACCAACAGTTTTTGTATTCCATGTTTGTTGGACTTGTCTTTATCCTCAAATTTCTTAGCATCAACTTTGCTCTACTATCTGGTTTTAAACCAGTGGTCCTGGTAAACGATCATCGTGGACAAGGAATTGATAACATCTTGAAACAATACTAGACACCCCGAATGTTGGACTTGTCTTTATCCTCACTTCACTTGGCCAGCTTGCTTTGGAAAGAATGTCTGGCTTTCTGGTTTTCAATAAGAAAGTCAACCAGTTGACTTGGTTTGACTAGCAACATGTGGAACAACTTGTATCTTGTGTAATATCGTGTGGAACATCTCGTGGATGAAAGGAACATGTATATAGAACACTTGACACTTCACTGGGGTTTTGGGGTAACTCATAGTTTGAGAGAGTATGGGAGTGACTGGAGTTCAATCTTCCCATCCCGCTGCCTGTGTTTCGGCATCCCATCCCACTGCCTGTGTTTCGGCAAAATACATGTACCGTGCCTGTGTTTCGGCATTCGTCTGGGTCGCGCCCAGGCAAGAGATGAACTTGATGATCACATATTGTACTCTCTGACTTGAGTCACGTAGTGTAGTTACTTTTGCACAGTCACTTTTACTTTTGCACAGTCACTTTTACTTTACGCACTAGAGTCACCTTTACTTTACACGTTCCATGTACGTTACTTACTACACTTGCATAGTCACCAATACTTTACCTGTCATACTTTTAGCTACATCAGTAGTATGTTTCACTTGCCTAGCCTTCTTTACACTTACACCACCACAGTACAGTTGTTCTCTCCTTTCAGCACTGTTTATTTTTACTACTCAGCCGTGTACAGTTGTTGCTCAGTACTTTACTTTTCACTCTGATCTGCTCGTACGTAGTTACTTTTGTCATACTTGTGCACTGCTTCTTTTCTATATTTAGAATTGTTGTGACTTACCTACGGTTCCATCTCCGTGGCACCGCAGACGACGTACAGATAGAGGTAGATGCTCCTGAGCTAATAGCGCCAGAGTTCGATCGCAGCTTCCAGAGTTATTTTCACTTATGTACTTTTCTTCTTTTATGTATATTTGTGGGGACATCTTGTACAGTATGGCTTGTAATAATTGGACACTATTTGAGTATTTTTGTACATCTCTGCATCGTGGCTATTTTGATTTCACTGGTAACCTGCAGGACCTGCGCAAATTTTTAAAAGTAACGGGCCCCCGACAGCGGGTCGTTACATAGAGACTCCAATTGAGTCTTTGGGCAAGATGAACCTATTGGGTTGGATTCTATGATAATCCTAAGGCTCACTAAGATGGTTAAAAGCAAATGCATGAGAGTATGACCATCTATCAAGGCATTACAATAATCCTAGACTCAAAAAGAGAAATGCAAGTAAATGAAATTTCATGGAATACAAATTGCATCTCCTAGAGTCTAATTCTTCAAGCTCACAATACCTTGATGCTCTCCATCATCTCCAAGCTTTGGCATTCCTTGATGAGCTTCCCTTCATCAAGTTCCAAGCTTTGACAATGCTTCTCTAGATGTCCATCTATCATCATGCTCCAAGCTTTGGCTACATTAGATGATCTTCATGCCTTCATCCAAGCTTGAGCACTCCATCACTCTTGGAGGTCTTTAAGATATCCCTTGTAATATCCTCCAAGCATTATGCTTTGTCACATCAACATATAATCATTAAGATAAACTGAGACTAAAACATAAGATTGATTAGCACACTAACATAATGTATTGATCATCATCAAAACAGCGTTAGTCTTGAACTCAAGAACTAACAGACTTCAATGCATGAAGAGGGATGAATGCTCAATAGAGGGAAATGTGGGAGCTTGAGAGTATCTTATAGATCTCTTGAGATTTTCTTTAGAGTCAAGAGTTATCAAGTGTTGTCAAGAGTTCTCAAGTGATGGCAACACACTCATATATATAGGAACCCTATATCAAGCCCAAAACCCCAAAGAAACAGCCAAATGAACAGATCTGCAACGGCTAGAAACTGGGTGAAAACGACAGGAACAGTCGACTGTTGATCAAAAGACCGTCGACTGATCAACGGCTAGAAAATATCCAACGGCTATAATCTGAGCCAGGACAGTCGACTGACGAAGACAATACAGTCGACTGGCAAACATGACAGGCGCCTGTTAATCCTTCAGTAGACGATTGCTGCATGGGATGGATCGAAACAGAGAGCTGCACTCTTTCTCCAATTCTTCGCACATACGACTGATGTTAATAATACAGTCGACTGTCAAATAGTCAGGCGACTGTACATTCTTCATCTCGTCTGCAGGATAAGATGGAGAAAAGACAGAGAGATGCAGAGATTGCACTTACACTAGACAGGCGACTGTTGGCCAATTTCCAGGCGACTGTAAGTATACATGCGACTGTAAATTGATTGACAGACGACTGTGCGTAAAGGTCAATTTTGAGTCAATTGAAATGTTAACTTGAGCTGCAACTCAGGCAACTGTAGAAGGATCTACAGGCGACTGGAAATCACCCAGTCGACTGTGTTTCCCTCATCAGGCGACTGATGGAAAGCCAGAGACTCCAAATGAGTCTTTGGACATTGTGGACCTATTGGGTTGGATTCAATGATAATCCTAAGGTTCACTAAGATGGTTAAATACATATGCATGATAAGTAAACCATCTAACAAGGCATTACAATAACCTAGACTCAAAAGAGAGAGAAAGCAATAAAGTAAATTACATGGATTACAATGCTTTCCTTTAGAGTCTAAGTCTTCAATATTGATGCCTTGATTTCTCTCCACCATCTCTAAGCTTTGGCACTCCTTGAGTCCAAACTTTGGCCATTCTTCACATGATATCCATCCTTACACCAAGTGATTAGTCTCCAAGAAAGATATCTTTGAAATAAACTGAGAGACTAAAACATGAGATTCATTAGCAACAACATAATGTTGTGATCATCATCAAAATAAGATCGGTATGAAACACCAATACTCAACAAGGCCTACACGGCTGTGCTAATGGCTGTGCAAATTATGCAGAAGACTTTAAAGATGCACAGGTGGCTTGCACAACCGTGCTAGTTTAGGGGCAGTTGGGAGAGCTTGGAGCAGCGGACTGGCCAGCTTGGCCGTGCTGATTAGCGGTATGGCCAAGCAAGCGATGACGGCGCACTTCTTACCAAATTTTACTCTTTGACATGGCCGTGCCAATTAGCGGCACGATCGTGCACATCGTTTTCTATTTAAGAAATGTGTAATGAACTATGGACTCATCTTTTGATTTTCAAAACTTATAATTTGCATTTTTGGGCGATTTTGCTTGGGATTTCTTGATGTAATCTTCATACTAACTTTGCAAGAATCTTTGCCCCTTTATTTAGCTTAGTTGATCTTGTTTGTTTTCTTATTACATTGTGTGGCTTGCGATTGGTTTTCATCCGTTTGCCTATTTTATTACTTGTTTAGCTATGAACCCCATTTCATTGATTCCACTAGTCATGAGTAGTGAGTAGTCCATTAAGCTAGGGCCATGTAGAGCCCGATTGTTAGGATTGATCGTAATGGATCACCACAAATATCGACCCAAATGTCGCTTGTATTCCCGCTATAGGTTGGATAATGACCCTCATTCAATCCACTACGTTAGGATGCTATACAATCCAAATTGTCAATTAACCCTTGAGGCTTGGATTTGATGCCCTCAACGGAGGATTGACTATTTAGTACCCGGTGCCAACGACCAATCGGGCACAATCACTAGACCTACCAATATCGTAGTTCGTGACTAACCATCGGGCTTCGACATGGATCCAGCCTATTATCTGAGTCTCCTCTCTCACGGTTAGACATTGATGAGATGAGGATTGAGACATAGCCCTCATCGATGACTACAATCCTTGTGTCGAGAAATTAGATCCATTGCCTAAATCCTTGCGATGCAGTGATACGCTAGCCCTAGCTCTTTCATCCATCGAACATTCCTTAGAAATTTCCCCTTACACTCGACATACTCTTGATCTCACCACTACACAAAACACGACCTCAATCTTAGGTTTAAAACCATTTACTCCTCGCGTTCGACACTTGTAGGATACACGACCTGTGCGCTTGCAAATATTTAAAACACCCAATAATAACTAAAAACATACATTCAAATTCAATAAATTAACTTATCAAAATGGAATTCCTCTTCCTACACCATTCTAAAACTAACGCCCTAACTAGAGTTATTAGAACACTACCTTGTGAAACTCCTCCTTCTTCAAGCTCTAACGTTTCCTACTTCAGGCTCTCTTCCTTCTTCTCCAACTCCTTCGCCAAGCTTCATCTCCTTCAAGTTCTAACCGTCTTCTTCATCATCCTTCTCCAAACCAAAGGGATATGGTGCTGTGGGTGATTCAGCCTAGTGGTGGAGAAATGGGAGGAGGTGGCTGACCATGGTGGTGCAAAGGGAGGAGCATGGGTTCGGCCAAGCAAGTGGAAGGGGAGATGAAGGAATTTTGTTTCTCTTTTCCTTTCTTCTCCTTTTCTTTTTCCTCTTTTACATCTCTTTATAATCCTCATCATCTCATCATTTGTGAAAGGGTGACAAGTGTATACTAATGTGACATGCTTAGGATTAAGGATGCCTTAGCAAAAGACACCTAAGGGGGGTGATGTGGCTTAATTAGGTTTAAGGGGAGTTTAGCTCATGACACCTAGTAGGGTAATGTGTCACTCCTAGGAATTTTGAAATTTTTGATTTTTAGAAAATATTTATACACCCATTAATACCCTATACATTACCATGTACTATGTATTACACCAAATACTTCACACATTATCATATGTAATGTTTTAAGACATTTAAAGATAGTTTTATTATTATAATAATTTTAGAAAATTGGAAAAATCTCCAAAAATACATAAAAATGTACGCGTATAAGTATGATCGCAAATATGTAGTATAATACTCATATACAAGAAAACAAGGTAATACAAATTATCACATTTAAGAACAAGTTCTTCAAGCTTTAATTTACATAATAATATATCATTCAAAAGCACACTAATCTTAGCATCACAATCTTTCATAAGAAAATTATTTTCTACAATTCATCTATCATTCTCAATTTTGAGTTTATTAATAAGCAAATTAGCATCATTCAATTTGAAATGGAATTACTATGCTCATTATTCAAAGTATCATAATTATTTTTCAAACATTCATGATCAAGTAATAAAGCACTATGATCACTTTTTAATACATCATGATTATGAACTAAAACTTTATAATCACATTTTAAATTCTTATTATCTCTTTGTAACTTAGCATATGCTTCGAGTAATTTTTTATGTTTATCACATAAAGCATCAAATTTAGTGTGAATATCATCATTATCACTATCGCTATCGCTATCGCTATTGCTTTCACAGCTAGAGTCATGATTAGAGGTTACCTCGTTATCTGTGTGGCCCATCAAGCACAATTCTTCTTGTTCATCATCCTTTGAGGATGGCGCATTTGAGGTTGACCTTAATGCTCTCTAATCATATGCCATAATTGATGTGATGTAGTTGCACCTAGCACATTATATAAAATTTTGTCATTAAAAGAGGAAAATAAAATTTCCATTACCTTTGCATAGCGCTTTATTAGTTGATGCTTTATATGATAAGACTACTACACAATACTCCAATAGGGGCATTTGAGGTCATCCAATTTTCTTTCTTCTTTACTTCATTATGAGGAGGTTGTGGTAGGGTTGTGATAAGACAACTACACAATACTCCTATAGGGGTCGTCGATGGATTGTAGATAAGCCATTATTCTCTTTTTTCAACATAGATAGTTGGAACCATCGAACATCGGTGGTTGTTGCCCTTTCGTTGATACCATCTTGGTAACCTTACTCTGAAACCACATGTTGGGGATCCGATAGATGACAAGCAAACACTAGAGATGAGATGAATAATGTTATCTGAAAATAACCGCACATTAAAACTTAAGCTCTCTATGTATGCCTAAGTTTCCAACTAGTGTTACCTAACTTGTATATTAATCACGAAACTCAAAAACTTCCAATAGAAAGTAAGTGCACTTAAGATTAAAAACACACAATGCTAGTAAAGAGAAATAGAGTCAGGAGGCAACAGTTGCTAACACAAAGAATTATCATGGTTCATCTAACCATTGTGCAAGTCCAGTCCCAAGGACAGCTTAGATTTTCACTAATTGCCTCTCTCAAATAGAGGACTTCTATTACAACCTTGCCTCTTCACCACTAAGAGGACTTATACCACCAATCAACCTCTTCACAAGAGGACCTTATACTTAAGGCTTTTTCCCAAATACAACAATCAATCCAGTTCACTTACCACCACACCCTCGTATGGATTTCATTTACATTGTTGAAGAGAGAATTACAATGCTCATATAGCCATCAAATTGAAGCTTTGAGTGTATGTGTTGTAATGGCCAGTATTGGTATTTTGTTTGCAATCTACTTTAGCCTTGTGATTTTCCATATCTGTACTTATATACGTATTCGTATTACGTACGTATTTTAATTAGCTTTATATACTTATACTTATATACATATTTTAATTAGCTACAACTATATGTAAATCTTTTTTTGAAAAGTAAGCTGATCATTTATTGATAAATGTAATATACATAAGTGTACAACAAACGTAACAAAGTGATCAGAATGAGGGAACAATAGGGAGAGGATAGGACACAAGCGTCGTCACTCCCCACTAGGGTCCCTCATCTAATCACCTCCTACACAACAAAATGGATTCTGGAAAAACACCCTCAGGCCACATCACGAAAACACAGCAGAGCACATCAAAATATCTCAAAAAATAACAGAAAATAAACCAAGAATAGCTTCAGCCATTGTCTCTGAAAGTCCAGTTCGCCAACACTGAAGCTTCCTCATCACTAGAAGGCTCTTGATCTCTCAAAGCCACCCTCACATCTGCAGCAATCTCCTCAAAGAGTTTTGTCTTCCCTCTTTCTTCATTTTCAAAAATTCTCCTGTTCCTCTCCCTCCAGATGTGCCACACAGAAGCCGAAAGAACAGTTTTAGCAACAACACTTTGGACACTTTTCCCACCAAAATGCCCCAGATAGTAGTTCCCAACATCATCCAGAGATTCACCAATATGGGAATGAATATTTAACTTAAGCAAAGACCTCTTCAAAATGTACCGAGAGTAGCTGCATTCAAAAAATAAATGCCCTACATTCTCCTCCTCATTTTCGGCATACATAACACAATTTAATGGGGTGTTTAGACCCCATTTACTAATTAAATCTCTGGTGAGCAATTTACCCCTGAAAGCTCGAAGAAGCGTTAAGGACATTTTAGGAATATGATTAGGATACCAAATAACTTTATGAAAAGGGAAGATAATACCAGGCAACTGAACACCTTCCCACGCTTGGTAAAACTTGAAAGTTTCACCAGGGATCCACTCCCAACGGTCAGACCCAGGCCGCAAGTTGATACTTTGTAACATCGGATTGATTTGGAGCAAATCCAGATCCTTAATCTAAGAACCCGCATCCCAGTATTCATGTACTTTCTTCATCGAAGAACCAGTGGGAACATCGTATAAGTGTTTTAATGGCCCATAGGCAAGCCAATTATAATGCCAAAATAACGTGGATTTCCCATCTCTCACCTTCCTTCTAATTAATTTCTGTGAAATATTTCGGC
Organism: Scilla litardierei; assembly: GCA_030789695.1. Classification (NCBI taxonomy): domain Eukaryota; kingdom Viridiplantae; phylum Streptophyta; class Magnoliopsida; order Asparagales; family Asparagaceae; genus Scilla; species Scilla litardierei. Next base: position 151,643,995 of record CM061138.1, on the reverse strand, counting down.
ATTTTAGCATATGTTTCCAGGTTCCAGACTGAGTAACCTGTTCGTTTGCTGCAAAAAACTCACCCACCTTATCATACCTCATCCTCATTTGATCCGCCCAGACACTATCTGAAGTTAAATATCTCCAAGTAAGTCTAATACCTGCAGCCACATTTAAATCTTCCAGCAGCCTGATTCCCACTCCACCCTCTGATTTAGGAGTACAAATATCCTTCCACGCCCACGCCCTAGATTTTCCCCAAATGAATCTCCTGCATTCTGCTGTGATAGTGCGTAAAATAGTTGGAGGGATTCTAAAGGCTTGCATCCAGAATGCAACCATGCCATAAATTGCATTCTTGACAAGTTCAATGCGCCCAGAGAGGGATAATAAAGCAGAAGACCAATCCATTAAACGTTTCTTACATTTATCCACCAGTCTGCCATATGAAGGAGACTTTGGATATTTAGAAGAAAGAGGCAAACCCAAATAGGTTGTAATAGTTGTAGCCAGCCGAATGCCCAAATAATTTGCCAGCTCAATTTTTTATTTTACTCCCTTACTGAAAATAGCCGAACTCTTATCCCAATTAACTTGCAAACCAGTATAATTTGAGAACTCAAGAAGTAAGGATTTTAAACCCAAAAAACTCTTTTTATTAGCCCGGCAGAAAACAAGAAGTGTTGGATATGGACGACATAAATACACCCATGAGGGGATGTATGAGGGTATACAGACCTCAGATGTCACGTACATGAAGGCGTGCACGAAGGGAACCTTTTCTCGTGTGAAAAGGACCACTCGATAAGTGGAAAAAGCCACTCGATAAGTGGAAAAAGCCACTTTATAAGTGCAAAATGGCACTTGATAAGTGGATAAAGAAGAAGATAAATGAATGTGCTAATATAGGCTAATAAGCTTATATTTAGTTATTTCCTACAATAACTACCACTAAAGCCTATAAATAGGACCCAAGGGTAAGGCATTCATTCACACTTTCCATGCCATAAGTTTGCATAAGGCATCCTTATGTTCTTCTTCTCCCTTCCATTAAATAGGACCCAAGGGTAAGGCATTCATTCACACTTTCCATGCCATAAGTTTGCATAAGGCATCCTAAAGCCTATAAATAGGACCCAAGGGTAAGGCATTCATTCACACTTTCCATGCCATAAGTTTGCATAAGGCATCCTTATGTTCTTCTTCTCCCTTCCATTAAAATCCTCTTCTAGTTAGAGATTTAGGCGGTGAAACTCTGCTTCGATCCTCCGTGACGAAGTATCGACCGTTGTGGCGAATCCGAGGGCAAAGTTCAGAGACTACCGTGCCGCATACGCAAACGTAAGTCTCTACTTTATTTCGATCCTAACAATGCTATTTTGACAGGATCCTACATTGGTATCAGAGCCATACGGGTTCGCCCCGGTCAAACCGCTGCCCCGTCGAACTGATGAACGAGGCGTTGTCTTTTTCACGAATGGGTATCCTACCATTACGGATATAGTAGGAATGCTTCGTGACGGAGAGAACGCAGCAGTTGTTCTTTTCACGTTAGGGTCTCCTACCATTACGAATATGGTAGGAACTCTCCGTGACGGGAAGAACCGACCGTTCATATCGTCAAGCTCGCTCTCTTCATAGATGCTGAGTCTCCATTCATAGGGAATGTGAACTCTCTTCATATGGAGCGCGTAGTTTACGAATTTTAAAGTATGTTAATTTTTTCATTTTGGCACACAGCCATTAGAGAATAACTACTTTCTCGACGAACGGGTGCTTCATCGACGAACGGGTGCTTCATCGAGGAAGAAGATGGTAGTTATTCCCATCGGGAAAGATAACTTTTGGTGCATGATCACCATGGACAAATGGGCTATGGAGGCAACCATACCCCCTCCTCATGCGGAGGGGGTTGGCTATGGCCAATAACCACCACGGCCACCCCTCCGGCGGGGGTGTGCGGCCAACCCCACAAAAGGGGGTGGCCGGCCATGGCCCATGGCCATATGGGCCATGGCCGGCCAAGGCAATAAGACCATGGCCCGACCATGGCCGGCCAGGGGGCCCTAGCCGTGGCCAAGGCCATGGCCGGCCAGGGGGCCCTGGCCGTGGCCAAGGCCAGGCCTGGCCGAGGCCAAGGCCAGGCCTGGCCGAGGCCAAGGCCAGGGCCAGGGGGCCCTGGCCGGCCTCGGCCAAGGCCAGGGGCCGGCCTGGCCGGCCCTGGCAGTGGCCAGGGCCGGCGCCCTGGCCGGCCTCGACCAGGGCAGAGGCCCTGGCTGAGGGGCCAGGACCCCTGGCCGGCCAGGGCAGAGGCCCTTGGCCGGCCCTTGGCCAGCCCCAGCCAGGGCAGAGGCCCTGACCAAGGGGGTGCCAAATAATTAATTGGTCGGTATTGGTCGACCAATTCGGGATTATTGGTCGACCAATTTAGCCAGAGGCCTTGACAATGGTTTCGGCCCCGGTAACCTACAAGCCTAGCCCATACAGGGCCGACGGCAGTCATCTGCGGCAAAATTCTCCAATAAGGGGGAAATGCCTGGATCCATACGAGAGCCGGCGACGATAGTTTGCAGAAAAATCCCCAAAAGGGGGATCCGACCTTGGCACGACTACGACTCATCCCGGCAAATGGCATGAAGTGTCGGATATTTCACTAGTATCATAAGGGTACTAAGTTGAAATATACATTTTTTGAAAAATACGTTTTCTAACGTTTTGAAAAATACGTTTTCAAAAACGCTTTTCCGCTGCAAAGTACTATAAGAGTACTTTTATTTGATAAAGTGATGGGGAAATACTGAAAGTTACTCTAGATGGTGATTGGAAACGTAGTGACCTTTCCGATTCTAGGGTAACATCTTCAGTATTTTTCGAAAGTAACTTATCAAATTATAAATGTCGTTCCAAGTGGGAGTTGAAATTAGAACTATCCAAATGGGATATTCTATTATCACTTCAAATGGGAATTATATTTTAAGAATTTTTCAATGCAATGTTTTTGATCAAACCTTCGGTTTTTGTGTCTTTTGTAGCATTTTAAAAGTAAAATGTCTTCCGCTTCAAAGAATATCGTCGCTGAGTTAAACAGAGGTGAAAAACTCAACGGCGATAATTAAAAACTTTGGTCCATCAAGATACAATACGTTCTAGAGGAGCAAGAAGTACTCAAAACTCTAAAGAACGTTATGATTGAACCCGAGTTGGGCACTATGGCCCAACACAGACGAGACAAGGAAGCTTTTGATGCTTGGTCTCGGAAGAATAAGATAGCGCGCATTACGTTATTGAGCAGTATGGCTGATGACATAATGCGCATCTTCCGAGAACATGACTTAGCCATGGACATATGGTCCAAGCTTGAGGAGAAGTTTGGTGGCACATCGGTGTCCAAACTTCGCGCCTTAACTATAAGATTTGATTCATACAAGAAACGTCCAGATCATTCCATGGGGAAACATCTGCGACATATGGCGAATCTAATCTCAGAGTTAAAGGACGCAGGTCATGTGCTCACTGATGAGCAACAAATCCAAGCAGTCATACGTTCCCTACAAAATGGGTGGGACCAAATGAAGATGCATCTCACTCACAATGAGAGCATCAAGACCTTCAGCGATGTTTCCAAGCACCTCTAATTAGAGGAAGAGCGTCTTGCGGCTGCCAAGCCAAGTGCAGAAGTGCACATGGTTGCTAGTTCCTCACACGGGGGAAAGAAAAGGAAAGATTGTTCGAAGTCTACCTATGAACGTAATAAGCAACCTGAGTCTACCAAGAAACCCAAACACAAGGGTGGGCACAAGAAATGGCACAAGAAGAAAGACTTGAAGAGGATCAAGTTCTTCAAGTGCAACAAGCTAGGTCACTATGCTCGTTTGTGTACGAGTGGAAGCGACGAGGTAACTTGTAATTATACTAGTTACATATGTGTTTCTAGTTCAATATTTCTTGTGGAATCTAATCCATTTTGGATAATTGATTCAGGTGCCACCGACCACATAGCAAGGGACAGACGGTCCTTCGTGGAGTATCACCGGAACGAAGTGGATCTATGTAGGAAACAACACACGTGTTGAAGTGAAAGGCGTTGGGACTTGCAAGCTAGTCTTGGACAACGGCCGCACTCTCCTACTTCATGATGTCCTCTTCGCTCCAGATATTCGAAGGAATATAATTTCTGTGGTCGTGTTAATGGGTCTTGGCTATAACTGGTTTTTTCATAATTGTAATGTGGACTTAAGTTGTAATAATACTCTTATTGGTACTGGGTTTGTATTTAAAGGATTTATTGTAATAAGTACAATGTATGATTCCTCGTGTAATGAAAATTTCCTTATTGCAAATTCTAAGACTTATGAGTCTGATATGATTTGTTGGCATGCAAGGCTTGGTCATATTGGACCAACGCGTATGGATAGACTTGCCAAACGTGGCCTTCTATCCAATGTTTCAAAGGTTGAAATGTCGACCTGCGAACATTGCCTAGTGGGGAAATCTTGTCGCAAGCCGTTTGAAACCGGCACAAGGGCCGAGGTTCCATTACAGCTTATCCATTCGGACATATGTGGTCCGATGAATGTCAAGACAAGACGCGAGAAGTCCTATTTCATCACTTTTATTGATGATTTCACCCGATTCGGACATATCTATTTGATATCCCACAAAAGTGAAGCATTGGTTTGCTTTAAAAACTATACGAGTTTAGTGGAGAATCAATTAGATCGCCAGATTAAGGTCTTGCGAACCGATAGGGGCGGTGAATATCAATCAACAAGTTTTAAGGAACTTTGTGATGAAAAAGGCATAGTACATCAGGTAACTATGCCTTATACTCCTCAACAAAACGGTGTTGCAGAAAGGAGAAATAGGACTTTAATGGAAATGGTCCGTTCAATGATGGCGCAAGCTAACTTGCCAATCACCTTTTGGGGTGATGCATTATTGATGACCGCTTTCATTTTTAAACCGCGTACCCTCGAAATCAGTTAGCTCCACTCCTTATGAGTTGTGGAACCAAAGGTCTCCTGACTTAAACATTTTGAAACCTTGGGTTTGTGCATCCTACGCACATATTTCCTCCCATAAGTATGGCAAACTTGGGCCAAGGGGAAGGAAATGTATCTTTATACGATACGCAGAAAACTCCAAAGGTTATGTTTTTGTTAGTCAGGAAGACAATGGTGGGCTAATTGAGTTTGAGTCGAGGGATGTCACTTTCTTGGAAAACGAGTTTCCAAGACAGGGCGAGATAAGTCAGGACTTATCTCTGTTTGAGATTTATGATCAAGAAGGATTACCTCATTCGAGTGGGAGAATTCTTGGTGAAAACGAAAATACGTTTCAACCTTCACCAATGGATTATACGAATGACGATTATCATATTCCATACGGGAATAATGATCCAAGTGGGAGCAATTCTAACGACATTCCAAGTGGGAGTGATATTAGAATTGATCTAAATTCGAGTCAATAAGGACTTGAAGAATCTCAAATACGACGTAGTAGTCGTACAAGGTTGGCTCCTCTAAGATTTGAGGATGAATTTCCGCAAACCTTTATGACTTTACTACAAGAAGATGACGAGCCTGCTACTTTCAAACAGGCCGTATCTTGCCCTGCTAAAGACAAATGGATGGAAGCAATGCAAGAGGAGTTAGAATCCATGAAAGTTAACCAAGTCTGGGACTTAGTTGACTTACCCAGAGGACATAGAGCTATTGGGAACAAATGGGTTCTCAAGATCAAGCATAAGGCTGATGGCTCTATTGACAGATATAAAGCTCGCCTTGTCGCGAAAGGTTTTACGCAACAGGAAGGGATAGACTACGAAGAGACCTTCTCACCTGTTGTTCGTTTTACCTCGATTCGCCTGATTCTGGCAATGGTAGCTTGCTTAGACCTCGAATTACATCAAATGGATGTAAAGACTGCCTTTCTCAATGGAGAATTGGACGAGGAGATCTATATGGAACAACCAACAGGGTTTGTAAAAGAAGGAAACGAACATAAGGTTTGTAAACTTCTTAAATCCATATATGGTCTTAAACAATCCTCGAGGCAATGGTATATACGATTTCAAGAAGTTGTCTTATCAAATGGTTTTACTATGCTTGATGAAGATAACTGCGTATATATCAAGAGGATTAAAAGCAAGTATGTTATCATGTCTCTATATGTAGATGACATTTTAATAGCCGGAAATGACAAGGGCTTTGTGATGGATATCAAGGCTTGGCTTTCATCAGTTTTTGAGATGAAATACATGGGAGAAGCCGCATATATCCTTGGAGTTAAGATTTCAAGGAATCGTTCGAAGAAACTTCTTTCTCTTTCACAGGAGACTTATATAAAGAAGGTTCTAGAACGATTTAATATGCAGGACTGCAAGTCCATTGATACTCCTATAAGCAAAAGCGATAATTTATGTCTGAAATCATGTCCTAAGAACCAAAAGGAGAAAGAGATTATGGAAAAAGTTCCATATTCCAGTGCAGTTGGTAGTCTTATATACGCTATGATGTGTACAAGACCAGACATCTGTTTTGCCGTTGGAATGGTAAGTCGTTACCAATCCAACCCAGGGCAAGTACACTGGAAAGCAGTTAAGAGGATAATGCGGTATCTCAAAGGAACTACAGACTTTGCTTTATGCTATCAAGGAGATGCCTTGAGGCTCGAAGGCTACACGGATGCTGATTGGGCGGGTGATCTCGATGAGCGACGATCGACCTCAGGATATGTTTTTCTACTCGGATCTGGTGCAATATCCTAGAGTAGCAAGAAACAATCCTGCATCGCACTTTCAACTATGGAAGCTGAGTTTGTAGCATTTAGCATGGCAGTCCAAGAGGCTGTTTGGCTTAGGAAGTTCTTAGACAGGCTAATTAATGCAAGTGACTCAAGTGCTGTACCTATACACAGCGACAGTCAAGCATCTATAGCCTATGTCAAAGATTCTAAATTCCATTGTAAGACCAAACACATTGATATCCGCTACAAATTTGCAAAAGACTATGATAAGACCAAGAAGGTGGACATAAGGTACATATCTACGCATGAGATGATAGCGGATCCGCTCACGAAGGCGATCCCCAAAGATGTGTTTTACAAACACTTATCATCCCAAGGATTGCGTAAGAGCTGAGTTGTACCAATGTAAATTCCCATGTCTGTAAATGATCAAATTTAATAAAAGAATAAGTTCTTTTTCAAACATTGCATATGAATTTCTTGAGAAATTTTTGTGTACATTTTTTTGAAATCTCAGCTATACTTTCTAGTATGTCGGACAGATTGAGGTTGGCTGTCTCACATGAGCAACCGCCTTATTCTATCAGACGGATAGAATAGAGATGAGACCTGTTTAAAGTCAAAATCATCAGACGGATGATTTAGAGTCATGACTTAAACAAAATGGTCGCATGAAAGATCTGCATCATATGGATGCTTACAGAAGATCTAAGAGGATTTTGAAATCCTATCTGTCTAAATGCGGGATGTGAGTCCAAAGGATTATTTGAGTAGAAAAAGGGACTCAAAGTCAGACACTGTGGTGTCTGATCATCATCCTTACAACATCATTGAGACATACACTCCCTGGGAAAGGAGCGATGTTGTAATACGTATTCATACTATGAATGCATTTTTGACCATTGGGTTAGAATAGTAAATAAGTTTACTATTATGTGAGACCCAAAGACCACATGGGTCTTAATACATTACCCTTATGGACTCTAATTGGTTCCTTTAGATTTGACCGGGTGATTGCTATCTTAGCATGTTACTTATGGACTATGGTTAATTCGGTCCGGCGGGGCATGTTAGAAAAGCAAGTCAAGTCAAGATCGAAAGGATCGCAAGAAGAGGAAGATTAATTTCGCATTCACATTTGGACTTTAAAGATTCAAAGTTGGCCAGCTAATTGCAATCCAGATGGGATTCAATTGTTGAATATAAAGTATAAGAAATGTGAAGAAATAATCTAGGGTAAAGCATGCATTGATCTACTCAACTTTGCACCTCGAGGAGTGTTGTGTATCTCTAACAAGTGCACAACAGCGGACTCTATGCGCATGACGGTCACACGGCCTATTTCTCGGTATGATAAACAGAAGAGTTAGAGGAAAATAAGTTTCCTTACAATCCCCTCAAGTGTGAGTGGGAGATGTTGGATATGGACGACATAAATACACCCATGAGGGGATGTATGAGGGTATACGGACCTCAGATGTCGCGTTCACGAAGGCGTGCACGAAGGGAACCTTTTCTCGTGTGAAAAGGACCACTCGATAAGTGGAAAAAGCCACTCGATAAGTGGAAAAAGCCACTTTGTAAGTGCAAAATGGCACTTGATAAGTGGATAAAGAAGAAGATAAATGAATGTGCTAATGTAGGCTAATAAGCTTATATTTAGTTATTTCCTACAATAACTACCCCTAAAGCCTATAAATAGGACCCAAGGGTAAGGCATTCATTCACACTTTCCATGCCATAAGTTTGCATAAGGCATCCTTATGTTCTTCTTCTCCCTTCCATTAAAATCCTCTTCTAGTTAGAGATTTAGGTGGTGAAACTCTTCTTCGATCCTCTGTGACGAAGTATCGACCGTTGTGGCGAATCCGAGGGCAAAGTTCAGAGACTACCGTGCCGCATACGCAAACGTAAGTCTCTACTTTATTTCGATCCTAACAACGCTGTTTTGACAGGATCCTACAAGAAGATCATCGACAAAGAGAAGGTGGGAAATTGTACCTGTTCGTCTCAAAGAATCAATCGAACACCGAGTAATATATTTAGCCATAAGGACAGAAAAAGCCTCCATGATGATGATGAACAAATATGGGGATAATGGATCTCCTTGACGAATGCCTCTGTTTCCCGAAAAATAACCAGCAGGGGATCCATTAATCATAACAGAGAAGCTTGCCGTTGATATGCATTATCGAAACCAGCCTATAAAAGTATTAGAAAACCCCATTTGACCAAGAAAATAATAAATAAACTCCCGGTTCACGGTGTCAAAAGCTTTCCACAGATCCAATTTAAGACATGCTCTCCCCCCATGGGGTTACTGAAATCTCTAATGTGTTCATGGGTAATAAGGCAGGAGTCAGATAATAACCGTCCTTTCAGAAAGGCAGCCTGGTTGGGTGATATCAATTCATGGATCACCACCTTTTTTCTGTTACAAATTATTTTGGTAATAATTTTGTACAGGAAATTACAACAGGCAATGGGCATGTAATCATTTAGACTTGAAGAATTCAACTTTTTAGGGACAAGCGTCAGAAAGGTATGATTAATTTGCCTCAACATTTGTCTAGAGCGGAAAAAAGATTTAACAGCAGCATTTACCTCAAATCCCAAAATGTGCCAATTTTGTTGGAAGAAATAACCATTGAATCCATCGGGACCTGGGGCCTTGTCAGGCCCAATTTGAAACACATCATCTTTAATCTCATCATCAGAGACCCTCCTATCAAACCAAGCAGTAGCCTCCGCCGATAAAATGCGCTTCGGAACAAGTTTTGGGAAGTTCAACATATATTGATCCTGGGTGTAAAGCTTTTCATAGTACGCCGGTGCCTCAACTTTCAGAACTTCATACGTGTTATTTTTCATGCCCAACGCGTCCACCAAATGTCCAAGATTATTGTAATTTTCCCTAGACTTCATAGAATTGTAGAAAAATTTTGTATTTCTATCACCCAAAGAGAGCCAGTCCTGTCTGCTTTTTTGGCGATACATATCTTCCTCTAGACTCATGGCAAAAGACAAATCTTTTAGAAGTTTCTGATCCTCCTCTTGAAGAGAAATATTGTAATTAAATGAAGGGTCCCTTCGAATAGTCTCAAGCTGAATTCTTAACGCATTCACCTTATTGCTAGCAATCATTTCAGCCGCCCAGGTCCGGATATTATGTTTAAGCTTCTTTAGTTTCTGAGCCAAAGAGTACATAGGAGAGCTGGCAATACTCACAGACCAACTCTTCTCCAAAACTTCTTTGAATCCTGGGCATTTGGTCCAATAGTTAAAGAATTTAAAGGGCTTCGGGTTGGAAGGTACCTGGGAGTGGAGATACACCACCATTGGTGCATGATTGCTAGTGTGAGGGTCCAGGTATTGGGTATATGTATCCGGAAGTTTATGTATCCATTCAGCATTGCAAAAACTCCAGTCAAGATGAGCCGCCACTTTCGCATCTCCTTTCCGGTTGTTACACCAACTAAAATTAGTCCCAATACTCTTGATCTCCTGGAGATGGCATCTTTTTATACAAGTAAAAAAATCCCTGACCATACTATCCTCCAGTGTCCAGCCTCCCATCTTGTCAGTAGAGTAGAGCACACTGTTAAAATCGCCACCCACTAACCAAGGTCCCCTGTTACAATCACGGCTATCCGTTAAAAGCCCCTCCCATAAATCCTTCCTCTTAGCCAAGGTGTTGAGGCCATATACTCCAGTAATTGTGCATTCGTATCCATCAACATTAGCACAATGCACAGAGACATGCTGAGGTGAGGTAGATTGAACCTTGGTTTTCCAGACAGTAGGATTAAAACCCATCAAGATTCGGCCCCCAGGAGCCAATCCAAAATTATCAAAAGATATCCAACCATAGGGTATCACAGATTTATTGTTAATACGAGGAGACTTCAACTTAGTCTTCACAAGAATCATGGCAGACGGATTTATTAACTTTACTCTGTCACGAAGGTCTCGCCTTCGGACTGGATTATTCAGGCCTCTAGCATTCCAAATTAAAATAGTCATATAAACTGGTTTAATGTGTTTTGCAGAGGTCAATTCCCCTACAATCTGGAGCTCCTCCTAGTGGATCCCAAAGTCTGCCCAACATCCTTCTTCTTATTAGTTTTCCTCTCCCTAGCCTCCATGATATGAATTTCCTCTTCCCGCTCCCATTCTGGATTATCAACTGCAATTTGCGCTGGAACAACGTCAGTCTCATGACCCAGACTATCGAATAAGAGAGAAGGCAGAGGCCTATAGTTTTCCCCAGCTCCCAAAGAAACCAAATCAGAAGAGAGCCTCTTCCCACTGCGTGATCCTTCTCGAGGATTGGGCATACTCTCTACCGAAGTGACAATCCCCTTAGGTGAAAAATTTCCAGAATATGTAGGAAGAGGAATTACATTAGATGTTATTTCAGCTCCAGACAATTCATATTGCTTCATTTCAATTCCACTTAGTTGTGCACCCACAGACTCAATAGCCGCAAAATTTCTTTGTTGTTTCATCAACTCGGAAGCCGAAGCATCCTCCCCTTGCCATGAACTCAATTCATATGAGTGTTTCCCATGATCAAGTCTCATATTATCTCCAGACGCCAAACTCTCTTTTGTACAAACTGGCAACCCAACATTATTTAATAATTTTGTCTGTGTAGCTTTCCCAGGATCAAGTCCTGCAATATTCAATTCAAGAGCAGGGCTAGCTCCCGAATGATCAGATACTCCTCCTACAACACCAGTTGTGTCGGCGTTAGTAGCCTGATGACTTGGAACTTGCACCGTGGGGTTCTCTACCCCTACTCCCCCTCCACTGGTTATAATACCTTCAGGAGTTGTATGTTGGATTGAAGGGAGCTTAGAAGGACATTGAGCATTCAAATGTCCGAAGCAAATACAGTTAGTGCATCAAGGAGGATCACTCTCAAATTTAGTCTCAATGGTTAGCGATTTACCTTCATCCAGCTCCACGTCAATAGAATTCGGAAAGGGGCTACTTGCTGAAACTTCAACTAAACATCTCGCATAAGTGAGTCGTTCATTGTAAGCAGTAGCACGATCCAAGCACAACGGCATCCCAATAACTGATGCAATAATATTAAAGGCCTCCAGATTCCACAAGTATAAAGGAACACCATGCAATTGGACCCACACAGGGATTGACGTAAGAATATCCCGATCGTGACAAAGATCAGGACTCCAACGCTTCAGGACAACCAGCCGCCCCTCAAAAAGCCAAGGACCGCCTTGTAAAATACGTTCAGATTCCTCTTGGGATTCAAATCTGAAATAAAAGAATCCGTTTTCCTTGCTAAAAACTTGGATCCTCTTCTTGAGCTTCCATAACCTTTCAACCCAACCAACTATCTGGCCATAGAAGGGGACTTCCCCTATAACATACCCAACAAGAGTATGTTTCCACTTCTCAAAACCCCGCTCGACAATTCCCTCGGGCATACGGGCATAGGCGGAACCGTCGTCTCTGATCTTGGGGGGGACATGGGTCATAGACAAAGCATGCTCATAAGTACGGCGTTGCGCACACACATCAAGCCAAGTTCGCTTAGAACCTGTGGCATCAACTTTAACCGGAGTTATATTTCTCATAGGAAATTTCCCAAACACCTTGGTGGTCGGAGCAAATGAAACCCTCTTAGCCCCAGCAACATTAGGGTTAATGGCTCCAAGTCGGCGGTTAGCACCCCCACGGGGAGGGGGGATGTTCTTGGTAGCGCCTTTAATGTTGCCCCTTCACTTGACCTCCTGCCATTGGCCTGTACCAGATCCCGAAAGATTATTTGAAACATCGCCTGTGCCTCCATTTGCATTCTCCACCGTAACCCCAGATCCACCCGCTCCCGGATCTCCTACACCCCCGACAAGAACCCATCGATGAGAATCAGATCTGCCGTGGCCCAGTCGAGGGTTAGCCGAGAAGCCCTTAACAGGAACTCTATTATCACCAGTACCTGAGGGAACGCCCCCAACCGACGTAAGAGTGCCACCGCCCGTAAGAGTGCCACCGCCCGTCGGAGATGAGCCAACCACCTGCCTTCCTGGATAGCCCGGATCGCCAGAATCGCCTCCTGAGACCTCCATCATATATCCGCTCATCTATTATGTAAATCTACTAGTTATAACCCGTGCCCGCGGGCACGGTGCATTTAAGTTTTTTTTCCGCGAAATCTTTGTCCCCCAAAAAATATTTCTACAGCCAAAATTTAAAAGAACAACAAATTAGCGTAAAAAAATTTAGCGTAAAAAACAAATTAGCGTAAAAAAAAAGAACAACAAATTAGCGTAAAAAAATTTAGCGTAAAAAACAAATTAGCGTAAAAAAATTTAGCGGGCGCCTTCGGCGCGGGCGCCTTCGGCGCGGGCGCCTTCGGCGCGGGCGCCTTCGGCGCGGGCGCCTTCGGCGCGGGCGCCTTCGGCGCGGGCGCCTTCGGCGCGGGCGCCTTCGGCGCGGGCGCCTTCGGCGCGGGCGCCTTCGGCGCGGGCGCCTTCGGCGCGGGCGCCTTCGGCGCGGATAGGTTGGTTAGACCTCTGCTTGACGCCCAAAAAACTCAACCCGCCTCTTTGAATGCACATTCGCTGTATTTTTTTGGGTCTCATTTTTTGGGTCATTTTTGAATGAAGAGTATTAAGTGATGATGATGCCAATTTCAATAAGAAAAGCTTTTGTATTCTCCCAACAAATTTTCTCCCAACCCAAAAAATTTTCCCCCCAAAACTTGATGTGACATTGCCACATAGGACAAAGTTCAAAAACAGCCTCAATTGTAATATAGACTAGTCATAACCCGTGCCCGTGGGCATGGTGCATTCAAAATTTTTTCCCGCAAAATATTTGTCCCCAAAAAAATATTTTTACAGCCAAAATTTAAAAGAACAACAAATTAGCGTAAAAAAATTTAGAGGCACAGCCGTCTTCGGCGAGGAACAATAAATTCGGCGCGGGCGCCTTCGGATATGTGCTTGAGGGGTTAATTGAAACGGACGCCCAAAAAGCTCATCCCGCCTCTTTGATTGCACATTCCCTGTGTTTTTTTGGGTTTCAATTTTTTAGACGGGAGTTTCGATGAGTGCAAAAACGGGTGAAAATGAGAATGGTGGGTTTGAGTGTGTGTAGTGTCTAGGGGTTTATGGTTTTTTTGCTTGGGGGTGTGATTGTGGGTGTTTGGTTTTGGGTGTGTTTTTGGGGGTTGGGTGTAGTTTTTTGTTTTTTAGGTTTTAGGTTTAAGAAGGTTGTCCCATGTGTGTAGTGTCTTGGTGTTTTTTGGTTTTTTGCTTGGGGGTGTGATTTTGGGTGTTTGGGTTTGGGTGTGTTTTTGGGGGTTGGGTGGAGTTTTGTGTTTTTTGGGTTTTGGGTTTAAGAAGGGTGTCCTATGTGGCGATGTGACATTGCCACATGGGACAAAGATTCAAAAACATCCCTCATTTGTAATATAGATTGTTATATGATTTCATATGAATAATTATTTTGGAATTCAAATTCAAAACACATTATTTAAACCCCTGAGAGACTTTTTCCCTTTAAATGACAATGAATCTCCACTCTAATTACAATTAAGTTTCTTGTTCTTTCCCTTTTCCCGAAGTTTTAAACCTTTCTAATTTTAACACAAACCCTTCCATTTTTAATCACAAAACCCTAACCCAACAACTTAGCCGTCACATTCTTCTTTTTTCTCCTTTTAATTTTTGATGCATGTAAATCAAATACCCAGGCCTTTAAACTCTCACACAGCCCTACAAAAATAAAACCCAATCAAAACCCTAGGGTGCCATCTTTAGACAGCCGCACTCTTCAACCCTAAAAACCTTAGCTCCGCCACCCTTCAACCCGTGCAACCCACACCGTCCGACTTCCGACGACCGAATGCACCACCGACCATCTCGACACTGCCCACTTCCCTCAGCCTCTCCACTCTCCACCGATGGCCTCGAATTTCGACTATTGCAGCCCCTCGCTGCTGCTCCTCTCCCTGCGCCCTCAGCCACCAGTGCCGCACTCCGACCTCCGACAACCTGCAGACGGCCCCATACCCTGTCCGACTGCTACTCCCATCCCTAGCGCCCAGATCCCCGTCCCCTTCAGACCACCAGCAACACCCCCCTCCTCTTTCGACTGTCGCACCAACCCCAACCCAGGCAACCCTTCTGATAGCCTCTCCCCATCAGTGCCCAAGCCCGTCGAACTTCGGCCATCTCCCCAGCGCCCCACGACCCAATCGCCACACCCCGATTGCTCCTTTCACATGCAGCGAGCTCAGCGCCCCTCCGGCCATCTTCCGATAGTGCCCAAGCCCGTAACAACCCAGCGCCCCTTCCGCCAGCATCACCTCTTTTGCCTGTAGCACACCGTCGCCGTGCCACGCCGTAGCCGCCATCCCCGATCTGCAAGCACACACAAGAGGAAGACACCAAAACAGTAAGTTTCTAAATATTAGCTATTAATATTAATTAAAACAGCATGTTAGAATAAGTTAGTATATACTATATTAGTTAGATATCCTATTAGTAGGTTAATGTATATATTAATACTATTAATAATTCTGTTAGTAATCCTGTTAGTAGATTAGTATGAATATATTAGTATGTTAATAGTATAATGTTATTTAGTTTGTTAGTTTTATTATAAATAATATTAGTAATAGTTTAATATCATGTTATTAACATATTAACGTAATTAGCATGCTAGTAATATTACTAAAAGGCCAACATATTAGTATTAGTAATATCAGTAAGTTAGTTGGCCATTTTAATGCACATCATGTCAATATTAGATAATGATGTTAGTATTCATAATATCAGATGTTTTTGTTAATAAGTTAATAAATATTAGTTGTTAATTCCTTTATAATATCAGATGTTAGTAGGTTAATATATAAGTTAATTTATTAATAATCTGTATACTAGAGTGTTAGTATAATAGTTAGCACTATCTAAACTAGTGCCATTAATATGATTCTTTTAGCTTAAAATGGTAGCCTCACACGCGAATCTATATGACACAGATAAATCGCGTCTTCCGTTGCGATCATCAGGACATCCACCATCGCCTCCAAGAAAGTACTTTATTGTAATTGAATGTTAGGACGAACTGCTTAATCTGATGCTAACACTATATTATGAAAATACTTGTCAACTTTAATAACCAAATTGCATGTTCATACTATGTTATTGCACCTGATTAAAATGGACTTTCCATATTAATGTTACTTCGATAAAGAAATACTTATTCACTGCATGTCATCAATTGAACTAAATTGATTAGAGGGTAGGACACAATCCTCGAAACATAAATGAGAACCCATCGATTACAAATGGAAAGGAAACTTGTCGGTGACTGGATATGACACTTTGGGTGTGGTTGGTCCATAGTAGTAGGGTTCGTAGATGTAGCTTGACCACCTTACGGCTACCTCCATACCACACCAATGGAGGCAAGCATCTTGGCCATATTCCAGGTTAGGGATGGAAAGAAGTATCATGGTAAACCCCCGATGGTAGGGTGCATCAAGAACATACTACCAACCCGGACATGGATTTATCACGAGCACAAATAACTGAATACTCAATATACAACTGCTTTACTTTTTGATTCATTCATACTCGTACTTTACTTTATGCACTCATTATTCATAAATGTGTACTAACATTCTTTTGTTCTTTCCCAAGTTGTTACTTATTTCATTACTTTAAATATCTTGCCGAGCCATTCGCTGACATATATTTCAATGTAATTGTGAAATATATGTTAGGTTTAGAGACTGATTACATTGATGACCCCGCTTTTGAGGATCTCATCTTGGAGGACGATCATGCTGACCAGAGTTACGAGGACGCTGAGGTCCTCCCTACTGAAGAATAGAGAGAGCTAGTTTTAATTCTTATTTTATTAGTTGTACTTGTTATCTTGCAGGTGTGTTTAAATTTCTTTGAATTGTATGTCCATGCTAGGCCTAACTACTTGTGTACTCGTTTTGAAAACTCTGGAATAAAAGTGAAATGAATTTTTATGCTATTCTGATAATATTCGCATACAAGAAACCTGCCTAACTAAACAAACGCTTATTATGCTCAAGTCAAAGAAGAATGAAATGAATAAAGTTATTCTTCTTTGCTTTAAGCACATGCGGACCCGCTCACGTCCTTGCTCCCAAGTATAATAGGAAGCGTGGCGTGACAGGTTCTAGTGGTGGCCCATGCAAGTCTCTTCATTTGCAATCTGCAAAATACTTCAGAACAGTATAAATATCATCACTAACCAGAACGTTTTGAATAACTATGTACACAAATATTTACATTATCTCTTTTGCAGCATGGCAGGAAGACCGCATACTTGTAACGGAAATGGAGCCAGCGGAAGTGGTGTGTCCGACATTCATGAACTCATGGGAGTCATGAGAGGCATGTTGGAGATCCAACAGCAGCTGATACAATAAGGACAACAAGCTGCACAACCTGCACCACCGCCTCCTCGAGCTGAGCCTGGAGCTAAGCAATTTTGGGAGCTAAACCCGAAGAGCTTCTATGAAAAAGTAGGGCCATTGGAAGCTGAAGAATGGGCCAGAAGTATAGAAGACGACATGAGTCTTTTCCGTATTGATCAGGCAGGATGGGTTGAAGTCGTCAAGAAGCAACTGACTGGGAATGCACGAAACTGGTGGGACATGGAAGAAGCCGGACTGGTCAAGCACATCAGCTGGACCATGTTTCCAGAGCATTTTGACGCTCAATATTTTCCTCGAACAACTAAGAGGGAACTGCAGCAATAATTCGTTAACCTGAAACAAGGCAATCATACTGTTGACGAGTATAAGAAGAGTTCTATATGCTTAGTCGGTTTGCTCCACATCTGGTGGAGGATGCCGAAGACTGTGCTTATCAGTTTCTCCACGGTCTGACCTGGATGTACATGCTTCGTTGACTTCGATAAATCTGACTACATATCAAGACGTAATGGATGCTGCTAGAAAGCATGAGATTATTGTGAAGCGTAAGAAGGCGCTTCAGACTGGAGGAAGCACGCGTCCACCGGAGCCACTCAGGGGCAACCACAGGCCTATACAGACTTTGAAATTCAAGAGGCCTACTGCTCCTGCCAACAATCGATCTCAGATGGTGTGCTTCCACTGCAAGCGGACTGACCATCTCAAGAAGGACTGCACAGAGTTACTAAATCAATGTCTGATATGTGGAGCCTCAACACATCCTACTAGAGACTGTCCCCGTCGCACCAACAAGCCGATGACTACTGGACCTTCTGGACCTATTCAACGTGGAGCTCCTGGACCGCATCAGTATGGACCACCTCTGGCTCTATGACAGAAAGCTTTTGCACTGGTGAGACAGAACCAGTCGAGGCGTCAGGTTTTCACCATGACAGCCACAGAGGCTGGGACTGATGAGCAAGTGATATCATGTAATGCTTTAACTCTTCTTTTATATAATGTTTATAGTATGTATGTATGTGTTTGGTTGTTTATCTTTTATCTAAGACATATTTCATATGTACTAGGTGTTGTCTTAGTAGTCTCTTATCCAGCCTTATCTCTTTTTGATTCTAGAGCCTCACACTGCTTCATATCCCGAGGATTTGTAGAGAAGCACTCATTCGTATTGACTTTCTACCTAATTGTTGGAACATCACTACCAGGAGTAGAGTAGTGAAGACTTCTAGTGGCTGTCGATCTTGCCCTATCGTGATTTGTGGACACGAGTTGTTCACAGATTTTATAATGGTCGACATGCCAAACTTCGATGCGATATTTGGCATGGACTGGTTAGGAAATTTCTACGCTACTATCGATTATCATAGAAAGAAAGTAGTGATTGAAGTTCCTGATCATCATGTGTTTGAATTCATAAGCAAAGATCGTTCACTTGGACATATCAGATTTTGGGCCAAGTCGAATGAAGTAATCATTGCATCGATGCAAGTTGAGCCCGAGAAGCCTAGAGTAGTACGAGACTTTGAGGATGTATTCCCAGAAGATATTTTGGGTTTACCACCTGATCGAGCTCTGGAGTTCACCATTGATCTTATGCCAAACAATCAACCTATTTCGAAGGCTCCTTATCGCATGGCTCCTGCTGAATTGGAAGAACTTCGAAAACAACTCGATGATCTGTTGCAGAAGGGACTGATACATCCCAACATATCTCTTTAGGGTGCACCAGTTCTTTTGGTCAAGAAGAAGGAAGGATCTAGAATGATGTGTATAGACTACCGAGAGCTAAATAAGGTAACCATTAAGAACAAGTACCCTCTGCCGCACATTGACGACATCTTCGATCAACTTGGCAGATCGCGTGTATTTTCTAAGCTGGACCTCTGAAGTGGTTATCATCAGGTGAAGGTCAGAATTGAAGACATCCCGAAGACGGCATTCGGACCAAGTATGGGCATTATGAATTCGTAGTCATGCCATTCAGTGTGACCAATGCCCTAGTTGTATTCATGAACCTCATGAACTTGATTTTCTATGAGGTCTTGGATAAGTTCGTAGTGATCTTCATCGTCGACATCTTGATCTACTTGAAAAATGATGAATTGCTTGCCGAGCATCTACGGATTGTATTGGTGACCCTGTGACATCATCGGTTATACGCCAAGTACATCAAGTATGAATTCTGGCTAGACCGAGTTGCTTTTCTTGGGCATGTAGTATCAGGAGGTAGTATTTCTGTCGACTCGGTGAAGGTTACCTAAGTTAAGAATTGTTCGACTCCTCGATCAGCTTCTGACATCCGAAGTTTTCTTGGATTGGCTGGCTATTACCGTCGATTCATAAAAGACTTCTCGAAGATTGCTGAGGCTATGACTCGTTCGACGAGGAAGGACATCAAATTTATCTGGTCTGAGGCTGTGAGCTAGCATTCATAGAATTGAAGATGAAGCTGACTACTGCATCAGTGTTAGCTACACCAGATAGAACCGGGGGGCTTGAAGTTTTTTGTGACGCATCTGGCAAGGGTCTTGGATGTGTGCTGCACCAGCATGATCATGTTGTTGCATATGCATCCCAGCAACTGAAGACTCACGAGAAGAACTATCTGACCCATGATCTGAAATTGGCTGCAGTCATATTCGCTATGTAGAATTGGAGGCAGTATTTATTGAGTGAGCAGGTGAAGATCTTCACCGATCATAAGAGTCTTAAGTACATATTCACTCAGAAGGAGCTCAATATGAGACAACACAGATGGTTAGAGCTTATGGCAGATTATGACATTGATCTCCAATATCATCCGGGGAAGGTGAATGTGGTACCAGATGCTTTGAGTCATTTATCAGCGATCATGACTCTCTCAGCTCAGTGGAGACTGCAGCAATCTATGAGAGAGATGGAGAAAGAAGTTATTCTGCCCGACACTTCAGCAACATGGATGAATATGCAAATTGAGTCTACTATCGTAGATCAGATTAAAGCTGATCAGACTGGAGATGTGAAGTTACAGAGAATCAGAGAGCAAGTCGAAGCTAGACTTCGGATGGATTTCCTTATTCACAAGGATGGTTCCTTGAGATATGGTAGTAGAATTTGTGTGCCTTCCGGTGATATTAGAGAAGAGCTACTGAATGAAGAACATAACTGTCCTTACTCTATTCATCCTGGCGGTACCAAGATGTACAAGGATCTCTGTCTGAACTTTTGGTGGCATGGTATGAAGAGAAGCGTAGCCCGCAATGTCTCCAACTGCCTTGTGTGTCAGCAGATAAAGGCTGAACATCATCGCACTGGGGATTACTCCAACCTCTGCCTATTCCAGAATGGAAGTGGCAGCACATCACTCTGGATTTCATGACTGGACTACCTCGGAGTACTAATAAGAATGATGTGATTTGGGTGATCGTTGATCGATTGACCAAATCAGCACATTGCATACCCTTCTGAGTGGGACAATCTACGGAAATACTTGCTAAGAAGTATATGGAGGTAACGATCTATCCTATACCTTTTAAAACTTCTTCTTAGTATACATTGTGGTGTAATTGTTAATCGTGCAGGAGATTGTGCAACTACATGGGGTTCCCGTGAGCATCCTCTCAGATCGAGACACTAGATTCACATCTTGATTCTAGAAGAGTTTGCAAACCAATCTGGGTACCAGTCTTAGTTTCAGCACTGCGTATCATCTGTAGACGAATGGGCAATCAGAGCGTATCATCCAGATTTTGGAAGATATGTTATGAGCATGTATGCTGGATTTCAAGGGCTCACGGGAAGATCATCTGCACCTGGTAGAGTTTGCCTACAACAATAGCTACCAAGCCAGCATTGGTATGGTCCTATTTGCAGTACTCTACAGAAGGAAGTATCGATCCCTGCTGAGTTGGGATGACATTGGTGATCGAGAATTATTGGGTCCAGAGATGATTGTGGAAGCAGTGGACGTAGTGCATAACATCAGGGACAAGCTACGCATTGCACAAGATCGGTACAAGCATTGGGTTGATGCCAAGCATCGTCACTTGGAGTTTCAACCAGGAGATCATGTTTTCCTGAAGATATCCCCAAACCGAGGAGTGATACATTTTGGGAGACGAGGGAAGCTTAGCCCTAGATTCATTGGACCCTTCGACGTGCTAGAGCGAGTTGGAGAATTATCATATCGTGAGCACTGCTGCCTTCATTGGAAGGAGTATATGATGTTTTCCATGTATCTCAGCTGCGTCGTTACATCAGCGACCCGTCACATGCTGTCGATTACTCAGATATTACGGTTCGACCTGACCTGACTTATGAGCAACAACCGGTGCAAATCTTAGACCGACGTTAGAAGACGCTCATGAACAAGGTCGTCGAACTCGTGAGCCTGATGTGGCGTCACGACTTGCCTGGAGAATCCACCTGGGAGCGGGAAGATGAAATGCGAGAGCGTTATCCATATTTGTTCCATACTCCCCATTTGATAAGAATTCCGAGGATGGAATTTTTCTTAAGGTGGGTAGAATGTAACAGCCAGTATTGAATAATATGTATTTTGTTTGCATTCTACTTTGGCCTTGTGATTTTTCATATCTGTACTTATATACGTATTCGTATTACGTACGTATTTTAATTAGCTTTATATACTTATACTTATATACGTATTTTAATTAGCTACAACTATATGTAAATATATTATTATATGATTTCATATGAATAATTATTTGGGAATTCAAATTCAAAACCCCTTCCCTAAACTCCTAGGAGACTTTTCCCTTTTAAATGACAATGAATCTCCACTCTAATTGCAATCAAAGTTTCTTGTTCTTTTCATTTTTTCCTAAGTTTTAAACCATTTTAATATTAACACAAACCCTTCCATTTTTAATAACAAACCCTAAGCCAACAACTCAGCCGCCACATTCTTATTTTTTCTCCTTTTAACTTTCGTTGCATGCAAATCAAATACACAGGCCTTCCAACTCTCACACAGCCCAACAAAAATAAAACCCAATCAAAACCCCAGGGCGCCATCTTTAGACAGCCGCACTCTTCAACCCTAAAACCCTAGCTCTGCCACCCTTCAACTCGTGCAACCCACACCGTCCAACTTTTGACGGCCGCACACACCACTGGCCATCTCGACAGTGCCTACTTCCCTCAGCCTCTCCACTCTCCACCGACGGCCTCGACTTTCGACTGTCACAGCCCCTCGCCGTTGCTCCTCTCCTCGTGCCCTCAGCCACCAGCATCACACTCCGGCCACCGGCCACCTACAGACAGCCCCACACCCCGTCCAACTGATACTCCCATCCCTAGCGCCCAGATCCCCCTCCCCATCCGACCACCTGCAACACCCCCCTCCTCTTTCGACTGCCGCACCAACCCCGACCCAGGTAACCCCTCTGACAGCCTCTCCACGTCAGCCACCAAGCCAGTCGAACTCCGGCCATCTCCCCAGTGCCCCATGACCCAAGTACCACACCCCGACTGCTCCTTTTGCCAGCAACGAGCCCAGGGCCCCTCCGGCCATCTTCCGACAGTGCCCAAGCCCGTAACAACCCATTGCCACTTCCACCAGCATCTCCTCTTCCGCCTGCAGCACACCGCCACCGTGCCACGCCATAGCTGCCATCCCCGATCTGTAAGAACACACAAGAGGAAGACACAAAAACAGTAAGTTTCTAAATATTAGCTAATAATATTAATTAAAAAAACATGTTAGAATAAGTTAGTATATACTATATTAGTTAGATATCCTATTAGTAGGTTAATGTGTATATTAATACTATTAATAATTCTGTTAATAATCCTGTTAGTAGATTAGTATGAATATATTAGTATGTTAAAAGTATAATGTTAATTAGTCGGTTAGTTTTAATATAAATAATATTAGTAATAGTTTAATATCATGTTATTAACATATTAACGTAATTAGCATGTTAGTAATATTATTAAAAGGCTAGCATGTTAGTATTAGTAATATCAGTAAGTTAGTTGGCCATTTTAATGCACATCATGTCAATATTAGATAATAATGTTAGTATTCATAATAATATCAGATGTTTTTCATAATAAGTTACTAAATATTAGTTGTTAATTCCTTTATAATATCAGATGTTACTATTCTGCAAGATGATAGGTAGGTTAATATTAAGTTAGTTTATTAATAATATGTATACTAGTATGCTAATATAATAGTTAGCACTATCTAAACTAGTGCCATTGATATGATTCTATTAGCTTAAGATGGTAGCCTCACACGCGAATCTATATGACACAGATAAATCGCGTCTTCCGTTGCGATCACCAGGACATCCACCATCGCGTCCATGCAAGTGCTTTATAGTAATTGAATGTTAGGATGAACTGCTTAATCTGATGCTAAAACTATATTATGAAAATACTTGTTAACTTTAATAACCAAATTGCATGTTCATACTATACTGTTGCACCTGATTAAAATGGACTTTCCATATTAATGTTACTTGGTAAAGAAATACTTATTCACTGCATGTCATCAATTGAATCAAACTGAATAGAGGGTAGGACACAACCCTTGAAACATAAATGAGAACCCATCGATTACAAATGGAAATGAAACTTGTCGGTGACGGGTTATGACACTTTGGGTGTGGTTGGTCCATAGTAGTAGGGTTCGTAGATGTAGCTTGACCACCTTACGGGTACCTCCATATCACACAAATGGAGGCAAGCATCTTGGCCATTTTCTAGGTTAGGGATGGCAAGAAGCGTCACGGTAAACCCCCGATGATAGGGTGCATCAAGAACATACTATCAACCTGGACATGGACTTATCACAAGCACAAATAACTGAATACTCAATATACAACTGCTTTACTTTTTGAACTGCAATTCATTCATGCTCGTACTTTACTTTATGCACTTAGTATTCATAGATGTGTACTAATGCTCTTTTGTTCTTTCCCAATTTGTTCCTTATTTCATTACTATCTTGCTGAGTCATTTGCTGACAATTTTTCAATGTAATTGTGAAATATATGTTAGGTTCAGAGACTGATTACATTGCGGACCCCGCTTCTGAGGATCTCATCTTGGAGGACTATCATGTTGACCAGAGTTACAAGGACGCTGAGGTCCTCCCTACTGAAGAATAGAGAGATAGAGATGCTTTTAGTTCATATTTTATTAGTTGTACTTGTTTTCTTGCAGGTGTGTTTACATTTCTTTGAATTGTATGGCCATGCTAGGCCTAACTATTTGTGTACTCTTTTTGAAAACTTTGGAATAAAAATGAAATGAATTTTTATGCAATTCTGATAATATTCGCCTGCAAGAGAACTGCCTAACTAAACAAACGCTTATTATGCTTAAGTCAGAGAAGAAATAATTGAAAAAAAGTAATTCTTTTTTGCTTTAAGCACATGCAGACCTGCTCGCATCCTCGCTCCTAAGTATAAAAGTAAGCGGGGCGTTACATGTATGTAGTGAAGGGGTTTCTAGGACCCTTAGGGCACAAAAACTCTATTCCTGTCCTAAGTCGGACGGAACATAGGCATAAAAATGCACAGCAAAAGAATAAATAAGTTAATCTAATTAACATGCAGCTAAACAATTTAACTTAGCCCTAAGGTACAAGACCATTAGCCAAGATCTATACCGACTCGGGATGGTTCTGACCACCCCAAGAAGGATCTAACCTACTGCGATTAAATTAAGCTAATGCTTATAAAACACATACCCGGAATCTCAACCCTGGGGCGGGCAAGATGTTCCGCACCGTCTTCCGAGCTGCTCCCCGTCCCGCGTCGCGCCGCTCCTTGAACCGCTCCTCAAACCGCTCCGCATCCCGTGGCAATCAATCCTCGTGTCGTTGAGCCAACCATGCACCGAAGAAAGTTTGACGCGAGTGAAAGCCTTCGCCAAGATTTCGGATCCGAATCCGAACTCTGTGGCTTTGCTAGAGCCCTTCAGGAGTAAGACAGAAATTATAGGGAGATAGAGAATATTAATTTAAGCCTGACCCTCCCCTTTTTTGCACAACCGATGTGGGACCATTAAATTAGAGTTAATTAAATCAAGTTAGTTTTCTTTTCACAAAGGGTAAATTTCCGTGAATTTTAACTCCCTCACCGTTGAGCTTCATGATTGATACAACCTGTCAATTCGAAGGGTGTTCAACGGTGAACGCATAGGAAAAAATGGCGAGTTAATCGGAGTCTGTTTGACCCTCTAATTGATCACCCACAGTTCAGCCCAAGGCTTGTTTTTCGCAAAAACTGAACCGCCAAAACTGCTCTGCCCTAGGTTTGAAAAATCAGCTCTGCGGGACCCACCAAGCCAGCTGGGCAAGCCCAAACCAGGCTAGAACCTGGTCTGGGCGCGCCCAGTCTGGCGCACCCAGCCTGGGCGCCTGGGTGGGCCCGCCTGGGCCCAGGCCCAGGCGCCCGGGCCGGGGCCGGGGCCGGGCACCCAGGCCCAGGCGGGCTGAGCGTCCTTTGTTTGGCCAGGCACCCAGGTCAGAGCCAGTCTGGCCTGGGTTAGCCTGATCTGATCCGTTC
Source organism: Scilla litardierei (assembly GCA_030789695.1). NCBI lineage: Eukaryota > Viridiplantae > Streptophyta > Magnoliopsida > Asparagales > Asparagaceae > Scilla > Scilla litardierei. The sequence continues at coordinate 151,618,284 of CM061138.1, read as the reverse complement.
TGTTCCATTGAGCTGTTTTGTGCATAACTTGGGCATTTGGCGTCCGATTTGGACGCCATTCGAACCTGGGCATAGACCGGGAAATTCCTGTCTTACCCGTGAACTTTTCCTTGCATTTATATCATTAAATATTGTCGTAAACTATTTACGACACATTTAATCCAGTTTGCATCAAATGCAAAATAGTCCATATCTAAGCTTAAATATTTATATTGCATCAAATGCAATTATTCCATCCCTTGCATCAAAATGCAAAATATTCTCCCTAACTAATTTCTACCAGACGAAGGTCGCACTATGTGTGTGACCCTACGGCCTGACCCTACTACAGGTTGGGCTCGAAGCCCTATACGGTAGTGACCACGAGCAGTGGCTGTCGTCCCTGTTTCAGAATCATAATAATGTGGTTAGCTAATCAACATGAGAATTGTCGGGACCATCCTAACCGTGTTTGTGATGAGTTTTGCAGTTATATTCTCTTCGTTTAAACTATGTCGTATAGATCAAGTCTAGGGTACGGTCAAACTGTCAACCCCAATAACGTGACTCCAGTTAGTTTCTATCGATCTTTAGTCGACTAATGTTGGACTTCTTTCAACATACTCTGCGTAGAGATTTTACTAAAGACCGCACTAACTCTACGACATTAACTCCCATTGACCGGGAGAGACGAATCCTCTCTTGGTCATTACTCTCCTCGTACGCTTCAAGTGACACCCAATCAAAGACCTTTCGACAGGCCTAGCCTCGAAGTTAGGTCAGTGATCTAAGTGGCACCGTTCACACACAGGTTTATAAAATGACATCAAATCAAAAGACCAACTTGCCTATCATCACTAAGAGTTATCATTGACAGATTTGATCAATATAACCATATGATAACTCTTGTGGATCGTTCAGTGAACTCATTCTCTAATGAGCACCTGTGTCTCGTATTCGACTTCGCCAAGTCAAACGATCATGAGATCATCGCCACCGCTAAACGGTGAAGACTAAGACACAATGGTCTATCCGATGTTTCGATATCCTTGTCTCGAAACATCTACGACCACGAACCCTTTTAAACTTATGCTACAGACGGTCAAACATTTCTTCATAATCGAGATACTCATCTCGATACATGTTTGACCTTGCATAAAGTCTCAGGACTTTACCTAAGTTAAGATCTGATGTTAACTACATCATAAAATAACTTAGATAAATTATTACCAAACAGCTTACTGTTATTTCGAACAAGACGTTTGTGCTATTCACACAGAGATAAATAGCCTCGAGGGCATCATCTCTCTACATCTCCCACTTTCACTCAGGTCTTTTTATCCCGGTATCTCATACCGTTTTTACACATAAGTTTTCCCGACTTCATGTGGTAGAGCCTTTGTGAGTGGATCTGCTAAAACCATCTACAGTATAGACTTAATGGGTTTCTATGTTCATGTTGGACCAACCATTTGAATCTCATTCAAATAATTCACTTGGTCTTTCGGAATCCATAATATTTTATTTTCCTTGGATCTTATCCAGTTCATCGTACCTTACGATAATAATTTTTAAATTAGTTACTGGTCATTTCAAATGGCTCATATCTATTTCTGATAAAGTGTCACTTTTTGATTACTTCATCAAAATAAATTTTCCATCCCTTTGATGCCTCGCATGTAATTTATACGCTCCCACTGACCTTGAAAATTTTCTGGCTAATTCATATAAGTTGGTTAGTCTAAATCATATTAAGAAAAACGAACTTATAAGTGAATGCTCCAATTTTCATGGTCAACATGAGCGTTTACATCGAGTTTGGTCCGAGTAGATCTGTACACATCTACTGGCGAAAACGGTTTCATTATAATCTGTTTTATAGGAATTAGGATGAAAACCGTTCTCGACCAACATGATTGTACTTCACTATTTTCTTTCTGCACCAATCTTTTAACTTAAAGATTTTACTTGCAGAAAATGAGGGAACAATTTCCTTGGGCACGTAAACTAAATTCCAAAATTTATTTACGAACACGGACCTATTCAGATTGCATCAAGTTATAAATCGGAGTTACTACTCCAATTTCATCCTAGAAGTTGACTAAGTCATCATTAATTATGATGTCTAACTCGACTCTTCGTCTCACGAGATTCGAGTAATTATACAACTTCCTAATGATTGATTTAATGAATATCTTATTAATAATGACCGCATAGAACATTATCAAAACTTAGTCATTACTATCTGGGACTTATCCCAGAGGAAGGACTAAACTCAGAGTCACTTGCTATGGATCACACCAAGTCTAATTAAGTGTGATTCATACCTTTTAACACAATGATGTGTTAACAGACTTGACCTGAGAGAAAATCATATTTTCTTTTAATTACGCAAGATTTTATATAGCTAAGTATTTGACCATTCGATCTAATCGAATCAGTTTAAATACTTTTTTCATTTCGTTCTTTATTTTATCAGACTGTGTTTCATCAAGAACACGTGTCTTAATAAATATACGAATAACTTATTTTAGTTAATATAGACTCGGGTACATCAGTATGTACGAGACTGAGTTCGACAACTCATTCTCCCACTGTCTTACAAATGAGTTTCGGCCATTATATCTAAGAGGATAAGATTCACAAGTGTCTGCAGACTTCATAATACGAGAGGTCAGACCCCTCTTTATGTGCTTGTGAAGCTTAGTCTCTCGATACGGCCTAGTCTATTTTGCCATATAAGTTTGCTACTATCTTGTGTATTTATATTTTAACATTTAATATATTATAATTATTATAAACTACTAATACAAAACATTGCTTCAGAAGCAAGGTGACGACATTCGTCAAAATGTGTTAGACGTCTTTTGCATAACAATTATTCTGAAATCGTGACATCAAAATATGTCACATTTTCATTTCATCCTACTTATGCCTTTACTAATGATGAATATAACTAACTTTCTCAATTGAATTTCCGGAGTGCATTCTTCCTTTTCTAGATCATATTTAGATATCAAATAGCCCAACATAAATGAATAGCTATGCACGCATCTCATGTGTCCAAACGCTTTAGCTTTGCAACCTTGAGTGTAGCTCAACAAGTTGCTTGTCTCACGGTCCGGTCGGGATGCATAGTCTTGCATCGCTCATGCACTCGTATTCGACTCAAACAATTTGACCGAATTTTCAAACTTTGATGATCAAAATTATTTTTCCATACAACCTTGAGTGTAGCTCAACAAGTTATAGGGAGAAACATACTTTGAATATCCGATATGTTCAAGCTGCCCCATATATAGGCAAGTGACATGTAGCGTGAATTTATTTGTTGGATCAAGAACTTAATGAAATCATATTTCTTAAGTCTGTTCTTTAAGAAGGTCATTTTAATGTCAACGAGAATATAGTTTAATTCTATCGATTAGATTTTAACTTGATATTCAATTAATCAACCTATTTGACCAGTTAACTCATTTCATTAGAATATTATATTTTGATTCCATTTGTTAACTTAGAACTTACCTTAGTTTAGCATATTTTCAATATTAAATATAGGTAGATTGGCTTTTATCTATCTATACCCTCCCACTATTTTACGACCATTTTAAGCTTTAATAACGAACGATTTAATCAAATTAAATAAATGGGTAAGAGATCCAATCACCCTGAGCCTAACAATCTCGGTGTATCCACGACAAATTGTTTGACTCTGTAATCGGAAGATGACTCTTCATCGATCATATCAGATATGACTCTCTATCGGTTTTTACCCCTAGCCATTTGTGATCATTAGTGTGCTCATCCAAATCACAATGTCTTGTCTAGTCAGACCCTTGTTTTCGTGTCTAGCCTGGCTTGCCCCGGCGCTCGGTGTATTCACGACCCGTCAGTTTGGGTCAGGTCTTAGACTACATCATATGTATTTAAGAAATTGGTTTTTATAAGATTGCCATGTCACAGCTTGAGTGTAGCTCAACAATTGTAACACGGGTCCTATAGTTGCCAACCTCTAAAACAAGGAGGGCTACGGCTAATCTTGAAAAAGATTATTAACGTATTTAACTTAGATATAGTCCAGGGTGTCATATAATCATGATTCACATTATTGCAGTCTAGCGGAACACAGCCAGGGAATTGACTAAGCTAGGATCACTTATCCCTTAGACTAGCTAGGGTGATCCAACAAACTTAGCCAAGCACATTGACTGGATCATGGTCCATTGAATGAAGCCTGTCATTTTTATATGCGTGCCATAGACTAAAAAGCTTTTATTTAACAACTAATTAATCCTATCAACTGGTTGAATCCTTAAATTCAAAATTTTAGGATTTGTTTAATAACTTTTATTAAATCCTTATCAACTATAAGGTTCACGTGCTATCCTAATCGTTATTAGGATTTTAATAAATTTATTAACAACGATAAAAGCGAAGTCCTTTAATGAGAATTAATCATAACAATTAAAATAAAATTTTCATTAAAGGGACTACCCTAATCAGGAATTAGATCTTAAAATGTTGTTAATGTTTTATTAAAACATAGCATGTCATTGAATTTATCTCATAAATTTTAATGGTTTTTAATGGCTAACCTAAGAGGTATGTCTTGTGTTATCAAATAAGTGACAACATTTGCATAGCCATTAACATAAAATTACACTAATTTTAACGCATAAAAAGAGTGTACAACTATTTAACAATTAAATAGAATAATATTTATCACATAAACAATCTTAGCATGCATACTCAAATTTAACATTTAAATTTAAAATATGATTTTTAAAACATTTTATTTTATCTCATAAAATCTTGTTTTAAAAGATCACAAAATTTGCATGCTACTTGAAATATTTATCGCATAAAAATTTTAGGCTTTTAAAATCAGTTTTTGTTAAAAACGGGCTTTTGGAGGCCCATCTGTGTATTGTGTATCCACCGATTATGTAGCCCTATTAGTATAAATACAGGGCTATGGGGTTCAGTAGCCGCCAAGTTTACAACACATTATCAGCACGCTCGAGGCTGAGCAGAACCTCTGCCGACTGACGAACGCGACGCGAACTGGCTTCCTTCACCGAACGTCGCTAGATCCGGCGGGTAGGATTTACAGGTAATTCTTTTCCCTAGATCTAAATTCGTATGCGCATATGTTTAGATCCAAATACTAGGATCGATGTCTTGATTAGTATCGATCTGATTTTTCTATTAAGATCTGCATGCTTATACAACCGTTTTAATGCAAAATCGTCGGTTTTATTGTTAAAAATCGACTTTTAACGATAAAAATGCCGTTTTGAAGACTAAAAATAGATTTTTTCCAATAAAAATCAGATTTTTACCATCTTCTTCCCCAAAAATCATTAAACCCTAGGGGGATTTCTTCATCGCCACACGGCCGGAAGCTGCACACGCGAAACCCCCTCGATCCCTTGCCATCGCCGTCACCTGAAGCGGCGGCACCCGCTGTCACCCGCAGCGACGGCTACCGCCGTCGGTCGAAGCGATGGGCGGAACCGTCGCTCGCAGCGACGGGCAAACCCCACCGCTCGAAGCGGCGGTTACCCCCGCCGCTCGAAGCGACGGGCGGAACTGCCGCTCGCAGCGGCGCGCAAACCCCGTCGCTCGAAGCGACGGGCGGAACTGCCGCTCGCAGCGGCGGGTAAACCCTGTCGCTCGAAGCGGCGGGCGAAACCGCCGCCTGCAGCGGCGGCTACCCCTGTCGCTGGAAGCGACGGGCGGAACCGCCGCTTGCAGCGGCGGGCTAACCCCGTCGTCGCTCGCAGCAGCGGTCAGAACCGTCGCATGCAGACGACGGGCAGCACCCACCGCCTGCAGCGGTGGCATCTGCCGCCGCCTGCAGCAACGGGCCCTCCCGTCGTCGCCAGTAGCGACGGACGGGCCCCGCCGCCTGCAGCAGCGCCTCCCCCCGTGCGCGCGCGTGTCCGAAACCCTAGCTGCTGGACGCGACAACACATGCGACTGAACCCTAATCGGGTGCACGGGATCGCTCGATAGATCGAACCTAAAAACCCTAACTAGGGTTTGTCCAATAAAATTTTTTCCAAATTATTTTTCAGATTTAATTACGATTCTTTTTTCGTTAAAATCTGGATAAATTACACGTTTTTAATTCATCACATTTTTTTGGATTAATTGATTATTATACGGTTAATAATTAGGAAGATCCTGCGACCGCTCTGCCATTAGTTAACTTAACTAACGGTGTATGACGTTGCCTAGTGGTCCAATAATTATTAAACGAAAATTTTTCATTTCCATTATAAAATGCCTGTGATGATTAATTGCCTGTGATGATCAATTGCCTATGATGATTAATAGCCTGCCTGTAGCAGCGCCTCCCCCCGTGCGCGCGCGTGTCTGAAACCATAGCCGTCGGACGCGGCAACACACGCGACTGAACCCTAATCGGGTGCACGGGATCGCACGACAGATCGAACCTAAAAACCCCAACTAGGGTTTGTCCAATAATTTTTTTCCAAATTATTTTTCAGATTTAATTACGATTCTTTTTTCACTAAAATCTGGATAAATTACACGTTTTTAATTCATCGCATTTTTTTGGATTAATTGATTATTATACGTTTAGTAATTAGGAAGATCCTGCGACCGCTCTGCCGTTAGTTAACTAACCTAACGGTGTATGACGTTCCCTAGTGGTCCAATAATTATTAAACGAAAAATTTTCCTTTCCATTATAAAATGCTTGTGATGATTAATTGCCTGTGATGATCAATTGCCTATGATGATTAATTGCCTGTGTTGATTAATTGTCTGCAATGAAATTATATGCCTGCCACATATTCAATATTCTGCGATGAACTTTTTATTTAGCATGCTAAAATCTCTATGATATATTTTCAATGCCTGTAGCATAAATATATGTCTGAGATAAAATTATTTGTATACCTGCAGAATATTATGTGTATGATAAATCATTAATTATTGCATTTTGCACTCTTACATGATCATCCATTGCTCATACTCATGCTCATGATATGACGATATTTTGTGACAACAAACCAATCATGATTTCAAAAAGTTTAACATCATATCCACTTTGACAAAATGAACCTGAAGTTCAAAATCAAATCAAAAGTCAACACCCTTTCACCCTAATAAAAATTAACAAATACGATGAATTATGCAAAAATCATTTATGTGATTTCTTTTAGAGAAACACATTTTGTGGTAAATAGATCTATCAGATCTATGGTTTGTATAAACCAGTATTGACACCAGCAGTTGTCATAACACTGCTAAACTCTTTTAGAGTAATCTCACTTTACAAGGTATGATTCTTTAATCTAGCCTTAATTTTAAGCGTACGCCGGAATTCGTGTCTTAATAGATAAGTGAGAAATTATAAATTTCGTACCCACGTATTTGTTTCCCCTTGAGCATGATTCTATATCCACACAATACTTGAATCACTCAATAAAAAATGGCATGCAGACCATAATTAAGCATTCAAGTTGACTTTTAAAAGTCTCTCATAAATTATAAAAGTTGAAATATAGAAACTAACTCATTTCCCTTGAAAATGTCTACTTCGTAAGACCAATATTCATTCTTCCTTATAGACGACAATAAGGAAAACTGAAAACAGGGGAAGTCTTGAATAAAATGAGAAAGAGAAGATATGATATACCTCAACATGGAGTATGAAATGGCAACCCAATATCAGACCAGAAGTTCTGATAAGACCCATAATGCTTTTTGCAACATAAATGGGCATTAACTTATGCCATATAAAATATATACATATCTAGTCTAAACGACGAAAGTCAATTGACCTTATGTATATTTAGCTACTTCCCGAGGACAAATAAACTTTGAAACCAAATTTGATCTGTTATCATAATATAAGTCTAAAATGAGCACAATTGTGGACGTTTGATTTCTAGAGCACACATCATACTATGAACCTTGTTGCTATAACATAATTATCAGTAGTATTCTCTTGCAGTACATATGTGTTTAAATGCATTACCACAATATTTATTATTGATTTCATGCTTTTTATACATTTTATTTTACTATGAATGATTTGTTATCATGAATACTCCTAATATGATGATGCCATTTATTCTCTGAAACTTATAAAGTTTCGATGGATATTCGTTAAAACGAAATCCCTAATGACTCAAGAAATCAATGAAGCCTGAAGCTTTGTCCCATAATGATCCGCATAATAGTCAATGTGAAGATGTAATCCTTCACAGTTTAAACAAAGTTCACCTATTACCGGACAAAATTAACTTGAGCATTTTAATGGACTTTCAAAAGTCCAATATAAATTCGAACAGAGGAATTAATTTGGAACACCAGAGGTATCCAGAATCGACCAACCTTGGATCGATGTCACCCTGGATTGATGATGCAAGACATCATTAACCAGACGAACCCGAAGATTCTTCAAGAAAAGGGGTGAAACTTTCATTGTCCCATCAAAAGGGAAAAATGATTACGAGATCATCTCCACTCACGTGGACATTGACTCTCCTCAATTCCTCAAACGAATTTAAGATGATACACTATCATCATTAGAAGAATGAGACCTTTAGGCCTCTTAAGAGTATTAGGTATAAAAGTGGACTCACACACTCCCTACATATGGCTGATGATGTATCTTAGAGTACTCATCCATATATCCTCTAAAAATGGTCATTATCAAACCTTGTTATCCAACCGCAGTCCAGATTATTATTAATCACAACGGACATATTACCTTACTGGGATATTGGTTGGGCTTTTACTTACCCTCATACCACCCTCAAAAATGACGCAGTGAAACTTATTCATCGGGATTAACCATCCTGGATGAATATATTCCGAGATCCCCAAACGGGGGAGGCATTACTGCACATCTTATAGATCGTGCCTTGACGGGTTCATATCCCCAGTTCTATGCTCCACTTCACTGAAATCGAGCTTATTGCGGATTTTTTTTGGATAACACTGGGAATCAATTATATTTAACAACTGGAAGAAAATTGAACACCCTGAAGTTTTGTGTTCACACCCAGAAATGGGTTATATGTAAATCATTAAAATGATTTAAACGGATTACTTATCCATTAAAAATCCAGGTGTAGGTGACCATGCGGGAACATGCAATTACAATGCAAACCATCAAAATGCCTCTTAGAACCTATTTATATAATACTGATCACCTCATATAAACAGTTTCCGAGAACCCCTAACGGGGGAAGCGTGTAGAGCACATCTTATCGATGGTGCCATGATGAGTATACATCTCCATATCACCACTAGGGACCATCAGAACACAGAACTATTTATTGGAAGTAATTACCCCAGATAAATAGATTCTGAGCACTCTGAACAGGGGAAGCATTTAAAATCACCTCTCATAAGACGTGCATTGATGTGCCCTCTTTTAAAGACTTGATGAGATCCTGAAGATCCCTCATAACTTTAATTGCCTAGCATTAGGTTCAACAAAATTGCCCAGCATTAGGTTCAACAAAAATACTATAATCATCCATGAGCCTGAAGCTCAATTTGACCATTTAAAAACATTAATACCTATGATCTGATTATCATGAATTGTGATGAGATCATGAAGATCCACTCACGAAACTGTTAAACAGTTATCAGACATAGCTACTGACAATATAAATATTGTCAAATTCATACATCCCTGCTACTAAAAATGCAGCTAGGATTGACATACCAAATATAATGGATGCAATCCACCAGTAGCAGAAGTGGATATCCTCAATGGATGAGAGGACATACCACAAGGCTCCAAAGCGAGGAATAACTCCTGGAGACCCTAAAACAATACCACCACAGGAAAGAGAGCTCATCTCCATTTTTTCTCCCTTTCCAGAACCTCCAGAAGAGATGAATCTGGAATAAATTGAATAATGTACGTACTTAGAGAGGTATTTGGATAAAACACACTTGTCGACAATTACTCACATTTCATTTTGCCATTGATATCGTTCCCAATCTCCGTTTCCTGAAGCAAACGCAGCGACTTGGCCAGATTATGTGGAACGAGGTAATAATAAATTGAGCTGGACTCACTTATGAAATGTGAAGTGTTTGGACCCGAAGTCCTGATATCAAAAGATATCAAACATATGGGTTAACGAGTATTGTATAAATAAATAAAATCGTATGCTATAAGCAAAACGCTATAGCTTAGAGGTTTACTTTGCAGAAACCAGGAAGTAACCATGTAAGATGAGCTTAACTCACTTACAAAATTATTTAAACTGATGCATCAGGCTCCCTGGTCATGGTTGCGAAAACCATGTGATTGGCAAAGAAAATTTTAGGCTATGTTGCTATGGATGATGTGACAACATACCCTTACGGATTACCATCCTGAAGATAAAACTATCATCCTGAAGATGAATTATCATCCTGAAGATGAAACTATCATCCTGAAGATGAAACTATCATCCTGAAGATGAAACCATCATCCTGAAGATGAATAATAATCCTGAAGATGAATTATCATCCTGAAGATGAAACCATCATCCCGAAGATGAAACCTTCATCCAGAAGATGAATAATCATCCAGCAAATGAATAATCATCCAGCAGATGAATTATCATCCAGAAGATGAAATTATCATCCAGTTGATGAAGAAACATAGATAATCGCAATCCAATAATACACCTACTGGTTGTATGGATGCACATTAAGACCCCTTCCGTTTTTTGGAAGAGGGGAAGGATATCCTAGGTCCTGAAGTGCCTTTATCTGGCCAACTGCTTGCAACTCATGAAAGCATTGGCAGTAAACCCTTTAACTAGATACAGTGTAGCGCCTGCAGTGCACCACTGGACCAGAGATATGTATCTTCTGCGCTACCTCCAAGGGTCAAGGATTACCCAACATGTCGAATGTATTTGCAGATACAGGTTACAGATCATCGCGATGACTACAACAAAGGAACGACCAACTCCTGGAGATCAGCAAAGCATGCTTCCAAGGCAACATCAATCCCACCATCCCGAGAGGCTCATCGATCCAAGAAGCAAATCATAAGTACGCTTAGCCAGGTCCTGTAGTACCTCGCAGACATAGTGATGACTGGGTCAGAGACGTGGTGCTACCTACCGAGTCTGTAGACCACTCCTCTTCAAAAGAGCTCCCTCAGACTCAGTAGCTGCCGTAGAAGAGCGATACTTGTATAGATGAGCGATGTCTTGTATAGATGAGCGATGCCTTGTACTTTGTACTTATTATCGGAACACTATAAGAGATTGATGTATAATTTCCTAGGAGATCTGCAAGCCTGCAGCTTGTACAGATCAGGGGAGTCAAATGTAGTGTTGTACTCTTTTCCCTTGGCTATTGGGTTTTCCCACTGGGTTTTCCATAACTAAAGGTGTTAATGAGGTAACCTCATTGACCCTAGATCCAGAAGTATCCGCCCCCTAAATACTTCCACTAATCAGGGGAAGTTATGGAAAACTGTATTCTTTTTCCTTGGCTATTGGTTTTTCCCACTGGGTTTTCCATAGCTAAAGGTTTTGACGAGGCAGTTATCCCTAACTTAGGATCCAGAAGTACCCACATCTGATGATATCCATCGATCCAGAAGTTCCCAAACTTGATTCCTCTCAAATTGTAACACTTCCTCCTACATTGCCATAATCCACTGGGAATCTTCCAAAGCACTATTAACATTTAGGTTCCAAAATAGATATGCATGTAAAGTTAACCATCAAATTAAAGCTACTTCAAGTGCGTATATCTTCCGTCATGTCTCCAATGATTTGGTCCTTCGGATGATCCTTCTTAAATCACCAATCCTTTGGAAGATCTTGTGATGATGTTGCTTCCTCTTCTTCCCTTGGTGCACCATCATTGGTTTCTGCTTGTTCGTTGGAATTGCTTTTGATTATCTCCCACCCTTCCAATTCACATATAATTTCTGAAGATTCTGCAGCACTAGAAGATGCGTCAATATCACTTTTCTCATCAGATTGTATATGCACGGTTTCTTGGATAGTGAGGGTCCTTTTGTTGAATACTTTGTAATATTAACTATGTGGAGAGCAATACCCTACAAAAATACCCTCATCGGATTTAGCATCAAATTTCTCCAAGTTATCACCTACTTTCAAAATATAGCACTTGCAACCAAATGGTTTAAAATGTGGAAAGTTGGAAGTCAACTCTCTATAAAGCTCATAAGGTGTTTTCTTTAAAATGGGTATAATGGACACATGATTTAAATTGTAGCAAGAAGTATGTATGGCTTTGACCCAAAAATATAAAGGCAATTTAAAATTATGAATCATGGTCCTAGCAATGTATAGTTTTTCCTTGCGAACTATACATTACTTGCAATGTATAGTTTTTCCTCTCTCTACCACCCCATTTTGTTGTGGTGTCATCGGGGCGGAAAAATTATGATAATATCCTTTTGAAGGAAAAAATCATCAAAGCTAGCATTTACAAACTCACCCCCATGATCAATTCTAACTTTGACTACAGAAAAAACTTTTTCATTTTCAACCTTTTTACAAAACAGTTTGAAAACATTAAAAGTTTCATGTTTGTATGTCAAGAAATAAACCTAAGTAAATCGTGAAATATTATCGACAATGTCGAAGAAATAATGCATACCACCTAAACTAGCAACCTTTGTGGGTCCAAATAAATCCAAATGTATTAGTTGCAATGACTTAGTAGTAGTAACAACGTTTTTAGGTTTGAAATACACCTATGTTGCTTACCTAATTGACATGCATCACACATCTTATCCATATCAAAGCTTATTTTGAGGTAAACCTCTCACAAGCATCTTTTGAGCAAGCTTTGAGATTAGGTCCGTGCCGACGTGACCTAATCTTTGATGCCATAGCCAACTAATCTCATGTGATGCAACTAAACATTTAGATTATTTGATCACTAAGTTTTATAGTCTAGATGGTATTATAAGACATGCATTTGAAAGAAATATCATCATCTTTTAAAATGTGTACTTCGTCATTTTCAAAATGCACCTTAAAGCCTATAAAGCATAGTTGACCCACACTTAGCAACTTATGTGCTAAACCATAAACAAGATTAACATTTTCAATAACTACAAGTAAATGCTTATTAATGTTACTGTTTCCCAAGATTTTGCACTTCTTTCCATCTCCAAGGGTTAGCATCCCTCCATCTTTCCTTGATGGCGACGTAAAGAAGGATTCGTTGCTCATCAAGTGATTCAGACAACCACTATCAAGGTACCAAATGCTATCATTTTGAGCTTGAAGATGCACCTTAAAAAGAAGATGTACCTTTAGTAACCATATCTTGGATCCACAATTGTTAGTATGTTGCTTTGGAACCCATATAAATATTCATGATAATATCACGTAAAGCAATCATACATAACATGACCTTGTTTTTTGCAATAAAAACATGTAACATTGGCATGTGCATGAGTAGAAGACATGTAATCGTCATGTATGCAATATGGAAGGCTTACGTGTGTAGCAAAATTCTTCTCCATGGTCTTCCTAGATTTTTTTCCTTTGGTTGTTTGTTTTGGAATCCTAAACCATGTTTGCTAGATTGATCGTTAAGCCCTTTAATAATTTTATTGAAGCTCTTTTGGCTACTAGTGAATTTCTTTATGGTCGTACTAAGGCTTTGATTTTTATTTTCTAGCTCACTAATCCTAGCCTCGTACCTTTTTTCCTTTTTCACTAGTCTCCAATTCACTAGCTATATTTTTGCCTTTTACTAAATCAGATTTTTCTTTTTGAAGATCTTATAATTTTGCTTCATAGCTAGCCACCTTTTAATTTAAAATTTTTATTTCAGAGTCTCTAGAACTAAGAGTGCTAATTTCTCTTTTAAGTCTTTAACACGATTGGAGTTGTGCTCGTATCTAGACAATCTTTTATTAGCATCTTCTAGTTCTAGGATCTTTGTCTCTAATTAGGTTTCGTCTATGTTATCGATAATCTATTTTTTCTCTTTTCATTTAATGAAGAGCACATCTCTCTCATGTGTTATAATACGTAGTTACTCTTGTAAGGAATCCCATAATTTTTCCAATTAGACAAATTTAAGGGACATATCCTTAAAGAGTTCAACTAGATATTCGTAAACTTCCTCCATGTCTAAAAACATGTCTTCACTTGTATACATCCTTTCTTCAAAATTATACTTGCTAGGTTTAGAATTTAGCTTTTTGCCTCCTGCCATGAAGAGAGTATAGCTATCCTCCACAACAACATCATCAGAAAGTTCTTCAGTATCTCAGTCGTCCCATGTAGCCACATTCCTCGTTTGAAGGTCCTCTTTCCTCCATCTCCAACCTTTTCTTTAACTTTGCTCTTTAGAATAGGGCAATCCGCCTTCAAGTGTCCTTGCTTGTTTCACCTAAAGCACTGTGGAATAGAGCTCTGTTCATCATCGTCCTCTTTCTTTCTACTACCCCACATTTTTCCAATTCTTGTCTTGTTGTTGCAAGGAAGTTGGAGAATCCTTTGACAACACGGGCGATATCATCGTTGTCTGACTCATTCGTCGAATCTTTATAAAAGCTTGTTACCTGATGTGTGTTTATTTTGTATATAATTTGTACTTAATTCATGTGCATATCATATCATTTCATCTCCCGTTCCACTCTATTTTCCTCATTTTTAGTTCATTTTACTTTTGGGTATCTCACATGTATTGTAGGAGAAACCACGAAGTTTTGGGCCTAAGAGCAGGAACAAAAGAGATGAAACGAAGAGAAGAGAAATGTGAACAAAAATCAAGGGGAAAAGAAGGCAAAAGTGACACATGCAATCGCATGGCTCACCCATGCAACCGCATCACTAGGATAGCCCCAAGTAGCTGAAGAATCCATTCGACACGGTCGTGTCCTCTGATGAAACGACCGCGTTACTTAAGAGATGATGAGAAGAAAAACAACCATCGACGTGGTTGTTGGGAGAACAACGTGACCGCGTCAATCTGAGCTGCTGCAGAAGCAAACGGTCGTCTAAATGACTATTTTGAAGAGGAGATCGAAGAGCTGAACGCAAAATGATGCAGTTGCATGGCCAATTCACTCGGTCGTGTCGTCTGAAGACAAATTCTTACAAGTTATGCAAATTGGGCAACGCGACCGCATCGGGATCGACGCGGTCGTGTCTAATTGCGTCCCCTAGGTTTTTCTCGGTGTAGCCAGGGGTATATTTTGGGGGGTTTTGGGTATTTTCTGGGGGGTATAAATACCTTTCTCTTGCCTCTGAAGGAGAGGATGTCTTTTACAATAGTTTTAAAAGATTTATCAGACTTTGTCAGGTGTGTTATTTTTGATTATTCTTCTGCACTTTTGATTATTCTCTTTGTTCTTTCGTATTTTGACTTTTATTTTAGTAATAGAATTAGTTTTCTCTCATCTCTTTCATTGTGGATTCTGTGGATTCAAAACTTCTATCTAATTACATTGCCATGGCTATTCCATCTATGATTTTGGTTGCTTATCTTATTATGGATCGTGAGTAATCGCCCATCTAGGGCCATGGATTGAACCCCGTTAGATTGGGCTATGGATTGATGAAATATTGATAAATTATTGAATAATTGGAGATGAGGGGTATGATAGGATGATTATTATCAGTACAAATTGATCTCCCTATTATGGATAAATAGATTAGTCAACATCGGGAGTAGGGGCTAATCTACTACATTGATTCATACTATCTGTGCGGCTGACAGAGTCAGGTATGGATTCGAGCCCTCCTAGCATAGATCCGAATACTAATACATGGAAGTGGAATATTGTAAGATTGAAGACATTAATCGGATTCAGTGCACCTAACACATATCGATGTATCAATAGGAGTTAGCATCGATATGAGTTAGGTAGTCCTATCATGGCATCACGAGAGTAGGGTATGGATAACATAAGGGTATATCCTATCATTGCATCATAGAAGTTGGGGGGGGGATGCCCTTAGGTTAGACGACCTCTCCCGAGTCCCATGAATTCAACAATCGATCAATCCAATTTAATCCTAACCTTAATCCAATGGTGATAGGTCCTAGAGCCTTTCCCATATTGATATTTTCCCTATTATTCACCATTTCTAGCCACATATCGATGACATAGCTAATGAACTTAGAGAGATACTGGTACTCAAGAACTGCCTCCCTGTAGATGGCCTGTATAGCGCTACAACTACATCGTGCACTTGCGGTACAAATTTAAGACTTTATTTCCACATGACAAGTTTTCTGGCGCCGTTGCCGGGGAGGTACGGCTTAATATTGATTTCAATCTTTGTTGCTAGACAGTGCATTTTTATTTTCTTTTTATATTCTTTTGCTATTGCCTCTAGTGCTATTGATGTTTTCTTTTAGTTTTGCCCTTGTGCATGCACATGCGATTGCATGGTACTGAGGATTTGCTTCCACTAGATACTGAGAATGAATCTATTGCACGCAGGCGCAACAACGAAAGAAGAAGAAAGTTAGCAGAAGAAACAATGGCAGAAGAAGTTCACAATCATCCTCCACCTCCTCCACCCGACAATCCACCTCCTGATAGGTCCCTACTGAACTTTTGTATGCCCTTCAATAGATCGATGTCGAGCATCACAAGGCCACCGACAGAGGCCAATAAATTTGAGCTCAAGCCTTCGTTGATCAGCTTTATTCAGCAGTATCAATTTGGAGGGTCTCCCATGGAGAACCATAATGATCATCTGAACACTTAATTGGAGAAGCTAGACACGCTGAAGATAAATGGTATCACCAACGATGCCATTAAGATAAGACTTATCCCCTTTTCTTTAAATGATAAGGCGAAGGAATGGCTTAGAAGACAAGACCCCGATACCTTTTCTACTTGGGATGATTTATCGCGTGCATTTCTAACTAAATTCTTCCCTCCAGGAAAAACTGTGAAGATATGCAATGAGATCACTTCGTTCTTCCAACATGATCAAAAGTCAATATACGAAGCATATGAGATATTTAAAGGCTTGCAAGGGAGGTGAAAATGTCCATCGACGTTGCCGCTACTGGGGCGACAATGAGAAAGTCTCCAGAGTAAGCCAAGAAGTTATTGGATGAAATGGCCAACTACAACTATTTGTGGAGGAACGAGAGAGCAACATCCAAGAAGAGAGGTAAGTATGAAATCGATGCTGTCACCATGCTTTCTTCAAAATTTGATGCATTAACAAAACAATTGTCTATGTTGGTAATAGGTACATCTAATCTGCCTACGGAGACACTTTGTGAGTTATGTGTTATGCAGGGACACACTCGCATCGAATGCCCACCTACTCCTACAGCACCGCCGGGAATGAACATTGAGCAAGCAAACACACTTTATGGAAACAACATGAGGTCGCCTAACAAGCCCTACTCCAATACATTTAATTAGGGGTAGACGAATCACCTGAACTTTTCCTACAGGAGCCCAGGGTTGCAACCACATCCATCATTCCTGTATCATCCTCCACACTCTCAAAAATCACATCAGAATTTCAATCAGAGAGCACCCCGTCTACATGCCAAATCCAATTTGGAAATGCTATTAGAGAATCATATTCTTATACAGGGGCAGATGGATGAATACGTCCATTCGTCTATTCAACAGCTCGTCTACCACCCAATAATTAGCTTTGAGCCAAAAGGCGGTGGAGACATAAGGAGCACAGATGGCACAACAATTGTAGCAACTCGCTAGGCCATAAGGACAATTACCGGGCAATCTAAGCCCAACCCCTGAGGCCATGTCAAAGCCATTTCTTTGAGAAGCGGGAGGCAAACTGACAGTTTAGCCATGCCAGTTATAGAGGAAGAGGGTGGAGTTGAAAAGGACACTCAAGTAGTTGGTGTAGCTGAAAATGAGCATGAGGTAGCACCTCCATCATCTGCGCCACTAAAAGAGAAGGATGTTGAGAGAAGAGATGGAGACACGAGGGAGGAACCCACGAGAGTCTGCATTCCTAAGATCCCTTTTTGTCGAGGTTGGTTAAGGCCAAATTGAATGAGAAGTATGGAAGATTCTTTGATATGCTAAAGCAATTACAGATCGCCATACTGTTCCTCGACGCCATCTCAGAGATCCCTTCTTGTACCAAATTTTAAAGGACATACTTACAAAAAGGAGTAGAAGGGAGAAAGTCCTGTTATCAGTGGAGTGCAGTGCAATACTCGAAAGAAAGATGGTTGAGAAGCTGGAGGAACCTGGAAGTTTCTCCATCCCATGCGCTGTTGGAAACTTATCTATCAAAAGGGAACTATGTGACCTTGGAGGTAGCGTAAGCATGATGCCATTGTCCATTAGAAAGAAGCTCATGATTGTAGAGCCAAATCCCACCAACGTGTCTCTCCAGCTTGCTCACAGTTTAATCAAATACCCCTTGGGCATAATTGAAGACATACCGGTGAAGGTTGGTAAAATATTAGTTCCGTGTGACTTTGTCATCATGGACATGCCCAAAGATGCCCATCCACCGATAATTCTTGACTGTCCATTCTTGGCAGCAACGGAGGTGTTGATTGATGTTAATGGAGGAAAGTTATCATTGAACGTCACCAAGGAGAAGGTGGAGTTAGACATGCAGAAATCTATGAGACAGTTCCTTGAGGATGACCACTGCCACCACATTGACCTCATAGAGCAAGCCATCGAAGACACCACTTTGAAAGACGTATTCCATAGCCATATGAAGAAATTTCTATCTGAAGAACCAAGATACAACGGGCAAAAGGAAACGGTGGAACATTCGATGAAGCTCCACTAAAGGGAATTGAAGAAGAGACTCCAAGATCGCAGCCACTCGACCCCAAGGAGCTGAGGATCAAAGAGTTAGGCAACACGATGCTAGATGAAGAGAAGAAGAAGCATGGAGAGAGATCAACATCTCCACCCCAGAACCACCATGATCAAATCTGAAAGGGAGTTAAGCTCAAGACTATAAACGAGTGCTTCTTGGGAGGCAACCCAAGTTCTAGCTTTGTTTTAGCTCTCATTTTCATTTTTTAATCTTGGTTAGATAGGTTAGTTTTGATTGAATATAGAACCCCAAACCAAAGGAATTAATCTCAAGTGTTTTCATTGCAGGAGAGATCGATGCGACCGCTGGGATACCCCATGTGGCCACGTGGAACGGAGCTAAGAATACACCCATGGAGGCAGCAGACATCATTCGACGTGACCGTGTAGAGATGACACACGCGACCATGTCAAACATGGGAAAAAAAGAGAAGGAAATGAGCCAAGAAGATGCCGATTCAACACGGTCGTTTGACCTATTCGATGCGGTTGTTTTCTAGGTACCAACTCTCTGTCTTTTTGAGCCGAATTAATTTCCTTTACGTGGTCGTTTGAATTCTTTGAAACGACCGTGTCAACCCCGTTCCCATGGCCAAAATTCCTTTCATATTTCCCCATCCACGTGGTCATTTGGACCAAGCAAATCGACTGTATCGATACCAAAATTTCCAAATCCAAGCTTCCATTTCAACACGGTTTTTAAATAAATGACGTGAGCACGTAAGGGGTACTAACTCGTTGTCTTTTCTGGCCATATTTTTCACCCTGCACGTGGTCGTTTGAGCTTATCGATGTGACCGTGTTGACCCAATGTTTGGCCATCCAAATTTTGAAACGACGCAGTCGATATGACATCTACATGACCGTGTCGAATTGCCTGCATCAATATATAATCCCATGACCATTGAGCTCCTGAAGCGATGCGGTCAATCCCGAAATGACACGACCGTTTTGATCAACTTCACCGATCTGCCTATATGACCCTGCCCCAAATGGTCGAACTTCACTCTCTTCGAGCCGTTTCGACTTCTCTTCTCCAAATCTCTCTCTCCGACCACCCTAGCCTCCCAATTCTCTGCCTCTCATCCAAAATCATCTTTGACAACCCCTCTCATCTTCAATATCTTCTCTTACATCACTCTCCTCGTCAAAACGACCACAACCAACCCTAAATCAACAGTTGGGGGTTTTTTCTTCTGGAAATTGTGAACCAATTGCTAGGCTTGTGATCTTTACTCTAGGCTTGGATCATCATCATCACAGCAAGGAAGCTTCAATCGCTTAGGTAAACTCATTCCTTCTATTGAATTTTTAATTTTTACCCAGGAATCAATTGCTCACTATATTCGTTAATTGCGTAGGAGTTGTTGTTTGCACATTTGCTCACACTCACATACACATACATTCACGACTATATCGTCACCACCATGCCTCCACACACAAAGAGTGTCGCACCCCCACATTAGGGAACACGTGGGAGAAACATAAGTGCATGCACATCTACGGAAGTTGTTTCCAAGTCTGCCGCACCACCAGCCATCCCACCGCCATAGATAGACACTATAAGGATTATCTTTATGGATGAGCACCAACATGACATTTTTATATCTCTATCTTGATGAACTATCATACCCACCAAATTCCCAAGCGTCCACACTCTCAATTCATTAGGACTCGTCGAGTTGTCCAAACCCTCCTACATAACATAGGGTCGAGTGATTTTATGGAGTGTGCGGCCCGCACGTACATGAGACTCACATTGAAGTTTCTCAGTTCAATCAGGCATGAACCTTTAGGATTTTCATTTCGCCTGATGAATAGGGACTACTCCATGTCCACTGACTCCCTAAACACCCTCTTTCGATGGCCCTCGCCATCACCCCCAGTATATATAGGCAGAATAGTGCATTCCCAGATGCATTTGATTTCGATGACTTTTGGGAGCAGATCACTGGCGTTACCCCTTTTCCTATCACCAGAGCGAAGACTTCCTCTATCATTCACCCATACTTTTGCCTGTCACACCACATTATATCAAATTCTATCTTCTGTAGGGAGGAGAAATGCCATGTCTCCTAGAATGATTTATTCTTCCTTTGGACCATGACCTAACCCTGCAACATTCATGATGACAGAAACTCTTCACCATGCTACACTATCCATACCGACTCTTGGTTGGGTTATAGATTCTTTCACACCATTAGCAGCCCTAATGCTAAGATTTGCTGCAGATGGTTCATCACGATCATAGCCCAGCTCCCAACCGTATCTCTCCAGATCCTCGATACCATGAGCCCCTTCCTGGACCAATATCACTCAACATCTCTGTCCTCACCAATATGCACATGGTCAGGTCCATAGTGGATGCGAGATTTTTATGGCCTCATGGGCCCCTTCATGCCCCTTACACCACATTGCCAAACCTTGATCGCTTTCTTATTGAGGGATCCTTGCAATGGATTTTTCCACCTGATCCAGCTTTCCCCCCCTTGCACAGGCACAACCCCACCCCATTCAGAACCCCATTATTCCCGATCCTGCTGATGCACAGATAGGCCCCTTCAGGCCACCACCCTAACGCCATTTCTAATGGAGATCTCACCCAATGGCAAGGGTACTAGCCACTTTGGCCCTCCTCCTCCAACTTGTTCCACTAACAAGCGTATTACACAAGTGGAGGCGGCCATTCATGATATTAGATCCACCATGGGCAGCACATTGACTACACTCTAGTCCTCCGAAGATGGCCTATGTTCCATTGTTATGACCTTGCAGTTGCAGTTTAATGTGTCTATAGTTTCTATACTTTTATTGCATCATTCCATATCATTTGATCGCTTGAAACTCGTTTTTATCGCTCTATCGATCGTTTATCGAATTATATGATTTTTGGAGCTTTTGTCTCATTTTCAGAAGCTTCTAGGTGATTCGAAGAAAAATGGAGCCATGGACACATCCAAGATGGCCGAAGCATAATGGCATGGCTTGCTAGGTACTTGACTTGGTGGAGAAGAAGATTTGAGGCGAGGAAGAGGAAGGAAGGAGAAAAGAGCAAAAACGAGTGAAGCTATAAGCACCTCGTCAGCATTTCCAAACCACTCGATCCGAGTGGCAATCCCACTTGGTCTGAGTGGGTCAGTCTGGAGGAAGTTTACGTTCAACACTTATCAGCTTGAAGATCTTAAGGGTCACTCAGACCGAGTAGCATTGTTACTCGGTCGAGTGAAAAGTCAGACAGAATGAAAAATTCAATCCAATTTTTAAGCTCTGAACTAGATCGAGTTGCTTGCTCACTCGGACAGAGTGCCTATGTGACTCGGTCCGAGTGACCACTGTTCCAGTTAGAAGACTAAGGCATAAGACGAAATCGACAGAGCTTCAGAGCTCGACTTGGACCGAGTGGCATCACCACTCGGTCAAGTTGGGCGGGTTGCAGGCGCTAGAAGGAGTTCAAAAATGAGGTTTTATTTGTTTTAATGGGTCCAAACCCACATGTATATAAAATAGTTGACTTTCCTAGGTTAGGGTAGGATTAGAAACTCAGTTTTATTTCGTTTTAAGCAGCCCCTAGTTCTCTTGAGCAATGATTAAGTTTTAGGAGGATTTGAAGCTTGTAATCTTGGATTTTTTGTTGGGTTCTTCAAGTTCTTCAATAGATTTCTGTGTTCTCTTGGTTTGGTATTGATTTTCTTCCCTATTTGTAACGACCCCTATTTGTGAATACATCTATTTATGTAATTAACATATTTTCACATTTTAAAAAGTATTTTATAATGGTTAGTCAGGAGTTTTATATCAAAAATGATTTCAAAATTCTTTGTAAAAAATATTTTGAAGCATCAAACTAGTTATGGTGTATTTCAGTAAGTTCGGGTTTCATCAAATACCTCTAAATAATTTTTATAATAATTCATTTTCAATTGTTACTGTTTTAGATGAATGAATTAATTTTCTATGTAAAAAACTTCTACAATATGATTCTATGATCATTTAGGGCTCCCAATACTAATTTCGTAAT
Organism: Scilla litardierei; assembly: GCA_030789695.1. NCBI lineage: Eukaryota > Viridiplantae > Streptophyta > Magnoliopsida > Asparagales > Asparagaceae > Scilla > Scilla litardierei. The sequence goes on along the minus strand of CM061138.1, from coordinate 151,595,485 downwards.
TTTCCAAAATCAAATCGACCTAGAACCCGCAAACCCGCATCTTAAACGTTTTGGCCTAAAACTAGTATCTACGTAGCTAAAACCCCAAAATAGATCTCTTAGTCGCGATCCTCACGACGATAAAATCCCGTGGCTATGTTTTCATAATTTTTCGGAGTCGTATGCGAAAACGGGATTGTATTCCTCCGATTTTACTAATTACTTTTCCCAATGACTTTTACTCTTACTAACTACACTTTTACTAAGTTACTTTCACCCTAATCCCCCAACCACCTCCCTTTAACCCACTAAATGAGCTGGTTGAGATCCAAGATTTTAGGATCTAAACCATCCCAATTATATTTCTTGTCTACAATACTAATAGCTATTGGGATAATTTTATCATTTCATAAACCTATATATACTAACCCAATCCCCAGCTTCTCAAAACAACACAGGATCTCTCTCTCTCTCTCTCTCTCTCTCTCTCTCTCTCTCCCCTGTTCAAATTCCCCGACGCCCCCTCCCCTCTCAACTCAAACTCCCTCTCTCCATATGGTGGACTGCTGTCTCCCACCGTCGCACTCCATTCGTCGACGCGCTCCACTCCACCGCACCACCCATATCTCGACAGCCGCATCTCCTCTCCCCCTCCCCGAGCCTTCCTCCCGCTCTTCGAAGACCCTATACCCCACTCTGACACAGCCCGACGCCCAAGCCTCCGCCTATCTTCAACGAAGCACCAACGCCCCGCCGGAGCTCCGCCCTCAAGAACACCACCCTCCACCTCGTTCGTCCAAGCTTCCACCACGAGCTCATACACACTCTCTGCTCTTTGAATTCGCTGCCGTCTCCACTCATCCCGACGTCGTTCGCCGCTTCCTTCGACTTCAACGTCGCCACCGCTCTGTCCACACCCCGAAGCCCCGAACCACCTCCATGCTCCGACAGTGGCCACCCTTCGATCGTATGCCACCTCCTCGAAGAGCCTCCTGCTCTTTAATGCTGCTCTCCTCTGTCGCCTTCGCCCCGCCCCGCTGCCGTTGTCTGCCGTGTCCCCCGCCACCTCCGTCGCCCGGTCACCGACATCCGACGTCGAAGAACCCACAAATGCCCCCTCCTCTGCATGCATACGTAAGAGAAACGAGGTAAAACATGATATACGGATACGTATATACGAGCGTATATACATATTTAAATATTTATAATATGGATTTATTGGTCTAAAAGTAATAGTAAATAATATAAGCATCAGAAGATTACAAGACCAGGCCCAGAAAATCAGAAATGACGTTCTAGACCCAATGGCGCTAGTTTCATCTCAATCAGACGAGTAGTTTTTCCAAAATAAAATTTTAAGCCTAAAACTTAAATACATTGTTTTCCTTTAAAAATTCACAAGTTGATAGTTTCACGTAAACTGATATATGGAAAAAATATATGTTGTTGTACTCTTCGAGACGGTCATTTTGACAGCTCACTTGAAACTTTCTGACGCATATTTCACCCAGAAGAAATTATTGAATAATTATGTTAACTAATTAAAATTAGTTTTTAAACCCATTTTGAGCTTTTAAAAATTATAAAAATTACCAGAAGCTTCAGAAAAATATTTCCTCCTTAAGTAAAATTATATCCCTCATATCTAGCCTATATAAAAATTTAGAACGCTTTTCGGTGCAGTTTCAATCAATTATAAAATCGAAACGATCAAGTTAAATAGATAGAAAATAGTGTGTTTCGTTAACCAATTGTTTCTTGTGTTTACAGGTACCGATTCTCGTGCACCAGCTCCCTTGGAAGCTCCAGCTCCCTTGGAAGCTCTAGCTCCAACCTCTTCTTACTACGACGATCTCGATAACGTAAGTCACAATGAATTCTAACTTTAGAACTTTAGATAGTATACTTAATGGAAATACAGCATGCTCGAAGTATGGGATCGGTATCATAGTTGTTGGACTTCAAACTATTGCTCATGACTGACATTCTCTATTAAGGCTGCTGCCTTGACTTTTCAACAAGCGAAGCTCTTTGGAGTGTTGTTAATGCCTTTGAATATCTCTGGAGTGAGACCATTGTGCATAACTCTATTGGTATGTAAGTAGGTCTCTCACAACCACCATTAGCATGTTTACCTTTGGAACAATGGATTGACATACCGTATTGAAACATAATGAGTGAATGATATATCGTGTTAACATCATACTGCTGGAACATCCTATTGAAATTGAATGCTTGAAAGTAGTTGGCACTGCACTGGGTATTTGGGGTAACTATATTAGAGAAAGTGTGGAAGCGACCGCGAGCCATCTACACATTGCACCTTACCGTACCGACCGCCTAAAATAAATTGTACTGCCTAAAGTGAAGTGAGATCCGCCCGGGTAAGCACCCCCGTAGTAGGAGATGGGCTAGTGGTTGCGCACTATACTTTCCTATATAAGTCACATAGTTTCTAGCTTTACTACTGTTTACTTGTCCTTTTATTGTTACTACATCTGCCTGGTTGTCATACTATTGTCATCACATTGCATGCTGGTTAAAATATTGTTGCTACCATATTACATACGCCATGACACAGTTGTTGCTCTTGTACCTTACTTTTGCACTTGCACATGCACCTTTACTCTATGCATTACATGCACTTTACTTACCACACCAGAGCAGCCACCAGTACTTTACTTATCGCTCTTACATGCGTGTTCGCTCTTACCTTACTTTTTGCACTTGCATGATCATCTTTAATGTTTACTATAGCTTTTTCCATACTTTTGCACTACTCTATTTCTATTAATAGAATTGTTGTAATTTACCTACGGTTCCATCTTCGTGGCACAGCAGACGTTGCACATGATGACTTAGGCACTCCTGAGTTCGCAGAGCCATAGCACAACCCTGACACTACCGACTTTTAGATTTGAAGTGTATGTGTGATGTACTTTCTATGTATTTCCTTTCCTCTTTACTTTCATGTATTTGGTGAGAGAGTGTTGTTTGGTGTTGTATTTTAAATTTGGGCTGTAATAATGTACGCTGGTTTGAGTATTATGGTACGTCTCTGCATAGTGGCTACATTGGTTTCACTGGTAAACTGCAGACCTATGAATAAATCAAATAAGTAATGACCCCCCGAGAGCGGGTCGTTACACTATTCATATTGCTTTTGATTATTAATTGCTGCTATGATGTTTACTCCCATTATTTTCATTATTTTTACCATGTTTAGTGAGTAGGTCCATCTAGGGGTAATGGATGAGCTCTAGGATTTTATGGTTTAGATGCTAAACCCATGATTTTCAGGTTAGATTGGTGATTAGGGGTGTGATGTGATCGATTCAACCAATTTTATGATATTCTTATCTGAGGTTTGTGATCCACGATAGTGGCACTTGCCCTAGAGATTTCCATATAGGCTTGATTAGGGTCATTAGTGTATTCACTTAGGGTTTTTGATCCACGATAGTGGCACACACTCTACGGGTTTCCACCGATGCCCTATATCCCTAATTTATGATCTACGATAGTAGCATCAATAAGAGCCATCACATCACGGATTAAAACTCTAACTCACGCTAGTGACATGAGTGGAGATTGGGAATTAATTATCGATCGTAATGTACATATCGCATGCGAGGTCATCCACGATGGTGGGGCTAAGCACGAGACACATTTGATGAGTAGTTTAACAATTGGCTACAATTTCTCATTCAAGATGCGACATTCTCGCCTTAAGAATCAATTCCAACCTAAGAGTTATGATCTAGCATCGAAACTCAACGATCCTAGTGGGGACTTCTGTCGCCATAGTTTCCCATTATTTGATAGTAACCACGAGAGATAGCCGTGACAAAACCATGGATGAACACCATAACTAACATAATCACACCACTCTGAACCATAACCTGAGGCCCATACCAATCGCCTTCTCTGTGGATCGACAACCTATACTATACTACAAAGATATCACCCGTGCACTTGTGGGGGCCTGAACAAGCTTTTGGCACCATTTTCGGGAGGCAACGGTTGACTTAGGTTTGGTAGTTAGTTGGAGACTTGTTAGTTTCTCCATCCACCTCTCACCCCACCGTACTTTTTATTCTTTTTTGTTACTAATATCTTCTCTGAGTTTCTTGATTATGCATGAACACACGTTTTGGGGGATCCGATGATTTGCTACATTTTGACCCTGAGATGGAAAGGACCGCAAAAAAAGCTTAGAGCTGAGCAGAGGCAAAAATTGTGGGAGGACCTAATGGCAGATCAACCACCTTATTAACAGCCTCCTCCACATGAGAATAATTTTCTGGATTATATAAAGCCCAATATTGCGTCGATATCTTCTATCTTGAGACCGTAGCTGGCGGCATGAAATTTTGAGTTGAAGACGGGCTTGATATCGTCTATGCATCAGGATGCTTTCTGTCATGCCCCGCTTCCCATTATACTTGGGAGCAAGGATGCGAGCGGGTCCGCATGGGCCGAAGCGGTGAAGCTTAGGCCCAATAAGTGTCTGTGAGTAACAACCAAACATAGATTCTTGCAATGCAACAAAACAATAGAAATAATCATAAATATAGCCATCGTCCAAAAAATGAAAGTACGCAAATAAAGTAAGGCCTAAGCATGGCCAACAAACAGAGTCTATAAAATGGGTACACACCCAACAGATAAGCAGAAAATAAAACTCTGAAGAAGCAAGAGCAGGCGAAACTCTACGTCTGGTCCTCTGTGGGGAGAACCTCTGGATCGACGTACTCCTGGTCCAATGGATCACTTGATCCAGCAGCTCGTCCTCCTGGTATCCTGTCTCGTAACATGACATACATTCAAACAACATAGAATGTATGTCAGCAAGGAACCTGCAAGACATGATTAGGAGAGAACCCTTGGCAAGATATATAAAAGATTATATATGGCAGTTTAAAGCAGTTATAAGAATTTACACTAGCATGCAGTTCTACTATGAAAATGAAACGTGGCAGTTCAATAATGTAACAACAGTTTTGAAGGTTAACATATTTTCAATGGTTTAACTGTGTGTGCAAGTCCGTGACTAAGGCCCCCATCGTTAGACGGCTAGTAAGTCAATCCACCTTCAAGTGCCCACGAAGGCGACCCGTTTACAACCGGCTAGTGCCCGAGAACCCAACCGAACCCACATGTACTTCCTGGACCACGAACCAGGATGCTAAACCATCATATACTGGAACACGAGCCAGACTAGTCACATGTGACCCTACTGGAACACGAGCCAGACTAGTCACATGTGATCGACGAGAATAGCCAACTATGAGCCAACAGCATGCATGTCTATGAGCCAACGACATGTATTTATATGTGAGTTGCCAAACCAGCTATCATGTTTATTCA